>BSBN01001342.1:0-2400000 GCA_027924645.1 Cunninghamia lanceolata | reverse complement strand
TGGATAGATTTTGCCTATTGTAGGAATGACATATCCTAAGGCAAAAATCGATTGATGATTGGATCATGTTTTGTTGATGTAAGATTGGCTCAAGATATGATGGTGACAAGTTATGGTTGATGCTGATTTGATAGTTGATGATTTTTGATAAGGGATGATGCTTTGATAGGTGATGCGATGCTTGGATCTAGTGTAAGCTTATTGAGGATAGATGTGATGATGATGAGAGTGTGATGGGGCAAGTTTGATTTTTTGTGATGGATAGATTATTTTTGGAATTTTGTGTTTTCTATTGTTTTGGTATTTTTGATGATATTTGTGATGTTTTTGGATTTTTTTGATTTTGTGATGTTTTTGGATTTTTTGATTTTGTGATGTTTTTGGATTTTTTGATTTTGTGATGTTTTTGGATTTTTTGATTTTGTGATATTTTTGGATTTTTTGATTTTGTAGAAAGGGTATGATTTGTTATGATGGTTGTCGTGGATTTCATGTCGATAGCCTTTGCGCTAGATACCAATGACAAGGGAACACCAAGTCAAGAGGTGAAGGTGATGGGGTTGGATAGGGGGATTGGATAGCTGATTCATGATAGATGAATGGACAAGTGATAGGGATGCGTGTTAGATAAATGGAAGATAAGGATGAGGGGTAGGATAGGTATGCATGATATATGGATGGGGGATTGCAGGATTTTCTCCAAGGGCTAGGTTGCAAGGAATCATATGCCCCAATGTCTTAAAGAATTTTGCATGATGGGCTCATGTGTGAATGGATGGTCTTTGCAATAGATGAATGGAGGATATACTTGGAAAGGAAGTATGCCAAGAGGTCTCCAAAGCATGTTGTTGATATTTTGCCCCTTGTCTTTATCAAGGTCTAAGGTGGGAGATATAGTGGATAGAATGGATGGGGAATGATAGGATAAATAGGGGGTAGTGGATAAGAATATGATAGGATAAGGATAAGACAGTGGATAAGATGTGCAAGGATAGTATGGATGTGGATGAAGGATATGGTTTTGCCCTCAAGTGTAGGGATACAAAATGAATGGAGAAGGGATTACGCATGACGCCCACAAGGGGTTTTCATCATGGTACTTGCCCAAGGCACTACCAGGAGTGGTTTTCACCATTGGATGGATTTTTTTTTCTTTACTATTTTCTTGATTTTTTGATTTTTTTCTTTTTTTTTGCTTTTTTGATGGAAGGGGGACTCGAGCGTTTGTTTCCATAGCAAGGAGAAGATGGTCCCATGTTGGATAGCATTATGGATTATGATTGCATGGATTGTTGGAAGATAGGAGAAGATGGAATGGATGGTGGATAATGGATTATGATGTGGATTATGTGGATAATGATGTGGATTATGCAAAAGCATGGACCATAGGAATGTGATGGGGAAGATATGTAGGATAGTGAACGAAAGATGGAGAGATGGGGGTATGTGGGAATGTTAAGTAGTGGAGGGGAACCAAGACCAATGGCTGCACACACCATGATGTATTTGGAAGCTTGTATTTTGGATGTGGAGTTGGGAGTAATGGGGATCGGGATGGGAGATTTTTGGATGGTCGATTTGGGGTTTTAGGGACCCAAATAGACTTAGGAATTATGGGTTTTTTAGATGGGGAGTGGGATGTTTGGGATTTTGCGGTAGATTGGGAGGTGGATGCCTCATTAGATTTGAGTGATCTTTGTTTGGGGACCCACACCATTTTTGTTTTTGCTTTTTCTTGTGATGGTGTGGGCTTTGATAGCCTTTGGGATTTTTCATTTTGATTGGAAGGGATAATATCCTTAGGCTTTTGTGCTTTATGTGTTGAGGCATTCAAATTTTTGAATCCCATTGATTTGGTGGAAGCTTCATGTTTGAAAGATGTGTGCTTTTGTTGGTCTTGATTGGAGATTTTATGGGGTTTATGGGTGGAGGGGTAAAAAGCGGATTTTTGGATAAATGGATAATGAGAGTTGAGGATGGGGATATTAGGAGTTGGGAGGATGGGAGGATAAGAGGATTTGTGGATAGGGATCTTTGGAGTTGGAAGTAGTGGAGGTAAATTTGATGGAGGGAGATGGATGGTCACATGCTTTTGCAAATGGTAGGATGATGGAGGAGGGATGGCGACATATGTTTTGGGAGTGCGATGAGATGTAATATGTGTGGGATTGGATGAATGGATTTTGGAAGGTGGGTGGATAGTATTGACATGTGTAGGTTGTTTGCCTTGAGATGTATAGCCAAGGCCATGTGAAGATGGATGGAATGTGGTGTGGATGGGCTCCAAGATGCCTTGTTCGTGAAGGCCTAAGCCTTTGCCTTGATAGTTCATATGTTGGAGTATGCGACATGCAATGGGATGTTTGTTGCTTCAGAAACAAGACGCGAGTCCATTATTTGTTGGAGATAGATAGGGGTGGATGGAAGTTGTTCACATCCTACCAGGGGTTTACCATAGATGAAGGTGCTTTTTCCAAGTGGATAAGGGGATGGATTTGGGATGGGATTGGTAGATGGAGGTAAAGGATTCATGTGGGATGGTAAAGGGGTGGTAGAGGTTGATGTGGGATTAATAAGGGGATCCATAGATGGGAGGGGATCGGGGATGGGATTAGATGGGATGGTTAGATCGTGATTAGGAGAAGGGGTTGATGTTTCAACATGCTTTGGATTTATTTCTTTACATAGCTCATGTTCCTGGATAGAAGTGGGAGTGACTTAGATAGATGTGGGGGGTGCTTGGATGGATGTGATAGGTGCTTGACTTATGGGTTCTTGAACATGGCTACAGGATGGTTCTTGACTTATGATAGGGGGTTGTTCAAGAGATTTGGTGGATGTTGGATTGCATGAGGGTGTTTGATTCCGTGCTAATAGCCAATGGATGACATTCTTCATGAGTGTATGGGTGGAAGAACAATATAATGGATGGATAATGATGGTGGATGGTGTAGAAATAGGATTGGGATTGGATAGGTGGGTGATAGGATTAGGTAGTGATGGTTCTTGGGTGGGTTCAAGGATAGGTGTGGGACTAGATGATGGTGTTGGAGGGGTGGGGGATTCCTTTGCTTTGCTTGGTGATGTTCTTTAGAAGAAATCCCACAGGGATTCTTTGGATGTGATAGTGTTGGGACTTGGAAGGTTTGATGGTGGATTAGATGGTGGATGGGTGATATGGATTGGTGGATTGGAAGATACAGAAGGTGATGGATTAAGGTTGATAAGGTTGGAGGGATATTGTGATGGGGGGATTGGAGTATGGGGATTAGGAGATGGGGGATTTGGTTGTTGATATGAGCTTTGGATTTCGGAGATAAGGTGTGCTAGATTGGTGTTCCCTTGATCAAAGTTAGCATGACAAAGGTTGGGGGATGGATAAGTTGGAGAGATTGGTTGATTGGATAAGTATGATGGCATGGATGTGTAAGGGGATGGGGAATGATATGAGGGTAAAGATGGATATGATGAAGGTTGATATGATGGAAGTTGGTATGAGGTTGAAGGTTGATATGAGGATGATGGAGGTTGATATGATGGAAGTTGGTATGATGAAGGTTGATGGGAGGTTGATGGTGTGGATATCTAAGATGTAGATTGGTATGAAGGTTGAAAGAATGACGATTGATATGATGTGGATGGGGATGATGTGTAGGGTGTTTGTTGATATGATGGAGGTTGGTATGATGTCAATGGTGTGGATATGTAAGATGTTGAAGGTTGATATGATGAGGGTTGATATGATGAAGATGGGGTAGGGGTTTGGGATTCTCCAATGATGAGGTGTGCTAAGGGTATATCTTTAATGTCAGTTTTGAATTGTTCCTTAGCATTAGGATCCATGTTCTCATAGACTTTTCTAATTCTTTGTATTTGTTGTATTGATTCATAAAGATCCATTCTGTGGGAGATAGTATGGGATGATGGGGGATGATGGATGATTGTGATGTTGGGAATCAAAAATTCAAGACCTTAAGATGATTTGGTTTGTTTTGATTGGATGGATGAGTGATGATCCTATTATGCTTAAGGTAGACTAATGACACTTAAGCAATAGGGTTGATTGGTTCTCTATGCTTTTGATAGACTAATGATCTTAAGCAAGAGGGTTGATTGGGTTGATTTGATTAGGTGATCAATTAAGGTCTTGATTTTTTATTGGGTTGATTTGGATTTGGAGTTTGATAATGATGTTGGGGGATTTGGATAATGATTGGGATTGATGTTGATTTTGGATTGGATTTGGAATATGGTTTGGAAGATTATGGATTGATGTTGGTTGGATTTTGGATTTGATTTGGATGAGATGGGATTAGAATGTTGTTGATGAATTGGATTAAGGGTGATAAGAGTGATTAGGATAATATTAGATTGAATGATTTGGATGATGATGTGGATAAGATAGGTGATTAGGATGATTAGGATAGATGAGTGATTGGGTTTGAATGTGTTGGAATGACTTGTCTTATGTGTTTGATGTTTAGTTTGATTTGGCAATGTTTAGCAAATGATCACATGTACAAACAAGAATCACTCACACAAGACACAAGCAAATTTGAATTTTGAATTTTGAAGAATATGAGAATGATTAAGCACACGTGTAAAACAAATCAACATGCCCTAATGCCTAGTTTGATGGGGTATGGCCAGTTAGGTTTGGGCAATGTTTAGACGAGGTTGACTAATGATTTGAAAATGAAAATCCTGTCCCACAACCAAGAGAAGGGGGTAACCCACCCTTTACCTTCACTTCCCAAAGGTAGAAAGTTCTTTGGGGCTTAGCCAAGAGTGACAGGATTCTGATTTCAAAGGAGGGTGTCTTTCAATTCAGCTTCAGATGAGGTCATCCCTAGGGATGATGAAATCCCCTAGTAGGCCTCCTAGGAAAGGGATTGACAAAAGCGAATCAAGTGAGGTGTTTTTGATCTCCAAGATCACCTTGCGGTGTGAGGAGAGAGCATACACACACCCACTTGATTCACACTCGCAGTTGATTAATTGACCCTTAGAAATTGAAATGTGATGAAAACATGTCAATCAATGGTTCTTTTTAAATCCCAATTTCAAGGTGTGATTGAAGACACTGGTTGATTCTATGCCCAATTTCAATGTGTGATGATCAAACAATGTTCATTTTATGCCCAAACCGAAGTGTGTTTGCAAGCAATGATTGAGACATAAAGGATGGAAATGGATGCACCTGATAAAATTGCTGTCCAAATTGATGTAGATGCTGCTCCGGATGTTGGTCCAGTCCCAAATGATCACCTGCCAGTCACAAGAACGAAAATGGAGCAAGTAGACTAGCCAAAGAGATTGGTATGCGAAAATTGATAATCTGATAAAACTTGATGAAAAAAGAATTGATACAGGAAAATAGATTGCATGAACAAAAAATTCAGCAAATTCTATGCGATTCGAAAAAAAAATTGCTGAAAAATGATCAAATTTGCACAAGTTATGATGATTTGAAGTTTGCAATGAAGTTTGACTTTGACTGCGAAAAAAGGCTTGATAAAGGTATAGTCACCTGATAAAATCCTCACAACTGTGAAGTATTCGAAGTCCTCTTTCTGATGACTATTCATTTGCAAAAGTTGTAAAAATTTGAAAAAAACATCCTCCTTCGGCTTATAGGAGGCACAAGAGGTCCTAGCAGTTAATAAAAATGCTGACAGTTAGCGATTTGCTGATCACACGCTGTTGTTTTCCTCCTCCCAACAGTTTGTGTTTAGATTTATGTTTGGGCTTTTTTTGCCCTCAATCTACCATGTGACCACAGGCTAGAATCAAGCAAGAAAACTAAAAGACTAAAGGGGGGATGAGCCCCCTTACCCCCTTACGGTGCTACGGTCGGTGAGAAATGTGACCTAAACTACGACCAAAGCCCAACTTTGAGCATGGGAGACAGGACTCATTTGAAAACACTGATAGAGGAGATAAATGGTGGTGGTGGAGGGAGTCTGTGGTTAGGGTTTGTAGTGGTGTCGGCGGATGGTGGGTTGGATGATGATGGCAGAGCTTTGGCGGCGGTTGGGAGATGCAGGTGGTGGAGAGGCGGTAGGAGCAGGCGGTCGGGAAATGCAGGCACGGGTCGGCGATGTGGTGTTAGCAGAGATCAGAGGAATGGTTAAGAGGAGTGGTAGGGGTAGGGATGAGGGTGGTCAGGGGTGTAGGCTGCAGGGTTTTAAGGAAGCCGGGTGGAGGATTTGGGGTTAGCAAGGTTTCGATGCAGAATGGCGGATTGGTCGAAGATTTATCTTTTCAACCCTTCACAATATTTCAAACAAAGACCAAACAAAATTGAACCTGCAAACCAAATGATTAGCTGTGTAACACTCTAAGCAAATCAATACCCGCAGAGATCTCACACAAGAATGGTACGGACAGTCCATACAGTACGGATCCGTACGGTACGGACTGTACCCCTAAAAACATTTCAAAAATTTTCAAATAATATAGCCAACTTTATAGTCAAAATTCATGGAATCGACGGCCTGATCACGATGGTGTGGTCAGTTTTTGCCCAAGATGCAACCTACAACAGGTTAGTCCCAAAACTTGCAAAACTTGCTATGAAGAGGCTTAGAAAATGAAGATTTTGAGAACAAACCTACACAAAACGATGATTAGATTCGAGACCGGGCATGCCAAATGTAATAAATGAAATCAAAATGAAGATTATAATGTAATCTAATGCAAAACAAACACAATTATACCTTCATAAATGAACTCACAAATCCATGCGGGAAGGAGTTTGCGCCTACATAGCTCCTCAGATGTTTCCCAAATGATGCAAGATGTGGATTGCTTAAGGCTTTTCAACACAATGTAGATGAATGATTAGGGATTAGATGATAGATTTGAGAGACTAGATGGAAATGAGAGATGATTTAGAGTGATTTGGACATAATGGTGGCATAAAAAGGGGGTTGTGAAATGATTTTGGCAGAGGTCTGATGCATGAAGAGGTCCTCCTAATGGCCTAGAGAGGGGTCCAATTTATAGAATTTTGGAGATGAGGATGGAGGGTGAGGATTCAGTTGATGAGATCAAGGGATAGGAATAAAAGTGAATCTTTTATTCTTAGTGGATGAATTAATAATTCCCATTTTGGGAAGAGTGGAGGATAATGGGGGACAACTAAATTTTAAATTCAGTGAGTGGAGGATAGTGGGAGACAACTGAATTTTAAATTCAGTGATTGGAGGATTGTAGGGGACAACTAAATTTTAAATTCAGTTTAGTGGAGGATAGTGGGAGACAACTGAATTTTAAATTTAGTGAGTGGATGATGAGGTAAGCAGGGTTATTTAAGTGTTATCTTAATTAGCTTAAGTCTAGGTTAATCAGATAAGCAGGATTTATCTAATTAACAGGGATTAGAGAAATGGATAAATCAACTAAATGAATATTAGGAATATTCATTCAATTGATAGGATAGGGTTGTAAGATTAAATGGATTAATTAGGTGAATTAATTGAGCACCAGGGATATGCAGATGGGGAGAGTGGATTAGTGTAGAGGTACGAGAAATTGGTTTGCAGAGCAATCCAATTTTCGGTGTCTACAATTAGTAAATTACAACCTTGAGGGTTGGCCCCATCGCATTTATAACTAAAAAAGATTATACAGCTTGAATACAAAGGCTCCTACTAACTTATAGATTTGTCATAACTAGGTTACAAACAAAACCCTGAGACACTTTACCAAACTACCTATAAGCTATAATATTGTTGAAGCTATTACAAAGCAAAAAGTAGACATAAAACCAACTTTCATACCCTTGTAATGTCCTCTAAGATGTCATTGATGAATTTATTTAGCCATTCCACCCCATCTATCTCCAGAATGCCCAACACCATCTTGAGGAAGTCGACCTCTTTAGCAACCTTTCATCACCTTTGAAACTCTAGTTGATTGGTTGAGATAAATAGATACCAGACCACCAAGTCAACCCCAACTTGTAGCCTAAAGAAGTTGGTCAGATTGGGTACCCATGTGCCATAACCAGCTATGCCCAGAACCCCATTTAAACCTCCCAAAAACTATCTTTTAATCGGTGTCGAAACCAAAGTATTCACTGTATCCTCTAGCTCCCCTAGGTCAAAAAGCACGGCCATGAACATGGAGGATATGTTGGGATAAGGTTCCATTAACCTTGTAAATCCCAATATTGTATTTATTCCATTTAATATATGTATTTTATAATTATCCATGAGGAGATGTACTAGTTTCACTGGCAAGAGTAATTTCAGAGTAACTAGAGGTAATTACGGAGTGACTTTTATTGTTGGTAAATGTAAAAACTCAAATTAAATGAGGGTAGGCGTGCTCCCTTGAGGAATCTACTATTTTTGGCATGTATGACAACTGTCATAATGTTTGGTAAGTGAATCTATGACAGCTGCAAGTTGTCATAAGATTTTAAGATTCTATGACGCATATGACGGATATGTTAGTTGTATATTTGCTATATTTAGCCCAAGGTTCCTATCTTGGAAAGATACTCTTTTGTGGAATCTATGATAGTTATGACACATCATAAGATGCTATAAGAGGCTAGATTTAGTCTTGGGCTATGGGGTATGGCCAGTTAGGTTTGGGCAATGTTTAGACGAGGTTGACTAATGATTTGAAAATGAAAATCCTGTCCCACAGCTGAGAGAAGGGGGTAACCCACCCTTCACCTTCACTTCCCATAGGTAGAAAGCTCTTTGGGGCTTAGCCAAGAGTGACAAGATTCTGATTTCAAAGGAGGGTGTCTTTCGATTCAGCCTCGGATGAGGTCGTCCCTAGGGGTGATGAAATCCCCTAGCAGGCCTCCTAGGAAAGGGATTGACAAAAGCGAATCAAGTGAGGTGTTTTTGATCTCCAAGATCACCTTGCGATGCGAGGAGAGAGCATACACACACCCACTTGATTCACACTCGCAGTTGATTAATTGACCCTTAGAAATTGAAATGTGATGAAAACACGTCAATCAATGGTTCTTTTTAAATCCCAATTTCAAGGTGTGATTGAAGACACTGGTTGATTTTATGCCCAAGTTCAATGTGTGATGATCAAATAATGTTCGTTTTATGCCTAAACTGAAGTGTGTTTGCAAGCAATGATTGAGAGATAAAGGATGGAAATGGATGCACCTGATAAAATTACTGTCCAAATTGATGTAGATGCTGCTCCAGATGTTGGTCCAGTCCTGAATGATCACCTGCAAGTCACAAGAATGAAAACGGAGCAAGTAGACTAGCCAAAGAGATTGGTATGCGAAAATTGATAATCTAATAAAATTTGATGAAAAAAGAACTGATACAGGAAAACATATTGCATGAACAAAAAATTCAAGAAATTCTATACAAATTGAAAAAAAAATCGTTGAAAAATGATCAAATTTGCACAAGTTATGATGATTTGAAGTTTGCAATGAAGTTTGACTTTGACTATGAAAAAAGGCTTGATAAAGGTATAGTCACCTGATAAAATCCTCACAACTACGAAGTATTCGGATTCCTCTTTCTGATGACTATTCGTTTGCAAAATTTTGCCTCCATTTGCGAAAGTTGTAAAAATTTGAAAAAAACAGCCTCCTTCGGCTTATAGGAGGCACAAGAGGTCCTAGCAATTAATAAAAATGCTAATAGTTAGCGATTTGCTGATCACATGCTGCTATTTTCCTCCTCTCGGCGGTTTGTGTTTAGGTTTATGTTTGGGCTTGTTTTGCCCTCAGTCTACCATGTGACTGCAGGCTAGAATCAAGCAAGAAAACTAAAAGACTAAAGGGGGGATGAGCCCCCTTACCCCCTTACGGTGCTACGGTCGGTGAGAAATGTGACCTAAACTACGACCAAAGCCCAACGTTGAGCTTGGGAGACAGGACTCATTTGAAATCATTGACAGAGGAGATAAATGGTGGTGGTGGAGGGAGTCTGCAGTTAGGGTTTGTAGTGGTGTCAGCGGATGGTGGGTTGGACGATGATGGCGGAGCTCCGGGCGGTGGTCGGGAGATGCAGGTGGTGGAGAGGCGGTAGGAGCAGGTGGTCGGGAAATGTAGGCGCAGGGCGGCGATGTGGTGTTAGTAGAGATCAGAGGAGTGGTTCAGAGGAGTGGCGGGGGTAGGGATGAGGGTGGTCGAGGGTGTAGGCTGCGGGGTTTTGAGGAAGCCGGGTGGAGGATTTGGGGTTAGCAAGGTTTCGAAGGTTTATCTTTTCGACCCTTCACAATATTTCAAACAAAGACCAAACAAAATTGAACCTGCAAACCAAATGATTAGCCATGTAACACTCTAAGCAAATCGATACCCGCAGAGATCTCACGCAGGAATGGTATGGACAGTCCGTATAGTACGGATCCGTACGGTACAGACTATACACCTAAAATAATTTCAAATAATATAGCCAACTTTATAGTCAAAATTCATGGAATTGACGGCCTGATCACGATGGTGAGGTCTTTTTTGCCCAAGACGCAACCTGCAACAGGTTAGTCCCAAAACTTGCAAAACTTGCTACAAACTCAAATTTACGGAGTGACTTTTATTGTTGGTAAATGTAAAAACTCAAATTAAATGAGGGTAGGCGTGCTCCCTTGAGGAATCTACTATTTTTGGCATGTATAACAACTGTCATAATGTTTGGTAAGTGAATCTATGACAGTTGCAAGTTGTCATAAGATTCTAAGATTCTATGACACATATGACGGATATGTTAGTTGTATATTTGCTATATTTAGCCCAAGGTTCCTATCTTGGAAAGATACTCTTTTGTGGAATCTATGATAGTTATGACACATCATAAGATGCTATAAGAGGCTAGATTTAGTCTTGGGCACCAAACCTTTGCATGTCTATTTTTTGGACAAGTGTAAGATGCTTGTAAGATGGTAATTAATGTTTACAGGTTGGAGAATCTTAGGAGACAGAAGGTGAACACCTAGAATGGAGTGGAAAACATTTCTATAAGTATTTTCCATGTATTTGTTACTATAATACAGATTTTAGGTACTCAAGTGCTATCGGAATGCTATTGGATTGAAGACTTATGGAGAGAGTTGTGTAGTTGATGTATTGTACAATCTTGTTGAGATTAATACAAACTTGTGCCTCTTTCCTGGTGGAGTTTTTTACCTGCAAGGGTTTTCTCCATGTTAAACATTGTGTCATTGTGTCTTGTGTTGATTTCTTCATGTTTGGTATTTTCTTTGTAGTGGGTTTTATGTTTTGATTACAATCTCCATTGTTAATGCACACTTAAAGATTGCTGAAATTTATCTTGAATCAGATTTCCATTGAAGCAATGTTGCTTTCATTTCTAACATTTGGTATTAGAGCCTGGCCAACTTTGACTCTTGGGTGGTAGTGTGGAAGTTGTAGTTGTAGTGGGAGATTTGGTTGCATTTGTTTTGCAGATCTTGTGTTGTTATTATGGATGCATCCACCGTTGCATCAACCTCTTGATTGGAACTATGGTAAAAAGAAACATGTGAAGGAGTGCGGAAACCCTAAGAAATAGTGGGAGAGTGCTTGGGATAAGTCCTCAAATGCAGGCGAAGAAGTTTTACTTTCTGCATGTAATCTTGTTTCTAATGATCACTGGTTGGTTGACTCAAGATGCTCATTTCATATGACCCTGCATAAGGAATGGTTCTCCACATATGAAGAATATGATGGAGGTAATATCTACCTTGGTGACAACTCTTCATATCCGATTGTTGGGAAAGGAAAGGTATTGTTATGTTTCAGTGATGGGAGGATTCAAACCCTCCTTGGTGTTTTGCATGTTCCTAGATTAGCTAGAAATCTAATTTCAGTTTCAAAGTTGAATGACTTGGGAATGCATGTGACATTTGACAAGCATGGCTACAGATTGGTGAGAGGGAACTTGGTGGTAGCAAAAGGGAAGAGATTCAAGAACTTGTTTAAGCTTGAAGCCACTACAGTTTGTAATGCCTCCTATGTATCTGAGGCCACTACTGAAAATACATGTATGTTGTGGCACTGTAGATTGGGCCACACAAGTAATAATGTACTGAAAACTATTAAGAATAAAGAATTGTTGGACGGTTTCTCTTATTCTAATGAGCACTTTAATTTTTGTGAGCATTGTGTGTTTGATAAACAAAATAGAAAATCATTTCCTTCAGGAAGCAATAGAGCAAAAGAGAAATTATAAATTATTCATACATATGTGTTTGGACATGTGGATAATGAATTATTTTGTAACCTTCATTGATGATGTATCCATATTTACATGGATTTATTTTATGAAGCATAAATATGAAGTTTTCACTAAGTTTAAGGAATTCAAATTCTTAGTAGAGAACTAATCAGGTTTAAAGATAAAAATATTAAGATCTGACAATGGAGGGGAATATTTCTCTAAAGAATTTGATGAGTTTTGCAAGCATGCAGGTATAATCAAACAGAAGACAACTCCATATACACCATAGTAGAATAGTGTTGCATAAAGGATGAACCGAACAGTTATGGAAAGAGCCAAAAGTATGCTTAGTGATGCACAGTTGGATAAATGCTTTTGGGCAGAGGCTGTGTGTACTGCTTGCTACTTGATAAATAGATCTCCTTGTAAGGCTCTTGATTCGACACCTTATGAAGTGTGAACAGGTAAGAAACCTTCTGTTTCACATTTAAGGGGTGTTGGTTGTGAGACTTTTGTTCATGTGCCTAAGGAAAAGTGACCTAAGTTGGATCCAAAGGCTAAAAAGTGTACATTCATTGGATATGGTGATAATGTCAAAGTTTATAAGCTTTGGAATCCACTAACCCACAATATTATCTTTTCTAGAGATGTTATTTTCAGGGAACTCAGAGCTATTTCTGAACCTGAGCAGCCAAAAGAAAAAGTTGAAAAGGTAAACAGAGTGCACTTTGAGTTAGAGCAGCAAGATGCACCTCAGGAAGAATAAAATGATGGATTGGGGGGTGAAGAAGAAGAAGAATATTTGGGTAATTATGATGAAGATGAGTCTGTTGTTACAGAAGAAGTTGGTGCAGTTGATCATGTAGAAGAATGAGTAGAGTCTCTTACTCCACCCTTGAGGAGATCCACTAGACAACAGAATCTAGTTGACAGGTATAGCCCACCATATTTTTGTTGTGTATATGCTTTATTAAATACTAACGATGAGCCTAGATCCTACAAGGAAGCTATTTCTACAAATGATAGTGAGTCTTGGCAATTAGCCATGCAGGAGGAGATGATGGCCTTAGACTCTTGTAATACCTAGGATCTTGTTTGTTTTCCCAAAGGAAGAAAGGCCATAGGTTGTAAGTGGGTTTTCAAGAAGAAATTTGGAGCAGATGGTTCATTGGAGAAGTACAAAGCTAGACTGGTAGCTAAGGGCTACTCCTAGAGAGAGGGAGTTGATTGTGGTGAGATATTCTCTCCTTTTGCTAAATTAACTTCTATTAGATTTCTCTTATCCATTGTTGTATATTATGATTGGGAGATTGAGAAAATGGATGTTAAGACTGTGTTCTTACATGGAGATCTTGAAGAAGAAATTTATATGCAACAACAAAGAGGTTTTGAGGTAAAAGGAAAAGAACATTGGGTTTGCAGGTTAAAGAGGTCTCTTTATGGTCTGAAACAATCCCCCAGAATGTGGTATCAAAAGTTTGACTCATTTGTTTTGAAATTGGGTTTTGTTAGAAGCGAGGAGGATCACTGTGTTTACATTTATTGTGTTGATGATTCTATACTGGTTATTGCTTTGTATGTTGATGACATGTTTTTCAGCAATACTAAGCGTATGATTAGTGAGCATAAAGCCTAACTTTCAGGTGCATTTGAGATGAAGGATCTTGGTGCTGCAAGGTATATTTTGGGAATGGAGATCAAGAGGGACAGAGTTAACAGAAAGCTTTGGTTGTCACAAAGTAAGTATGTGAATACTATTTTGCAAAGGTTTAGTTTGCAGGACTGTAACCCAATTAGAGTTCCTTTACCCATTGGTACTAAGATTTCATTAGATATGTGTCCAAAGACTAAGGATGATCTTGAGGATATGTCTAATGTGCCATATGCTAGTGTTGTAGGGAGTTTGATGTATGCAATGGTTTGCAGTAGACTAGATATTGCCCAAGCAGTGGGAGTTTTGAGCAGATTTATGTCTAATCCTGGTAGACAGCATTTGAACTATGCGAAGAGGGTGTTTTAATATCTTGTAAGTACTCCTAATCATTTTTTGGTTTATTTTGGTACTGATAAATCTTTGGATATACAGGGTTTTGTTGATGCAGATTGGGCAGGTGACTTGGATAGTCGAAGGTCTGCTAGTGGCTATGTGTTTACTCTGTTTGGAGGTGCAATGAGTTGGATGAGTAAGAGGCAGCCCACAGTTGCTTTGTCCACCATAGAAGTAGACTATATGGCTTCTACTCATGTCTCTAAGGAGGCAATTTGGTTGAGGAGATTGTGTATAGGTATTGGATTTGATTGCAGGATCATGTAGATTGGTTGTGATAGCCAGAGTGCTATCTGTTTGGCCAAGAATCCCATGTATCATGCTCAGACTAAGCATGTTGATGTTCAGTATGACTTTGTTTGAGAGTTGGTTGAAAATGGAGAGATCAAGATGAAGAAGATAGACACTCAAGAGAATGTTGCAGATTCATTGACCAAGCATGTGAGCATAGAGAAGTTCGTATGGTGCACAGAGGCCATGGGCCTTGTTTGTAGTGCTTGATTATTTTCATTTGATTTCCTATGGGTTGATTTACAATGTATAATTTGAAGTGGGAGAATGTTGGGATAAGGTGCCATTAACCTTGTAAATCCCAATATTGTATTTATTCCATTTATTATATGTAATTTGTAATTATCCAGGAGAAGATGTACTAGTTTCATTGGAAGGGGTAATTTCAAAGTAACCAGAGGTAATTACAAAGTGACTTTTACTATTGGAAAATGTAAAATTTCAAATTAAATGAGGTTAGGCATGCTCCCTTGAGGAATCTACTATTTTTGGCATGTATGATAATTGTCATAATGTTTGGTAAGTGAATCTATGATAGCTGCAAGTTGTCATAAGATTCTGAGATTCTATGATGCATATGATGGATATGTTAGTTGTATATTTGCTGTATTTAGCCCAATGTTCCTATCTTGGAAAGATACTCTTTTGTGGAATCTATGATGGTTATGACGCATCATAAGATGCTCTAAGAGGCCAGATTTAGTCTTGGGCACCCAACTTTTGCATGGTTGTTTTTGGACAAGTGTAAGATGCTTGTAAGATGGTAATTAATGTTTACAGGTTGGAGAATCTTAGGAGAGAGAAGGTGAATGCCTAGAATGGAGTGGAAAACATTTCTATAAGTATTTTCCATGTATTTGTTGTTGTAATATAGATTTTAGGTACTCAGGTGCTACTGGAATGTTGTTGGATTGAAGACTTGTGGAGAGAGTTGTGTAGTTGATGTATTGTACAATCTTGTTGAGATTAATACAAACTTGTGCCTCTTTCCTGGTGGATTTTTGTACCCTCAAGGGTTTTCTCCACATTAAACACTATGTCATTGTGTCTTGTGTTGAGTTCTTCATGTTTGGCATTTTCTCTATAGTGGGTTTTATGTTTTGATTACAATCTCCATTGTTAATGCACACTTAAAGATTGCTGAAATTTATCTTGAATCAAATTTCCATTGAAGTAGTGTTACTTTCATTTCTAATAGGATACATCCAAGTTCACCCTATATTATGCTTCAAAACAAGAAATTCCTCACCAAGAACCCATTGGACCGCAAACAAAATCAACCCACTCCAAGTTTTAAAATTGCAATGCAATCGCTTTTCTACTACCTGGCTAAAAAACACCATTTTCCTTTGAGTGCTTAATAGCCAAATGGGAGTGTCCATGTTGTAGACAAAGCCAAGTAATTTATAAAACCATATAATCCCAACAAATTCTCAATAACCAAGAAATAGGCGAGGCTTGATATAATCATCACAGAAACAAAAATGATGAAGTGATTTCAAAGTAGATATTCCTTGATTAACCATCACTTGAACTCACATTTTCCAGAGTAGCTACATCAAGATGATCAAAGTAATGATTATCCATAACATCCTAACCACTAGGAAAGGACTGCATCATGGGCCATGAAGTAGCAATCATATACACTATCAGTTCCTCATCCCTATCTACTGTAGATTTGGTGAGTGAGTCAGCCTCCACATTAATTTCTCTTTAAACATGATTTATAGTAAAGTCTTCCAATTTTTCAAGTAAACCAAGCATTAAAGAAAGGAGGGGGATTAATTTTCAACATTGAGTTTTATTTGTTTTAATGGTGTTGATGATAATTAATGAGTTCCCTTTGATTTCTATCCTTCCCAAATTAAACTCAATGCATAATTGTAAACCCAAGATGAGGGCTTGAAACTTTGCCTTGTTATTCATTCCTAGTTTGAGTCTTTTGGATGCCCTACACACCACCTTCCCCTTCCAATCTTTAACAATACATCCATCCCTTGATTTCCTAGGGTTCCCCCTTAAAACCCCATCAAAATTCATTTTGTACCACCCCTTACAGGGTGGAACCCATTTGGCTTCCTTGCAATTTTTCCAGGACTCATCTCCCACAACCCCATTAATGGGTGAAGTCTTTAGCCAAATCCATTTTCTTATCATCAAGTTAAAGTTGTAAACACAATATTGTGGGAAACTGAGGCACTTATACAACTGTTTACCACCTCCATAATTAAAACTTCAACCTTATTCTGAAAAGATGATATTGAGAGATCATTATCTTGGTAGATCCTCCTTTTATGCTCTTTCCATAGATCACATATTAAAATAGAAGGAAAAATTATCCAAAAGCACAAGAAAATGGAATTCTTCATCAAAATAGGCCAAACTTTGAACAAGTTTAGAATATTATTAGGGAGAGATCCTTTCCATGCCAATTTAGCACACAACCACTACCAAGACTCATGTGCATATTAGAAACCAAGAAAAATATGATCATGAGTCTCTTCATTATCTTTGCAGAGAGGACAACAGGAAGGGCTATGATATCTAAGTTTAACAAATCTATCCACTGCTAAGATTTTCTTTTGTAGTGTCACCCTGGAAAAAACCCCATCTTTTGGAAGACACACTTTATTCTAACAAAGGTGTATTAGAATCTTCATCTTATCCACACCCTCCTTAGCCACTATGAACCCAACTTTAGCAGAATATTCCCCATTCTTAGGGAAGTTTCGTCTAATATGATCTCCCCTAGTAGAAAGGCAAATTCTTCTCTCATTAAGGATCTCCACCAATCTTTTGGCTTCTCGTTTTGAAATACTTGTCATCTCAATCTCTTTCCAATCCCAACAAGAAATACCTAAAATCTCCTTTTGAACTACATAATCAACCACATGTCTACTCTAGAGCCCTAAAATATATGTTTAGAAGTGAAGAAAGAGTCACACTTTTTGATGATTGGGAGACCATTCCACGAATCTTCCCAAAAGAGGGTTGTTCTTCCATCCCATAATTCCCAAGTGAGAGGATAAGTGATGATAGGTCTGCAAGATAACAAGAAATTCCAAAGACTCGACCCCTTTGGAGGATTGAGAGGTGTTATGATTATGGATTGATCTTAGCTATCTAAATACTTGTTTTGAAGAATTCTTGTCCATTTTAGAACTAGTTTCAAATATAGACACCACATTAATTTGTCTCCTAAATCTTTGTTCCGAGTAATCTGGTTTCTCAAGCCAACTCTTCTTTCAGACTTTGGTTTGCATATCATGTCCCAAGATATTAGAAGGATCTTCTTACTATCTAAACAACCCTACCAGAAGAAATTTCTCATCTTTTGGTCTAATTTCTGACCAACCCTAGTTGAGAGCTTAAGACAAGAAAGAAGAAAAATAGGGATTGTCGATATTACAACTTTCAATATTATAATCCTACCAGCCCAAGAGAGCCACCTCCATTTCCAAGAATACATCTTCTTACAACACTGCTCAAGAAGAGGTTCCCATAGTTTTGTCGAACAACCCAAAAAGAGAGGAAATACCAAGTATTTGCTAGGTAAAATGCCTTTTTTAAATTCAAGAGTCTTGAGAATTTCACCTATTTTTTGAGATCAATGAAAAAGAAAAAGACTTCTGATTTGGCTAAGTTCACAAATTGTCCTAATACTTCAAAATAAGTGTCTAAAATCCTTTTCATTGTTGTAGCCTCTCTTCTTTTTGATATCCCATATAACATAGTACCATTAACAAATTGATGATGTGTGAGTGAGGGAATATTTCTTGTTACCACAATGCCATCCAATGCCTAGGGTTGATTAGTTGCATGTTGAATCGATCTCCTAGAGCATCCACCACAATAATGAAGAGGAAGGAGGATATTGGGTCTCCTTGCCAGAGACTGTGTGAGGCTCCAAAGAAACCTTAGGGATTACCATTTATAATGACAGAATACCTAGGGCTCACTATGAGACTGAAAATCCAATCCATCCTTTGTCTATTGAAACCAAAAGCCTCTAAGACTTTAATGAGAAACCTCTAGTCCACTCGATCATAAGCCATTTTTATGTCTAATTTCACCATCATGCAGCTCTTTCTAAAAGATTGAATAGAATGGATAGCTTCTTGGATGACAATAGCACCATCAAGAATGGATCTCTCTGGGACAAAACCACTCTACTCTTAAACAATGATGTCCAAAAAAAAGTTTCAACCTATTAGCAATTGCCTTTGAGATGATCTTATATACTATATTACATAAATATATAGGCTTGTGGTCTTCAAAAATGAGAGCTAGGTCCTTTTTGGGGATAAGAATGATGAAGGTATTGTTCAAATCATTCCACAATGTGCCTTTCTTCCTAGATTCCTCTACTAACTCAAAAACATCTTTCCCAACTATATGCCAACACCAACACTTGTGGAAGAAGCTAGCAAGGAAGCCATCCAACCTAGGGGCTTTATCCAGATGGAGTTGCATTTATACCAATTTGATTTATTATTCTATGAACTCTCCTAATAAGAGAGTTATGTGTAGATCATCAACCATTCTCAGAATAAACTAGAGAATTTTCTTCTGATTAATTAGATTAGAACCCTCCCAATTGTTAAGTAGCTTCTGAAAAAAACTCAATTGCTTCCATTTTGATATCTATCTTCTTCCAAAAGGGAACCATCATCCCTTTTTATCCTAGATATTCTAATCTGAATCCTCCTTACCTTGGTTGAATTATGAAAAAATTTAGAGTTCTTGTCTCCATCCTTTAACCATACCTCTCTCAAATTTTGTTGTCAAAACACCTCCTCCTTGGACAAAATCTTGGAGTATTTATTCATCAATTATTTTTCTGCCAAAACTTTGTTCTTATCCATACCATGAAGGAAAACTTCTTCATTCAATTATTCTATCTTGTTTTCCACCAATGTCTTTTCTACAAATATATCCTTAAAGTGTTCTTTATTCCATATCTTTAACTTCTCAAATAATTTTAGCTTTGAGAATTTAAAAAAAAACATTTTAGTGCCTTTTTGAATATCAGTCGCCCACCACTTCTCAATATTGGAGAGAAAATTTGGATCTCTCATCCACATGTTCTCAAACTTAAAGGGACATTTGTTAGGTTTTTTGCTCATCCAGAATACTCAATTAAATGGGGAAATGATCAGACCCTAAGAAAGGGACAATGTTGCATTCACAAATTATAGAAAAGGCTCCCCAGTCCCCACACTAGAGGAATCTATCCAATCTTTTTGAAATATTACTACAACCAATCTTGTAGTTAGTCCATGTGTATTCTCCATTCTGAAGTAGAATGTCAAACAAATCATTTCTTGAGACAAAATTAGAGAAATCAATCTATGACTGACTCCTTTTCTAAACACCCCCAACTTTTCTTCATCATATAGAAAAGCATTGGAATCTCCCCCAAGTATAAAAAAGAATTAGGAGAGGTAGGTAAAATTTTCTCCAACTCATACCATATATGCTTCTTCATAGTGCAAGCAGTAGGGTCATATATATTTATCAAAACAAACTGGGATCTGGAAGAGAGACAAGTGACCTTACATACCAACCAGTGTTTAGAGCTACCAATCAATTCTAGGGAGACTGCAGAAGGACACCAAAGGGTAGATAAACCTCTAGAAGCACCCTCAACATGAACAAAAACTATCCCATCTTATAAGTTTCATCTTTCTTAATATTTGCTTCTTTGTTGTTAAGTTTTGTTTCCTGTATCAAAAATATATTTGCATGTTAGATATATTCATTTGGAACTTAACTAAGCACTTTTTGTTATGGGTGTTTAGGCCCCTAAAATTCCAAGATGTGACCCTCATTTTTTCTAGGAAGGGTCTTTCCCTTCCTATATCTCAGCATCATACTTATTTTCATATGGCCTTTGACTTCACCTTCGTGGGACAATTTTTCCTTGTTCATTTTTCTGCCTCTCTTCTTTGGATCACCACAATAAAGTTTCTCCATAGAGATCATAGATTGACAAATCCCTCTCTTTTCCAAGGACTGGACATCAATATCTTCCAGATCTTCCTCCCAATGATCACCACTAGAAACCGAAGTGGCAATGGCATCAATCTTTGCATATACTAAAGGAGGAAGACCATCATTCTCCTCTAGGAAATCAACAACCACAACCTCTCCATTTTTCTCTTCTACCACCACCTCCTTGGGTAAAAAGGGATCATTAGCATCCTTTTGAGTGAAGCATAATTCCTTCCCTCATTAGTAATTCCAAAGAGATCCAAAGAAATATCAAAAAATTTAGAATTCTCATCGTATTCTGACCCCTTCAGTTTAGGAGAGTCCAACAAACTCTCGTCTAAATCAGGCTAGTCAAGATCTTGCTTTACATTCAAATCTGTAGTAGGAGGAACATAATCTTCACTATTCTATTTTTGAAGGGGAGGATCAATATCATCCTGTGAGGTAGGATCCCCTTGTAAATTATCCTTTTTGTTCTTAGAGTTTAGGAGTAATGGGCCCTTCAACCTCATCCTTCTACATCCAATTTCCATTTCCTAAAATGACTTCTATCTTATTTGGGATTTCCTCTGCATGACTAAGATTAACACAAATCCATGCATAAATCCCAAACACATAAGTAGTCATAGGGTCATCCATTGATACAAATGTACCCAGGCAATTACCAATCTCCTTCAAGATGTCTTCGGACCAATATTCTGTAAGTAAATTGTAAAGCCTTACCCACATGGGAGTGACAACAATCTAGTGATTCAGTGGAATGAAGTTCAACTCCCATTCTTTGATATAGAATCCCACACCATCCATTATCCAGGGACCACTGCTCAAAATTTCTTCTTTTTTCTCTTTGAAATCACATCTGATTAAATAAAAGCCCATTGGAAAAAAAATTTATGGACACTAATTGTCCCCAACTGGATTTGTACTAACTAGAAATCATATTCCATGTTGGCCATAGATTCACCCATTTGATGAAGAAAGTCTTTTCCATTAGGGCCTTTATTGAAAACTCTAGGACATATTGTTAGTGTGAAAAGGGTTCTTTAGCTATCTAGTTCTTTCCTAACTAGTTCTTTGCTTTAGCTCTCTTCATGCACTAGGTTAAGTTTACCTAGGGACTTTTTCACTTTATCCCACATTGGTAAGGTTTTTAGTCTCTTGGGTGGTAAATCCTATATATACTCACCCATCGCTCTCATATGAGCATCTCATTTTTTTATTGTATGCTTTGCCTTCTCTTAAGTAGAATATAGTTTATTCTTTCTCATCTCTGATTTCTAGCTTTTCTTTCCTTCATTCATTTGTATTCTTGGGTGGCTTTTCAGCCTAATCTTACATGTTATTAGAGCGGTTGTGAGTTGTGGGTTAGCATTTTTTTAGAAGTATGGGAGTGTGGAGATGTTTTTTCAAAGCACATGAGTATGCTATTCTCTTTCATCCTTAGATGATCTTGAGAATCAAAAAAGTGTGGAGAGAACATTAGTTTCTAGGGGTTCTTGTTTTGACTTGCTATTTGCAGGTTTCTTTGGAGCTTCAAGATATTCTAAGCTCACCATTGAGTCCAGAGCAGCTGAGATAGTTAGATTTGCCTTTTGCTTTGTCTAATTTGGACACTAGAAGCTAGATTTGCAAGGGTTTGAAGTTAGAGGTTCATTACTAGATCTAGTAGGAAGCCACCATTTCAGATCATTTAGGGTCAAATCCAACCTTGCCATCATGCTCAGAAGCCTTGAAAACCCTAAGATTGACTATCCAATCTTCAATTTTGGACAAATTTGTTTAGAGAGGCAATTTTTTTTTGCTCAAGGAGTCATACAACCCACAACATGCACTTTGAGGTGACAAAAAAATTTAAAAAAAACATTTTTTTTAATTTTCCTACGTTTGAAAAAATATATAAAAATTTCTATGCAAGTTTGTTTTTTACATTGTAAAAGTCAATCAAAAAAATTTAAGGTACTTGTACAGGCCCTGCGTAGGAGGTACCACATGTGTACGAAGTGAGTGTGCCCCCTACATAAGGTAGTGACTCTCTTTATAGATGTTGCAGCCTCTATTTAGAGGCCTACGAACCTCCTTTGAGGTCACCACCCACTTTAATGTGGGGTGTGGGAGTGGCTTCGACCCTCCACACATATTTTTTATTTTAAATTTCAGCCTTTACCCTTGCTCTTAAGCATTTTAGGCATTGGAAACTCTGATTACCTCGTCCCTTGTGCACCCATTTGGCACTCTATCAAACTTGGCCTATTTTCTAAATTTGGCAGTGGTTTTGGCACTTCTGCTAGTTTTGATAATGCCTATTTTTATCTGGAGATTGGCTATTTTTGGCACAGTTCTAAACTATCTTGTAGAATTTTATTTTTAGTAGCATTACTAAAGTTGACAATAGTTTTGCCAAATTTGGCAGAAGGTGAATTTTCAAATTTTCTACCCCTCTCTATTGGTAGGTTGGGTTTTGCACTCCAACTTTGAAGACTCGTAGCTTGGGCTCATGACCTCCTTTTCTCGAGAAATTTTTTTTATTTGGGATAAATTTTGACTCTCTTTACACTTGTGTAGATGGTATCAAATTTTAGTGCATGGATTTCTAGAATTACAGATTCTCATAGGTGACACTACATAGTTCTTGTTTTGGAAACTTCAAATTTGCATAACTTTTGCATACGACCTCGGATAGAGGCAATTCTTTTTTTGAAAGTGCATGATTGTCCATGTACTTCATAATGGTATTGATAATTTCACTTGGTATTGTGCCAAAATTATCCTTTCAGTATATACTCATTCTTTGAGGATTTGTAAAAGGTGTGAGGCTCACATTTTCTTTTCATGATCATACTTTAGTGTGATGGATTTATTTACTTATGATACTTTTGGACATGACAATTTATATTATTATGACTATGGACTATGTTGTTATTGACATTATATTAGACCGATATTCTATGGATTATTGATGATATTGTAGTTAATTAATAATTATGGTTTTAATTGTGTTTTTATAGCATTAGAGTTTATAAAAATATTTGTTACATGTTTATGATGATTCTTATCAAATATAATTGTTTTTTGTTATTTTATGTTATAGTGTAATTATTTGTGTTATTTTATGTTGCAGTTGTTTAAATGAGATGTAGTTAAACAATCTTGTGTTGTAGTGAATGGAATGTTAGATTATATGAGGTTTAAATTTTGTTCAATTATAATAACATTGTGAATTAACAAATAGTTGTGACCGGTATGCTAATTTTATTATGATTAATTGCTTCGAATATCATATTAGATACATTAACGTTTATATGCGAGTGTGCAAGTTAGATTTCGTGGCTAATAGCAATTTAGAGGTTCCTAAGAAAACCACTGTTGTGTTTTCCCCAGTGCACCTAGACCTTATCTTAAGAGAAGGTTAAGGACTTCATATATTAATGTTGTGGTATGCATTGTTTAATTAATTTTTCTGTTTATATTTCAATTATTGTGTGGGGATGTGATTAATTGTCCATAAGTGGAAATTCTCATATTTAAACTTTAGGGGTAGTTTAAGGGGTCAAAAAGTATCTTTTTCTTTATGTTTTACATAAAATAAAACCCCTATAGTGATAACCCGTGGGGGGCCTTTCTTTAAATGTTTAAAATATATTTTTTTAAAATTTTCAAGGTGGGAAAATTACTAGAAAAAGAAGTGACAAAAATTAGAGAGGGGAGACCTAACCCTAGTTTTATTTCCCTCTCTATTTAGTTCTTTTTGAAAGCAAGTTTAGGGGTTCTTTTGGATGTTGATTAGAGAAGATTTTTTTAGTTTTAAAGGAAGGGTTTTGAAAGGAACTAATAGCTGGAAAAAGGAGGAAGTTAGCCAAAAAAATTTGGATGGCAAGGCTTCCCCTAACTTGGTGGAAGTAAGAGGTAGGCCATTATGCAAACTGTGAGTGAAGGATAAGATTTAAAACTAAAATAATTTAATTTGTTGGTTGTTGTGTTTATTTTTTGAAGCATTGTCTATATATGTGATTGAGAATTCCATCTTTGTGTGTTGATTTTATTTTCTTTTTATAGGCTTTTTGGGGATGGGGTGTTTGGGGTATTGTTCTTTCCATTAAGGATTTAAATATGCCCAAGTTTGGGGTAGAGAGAGGTGTGGACCCTCTTTTGGGGAAAATGTTTTGATTATGTGATAGCATGAGTGTGCTTGGTGAATATTTTGTCGTCAAATAACTGAAGACAAAATGGTTATATCAACCACTGTGCAATGAGATAAAATCTCTCCTCTCATAAAGGGGAGGCTCCCTTCTTATTGCTAACTAAATCAACTATTAATTAAACTATGCTTATGTACACTACAACTATCCATGAGGGTGTCTCCATTAGCATATTCTCTTTTTTAGAATAAGGGAAACAAATTACAATGATGACCTTGATGATTACAACAAGTAATAAACTAAATAACACTAGTTGGAGTAATAATAACTGATACCCAATTTTGTTAGACGTAGGAATAACAAGAATGATACCAGCAAATGATAATAACTAGAAAATTCACAAAAACACAAAGTCTTTTTCCACTTTCCATAATAGTTCCAAAGATAACACAATGATATGTTTTGTAGCTCAAAGTCTCTCAACGCATATCATAGTAAGATTGCATGAACAACGGAAATAACCTCCACCTCAAAGACCATAAGTTATTCCCCAAATATGATTCCAAAAGTACCAAGTGCAACAAGTTGTAGCTAAAAGTCTATCAATAAACAACATCGTAGATCCACAAGAATATAGCTAACAATTTTGGCACAAATTCTACAAGTTCTCAACCAAATTCATACACAAAACATATAACTCCAAATGTAATATTATAACACAAAGTTTATCAATATCAAATATGATCTCCCTTTAATAATGAAATGATATGTTACTCATAAACCAAATTCAACATAATATGACAAGAGAGACATAAGAACACTCTTTCATACAACAAATGTGCTCCAAAACAAAGGCCGGAGAAAATCTTCTTCTTTTATTGATCAATACTTGATATGCATATTCAACACAGAGATTCAATTATGCTTCTCAAAATGGGCAATCCTTCACTTCAAAAGATTAAAGGTTTTTTTTTTTTTACAAAATAACTCCATCATATATATAGAGGGGAGTTGAGAGATAATCTAGGAAAAGTAAACCTAAATTTGACTTATTCAACAAAAGGGTCCACATTGATTTAGAACTTCTATGTTTTTACATGTAATTACATATTTGAAAATGACATGTAAAATGTCTAAAACTAATTACATAAAGCATGAAAATATTAAAAATAAAACTAAGGCACATTTAGCTTTTTCCACCGTCTTTCTCCATGAAATCTTCATACTTCTTCATGATTGCTTGAACTTCATCATTATCCAACCCTGAAGTATGTTTGGAGATAGCAAGGGCTCTTGTGATTGAATCCTTAACAGTGTTACAATCTTTCTCGTGCCTTCCTAAAAACACTTTGAGGTCATCCAAGGTTAATTGAATATCTAAATACTTGTCCATTGAAACCAATGAAAAGGCTAGATCTTCAAACTCCTTCTAGATCCTATTGTTGAATTCTTGGATCACTGCATCTAAGGAAAGAAAGTTTTGGTTGTCATCAAGTAACTTACAAGGAAATTCTTTAATCTTGTTGACAAGATTCACATCTTATCTTCATTGACTTCTTGAGCACTTTGCAAGTCTTTGATCAATTCCTTGATGGTGCTCACTTTGTGTATCATGGTTTCTTTGACCTCTACAAACATTTCTCTAATATGAATGATCCCAATTTCCACCAATGTGCCCAATTTGAGCTTCTTCATTTTGGTCTAAGCTGACAAACTATCTTCTATATCTTGCTGCCCTTGAGAGAAAGCATCAATAGTTTTGTCTAACTCTGATCTTATGTCTTCCATCTTTTCCATTCTCTCCACAGAGGTTCTTAATAGTTGTGATCCTTGTGCAATCATTCAGTCTAGGAACTCACTGACTACCCTACCCCTTGTATGAACTTTTTCCACCTTATGAATAACTAGATCCTCAATGGTTATAGAAACATGATCAATTAACTCATAAGATAGAGTAATCTTCTAGAGCACTGAAGTTAACAATTCTACCTTGGCTTTATATTGATCTTTCACCTTTTTTACTTTATCAAATTTATGAATGGGAGAATTCAATGCAGCCTGAGCATCTGCCTTAGCACTTTCATGAGTTATCTTCCTAACTCAATTCTTGTGATGGAATAATCATTGATGTCCACTTCTTCAATAGTTTTATCAGGAGGAGGCTGAGCTACTTCTACATACCTATAACCCTCTTTCTCAAACAACTTGGAAAGAGTCTTTGGCTTTTTCTTAGTTTTAGCCTTCACAGGTGTCAACTGTTCAAAATTAATGTCATCTGGAGAGATGACATGCTTCTTCCTCTTAGGTTTCTGAGATGAAATCCAATGGGGAAGTGTAGATGAACTTATTTCTAGACCACCAACCATGGTTTGAGTATAAGGGGCTGCATTTACAAAAGTTGTTGTCACAATGGGTGAAGTATTAGTCAAAACAACACCAGAAATATCTACACTTGATACTTGCATAGATCCGGCCATGAGTTGCTCTAAGTCTGATTGAGAATGTATGTCAAAAGAAGGTGATGACAAACTTGGCAAAGATGGGGAAGAACCAAAAATAGTTTCCAAACCTTGTTTAGGACTATCAAAGATTGACCTAGAAGACGGGGATGAATGAATGGATTGAATTGATCTAGTGGAAGGAAAATGAATGGTGTCAACAGAAATTGCTGTAATAGTGGGAGTGACAGTAGAAGAAGAAATAGGTGGTTCCTCTAAAATGTTCTCAAGAGGTAACATTTCTAATTCCTCATGTTGTCCTTCCTCTTCTTTCCTTTCAGCTTGAACAATTTCCTCTAGCCTTTCAGTCTAGACAATCTCCTCTTTCCCTTCCGTAGATGTCCCTTCTATAGTCACTTTACCCTTTCTGCCTTTTAAAAAAAACTTAATCTTTGGCTTGGCACTCTTACTGGAACTAGGCACATCACTCTTGTTCTTCATTCTCAACTCTGGTTTCTTACCTGTAGGATCTTGAGATTCCTCCTCTGATCTAGTTACAAGGCATTTCAAACGAATCCCTTTTTCCTCTAACCATACATTTGTGTTAGCTAGGATTGGTTCAAACCTGTCTTTGATGGAAGTTACCTCTTTCTTCCACCACTGGATTGACAATAGAGGAGAGTCTGCAATATTGCTCCTCACATAAGTAGGATCCAAGATATCACAATCATCTTCCATACTCTTAGGAACATATGCTAAATCAAGCTCTTCAATCTGCTTCAAGGTTAACCAGCAATAATCCATTTTCCTTATTTCCTTCTCATCCCTACAATCTACCCATACATCTTCAACTCTATGCTCATGGGTTAGGGCTCCCTTGATTTTATCTTTCACTCCCTGATAATCAAAATTAGGTCTTCTCTTGTAGGTCTTCATGGTGACCCATTACATCTCAGATTCTATAGCCTTAGCTTTTGGAGATGTCGAGATGGAATAGCAGCCAGATGTGAGGGGAAACTTGAAACCTGTCTTTTTAGATTCCTTTTGTTTACTATGGATTACCATTATTTGTCTACATAGCTCCATTAACACAATTTTATCACTGGGGTATCTTGGCCTGAGCATGTATGGATATCCCATGAAACAACAAACTCTCAAATAGGTAAAGGTAGGAAATTGTAGATATAAGCAACCATATTTGTTCACCATTGACTATGCTTCATTAGAAACCCTCTTCTTTTCCAATTGAGGATCAAACATACACAAGAAAGGAGCAAAGAAAGCATCATTAACTCTTCTAAAATGATGAATACCCCCACCAAGTGTTATTTGAGGATGGAATTGGCACACTGGAATTAATCTCCTATCTCCTAATGTCAATGCAGGAAAATTCCTCATTGAAGAAGCAACATGTACAAGATATGATGTCATGTAGAACCTTAATGAATATTGTACCTTTGTTAGTTGATCATGAATTGCATTACTAATCTGTAGTCCTGAGAAGATATGTTGTTTCTTCCTCATGATGGTTTTGATGTATAAATACATCTACCCATGAGAGGTAGATGAAGTAGGTAAACCTCTCACCCTACTAAGAAGAGTGATCAAATCACTTACTTCTTCAATGAAGTCAGTGCATGGAAAGTTCTTAGGCCATCTTAAAATATTTGGCCTTTTAGTCTTTAACCTCCTATTGTTAATCACCTTCTTAGCAGTATTGGGGTTTTTCTCATATTCGTCTTGTGCTTAGTCAAAAGTGATATTTGCATATGTTTTAGTATGAGGACACATGAAAGCTTTGTCAAAGAATTTTGCATCTAGCCTCACCACTACATTTCCATTAGAATCTCTGACACTTCGGTCATCCCTATTATAGTGTGCTGCAACTTGGAGGACAAACTCAGGATTGTGTGCAACCATTGGAAATGTAGCTACCAAGTGAATGTTACTCACTACTATACACTTCATGCCATTACTCATAGGTTGTTGTTGGGTCCTTTCCACAAATTCAGACATATCAACATGCCCAATCTCAGTATCCTTTATCTCATCAATCGTGGAGGTCACTGAGGTCACTGGAAAAACTCCCTAATATTTGTACTTCATGGCTTTTGACTTGCTCAGGGAGGGATCTAACATTTGAAAAATAGCTTATCTTTCTTGAAATGTAGATCTTGAAATATGTGCACAAGAAACCATAATACAAAGTTCAAGGTTTTATAGTGTTAGGAAAACTTACATGATTGGAAATTGCAATAGCGAGGGAAATCTGAGCATTTGAATGAGCTTGGAGGCCTTAAGCATGATGAAGGCAAAAAATGGAGCGAAAGCGAGCAATTGAGCAAAATGTTAAAATTTCCTAGTGTTAGTGAAATTTTCCCAAAATGCGTGTAATGGCACTGAATTTTAACAACCCTGCATATTGGAAGGTTTATTGTGTAATTGTGCTAAATTTTAGTGCCTATGTAGGTTTAATAGATTACAAAGTTTTGCAAAGTTAGCAATTTTTACCGACTTTGTAAGTTTGGAAAAACTAGCAAGTGATGGCAAAATTTGTCAGCTTTGCAATAGAGATAAAAGTTAAATTATTGTAGGATTGGTGAATTTCATCGATCTTGCATAGAGGGACTTACCAAGTGTTTGAGAGGTCAACAAAATTTTCTGATCTTGCAAACAAAGACAAACTTAAAAGCTTGCATGGTTGGCGAATTTTGCCAACCTTGCAAGAGGGAGAAAAACCTAAGTGCTAGATTTCCACAACCCAAAACAAAGGTGTATGGTCGGTGAATTTCACTAACCCTACATGGGAGGTAACTTTCAAATGACACCAAGGCTTTAAACTTTTCATTGGGCGTAAGGTCAATGAAATACACCGACCATACATAGTTAGGATAGTCTAACATATCAGCGGTGAAAACCGCCGATCAAGAAGGGAGACTTGGATACTTTGACGATAAAAGACATCGTCATCCCATGAAAGATTGACACAACAAAATCAAAACACAAACCCCCTTTGTGCGTAATGCAGGATTACAATACTCAAAATGACAAACAATGAAACGAGGGCTTAGGGTTCACAAAACTAGGGTTCAGTTGTTTTTAGACGACGAGAAAAACACAAACTTGCAGTATTTAAACAAACAAAACCATTATTCAATAAGCCCTAGAAACACACAAAACAAACACAATACAAAGAAAATCTAAAATGTAAATGAACATAGAAGAACGTAAAGAAAGAATGAACATACCTGGGGAACAATGACGAAAATGACAAAAATCTAGTCAGAAACGATCGACCAATCTACTCATAGGCAACACACTAGAGCTCTTGAAAGGTGCAAATTAATGGTGAGGATATGAGAGAGAAATAACAATAAAAATAAAATGAAAAGCCCCACTTAAGAACCCTCAAAATGCCATAAACACACTGCATTTATGGCACTCATGTGGACTAATAGTTGTGAGGATGGTGAAATTTGCTAATGATGCAACTTAGCAGACTGACATGCGGGGTCAGTGAAATTCATCAGCCTTGCAACTAAATTTCCCTTTAAGATGCAAAGGCGGCAAAATTTAGCACTCCTGCATCAATAGAAAAAATTCTAACTTTAAAAAGTGAAATTTGCAACTTCGTTTATTTTGCAAATTTTGACGAACTGACAAAGGTTAATGCTCAGGATGACATTCTGAGGCTAGGGGACCATACATGAGGGCAAATGTGATTCACCTTATTTTATGTGCTTAGAGTGTGTGCTACGAAATAGACAAGTTTCATAGGGGTTATCTCGCAAATTGAGCATAGCTAAATTTGAGGATAAGAACTAGCTCTAACTAGGGAGCTTCCTTCGATCATCCTTTGAAACAATCTAAGGGAGAAGATGATGCAGAGTGGAACGCAACAGAGGCAACCTAACAGGAAGGAGCTGCCAACAATACAAACAGCATGATAAAATTCTCTATCGGCTGAACATCATCATCATATTTCCTAACACCAACAGCATCATCACATTTCAACAGCATCATCATATTTCAGATGATCGCAAATATCCTCCTGTCGACTAATATTTACCTCCTCCGTTTGTCGCCTATCATCATCATCATGATAATCAACGAGCGCGAACATCCTCCGGTTGCACTGTTCGTCAGGTGCCAAATACAAGTGGCATCATCATGATATTCAATATCACCTTCGTCAGCAGGATATCCAAAATATCCGGTTGCCCCAAATATCCTGATGACGTTGCACTTCAACAATGTGCTTAGAGTGTGTGCTACGAAATAGACAAGTTTCATAGGGGTTATCTCGCAAATTGAGCATAGCTAAATTTGAGGATAAGAACTAGCTCTAACTAGGGAGCTTCCTTCGATCATCCTTTGAAACAATCTAAGGGAGAAGAAATCTAGTCTCTAAGTGCCTTTATCCATCCATTGGGCTATAGATTTAGGTGACACAACAAAAAGACTCAAAAAGAAAAGATGCAAAACTATACAAGTATGTACAAACTTATCTATTGCTTCACTTTGAGAAAAGCTTCAAATGTCTGTTGTGTAGCAGAAAAGGTGTTCCATCTTAATATTCCAAAGAAATCTATTTTCACCACAGAACTAATGAATAACAAAAGGGCCTCTTCACAAGGAATCAAACTTCCCATGCATTCCTTTCGGCTCTGTTCTTTTGTCCCACAACAGGTCTTGATCACCGACTTGAAAACTCTGGGATTTCGCCTTCTTGTCAAATAGTTTCTTTACTTGACTTTGATGTTCCACAATGTGATCCACCATCTTTAAACATTGTTCCTCAAGTTCAGAATGGAACATTACACGTTTGTCAAAAAACTATCAAAAGTCCCATCTTCTATGGCCTTGGCCAGATTCAAAGCAGGCAACTCCAATGTGATTGGTATTTCAGGATTCAGACCATACAAAACCTGAAATGGTGACATGTCAATTGCTCTTTTGGGTGTAATACAATCAGCCCATAATGCATCAAACAATGCCTTATGCCAGGTCCTTTGATTCTCATCAACTAATTTCCTAATGATGGTAACCAAATTCTTAATGCTTGACTCAGCCTAACCATTCCCTTAGGGGTAATAATCAAATGAATGAGTGAGAATGATCCCATACTCAAAAAATAAAGTAGTTATCTCATGGGAAGATAAACAAGTAGCATTATTTGTTACTATCTTGTTTGGCACTCCAAACCTTGAAATGATATTCTCCTTGAGAAAATTGCAAACCACTTCTGAATTGGCATGCTTCACCGAGATGGCTTCCACCCACTTGGTGAAGTAATCAGTTTCCATGAGAACATAACTATGTCGTGCACTTGACTATGGATTCACTACATAATGAAGTCAATGCCCCACTGCTGAAAAGTCTCCTTGATCAATACTGGCTTGAGGGGTAGTACTACCAACTTGTGTTTCCCCACAAACTATTGACATAATTCACATTTACGTACCTAGTTGTATGCATCTTGGAAAAGTGTGGACCAGTAATATCTAGCTTGCAAGATCTTGTGAGCCATCACTGGTGCTAAGAAATGGACCCACCACATGCTAAACTATGAAAAGACTCCAATAGTTTACCTTGTTGTGCCTTATCAACGTAGTGTAGCAAAATTCCATCAATACTTCTTTTATACAAACCATTATCCCATAAGACAAACTTTGCATCTTTGAGTTTGATCATCCTCTTCTCTTTGTAGGACAATTGTTCAGGACATTCCCCATAGGTGAGGAAGTGTGCAATATTTGAGTACCATTCGTCTATTGTACTAACAAACAAAATTGTGTGAAATACCTCATTATTTGCTTCTTCCTCATCTCCTATTTCTTTTGGTACATTACTAGCAATCAGCTGATACAAGCCTTTCCCATGAACCAACTTGGTGGGCTTGATATCTAGATCATATTCTTGGATCTTAGAAATCCAATTGCCTCTCTTACTCCCAAACTCTTGTTGAGTTAAGATAGACTTGACTACTGAATTAGGTGCTAATGCAGTGGTGTGGGAGATCAAGATGTAGTACCTGAAATGTTTGACTACCTTGACAATAGCATAGGTATGTTTCTCCATTGTTGAATACTTGAGTTCATAAGCCTTCAAAGGACAACTCATAAATGCAATTGGAGAATTGATGCCTTCCTTGTTTTGTTGTACCAAAATTGTTGACAAAGTGTGCTTGGAAGCATAGCTATACATAATGAAATCCTTAGTATAATCCAGGCAAACTAAAATCGAAGCATGTGCAATTGCTTCCTTGATATCATTAAAAGATTCTTTTCCTTCTGCACTCCATTAGAAAGTAGACTCCCCCTTCATCATAACATTAATATGATGAGTCTTCTCTACAAACTCTAGAACAAACCTCCATAGAAAATTTACTTTCCTGAAGAAAGAGTGTATTGCTGTCTTACTTGAGGGAAAAGTAAGACCCTGGATAGATTTGACCTGCTCAAGATCAATCTTGGTACCTTCTTTGGACACAATGTGCCCAAGAAGCTTACCTTTTGTCACCCCAAAAATAGATTTCTTGGGATTGAAGGAAATACCATGCTGGTGGCATCTTTCCAGAACTTGTCGTAAGTGATAAGCATGATCTAAACGATTCTTTGAAAAGATAGTTAGATCGTCAATTTATACAACAATGAACTTACCCATTTTGTCATGGAAGGCTAGGTCCATTGCTCTTTGGAAGGTAGCGCCAGCATTGATTAGTCCAAAAGGCATTCTATGATATGAAAAAGTACCCCATGGTGTGGTGAAAGCAGTTTTATGCTAGTCTTCTTCACTAACCTCCACCTGATTGTAAACTAAAAATCCATCTAACATAGACAATGTTTCTAAAATTGTCACTATTTGAAGGACTTGATCCATCACTAGCAGTGGGTAATTATCTTGTAAAGATGACTAATTCAAATTTCAAAAATCCACACAAATGCAGATTTCTCCAATCTTTTTCCTCACTGGCACAATATTTGCTATCCACGTAGAATGAAGGATGGGGAAAATTATTCTGGCATTCAACATCTTTTGAATCTTAGCGAGAATGGTGCCTAAGATTTTTAGATTATACTGTCTCTGCTTTTGCTTGTGAGGTGAAGATCTCAAATTGAGTGGAATCTCATGTTGGACTTCCTTCAGATGAAAAGATTTCAAGTCATCATATGAGTAGGCAAGCACATCAATGTACTGATGTAAGAGCATTACAAACTTGTTCTTTTCTCCTACCTTGCAACATTTCCCAATATTGACTAATTTTGGATTACCTTATGTGCCCAGATTGACTTGCTCAACCTCAGTTGATGACTCTGAACCAGATTGTTGCTGTTGTTTGATATAGCGATCATGCTTATCAAAAAGCTTCTCAAGAGAAACCAAACCTTTAGGAATCTTACTCCCCTTCAGTTGTAGTATTTCTTCACTAGTCTCTGGATCTACTTCAGAAATAGATTCTCGAGAAGGAGAGTCACTTCCTTTGAAATACAACTCACTAAAATTTTCTGACTTCTCCAAGAATGAGATGATTTGTTCATCGCTATTGAAGTTTTGCCAGTGGGTAGAATTGTCTGGAACACTAATGGTAAATTTATTGCCCTTGAAACCCTTATGTGGGACCATAAGAGTAGCTAACACAACCAAAGAATTTGCTTTGTTATTGTATTCCCTTGGAACAACAGCAATGTTGAAAGCGTCAAAATCTTCTATGCAATCCCAGACTCAATTGTAGTAATGCCTTAGTCTTTCATTCTTTGATTGGTAAAGGTTTCTTACCTAGAAAACAACTAACTCATCACCACCTTGTGCATGAAGATTTTTTATTCCCTTATTTTTTGCAACATCCATGCCTAACAACAAAGCCTCATACTCAATGGTGTTGTTGGTATTGTCGAATTGTAGTTTGAAGGAAAAAGGGAAAACTTCTCCTTTAGGAGATATGAGAACTATCCCTACTCCAGATGTAGTGGAGGAACAACTTCCATCAAATTCTAGAGTCCAAACATCATTTGAACTTTCCATCTTGGCAATTTCAAAATCTAGATTTTCTTCGGTTGAAGAAGAAGAATCCTCTATTATGAGATCCTCATTTGAACCTTCATTTGAAGACTTGAGAACTTCATCAGTTGTCAGAAAGTACATGCCCATTCTAGAGGAATCAAATAAAATATGAGCTTTTGGATCTTCAGATTTTGTCACGGTGTATTTGGACTCTATTTCTGGAAGGAGCTTCTGCATAATACCCTTGACATGTATTCTAGCTTCTAACCAATCTAGGTTTATCTCCTCGCGAACATCCTTACAAAAATTCTATCCCAGTAATATCCCATATGAGGTTGGGACATCAGCTACCAAGACTGTCATTTTGATCCTCTTTTCTAAGAAATCTGTGAATGCAAACTGTGCATCCTTGATCTCCCCTATTAGAGGCACTTGCTTTGTCTCCATGGAAAAACAATGGCCAAAAGTTTTAGTTAATGTCAAACCCAAAGCATTGGCTACTTTGGCAGGCATCACATTATCAGAAGCACCTGAATCTATGACGTAATTACTGAGTTTATAGCCATTAATAAGCAAAGAGATATAAAATGGTTCTATTTTCCTTGTAGTGGACGAAGGAGAAGAAACTAGGTTTCTCTAAGTAGGTCTTGCTTTAGGAGCAACATGGGCATCTTTGAAAAAATATTGTCCATTAGGGGCAACTTTACATTTGACAAATTTAGCTAACCTATCAAATTGATTAGGATTAGCTTGCAGGAATTCGACCTTTGACATTTGAATTTTTGTCTTTTTGGCATGGTCTATGATATCAAAAGATTGATAGGGGCTAGCTATAGAAGACAAAACATTCTCATTTTGAGGTTTGGAATTTGAGGTACTAGTCCTAGGTACAAAATATGAAGCAAGAGGATATGATGTACTTACTTGCTTATTACCTATCACATCCTTCAATTGAAAAGGCAAAGGAGCGCCCCTCTTAGCAATGGTAACTGCAGGTCGAGGATCTTTTTTTGACTTCCCTTTGTTAGCCACTTGTTGATGATTAAACTTATTTTGAGACTGGGTAAAAACAACATAGGATTCACCATATGCATCTTCTTCTTGTTTTGTTTCATCTTCAAAGTTTAGAAACTTGATATTAGAGTCACCAGCTACTTCCTCTTCACCCTCCGTGAAGAAGTTAGCATCATCTTCCTGATCATGTTCTGATTGGGATAGATTGTCTTGCTTTGATTCATAATAATTAAATGCTGCATTCATAGGTGGTGCTTCCAAAGAAAGTCTTCCTTGTGGTGGAGGAAGCCTATTTTGACTTTGATTCCTTGCAATATTACCTTGATAATTAGGAGCATTTGGGAATGTGTTCCTTGGAATGTCCTTATAGGAGGGAATGGACAAACTCTAGGACATCTACTTTTTGAGAACCAACAACTTCTTGGCTAGATTTTGTACCATGGGATCTATGGTACTCGTAGAAGGTGCATTTGAAGAAGCCTGACCTTTGGACCTATTTGTATATTTCCTTATTTTTCTAGAAAGGATTAAATCATCTTCAATCTCAGTAGCTAGACTTTGGGCAGCCACCAAGTCAACTGGATTAGCCCTTCATAAAAGAAAGCTTACCTCTGGCAACTGGGTGTTAATGAAGAAACACTTCTGGCTTTCATATGTTGATTAAGCAGTAGTAGGAATTCTATTTATCATCTTGTTGAATTTAGCTATGAACTCACGCATAGGTTCCTGCAGCTCTTTCTTCATCTAGGTAAGTTGAGCCAATAAGGCATATGCATCTTCAATTGGTTTGAACCTTACTTCAAATTTGGTTCGAAGTAAATTCCAACCTATAATGGTTCTTGTTGGAAGGTGATAGAACCAATTGGCAACCACTCCTTGAAGTGTTTCAACAAACAACATCACGAATACATCTTCATGTTCCACTATGATAACACCACATGCAATATAGAAAGTTGTAATGTGTCCATCAGGATGTTGCTTACCATCGCCATAGAACTTGGGAAAGTTCTTATAGGAACTCTGAGGTAATTCATGTAGTGGTTGAGCCAAATTTAGTGGCCCGAAGGCATTACCCCACAGACCTGCAGTAGGAGCACCCATTCTTCTTTGGTTGAACAGATCCGTGTATGTTGAATAGGACATCTTGTATGAGCAGGCAAAAGATTGAAGTTATGTTGTTGCATCAATTCAAAAATAGGATCTACAAATCCTTGAGCTCTTCTACTTCATGTGTATCTTGGTTCTGCCAGAGTGCAATATTATCAAATAATAAATCAGAAATAACAAAACTTTTACAAACAATAAGGCCAGCATACTTCAACCAAAGGCGAGAGGCTCTTGATTATATGTTCGTTCCCCAACGGAGTCACCAAAAACTGTTGGGTGAATATTTTGTCATCAACTAACTGAAGACAAAATGGTTATATCAACCATAGTGCAATGAGATCAAATATCTCCTCTTAGAAAGAGGAGGCTCCCTGCTTATTGCTAACTAAATCAACTAGTAATTAAACTATGCTTATGTACACTACAACTATCCATGAGGGTGTCTCCATTAGCATTTCTCTTTTTTCAGAATAAGGGAAATAAATTGCAATGATGACCTTGATGATTACAGCAAGTAATAAACTAAATAACACTAGTTGGAGCAATAATAACCGATACCCAATTCTATTAGACATAGGAATAACAAGAATGATACTAGCAAATGATAGTAACTAGAAAATCCACAAAAGCACAAAGTCTTTTGCAACTTTCCACAATAGTTCAAAATATAACAAAATGTTGTGTTGTAGCTCAAAGTCTCTTAGTGCATATCATAGTAAGAATGCACAAACAACTTAAATAACCACCTGCTCAAAGACAACAAGTTATTCCCCAAATATGATTCCAAAAGTACCAAGTGCAGAAAGTTGTAGCTCAAAGGCTATCAACAAACAACACCGCAAATCCACAAGAATATAGCTAACAATTTTGGCACAAAGTCTACAAGTTCTCAACCAAATTCTTACACAAAACGTATAACTCCAAATGTAATATGATAACACAAAGTATATCAATATCAAATCTTATCTACCTTCAATAATGAGATGATACGTTACTCATAAACCAACTTCAAGATAATATGACAAGAGAGACATAAGAACACTCTTTCATACAACAAATGTGCTCCAAAACAAAGGTCAGAGAAAATCTACTTCTTTTATTGATCAATACTTGATATGCATATTCAACACAAAGATTCAATTATGCTTCTCAAAATGGGAAGTGCTTTGCTTCAAAAGACTAAAGGTTTTTTTTTAGAAAAGAACTCCCTCATAAATAGAGAGGAGAGTTGAGAGCTAATCTAGGAAAAGTAAACCTAAATTTAACTTATTTAACAAAAGAGTCCACATTGATTTAGGACTTCTCTGTTTTTACATGTAATTACATATTTGAAAATGACATGTAAAATGTCTGAAACTAATTACATAAAGCATGAAAATACTAAAAATAAAACTAAGGCGCATTTAGATTTCTCCACTATCTTTCTCCATGAAATATTCATACTTCTTCATGATTTCTTGAACTTCATCATTATCTGGTCTCGAAGTATGTTTGGAGATAGCAAGAGCTCTTGTGATTAAATCCTTAACGGTGTTACAAGCTTTCTTGTGCCTTCCTAAAAAAACTTTGAGGTTGTCCAAGGTTAACTGAATATCTAATAACTTGTCCATTGAAACCAATGAAAAGGCTTGATCTTCAAACTCTTTCGGAATCATGCTATTGAATTCTTGGATCACTGCATCTGAGGAAATAAACTTTTGGTTGTCATCAAGTAACTTACAAGGAAATTCTTCAATCTTGTTGACAAGATTCACATCATTGTTATCACTAACTTCTCAAGCACTTTGCAAGTCTTTGATCAATTCCTTGATGATGCTCACTTTGTGTATCATGGTTTCTTTGACCTCTAAAAACATTTCTCTATTGGAAATGATCCCAATTTCCACCAATGTGCCCAATCTGAGCTTCTTCATTTTGGTCCAAGATGACAAATTGTCTTATATATCTTGTTGCTCTTAAGAGAAAGCATCAGCAATTTTGTCTAACTCTGATCTTATGCCTTTCATCTTTTCCATTCTCTCCACAGAGGTTCTTAACAATTATGATCCTTGTGTAATCATTCGGTCTAGGAACTCACCGACTACTCTGCCCCTTGTATGAACTTTTTCTACCTTTTGAATAACTAGATCCTCAATGGTTATAGACATAGGCTCAACTAACTCAGAAGATAGAGTAATCTTCTAGAGCACTGAATTTAACTATTCTACCTTGGATTTATATTGATCTTTCACCTTTTTTACTTCATCAAATTTTTGAATGAGAGAATTCAATGTAGCCTGAGCATCTGCCTCAGCACTTTCATGAGTTATCTTCCCTAACTCAATTCTTGTGATGGACTAATCATTGATGTCCACTTCTTCAATAGTTTTATCAGGAGGAGGCTGAGCTACTTTTGCATATCTATAACCCTCTTTCTCAAACAAATTGGAAAGAGTCTTTAGCTTTTTCTTAGTTTTATCCTTCAGAGGTGTCAACATTTCAAAAACAAAGTCATCTGGAGAGACGACTTACTTCTTCCTCTTAGGTGTCTAAGATGAAAGCCAAGGAGGAAGTGTAGATGAACTTATTTATGGACCACCATCCATGGCTTGAGTATAAGGGGCTACACTCACAAAAGTTGTTATCACAATGGGTGAAGTATTAGTCAAAACAACACCAGGAATATCTACACTTGAAACTTGCACAGACCCGACCATGAGTTGCTCTAAGTCTTATTGAGAATCTATGTCAAAAGAAGGTGATGACAAACTTGGAAAAGATGGAGCAGAACCAAAAATAGTTTCCAAACCCTATTTAGGACTATCAAAGATTGACCTAGAAGATGGGGATGAATGAATGGATTGAATTGATCTAGTGGAAGGAAAATGAATGGTGTCAACAGAAATCACTGTAATAGTGGGAGTGATAGTAGAAGAAGAAATAGGTGGTTCCTCTAAAATATTCTCATGAGGTAACATTTTTAATTCCTCATGTTGTCCTTTTAATTCCTCATGTTGTCCTTCCTCTTCTTGCCTTTCATCTTGAACAATTTTCTCTAGCCAACAATTTCCTCTTGCCCTTCAGTAGATGTCCCTTCTATAGTTGCTTTAGCCTTTCCAACTTTTGAAACAAACTTGATCTTTGGCTTGGCACTCTTACTAGAACTAGGCACATCACTCTTGTTCTCCATTCTCAACTCTGATTTCTTACCTGTAGGATCTTGAGATTCCTCCTTTGATCCAGTTAGAAGGCATTTCAAACGAATCCCTTTTTCCTCTAACCATACATTTGTGTTAGCTAGGATTGGTTCAAACTTGTCTTTGATGGAAGTTACCTCTTTCTTCGACCACTGGATTGCTGGTAGAGGAGAGTCTATAATATTGTTCCTCACATAAGAAGGATCCAAGATGTCACCATCATCTTCTATACCCTCAGGAATATCTGCTAAATCAAGCTCTTCAATCTACTTCAAGGTCAACCAGAAATAATCCATTTTCCTTATTTCCTCCTCATCCCTACAATCTACCCACACATCTTCAACTATGTGCTCATGAGTTAGGGCTCCCTTGATTTTATCTTTCACTCCCCGATAATCAAAATTAGGTCTTCTCTTGTAGGTCTTCATGGTGACCCATTGCATCTCAGATTCTATAGCCTTAGCTTTTGGAGATGTCGAGATGGAATACCGGCCAATTGTGAGGGGAAACTTGAAACCTATCTTTTTAGATTCCATTTGTTTACTATGGACAGCCATTATCTATCTACATAGCTCCATTAACATAATTTTATCACTAGGGTATCTTGGGAGCATGTATGGATATCCCATGAAACAACCAACTCTCAAATAGGTAAAGGTAGGAAACTGTAGATATAAGCAACCATATTTGTTCACCACTGGCCATGCTTCATTAGAAACCCTCTTCTTTTCCAATTGAGGATCAAAGATACACAAGAAAGGAGCAAAGAAAGCATCATTAACACTTCTAAAATGATGAATACCTCCATCAAGATTTATTTGAGGATAGTATTGGTACACTGGGATTAATCTCGTGTCTCCTTCTGATGTCAACCTAGAAAAATTCTTCATTAAAGCAGTAGCATATGCAAGATATGATGTCATGTAGAACCAAGTAATGAATTTTATACCTTTGTCATTTGATCATGAATTGCATTACTAATCTGTAGTCCCGAGAAGATCTAGTGTTTCTTCCTCATGATGATTTTGATGTATAAATACATCCACTCATGAAAGGTAGATGAAGTAGGTAAACCTCTCACCCTATTAAGAAGAGTGATCAAATCACTTATTCAATGAAGTCATTGCGTGGAAAGCTCTTAGGCCATCTTGAAATATTTGGCCTTTCAGTCTTTAAGCACCTATTGTTAATCACCTTCTTAGCAGTATCAGGGTTTTTCTCATATTCCTCTTGTGCATAGTCAAAAGTGATATATGCATATGTTTTAGTATGAGGACACATGAAAGCTTTATCAAAGAATTTTGCATCTAGCCTCATCACTACATTTCCATTAGAATCTCTGACACTTCGGTCATCCCTATTATAGTGTGTTGCAACCTAGAGGACAAGCTCAGGATTGTGTGCAGCCACTGGAAATGTAGCTACCAAGTGAATGTTACTCTCCACTATACACTTCATGCCATTACTCATAGGTTATTATTGGGTCCTTTCCACAAATTCAGACATATCAACATGCCCAATCTTGGTATCCTTTATCTCATCAATGGTGGAGGTCACTGAAGTCACTGGAAAAAATCCCTAATATTTGTACTTCATGGCTTTTGACTTGCTCAGGGAGGGATCTGACATCTGAAGAACAAATTATCTTTGTTGAAATGTAGATCTCAAAATGCGTGCACAAGAAACTGCAATACAAAGTTCAGGGTTTTATAGTGTTAGAAAAAATGCATGATTGGAAATTGCAATAGAGAGGGAAATTTGAGCATTTGAATGAGCTTGGAGGGCTTAAGCATGATGAAGGTGAAAAATGAAGCGAAAGCGGGCAATTGGGCAAAATGTAAAAATTTCCCAAAGCAAAATTTTCCCAAAATGCATGTAATGGCGTTGAATTTTAGCGATCCTACATATTAGAAGGTTTATTGTGTAATTGCACTAAATTTTAGCACCTCTACAGGTTTAATAGTAATGCAAAGTTTGCAAAGTCAGCAATTTTTACCGACTTTGCAAGTTTGGAAAAACTAGCAAGTGATGGCAAAGTCGGTAAAATTTGTCAGCTTTGCAATAGAGATAAAAAGTTAAAATACTGCAGGATTGAAGAATTTCACCAATCTTCCGTAGAGGGACTTACCAAGTGTTTGTGAGGTTAGTGAAATTCGCCAATCTTGCAAACAAAGACAAACTTAAAAGCTTGCATGGTCGGCAAATTTCATCGACCTTGCAAGAGGGGGAAAAACCTAAGTGCCATATTTCTGTAACCCAAAAAATGGTGTATGGTCGGTGAATTTCACCGACCCTACATGGGAGGTAACTTTCAAATGACACCAAGGCTTTAAACCTTTCGTTGGGCGTAAGGTCAGTGAAATACACCGACCATACACAAGTAGGACAATCTAACATATCGCCAGTGAAAACCACCAATCAACAAGGGAGACTCAGATACTCTAACGACAAAAGACTTTGTCATCCCATGGAAGATTGACATAACAAAATTAAAACACAAACCCCCCTATGGGTAACGCAGGATTACAATACTCAAAATGATAAACAATGAAACAAGGGCTTAGGGTTAACAAAACTAGGGTTTAGTTGTTTTTAGACAACGAGAAAAACATAGACTTCCAAGATTTAAATAAACAAAACCATGATTCAATAAACCATAGAAACACACAAAACAAACACAGTACAAATAAAATCTAAAATGTAAATGAACGTAGACGAAAGAATGAACATACCCAGGGAAAAATGATGAAAATGAGAAAAATCTAGTTAGAAATGATCGACCAATCTGCTCATAAGCCATGCACTAGAAAACTCAAGCTCTTTGAAGGTGCAAAGTAATGGCGAGGATATGATAGAGAAATAAAAATAAAAATAAAACAAAAAACCCCACTTAAAAACCCTTAAAACGCTATAAACACACTACATTTATGGCACTCGTGTGGACTAATAGTTGCGAGATCGGTGAAATTTGCCGACAGTGCAACTTAGAAGAATGACATGCGGGGTCAGAAAAATTCACCGACCTTGCAACTAAATTTTCCTTTAAGATGCAAAGGTGACAAAATTTAGCACTCCTGTATCAGTAGAAAAAAATTATAACTTTAAAATGTGAAATCTGCAACTTGGTTTATTTTGTAAATTTTAGCGAACCAACAATGTTTAATGCTCAAGATGACATTCTGAGGCTAGGGGACCATGCGCAAGGGCAAATGTGATTTGCCTCATTTTGCATCCTTAGAGTGTATGGGCTATCAAACAGACAAGTTTTGTAGGGGTTATCCCACAAATTGAGTGTAGCTAAATTTGAGGATAACAGAGTGCCATGGTGATTCTGGTGGATGGGATTTGAATAATGGAGTAGTATTATGTAGTTGTTGTAGTGAGAAGTATGTATTATGGATGAGGATTGTTCTGTTTATTTGATAATGATGAGTTGTGAAATGGGTACTACTAGAAATCTGGTTAATATTTTACTTTTCCCAAGAGGTTAGTGAGTCCTTTTGACTCTCCCTCCATCATGGATTGTATTAAAATCCATTTGTGTGTGGTTTGGTCTATGATTACCTTGTTGTTTTGTTTTGTTGTGTATGTGTGTATTGTGAAACTAGTTTTGGAGCCTCCTATCTCAGGGGTGGTTTGTGTGTTTAAATTTGAAGCTGTTTTAGAAAGACAACTTTCATAAGACATTTTTGTTCACTCTTAAACAAAAAATTTCTACAAGGTCTCCTTTGTGATATGTTTGTAGCAAGTGGAAATAGAGAGAGTACTCTTCCAGATATGTGATAAATTTGTTGGAGCCATGTAAATGGGAAAAGGTTATACCATTATTGAATCTATGTCTTGCAGACAAATTCATAATGTTCAAGGTAGAGCCATGAAGCTGGATATAATATCCTACAGTTTATTGTGTCATTTTCCATTTGTCAATATGTACAATCTACTCACCTCCATGGTGGGAAATGATGCTCAATTTCATTTAAAATATGTATGTTTGTTTGGACATTGCATAATACATGAATGGAGTGACTTGGTATATAAATTTTCTCGAGTTGACGTTGGGAACATTATGCAATTTTGTTTCAAATTGGATAATCTAGATGATTTCTATAGACACCTAAAATTGACCATGTCTTGTGACATCAACTTGTGACACCTCTTGCAACACTTTGTGATACATTTTGTCCTAGGACCCTTTCATAACCCTTCCATCATCACATTAGTTAAAGAGATTAAATATTTATTTAACTAATCCCTTTTAATCCCATTTATCCTCTCTAGCCAATTAATAAAATAAATTGTATTTATTTAATTAATTCTCATATTCCTCCATCATCTAATTTAAATTAACCCTCACCACATAATTTAAATATATTTTTTATTTAAATTATCCTCACACATGTCTCTCATAATTTAAATAATTTTATTATTTAAATTATTTGTCACATCATCTCATCTTCAACCACTTGACACTTTTATTAAATGAGTGTCTCCCAAATTAAATAACCTTTAAATTCTAGCCATTTACATCTTCTAATCTCAACCATTCATCCTTGATCCATGTCTCACTTAATCTTATCCATATACCACTAATCTAATCCTAGCCATCCATTCTTATCCCTCACCTCCTATAAATCAAGCCTCAACCAAGTCATTTGGGAGATCACATCTTCATACAACATCATGCTATCAAAATCACTCTAGATCCTCATATCCATCATCTTCATACTAGTTGCTATGCTATAGAAATTATGAGCAACCAACACATCATATCATTCTATCCATCTTGCATATCATAGAGAACATAACTAGTAGGATTTGGGTGCACTCTACTCTGTTCTATCAAAGTGTGAAGATTTGGTTTGAAGGTGAAGGTATTGGTTTATTGTATTTATTATATTTATCTTCCATTATTCTTTGGATCATTTTTTTGCATACATTTTTGGCACACCCGCTAGTCTAACCCCACTTGTTGCATGTTTATGTGCTTGAATTTGTAGATCTAACATATGTTGCAAGGTGTGTGCCCTTGGTCTCCTTATGTTGTGTAGCGTAACACTTGGGTTCGTGACAAGGCTTAACCACCTCCTATGGATTCATTAACTCTAGCAGTTGTATCAGGCATTAACAGGTCGATATTTTGGTGCAACGGCAACCATCTTTATAACAATTGGTATCAGAGTCTGGGTCATGAGTTTGAACCCCTTGCTTGCGTTGGGGGGGTTGTGGCAAGGTGTACGCCCTTGGTCTCCTTGTGTTGTGCAGTACAACACTTTGGTTTGTGAAAAGGCTTAACTACCTCTTGTGGATTCATTAACTCTAACAGTTGTATCGGGCATTAACAGGTCGATCTTTTGGTGCCACAACAACCATCTTTCTAACAACCTATGTTTTGGCAAGATTTGGAAATCAATTTTTGTAGGTAGCCTCCTATGTCAAATCTGACATCACCATTGAGTTTGAGAGGCCTCACAATTCAATTTTGACATAAAATACTATATGTTTTGCTTCCTAAAATTTTTAGGGTTGCAGATCTATACATTATGGATCCGTACCATACGGATCCGTTCTACCCTTTATGTAGACCTCTTGGCTATCACTTTTAATATATCGATTTATTTTTTTCTATCTTCATTTTAACCTTTGTTGACTATGAAATTCCCTGTCGACTGCAAAATCACTGTCGACCACCATTTCAAACCCTCGTCAACACCGCTAAAACACTTGGCCACCACCCTCTAGCCACCCTTTGGCCACCGCCTGGCCACCCTATCATTTGGATGACTATTAAAACTCCCATCACCACCTCCATCGTTGACTTCCCATCACCTAACTCCTCCATCGATCTCCTAAACCCCTGTCGGCCTCACAATTCCAACATCCCCTACCGACCTTCAACATTTTTCCACCAACCACCTTCTAAAATCCCATTGCCTTCAGCCAACTCCCTGTCACCGCTCCTCAGATCATGTGTCACCTCCTTGCCTACGCCTTGTCACCACCTAGTCACCTCACCTATCTTCCCACACGACCAAACTCTTTTGTCAACCTTTAAGCCCTTGTTCTTTTTAATTTTTGCACTCACTCACCTCGTGCTCACATTGGTGACCAGAGGCTCCAACTGACATTTACCACCACCTAAATTGTTAAATCCTTGACCACAACATGTGACCAATCTATGACTAACTGCTAGCAGTTAGGGTTGCCTATTAGAACCCCCTTTATCCTCTAAGCTCCCTCAAGAGGGTTTTTTTTTGCATAACATGTCATATTTGCACAAAACTGGAAGCGTTGGAAAGATGGTTTGCTCAACTTCATAGTGGTATAGGTATCATCAATCAATTTTATTAGATTTATTAGATGTTATCAGTCAAACATCATATTGACTTGTAAATCTTCAAATCGCTATAAATTTTGCAAAACTTAACGAATTTTGATGAATTTTTTTGAAATGGTATAGAATTTCATGCAGACTCTAGTTATCATATCCAATCTATTTTACCTATTCATAATTTTCATAATTTTCTAGATTTATCTTTTTCACTATAACAAATGGGTTTGCAAGTTGTTTGTTCTTTTTTGTTTGGTAGAATAGAGGAAGACTTAAGGAGTTGCATCAACATCAAATCTGAAGAAAAACTTTTCAGGTGCACACAATCAAACTTTTACATTTTTAATTGAACAAAAAACTTGTTTGCAATATCACACTTCAATTTGGGCTTAAAAAGAATACTTGTTTGCAACATCATATTTGGATTTTGGCCATAAAATGAACATGTGTTTGCATCATCACATTTGGACTTGGACATAAAACAAACTTGTGCTTGATTTACTTGGTGGATTTGAATGTGATTTAGGGCGTGTATTCTCTTCCCTTGCACTTAGTGTGATCTTGGGAATCAAAAGCATCTATTACTCACATTCATCTTCACACACACATTTCCATTTCTAAGGGTAAATTAACATTTAGAGTGTGAGTCAAGTGTCTCTATATTCTCTCCTTGCACTCCAAGGTGATCTTGGAGATCAAAAACACCATTTGATTTGCTTGTGTCACCCTTTTTCTAGGAGGTCTACTTGGAGACACACCACTCCAAGGGATAACCTCAACTCTAGTGTTCCAACGGGGTATAAAAAGTGGGGAGTGAATCGAAAGACACACCTCTTCGAAGTCAAAATCTTGTCATTCGGGATAAGCCCCCAAGAACTTTATACCTTGGGGAAGTGAAGGTGAAGGGTGGGTTATCCCTTTCTCCTAACTGTTTGGAATTATTTCACTTTCATTTCACAAATTTGGGCCCCCCCGTACGTTGTGTATATTGGGGACATCCTTAGAAAACTTGTAGATCCTAGCTTAAGTTCTTTTGGCCATACCCGATTGACTAATATTAGGCTTGTTGATGTGTCTTCAAGTGTCTTCATAAATTCCAACAATCAATTTTGAAAGTCAAACTTTCCATTGTGTCTTGTGTGTGTGTTTTGCAAATCTATGCATGTACATGTGAAATCTTTTATTTACAATTGCTTAAGTCAAGCTATCAACAAATCTACTCCACAACATCCTAATCCAAACCACCTCCATCATAATCTAAACCCTAATCATCCTAATTATCCACCTTAGTTATCTTAATCATCCCTATTATCCATATCATTATACTAATCATCCTACTTGCCATATCCACATCATCATCCAATCTAATCCAAGTCCTTCTATTCCTCATCCAATACAATCCCCATTATACTAGTCACTTATCCAATCATTTTAATCCTATTCATCCATATATCATAGTAATCATCCCTAATTTTATCCTAGTCATCCACTTAATCATGCAATCCCATCATTCCTAACCATACAATCACTCCATCTTAGTCATCTTAATCACCCCTCTTATCCACCTTATCCCTAATCATTCTAAGCCTTCATCATTATGTGAGTAGGAAAAATCAAGTTAATAAGATCAAGCATTACAATAAAAAACCAATCCTACCACCTTCAATAAATCCATCTAAATGACACAAAATGAAAGCAAATCAAAGAACAATGTCACCTAGATTGTGTTGATGCCTTGGTTGAATGTGGATTGCTTCTCAAATGTGAACAACCATAGTTGCCAAAGTTGCCATAATGATAGATGATATACTCAAAGTGCTTAATGGATGCTCAATGGATATGATATGTATAAGATGATAATATGGACACTGTAGAGATTGTGTTGAAATGAAATGAGAGGGTGTATATATAGCTCTCAACTAAGATTGATCAACGGTGGAGAAAAGTGGCTATATGAATGGTCGAAATAATTCAAGAGGCATGGATGAATGTGTACAAGACATGTGTCCATAGGGATAACTTTTATTAAATGATTTTGTTGGCTTTGTTGGTAGAGATAAGATTGATTTTCTTAAAATACGATGCTTTTCTATTTTAAGAGTTGGATGACAAGGATGATTAATTTTTAAACCAATTAAATTATTTTTTGTATTTAATTTTGACATACTGAGGACAAGGCCGACTTGTACACATAGAAGAAAGTGACAAAAGAGGGAAATGATAAGATAAAAAATAAATTAAACAAATAGATTCATTTAATTTATTTTTAAATGATGAAGAAAAAGGCTAAATTTAGAAATTTAGAAGAATCAATATAAATTATGCATGATGAGAAGATAAATAAATAAAATATTAATTTTATTTATTTAGAAGCATCAAATTAAATAAATTTAGAAAATTTATTTAATTTTAGAAGAATAATGGGATAATTAAATAATTTTAGATTATTTAATTATAGATAGAAAATAGAAGAATAAAGATAATGGAAATAGATGAAATTAATTAAATAAATATAATTTATTTAACTAATGATGGAAATAGATGGTTTAGAAGAAAATTGATAATTGATACAAGTGTGCTAGACAAAATCGACATATGCAATGGTGAATAATGCGACAAATCGATAAATGATCGAAGGGTCAATTTTGAGTGTCTACATTTTGCTCCTCTTTGAGACAATGTACTTTAGGACATTCTTTCAAAGAAGATATGACTAATACATAAGGTAAACAAGCTATGCCCCAGTGAAACTAGAGGGTGATGCCCCCTCGAGAGGAAAACTAGGCTACCGGGAAAAGACTAGGTGGACTTGCGATTAGATGACAAAACAAAGATAAACTAGGTTGACACAAAGAATTAGGGTTTGGGTGGGGTAAACTAGGGATGTAAGAGAAGAATTAGGGTTTGGCTTAGAAGCAATTAGGGTTTTGGCTCTATAAATATAGGCCCAAGGGTCCATTTCTATTATGATATATGATAATGATATAGGGTGATGTATGTCTAACACACTTATTTTGCAGGATGAAGAGAATGAAGTCATGGATGATGATGAAGAAAAGAAAGTAGGGAAAATTTGATTGATCAATCATTGTGAGAGCTATGAATTTTATTGTGGGATAAATGGATGGAGGATGGATAATAGATGTGGGTTCTTAGCAACGGTTGCACACAAATTTAAAGATTGCAATCCTTATATTTGATATAGCATATGGATATTATGCACCAAGGTATAAAGACTAGGGTGACAATGTATCCAATGCATACAACATAATACAATCTTGTCTATCATATGAGGTCAAGATGTTGAGCCAACATACACAAGATATGAATATTAGTTGTTCTGATATGGACTTTGACTCTGCAAGCAAATGGTTTGAACTTATTTCCACTAAACATAATGAAACCTTGTTGGTTATATGTATAGGAAATAGTCTTAGCATAGAATAGTCTTAGTACATAAAAGGCTTTTTAGGTCTTCAGATGCAAAATATATTGATATACAAGATGCTAATCCCAACACATACAAGATACCATTAGGCATAGTAGGAGAATAAGATCATCCCACAAACATAGCATACGAAAGTAAATGACTATGCCCCAGTCCATACTTCATCACAACATACCAAGATATAAGAAATCAAGGCAGTCTTGACTAGGTATTAGAAAGAGACAAAAGATAAATCAAAATAAAACAATGACACAACCATCATGTTCTTTTGCCAAAAGAGGGTATTCTTGGATAAATTGGATAGCACCTTGTTGTGAGGAAAGATATGTCCTGTTGAAGGCTGAAATGGTGGATTGATATAGCAAATGTTGGCTAGAGGCATGTAATCAAATATCTTTGTTTGCCTCTGATTTGATGAGTGCTTGAGCTATCAAGACATTCGTAGTTTGCTTTCTACTTGAGTTAGTCAAAGTAAGATGGAAGTTGGAAGATACAAAGAAATGGAAGAATGAATCGGCTGTGCTTGCGTACTAGATACTTCCTTCATATTCCATATTACCTACATACCCTGTATTCATGGGATCAAAGCATGGTACGATGATGATGAAAGTGATGATATGTAGTTCTAGGTGTTTATTAATTATGTGGGAGATAGATGATTGAAGAACGTGAGATGAATGAAGATGATGATTGTTGAAGGTTGGATGGAGGATGAAAGATGGAAGAGGTGTATAGCCTGTGCCTGAGTCTGGATACTTCCTTCGTATTCTAGACTACCTACATACCCTGTATCCACGAGATCAAGGAACTTAATGATAAAGATGATATGTAGTTCTTACAATGTTTTGGTGGTGTTGATGGAGGTAAATGGATTGACTAGATTATGGATTGATGAGATGGGATGACTGTTTGGCTATGTGAGATGTTGATGGTATGTTAGTTGATGACGTTGTAAGTATCCACTCCAAAAATTAAGCACAAGCAAGTGCCCCCAGTGTGGGAAAGACTTATTATGGACGATGGTGGACTAGGTGACCTAGCTCTAGACAGACGATAGAACAGAATGACAATTCAACTCCAACAAATTCCAAACCATGATACGAGTAAAGTATGGAGATGAAACAGGGAATGATCTTATTATGAATGAAGGGGTTTTTTATGGGATATATGGAGTTTATTATGAGATAGATAGGATGGTAAATAAAGACTGAATAGATGATAGATCTAGTTCCACACATAGCGCATGTTTGCCAGGTTTTCACTATGGTACTTATCCAAGGCACTTGTTTACTAGGTTTTCACCAGAGGATGAATTATTTATCTTTTCTATTTTGATTTTTTTTTGTATTTTTTTGGAGATGTTCCAAGGATCAAGCATAAAATTTCTTAAGATGAACACTATTGATAGGTTCATCCAAAGGAATACCTTCAAGGGTTGAGAGAGTATAAGCTCCAAATCCATAGAATGTTGTGATCACAAAAGGTCCTAGCCAATTTGGTTTGAATTTACCCTTCTTTTCATGATCCTATTGATTTATTTGATTCTCTTTGAGGATAAGGTCTCCTACCTAGAACCTTCTTTCCTTGACCTTTTTTTTATAATATGACGAAGATGGTTTTGATAGACTTGAAGGTGATTGAGTGTTGTGAGGTGTCTTTTGTCCAATAGCTCTAGATAATTCAATCTATATATTCTGTACTCCTTATCAGAAATGATATGTTGTAATGAAACCCTCAGTGATGAGATCTCAACTTCAATAGGTAAGATAGCTTTGGTGCCATACACAAGAGCATAGGGTGTAGCGCCAGTAGGAATTCGGATACTTGTTCAATAGGCCCACAAGGCTAGATTGAGCTATAGATGTCAATCACGACTACCTTCATTGACTTTCTTTTTAAGGATTTTGATGATGGTTTTGTTAGAAGCCTCATCTTGGCTATTACTTTGGGGATAATAAGGTGTGGAAAACCTATGTTGGATATGGAATTTATTACATAAATCATGAACTTCTTGATTTTTGAATGGGCGTCCATTATCTGTAACAATGGCTTGTGGAACTCCATATCGACAAATGATGTAATGGAGGATGAATTTGGATATTTGCTTTCTGGTGATATAGGTCATTGGTATAGCTTCAACCCACTTTGTAAAGTACTCAGTGGCAGTAATGATGAATTTATGGCCATTAGATGAGGGTGGATGAATCTTTCCTATGAGGTCAAGTCCCCACTGCGAGAAAGGCAAAGGAGTAGTACAGGTTGTAGCTCATTTGCTGGAGCATGTATCAAATCCCCATGTTGCTGACATTGTAGGCATCTCTTTGCAAATTGTTGTGCATCTTGCTCCATGGTTGGCCAGTAATATCTAGCTCTCAAGAGTTTCTTAGTAAGGCTAGGACTGGCAAAATGTAAACCACAGACACCTTTGTGTACCTTAGGTAACGCAACGTTAGCTTCTTTTGAGTCAAGACACCTAAGAAGGATACCATTGAGACACTTATGATATAGGGTTTCTCTAATGATGGTGAAATGAGAGGCTCGACGGATAAAGGTTTTGTGTTGTGTGTTGGACAATTGAAATGGAAAATTACCATTGTGGAGATACTCGTATATATCCTCGTACCAAGGAGAATTGGGACCAACAATTTCACATATAATCTCAGATTGTGGAACTTCAAAAGCTGGATTCAAAAGTTGTTCAAACAAAAACTCACATCTCTATGCATTAGTAGGCATATCTAGAAGAGAACTAATTGTAGCCATAGCATCTGCTGCTTTGTTGTTTATCCTAGGGATTTGCTCAAATGTGATTTTTAAAAAGTATTTCTTGAAGTCATATACCATCAACTTGTATGGGAGGAGTTTTTCATCTTTTGTTTGATATTCATCCAAAACTTGTTTGATGACTAGCTGAGAATCTCCAAAGACTTGTAGCTATTTGATATCCCATTGTACTGCCATGCGTAATCCGGTGATCAAGGCTTCATATTCAACAATGTTGTTGGTGCAAGGGAATTTTATAATCATGTATGATTTAGGTATACAATCACCTTGAGGGGTGATGAATAATATTCTAGCTCCAAATCCATGTTGTGTATATGAACCATCGAAGTACAGTTGCCAAACTACTGAAGGATATAGATCGAATAACTCTTCATTAGGAAACTTAGGATGGATAGGATGAATATCTATTATTGGTGCTTCTACTAGTTGATCAGTGATCACTTGTCCCTTTATGGCTTTCTGATCAACATATTCTATATCAAATTCATTGAGAATCATTATCCATTTTGCTAATATGCCTGTGAGTATTGTTGTGGATAGAAGATACTTGAGTGGATCAAACTTAGATATGAGCTTTATTCTTTGTTTCAACATATAGTGCCGCAACTTTTGGGAAGTGAACACTACAACCAAACATGTTTTTTCCATGGATGAATAATTAAGCTCATAGCCAATGAGAGTTATGTTGATATAATAGATAGCCTGTTCTTTCCCTGAGTCATCATGTTGAGGTAAAAGGGCACCTAGAGCTATTGTTGTTGAAGAAATGTATAATAGCAATGGTTGATCAGGCATAGAAGGTACTAGTATGGGAGGTGTAGCTAGATATTTCTTTATTTGATCAAAAATTTGTTGGCACTTATCATCCCATTTAAAAGATTCTCCCTTCTGGTGCAGATGTTGAAAAGGATGACATTTATCTACTAGTTGTGAAATGAACCTGCGAATAGATTGTAACCTGCCTTGAAGATTGTGAAGTTGTTTCAAATTTGATGGTGGAGGCATGTCAACTATAGCTTTTACCTTCTTTGTGTCAACCTCTATGCCTCTTTGAGATACGATGTAACCCAATAGCTTTCCAGAAGTTACCCCAAAGACACATTTCTTAGGATTTAATCTCACCTGATATTTTTCCAGTCTATCAAAGATTTGTTCTAGTACTTTTAGATGACCTTCTCTAGTTTTTTATTTGCCCAAGATATCATCAACATAATCTTCCATTATGGTGTGAAAATGATCGTGGAAGATAACAGTCATGGCCCGTTGATATGTAGCTCCTCCATTCTTAAGACCAAAAGGCATTACTTGCCAACAGTAAGTACCCCATGGACATATGAAAGTTTTTTATATTGATCTTCAGGAGTGATTAGGATTTAATTGTAGCCATAAAATCCATCCATTAGTGATAACATTTCATGTCCTGCTATAAGATCTGTTGCAAGTATGTGCCTAATTGGTGTTGTCATTGATGTCAATATATCCTTTTTTTCATTAGTGTCAACTATGTTCCATTCTATTACTTGTTTAGAAGCTTTGTATGTTGAGGATATTGAGAAAATTGGCCCCTCCAGAAGATACAAGTGAGTTACAATGAAGTGCAATATAGACAGTGAGTTGTATGATGAAGAATAGTCTGGTAGATTGCTCCACATTTCTTGCTGGTTGAATATCTTGGTCTGCAGATTGGAATTTATTTAAAGGGATGTCTGTAGATGCTAAATCCTAAGTTTGAGCCTCCGGTATGAAGAATTGAGAGAGAAGCATTCACCAGAGTAATACCTGCTTTCTTTGATTATTGTATGGTGACAAGGAAAAAGTATTTGGCTTCACATTCCTCCGCAACAAAGTATTTTGCTCTGCGGTTCTAGAGGGAAGTCTAGGATGATGATAAGTACCTACAAATGCAGTGCTTTATGTTTTGGTGGTCCCAAAGCTATCTTTCTTTTATGTCAGTTGAAGATAGTGAAGTTCATGTGTTCTGGTGAGAAGATTCCTATGGCTAAATTGGTTAAGGTTCATACAGTTGCTCCTGATGATTATAACATGCTTGTGGATGTCCCCTAATCATCTTCCTATCTTGACATTGGTCTGTGTTAAGGAATTGAGATCATGTTTGAAGATTGTTCCCATATAAGTGCAATGTGTAGCCAGTCTTAGCCAACTTGGTTAATTCTAGTTATTGCAGAGATTCCTTGAAGATTGTGGAAGCATGTTGTGGTGTGGAAGATCATGTTTGAGCTCCAGCTAAGGCATGGCATGATCTGTATACATCTTTACTTCATTCCCTTTGTATAATGTTGTATTAGGTCAAGACCTATTTTGTAAATATTTGTAATGCCGACCTTAGAAGATTGTTCCAATGGTTGATGATTGTAATGTTGACCTTGATGATCATTCCAATGTTGATGAAGTGTATAAATACTTATAGTTGAGTCATGGAAAAGATGTCCTTGTGCGAGGATGGGAAGATAAGGAAAGGAAGTGGAAACGGAGAGTAGGGCAGAGCAGAGGACCCATTGTACTTCAATGTATTAATCTCAGACATGAAGAAGATGTTGATCATGGCAGTGATCTTGGTAGTGAGCCGCTAGTAGGGTTTAACAACCCTTATTGTAATCTTTCTAGGTTTAGGGTTGAAGTAGTGAGCCTGCTAGACCTAGCTATAATTCATGGCAATGAGCCAACATGTTCCGGGCCCGTGGGGTGACCAAGCCTAAAAATCATTTTTCAAATATTACAATATATTTTGAGAGCTAATCCACTCCATGGTTTTTCCCCACCTTGGGGTTTTCCATGTAAAAATATGGTGTCTCTTGTGTATAATGTTGCATTTGTGTTTAAGTTTCTGATTGAAAGGAAGCAAGGTGTGCAGAAATCACTTCCTACACTAATCTAATGAGGGGAGAGCTATACAAATTCAATTTAGTCCTTACAACTACAAAAATATGAAACACATAAATGAGATATTGCAGTAATACACATGAACCAGAAAGAAGACAGAAGAAGAGAGACAAAGATTTACAGTGGGGAAAACCCTTATCGGGTTAAAAAACCCCTCACTCAAAAACCTGCACAATATATTAACAAATCTGAAAGTTGTTTACAATACACTTGCAATGCAAGCTTCAATGGTCTTCAACACTCATGTCTGGAGTCAAACCAGTAGCATAATAGTACTTGTAAAACCTGTAATACATTTCCTCCTCCAAGCATCTGTTTATATAGAATATACAAGGCAATATTGGTCCTATCTTGGAATGGGCATCCAACTTGGCCTCATGGCCCAAAACCCATGCCTAAGGACACTTGGTCAACATTGTAGAATGTGTCTGACACTTGTCCATAGTTCCCATCCCAAAGAAGTCACCTATTTCTAAAATGGGTTATGACAGATGCTCTTACGACACCTAAGACCGTCATAGAATCTGTCATAGCGGTTACAACTTACAGTTGTAAGAGAATATGTCATACATAGGCTATAAATAGCATATTCTCTTACAACATGTCATAGTCCACCTTGGGGTGCCCAAATATGCCTTTTTCAAAGATGCTTCATGACACATGTCTTCACCTATCTTACAACCTTCTATTTCTGACTCTTACATGTCATAACTTCGTCATAGGAATCTGTCATAACCGTTTCGGTCAAGATTCTCTTACACAACATCCAAGATGTGAAACATGGAAACATTCTCCTACCACTAAGTGGGATGCCTATCTCCTCATGTGAGGACAAAATTACCAAGGTCAATGCATCTAGACTCTGAACACCATCTGAACTTCTCTGTGCTCACTGGCTTCGTCAATGCATCTACAACATTCTTCAAAGTATCTACCTTCTCCAAATTTACCTTCCCATCCTCTACCATGTCTCACATGAAGTGAAACTGAACATCAATATGCTTTGTTCTGGCATGGAAAGTTGGATTCTTCGTAAGGCAAATTACACTCTGACTATCACAACTAATCGTGATCTAACCTGCATCAACACCAATATCTGAACACAATCTCTTAAGCCAAATGGCTTCCTTACAAGCATGAGTTGCTGCCATATACTCATCTTCCATCGTGGACAAAGTAACCATAGGTTGTCACTTACTCATCCAATTAATAGCACCACCAAACAGTGTAAACACATAAGCACTGGTGGATCTCCTACTGTCAATGTCATTTGCCCAATCTGAATCTACAAATCCATGAATATTAACAGAATGCGGAGGTCCTGTAACATTACCATAATAGCATATGGAATACTTAGAAGTACCCCTCAAATATCTAAACACTCTCTTAACTACATCCCAATGATCCCATCCAGGATTAGCCATAAATTGACTAAGGACACCCACTGCTTGGGCAATGTCTGGTCTTGTGCAGACCATAGCATACATCAAACTGCCAATAGCACTAGCATAAGGTACTCTGCTCATGTCCTCCACCTCACTAGGAGATTTTAGACAATCCTCAATAGACAACTTTGTCCCCAAAGAAATAGGAACACACAATGGTTTACAATCTGCCATGTTGAACCTGTCCAACACGGTCTTCACATACTTACTCTGGCTTAACCAAAGTTTTTTGTTAGTTCTATCTCTTCTAATTTCCATTCCTAGAATGTACCTAGTTGCCCCTAAATATTTCATTTCAAATTATGATGACAACTGAGATTTAAAATTAGAAATCATGTTCTTACCCTTCCCAATGAGCAACATATCATCAACATACAACGCAACAATGAGAATATGATCACCATCATACTTAAAATACACACAGTGATCCGATTTCAATCTTAGAAATCTAATAGACAACACAAAGGCATCAAACTTCAAGTATCACCTCCTAGGAGACTTCTTCAAACCATACAAAGACTTCCTTAATTTGCAAACCAAATTTTCTTTACCTTTCACCATGTAATGCTCTGGCTATGACATGTAGATTTCTTCCTTCAAATCAACATGAAGGAAAGTTGTATTCACATCCATCTACTCTACCTCTAAGTCATAAGCTACTGCGAGAGACAATAGGAATCTAATGGATGTCAGCTTTGCAATGAGAGAGAAGATCTCACCATAATCTATACCCTCCACTTGTGAATACCCCTTCGCAACCAATCTGGCCTTATACTTCTCAATACTGCCATCTGCACCAAATTTCTTCTTGAACACCCATTTGCATCTAATGGGTTTCCATCCAAGAGGAAAAGGCACCAAGTCCTAAGTTTGATTCTTTTCCAAAGAAGCCATTTCATCCTCCATGGCCTCCTTCCAAGAAACTGCATCTTTCATCTCCATAGCCTCTAATATAGTTCTAGGTTCATCACTATTAGTAAGCAAAGCATAAGCACAACTAGAATTAAGCAATGTAAAACCAAACCTTTCAAGTTGCTTTCTTATCTATGTAGACCTCCTCAAGGGTTGAGGTTGAGGTTGAGGTTCATCTTCTTCATCTGAGCTTTTAGAGCTGCAAGAGCTCTCCTCATCATCAAGTCCAACATTATCTTTCTATTCAGTCTTCTCAGGGGTAGGAGGAAACTGAACATCTTCTTTCTTCTCTTTCTCTTCTGGCTGTAAAACAGTGGAAGAAGGTGTAAGCTCTTTGAAGATAACACTTCTAATATACAACACTTTTTCAGCCACAGGATCCCAAAGCTTGTATCTTTTTACACCGACACCATAGCCAATGAAGATACACTTAACAGCCTTGTTCTCCAATTTTGACTGCTTCTCCCTAGGCACATGTACATATGCCTTACAACCAAAAAGATGAAGATTCCTTATTGAAGGCTTTCTACCAGACCACACCTCCATGGGTGTCTTTCCAACAAGAGCTGATGTAGGAGATCTGTTTACAAGACAGCAAGCAGTGGCAATAGCTTCAGCCCAGAATGTTTGTTCTAGGCCAACTCCACTAAGCATACTCCTAGCCTTCTCCATCAATGTCATGTTCATCCTCTTTGCAACTCCATTTTGCTACAGGGTGTATGGAGTTGTCTTATGTCTTTCAATCCCAAGTTCCTTGCAATATTTATCGAATTCTACAGAACAGAACTCACCACCATTGTTAGTTCTCAAACACTTAATCTTTTTACCAGTCTAATTTTTAGCAAAGGCCTTAAACTCCTTAAACTTACTATAGACTTCAGATTTTCTTCTAAGAAAATAAATCCATGTCCTTCTATTGTAATCATCTATGAAAGATACAAAATATATAGATTTTGATAATAAAGGAACATTAATAGGACCAAACACATCATAATGAATAAGGTCCAACACACCAGAAGACTATGAGAACTCGAATAAAACTGAACATGGTTTTGTTTCCCATAACTGTAATGTTCACAAAAGTCAAACTCAAGATTACAATCATCTAACCCCTCAACGAGGTTCTTATTTTTCAGGGTATGCAGACCCTTCTCACCAATGTGGACAAATCTCTTATGCCATAACATTGTCTTTTCAACAGGAAGTTTAACTTCCAATGTACGGTTACAACCATCAGGACTAGATACAACAGATTTCTTCATTGCTTGTTTAGATGGTGGGGATGAAGTGACTACTGCCCTCTTCCTTGATTTAGAAGAACAAATGCATTGTGAAATGCATGCCTCCAGCTGAAACAAAGTACCTCTCCTAGTACCCTTAGCAAGCACCATAGCTCCTCTAGTCATCTTGCATCCTTCTTTCGAAAAGACAACCTACACACCTGCATTATTCAACATACTTACAAAAAGCAAGTTCCGCGCTAAGCCTAGGATGTGCATAACCCCAGAGATCCCCTTCACTCATCCATCAGGGAATAGGATAGAGACTCTTCCATGACCAACAATCTTCATATGAGAGTCATCACCCAGATACACCTTTCCACCATCGAACTCCTCATACTTGGTAAATCAGTCTCGATGCGAGGTCATGTGGAATGATGCACCAGAGTCAATCAGCCACACATCATTGATGCATGGGTTGCCAGGGCTGCAATGAAAGCATCACCATCATCTTGTGACTTGTCAAAATCTAAATTAGGAGCTTTCTTCTTCTTTTTCTTCTCCTCTTTGTATTCCTTTTGGAAATTCCCAAATTTACCACAGTTCCAACAAAGAGCCTTGGACTTTCTAGGAGATTTGGATCTACCCTTCTCAGCTTTATTGTCCTTCTTTTTCCCTTTCTCCTTGGGTCTTCCACGAACCACAAGAGCCTCTTTGGCTAACTCAAAAGACTTTCTCCACATCTCTTCGGATAACAATGAAGAAACCACTTCATCCATTTTGAATGTGGATGTGGTGCTTCCAATAGCCATGACAAGATGATCCCACGAGTCCGGCAAAGAACAAAGCAAGGTCATACAATGATCTTCCTCCTCCATCTTCACACCAACAAATGTTAATTGTGCAACTAGCATGTTGAAAGCATCCATATGTTTGGCAATGGATCCTCCATCCTCCATTCGAAGAGAAAACAACTTCTTTCTCAGAAAAAGTTTGTTAACCAGGGATTTGGCTTGATACACATCTCTCAACTTCTTCCAAAGAAAGTTTACAATAGCCTCCTCATGGACATTTAACAGAACAAAATTAGCAAGACTAAGTCTTATGAGACCCTTAGCCTTCCTATCCTTGAGATCCCAATTAGCTTGTGACATTGCAGTTGGTTTATTTCCACTGATAGCTTCCCAGAGGTCTCGATCTACAAGCATGTCTTCCATCTTGAGCTTCCACAGGTCAAAATTAGTGCCATTGAATTTCTCCACATCTATCCTTCCGGATGTGCTTGCCATCTCCTTGCTATAATAAGATTCAGAATACTCTGTACAGACTCCCACTCAACTTAAGATCATCTCAAAAAACCCCTACCCAACAACTAGGACTAAAGGTGATCAAGCTCTAGGACCAACTAAAAGGAAGCAAGGTGTGCCAAAATCACTTCCTACACTAATCTAATGAGGGGAGAGCTATACAAATTCAATTTAATCCTTGCAACTACAGCAATATGAAACACATAAATGATATATTGCAGCAATACACATGAACCAGAAAGAAGACATAAGAAGAGAGAGAAAGATTTACAGTGGGGAAAACCCTTATCAGGTGAAAAACCCCACTCAGAAACCTACACAATGTATTAACAAATCTGAAAGTTGTTTACATTACACTTGCAATGCAATCTTCAATGGTCTTTGACACTCATGTCTGGAGTCAAACTGGCAGCATAACAGTACGTGTAAAACCTATAATACATTTCCTCCTCCAAGAACCTATTTATATAGAATATACAAAGCAATATTGGTCCTATCTTGGAATGGGTGTCCAACTTGGCCTCATGGCCCAAAACCCATGCCTAAGGACACTTGGTCAACATTATAGAATGTTTCTGACACTTCTCCATAGCTCCCATCCCAAAGGGGTCACCTATTTCCAAAATGGGCTATGACAGATGCTCTTATGACACTTATGACCATCATAGAATCTGTCATAGCGGTTACAACTTACATTTGTAAGAGAATTTGTCATACACAAGCTATAAATAGCATATTCTCTTACAACAAGTCATAGTCCACCTTGGGGCACCCAAATATACCTTTTCAAAGATGCTTCATGACACATGTCTTCACCTATCTTACAACCTTCTATTTCTGACTCTTACATGTCATAACTTCGTCATAGGAATCTGTCATAACCATTTCGGTCAAGATTCCCTTATACAACATCCAAGATGCTGACACATGGAAAATTCTCCCACCACTAAGTTGGATGCCTATCTCCTCATGTGAGGACAAAATTACAAGTCGTCATATTCCATGTAGGATGACACATCACCGTGCCACATCTCACATGACAATATGGAATTTACAATGTATTTACAACATAGGCAATGAATTAATAAATACAAACATAAATAATGCAAGGAATTACCAAGGTTGAGGCACCTTAATTCCCAACACTAATCTCATGCATTCATTGTTAACTCATAATACTTGTGGATAAGTGATTGATGTTTAAATAAAGAAGTGTTCAATTTTTTTTGACAACCGATTCACCCCCCCCTCTCAGTTGTCCAACACATTTCAACAATTGGTATCAGAGCAAGGTTCTTCTAAAGAGAGTCTAATAGCTTGAGGAAGATCCAAAATGTCTTATAAGAAGGAAGCACCACATTTTGATGGGACGAACTATGCTCTTTGGAAGGCACGAATGAGAAGTCGTCTTCTTTCTCTTGGTTACAAAGTATGCAAAGCCGCAGAAATAAAATACACCTTGCCTCAGAATGGTTTGATGACTGAAGATGAAATCAAGGAATATGAAGTGGATGTCAAAGCAAAAGATGCTCTGTTAAGTTCATTGAATGGCACAATACTGACAAAAGTGGTGGATCTTGAAACTACAAATGAGGTATGGTAAAAGCTAAAAAATCTATATGAGGGAGATGACTCTGTGAAAGAGGCCAAGCTACAAAGTCTAAAGGTGAAATATGAAAGTTTGAAGATGAATGAAGATGAAAACATATCAACCTTTATGCAAAGAGTTGATGAACTTGTCACCAGAATAAAAGGTATGGGGGAAACCCTCAAAGATAAGGAAGTTGTAATGAAAATTCTTAGATCACTGACAAAGACCTACAGTCACAAGGTAGTTGCAATTGAAGAATTTATGCAAGTAAAAGATGTTGACAGAGATCATTTGCTTAGTAAACTTACTGCCTTTGAGAGGAGAGAGTTTGGTGATGCTCTGCCAAAAGTAGAGACTGCCTTCAAAGTCAATACTTCTGGGAAAACCTCCAGATCAGAAAAGTACAAAGTAGAATTAGATAATGAGTTCGATGAAATTGAAGCCAACTTTGTGGATAGACTGCAAAGAGGATCTGGTATGTTCAAAGGTAAATTACCTTTCAAATGTTTTTCCTGTGGTAAAGTAGGTCACTTTGCTTCCAAATGTCCTGGAAGAATTGAAAGAAATAGGAAAATATATGAGAACAAGCCTAGGATCCAAAAGAAATGTTATTATGTTGAAGATTTTGATGATGATGAAGGAGTATCAGATAATAGTGAACCAAATAATGCTAGTACCTCTGGTAATGAATGTTTGTTTATTGATATTAAAGAACCTGTGTCTACTATTTATGCTAGTTGTTTGAAGAAAGAAAATCTAGTGGAAAGTGCTTTGGCTACTCAGGTTGTTGAAGACAAAGATGAAAGGGTTATTGATAGTGGCTGCTCTCACCACATGACTGGTGACAAAAGTATGTTTGTAAGTTTGGAAAGATATGATGGTGGGTTGGTTACATTTGGAGATGATACAACCAGTAAGATTTGTGGAAAAGGATCTATTTCTTTTGATGGCAAGCATAATACTGGAGATGTCTTGTATATGAAAGGATTAAAGCACAATCTTTTGAGTGTGGATTAGATGTGTGACAAAGGGTATGACCTAAGCTTCGAGAACAATGGATGTAAGATCAGGGAAAGCTCCAAAATAATCATTGCAACCGGTAAGAAGACTAGAGGTAATATCTACCACTTGAAAGAAACTGATAATCATTGTTTTGGCTCAGACTAATGAAAGCTGGCTATGGCGTAGAAGGTTGTGTCATATCAATTTTGACAACATTATGAAGATAAGTACTACACAAGTTGTTAGAGATTTGCCCAAGCTTGCGAAGCCTACTAATCCTATTTGCAAGGAGTGTCAATTTGGGAAATAAAAAAGACAAGTTTAAAAAGCAAGGACCAATCAATTGATGGATTACTGGAACTAGTGCATACAAACTTGTGTGGACCTACCAGAGTAAGAAGTTTGCAAGGAGAGAGGTATTTCATGTTGTTTATTGATGATTATCCAAGAATGTCTTGGGTTACCTTTTTAAAAGAAAAATTAGAAGCTCTAGATAGGTTCAAGGCATTTAAGGCAATGGTTGAAAATGAGATGGACTTGAAGATCAAATGTTTAAGGTCTGATAAAGGAGGAGAGTTCACATCAAATGAATTCAATTTCTTTTGCAAAGAACATGGGATAAAGAGACAATTATCTGCACCTAGAACTCCACAACAAAATGGAGTCGTTGAAAGGAAAAATAGAACAGTTCAAGAAGCTGCTAGAACCATGATGAAGGAAGTTGATCTTCTAGAAGTATACTAGAGAGAGGCAATTCACACTATTGTATATATCCCAAATAGAGTCCAAGTCAAAGGTAACAGTTCTAAGACTCCTTATGAATTGTGGTATGGCAAAATTCCTACTGTGAAATATCTCAAAGTTTTTGGTAACAAATGTTATATCAAAAGAGAAGAAGATCTAGGCAAGTTTGATGCTAGGTGTGATGAAGGAATCTTCCTTGGTTATTCCACCAAGATCAAGGCCTACTGGTGCTATAATAAGAGGCCGAATAAGATCATTGAGAGTGCAAATGTCAAAGTTGTTGAAAGCAAGGAAAGATTTCCAGAATCAAGTGGATATGAATCAGAGAAACTAGATGTTTCAGAAGTGATGAAGCACGAAGACAGCTCAGATGAAGAGGATCAAGATCCGGAAAGTGCCACCAAGAAAACAAGGTATATAAAACTTAATCATTCTGAGGATCAAATCATAGGAGACAAGAGTAAAGGAATCCTAACCAGAAGAAGAGCTGCAGAAGAACAAGTAAATTTATGTCTAATTTCCAAGATTGAACCTAAAACTATGAATGAAGCTTGCAATGATGAGAATTGGGTAAAATCTATGAAAGAAGAATTGATGCAGATAGAAAATTATCAAACCTGGGATATTGTTCCGAGACCAGCAAATAAAAATGTAATTGGTACCAAGTGGGTTTTCAGAAACAAGATGAATGAGAATGGTGAAGTAGTAAGAAACAAAGCAAGGTTGGTATGCAAAGGATACTCTCAAGTTGAAGGAATAGATTTTAAGGAAACATTTGCATCAGTGGCAAGGATTGAAGCTATAAGAATGTTTCTGGCATTTGCAGCCTACAAAGATTTTAAGGTATATCAGATGGATGTAAAGTCTACATTCTTAAATGGAGAATTGGAAGAAGAAGTATATATTGAACAACCGAAAGGATTCCAGTCATCAGATCAACGTGACATGGTATGCAGATTCAAGAAGGCTTTGTATGGATTAAAACAAGCCCCTAGGGCATGGTATGTAAGGTTGGATAGGTATCAGATACAAATTGGGTTCATAAAGGTACTACATACAACAATCTCTACTTTAAGATCAATGATGAATAAATCCTAATTGTAGCAGTCTTTGTTGATGCCATTATCTTTGGAGGCAATGAAGGTATGTGCATAGTTTTTGTCGAAGAAATGCAAAGCAAATTTGAAATGTCCATGTTTGGTGAGATGAATTTCTTTTTTGGGTCTACAAATAAATCAATCAAATAAAGGTATCTTCATTTCTCAGTCTAAGTATTTGAAAGAGCTACTAAAGAAGTTTGGGATGGAAGACCTTAAACCAATAAATACTCCCATAATAATTGGTTGTAAGTTGAGAAAAAATGATGATTCACCTATGGCAGATTAGAAAAGGTACATATCTTTGATTGGAGGGCTACTCTATCTGACCCAAACCAGACCTAACATAATGCATGTAGTTTGTCTTGTGGCAAGATTTCAAGTAGAGCCCAAGGAGTCACATATGATGGCAATCAAAAGAATTTTGAGATATTTGAAAGGCACAACAGATTATGGTTTGTGGTATCCAAAGGACAATGATTTTACTCTTAGTGCATACACTAATGCAGATTGGGCCGGAGATATGGATGATAGGAAAAGTAAAAGTGGAGGTGCATTCTTTTTGGGAAAAAGGTTGGTATCTTGGTTGAGCAAGAAACATGACTCAATATCCCAGTCTACTACAGAAGCATAATACATTGCAGTAGCATGTAGTTGCACTCAAGTATAATGGATGAAGTAGACTTTGAAGGACATCAGAGTTATGTATGAAGATCCAATTGTAATCTTTTGTGATAATATAAGTGCCATAAACATATCCAGTAATGCATTCAAGGAGAAAGCACATATCCATAAGATATCACTTTCTAAGAGAAAAGGTGACAGAGAATGAAGTCAAGTTGGAGTATGTATCTACAAAAGATCAGATTATAGACATTTTCACCAAACCTCTACCTAAGGATACTTTTGATTATCTCAAAGAATAGTTAGGAGTTATTACCCCTCCTGCTCTAAAATAATATGCACAAGAGTGCATCAGTCTAATGGTGCCTCTTCAGATCCAGATTGATGCTTTTAGGGCTACTTCTCAGAGGGAGTAGTCAGAGAGTTCAGAAGAGAAATGGAATCAGAGTAGAAGAGTGCAAGTATGTACCCTTTGCCATTGATGTCAAAGGGGGAGAGAAGTCATGTGAAGTAAAGAGATAGGGGGAGAATCTTGTCTTGATGGTTGTTGCAGTTTTTCACATCATATGTTGCCATCAATGACAAAGGGGGAGATTGTTGCAAGTATGTGCCTGATCGGTGTTGTCATTGATGTCAACATATCCTTTTTGTCATTAGTTTCAACTATGTTCCATTCTATTACTTGTTTAGAAGCTTTGTATGTTGAGGATATTGAGAAAATTGGCCCCTCCAGAAGATACAAGTGAGTTACAGTGAAGTGCAGTATAGACAGTGAGTTGTATGCTGAAAAATAGTTCAGTAGATTGCTCCACATTTCTTGTTGGTTGAATATTTTGGTCTATAGATTGGAAGTTATTTAAAGGGATGTCTGTAGATGCTAAATCCTGAGTTTGATCCTCTAATATGAAGAATTGAGAGAGTAGCATTCACCAGAGTAAAACTTGCTTTCTCTAATTATTGTATGGTGACAGGGAGAAAGTATTTGGCTTCGCATTCCTTTGCAATAAAGTATTTTTCTCTATGGTTCTAGAGGAAAGTCTAGGAAGATGATAAGTGCCTAGAAATGTAGTGGTTCATGTTTTGGTGGTTCGCAAGCTATCTTTCTTTTATGTCAATTGAAGATAGTGAAGTCCATGTGTTCCGGTGAGAAGATTCCTATGGCTAAAGTGGTTAAGGTTCGTGTGGTTGCTCCTGATGATTATAATGTGCTTGTGGATGTCTCCTAATCATGTTCCTATCATGACATTGGTTTGCATTAAGAAATTGAGATTGTGTTTGAAGATTGTTCCCTGATAAGTGCAACGTGTAGCTAGTCTTAGCCGACTTGGTTAATTCCAGTTATTGCAGAGATTCCTTAAAGATTGTGGAAGCATTTTGTGGTGTGGAAGATCATGTTTGAGTTCCAGCTAAGGTGTGGCATGATTTACATACATCTTTACTTCATTCCCTTTGCATAATGTTGTATTAGGTCAGGACTAATTTTGTAAATATTTGTAATGCCGACCTTGGAGATTGTTCCAATGGTTGATGATTGTGATGCCGACCTTGATGATCATTCCAAGGCTGATGAAGTGTATAAATACTTATAGTTGATTCATGGAAAAAATGTCCTTGTGCGAAGATGGGAAGATAAGGAAAGGAAGTGGAAAGGCAAAGCAAGGTAGAGCAGAGCACCCATTGTACTTCAATGTATTAATCTCAGACATGAAGAAGATGTTGACCGTGGTAGTGAGCCGCTAGTAGGGTTTAACAACCCTTATTGTAATCTTTTTAGGTTTAGGGTTGAGGAAGTGAGCCTGCTAGACCTAGCTATACTTCATGGCAGTGAGCTAGCATGTTCCAGGCCCATGGGGTGACCAAGCCTAAACATCATTTTTTAAAGATTACAATATATTTTCAGAGATAATCCTCTCCATGGTTTTTCCCCACCTTGGGGTTTTCCATGTAAAAATCTAGTGTCTCTTGTGTATAATGTTGCATCTATGTTTAAGTTTCTGATCTCATGCATTCATTGTTAAATCATAATACGTGTGGATAAGTGATTGATGTTTAAATAAAGAAGTATTGAATTTTTTGACAACTAATTCACCACCCCCCCTCTCAGTTGTCAATAAGATCAACAATGATTTCTATGCTTGGAAGTGGAAAATCATCTTTTGGGCAAGCTTTGTTAAGATCTCTGAAGTCAGTGCAAGCACGAATGCTCCCATTAGGTTTTGACACAAGTACTAGGTTTGAGACCCATTCAGGATAATCAATAGGCCATATGAACTTAGCATCCAATAGCTTCTAAATTTCTACTTTGACCAATAGTGGTATTTGAGGATGCATTTTTTGTAGCTTTTGTCTAACATGTTTTGCATTTGGAAATACTGGTAGATGATGTACTACAAGTGAGGGATCTAACCCCGACATATCTGCATACATCCACGTGAAGTTGATTAATCTTTTCATGAAGGCGGTGAAATATGTTCTTTCCTGATCTGATAATGATGCTGCTAAAATGTGATCTTTGGATTCTATGTTGTACCTAGATTGATCTCTTGAGATTTATCCACCAACAAGGGTGACTATTCTTGATATTCAGTGGTCAAAGGAAGATCAAATCCTCCATCCTCGAGTGCCTCAGAGAGGTTTTCACCCTCAGATACGTCCTTTGTTTTTTACTTTTCATGGTCAAAAGGTGCCTTTCAATTTTCACCTAGTGACCTTTCTTTTTTGATTTTATTTATTTCACTTTTGCGACTGAAGGATTTGACACTTCCACAAAAGTATGCTAGCTAAGGTAGATCCATCATAAAGCCCACTTTGTGATCTCCCAATGGTATGCCTTTTCTTAAGCCCATGAACTCTGCTATGGCTTCATCATTCTAAAATGTGTCTAGAATAGGTGCCTCCTGTTGGTCCAAATCGATGAGGTTAGGATATACGAGTTGAAGGTCAGGTGATTTGGGTTGATAGGTAAAGGAGGCAGATGATAACATGAGGATGGATAGGTCTTGGAATAGTTTGGTTATATGGAAAGAAGAATCATCGATGGCATACTGACTAGAGGTCTCTTCTACGGAAAAATCTTCAGCTACCTTATCGAGAATACACTCAATGTCTGAGGAAGCCAGAACCTCCTTATCATACCCTAAACCTTGCTTATTAAACTTCTTGGTGACATTGATAGGTTCAACATGTCCTTATCCATTCAATCCTAGACCTCCTTGTCCTTTATAATCCATGTTCTTGATGATCTCAAATCCATTGTTATACTGTTCCACTTCTAAAGTGACTTGATCATTCTCATTAAAAAAGATCCAATAGGGGATATCATCAATAGCTTCATCTTCTAGCATTCTTGATTTGATGAACATGGTTAGAGGAACATTGATAGTAGCCTTGGATGGGGTAGCTTTGGATGTCAACGGTTGACCATAGGATTTAGGAGATAAGGGCAAGGCTCCTACATAGCAAGATTCTTGTAGACTATATTCACCAAGTCCTTTTTCTTTGTATTAAACCTCAATATTGGGAATGGATGTACTAGATGAAGGTTTATTCAAATCTGAAGGATCAACATAGGATGTAGATGGATGGGCTTTAGGATTGATAGGTATGCGATTAGGATTTTGATATTTGTCTTGGAAGGCTCGACAAAACTCAAATGGATTAGGATCAGCAGGGTTCATGATTTCAACACCATTATAAGGAAATTTCAGACATTGATGATATGTAGATGGAACTGCTTTCATGGCATGTATCCAAGGACGGCCAAGGATAATGTTGTAAGGTAATTTAATGTCTAGGACTTGACAATGGGTATCAGTAGTAACATGACCAAGCCTGATAGGTAGATAAATGATTCCTTTAGATTCTCTCTCTAGATCATCATATGCTTTGATAGTTATGCTCTTGGTAGTGTCAATGTGATCCTCAGAATATCCCAGTAGTTTTATAAGCTTTAGAGAACATATATTTAACCTAGCTCCACCATCTATTAGTATTCGTTAGACTTGGTATTGGTTTATGTAGAGTTTGATATGGAGGGTATCATTGTGGGATGGATCAAATGATGAAAGGTCTTTGTCAGAGAAGGTCAAGCAATAGGGTGATGCAATACTCGCTACCATGGCTTGGAATTGTGTAGTATCAATATCATTGGGTACCAACGACTCTTGTAAAGCTCTATCTAAGATAGCTTTATGGGCAGGTGATATATACAATAATTAAAAAATGGAACTATGAGCAGGAGTCTTACCTAGATGGTCAAGGATATTGTATCCAGAGTTTGGATGGATGGTAGGTGGTGCTCCTTGGATAGTAACATGGCCTCGACAGGTGGTAATGACACAATTAGGTTTTTTTCCTCTTATGGTAATGGTAGATATGTAAGTTTGGTCGATACATCCAATGGTAGATGACTTATATGTATAATGGACATTCTTCCCTGTATTAGAGGCACTTGCTTTATCGTGTGGTGGAAGTGGATTCTTGAAAGCATTAAGGTCATAATTTATCGTTTGTTTTGGTGGATCAATATTGATTTCTCCTTAATCAATAAGATTCTAAATCAAATGTTTCAATTTCATACAACCCATTGTAATATGTCCTTTCACTCTATGATAATCACAGTATTCATTGTCTTTATACCAATTAGGTTTAAACTATGGTTCTTCATGTGGTCGAGCTTCAGGTAGCATGATCTTGCTGGCTTGTATTATCTTTTTAAGGAAAAATTTGATAGGCTCTCCCAAAGGAGTAAATTTGCATCTAGGTGGTGGATTTGTTTTAGCCCAGTCTCTTGGAAAAGGTGTATCCTTGGATGTCGCTTGGATATGGATGGGAGCCTTCATGGTTTGAACATTCTCTGCATCAACAATTCCATCATTGACAACATTTTTGTTCTTGTTCCAAAAGTGGGATTTATCACTTGAAGATTGTCCATTGTCTTTTGTATCCTTGAAAATATTGATTAGGCCTTTGGTAATTAAAGCTTTTTCAATGTTGGTTCCCTTGGATATGAGTTCATCAAAGGTAGTGGCACTTTGAAGCTGTAATTGAAATGATAGTTCGAGATGGATATTTTGGACAAAGATGTCAACTTGTTTCTCAAGCATCTACCATGGGAGCTTACTAGGCATATTTCTCCATCATTGGATGAAGGATGAGAAGGTTTCCCCGTTTCGTTGTTTTTTTGTTGACAAGATCGTTCATGGATATCTCATTTTCTATATTGAAAGCAAAGTGTAATGCAAATTTTCCTACCAACTCTTTGAAAGACTTGATGCCCAAAGGTAGGTGAGAAAACAATTCCATAGCTTGTCCCCTGAGACTACGAGGAAATAGACATAGAAGATATATGTCATTATATGCAACATCAAGACAAGCTACATAAAATTCTCTAAGATGGTCATTTGGATCACCTTTTCCTTTGTATTTTTCAAATTGTGGTATCTCAAAATGTGGAGGAAAACGTATCATTTGAAGTGACTTATCAAAAGGATATGGGCATACATCCTCAAAGGAAAATGTTTTCTTTGTTTGGCCCATACTCATATCTGCGACTTGTTGTTGTAACTGGTTGAATCATTGCTCAAAATTAGATGTAGATTGGTTTTGTCGTTGCATGGGATTTTGATGACTTGGATGAGGTATTTGGTACATCAGATTTTGATTTGGAGGATATTGTTGTGATGTATTGTATGGCGGGGTGTATGTGTCTTGGCCTTGGTTATCAAATGATGGGAATGTGTATGAGTTTGGTGATGGATAAACATTTTGAGTTTGTATCGCATGTGAACCAAAGGATGGATTGATGTAGGACATATGTTGGTTGGAGGTTAGTGGAACTTGGGATATGAAAGGTGGATTTTGGGTTTGCATCACATGTGAACTAAAGGATGGATTGAAGTAGGACATATGTTGATTGGAAGTTGGTGGAACTTTGGATACGAAAGGTGGATTTTGGGTTTGCATTGCATGTGAACCAAAGGATGGATTGATGTAGGACATATGTTGTTTGGATGTTGGTGGAACTTGGGACACAAGAGGTGGATTGGTATAGGATATGTGAGGGTTGGAGGTTGACAGAGCTTGGGACACAAGAGGTGGATTGGCATAGGATATGTGAGGGTTAGATGGTTGTGGTCCAAGTGAAAGGAGTTGATCAACATATGATAAATTAAAATGTGCTCGTGATCTGAAAGGTTGGTCGATAGATGATGTGTTAGGATTGGATAGCACATACAATGTTTGGAGTAGATTCATAGATGATGCATTGAGATGGGAACACACATTAGATGGTTGGGATGGTTCAACATGCGACACACTTGGATTAGAAACTTGAGGTGCTTGTGTCACTTGCGAAGAAGTTATATTCATGGAAGAGGATAGCATGGGATGTAAGACATGAGATGAGGCAACATGTGGCACACTTTGATTAGAGACTTGGGGTGCTTGTGACACATGTAGAGAAGTTATGTTCATGGAAGAAGATGGAATGGACTCAATACATGAGATGGATTAACATGTGGCACACTTTGATTAGAGACTTGAGGTGTTTGTGACACATGTGAGTTGATCATGTAAGATGGCATTAACAAAGGCTTGATTGATGTTGGAACATTTGGTTGGTTCATTGTCGTAGATGTAGAGGATGCATGGAATGCATAGGTGGATTGATTAGTTAAAGGTGGTGTTTGGATGTTGTGTGTAGATGTTGTGGGTTTGGTGGACATAGTAGTAATAGCCTTATGGGTTTCCTTAGCAACAACGATATCATTGATTGAATCTTGTTTTCTAATTATGGATATGTCAAAGTCACTTGGCAATTTGGCTCCTCCTTGAGCTAGTTGTAAGAAAAATCTATTAGGATCAAACTTTAAGATCCTTGACACTTTGTAAAGTTTCAACATCTTCTAGCTCCTCTAGATCATCTTGAGATTCTTCATCAGTAGATTGATAATATGGTAATGGTTGAGTTGATGATTAAGGTCTAAGATGATATTGTGATGTTTGAGTTGATGATGATGGTCTAACAGTATAGCCTGAGGGTACAAAGATATTAGCATCCATTCCAGTCATGAATTTTGAGGCATCCTTAAGAGGAGTAGATTGAAATTCCTTTAGGTTATCCTCCATAGCTACCTTATATTTACTCCTAGTTTGAGGCATTAGTTGATGATGGATGAGATTTTTGGACTTGTGTGACAATGTTGAGACTCTTAGATTGATTGATTGGTTTGATTGATTGATGGTTGGCTTGATCAATTGATTGATTTGATTGTTGATTGGTTTGGCTAGGATGGGTTGATTGATGATTGATTGATTGAATGGTTGGATTGATTTGGATTGGCTTGATTGGATAAGATTATCTCCCAAGAAATAGACTCATGAACTCAAGGGTAGAAAAGATTGATTGATGATGATGATGATATAGCCCAACTCAAAAGAAACCAATCTCTTAAGCTATAAAAGATTGTTGTGATATGATCAAAAGCTGGATAGTGACCAAAGCCAAAGGATGATGTTGTTTTGATTGATTGATTGATGTTGATGGCTATTTTAGAATCTCAAGAGGATGCAAGGGCTCAAAAAGTCTAAAATATGATGTGATCAAGTTGAATAAGATGAGTGTTGGCTATATATGATCAGTGTATAGTCTAGGAAACTGATGACAAGGCTAAGGACTGACTGGAATGAGGTTTTGGACCGGATAAAATGAAAAGGGTTTGTAGATTGCCAGAGGCGAGGCTGTATCAACCAGAGGCGAACCAAGATAGCTCAAAGGTGACTTAGGATAATCCAGAGGTGTAGTTCTGTTGATCAAAGGTGATTTTTTGCAACTCAAAGGCGACTAGATATGATGTAAAGGTGATGCAAGATAACTCAAAGGCGTTCTATATGATGATCAAGGATGATTTAAGATTATCCAAAGGCAAGTTTCTGTCATTCAAAGGTGACTAAATATGATTCAAAAGTGATTGTGGACTGTGCAAAGGCACTACTTGTTGAATCCCTACTTGGATTAATCTAGATACTAAGACAAAGTGGACTAGAGATATTCGTGACACTGGCTCCCCTACCACGGCATGGGCACACCAAATCTCTTACCCCAAAGATTCTAAAGATCTTATGAACCAAGGGATTTTCTATCTCTACAATGAATAGGACATATAGGGTGGCTTCAGAGGTCTAACCTCTTGCACCAGCAAGCAAAGAGGTTTTTGTCCTCTAGAACAAGTGGTTTCTAGTAGTGATTAAGGGGACCGACATGTTACGAGGCATCCAACAAGCTACTTAAAGCTTTAACTAGTCTTACTAGGAGTCTCATATATGTAAGGTATGCCTCCTTTCAAACTAGCACTATACAGTAAATGCTAATACCAGTTAGACTTGGCTTTCACCTTATCTTTTTTATATAGCAGACCGAATGAAAGTACCGCTTGAGGTTGTTCCCTTGGGGTGAGTACCTTTTTTCCCTCCAAGGCAAGCCTCTCTAAAGATAATAACAAGTTCTCTTATACCCAAGATCCATTTGATAGGCAAGGGGAGAGGATACTTTTGTTATTAGCTTAGGGATCTAGTAATTCTAAATGCAACAAACACAACAAACAAGCAAGCAAAGAAAACAAGTTCTTTTTAAGCACCAAATGAAATGTTCCAAGATTAGTGAAAATAAGGTAAATATTTGACCGATCGTCCTGCAACAGATTTGTTAGTAGTTTCATATCCACCTTTCTTTGACAATTGATAAAAAGCTGCACCAATAGATGTTAACCTCAAAGAAATCAAGATTATAACAGTGCAGACTAAAAGTGATGAAATAAAATGCAAAAGTGATTATCTGCAAATCAAAAGCGGCTAAATTTATACCAAAGGTGACAGATTGTTGATCAGAGGCGATTCTGGGTGGTGCAAAGGTGACTAAATATTGTGCAAAGGTGATTATCTATCAACCAGATGTGCTCAGATGTCTATAACCTACAAAATTCACACAATAGAGCCAGACAAATGATCATAAAATGGATATAAGAGACCCTGATAACCCAGAAAGATGGATAAATTAAATCAAATCTGTACCTTGCAGCCAAAGCACAAAAGATCCAATAATATGATATGATTAGGTTAAAGATAAACCAAACCCCAAATAAACTAGCTTGAGGATGGAAAAAGATAATTAGGGTTAGCAAATAAACTAGCTTACAACCCCAAATCATACAACTAAAATTGGAGAAAACCCTGCAAAGACAAATATATCAATAAAACCCTAATACAACTAGAGGCGACTTCTGGCAGATCAAAGACAATTAGATACAGACCAAAGGTGGCAAAAAGTTATTCAAAGGCAATTTTCTCCCAACTGAAAGCGATGCAAAGCCATTCAAAGGTAATTTTGCACAAACCAAATGTGACTTTCTGCCGATCAATTGTGTTATTCCGTACCTAGACTTAAAAAAATGACTTCCCAAAGAAAAATTAATCAAGGACGTGAGTCCCACCAGGTGTGCCAGAATGTGTGAGAAGGAAATATCAAGTTAATAAGATCAAGCATTACAATAAAAAACCAATCCGATCACCTTCAAGAAATCCATCTAAATGACACAAAATGAAAGCAAATCAAAGAACAATGTCACCTAGATTGTGTTGATTCCTTGGTTGAATGTGGATTGCTTCTCAAATGTGAACAACCATAGTTGCTAAAGCTGTCATGATGATAGATGATATGCTCAAAGTGCTTAATGGATGCTCAATGGATATGATATTTATAAGATGATAATCTGGACGCTATAGAGATTGTGTTGAAATGAAATGAGAGGGTGTATATATAGCTCTCAACTAAGATTGATCAACAGTGGAGAAAAAGTGGCTATATGAACGGTTGAGATAATTCAAGAGGCATGGATGAATGTGTACAAGACATGTGTCCATAGAGATAGCTTTTATTAAATGATTTTGTTGGCTTTGTTGGTAGAGATAAGATTGATTTTCTTAAAATAGGATGCTTTTCTATTTTAAGAGTTGGATGACAAGGATAATTAATTTTTAAACCAATTAAATCATTTTTTGTATTTAATTTTGGCATTCTAAGGACAAGGCTGACTTGTATACATAGAAGAAAGTGATAAAAGAGGGAAATGATAAGATAAAAAATAAATTAAACAAATAAATTCATTTAATTTATTTACTATTTGGTGCTGGCCTATCCATCTATTTATTGATAAAAAAAATAGAAATGATGAAGAAAAAGGCTAAATTTAGAAAATTGGAAGAATCAATATAAATTAAATAAATAAATTTATTTAATTTATATGCATGATGAGAAGATAAATATATAAAATATTAATTTTATTTATTTAGAAGGATCAAATTAAATAAATTTAGAAAATTTATTTAATTTTAGAAAAATAATGGGATAATTAAATAATTAAAGATTATTTAATTATAGATAGAAAATAGAAGAATAAAGATAATGAAAATAGATGAAAATAACTAAATAAATATAATTTATTTAATTAATGATGGAAATAGATGGTTTAGAAGAAAATCAATAATTGATACAAGTGTGCTAGACAAAATTGACATATGCAATGGTGAATAATGCAACAAATCGATAAATGATCGAAGGGTCAATTTTGGGTGTCTACACATAATCTAATCAACCCCAATATATCTATAATCCAATCAATTTCATCCTTCTCATCATCACAATCATAATCCCATATCATCCTACATAATTGTCTTAATCCAAATTCATCCACGTAATCTTCATCACGCTCCATTCTTCATCATCCTAATCATAAACCCATTCTTGAGCCCCATCTAATCCATCGTTTGTCAAAATGGTTATGATCCTAGATAACAAGAACCTAGAACAAGATTGTTATGGTGTCCAAAGAATGTTTGATGAACTTAAGAGATTATATAGAAAGGGACAAGTTACTACCCCACCACAACACCAAAAAATCATACAACAACAACAAGCCACCATCCAACAACAACAACAAGCCATACAACAAGTCCTAGCCACCCAACAAACACAAACACAACCACAACATCAATAAATTCCACTTCAATTATATGTGTCACCTCTATCATCATACGAACCTAATCCATCCACATATCAAGATTCTCCTACATCAACCTATCCCACTTCTTCCAATATCAACCAATATACATATCAATCCATCCCCCAAGATCATCCCATTATTTTATCCAACAACATTCACCTCAAGTTCCTTCACAACAAGAACATGCAAGTCATAGTTACCCTTTGCACCAAGATCAAGTGTCCTTAAGTCCTCATGCTAGCTTTGACAAGGGGGACACCACTCTAGCTTATGCATCCTATGGGTATCCTCCATCATCATCCAATCGAATGCCTATCCAAGAGCCTACTAGTCCTATCCCAACACCATCATGTAATCTCAATCCTAATCCATTGGTCCATCAACCTTTTAATCCATCAACCCATTCATTACCTTCATCACCATGTTCCTCCAATCCTCCACCAAAAGATGAGGCTAAGATACTTTTACAATGGATGGTTAAAAGAAAACTCATCAAACTTCCTAAAATCAAACCATGCAAGGAAAGTGCATGTAATTCCCTTAGGTACAATGAATATGACTATTGTGCATGCCATAGGATCAAAGGTCATAAGACACTCCATTGTCCCCTATTTTTGGACTGGATGTCTTCAAGTTTCACATTTATGGGAAGCTTAAACATGCCAGATCATCCCAATCCCATGTGTCACCCCATCATCATGCCAACCCAATCCATCTAATCCCATTATCCCTCCATCCAATCCAAATCCTAATATGTCCAATTCTATTATCCCTCCATCATTATATCTTAATCATAAATCCATTCCATCCAATCCCATTATCCCTCCACCTAATCCTAATCATAAGCCTACAACATCCACCCTTATTGTCCACCCGTTATATTTTCCATCCATCCATATACTTATGAAGGATGTGATCCAGTGTCTATTAGCAAGGAATCAATCATCTCCATATCATCAAACACTTATCATTGAACATATCAAAGAGCCTTAAAACACTATGCCTATTCCTCTCATCCAATCATGTAGTCCACAATCCATCAAGCCTCTTAAAGATCCCCTTACCATGAGTCCAAGTCAATATCTATCATATAGCCATGTCATTTATTATCAATAGTCTATCAAGTCTATCCAAGAGTCTCCCACTTCCACTCCCATCCAAGAAAACCAAGTGGTGTGCCAAGAGTATAATCTAAAGCATGTGTAAACATTAATCCCTCATCCAAATCAAGATCAAATCATCTCCATTCAACCTATCCATAACCTATATCTTCTCTATGATCAAGAGATTATCTATGATCAAGAGCCTATCCATAAGCAAATTAATCCTATCCATAGTACACTTAATCCCACAACCATCCATGATCAAGTAATCTCCACTACTCCTATCCATCCTCCACCTAGTCTTATTCATGATCCGATAACATCCACTTCCCTTGATGAGACACTTGGCTCCCAAATAAACATAGATGATAAAACAAAATGCTTAGATCTTAATGAGTATAATGATAATCAATATTTTATTGATCCTTCATCATCTCCTATCGACCCCCTTTCAAATTCACCATCTTATCCTCTTGGTATTACTACCTTCATTCATGAATGTTCTCTCCTAGGAAAGGAACAACCAATATCCAACACCTCACCCTCCCCATATAATAATGAGCTTAAGTCTTGTGCCCACAACACCCATAATCCCATTATACACCACATACTCCAAAACATGAACTATCAAGGTAAAGGCTTAGGCCTTCATGAACAAGGTATTTTGGAGCCCATCCATGTCAAAGTCCCTCCAAGATCGCATGGCCTTAGTTATATACCCCAAGGAAAATAATCTAAAGATGTTGGTACCACCTCTATGCCTTCTAAATCCATTTATTTCCATCCTAAACCACATCATACCCCCAAAACATATGTTGCCATCCCTCCTCCATCGCCATACAAATTCCAAAAGCATGTGACCATACACCTTCCTCCATCCACTTTACCTCCACTTCTTCCAACTCCTAATATCCCCACCCTCCAATCCACTCTACCTCTACTTCTCCCAATGCCTAATATCCCCATCCTCAAATCTCCTTATCCCTTTATCCTCAAGGCCACTAATCCCTCTATCCATAAATTCCCTAAAACTCCTAATCATGATCAATGAATGCACACATCATCTAAACATGAAGCTTCCACCAAGTCTATGGGATTTAAAAATAAAAATTTAGATGCCTCTACTCATAAAGTAAAAAATCCTAAAGATCCTTATGCCATAGAGCATAAATGCAAAGAATCAAAGAAAAAACCATCCAAAAGGTTACCCAAGCCCATACCTCCAAAATAAAAAATAAAATGGTTTGGGTCCCTAAGCAAAAAGAAACCAATTCAAATGAAGCATCCACATCCCAACAATCCCCAAAATCACACTCCATCCAAAATCCCAGTACAAAAATCATAAACATCCTAAGTCCATGTGGGTCCCTAAATTCCTACATCGATCATCCCCTAAGAAAACATCTCCATTACTCCCTACACGTCCTCCAAATCAAAAGCTTCAATGTTTATCACGGTGTGTGAAATTGTTGGTCTTGGTTCCTTTTCATCCCACAACATTCCAACATACCTCCATCTCCCCATCTTTCATCCACTATCCCACATATTTCACCCATCATATCCCTATGGTCCATGCTTTTGCATAATCCTTCCATCCATAATCCACTGTTCTTCCATACATAATCCACATCATAATCCACAATCATTCCATACATAATCCACATCGTAGTTCACTATCCTTCCATTCATAATTCACATCATAATCCACTATCCCCCATCCATCCTTGCATAAACCTTTCATAATCCACTATCTACCTACTCCATATCCCTCTCATGCAATCCCCTACCAACATCTATGAGCATGATGACACTTGACATGGTCCATGTGTGACATTCATCTTTAATAGGACTATCACCTTTCATAGAACTAGATGCTTGAGTGCCCATCCTCTTCCAAATCCTTCTTGTCCATATCCACCTATTCCATCCAAATATTCCAATAAAGACAAAAATAAAAAGAAAAAAAAATCAAAATAGTAAAGAGAAATCTCTTCATCCAATGGTGAAAACCACCTCGTTGGTGCCTTAGATAAGTACCATGATGAAAACTTAGCAAATAGGCATCATGTGTAGGTTGCTTATCTATGTGACTTACACTTGGGGCAAGTTGTCTCATCCAACCTATCATTCCCCTATCTCATACCATCATATCCATCTTATCATCCTTATCCATTATAACCACATACCTATCCTATTGAATCCATCTATCCTCCCTACCTCATTTTTGATCTTAATACATACATAGGGGAAAATGTTGAAAAATGATTTGAACATCTCTTGATATACCTCATCCTTTCCCACCAATCCTATCATCATAAGCTTTGTCATGTAAAGTAGCAAGCATTACACCTAGAATGGGGCATGTTATTCGTATGCACCATAGTCTTTGGAAATCACATCCTAAACCTCTCATCTATTCCATCCACTAGTATCCTTTTGCAAGTATGAGGTGAACCAGTGTTGTCATTGATGTCAACATACTCATATTGCATTGACAAGAAGGATTGGATGAGCTGTGTGCTGAGGATATTGAGAAAATTAGCCTCAGTCAAGAACAGTGAAGAACAATGATGAGAAGAAGGCAAATGTATTGTATAGGTTGAGAACCGGAGGATGCAGATTAAAGGGTTTGTAGATATGAGTCTTGAGATGGTTTAGTTAAGATTTCAGAGGTCCGCATGAAGATCTGTAGAAGTTATGGCTGTCGATGTGGAACCGGTTCCGGCAAGTGTTCAGAGGTGACAGAGGATCATAGAAAGGTCCGGTGAGGTCTGGAATTGCATAATATTAATTTATGGATTGGAAGGAGTGTTTGGGATGTCCTTGTGATGTGTCATCTCAAGTTGTGTATGATTTGGAGGTCTAGAAGTACCTTCTGCTTTATGACAGTGGCGACAGACTGTGTTCTTGAAGTTTCAAATGAGGAAGAGAAGAGATTCCAGTAAGTAGAGGAAGTGCGGATGTACCTGGTCATTCAGGCAGGCTTGTGAAGGTTCTTGGATCATGTTGAGGTTGTGTTATCGGTCCGCATTGATGGTAGAGCCCGGAATTGAAGATATTCTTCCGGATGAAGTTCTTGTTCCGACTAGCCGACCAGATGAGTTGTTCATCCTGCGAATGTTCTTGTGGTGGCCGACCGGATGTGTTATTCATCTTGCGGATATTCTTATGGTTGATTGCTGACTTAGATGATTGTTCCTAAGTCGATGTCTTGTATAAACAAAGGTTTGTGAGTTCATTTCAAAGTGTGGATTGTGTGGATGAGAATGGTATAGCGAAGAGAAGTGTGAAAGGCAGAGCAGGGGTTTTTGGGCTTAAATGAAACTGATCCGGACATGGTAGAGATGTCATTCTCCAGTTCAAGACTGTGATTCTTATCACTTTGTAGACAGTGTGTCTCCTTGTAGGTAGTGGGCCTCTTTGTGAGCAATGTGCTCGGGCAGTGAGCCCTAATTGGCAAGTGCCATTCTTTTCTTATTCTTTTAACAGAGAATAATCCTTGGGTTAATCACCCCATGGTTTTTCCCTTAACCGGGTTTTCCACGTCAAAATCTTGGTGTTCAATGTGTTGATGTTTTATCTACTCTTGTGTTTATGCATTTTACTTTCATGGATGATTAATTGATATGCTGTTAACTAACAAAGAAGAATCAAGTGTTTGAAGTAGAGAGCAAGTTTTTATACAACTGATTCACCCCCCCTCTCAATTGTATGCCCTAGATCCAACAATTGGTATCAGAGCCAAGTTCCTCTGAAAGGAGCTTAACCACTTGAGGAGATCCAGGATGTCGTCATACAAGAAGGATAGTCCGAAGTTTGACGGAACCAACTTCACTCTCTGGAAAGGTCAGATGAAATGTCACTTGGAATGTATGGGAAAAGCATACTTGGCCATGGTCTCAAAACCATATGTACCTCCACAAGGTGGTCTGACAACTCTGAATGAAATCACAAATGCTAAAAACAATCTATGGACCAAGGAAGCTCTGCTAAGTGCATTGAACGACTCAGATCTCTCAAATGTTATTGACCTTCCAACTGCATATGAGATCCTGACTAAATTGGAACTTCTATATGAAGGAGATGAGTTTGTCAAGAGTGCAAGGTTACAAAGTCTAAAAGGGAAATTTGAAAGATTGAAGATGAGAGATGATGAAAACATCACTACCTTTATGCCAAGAGTGAATGAGCTGGTATGTGGAATTAGAAATGCTGGTGGAACTTTGGATGAAAATGAGATTGTTTGCAAAATCCTCAGATCCCTTCCTGCTGCCTACAAAATCAAGGTTGCTGCCATTGATGAATTCAGAGCCCACACAACTGTCACAAGAGAACAATTGGCTGGCAAACTAGCTGCATTTGAAATGACCGAGTTTGGAGATGATCCTCCCAAGACTGAATCTGCTTTCAAAGCCAGTGCCTATGTGAAAGGCAAACAGAGATTTGATCCGGGAGAAAACTCTTCAAGGAAGATGTCATGGTATGATCAAGCAAGAAGAGACATGGAAGAAGAAGAAGCAGAAACAGCTCAACTAGAAGCCCTCATTGCAAAGAGACTGCCAAGAGGATCCGGTAAGTATGAAGGAAAACTACCCTTTAAGTGCTTCAACTGCAATAAGATTGGTCATTTTGCTTCAAGATGTCCGGAAAGATCTGCAAGGTCTAATACTAACAGACAAAGGTTTCAAAAGAATTGCTATTATGTTCATGAAGAAGATGACAATGAAGGAGTAATAGATGATGAATCTGAACTAGGAAGCAAAACTGGAAATGAATGGGTGTTTATTGCCATCAAGGAAGAAGATTCAATATCCTCTGAATCTGACAATCACAAGGTTGTGGAAAGAGCTTTGGCTGCTCAAGTGGAAGAAAAGGATGATTGGGTTATTGACAGTGGATGTTCTCACCATATGACTGGTGACAAGAATAAGTTCTTGGATTTGGAAAGGTATGAAGGAGGAATGGTAAAGTTTGGTGACAATTCTGCTGGCAGAATCAGAGGTAGGGGAACTATTTCCTTTGATGGAAAGAGCAAAACAGGTAATGTACTATATGTTGAAGGATTAAAGCACAATCTTCTCAGTGTTGGTCAGCTAGTGGACAAAGGCTATGATCTCTGGTTCAAGAATGGAAAGTGCAGAATCTTTACAAGCTCCAGAACTGAAATTGCATCTGGTACTCAAACAAAAGGTAATATCTTTCATCTGGTTGGTTCAAATAAAAGTTGTCTATTTGTTCAAATTGATCAGAGTTGGTTATGGCATAGAAGAATGTGTCATGTAAATTTTGATAACATCATCAAGATAAGCAATACTTAGGCTGTAAGAGATCTTCCAAAATTGATGAAACCTACAAATAGTTTGTGCAAAGAATGTCAGCTAGGTAAACAGAGCAGAGTCTCCTTCAAAAGCAAAGATCAGTCCTCTACCGGATTGTTGGAATTAGTACATACTGATCTCTATGGTCCGACAAGAATTAAGAGTCTGCAAGGTGATAGATATTTCATGTTACTAATTGATGACCATTCCCGGATGGTGTGGGTTACCTTCCTAAAGGAGAAATCAGAAGCCCTTGAGAAGTTCAAAATCTTCAAAGCTATGGTAGAGAATCAAACTGGATTGAAACTGAAATGTCTAAGGTCTGATAGAGGTGGTGAATTTACATCTGGTGAGTTCATTGACTTTTGTGAGAGGCAGGGTATAAGAAGACAGTTGTCTGCCCCTAGGACTCCACAGCAGAATGGAGTAGTTGAGAGAAAGAACCAGACCATCCAGGAAGCTACCAGGACAATGATGTTGGAAGCAAATGTTCCTCAAATGTTTTGGAAAGAAGCTATCAGCACTGCAGTCTACACTCTCAATCGAGTTCAAATCAGAAACAACACTGGTAAGACCCCTTATGAACTCTGGTTTGGCATCACTCCTACTGTGAAGTATTTCAGAGTATTTGGTAGCAAGTGTTATATTAAAAGAGATGAAGATCTAGGAAAGTTTGATGCTAGAAGTGATGAAGGAATTTTTTTGGGTTACTCCACTCAAAGCAAAGCATACCGGTGTTACAATAAGAGATTAAGGAAGATGATAGAAAGCACTAATGTGAAAGTTGATGAAGGAATTGAGAAGCCCTCAAGATTTTATGAGTTTGATGAAGATGACCAAGATGGTGTTCAAGTTCAAGGAACTCAATCCTCTCTGGTAAGGCAGAGTCAACCTGATCCGGTAAATCAGGAAGAAGAGATAGGTCTGAATGAGGCTGATCAAGAAGCAACAGTGCAGGATACTCCCAAAATTCCAAGGTATGTAATATAGAACCACTCTGAAGATCAGATCATAGGTGACAAAAACAAAGGTGTGCAAACTAGAAGGAGTGTTGCTCAAAATCAAGATGAATGTTGTCTGATTTCAAAGATTGAACCTAAAACAATAAATGAAGCTTGCAATGATAAAAACTAGACCAAAGCAATGGAAGATGAATTGATGCAAATTGAGAAAAATCATACTTGGGATCTTGTTCCCAAACCTAGAGACAGGAATGTGATTGGAACCAAATGGGTCTTTCGGAACAAACTGAATGAAGCTGGTGAAGTAATCAGAAACAAAGCTAGATTAGTCTGCAAAGGCTACTCTCAAATAGAAGGAATTGATTTTGAAGAAACCTTTGCTCCGATGGCAAGAATTGAAGTAGTCAGATTATTCCTTGCATTTGCTGCCTTTAAAGACTTCAAGGTATATCAGATGGATGTCAAGTCTGCCTTCCTAAATGGTGATCTGGAAGAAGAAGTTTACATTGAACAATCGGATGGATTTCAATTGTCTGATAATGATGATATGGTCTGCAAGTTGAAGAAAGCATTGTATGGATTAAAGCAAGCCCCAAGAGCATGGTATGAAAGGTTGGATAAGCATCTTGTGCAGATTGGATTCAACAAAGGTACTGCTGACAGCAACTTATATTTCAAAATTGATCATGAAAACATTTTGATTGTTGAAGTGTTTGTGGATGATATCATTTTTGGAGGAAGAAATAGTATGTGCAAAACTTTTGCAAATCAGATGAAAAGTGAGTTTGAAATGTCTATGTTTGGTGAAATAAATTTCTTCTTAGGTCTGCAAATTACTCAAACAAAGAAAGGGATCTTCATTTCTCAGACCAAATACGTGAAAGAATTGTTGAAGAAATTTGGTATGGAAGATTCAAAGCCAATGAACACTCCCATGGCAACCGGATGCAAGTTGAGCAAAGATGATGACTCCCCAAAGGCAGATCAGACAAAGTATAGATCAATGATTGGTGGATTGCTGTATCTCACTCAGACTAGACCAGATATAATGCAGGTTGTTGTTCTTGTAGCAAGATTCCAAGCTGATCCTAAAGAATCTCGTGTTATGGCAATCAAAAGAATTTTCAGGTACTTGAAAGGAACAGCTGAGTATGGTCTATGGTACCCTAGAGATCCGGATTTCTCTCTTCATACACAGACGCAGATTGGGCAGGAGATGTGGATGACCAGAAGAGCACCAGTGGTGGAGCATTCTTTTTGGGGAAGAGATTGGTTTCTTGGCTAAGCAAGAAACAAGATGCAATATCTCTGTCTACAACTGAAGCAGAATACATTGCAGCAGCAGGTAGTTGCACTCAAATCTTATGGATGAAGCAGATGCTAAGAGACGTTAAAGTTGAATATGAGGAGCCTATCACAATTTTCTGTGATAATTCAAGTGCAATTAATATTTCTAAGAATCTGGTATTGCATTCTAAGACTAAGCACATATCTATCAAGTTTCACTTTTTGAGAGAACAAGTGAACAAGGAAGAAGTCAGATTCGAGTATGTTCCTTCCAAGGATCAGATTGTAGATATCTTTACTAAACCTCTTCCCAAGGACTCTTTTGGATATCTCCGGGAGAAGTTAGGGGTCATGGCCCCTCCGGTGATGAACTAGGATGCACTGATGTGCATCAGTCCGGTGGATATCACAGTCATATCTTGTGATCCGGATTGATGATGGGGAGCTGCTACTAAGGGGGAGCAGCTGGTATGATTCTGATGTGTTAGAATTGCAACTATGAGCCCTTTTCCATTGATGTCAAAGGGGGAGAGAAGACATGTGAAAAACAAGTGGCTGATGATCAAAGGGGGAGCAGTAAATGAGAAGAAGACATGTTGCTAATAGGGGGAGTTGTGGCAGAAAGGAGAAGTTCTTGTCTTGATGGTTTTTCACATCACATGTTGCCATCAATGACAAAGGGAAGGATTGTTGCAAGTATGAGGTGAACCAGTGTTGTCATTGATGTCAACATACTCATATTGCATTGACAAGAAGGATTGGATGAGCTGTGTGCTGAGGATATTGAGAAAATTAGCCTCAGTCAAGAACAGTGAAGAACAGTGATGAGAAGAAGGCAAATGTATTGTATAGGTTGAGAATCGGAGGATGCGGATTAAAGGGTTTGTAGATATGAGTCTTGAGATGGTTCAGTTAAGATTTCAGAGGTCCGCATAAAGATCTGTAGAAGTTATGGCTTTCGATGTGGAACCGGTTCCGACAAGTGTTCAGAGGTGACAGAGGATCACAGAAAGGTCCGGTGAGGTCCGGAATTGCATAATCTTAATCTACAGATTGGAAGGAGTGTTTGGGATGTCCTTGTGATGTGTCATCTCGAGTTGTGTATGATTTGGAGGTCTGGAAGTACCTTCTACTTTATGACAGTGGCGACAGACTGTGTTCTTGAAGTTCCGGATGAGGAAGAGAAGAGATTCTAGTAAGTAGAGGAAGTGCGGATGTACCTGGTCATTCAGGCAGGCTTGTGAAGGTTCTTGGATCATGTTGAGGTTGTGTTATTGGTCTGCATTGATGGTAGAGCCCAGAATTGAAGATATTCTTCCGGATGAAGTTCTTGTTCCGACTAGCCAATCGGATGAGTTGTTCATCCTGCGAATGTTCTTGTGGTGGCCGACCGGATGTGTTATTCATCTTGTAGATATTCTTATGGTTGATTGCCGACTTAGATGATTGTTCCTAACTTGATGTCTTGTATAAACAAAGGTTTGTGAGTTCATTTCAAAGTGTGGATTGTGTGGATGAGAATGGTATAGCGAAGAGAAGTGCGAAAGGTAGAGCAGGGGTTTTTGGGCTTAAATGGAACTGATCCAGACATGGTAGAGATGTCATTCTCCAGTTCAAGACTATGATTCTTATCACTTTGTAGATAGTGTGTCTCCTTGTAGGTAGTGGGCCTCTTTGTGAGCAGTGTGCTCGGGCAGTGAGCCCTAATTGGCAAGTGCCATTCTTTTCTTATTCTTTTAACAAAGAATAATCCTTGGGTTAATCACCCCGTGGTTTTTCCCTTAACCAGGTTTTCCACGTCAAAATCTTGGTGTTCAATGTGTTGATGTTTTATTTGCTCTTGTGTTTATGCGTTTTACTTTCATGGATGATTAATTGATATGCTGTTAACTAACAAAGAAGAATCAAGTGTTTGAAGTAGAGAGCAAGTTTTTATACAACTGATTCACCCCCCCCCCTCTCAGTTGTATGCCCTAGATCCAACATATCCATCCTTTTATCCATCCATATATCATGAGTCTTCCATCCCATTTACTGTTTCCTATCCTCTTATCCATCCATCTATCACGTGTTTTGCATCTCATTCACTATCGCCTCTCCTTTTATCCATCTATCCAATCCCACCTTCATCCTTGCATCTAGACTTGGTTTTTCCTTGTCATTGGTAAAACAACTATCTAAATTGTAATCCAATGCCATCCCAAAAACATTCAAAAATACCAAAAATCAAAACATTTAAAAATAGAAAAAAATCAAAACATTTCAAGAAAATCCAAAAAAAATCAAATATCCAAAAATCCAAGCAATAAACCAATGCAAGCCATCCTTAATCCATACCAATCTAGTTAATCAATCAAGCCAAATTTTCCGATCACGTCCTTTGGTCTTGATCCTAGCATTGTTGTAAACCAAATCAATCAATCAATTAATCATCAATCAATCATCAATGGGATATATCGTTTCCGCATCCTTGTGTTGATCTAGGGATATATCATTCCCCACAATGTCAATACTATCCTTATCAATCAAATCTTGGTGTTGATTTGCATGACCAACAAAACTAGCATCATCATCAATCCAATCCTATCAATCAATCGATCATCGGTTTACATCTTGATAGGGGCAATACCTTGTTTGTTTTTGAATCATTTGTGCATGCTTGTTTACTTACTTGTGTGTGTTATCATTTTTATCTTGCATTTTTATCAAGTCCTTATCATTTCAACTAATATTCATATCTTGTGTAAGGTGGAATAACTTTTTGCATACCTTTGCATCTAAAGTCATTTCATACCTTTTATGCATTTGGACTTTAATTCTCTAAGTTTCCTTCCTCATACAACTAAACAAGGTTGTATTATGTTGGATGCGCAAGACACATTGTCACCTCAGTCTTTATACCTTGGTGCATAATGTCTAGTGTTGTATCAAACTATATGGTTATTCACCTCATTACAACATAACATATCATTCATCCACTTCTATCCATCATTTTTCTTGCATCCTCCATCTCTTTATCCATCCTTTGTCATTTCATTCATTTTGAGAGCATACCCGTGTTCTTCTAACCCACCTATCCTCTCAAGGGGCATCATCCTATCCTTACATTGATATCCCATCCTTACATTAGTTCCTCCTTTTCATTCCTTCAAGTGGCTAGGGCATCTTCTTTCCTTCCATCTATACCTTTTCTTCTTTGAAATGATGTTACTTCTCTAGGTCGCAACATCATCTCAAAGAGGGGCAAAATGTAGACACCTAAAATTGACCATCTTATGACATCACCTTTTGACACCTTTTTTGATACCTTGTAACACATTTTATCCTAGGACCCTTTTTAATAACCCTTTCATCATCACATTAGTTAAATAAATTATATTTATTTAACTAATTTCTTTTAATCCCATTTATCCTCTCTAGCTAATTAATTAAATAAATTGTATTTATTTAATAATTCCTATATTCCTTCATCATCTAATTTAAATAAATTAAATATTTATTTAAATTAACCCTCACCACATATTTAAATTATCCTTAAACATATTTCTCATATTTTAAATAATTTTATTATTTAAATTATTTGTCACAATATCTCATCTTCAACCACTTTACACTTTCATTAAATGAGTCTCTCCCAAATTAAATAACCTTTAAATCCTAGCCATCCACATCTTCTAATCTCAACCATTCATCATTGATCCATGACTCACTTAGTCTTAGCCATTTATCACTAATCTAATCCTAGCCATCCATTGTTATCCCTCACCTCCTATAAATCAACCAAGCCATTTGGGAGATCACATCTTCATACAACATAATGCTTTCAAAATGACTCTAGATCCTCATATCCATCATCTTCATACTAGTTGCTATGCTACATAATTTATGAGCAACAACACATCATATCAATCTATCCATCTTGCTAATCATATAGAACATAGCTAGTACAGTTTGGGTGCACTCTACTCCGTGTGAGAATTTGGTTTGAAGGTGAAGGTATTGGATTATTGCATTTATCTTCCATTATTCCTTGGATCAATTTTCTTCATACATTTTTTGGTGAAGGAATAGAGGAACATGGTGATGAAGGTAATGAAGGGGTTGTTGGATTAAATGGTTGATGGAACAATAGATTAGGATTGGGATTACATGATGGTATTGGGATAGGACTAGTAGGCTCTTGGATAGGGATTCGATTGGATGATGATGGACGATACCCATATGATGCATAAGCTAGAGTGGTGTTCCCTTTGTCAAAGGTATCATGAAGACTTAAGGACACTTGATCTTGGTGCAAAGGGTAACTATGACTTGCATGTTCTTGTTGTGAAGGAACTTGAGGTGAATGTTGTTGGATATAAATAATGGGATGATCTTGGGGGATGGATTGATATGTATATTGGTTGATATTGGAAGAAGTAGAATAGGTTGATGTAGGAGTATCTTGATATGTGGATGGATTAGGTTGGTATGATGATAAAGGTGACACATAGAATTGAAGTGCAATTTGTTGATGTTGTGGTTGTGTTTACGTTTTTGTATTTATTTAATTAATTCCCATATTCGCCCATCTCCTAAATTAAATAAAAAAATTATATTTATTTAATTTATCCCATTTATCTTCTCTTGCCAATTAATTAAATAAAAAATATATTTATTTAATTAACTCTCACCACATAATTTGGCCGATAGGCCATTCTATATGTGCACACATCTTGTAACTACCAAAAAAATTTGGTAGTCCTAAAAAAAAATAATTTTTTTGGTAGTCCTTCCTTTTTTTGGAGATGAGAGCACTCATTTTTTGGTTGTAAATATAAACTCAATTAAAAATAAAAATAGTAAAAAAAATTGTGGAGGTAGCTCATCTATGCATTTCATTTGACCGTTTCATCTCTCTGCAATGCCAATTCAAGTCATTCAATTGGCCAGGTCAACAATAATATAAATATGCCATCTCTAAAGTGGTGTAGGGGCTTAAATTCTCAAGTTCAAGCTCTTCTTAGTTCACTGAGGGAGATGGTATTGAAAGGGAGGAGCACATTAATGTGTAGCATCAATCTATTTTCAAAACAATCCTTTGCTCGAAATATCTACTACTCTTGCTGAGAAGAGGCACCAGACCACCATCGTAGAGTTGAATCGGATTTACTTTTGCATACATGTTCGATAAATTTTTTAAAATGTAGTTACTGGATTAAAATGAATATTTTTCTTTAAAGTAGGTTTAAAATGATATTTTTAGTTTGTACAGGAAAGGCAGTTGTTGGCTTTGCCCCTATTTTTGCATGCATTCTATGCTTATATTCTGGGTTTTGGTGCCTAATCTGCCCTCAATGGTTTAACTATATTATACAGTTTCAAAGTTATGTAGGGCTTTGTGGGCAGTATGTCATTGTCACGCCTCTTTCCAGAATGAATATGCAACTTTGTTAAACTTGTATTAGTTTATTATTATTGGTTTCAATTTTTTAAGTGGTAAAAAGTAAGGGATTTTAATTAAGGATTCCTTTGTGATTGCAGGATCCAAATTAATATCTCAAGACCTGTATTATTTTTGCTTCTTCAGTGCTTCAATTAAGTTATCAGAGGACTACACCACGGGCGTTGTGACAGCTTTCTATGTAATCTGCACTAAAAATCTCACTCATTATACCTACATGTTGAATGAAATTGAAATTGTTATTGAATATGGTGATGTGTTTTGTATCTTCAGGCATCAAATGATGATGTATTTGAACACAATCATGATGAGCTAGACTTCAAATCCCTTGGGAACATCAGGGGCAAAGAATGGCATGTTCAAATCAATGTTTATGGCAATAGAAGCACTGACTTTGGGTGGCTCTTGTTCTTCTCGGTGTTGTTGTTATCATTTGGTTCGATATTAGGTAGGTTAGAGTCGTTTAACCTTTCCCAACTATGAAAGGCATTTGCCTTTTTGTGGTGGTACCTTGTTGAAAACACATCTTTCTGATCTAATCTCCCCTGATTTTTCTATGCTATGTCTATTATTTTGCAATCCAATCTCTATCCTGAGCACTAGGCATGGAAGAGAGAAAGAAAGGTAGGCATTGCAGTAATAAATTGAGGGGAGCGCGGAGGAGAGAAGATGAGAAGAGAATAAACTACAATCTCTTTTGACATTTTTTATGAATATCTCGGACACTTTTGATCTGTTGAACTCATTGTAATTTATGCTTTATCTGTGTAAAATTTTTATAGGTAAAATGTTTTCTACCCAATCTTATTAATTTAATTTGATTCGTAATAAACAATAATATATCAATTTAAAATTTTAACTGTAAAGATAAGGTTGTTGGTGATTATTATTTTTTATAAATAATCCAAAATAGAAAATTTAGAAAAGCTTTTAGTACATACATGATGGAACAAAGATGACTGGGAAGGTGGGGATTAGGTTTATTTGAGAAGAATTGCTCTACCAGCAACACTCAAGTTTTGGAAATGCAAGGTTATTCCTAGATATATAAAAAGTGGAAAAACTCCTTAAAATTTTATTAGGGTACTATTTAGAGTCTGACATGATCACATTTCTAGTGTATGGCCCAAAAATGGATTGCCTATGAACAACACCCTACAAAAGAAAATATTTATGGGATTCTCTCTGATGTATATTACCCAAACAACTTAAATGGAAGAACAAAAAACTAGAAGAAATCTTAATGTGATGCTCATATTTAGTGAAAAGAGGCTAGTAACTTGGTTAGATTTTTAATCAAAACAAGCAAACTTCTCATTGAATAATAATAAATTTATATTTCCGTGTTCTGCTTTAGCCAAGTCCACCAATCCTTCCTCTAAGTGTAATAACCTGTAAAAAAAATGGTTTCCCAATCTTGGTGGGATTTATTTGGTTGAAATCAAATAGTTTATTAGAAAGATTCATTTTTAGTAGATTATTTAGTTTTTTTTTAAATTTTCATTAAGAACTCAAACTTTCTAATTTTAAATGATTTTTTGACCTTAATGTGACCTTTATCTTTTAATTACTAAATTTTGTTGCAGTCTCCATAATCATTTTAGTAATTTTATTTGTGTTTCTATTTAGAAATAATGTTTGGATTAAAAATTAGTAATTGTTTTAATTTAAATCTTTTCTTGCAATTTAATTTATTCATTATGTTAAAGTAAAATTAAATTTAGTTATATTCATTTTTATTTTAATTGATTTAGTCTAACATACTTAATGATGAAAAAGTTAAACTAGTCATATTAATGATTCTCAATACTATTCTTATTAATAAAGCCTTTCTTCCCTTAAAATGTTTTTCTTAGTATTAAAATTCAAATACAAAAGCTAAAATCATTATGATACTGTTGATGATGATGTTAGTCATACACTAGACATAGAATAAAAGTTACACAACAACCTTTACTCATCTTGAAAGATACAATGAATTCAAAGAATTCATGATCCCAAGTCTCCGTTGATTAGGTCTTAATCTTCTGACGTTACTCAGAGGTTGATGTGTGTTGTTGTTTCCATTTTGGGGCCTTACGTATTCCAGTAATTTCTGCAAAGTTCATCATTATTTCTCCATGATATCCTGTCCTTTATGTCTCCTCTGCATAAATCTTTAACAAATCTACCTCTGTACTTATGAATTCAGTCAAATAATGTGCCTACAGGTTAATATTTGCATGATTTCTACCATTATTTGTAATTCTTTGCATGATATTTTCAACATTACATGTTTCTACTCAGAATATGCTAAGGATTTACAGTTATTTACGGGATGTTAGCATATTTCTCTGTCCTGCTTATTATTTATAATGATTTGCAATTATGGAAATGAATTTATGAAATTAAAATGAGGAAAAAGGTTAAAGAATGAGATTCCCAAAACTACTTGACTTAGATCACTGATCCACATACAGGTTCCCATACATGCAATGAAAAGAAGGAAACTAGAATCATACTTCACCAGGACATTCCACAAATCCACATGATCCAGTGCAAATTTTTAAAGGAAAAGTTGACAACAACATGTAATGAAATGAAAGCGCTTCTATTTGAACATAGCATTCACCAGTACATATCCAGAAATCAACTTGAAGATTACTTAAGGTTTACAATCAGGATGTAATCTGAAACTTCATCTCCATTTAATATGCTCAAGAACAGGTACATTTACAGTGATCTGAAGAAAGAACCTTGATGTTTCAACAATTCGATCCTCATTAGTCTCAGCTATTCTACCTCTTGTATTAAATTGGCTTGGTCTAATTTTGAATAATTGACCTCTCTTTTTATGACAAGTTCTAGCCCTTTATAGGATGAAGGTTAGAAAATAGTTACATTGATCCAAGGATCAGGATCCTCTCATAACAATCAACGGTCCAGACAAACAGCACGTGCCCACCAGTTGGCAATTGTATAGCTGGCACAGAATATTCCAGCATCTTTAATTTGATTCGATCTCCAGCTGGCAAACAACATTTTTGACAATATCCTCCTCGTTTCTGGTTCATGTTGCCTCTGTGTGCAACTTTGCAATGTTCAGCTCCAAACAGCTCCAACATCCTCTTGCAATAAATAGACAAGCTATAAGCATCATCATCATTTTAGAACATAGCAGGAAAATAAACATTTAAAATAAGCTCAATGTGCAAGCACACAGTAATCAGGTTCTAAAACTGTGAAAAATGTGTGTTTAAGTGCCTATTCAACGCCTAAAATAATTGGGTCAACCATTGTTGACCGAAATCAGGCCATCGGGCTCCAAAAATAACTTTAAAATCTATCGCTCAGTTTTCCCGCCCATTTCCTTGTATATCGGGTTCTAAATTTTCATGCATATGCCCTTCTGTACATATCGGGTTGCATCTCATGCACATGCTAGTGTCAAAATGTACAAGGAGTATATTGTTCTTAACTTTCCTTTCAAATCCGCGGTTTGCATATTCGTTTGCATCTTGTTCTTGTATATCGGTGTGACCAGGCCTTCGGCGTGACAAATCCACTAGAATCTGATGTCCCAAATTACACCGATCACCTTCCATCAGTGAGACTGAGCCTTTCGTTGTGACTATCCAAAACTTCACCGATGCCAGAAGTCAGGCCAAAGACTCTATCTCCGTCAGCGAAAGACATGAGATCAGGGAGAAAAAATTACACAAGGCCGATGGTAAAAGTTATGCCGATGGCACTTTCATCAGGCAAACTACTCCCATCGAGGAGAAGAAAGCAAGCTCCACCAATGGTAAAAGTTATATCGATGAGCACTTTCATCAGGGAGACCAAACAAAGCTTGGCCAATGGTGAAAGCTATACCGATGAGCATCCATCAGCGAAACACCTCCTATCGGGGAGAAAAAACAAGACAAGGCTGACAGACCACAGTCAGGACGATGAGTGGAGCCCACATGACCTATTCCTTTGTATCTCCAATGTACAAAATGCTTGTATATTTGCAATATATGTTCGAGGTGATACAAGCATTTTGTCACTTTTTAAACTTCCTTGAGTTCCGTGTCAGTGTATACCCTACACATACAAGTGATAAAATGTACAAGGAATTCTCTATATTTAAATTTTAATCACGTCCGCCGGTTTGTATGTATATTTTGGCAATGTATGTATGAACATACAAGCCGAACACATTCAATGATTTAATCGCCTTTTATATGATTTCAGTTCCGCTGCATGTATAAGTTCAATGCATATCGCAATGTATGTATAAACATACAATCGCAAAACATACAACGAACTTTCACTATTTCATAACCATTTCAATTTCGGCTTTGTATATTATGTATTGTATGTTTCGAAACCTACGTACAAAGCACCGGATATACATTTGTTTCATCTCATTTAATAACCCTTTCGGATCCGTCATTGTATATTATGCAATGCATATCACCCTTGTATGTGAAGCACATACAACGATTTTTCATTTTTAATAAACTCTTCGGGTCCAGCTTGCACTTTATTAATATGAGGTACATTAACAAATATGACCCTCTTCATAAAATGGGATATGATGGTGACGTCACCATCATATCCAGACTTCATTAAAATGCGAAAGATGACGTCACCGTCATATTGGCAAGATCAGGAGATATTGAGAAAATCAGGTCATATTAGGAAGATCGGGTCATATTTTAAGATCAGGTGATATTTGTAATATGAGGTGATATTTTAAAATGTGACCCCCCTAGGAAAATCAGGTTTGACCAGAACTTTGACCTGCCATAACTTTCTCATTTGGTCGAATTTCAGGGTGATGCAAAAGGCAAACTTGCATGGAATTTCATCCTCTTTCACATGGTAAGCCTTTTGAGGATAGATTTCAGACTTTGGAATTTGGCTCAAATTTCAAGATCACAAATATACCTGACATTAGGCATATGCATACTGACTGATGATACTTTTACCATTACCGCCCAGAGCACAAAAGCAAGGGAACAAGCCGGCAAAGTTGGGTCCCTGTTTTGCTAAGGCAAAATGGGGTGTGTTCTGTAACCACACAACATATGCCAAATGCATTTTTTCAAAAGGAGATGCATAATATATCTTAAAATAGTTAAATATATAAAGTAACTCAATTATTATTAAGTAGTTTTATTTTTAAAATAATATTTTAATTATATAAATTGTATGTTGCCGAGTGAAAATGGTAATATATAATATTAAAGTAATAATATTTTGTTTGGAAAAATGTTATTTGTGTTTTAGGTAGTGATTTAAAGTATTTGTAAATATATAATATGAATATGATGTAAAAATACAATTTTCTTACTCACCATTAAACTATTTTAAGGTCATAGAAAATCAATTATGTGGAAAACTAAATCTTCCTACAAATTAAATCTTCACAATGTAAAAATACAAATCATAAATAATGCATGTGAGTTACTAATATCATTATTTTCCTATCTCTAAACCCTTTGTACCTCTTAAAGATGCATAAATTAAATCATAAGTACAATAAGCCTAGACTAATATAAGAATGATGTGCAAGGGAGTGGTACACAACCATTCATTTATCCATTCAATGTAAGTATTCCAAATGTTGTGCAAGGGTCTATATATTGAAAAGAGTGCAAGGATTCAAAATATTAAGCAAACTCTTTACAAATAAAGTAATAATAGAATGGCGGAAGACATAGTTCAAAATAATGAGATTCAAAATATTATGCAGACTCTTTACAAATAAAGCAGTAATAGAATGATGCAAGCCATAGTTCAAAATAATGACACAAAAGAGACGATCACTCTTAACATAATGCACTAAAACATTGTGAAGTTTGGGACTAAAACATTCGCCTTGAATCTAAAGCATCTGAATCTTTAATATTATTGTCAAAAATACATAAAAAATTAATTTAGAATTAGTGAATGGTTTATAACAATGTAGTCAATTCTCCTTGAAAATGTTCACAAATAATTTACTGAACTAAACCTATATCAATAACAATGTAATGGGTTCCTTCCTCACAGGCCCTAAATCTAGGTCCACTTTGGAAAGTGTGTCAAGGGAAATGTTCACAAATAATTCACATATATCAAAGTGAATGTGAAAGTTCATACACATCTTACACACATAAAGTGAATGCCAAAGTTCATTCACATAAACATGTGCACACACAGTGAATACCAAAGCTAACTTTCACCTACCCACCCACACATAATGAAAACCATAGTTAATTCACACACACATAACTTGACACAAAGTGAATATCAGTGTTTTTGTACACACATAGAGTGAGTGCCAAAGCTCATTCACAGACAGATGCATGCACACACAGAGTGTGACAAATTTTATTCAAATACATAGGCACACACTTCACACAAATTGAATGACAAAACTAAATAACTTTCACACACACACACACACACACACACTTCACATGAAGTGAATGCCAAAATTAACTTTCAAACATGCACACAATGAATGTCAAAGTTTATTCACACACACACACACACAATGAAAGTCAAAATTTATTCAAACACACAAAGACTCACAATGAACATCATTGAAGTTTGTTTGTAGACACATTTCACAAAAAGTGAAAATCAAAGTTTATTCATACATCACACAAAATAATATCCAAAGTTCATTCATGCACACACAAAAAAAAGGAATGTTAGTTCTTTCAAGCACATTCCACATAAAGTGAACATCAAAGTTCATACACTCTACACAAAATGATATCCAAAGCTCATTTATACACACACAAAATAAAGAATTTCAAATCTTTCAATTGCATTCTACACAAAGTGAATATCAAAGTTTGTTCATACACTCCACAAAATGTGATAGTTGAAGTTCATTCACTCCACAAAATGTGTTAGCTTAAATTCATTCATAAATAATAAAAAACTAAATGTAAAAGTTATTTCAAGCTCACCTAGATAAACAACAAATTCCAAAGTTGGTTCAAACACAAACTACACAAAATCAATACCAAAATTATTTTTTAAAAACACACACCACAAAGTGAATGCCTAAATTAACTTCCCCCCCCCCCCCCACACACAATTTACATAAACAAAAAGTGAATATGCCAATGTTCAAACATAATTTATTCACACAAATTTAGTACAAGAATGGATTAAAACTTAAATTCAAACATTCCAAACTCCGAACACACTCATAAAGTGGGTGCCAAATTTCTAAAACACAGTAAAGATCAAATACACACACTAGACAAAGTGAATGCCCAAATTAAATTTTACACACACACTTCACACAAAATAAATGTCAAAGTTAAAACACACACTTCACACATAGAAAGTGAACATGTGCCAAATTTTAAACATGCTTCATGCACAAAGTTAGTTCAATCACACACAAGTAAACACTCGAATTCAAATATGCCAAAGATCAAACACACACAAAGTGAATGCCAAAGTTAAAGCACACTCTTCACACAATGATAGTTCAATCACTTCACATAGTTGATTCAAACACACACTTCATACATATATGTTTTTTAAAAGTAATTTTGTGCAATGCTTGGTTGATAGGAAATTAGTAACATGAATTTTTATTATCCTACATTATTTAGGTACTGCATGGTTCACCTAATCTCTTGATTGCTTAGAATTTATTTAGTTTATTCACGATTTACGATTTACTTCATGTGCTTATTCATTTAATACCACTCAATTATATTTATTTGGAAAAAAATAATTGAATTTCTTATTGTATTTATAGCATTGTCTACAACAACTACATGTAATGACTTTCCATAAAAATAAAAATATAAACTATTTAATTTGGCCGATAGGCCATTCTATATGTGCACACATTTTGTAACTGCCAAAAAAATTTGGTAGTCCTAATAATTTTTTTTTTGGTAGTCCTTCCCTAGTAAAAAATATTTTTTTTGGTAGTCCTTCCCTAAAATAGACCAGAATCTTTGTGGTTTTAATTACCGTGACTGATTTTGTAAATACACACCCAAAATAGGTGAAAACCAATCCGTGAAATTAAATAAGAAGTCTAAATAAGAGCAATGGATTCTATTTTTAAGTCTATGATGGTGGAGTTGCCATGCCACAAGAAATAAAGGCTTGAGGCTGCCGGCGCCAAATAAAGAAAACTCATTAAATTTTATCCTCCATGCATTGGATAATTAAAAAACAATACAACCCACCACTAACTAAATTTGAAGCTATTAAAACTCAAGCGAGCATATCAAATTGCAAGATTTAAGGAATTTTCCTTCGACAATATTGCAAAGCAGCGAGAGGGGCTTTGATATCAATTCCACACAAATCACACACCAAGGTCTGTCTGTCTGTCTGCCTTTTGCCCCCTTCCATATCTTAAATTTTTCATTGTGCTCAAATTATTAGCTTTGCAATGGATTTTGTATGCTCAAATTCTTCATTGTGCTAAAAACCTTTGCTTTGCAGTGGATTTTTGTATGCTCAAACTCTTCAGTGGATTTTTGCATACTTCGTTATTCAGGCAAGTACAAGATGAAAATGCCCTATAATAGTAATTCGTAGAAGTTCATAGTTATGGTTGCTTTCTAATTTGAACAATCTCTCTTTAATTTCATATGCAATTGTGATCTTTGGACACAAGATTTCCATTCTTTTAATAAAAAGGGGTAAAAACTTTATTAAAATTTAGAAAAGAGCATGACAAAAAATCAAAGGGCCAAGGCCCCGGGAATCCATAAGAAGCAGCCATACAAAGCATGAAACAACATCATCCTTCACCAAAACTATTCCCATCCTCGGCAAGAATCCTCTCCAAGTCATGTCGAAGCTCATGAGGAACCTGCTCCCACTCATCAATCTTCTAGCCATCTAAATGCTTAGAAGCCCACTTAGCCAAACAATCTGCTGCCCTATTCCACTCCCTTAGAATATGGACAAAATACACCATCTCCATCAAAGAACTTATTTGTAGAATCTGCTGCACCATCATAGCCAACTGTCAACTAACATCAAATACCTTTTGTTTATCCAACAAATTAATCAAAACCTGTGAATCAGACTCACAGATAACCTTGTGCCATCCCAAAGCATAAACCCTCTCCAAAGCGTAGAGGATCGCCAAACCTTCCATAAGGTTGATAGTCTGCAATCTTTCATGAACAAAAAAGAAAAAAACCATTGATCCCGAAAAGTCCATGCCAATGGTGCAGGAGCTCCCAATTCTAGTCATTTTTTGCTATGTCATGTTTTGTTGTCATGTTGTATTGTTCTCTATAAGGCTTTGAAAGCCATTTTCCATGAGTTGTAATAAGGACTTGGTCCATTTGGTCGACTTGTCCAATCTAGACCTTGATATGGTCAATTTGAATGTAATTACATTAAGAAACATGTGGTTTCTTGTGAAGGAGGTAATGTCCAACAGTTAACTGCTTGGATAGCAGTTGTACAGTTGGAGGAGGAGAAGAAACATTCCTCAAGCCTTCTACAAACACAACAATGTAATCACATGCCAAGAAGAATGAGATTTGGAAGTTTTGGAGTGTAAAAATTGTCTTTTTCTGCGTTTCCTGGAAAACAGTCATTCTGTACGGATCTGTACAGACTGTAAGGGGTCTGCAACTTTAGAAATGTGTTAGTCCTCTGAAACACCTTTCATTTGAGTGTAATTAGGCTTCTTGAAACCTCTTGTGTTGTGAATTTCAAATCGATTTGTGTAAACAGGTCTAAAAACCCTCAAAACTAGGGTTTTGTGGCAAAATGTGTAATTTCTCCTCTGTCCTCTGAAAGGCACCAACTATTTTTAGTAGGATGGAGGAAGAGAGAGTCTATTTCATGTTTTTGTTGGTTGTTAGGCCTGCACTCCTCACTCCAAGGCACTTGGCATGAATCTAACTAGTCAGCCTGGTGACTAGTTAGTATGCAAATAGTGGAAATCAGTGTGCTTTCAATGGACAGTCAATAGAACGACCAAATGGAGGTTGTGATTGGTGTTTGTGGATGAAGGCAGACTTGTGCAAGTGTTTGTCTTATCCTGAGCAAGTGGATTTGATGCACTGCCTTTGTAAAGACCTCAAATTAGGCCTATTTCCTAAAGAGAAGGGTTTGTTGTTATTGTATGCCTGGAACAGAGTACGACCCTGCAAATTGGTGGATGGTTGTATGTCCATAGTGGGTATTTAAATGTACAAGAAGATTGGTCTGTCTTCTGAGAGTTTGTGGAGTTATTCTCTGATTAACCAAGTTCTAGGGCTACAAGGAATACACCATTTTAAGCACTGTCATAGTGCTGTCATGCTCTAGATTGCTATTCATTGTCCTTGAGGGTACAGAGTAGAGTCATTGGGTCAGAGACCTTGTGTTGGTCATGCCCTTGACAAGTTTGTGTTGATTGTAGTATGGGATCCTATTGGTAGAGATGTTGGTAGTTTGGTTGTTGATGTAGAAGGTGTGAGTGAGTGTTAGTTGGCTTGAGTAGAGACTCCCCAAAAGAGAGTTGAATAGTCTAGGTGGGTGGACACCAGGGTGTGGTCCCAGACTAGGTCAATCTCTAGGATAGCCTTGTATAGGCTTGTGTTACATAAGGTTTTGAAAGTTCTTGTGAAGGAAACCTTGAAGTCTAGGTCTATTGTGTGGACAAAACCAAACCTACCAATACCTCTGCATCATATTGGTATCAGAGCTAATATCTGATTAGAGTAGTGTATGTTAGATGAGGAGATTGAAATAGAGGCTAGTACAATGCCTCCCAAGACAATGAGTCAAGAAGCCATCAAGAAGTTGGTGGAAGAGATGGTTGAGGCAAGATTGCAAGAAGAAAGAAGGTCTAAGGGCAAGACCAAAGAAGATGGAAGTTCTTCTAACACAAATGATGAAGAAGAGGCAGAAGAGAGTCCTCAAGGGTAGGACATGTCTGCAAATCAGAAAGATTTCTTGAATGCACTTAAGGGTGCTCATGGAGACAGTGGTGATCCCAAGATGGATGTGCCTACATTTCATGGCAAATTGGATGGTGATGCTCTCACCGATTGGATAGAAGCCATGAGTAATTACTTTGATTACAAAGAGTTCAATGATAGCAAGAAGGTTAAATTTGCCAAGACAAGGCTAAGAAGTTTTGCACTTGTGTGGTGGAACTACATGCAAAGTGAGAGGGAGAAGATTGGGAAGAATCCCATCACTAAATGGAGTAGAATGGTGGCTATGCTCAGAAGCAAGTTCATGCCACCTGACTATGAGATCCAAACCATTAGGAGATTCCATAATTTGAGACAAAAAGACATGGATGTGGCTACCTACACAGAAGAATTTCACAGACTAAGTATGAGAGCCAACCATAATGAAGAGGAAAAGGAGATGGTGGCTAGGTACCTAAATGGTCTGAAATACAATTTGCAAGATGAGATCAGTTTAGTGATACCTAGAATGGTGGATGAATGCTTCTTATTGGCCTCTAGAGTAGAAGAAAAGATGAAAAGGAAGGGTGAACAAAGTGCCAGAGGAAGAGGTGGCAGAAACCAAAGAGGAAGAGGCGGTTTTGGCCATGGACAGTCCAATAAAACTGAAAATAACAATCAACAAGAAACACAAACTGAAACCGAACATAGAGGAGGCCTCAAAGGTTGGAGAAGACCTAATGGTAGGGGCAGAAATGGTGGAGGTAAAGGACCAGGAGTCTTCACTGGAAGGTGTTATGGCTGCAACCAAGTTGGCCATACAATGAACAAATGCCTAGAGAAAGCCAGCAGTTCTCATGATGGTGGAAGGAGAAATCAGGTAGTGAAGGATGATGACTGTGAGAGTGTGAATTCACCAATGGGAAGTGTTGCACCTGTCCTAGAAGGAGAGAGTATGATGATTAAGAGGTCTATGTTGAAGATGCCATTGAAACAAGAGCCCCCTCAGAGAAAGAATCTTTTTAGAACCCAAGGCCTAGCCTATGGGAAACTCTGTAAGATCATAGTAGATTTAGGATCTACTGAGAATGTGGTATCCACTAAGATGGTTGAGAAGTGCAAGTTGAAGAGGCTGCCTCATATCAGTCCTCACAAGATCTCTTGGTTGAACAAGAACCAAAGTTTCATGGTGGAAGAGCAAACTTGGGTTGAATTTGCAATCGGTGACTACAAGGACAAAGTGTTATGTGAAATCATCCCTATGGATGCATGTCATCTACTTCTTGGCCACCCATGGCAATATGATGTCAAAGCACAACATGATGGTGAGAAGAAAACCTATGTCATCACCAAGAATGGAAGACCATACAAGATGGATCCTATGTTAGAGCAGACCAGGGGGAAGAACAATGACAGCAGTGTCATGTTGGTGAATGGCAAAGAGTTTTTGGACCTCTTGAAGGGGAAGGATAGCCAAGGGTATGCCTTGGTCATGAAGCCCAAGAGTGGATCAAATTAGCAAGATCAAAAATAGAAGGAGATTCCATTGGAAGTGTAGCAACTTCTAGACAAGTATCAAGATCTTGTGGTAAAGGAAGTCCCCAAATCCTTACCACCCATGAGGGACATAAGTCATCAAATTGACTTAATACCTGGTGCTACATTGCCTAACAAGGCTGCCTATAAGTTGACCCCACAGCAAAATGAAGAGGTTGTTGTTATATGGAGCCTAATCAGACTCAGAGGTTATATTTACCCTTCTTTTATCGGCGCGGTTTCCCCCCAAATCCCTACGGGGTCAAGGGGTAGCGCCCCTTGCGGGGTCAAGGGGCAGCGCCCCTTGCGCGTTCCCTGTCACGATACAGGGCGGGGTCTAGGGGTAGCACCCCCGTGGGGGCTCGAGGGCAACACCCCTAAAACCTCACACAATTTTTTATTATTTTATAAAGCACCGGGAGTTATTTTTTCATTGACCGACATAAGAAAACCCTATTTTTGTAACTGACAAAAAGCTTGATAAAAAGCGGCTAAGGGTTAGGGTTTTGATATTATATTGTATTGTAGCATTTGCAACGGTATTGAGTTGCAGGGATTGCTGATTGTAATCAATTTTTGATTTACTGGATAATAATATTGGACTCTCTGTTTGGTGGATGTAGCCCAAGTTTGGGTGAACCACGTTAAAACTTGTCTCTCACTGTTATTATTTCTGTGTATTTCCATTCCTTTATTTAATCTTTATTTGCATTTAATTGATATCTTCTGCCAGCTAACCCTAACAAGTGGTATCAGAGTGAGGTTGTGTTTTGATTATCGTCTACAGGAAAGTCTCACGGTTGAGTGGGAGCAATGGCGGATGAGGGTAAATTGAAGGTCGATAAATTCAATGGGTAGAACTATCAATTATGGAAGATGCAGATGGAGAATTACCTCTATCAAAAGGATTTATGGATGCCGTTGGAAGGAGTATCGAAGAAATTAGCAATAATGTCTGATGAGGATTGGAATCTTCTTGACAAAAAGGCACTGGGAACCATTCAGTTGTGCCTGGCACCAACGGTGGCATTCAATATAATAGAAGCGAAGACAACAGACAGTCTGATGAAAGCTTTTTCTAAATTGTATGAAAAACCCTCAGCCTCAAATAAGGTATTTCTTATGAAGTGTTTGTTTAATCTGAAAATGGTTGAAGGTGGATCTATGACAGATCATTTAAATGAATTTAATATGATTGTTAGTCAATTGACTTATGTAAATGTAAAATTTGATGAAGAAGTTAGAGCTCTCTTGATATTATGTTCATTGCCTGAAAGCTGGGATAGTTTGGTAATGGCAGTTAGTAACTCTGTTTCTAGTTCAAATACCCTGAAATTTGATGATGTTGTTGGTGTTATTCTGAGTGAAGAAATTCATAGGAAAAACTCAGGTGGATCCAAATCAGGCAGTGTTTTGAATGCAGAAAGCAGGGGCAGATCAAAGGAGAGAGGAAAAGGTTCTGGAGGTCATGGGAAGTCACGAGGAAAATCAAAGGACAAAAGATCCCAAACCAGATGATAGAAGGATTGCTGGTACTGTGGAAAACCAGGTCATCTGAAGAAAGATTGCTGGTCTCGGAAGAACAAAGAAGGAGACAAACAAGAAGGCAATAAGGAAGCAAATGTGGTAAGCAATAAGTCTGAAGATGATGCTTTGATTCTTTCCCTAGATAATGCTGATGATTCATGGGTTTTAGATTCAGGGGCCTCATTTCATGCTACGGCCCATAGAAGTTATTTTCTTGATTATGTCCAAGGGGATTTTGGGCTGGTTTATTTGGGAGATAATGAACCCTGTCAGATTGTTGGAAAGAGAAGAATCAAGATTAAGTTGCAGAATGGAAATCATTGGCTACTACAAGAGGTAAGGCATGTTCCAAGGCTTAGTAGGAATTTAGTTTCAGCAGGGCAGCTAACTAAACAAGGTTGCACTGTTACATTTACTGATAAAAATTGGAAGGTTTCAAAAGGTGCCTTAGTAGTAGCAAAAGGTGTGAAAGTAGGCACCTTATATCTTTGTACAGGTCATACTGTTCCTTCTACTTTAGCTGTTACAGAGAAAAAACAAACAAGTTCAGGAACAGTTGCTGCAGGTTTGCAGGAAGAGACTGGAAAAGTAGCTGTAGGTTCTAAGAAACACTGTGGCATAACAGACTTGGGCATATAAGTGAAAAAGGTATGAAGGTACTCATTCTAAGAAAGTTTTACCAGGTCTGAAATGTATTAATATGGATTTCTGTGAAAGTTGTGTGTATGGAAAATAAAAGAGAGTTAGTTTTCTCAAGGATGGGAAGCAAAAGAAAAATGAAAAGTTAGAGCTTGTGCATACAGATGTATGGGGACCAGCTCAGGTATCTTCTCTCGGTGTCTCTCGGTATTATGTTACATTCATAGATGATGCAACTAGGAAGGTATGGGTTTGTTTCCTTAGGCAAAAATCTGATGTATTTGAAACATTTAAAAAATAGAGAAGCTTGGTTGAGAATGAGACGGGTAACAGATTAAAATGTCTCAGATCTGATAATGGCGGTGAGTATTGCAACAAAGAATTTGAAGATTATTGTTCCTTTAATGGAATTCATAGGCAGAAAATGGTTCCAGGGACTCCACAGGAAAATGGAGTAGCTGAACGCATGAATAGGACAATAATGGAGCGTGCAAGGACCATGAGATTGCATGTTGGACTGCCTTTAAACATGTGGGCAGAGGCTGTCAACACTGTTGTATATTTAATTAACAGAGGTCCTTCAGTTCCTTTGGGCTGTGGTATTCCAGAGGAAGCATGGACATGCAAGAAGGTGAGTTATTCTTTTCTGAAAACCTTCGGCTGTGAAGCATTTGCACATATAGATTCTGAAAATAGAACTAAGCTAGATGCGAAATCAAAAAAATGTACCTTCGTTGGATATGGCATTGATGAATTTGGTTATAGGCTTTGAGATTTTAAAAATCAGAAAATTGTGAGAAGCAGGGATGTTATATTCAATGAGAAGGTGTTGTACAAAGATCAGTTGCAGTAGCATGAGAAGAAAGAAAAGGATTATGTGGTGCTGGATGATACTCCAAATAGTGATGTTCCAGTGGTTCCTCATGCTCTGCAACAACAACCAGACATACCACAAACTCCAGTGAATGTTAGACGGTCAATAAGGATAAGTAGACCTCCTGAAAGGTTTTCTCCCTCTTTGTATTCTATTTTGTTAACAGATGCTGGTGAACCAGAAGGGTATGATGAAGCTATGCAGGTGGATACATAAGTTCAATGGGTGCTTGCCATGAAAGAAGAAATGGACTCCTTGTTGAAAAATCAGACTTGGGAATTATGTAAGTTACCTGCAGGTAAAAAGGCTTTACCAAATAAATAGGTTTATAGGCTGAAAGAGGAGGATGGAGGTCAAAAAAAGATTTAAGGCCAGGTTAGTTGTAAAAGGATTTGAACAGAAAAAGGGCATTGATTTTGATGAGATATTTTCTTCGGTTGTCAAGATGACTTCTATTCGTACTGTTTTAAGTATTGTGGCTGCTGAAGATTTACATTTGGAATAGCTAGATGTTAAAACTACCTTTCTCCATGGTGATTTGGAGGAGGAGATATATATGGAACAACCCCAAGGATTTGAGGTCAAAGGTAAGAGGAAACTGGTGTGCAGATTGAAGAAGAGTTTGTACGGCCTGAAACAAGCACCTCGGCAATGGTATTTAAAATTTAACAGTTTTATGGCTGAGCAAGGCTATAGCAGGTGTAATTCTAACCATTGTGTTTATTTTAAGAGGTTGGATAATGACAGCTACATTATTTTATGTTTATATGTTGATGACATGCTTGTAGCTGGGTCTAACATGGATCACATAAGAGAGTTAAAACAACAGTTAGCATAATCATTTGATATGAAGGATTTGGGGGCAGCAAAACAAATCCTTGGTATGAAAATTTGCAAAGATAGGAAGAACAGAAAATTGACTCTATCTCAGGCTGCTTATGTTGAAAAGGTGTTGCAGAGATTCCACATGGAGAATGCAAAAGCTGTCAGCACACCTTTGCCTAGTCATTTGAAATTGACTAAGGACATGTGTCCTAAGACACAAGAGGAGGAAGAGAAAATGTCCAAGGTACCCTATGCTTCAGCTGTAGGAAGTTTAATGTATGCCATGGTATGCACGAGATTGGATATTGCACATGCTGTAGGAGTCGTTAGTAGGTATATGAGTCATCCCAAATTAGAGCATTAGAATGCGGTCAAATGGATTCTCAGATATTTGAGAGGTACATCTAATAAACACTTATGTTTTGGGGGGCTCTAATACTGATTTAGCAGGTTATGTAGACTCAAATTTGGCAGGGGATATTGATACCAGGCGGAGTACTACAGGTTATGTCTTTACTATAGGTGGAACAACAATGAGTTAGATTTTTAGGTTGCAAAAGGTGGTTGCTTTATCCACCACAGAGGCAGAATATGTAGCTGCAACAGAGGTAAGCAAGGAGATGATATGGCTGTAATATTTCATGAAAGAATTGGGCACACAACAGGTTAACAGTTATTTGTTTACAGATAGCCAGAGTGTCATACATCTTGCAAAGAATTCTGCCTTGCATTCAAAGACCAAACACATACAGTTGAGGTATCACTTCATTCGGTCGGTGTTGGATGCTGGACAGTTACAGCTAGCCAAGATACATACAGATGACAATCCAGTAGATATGTTTACAAAGGCAGTGACAAGGGAGAAGTTGAGCTCCTCTTCAGCTTCGGTTGGTCTTCTTGACTAAAAATAACAAAAACAGAACAACAGAGTCCAGGGTGCTTATTTCCAGTGGGAGCTACAAGGTCAATGGTGTTATGATTAGTCTCTAAGTGGGAGATGATATGGTGTGGAGTCTGATCAGTCTCCAAGTGGAAGATTGTTGTTATATGGAGCCTAATCAGACTCGGAGGTTATATTTACCCCCCTTTTATCGGCGCGATTTCCCCCCAAATCCCTACGGGGTCAAGGGGCAGTGCCCCTTGCGGGGTCTAGGGGCAGCACCCCTGGCGCGTTCCCTGTCGCGATACAGGGCGGGGTCCAGGGGCAGCACCCTCGTGGGGGCTCGGGGGAAACACCCCCGAAACCTCACATGGTTTTTTATTATTTTATAAAGCACGGGAGTTATTTTTTCATTGACCGACATAAGAAAACCCTATTTTTGTAACCGACAAAAAGCTTGATAAAAAGCGGCTAAGGGTTAGGGTTTTAATATTATATTGTATTGTAGCATTTGCAACAGTATTGAGTTGCAGGGATTGCTGATTGTAATCAATTTTTGATTTACTAGATAATAATATTGGACTCTCTGTTTGGTGGATGTAGCCCGAGTTTGGTGAACCACGTTAAAACTTGTCTCTCGCTGTTATTATTTCTGTGTATTTCCATTCCTCTATTTAATCTTTATTTACATTTAATTGATATCTTCTGCCGGCTAACCCTAACAGAGGTGGCAAGGCAAATTCAAGATCTCTTGGAGAAAGGGCTGATTAGGAAGAGTTTAAGTCCTTGTGCAATCCCAAGTGTACTTGCTCCTAAGAAGGATGGAAAATGGAGGCTATGTACGGACTCAAGGGCCATAAACAAGATCACCATAAGGTACAGGTTCCCAATGCCAAGGATTGAAGATATTTTGGATTATCTTGGAGGTTCATGCTATTACTCAAAGATAGATTTAAAATCTGGTTATCATCAAATCTTGATCAGACAGGGAGATGAATGGAAGACTACTTTCAAGACTAATGAGGGTCTTTATGAATGGCTTGTTATGCCATTTGGTCTTAGCAATGCTCCAAGTACATTTATGCGCTTGATGAATGAGGTGTTAGTTGAATTCATTGGTAAAATTTTTAGTGTTTATCTTGATAACATAATAATCTTCAACAGGACAAAAGAAGAGCATGTGAAGCATATTGGTCAAGTCTTGGAGAAGCTACATGAGCACAAGTTGATGATCAACTTAGACAAATGTGAGTTCATGAAAACTAAACTTGTATACCTTGGATTTGTCATTTCCAATGGCTGTTTGAAGATGGATCCCTCTAAGGTTGATGCTATTCTTAGTTGGCCTACTCCAAAGACAGTGGGAGATGTGAGAAGTTTCCATGGATTGGTCACTTTTTATAGGAAGTTTATCAGAGGTTTCAGTCACATTAGTGCTCCCATCCTCAACACCATCAAGGGTGGAGTCAAATGTAGATTCCAATGGACAAAGGAAGTCGATGTTAGTTTTGAGTTGTTGAAAACAAAGGTGGTTGAGTTGCCTACCTTAGTACTTCGTGATTTTGATAAGGTGTTTGTTGTTGAATGTGATGCAAGCAACCAAGCTATTGGTGTTGTTCTCAGCCAAGAAGGACATCCTGTGGCATTCTTCTCAGAGAAGTTGAATGAAGCCAAGCAAAGGTACTCTACTTATGACTTAGAGCTCTATGCAATGGTGCAAGCTCTTAAGAAATGGAGACATTATTTATTGCCCAAAGAATTTATTATGTTTACTGATAATCATGCTCTAAGCTTTCTAAACAGTCAAGAAAAATTGAACCATAGACACGTTAAATGGATGGAACAGTTACAAGTTTATACCTTCACAATTAAGCACAAAAAAGGTGTTTCTAATAAGGAGGTTGATGCTTTAAGTAGGAGGTTGCTTCTTGTCCATGAAATTCAGTTAGAAAGCATGGGCATTGACTGTTTGAAGGAGTTGTATAAAGAGGATTCAGATTTCAAAGAGGCTTATGATGTTTGTGTAAACTTGGCTAACACATTCCATGGAGAATATGCAAATTTTGTATTGCAGGAAGTCCTTTTGTCTAAGGGTAATTTGTTGTGTATCCCTAAGTGTTCTATGAGGGACAATATCATTAAGGAGAAGCATAATGGCTCTTTGGGAGGACATTTTGGCTTAGACAAGACACTAGAACAAGTTACAAGGTTCTATTTATAGCCAAAGGTGCAATCCGATGTGAGAAGGTATGTTACTAGTTGTGCAAATTGTCAAAGGGCCAAGGGTGTATCTTCAAATGTAGGTCTATACCAGCCGCTTCCCATTCCCAACAGACCTTGGGAAAGTATAAGCATGGATTTTGTACTTGGGTTACCTAGGACAGCCAGAGGGGTGGATAGTGTGTTTGTTATTGTTGATAGATTTAGTAAGATGGTTCATTTTGTGCCATGTAAATGGACAAATGATGCATCTCATGTTGCATGTTTGTTTTTCAGAGAGGTAGTGAGAATCCATGGTTTGCCATTGTCAATTGTAACAGACAGAGATTTTAAGTTTGTGGGTCACTTCTGGAGGACCTTATGGAGAAAGTTGGGCACACAGTTATCCTTTTCATCAGCCTACCATCCACAAACTGATGGTCAGATTGAAGTGGTTAATAGATCCCTTGGAAACCTTCTAAGATGCCTTACAAAATAGCATGGTTTGGCATGGGACTTGGTTATCAGTCAGGCTGAATATGCCTACAATGATTCAAAGAATAGGAGCACTGGTAAAAGTCCTTTTGAGGTAGTTTATAGTTTTCACCCAAGAGGGCCCCTTGAATTGAAGGATCTCCAAGGATGGGATAAAAGGAGTGCACTTGGTGAAGATTTTGTTGCCTCCATGAAAATAGTCCATGATCAAGTCAAGTTGCAATTGGAAAAAATAGTCACAAAGTACAAAGAAAGGGCAGATTTAAAGAAAAGAGAGGTGCAATTCAAAGTTGGAGATTTAGTTATGGCATATCTAAAGAAAGAAAGGTTACCAAAAGGTCAGCCAACTAAACTCTTGATGAAGAAGATTGGGCCATGTAAAATAGTGCACAAATTCGGTCCAAATGCATATGAGATTGAGTTACCATCCGGTCTTGGTATCTCTCCAATTTTCAATGTTTGTGATCTTTTTCCTTTCAGACCCCCATTACATGGTGAAAGTGGATCAGATGTGGTGGATGAAGATGCTGATTGGATCAAGGATTTGCCTCCAAGCAAACCTTTGCAGTTGGAATGTATTCTAGATTCCAAAGTTGTCAAGAAGCCTAGGAGAGGTGTCTACAAGGACTACTTGGAGAAATGGAAGGATCTTCCTGATTCAGAGGCCACTTGGATGACTGAGGTAGATATCTTGAAGCATGGATTGACACTTCAACAATTGGCAACTCAAAGGACTTGATTTCTTCCTATAAGGGGAGTATGGTGTAGGAGCTCCCAATTCTAGTCATTTTTTGCTATGTCATGTTTTGTTGTCATGTTGTATTGTTCTCTATAAGGCTTTGAAAGCCATTTTCCATGAGTAGTAATAAGGACTTGGTCCATTTGGTCGACTTGTCCAATCTAGACCTTGATATGGTCAATTTGAATGTAATTACACTAAGAAACATGTGGTTTCTTGTGAAGGAGGTAATGTCTAACAGTTAACTGCTTGGACAGTAGTTGTATAGTTGGAGGAGGAGGAGAAACATTCCTCAAGCCTTCTACAAACACAACAATGTAATCACATGCCAAGAAGAATGAGATTTGGAAGTTTTGGAGTGTAAAAACTGTCTTTTTCTGCGTTTCCTGGAAAACAGTCATTCTGTACGGATCTGTACAGACTGTAAGGGGTCTGCAACTTTAGAAATGTGTTAGCCCTCTGAAACACCTTTCATTTGAGTGTAATTAGGCTTCTTGAAACCTCTTGTGTTGTGAGTTTCAAATCGATTTGTGTAAACAGGTCTGAAAACCCTCAAAACTAGGGTTTTGTGGCAAAATGTGTAATTTCTCCTCTGTCCTCTGAAAGGCATCAACTATTTTTAGTAGGATGGAGGGAGAGAGAGTCTATTTCATGTTTTTGTTGGTTATTAGTCCTGCACTCCTCACTCCAAGGCACTTGGCATGAATCTAACTAGTCAGCCTGGTGACTAGTTAGTATGCAAATAGTGGAAATTAGTGTGCTTTCAATGGACAGTCAATAGAATGACCAAATGGAGGTTGTGATTGGTGTTTGTGGATGAAGGCAGACTTGTGCAAGTGTTTGTCTTATCCTGAGCAAGTGGATTTGATGCACTTCCTTTGTAAAGACCTCAAATTAGGCCTATTTCCTAAAGAGAAGGGTTTGTTGTTATTGTACGCCTGGAACAGAGTACGACCCTGCAAATTGGTGGATGGTTGTATGTCCATAGTGGGTATTTAAATGTACAAGAAGATTGGTCTATCTTCTGAGAGTTTGTGGAGTTATTCTCTGATTAACCGAGTTCTAGGGCTACAAGGAATAGACCATTTTAAGCACAGTCATAGTGCAGTCATGCTCTAGATTGTTGTTCACTGTCCTTGAGGGTACAAAGTAGAGTCATTGGGTCAGAGACCTTGTGTTGGTCATGCCCTTGACAAGTTTGTGTTGATTGTAGTATGGGATCCTATTGGTAGAGATGTTGGTAGTTTGGTTGTTGATGTAGAAGGTGTGAGTGAGTGTTAGTTGGCTTGAGTAGAGACTCCTCAAAAGGGAGTTGAATAGTCTAGGTGGGTGGACACTAGGGTGTGGTCCCAAACTAGGTTAATCTCTAGGATAGCCTTGTATAGGCTTGTGTTACATAAGGTTTTGAAAGTTCTTGTGAAGGAAACCTTGAAGTCTAGGTCTATTGTGTGGACAAAACCAAACCTACCAATACCTCTGCATCAGCCAACCCCACCAATCCCAAAAGGCCTAGCCGCCCAGGATTGCCCCTTGAAGAACCATCGGTATTGAGCTTTAGAATGCCATCCGGAGGGGGTAGCCAACCCCCCACCCTTTGAACTTTCTTTTTCACCCACCTTCCTCTCCTGACACAAGTAGAAGCCGAAGGCAGTCCCTGAATACCCAATCTATCCACCAGCTTAGCATCCCCTTTCTCCAAAGGGAACACCACATCACACTTAGCTTCAACCGTCTCCTGAATCATACCCATAATTTTGTGCCAAACTTGTTGAATCGGCAACTTCTCACCTCAAAATATTCATCAATTCCATTCCAGCCAAATCTGCCATAGTATGAAGGAAGGCCCAACATACCACACATCTTGCAAGAAAGAGGCCATAGAAGGAGGTCTACCTAGACTACTCCAAAAATCCACCAGGGAGGAAGCATGAACACAGGGGATTTGCCAAACTCCCCACCAAAAATGCCAAATCTGTAAAGTCAAGGGACAACAAAAAAACAAGTGAGAGGAGTCCTCCTCTCCACATCCACACAAAACACACATAGAAAGACCCTGAAAACCTCGCTTCCGAATATTATCCCATGTCAAGCACCTATTCCAAGCTAAAGTCCAAATAAAGCAGTTACACTTCAGCCAAGAAAGCTTATTCCACACTTTCTTCCACCAGTGAACCTCCACCCCATCCAACCAGTGAGATAACAACACCCGATATCCAGAAGCAACAGTATAGACACCCTTAGGATTAGGAGACCAAGAAAGAACATCCCCTTCCTGGAGGGAGCTACAGCATCTACGAGAAAGGATACTATGAAGCTCAACACACTCCTCCTCCAGGCCACTCATCAGGATTCTTCCATCTCACCACCACCAAATGCCCCTGAGAAGATAAGGACTTGAAGTCACTCACCCTTGACCATCCTGCCTCAAAGAACCTCTAGCTCAAAGTCACCAAATTAGGAACTGAGAAACAATGGGAGGAAAGCCATCCCAAGAATCAGACCAAAAATGAGCTTCCGTCCCTCTTTTACAAATCCAAAATAAGCCATCTTTGACAAGAGCAGCTCCTTTCTTGAGCGTACTCCAAATCATCGAGCCTTTCCCCACCAAGGGATAATGAGGAATATCAATCTGAGGGATCCCTAAGAATTATTTATGTGTTAATATCCTGGCCCAGATCTGATCCTGCTCCACACACCACCGCCAATACAATTTAGTAGCCAACGCCATCCCAGACAACGACAACTGCCTTAACCCAAGACCACCAAATTGCTTCAAGCTACAAACAATGTCCCATCTGACAAGGCTCCATTTAGAGCACAACAAGCTACTAGCCCATAAAAACTGTCTTGCTAAGGAATCCAAATCCCTAACAAAACCCAATGGGGCCACCTGAATCATACATCTATAAATGGGGAGGGCCTGCACCACAGACTTGAGCAACTTAACATGACCCTCAAAGGACAACCAATGATGGGTCCAATGATTATCTTTCACACGAAATTTATCCAAAATATTCTGCCAAGAATCCCTAGGTAGTCTTCCAACAGAGATGGGAATACCAAGATAGGTCAAAGGGAGAATCCCAATCTGAAATCTCAAGATATGAGCAATTCGCCTCTAAATGGAACTCGGAGTATTGAAGAAAAATATGGAAGACTTATCTTCATTAATCAATTGGCCCGAAGCAACAAGATAAACATCCAACACCTTGCGCAAATTCAAAGCTTCCCTAATTGTAGCCATACCCATCAAAGTAGTGTCGTCAACAAACTGCAAGTGAGACTGTGGAGGTAAACCACCTCCCCACCCCCAGCCTTGAATGAAACCTAACTCCACATTCCTTCTTATCAAATGTCCCAGACCTTCAACAAGAAGAAGAAACAAGGAGAGAGGGGGTCACCCTGCCGCAAACCCTGAGAGGCACCAAAAAGCTTAGAGTGCTCACCATTTATTAACACAGAGAAGGAGACCAAAGTAACACAACTCATAACCCAATAAATCCACTCATCCCCAAAACCAAAAGCACCAAGAACCTTCCAAAGGAAGGACCATCGAACTCTGTCATAATCCTTAGCCATATCAAGCTTGATGAACATCACCTTATTTTTGGAACTGGCCATAGAGTGAATGGTTTTAGTTGCGATAACAACCCCATCCAAAATCTTTCATCCTGCCACAAAACCACTTTCTTCCTTAGAGATCAGCACTTTAAGCCACTTTTTCAACCTATTAGCAATCAATTTAGAGATAATTTTATAAATCACATTGTAAAGAGAGATAGGACGAAATTGACTTAACCTATCTGCCCCATCACACTTTGGGATGAGAGCAAGGAAGGTAGAATTCAAAGCCCGTAACATCTATTTATTCTTACGAGACTCCTGAACAACCGCCAACAAGTCCATCTTGATAATCTCCCAGAATTCTTGAAAGAACTCAATTGGGAAACCATCAGGGCCAGGAGATTTCCCCCTCTTCCTATGAAACACAGTCCCCTCTAGCTCCTCAATCAAAATATCACTCATAAGATGCTCATTCATCTCCCTAGATACCAAAGAAGGGATACAAGAAAGGACCCGAGCTTCCTCATCAGAACCTCCCTACGAGTCCTCCCTAAATAAAGAAGCAAAATATTGCATAGCTTCACGCATGATTTCATGAAAAGAAGAAAGAGTCTCACCCCTGTCATTCACCAGAGCAAAAATAGAATTGCCATGTCTCCTAGCTTTCACTGAGTTGAAGAAAAAAGCAGTATTTTTATCCCCTTCCTGAAGCCACTCAATCCGGGCCTTTTGTTTCCAAAAAACTTCCTCTCTCAGCTCACACTCTTCTAGTGTTTTTAAAGCCCTACTCTCTTCTCGCAGCAGGTCTTCAATCACTCCATCCTCCCTGATCAACCTCGTAATACCATCCAACTCAGCCTGGGTAGCAGCCTTAGCATGGAAAATGTTTCCAAAGCACTGTCGATTCCAATGTTTAAGCTGATACTTGACAAATTGAAGTAACTTTGCAAAAGTATACATTGATGTACCATAAGCAGGTCTACCATACCTCCACCACTTAGCAACATAGTCATGGAGAGAGGAGTCATGCAACCACATAACCTAGAACTTGAAAGAAGGAGACCGAGGCACACGAGCTGAAAAAATAGCCAGCTTGATAGGCCAATTATCTGAGCCCCTCCAATCCAAGATTTCAGAGCTAGAAGACCACAACCCACCAACCTAGTAGCAAGAAACCAGAAAGTGGTCAAGTCATTCTACAATGCAATTATCCCTGACCTCCGAATGTTCCAAGTAAATTTTCCATTAATGGGCTTGATATCAACAAGATTTAAAGTTGAGATGTTATCCTGAAGTAGCAACGCAGAAGGCTCAAGCCTCGCAATACAACCCCGCTTCTCAGCTAACTCAAAAATAGCATTGAAGTCTCCAACCATAATCCATGGATGGAAAGGAACCATGCTTCAGACAAACCAAATATGGGACCACAAAAGTTGCTTACCCTGAAGTTCAGTAGGTGCATAAATATTGGAGAACAGAACAGACTCCCCCGTCTCAAAATAAGACGCAATCATAGAGATAGAAGACTAAAAGGACAACCACCAAAGAGGGAGGATCTTCCAAGGATACCATAAACAAGCCACTCCCCCAGCAGACCCTTGAGCACCAATATAGTGGCACTCTCCACTCCCCCACAACTTAGGCACTAAACCAAACATACACTCCACTGATAATTTAGTCTCTTGCAGGAAAAGAACATCAGGAGATTGACTTCTAACCAAATCACGAACAACTTTTTGTCGAGGGCCATTGTTCAAGCCCCTTACATTCCAGGATAGAACAATCATTTCAAGGGACTCAAAAAATGAGAATCCAGAGTCTTAACAAACCCTGACTCTATCAAAGTTTCCCCTGTTAATTTAATCTTTTCCAGATCCTTTTTTCTACCAAGCTTGGAAGACTTCTCCCCAACCCCTTTTTTTGGATCCTTTTGATGAAGATCCAAATGAGAAGAAGAAGACTTATTATTCTTCACCCCCTCAGTACCTGCATTTGAAACAAGAGGAGATCCATCCCCACCACCCTTCTTCCCTTCTAAAATAGGAACCAATTCCACCTAGCCTTCCATTTGAACATTTGTGTCCATTTGCAAAGCACTATTATCCTACAAAACCTGAGTAGCTTCAGAAAGAAGGCCCTCCTGTCCTATACCCAAAGCCCCCTGATCTAGATTCACCAAGCCCAGATTCACTTCCTGCTAGTTGAGATCATTTAAAACTTCAAATCTGTTGAAAGAATCTTCATCCTGCCTTTCCTTCAAAGTCCTCTTTAGACCCTGATTCCTGTTACGAGCCTTCACTGGAATGAAACCATTAGCCCCATCCACATCACTGGGAATGGGTTCCTTCCCCTTTTCAACCCTAGGGGGATTGAGAGGAGGATGAGAAGGCTGGGAATCCACAAGCCTAATCTTTGGGCATCTCCTCTGCAAATGTCCATATTCATGACAGAGACAACATCGAAAAGGAAGAGTCTCATAGTCCAACTGTTGCACCCAAGAGTAAGGACCCACACATATCCATCGAATCTGGAAAAGGTTTACTTAAATCAATCTCAACACAGATATGAGCAAAAGTCATCACCTTTTTAACTTGAGTCTGCTGTGAAGCACCAACTAGTTTTCCTAGCATCGAAGCCAGCAGGTGCAAAACATCATCCCGCCAACATTCCACAGGAAACCTCAGAAGCTGAACCCACACCGAAACCCAGTTTGGAAGCTCTTCAGCAGGATTGAAGCCCACATGCCAAGGTTTAATAAATAACCCAATCTGATTATGAAAATAGGGGCCTCCTTCAAAGGCCTTGTTATGATCCGCCAAGCAATTGAATGAAACCATGAAATAGTTATTTGCCAAAAGCATAACCTCCATTTCTCCCTCTAGCATCCAAGTCTGTTGGGCCCACGATTCAAGAAATTATAATGAAACATGCATCCCCATAAACTTGCATAGCAATGCATGCTTCGAATAATAGTCAATATCTTCTGCAATCATCTCTAGCGAGATAACCAATTTCGGCCTCTCCTCACAACGTTCAAGACATCCATTGATCTTCATAATTCGAGTACCACCAGACAAACCCAAGCCAACCAATCCCAGATCTGGTGAGAACAAGTTATTATTAAAAACCTTTGAAGCATGCAAAGGAGAATTCGCACCAACCACTGTTGAGCAAAAATCCATCTTGGGACTAGCCCCCGAAGACTCCCCGATCGACATTGAAACTAAACAAGACCCAAGGAGGGCATGCAGGCCCCCGGGAAAATAAAGAACCGTCACTAGGGTTTAACCGACCCACCACCCAGCACTACCTTTGAACTGTAGACCCAAACCAACCAGGCACAAAACCCCCACCCGCGGCCTCCAACCAGGCACAAAACCCCTACACGCTCAGGGAGAAAGAGACACTGATGCAGATGAAAAAAAACTTCGCACTGATAAAAATCACAACCCCAGACCTCTCTAAAACGCATGCACTCCCCACACTTCGCACAACCAAGAAAAAACCAGAGGATCGGGCTAGGGCACGAATGCCCTAGCTCGACATGCAGAGCAAAAAATCAACATCCTCCAAAACCTCCTGGACCAACTCTTACTTGATGTGCATCGGTACTAACATTTGTTTTCAACAAGATTTCCATTCTAATTATGTTGTCAATCTAGATTTCCCTATTTAAAAGGAGTACCTAAAAGTTCCGTTATCAAGATTGACTTCTAATCTGTTGAGCATTGTGGTGTGCAGTACATAATATTTTCAGGTTTGTACAGGATCTAGTTTGTTAGCCTCCTACAAGCAAATTTGTTTTTTAAGCCCACACAATTTCAGGTATGTGAAAGAGTATGCAGATGACAAATAAAGATGGAAGCAAATATTTATACATCAAATATTTATTCTTATTAGTTTAGTTATATAATCGGGTCTTATAAACTAAACTAAACTATATATATATATATATATATATTTGTAGATAAATTAAATAAATATATGTTTACTAAATATCACTAAACAATATAAACAAATATAAATATAAATATCAATTAGTTCATACCTATATAAATATAAATATAAATATAGTAGGGATAAAAAAATCATAAACAAATTCCTGTAAATAAAAATCATAAAATTAAAAAAAAATCCAAAAAACTAAATAAAAAATTAAAGTGGCTGATAGTGAGATGATAAAATAGTCAAAATAAGAAAAACCTAGTGGGGTATCACAAAACTATTATTAGCGTAGACATTTTTAAATGTTTTAAAGGGCCATGTAGGTGGTGACCTGGCTCCCCACAGGGGTTGTGGCTCCAACATAAGGTGTCACACCCACCCCCCACCAATAGCTTCATAAAATAAAACCAAAGTCAATAAAATTTGCAACAGCAACTACAGCTGAACATTGAGTTCTCTAATAAATATTTTCTCTTTCACCTTTCTAAAAAGTAGGCTCTACAATTTTGGTAAACAATGTAACTACTCAATATATCATTAGCATGAATAGACAAATAAATGTGATAAATTATTATTCTCTGTGCAAATTGTTTTAAATCAATAGATGAGATTAACTCAGATCTCATACAGTAGATTCAAGTGGAAAACCCCACTTGCATATTAGATCTAGTTGTAGAAAAAATATATATAATAAAAATATTTAATAAAATAAATATCCTTCAAGTTATTTTTGCCCAAACATTTCTTGCTCTCCAAACCTGTAGCAAATATAGCCTTGCAAAACCAAAATGCATTGATAAAACAAATACAAAAGAAGAACACCAAGGGAGTAATCAAAACAGAAGCCTGAATTCTTCTTCCTTTTCTCACATATTTTTGATTTTCTATGCAGTAGAAAATTTTTCCAACAAAATCAATTTAAGAGAAAATGAAATGGTAAGTGGTAAGAAAAGCTTTTATACATTTTGTTTTTTTTTAACTAACTTAGAAAGTTTTAGAAATTTATTAGTAAGTTGTTTTATTAATTCCTAAACTCAAATTAGAGTTATGAGTGAGTGAGGTGGTTAATAAATTGATTTAAAATTTAGATATGCTCTTAAGTATTAAACTCTTATATATTATTAATTCATATTATGTTAGTGCTAATTAATTCATAATTGCTATTAAATTTTAGTGATGTTTTAATAATTGTAATTATTTGGCTTATTCTTTATTTTTGGATTTATTTATTCCATGTTTAAAATTTTTAATAAATTTTAATGTAGATGGGAATTAAATTTTATTTATTTTATAAGTAATGGATTTTAATTATTATTATTTTTAATTGTTATAGATCACCATAGGGAGCAATTTAAATCCATAATTTATTTATATTTATCTAATTAAATTAGAATTTTAATATTTATTTAAATGTTTAGACATTAGGTTAGGAAGAGTATCTATGGTTAAATTTTTTTTATTGAAACTCATTAAACTTTAGTCCATATAAACATATTAGGATGCAAATTATACCATCATTTTAATTAGTTAAATTGAGAATTTTTTTATATATTCATAATATACTATAGATCTTAAATATATATTTAAAAAATATTATGTAAAATATTTATATAAACACTTCAAAATTATATTATAGAAATATAAGTAAAACATTTATTTTTACTCTACTATTAAAATCCACTAACTAGATTGCACTTTAAAATTTTATAAAAAAAAAACTTAATTAAATCCCTAGGGGATGGAATGGAATTATTGGACGAAGAATAAAAATAAAAATAATAATAATTTGTCTACCTCTAATAAATTGATTGATTGTGCTCATTTTGTTGGACTTAGTGAGTTAGTCGCAGGGAGTTTGCTTCAACCCATGTGCTTGAACTAAACCATCCATATTTATATATTTAAAGTATTTAGATATATTTCATTTTGATCTTTTGTTTTAAAAATCTAAAAAGATTTGCATTAATTTAGGAGGTTTATTAATATATAGAATATAATGGATAAGCTCTCCTTTAGTTTATTCTTTTCTTTTTCTTTTATTTAAAAATCTAGGTTGCCTTTATTTATTTAAAAACAAAAGATTTGCTTTATTTTTTTTTAGTAATTTAATAAGTCTTGGATAGTGATTATATGGATATATAAATGATTTTTTTTAAAGTTAGAATTTTTTATTTAGAAAACATAAATGGTTAAAAACTTTATGGTATTTAAAGTTTCTAAATATAAGTTTATAAATTTCTATTTTATTAATATAAATTTCTTCTAATATTAGTTTCTTTTATCTCTCTTATAATGTTTTTTATGCTTTTATAATTTTTTTTATGCTTTTAATTTAAGTTTTAATATGTATATTTTTAAATTATTATTTTTTATAATAAAATATAAATTTCTTCTAATATTAGTTTCTTTTATCTCTCTTATAATGTTTTTTATGCTTTTATAATTTTTTTTATGCTTTTAATTTAAGTTTTAATATGTATATTTTTAAATTATTATTTTTTAATTATAAATTTTCTTTAATTAATAAATTATTTTTATAAAGTTTTTATATATATTAATTAGGTTTAGAAAAGGGGAACTTATTATTTTACTATATTATTATTGATTTTGAAATTCTAATAGAACCACATTTAATGTAAGTATAGCACTTATAAGGCTATCATAATCTTAACAAGTAAAAAAAAAACATTGTAGATGCCTTTAGTAAAAGGAAAGTTTTGTCAAGTAAATATTATTATTAGTTTTTATTCTGATTGGAGTTTTTATGCCTAACTATGTTTTATCTTCTTTGCATGCATAAAAAATTAATTATTGATTAAACACAATTGCAAATATTTTATATGATGTATTTATAATTTGTTTAGTTTTTAGATTTGATTTAATTGTTTTCTTTTTTATAATTAAGGTTAGAGTTTATAATTTTATTTTTATCTTAATTTATATTTAATTTCTAATTTTACGATATGATTTTTTAGTGCTTATCGATGGCAAAAAGGACAGAGAAGAGGCCCATTGTGGAGGAAAAAGGACAGAGAAGAGGCCCATTGTGGAGGAAAAGGAGTTCATGACTGAAAAATCTATAGAAAAAATAAATAAAAAGAATAAGCGGATCTTTAAGATCTACTTGTTTAAAACTCTCAAGCAAGTGCACTTAGATATCAATATTTCGAGCAAAGCTATGGTAATTATGGATAAGTTTATCAACGAGATGTTTGACAAAATTGCAACCGAGGCAGCCAAATTTGCTCGCTACAACAAAAAGAATATCATCATCATACGAGAAATAATTTATGAAGGAATTTTTAGATTTAGATTATTCAATCTTGATATTAAAATTTATATTAATCTTTCAAATTATGTCTTACTTTTTAAAAATAAAACTATAATTTTATATATTTTCATTTCTAAATTAAATTATATGTAGGCTTAACACACGATTATTTTATTTTTAAATAATAATGTATATTAGTTTGTGTAAAGGGTTAGATTACGATTTTTTGATAAATGCTCATAAAAACTAATATGAGAAAGTCCATTAAAGGGCAAGTATAGATCATACTACATATAAAAATTCGTCAATATAAACTAATCTTATAGTTATAATATTTATTTTAAAGGGCAAATAGAGATAATTACTTGGTATTAATGAGAACAACAGCTTCAAGAAACATCTAACTCATTTAATGGCAATGTTTCTAGAAGCTTCTAACTAAATGCAACTAAATTTTTGAAAGTTAAATAGAAAATTATTATTTTTTAATTACAAAAGAGAACTTCTTATAGTGCTCTCACATCCACCCTGCGCATTGAGTGATGCTAGATATTTCATAGATTTTTAATATTTTTAATAATGACGTTTCATTAATTTATCACTTATGTTTATTGATGGTAAATTAATCTAATGTAACTTTATGATTAATAAATAAGAAAACAACTCTTGTTATTCTATTATAGGATTGATTATTCCATTAAATCATTTAAGCCATCTTCAAGTCTAACTAGTGAGATTTGAGAAAACATAGAATAATGTTCTTTAGATGGTTTTTTGATTAAGATCATATAACATCATATGAAAATTTATATATACAATTATATTACCTCATACATTCATTTGCATAGTGTTAGAGAAGTTTTAAGTTTCTTGATTTGAAGTTTTTTTATATGCATGTAAGCATCATAATAATTTTGACATATTAATATAGCTACCATATGTAAATTATATTTTAACATTAATCTTAAAATATTAATTTTTTTCTAAAACTAAACAATAGTTATAAGTTTTTTACAATGCATATTACTTTTTTTTTCTTTAAATTTAAATTAGGTAATTTTTTTTAATGTAACTTAGAAATTAGAATTGAAATTTTTACTAGGCTATTTTTAAAAGAAATTGATACACCATCTGCATTTTACTAACAAGCATCTATTCAGATATATAAAACCAACAATTTATATATGATAACAATTTATAGCATTTTAAAATTTGTTTTTAAAATTTGTTCACAATTCACATAGCCTTGCTTAGTATTGTTGTTATGTGGACAAATACTATTCTTACGTGTAGAACTATTAGGGTGGAAATGTATATGTATTGCAATACTTCATATTATATGTTTGTCTTATGACAAATATAAAAGGTTAGTACAACTGTATTTTTTCATCAAATGTAAATGGTTGTCAAAAAAATTATGATCATTTAAAATTCATGGTTACCAAAAGGTATTGAGATCATTTAGGTTGCATATAAGTTATATTTTAATTAAAAATATGATGTTCAAACAACAAATGATAATTTTTTGTTCTATTAAGGATTCCATGATAAATTTTTGGTCAAATATTTAAAAAATTATTTCAAGGATGCTTCTATTAGACACGCTATGGGGTAAGTTGTGTGATGAGTCACACCTCCAAACCTTAGGTGTAGATGGATAAGAGTCAATTTTAATCTCTTTTTGATCTCAAAAGTTTGTACTCAATTTTACCTTTGATGAACTACATTGCTATTTCATAATAAGTTCGTGTCTTGAAGTTTGAGGATAATAGTTGCTTTTATAAATAAAAATGTGTTGTTTTTAAAAAGGTAAAATTCATGGTTACCAAAAAGAATTGAGATCATTTAGGTTGCATATAAGTTATATTTTAATTAAAAATATGATGTTGTTCAAACAACAAATGATAATTTTTTATTCAACTATTAGGGACTCCAGATAAATTTTTGGTCAAGTATTTAAAAAATTATTTCAAGGATGCTTCTACTAGACACGCTGATGTGGTGAGTTGTGTGATGAGTCACACCTCCAAACCTTAGGTATAGATAGATAAGAGTCAATTTGAATCTCTTTTTTGATCTCAAAAGTTTGTACTCAATTTTACCTTTGATGAACTACATTGCTATTTCATAATAAGTTCATGTCTTGAAGTTTGAGGATAATAGTTACTTTTAAATTAAGTGGGTGATTAAAGAAAACTATCTAATGCTATACTTTCTCATGAGATATGCAAGCTATCTTCAACTTCAGCATAATGGCTGTAAGCATAGGGAAATAAAACTAATTGCATGAATCTTGATGAACATAATTTATAGAAGCCTACATATAACTATATATTTCATCATTACACAATTTCAAATAATATAAGGTTACATACCAGTACTTTATAGAAGACTACATATAACTATATATTTCATCATTACATAATTTTTAAACACAAGGTTACCTACCACATGTGAAGTGTTCATTATAACATACATAATTGTAAATAAGTTTAAGACCTACTCCATTCATGCTTCATATATTCCCACTAACAAATGAAGATAATAATAAGTTTAGTTGAATGAAGATAATAATAAGTTTAGTTGCATCTATCTATAACTCATTTTCTTCCAACTAGTGCTATAAAAATTGGATTAATTTTTATTAAATTTTCTAGATAAAAGCCACATAATAATGTTATCAAAATTTAAACACACACATAAAGTAAATGTCAAAGCACAAACACATACTTCACACTTGAACAATAAATGCAAACAAAGTGAATTCAATTTTAAACATAAGACATGAAACACATATATAAGTCAACGCTAAAGTTCAAACCCATGCTTCACACAAATAATAAATATATCAAATTAGAGGACAAAGTGAATTCAATTTTAAAAATACAAAGTGAAACAAATATAAGTCAATTCCAAAGTTCAAACCCCTAATTCCACAAACAATAAGTGTATCAAACTAAAGTGAATGCCAAAGTTGCACTCCACACAAACAATAAATATATTCCAAAGTGAAACACCCTAAATAAATAAATGTGTTTAAAATATAACTTCTTAATAGTATAACACTAATTATGACAATGATAATATATTTCATTGTGGTTGAATGAGAGGTCATAGTTCTCTAATGGTTTGTTTATTTATTTTTAATGGTTCATTCACAATTTAGTTCATGTTGTTATTCATTTAATATCATTCCATTATTTTTATTTGCCCAAAAATAATTGAATTTTTTATAGTATTTATAGTCTTGTCCGCCAACTACTACATTTAATGAATTTCCAATAAAAATAAAAATATAAACTATTTAGTGATAGGCATATAAATATGTGTGCCTATCGACCATTTGATAGTACCTTTGGTGCTTTTACTAGTGATAGGTCATTTGATAAGTTTATAAAATTATCCTCACACGTCTCTCATATCTAAATAATTTTATTATTTAAATTATTTGTCACACTATCTCATCTTCAACCACTTGACTCTCCCAAATTAAATAACCTTTAAATCCTATCCGTCCACATCTTCTAATCTCAACCATTCATCATTGATCCATGTCTCACTTAATCCTAGCCATCTATCACTAATCTAATCTTAGTCATCCATTCTTATTGCTCACCTCCTATAAATCAATCGAGATCACATCTTTATAAATCAATTGCTCTGGAGATCACGGCTAGTAGGGTTTGGGTGCACTCTACTGGGTTCTATCAGGTATTGAGTTATTGTATTTATCTTCCAATTCAATTCTGTATATAATTTCAATTCTGTACACCTCTTTGTTGTAGATGAATGCATTAAATGATTTTTTTTACCAAGAAAGTTCCTTCTAGTGCTGGATCAGTGGGGAGAAAGTTTGTTTGTTGGATGATAATATATATGTATCCATTTTTTTTCAGTATTGGAAACTCAGATGTATGGGTCTTGCTATGTAATAGACTATGTAACTGGAAACTCAGATGTATGGGTCTTACTATGTAATAGGCAATGAATGAATGAATAGATTTTAATGACGTCCACGAGATCAAGCAGCCTAAGGGACCAAGCGCCGCAGCCTTAAGAAATCTCTTAAGAAATCTTCAAAATCTTTTCTATGTAATCTTCAAGATTTTTCGATGTCACTTCTCTTGCCATGAATTTTAACCAAGAACCTGCAGTTATGTGTAGCCTTGATTCCTCAAAGATCTCGATAAAAGATCTCGATAATACTTCATACTGACTCCAAATGTCTTCATAGGCATCACATTCAAAGATGAAGTACCATTCAGTTTCCACCACTTTTTTGCTGCAAAGATCTCGTTTTCACTATGTAATTGGAATTACCTTCTTTTATAATGAATTTATTGGATGTATATATGTAGATTATATCTAAATGGATCCAGATAGCCCTTCAATCACCTAACAGCGTCGCCCCTCCACACCACAACCTACCTGAAGGCAACCTACCTAAACGCTGGTGGCCCGAGACCCTATATCGGGGGAACATTAGCCGCCCACAATAATTAGATGACTGAGGGTGATCCCAAAGGTTGAGGAAAAATAATTAACGCAGTCAAATCTAGAAGCATTCATATCCTTCATATCCAACAGATTGCACAAAAAACTTATGACTTTTAATGTTCCCATATATAAGTCTGTGTAATAGAGATGCTACATGCAGATCAATGACTAAATAAATTTAGATAATAAAAAAATATTAATAATTATAATATTAAGAAGGCCTTTTATTTTATTTTTATTGTTTCTTTTGTTGTTGTTTTTTTTAAATCTTTATATAATATTTTGTTACGCTGGCCTTTTGGCCGCCCCCACGGCTGTGGGAAGCGGCCAAGGAGGCCGTGGGGAAAGCCGTGGCCCTTAGGGCAGCCGCCGATCCGCCTCGCAATCTTTATTCTTTTTTAAAAAAATAAAAAAATAAAAAACAATAGAAGTTTTCTTTATTTTTATTTTAGTTTATTCATGCACAACTCATTTCTTTTGACAACAGATGTAACAATAGCAAACATAAACTCTAATCCTCTGTAGATTGCAAGATGAATCTCCTTTCTTTCTGAAGGATTAGATCTGGGTAAATCTAAACCAAGTATCATAGAAATTTATTTATCTATTTATCTTAGAGAGATGTTTTATCTGCATGCAATCAAACCCCACTCCTCCATGCAACTCAAAATAACAATGTGAGAGTTTCTCACCCAATACTCCTTGCCTTCCTAATCTGTAGCAAATAAGATCATGCACACAAAAACAAGAAACTATGAGCAGAAACAACAGAGAAACACCAATGCTTAAATCAAAATAACTAGGAGTGAGGAGTAAACCCAAGAGAAATCCTTAGAGCTTTTTACCTTCTCTTTCATGATCTCCTCCTCTTTATCTTCTTCATTTCTCTACAGTAAAAAAAAACAACCCTTCCACCAAAATAAAAATGGGAGAAAATAAAAGAATGCATAGGAAGAAAAAACATTTATGCAATTTTCTATTGTTTAGCAAGTTTTAAATATAATAGTAATTGCATGTTTAGCTTCTAAAGTGTAGCTTACTTGAGTTTTAAATGGAGTAAGAGTTTTTTTTAATTGTTTAAAAATAGTTGCAGTTATGGTGGAATTAGATTTAGAGTTAGAAATAATTGATTATTTAGTTTAATCTACATATTTATATTTTACTATTCTATATATATTTAAGTTTTAAATTTTTATTGTATTTTAATCATGAGAGAGACTTACTTTATTCTTTTTAAGGTTAGAATAATGGATTTTTTTTATAGACATGATGGATTTTTTTTAAATTATTATTTTATTTAACTTAGTTTATTACCTTAAATTATCTTAAGGGAAAGGGTTAAATTTTAGAAATTAATTATAAATTTATGTTTTAGTTAGAAATCTCATTTTAATTTTCTTTAATTCTTAAATGTTTTAACTCTAAGGCAGACAAACTTATACCTAGAAAGATTATCTTTGGACGTTTTTAGACAATTTAAAAATAAATGAGATGGGACTATAACTTATATGTTTTTATATGACAATAACTCTTAAAACTAATTGAAACAAATTTAATTAAAATGAGTTGAAGACAACTATATAACTGTAAATAATTATATGTTGTCATTAAATATAACAAAAATAATCTAATAAAAAAGTTCTATGCTTTTATATAGATGTGTTTAAAAAGAAATATTATAAAATAAAAAAGCTATTGTAAAATATAAAAGCTATATTTTATAAAGAAAAATATAAAGATATTATAAAATAAAAAAGCTATTGTTAAAAAAAAAATCAACACTTGATCTATCCTAAAAATAAAACAATCTAAAAAAATTCATAATAATAATAATAATAATTGAGCCAAAATAATAATCAAATAAACAATTCTCAAGAAATACTAACAAATAAAAATAAAATAATTCTGAGTGTTCAAGAAAAGTTGAGGCAAAAAACTTTTATATAGTTAAATTTGAGGAAAAAAATATTTACACTGAAACACTCAGATATAATTCTTAAATAATTTTAAACTGAAATAATAAATAAAATAATTCAAGACTCGTATTGGCATTTTTTAGATAGATATATTTAAGATATCTATAGAAGAACCTATTAAGTGACAATACATTACAACAATAATAACCATGAAAAGCTAAAATTATTACAATATTATAAGACAAAATGAATTCTATTGCAATATTTTAAAAACAACTAATATACCTCTAAGTGACTTATTTCTTTACAATTTTTTATTTTTTATTTTTTAAATTGGTAAAGTAAGAAAACGGCAGAATTTGAATGTGTCTGTCTGCAGACTAATAATTACCTGTACTAATTGGGAAATCCTAAGATCTAACGCTCGAAACTCGACTACCTAGGTAATAGGTATGTATACCTTCAAATCTCTCCATGACAAAGCATATCAAACCGTTCAGGTACGATCAAACTCTAATGCAAACCCACAATCAATGCAAAACCATTGGCTGCTTACTTCATGGAACGGATAAATTTGCTTTTTCAAAGTGGTCGGACATGAAAACTATATTCATTTTTCTTCATCCGCCTCTATTTTGACCAGTCTAAACTAAAACTTCACGATAATGCTGTTGTGACAGTGTAACGGAGTTTTGTTGTATTTTTATCAACAATGGTAGACGTGCGAGAGTTCTATTTGTGATCAGGTTTGTTTTCCATTTATACCATCATCAAAATTTCATATTATATGTTTGCATTAATTATGTCGGTTGTCGGTTGTCGCTTGGAATGCACAAACTATCGGAAGCTTAAGTTATTAGAAGTGGGTTTGTCTTCAAGGTTAAGTGCTTTGTCTGGAAGCTTTGAAGTGATTAGAAACGGATTTGTATTGAAGGTTAAGAGGTTTTAGATGTGAGTTCAGTTCGGTTTTTAATAGTTCATATTGTAGATGGATGCAAATTCAGTTTGGTTGTTAATGGTTTCTTTTGTAGATTTTCAAGGCTTCTTTGTTTGTATGGATTTTTCATCTGTTCTCCCTAAAAATCTCTAATAATTCGATAAGCGATAGAAAGTTCCATTCCCTTTCCCTCGGCTAAGCACAACCTAGATATTGATCGTCTGTCTTATTGCGGGGTTATCATTTCTTATTCAGGTCGGTTCTTTCCAAGAAAGAGCATTTTTAATCAGGTTATTTACTTCCAAGAAAAACCATTTGTTAATCGAGTCAGTTGTTTCCAAGAAAGGATTTTTTTCTTCTCCTTAAGATTTTTTTTGTTAATTGGGTCAGTTGTTTCCAAGAAATTTATTTGGGAACTGTATGTAAAAGAATTGGGATTCTACACTGAGGGATTTTGACTACCACTATTAACAGGGATTTTCTTGGTAATTTCTTTACCTCTTGGTCTCTGACCAGGGGAATCCATTTTGTTACTTGGGGATTGAACCCAGATCAACTGCACCCAACAAGAATTGAACCGTGGTGCACATTTTGTCAGCGGAGCTTTCTCACCTCCTAGACTCGTCTCAGGTGTCTTTTAGCAGATAATTTGACCATCACTATTGAGAGAAACGTGCCATCAAGTTGAACTATAGGTGTGGTGGAGACAGAATGGCATTTCATCATAGAGTGCTCTGCATACAGTGACATTCATACCAGCTATGAAGACATTTTGAAAACCAACAATTTAAGCACCTTGTTTGAAGAGGCAAGACTGGACAAAGCTGCAAACTTATTGATCAAAATTCACAACAGAAGATCCGATCTTGAGAAGAGGCTACAAACTGTTTAATGCGTTTGCTGCCCTGTTTTTCTGTTCGAGCTGTGTGTGTTTCTGGTCATAGGCTGCTGTGGCCTCCTGGACATTATTAAAATATTTCATTTCATAAACTAAAAGTGACTGACCTATAGGCTTTGCACTATTCCGTAGCTTTTAGAATTCAACAGCTTAAAAACAACCTAATCTAAGTGGCCATCTTAGCCAACAGTTCAATGATAGAGACCTTAGCACTGGTCACCTTGCAGTAGTGGTTTCAGTTGAGATGCTTGAACCTACTCCAGAAATGCCTACTTCCCCTTTGCAGACCTACCTGAGTGATCCATCTCCATCTTCCACCTCCCCTGGTGCCAATATTCTGTTTCAGATTTACACCTCATGTCGAAATCTTCCATTATTCTTTTAGCTTCTTCTTCTGGCAGAATGTAGAACTTGGACAATTTACTGCATAGTATTGGTCCTGTGTAAATAGCAGATGGAGCTTTCCCAGGGACTTTACCGGTCACACTGCCAAGGATCTGGCAGTTTGGCCCCCTCATTGATGGAGCCTGCAATTGCATCTTAGGGGAGGGAAAGGAATCTGCTTGATCAAAGGAAGTAGCTTAGCCTCTTAGCACAGTTCTCAACCCTAAGGTCTCGAATATATCCTATCAGCTGCTGTCTGTGTTGCCCGAGCACTTAAAATCTTCCTGTCAGAGACTTCTGCTCTGCTCTTAGTGCTGCTAATTCCTTCTCCATACCAGATGCAGGAGTAACCTTTTCTTCTTGTGCTTGCGAGTCCACATAGGATGGATACTCAGATGCCCTAGAGGCACCTTCTCATGCATAAGGAAAGATGATTTCTGCAGAAACATTTGTTCAATTGATGCTCATTGTCGCCTCTAGGGATTGTTGGCTGCATAGCTCTCTCCTAATACTGCATGTATCATTGTCAAGGTATCTTCTTCTTCTTCTTCTTCTTCTGCTTATAACATGCTCTGCAGGGTTCTATCTAAGACCATCCCAACATATGGATTGTCCCTAAGATCTTCCTTCTCTCTGTTTGATGCCAGTTATCACATTCGGTAACCTGCTATTCTAACATGAGCAGGGAAAGAGGGAGTGGAGAAATGGGGCAGAAATACAGTGGGACAAACATGCAGAGCTGAAGCTGAGATGGTGTGGGCATAAAGACAATATCGATAATTAATAATAGATATCTTAATATGAAAGCCTTTGAAAGGACTGGCAGATCCACTGCTGCTAAACATAATTTTTACTTATTTGAGCCATTGTGATTTAAGGTACCTCCACCGGCTTTGAGCCATTCGGACTACCTGACAAGAGGGAAGCTTGAGCAAGTGAATATTTTTTTAATAGTGATTAGCAAGTATTCCTTCAAGAGGCAGATGGAATGCACCAAAGTCATACAGTTCCCCTATGAATCCTCAGGTGGGTTGAGTTCCTTCTGGTTAGCAAGTCTTAGAATAAGAGGGGCTGCCTGGTAGGTTATGATTGCAAATATATGTGTGATTTTGCTTAATGTCATTCCATAGTTGATAGGTTAAAACTAAAAGGAAATGTGTGTTCATCTTCTACATCATTGAGTTACACAACTTACAGATTCTTTGTTTCCAAGGTGTATTCAGGAGGGTCAGTCTACTAGTATATTATGTGAGTTGGTGCCTAATTGACATGAATTTAGCCCTAGTATTTTTATTCTCCATGATGGTTAGATAAGACTGGAAAACTGTCTTTTTAAAAGTGCTTTGCTAGTTAGACAACTTTTACTTACCATCAGTGCATGTAAGCTCAAGCTTAAAACATACTGATGGATAATTGCAAATTTTCAGAAGTCTATGATTGTGGGTCTATGTGATAGAGTGGGGTTAAGAATAAGTAGAAACTTATGGACATAATCTTTATTTCTGCCTTGTCATTAGTCTGTTGGGTTCTTATATGAACAAGCTTGGGAAGATGAAAATGTAAGGTTTTGCTGTTTATTATAATCTCATGTTTAATGTGAGCCCACCTAAGAAAATGTCATCGTGAGAGGGATATAAAACAAAATAAGATCTGTTCCTGATTTACAGGCATATGTTTATGAGCAAATATGGATATATTACAATATCTTATATGGATAAAACGAAAGTTTGAAAGAATCAATACACTATGGTGGGGAATGACGTGTATGTATTTGCTAAAGACCATAAAACAATGGAAATTTCAGAACAGATGTTTGTCATGTGAAAACCATCCAAAACTATGCTCAATGATTGGTTTATATGAGGAGAGAGATTCTAATAATATTTCAGATTTTAAATGTTTTTATCATTTTTTAGAATTTTTTGGGTAGAGTTCACATTCAAAGTTGGTCCAATCTGCTGTCTCCTGAATGTGTGTGCTCTGCATTTTGACTATATCTATTCCAGAATCTGGCAATGGAAAAGGAATATTTGATCTGTATCTATACCAAAATCTGGCAAAAGGCATATCTGAGACATAGAAGGGGGTGTACCTGGCAACATAGCATGCTTCTGGCCATTGTAGTCAAATGTTTTGCAGAGACTTTATATTATTGTCCACATAGCAATGCAGGATTTGACATTATGAACTTTGTTTGGCAGGTGCTTTCTGATAACTGGCATATGATAAAATGGTTTTCCAATTGTTGAGTAAAATTTGGAGTTGCATATATTCTGGTAGCTTCTTGTGAATTTAAGTATGAAGGGTGCTTGCTAGTATATGTGCATGTTTGTTTCAGAGCATCTTCATGTCTAAAAGCATTTGCAGTTACTTCAGACTTAAGAGTCAAATTTCTAGGGTTTGTTCAATGTGGCACTAATAGGGCACTTTAAGTTACCGTCATGCATCTTGTAAGGAATGGTCTCATTTCCTGTCAGCTTTTAAGTGTTCTCTACAACTACTTTTGTATCAATAAATAGTAACTAACTTTAAAATTAGCATCTAAGTCTTCATTTGCATCCTTATCAACATATTTTCTTCAAAACTTGCAGCAGAAGGAAATTGACTAAGAAGTTCATTTTTCTGTGCTAGGCAAGCGCTGTTTCAGGATTGGAGAGGGCACATGAATCCATTTTATTAGTTACAACAGCTGCATATGATGTGGAGCACTCCTCCTGGGTTTTCAACTGGGTTATTTTCTCTGTAAGCATACCAACTTATCTCTAGGCTGCATGCCAACAGACAGCTTAAGTAACAAGTCAAAGTTTAAAGATGGGAGTGGACAGGGAGCTGCGGTCAAGAAAGAGGCAAACGATTGGATTGGCATGTGTAGACGTTCCTCCAGTGAACTCTCTACCACCCAATCAAGTTACTTCTCTTGAAAGTCAAGTTCACTCAGAATTTGGTACATGGGGGATTCCTGCTTGCAAAACAGGTGCAAATTATCCAAATACTGATGCCGTAGAGGAAAGGAAGGATTTTCCCAGAGAAAGCTGTGTTGATGTCTCAAAAAGACCATTCATAAGGGAAAAGTACAGTAGAGTAAAGGGTAATCCATGTAACAGAACTAGTGGCAAGTTGGGCAGCTTGAACATGGCTCCAGCCAAACAAGAATTGGGCATAATAAGTGAAGATAATTCTGATGAATTATTTCCTGAACACAATGGTAAAGTTGTAGACAATCTGCAAGTGTTAAGAGGGATGAATAAAGCTGTATTAGAGCCCAGTCCATCTGCTATGAAAGCTCAGAAAAGTAGCACACTTATTTCTTCTGTAGAACATGGTTCTGAGGAATTAGTTCATGTTGTAGACCCTGAGGCATCTAATAAGAATTATACTAAGATTGAGGAGGATGACACTGATCTTGAACAGTTAGAAAAATTGAAAGAATATGCTGCTGAGAGAGGTGGAACTATTGATCCTGACTGGAAAGTACAAATTTCAGATAAGCAAGTGAAAAGCTACCCATATATTTCACCCGACAACATAAGACTCAATTCAATGAGAAGTGCTGTAAGGCACTTAAAAGATGGGCAAATTTGGAAAGAAGAGAAACCAGGTACAACAGAACCAAATGAGGTTGCTTCTAGTGTTTCTGTTTGCTTGAATGTGAGTGATTCTAAAAAAGAAACCATTGCGGGTAATTTGGCCATGGGTCAGGTTCCTCACAAAATGGACAAGGAGGTCAACAGACTATCTTTAGAAGTCACCACCTCTGTTGTAGCAGAGCACGGACCAAAAAAGTGCTGCAACTCTATTCTGTGGGTATGTTTACCATTGTTAAAATATGTTCAACTAGGGAATACAATATTTTGGTTCCTTTCCCTTTCTTGTATCTTTTTAGCTGTTGTAAGAGAATCTAAGAAGCCGGGTTCGGCAGAAACAATTGATGAATTGGCAAAATGTAGTGCAGGCCAGGGTACAGTTCGGGACCCAGACAGACAACTCACAGCGAACCCGGGGTGCCCAGCCAGAGCCTGGGTGGACCTGGGTGTACCTGACATGAATCTGTAGGCGTGATGGCAAAATCTAATGACAACATTTTTTTAAACTAAAAAACACATTTTTAATTCCTAATCTGACCTAAAGTAACCCAATATGACTTTTTTTGGCATAAAGTGTTTGGTGTGATGGGAAAACCTGATGAAAAAGTCCAAGGGGTTGAGCTTAATTGGTTAAAGCATTTAGTTCTCATTGTGGAGACCCAAGTTTAAATCCCAAAGGGACATCTAATAAGTGGATTTCTAAATTGTGACTCTTGGTCTTTTATAGTGTTGAGGTGGTTTCTAAATAAGTGGATTTATAAGTTGTGACTCTTGGTTTTCCATAAGTGGTTCCTACTGTGGTTGCTCAAAAGGAGCTTGTATTAGTCTCATGGTTGTGCTTGCAAGAGCTTGTATTAGTCTCATGTTGATGCTCAGTTGAGCAGAATATTTGTAAACGATTAGCAATATAAATAAAAACCTCATGAAAAACATTTTGTTTTAAGCAAGTGAAAAGCTACCCATATTTCACCAGACAACATAAGACTCAATTCAATGAGAAGCGTTGTAAGGCACTTAAAAGATAAGCAAATTTGGAAAGAAGAGAAACCAGGTACAACAGAACCAAATGGGGTTGCTTCTAGTGTTTCTGTTTGCTTCAATGTGAGTGATTCTAAAAAAGAAACCATTGCGGGTAATTTGGCCATGGGTCAGGTTCCTCACAAAATGGACAAGGAGGTCAACAGACTATCTTTAGAAGTCACCGCCTCTGTTGTAGCAGAGCACGAACCAAAAAAGGGCTGGAACTTTATTCTGTGGGTATGTTTACCATTGTTGCAATGTTAAAATATGTTCAACTAGGGAATACAATATTTTGGTTTCTGTCCCTTTCTTGTATCTTTTTAGCTGTTGTAAGAAAATCTAAGAAGCCGGGTTCGGCAGAAACAATTGATGAATTGGCAAAATGTAGTGCAGGCCAGGGTACAGTTTGGGACCCAGACAGACAACTCACAGCGAACCCGGGGTGCTGGGCCAGAACCTGGGCGGACCTGGGTGTACCTGACATGAATCCATAGGCGTGATGGCAAAATCTAATGAAAAACATTTTTTTAAACTAAAAAACGCATTTTTAATTCCTAATCTGACCTAGAGTAACCCAATATGACTTTTTTTGGCATAAAGTGATTGGTGTGATGGGAAAACCTGATGAAAAAATCCAAGGGGTTGAGCTTAATTGGTTAAAGCATTTAGTTCTCATCATGGAGACCCAAGTTTAAATCCCAAAGGGACATCTAATAAGTGGATTTCTAAATTGTGACTCTTGGTCTTTTATTGTTGGCTTCTAGTGTTGAGGTGGTTTCTAAATAAGTGGATTTATAAGTTGCGACTCTTGGTCTTCCATAAGTGGTTCCTAGTGTGGTTGCTCAAAAGGAGCTTGTATTAGTCTCATGTTGATACTCAGTTGAGCAGAATATTTGTAAATGGTTAGCAATATATAAAAAACCTGATGAAAAACATTTTTTTAAACCAAAAAAAACACATTTTAATTCCTAATCTGATTTAAAGTAACCCAGTACGACCTATTCTGGCATAGAGTGATTCAAACAACATTAGTTCCAACTATACAAAAGATCAAGACAGTAACATTGCCTCCAAGTTGCCATTTTGCATTCCTGAAGCTTGCTGGTTATTTTTTTGAAGGTGAAGGACTGACAAAGGGATGCAGAGCAATATGAAGATTATTGATTGTAATTTTGTATTGACATTTGACATTGAATCAATGAAATATGAGTATTTTGTTTTTTTGCAAATTATGAGTATTTTTATATATTTTTAATATTACACACCCACACCCCTCCACACCCACACCCACGAACACACCTCCACATCCACATCCGCACACACCTCCACATCCACACCCGCACACACACACCCAGCTGTATTGAACCTGTGCCCATCTGTACCAAATCTGTGGAAAAAAAAAACTGCCATATGGCGAACCCAAACCCCAAACCTGAACCCGAATTGACAACTTAGAAAATCTGAAAACTGCATACTTATGAATGTTGTTTTCTCTAGTTTTGTGTACTGTGTTGTTTTTTATGCACACCCAATTGCAAGAGTCTGAATGCTCTTTTATTGGTAAATCCATATCCTATGAGGTTATAGGCTGATAGGTTTGATAATGATATTTGTTTGAGAGTGAGGAAAAGTGCTATATTTTAATCACCTTTTCCTTTGGAAGTCACAACATGAGGGGATATTTTTTTTAGCAGGGCAGCAGAATGTAACACTTTTTCCAAAATTTGAAAAAGGGATATTATTGTAGACAATATGTTAAAGATTTCATAACTATAGGATTAGTTGTCCATATATCCCATTTTCCCCAATTTGTAGGGGATAATACATTTTTTAACTTGAGTCTATAGATCTTTAGAGGTGTATGGGGCTTGCCAACTTTGCAGAGATTACTACTAGAGCCTAGAGGCCATCACAAGTGTGCTACCTTTCCTTCTAAAGGTTTCGAGGAAGTTCTAAACACAAGAATTGTCGTGGGCAAATTTCATAGGATGCAAATTGTATATGACATTACAATTGACTGTTAAAGTTGATCCTGGTTACCAAATACAAGGACCATATGTTGTTTTTCCTTCAAAGTATTATTTTTTATAGAGAGTACATAGCACATGACATTATGTGGAAGGTCTTAGGTAGCAATATGTTACATAATTTAGTTCCCTCATTCTATATACATGGTGTGTGTACATGCATGTTTCTAGGTAGTCATGGCATGGCTAGTAGGGGACATTTGTTGTTGCTAAATGGGATGGATAGTTAGGAGACGAGGGCAAGCTGTTGGATGAGGTTTTCAAAAATTCACCATGCACAAAGTACTTTAGTGGTTGCTTAGCTTCTTCGTTGTCTCCCAAAATGAGATTTTTGATCTCATGAATCACCATAGATAGAGAGCTGGACTTTCCCTAGTGTTGTCGGTACCAGGTGAACAAGCCGAGCCACCCATCAATCAAATATGTATCCGGCTTTATCTAAGGATGGCTACTTTGATTGACATAAATGTGTGTGTGTGCGCGCACGTGCATATATGTATGTGTGTGTGTGCGCGCGGTATGTATGTATGTTTGTGTGTATATATATGTATGTACACCTATATACACACAACATACACACACATCATACCTACACACACACACATAGGATGCCAAGTTTGCATGCCATCACACATGACACTTGATCCTAGCTATAACATATGAGGATCAACTATTCCGCAGTATCTTTTTGCTTTGTGTTTTTTGAGATGAAAGTTAATATATATGTTGTTCTTACCAACAGATATACCCGAGGTCGGAGTTGCAATATGCAGCTGTACCTACTTTAATATACATGCAGTTTCTTTTTTTTTTATCAGTGAACGCTTTTGACCGGAGCTATGAACTGGTGAGGCCACAACACGGGGGACCTTATCCCCTGGCATGAACTCTCCGGCATGAACACCTTGGCATAAACACATGCATTAATGCCGAAGGTTCAAACCCACGAGTTCATTGGCCGAGCAGGGGCTTTGAGCTGCGAGCTCATTGGCCCAGCAAGGGCCCTGCGAGGATGCAAGGCCCGCGAGCTTGTTGGCCCAGCGGGGGTTTGAACTTTGGTGGCCGCCACAACAACCGTGCGACTTGACCACTGAACCATGCCCTTAACGGCAATATACATGGAGTTTCTTGTTTCAATATGTTTGATCATTTTTATTTTAATTGTATTCTCTCTGCCTTCTCTTTGATTTATCCATTCAATGGCAAGGTTGAATATTTTGATAGCTTCAGGGATGCTCTTTCCTGCTTTGTTGATTAGTCATTTTATGTTCAGTTTTTAGATACTAGTCAATCTAGTCTTGTTTTCTTTGAAAGTTAATGAAACTACTAAAACCAATAAATTGAAGAAAAACACCTCTCTTTTCCTCAAATTTTTGAACTATATAGAAATCTAATTGAGTAATACGTGCAATGCAAGTACATAAGATTCAGTGTGCATCTGTATGTTGGTTTCCGACAAAGTTATGCCGAACTGTTTGTGATGAACCTTTTATTGTGTTAATTAGAACACCATGTCAGGATGTGATCTATATTAGATTCTGCAATCATTTCCCACCAAGTATTGATGTGATTCATATAAGCACTCTTTGTTTTTCTTTCTTTTTCTCTGCAGGGTTCAAATGAAACTAAAGAAGAACCTTTGCATGAACCAATTAACCTTGAAATGGAAGGCAGAGGCACAGGATTACTGCAAAATTTTAGTGACAGACAAGAAGAACTCCTGAGTGAGTCATCTAACTTGGAGACAGAAGACAGACACATAGAGTCCATGCCAAATTTTAAAGAAAAACAATCACAGCCATGGAGTGGAACATCTGACCTCAGAATAAAAGATGGAAACATCAAGAATTTAAGTACGCTTAATAGTAAAGATATGGGGAATAGTAAACATATGCATTGGACTGAAGTCTTGGAGGAGATATTGAATTCATCGTGCATGACATCAGGCGGGATTAGGAGTTCCATTTCCAAGGCACTTAATTCTGGGCCACCAGAATGTGCAAAAAAGTTTCTTCAGCAAAGCATTTCAAAGGATGCTTCTAACAATGGTGGAACTCTACCCATGAAGGTAATTCAAACCCCTTTGCTCAATTTCATGAATAGTATAATGTTTGTTTTTTAGAATATCCTTTTTTTGATGTTTAGTAAAATTTAATACAGGAGGCTGTTTCATCAGTACTTGCATGGTATCGAGGTGAAAAGCTTGTTTATAGGTATGCAGAAACAGAGGAATCTCCTGAGGAAACTGAGATTGTTCCGGGGATCACCAAGATAGAGAAGGATACCTTTATTAATGAATCTGGAAGAAAGATGGCTGCACAAAAAGCCGTTTCTTCGTCAGATGTGGTTACTAAACGTTGCTGTGATGTGTTCTTTAAGATTATTTCATCAGAAAAATTCGTGTTATTATGTAACTTGGTCCGTGGGAGCTTCACCGACTCGAGGGTGCATGAGGTGTTCGATTTCCGGCACATTGATTCAAGGATGAATTCTGGAACTTATGGCAAGTCGCCGGAACTTTTTGCTTCAGATATGCAACAGGTATACATTCAGTCTTTAATGATGAAAGAATGCATATGTGGTTCATATTTCATTTTATGGAGCTAGAAGTTGTCAATCTGGACCTATAAATATGAAGAAAACCTTATCATCTTCATTATTGTCCTTTCACTCATGTCTCTTACACTTAGGTTTGGCTCCGTGTCTGAAATAGTTTTCATTTCTATTTTACAATATCATGGATGGTATAATGAACGAGCATTGAAACCTGTTTCTGAAACCTTAGGAGTGCCAAGTATGACCGAAGACACAATCCAGCACTAACACAATGAGACAAGATAAATATTTGCAACTGTCTGCAGAAAGATGTATGCCAAAAAGCATCAAAGCAGGTGGATACAATATCTGTTCATGGAAGAAGTAATTTCAATGTGTATCTGTAGCTATGATTAGGAAAGACCTAAGCAGATAGTATGTCCTGGCTATTCTCCCATGAATATCATTAGAAATGGCTCCTTCATACTGATTCATGGTAAGGCATCACGTGAGTCAGATTAGGGTCAGCCTTCACTTCCAGATATGGCTTTCATCAGCTCTATCATCTTTGGTGGTGGATATTTTTTCTGATGTTATCTGTAGTGCTTGTAAAGCATGGCTCATCCTTCTGACATGTGTAGGGTTTACCTGCCTTGGTTCACCCTCCCTTGTTAGCTAGACTCTTCTACTGGTGTGCTTTTAGTTTGGTTTTAGTGAGTAGCCTCTTTTAGTCCCGTGTTTTTTGACTGGCTATACCTTGGAGTCCCATTGGCCTATGTTGGTCATCCGTGGACCTCAATATAATTTGATTAATTTCTTTCTTTCAGTATCATTATGTTCCTAGTGAAAAACTGAATAGATATTTTCTTTCATAGATATTTTATGTCATGAGATATTTGCCCAATATATTGAAATGAGAATGCATAGTACCCCAGTTGGAGAGAAGTTTTCTCATGGATATGTTGTTCTGACATAGTAGGATTAGAAAGCTGCTATGATATAGAGCTCTACTGGATGTGTCATGTCTATACCCTTTGTAAATTGGTAAAATTTACATGCTAGTATTAGCTCACAAATATTCAGAGTTTCAGCAAGCCTCAGTTTATGCTATTTCTATCCAGGCTAGAAATTGAAGTTGGGGCACAGGATTTGTAATATTTGGGTATCTAAGATTATGTTATCACATTCACACTTAAAAGCAAACTGGTCCTTCCTTCTATTGTATTGACTTTTGAAAATGTAAGATGGTGGAATTATCATTTGGGTAATATTAATAATGTGAGAACCACAATACTTGTGCTGTGTTAATGTTGTCTAAGAGGGATCTCACTTTGGATTCATATGACAAATTTATACTCATTCACAGGATCTAGGATAGGATGGAAAATCTGCCTAGACATTAATCTATGAGCTGAATTCAAGGTGGTATATGAAGAGGCATAGGAGAGTGCTTTTAATGGATGATTGGGAGGCTGAAGAAGGATTTCAAGTTGCCTTTTCATAAGGGCAGTTTGTGTCAAGAACATTTCTTGCCTTTTACAGAATCTAAAATGCTCCTCCAATTGAAGAGGCTCATGGCGGATGAGTTTGGAATAGGCCATACCACTTGAATAAGATGCATGAGGATGAAGTTGTAGGACTTAGATGCATACCATCGACCTTTGTTGCAGATTACTAGTTCCTCTCTTACAAAGCACTGGTCCTCTTATAGCTTCTTCCTTTTGTATCAAGACCAGGCTTTTCTCTAACAAAGGAAGAAGGTAATTGTTGTACATCATGATAACATGTTTTAGATTGAAGACAGACTGATGCGAAAGCTAGGAATCATAGAAACTATGTTCATTTGTTACATAATGCGCATCTCCATCACAGTCTTCCTGGATATCCCAACTGGCATTTCACCTAAAAGGAACATCTCATTTTTTCGGAGATGTTTCTGAAATGCTCAGAGACTTTGAGTAAGTTTCTGGTTCACTTCTGCCAATTTGGGAAAACTTTTAATTTATTTTTTCTCTACTTAAGAAAAAACCATTTGTTTTGTCATTTCTTTTGCTTTTTCCCATTTTCCCATTATCTACCTAGAGATGTATACATATACTCAAGTTTTTGACAAATATATATCATTTAACCTATTATCTGAAATGACTACAGCACGATGGGACTTGGATCAAAGGGATGTCACATAAATTAATGAGGACGTGGGGGTGTAGAAATGTAGGCTGGTTGGGGTTCAATTAGATATGTTCGACATGCTTTAAGAGCAGGAACACTAGGGATGCCCACCTATTCTGGGGTTGTCTAGAAGTAAGAGATTGGAACATGCCACCATAACATACACATCATTTTTAACATACACATCTTTTTAATGATGTATTTAGCATAAGATTTTGAGGCTAGGATGTATTCTGCTCTTGATACATCATTTATTTTGAACTTTTTCCTACCTTTCTCTGTCCCTGCTCTATTACTTATGTTTCATTTGATTACATTAAATTTGTTTTTTGCATTTCCATAGAGTTGTTAGATTAGAAACCTATGAAATATATATATTTTCATATCTGTTTCCTGTGCTTATTTTTGGAGACGGGCACTATTGGCCAAGAAACCCACACCCATTACTGTCCTTCGCGCCATGATAGTTGGTGGATCCTGGGCACTTGAGTCCATAGGCTTCTGTTGAGGTGGATGGAGAACAACTACATTGGTGAAAACACCCAATAGATTTTTACATAAACACCAATTTGTTCTACACCATCGTATGAAATGTTTATTCAGTTTGTTTATTCTTTATATATGTTAGTTTAATCAGTTGTTTCCTTTAATGCTCTCAAAGTATTTCTGATTTGCTTATCTGTGCTGGATTCTCTTGCAACATTTTTTAATGGTGCCTTCATTTGCTATAACACCCATTTATTGTGAAATTTGCAGCTCTGGAAAAATGTACACAAGATTGGTAAGGAGATGGTTCTTCTGACAGATGCGCTCTCACAACTTTCTCAAACTTTTTATGAAAAAGAGGTATGACCTGTTCAAGGAGCATTGCCTTTTGGTGCCCTTTGGTGCTATTATGCTTGTTTATTTCTCAGTGTTGAAGCTTTACAGCTGTAGAAGTTTGTAAATGATCAATGGCATATGTGTATCATCAAAGAATCTCACATTCTGGTTTCTTTCTGAATCTGTTGATTAGAATTGGGTAATAAGGTGGATCTAGGTGTATTTTTTCTCCAAATTGTTGCCTACAGCAGATGTATTACTGAATGAAAAGATAAAGTGATGTCTAGATAATGTCTTTCAGCTAAGTTATATATCAGTTTAAAATTGATTTCTGCAGGTGGCTGCCGTGCTTCAGCTGGGAGCTGCCCAGAGTTGTAAGTTTGATGACTTGGACAAGTCAACCACATTATTAGACCAAGGGGATGAAAACAAGGAAATGTATAACCAGAGGAGATACAAATTTGGACAGGTTCCTAGGGTGGGTGACCTAAGAAATGAGTCTATCACAACTTCTAAGAATTTGGTACGGGCATAACTTTGGACTATGTTAACATTGTAAATTGTGTATATTTTCTTTCTGATAAAAGGAAACAGCTCATTCTTGATTCAATGCCTATCTGTTGTCGGATATGTTGTTAACTTGTGAAATTATACAACAGGTAGATAAAGAGAGTGGGAAGGTTGCTGAAGACAGGAAAGTTGAATTAAATGGCACAACCAAGGGTTTTAATTCGTCTCCAAGTGGAAAAATTCAAATTGCGATAAAAGAAGTTGAAAATTTTGATAGTCAATGTCTACCACGTGAAAAGTGTGACCAACCTTCATCAGGCACAGATGGTAGTCCTTGCAAGGTTTGTGGCATTGAGATCAATACTAATTGTATGCTAATATGTGATGCCTGTGAGGCAGCATATCATATATATTGCCTCTCACCCCCGTTAGATGAGATTCCCAGTGAGAGCTGGTACTGTTCGTCTTGTTATGCGGCTGGAAGGGAATCACCAGAAGTTGACTTATTTCATGATAGACAGGAAACCATACTTATTGAGGGAGGCAGGGATACCATTGTCTATCACTGTGTCGTCTGTGAGCGCCTCAGCAAGATGCAAAATTTTCAACTCAACCAACAAGCTGAATCTCAAAGTGCGAGTAAAGAGGATGTAGCAAACCTTCAAGGGGAAGAGGTAGAATTAAGTATGGAACAGTTAAATTTGCATACTAATGAAGCAGAGATGGCTGAACAGGCTAGTGGGCAGGACCATCAACCGTGTAATGAGGAATCAATATGTGGACGAGTTTGCAGAGTATGTTCTGTTGGAGAGAAGGATGGCGATCATCTTATAGAATGTAGTAACACTAAATGTGTTTCCAAATTTTATCACTTGAGCTGTTTGACACCAAAGCTGGATACCATTCCTCCACCTGGATGGTACTGCCCTTCTTGCCTTTGTAGAATCTGCTTTGTCGATGAGAATGATGATTTCATAATCCTCTGTGATGGTTGTGATGAAGGTCATCATATTTACTGTTTGAATCCTCCTCTAGATGAAATACCAGAAGGAAAATGGTACTGTCCATCTTGTATGAGGAAACAAAAAAGGAAGAGGAACAAGAAATCCACAGGAAATGGATCAAACAAGTCAACAGGCAGGGTGCAGCCAAAGAAGAAATCTGAGATGGTAAATCAATTTGTGTCAGCCAATGTGCAAGTGCCCAAAGAATCACATGGGGGTAATGTTGGGAGCCATCTAAATAAGAAATCTGCTTCTCGTGTTCGTCTAAAGAAAATATCTTCAATGGTGACACACAATGTGCCAACTGTTACTTCTAAAAGAAGTCATTCTGCTACAGATAGACTATGTAAAGGAATAAAACCAAAAGCGGGTAGAAAAAGGAAGAGAATTTAAGGTGAAAAATTGGAATATTGAGTGTATGGAACATTGAGAGCATGTTTAAGGTGAAAAATTGTACTAAAGGTAATATTTCCATGTGCCAAAATACATGTATTTATCAGATGATATTTTGAAGAATGTAGAATGTTTTTTTTCCTTTAGTATTTGAAATGCCATCATCAATAGCTGTTGTCCTTCTTGGCTGATGCCACGTGGATGTGTTGAGTCTTGACTTTAAAAGGTGTGGTAAGTAGAATAAAAACCTAATCAGAAAATAACAAGACACAAGTTCAAGATTACTAGTCAAAAAATATTTCAATAAGACTATATGGCGATCATAGGCTAGAGGGTGTAAAGGCCAATGCTCTATGTTTTCTAATAATTGCCATTCCATTCCCTTAATAACAAATGTTTAGAGGGGTAACTGTGTGCCTTTTGGGCCTCCTTGCCTTGTGATATTACAAATGCACGAGTGAAAGGTCATGGAGAAATGGCTACTCATGGAAATGGTCAGTGATGATGACTCTAGTACCAAAACTCCACATGGTGAGAAATATCACAACAATAAAAATGTCGAACTACGTAATGATGTTTTGAAATCAAAAAATACATAATTGTTTTTTTCATGCATCTTTAAATACAGCATGCACCTCATTTAAAATAAAGCTTGCATCTTCCATAATGAAGTATGTCCTGTATTATTTAGCTTGTGTTGGTTGCTTGTATTACTATCTATTCACAGAGCAATGTGTAGCTACATCATGCCTTCTATTAGGCAAGCTGTTTCATGTTAAATGCTTCAAGAGTGGAAGCTGACCTTATTCTTCATGTCAAAATGGCACATCATTGTTTAGGTCTGGCTTAAATATTTTGAAATTTCCACAGTTTTCAGAGTACACATTCTTGGAGCAGTAGCACGTCATCTAGTGGAGACATGTCATTGACAGAGTGGGATTTTGAGGTTGCAGTCACCACACATGGTGTGTCTGGGACGCACCTTGATGTCTTGACTGTCATAAGTGTGTCTGGGTAAGTATTTTTGTTGGCTTTTTCCTCTATTTCTGGACATTAGATAGCTTAAAACCTTGCTCAAAAAGAAAGGATAGCATAAGCTAGCTCTTCTTCCAAAATGTGATTTTGAAAAATTGACCATCCCATCATGTTTTCTGAATTTAGAGCCATTAGATAATCAAATTGCCTCTAAAAAACAACTTTAATATGTAGGTTTATGAGGTTGCAACTTATTATGAAACTGCCAAAAGTTGCATTTCAAATTCAAACTATTATGGGCTACATGGCTCTTGTAAGGTGATGTTATGTACGGTTATTCTCTTATCAACAAGACACATGGTTCTGTTTTCAGGGCAGCCTGTGGTTCATGAGAAGATTGTAACTCCATGTAAATTTGGATGATTTGATTTGAGTCTCTTGAAGAAAATGAATTCAGCTCTGATCTGTTTTGGGTTGAACAATTGGATTTGCAATTAGGAGATCTGGAATTGATTATTTCTTAAGTAGATTTGTAGCTTTAGTCAAAAATATCATGGACACAAACTACTAAGGAGTGGAAAGTAGCATAATATGCAAGAATACGCATTGGTCTAGAACTTCAAAAAGGGATTTAGCTCATGTGAACTTACGACTTGTTCAATCTATCTGTGCATTCTTTGTTCATTTTTTCTTCATAAACTCTAATCTAGCATAAAAAGAAAAAAAATCTCTCACCTGCACCCGTGCACCTCAGCAAACTATGGAGTTTCCCTTGACTATGGCAGTTGGCTCATAATACTCTGATTTGGAGTAAAGAAGCCACAGGTGATTGCAGGTGATTGAAGAGCAATTCCAATCAAACGATATGAAATTCTGTCACTAAATCTTATTAAACTACATAGAAACTACATTTTGATGTGCTTTGCAGACATTTTAAAATTTCTTAAATAAGCTTTAGAAAATAAGAAATATTTACTACTTTTAAATAAGCTTTTGCACATTTACAATTTCTTTTTATGCCACATTGGGTTTTGCTGTTTTACGTTTTGATGGATGATTTTAGCACATAATTTGACTATTTTTCATTTTATCAGATAATTTTACCATTTTGGCACATTCATTGACTCAAGACCCATTCTAACACTCAAATATGCCTCACTACTTTGTTCATAACTTGTTTAATTCAATTTCCATGAACCTACTTATCCTGGACAAGATCGACACAATTGTTGGCACAATCACACCCACCTCTTTCAAAATTTGAATTCTCTCATTCTAAGGTTGACAATTCGGGGATCTAACTGTTACTTGTTAGCGTGGGTACCAAAAAATAAAAATTGTGTGCCCAAGGTAATGCATTTAAAGACATCATCTTAGGACTAAAATCATTACACGACTAAAAACATATTTTTGACAGAAGCATCAAAAACATTCTCCTCTTGTAGATAACAAGTTATCAGTCATCTTTCGTTAGCATCAACAACAATTGACCTCCCAACGATCAGTCAAGCAACATCCATTGTCAAAGCATGCTTCAAGTACATTCTCCAACGCAGTTACTCACTGGCTTGCATCGGGCTTCAACAACAATTAGCTTACCAAGATTCATTAGCACCTCATATTGGCATCTATTGTCACTTCATATTAGCATCCATTGCTACCCCTTATCTCTTTTGTTTTTATTGTTAGCTATGAACCAATGGATTTTTGAAAGGGCCGACTTTGAGGGGATTGGAACCTTGGTCTCCATCGTGAGAACCAAGAGGCCCAACCACTTGACCACATCCCACTTGACATGTTTAGGCTTTAGAGATCATTAGTTTTCCACAGTCCATGATGCTGGAATTATGAATGCTTTTGGATTTGACTGTGTTAATTATTTTAACTCAACGTTTCGGATCACCCTCAGTGATCCATCATCAAGAGAATGAGAGCAAGAGAAGAGAGATGCAAATGAACAAAGAAAAATGCCTTGCAATCTCTTCATTGAGAAAAAATATAGCTTCAGTTGTCTGACACAAGATTTAATGGAATGGTTGATTGATTTAAATTGCAAATTCTAGAGTTGAGTTTAGTGGCCACTCCATTATCCAAATCAATTTCAAAATGTCAAGATCTTTTTTTTTCATAAATATTTGTGCCTTTATCTTGTATTCATTTTTTGAGGCAATTGTGAAGAGTTCCAATTGGTGCTTTTAATTGTGAGGATCATGGTTTGAGCAAAGCAAATGCATTTGTTAGGTCTAGGGGAATAATCAAGAGAGGAGGGTGAATATATGCAGATCAAGCATTATTCTATTGACAATGGATAGATGCATAGGGATGTAAATTATTATCGATACCCTAAAATCTTGGACTCGATGTGATACAAATGAAGAATTTAAAGACTCGTGTAATCTTAGTACAGGGTACACAAAAGGGGCATCATAGAAATATTCCATTTTCTTCTACAATCACCATCTAGGAAACTATTTTCTGCTCATAAAAACCTACTTCTCCGAGGCAAAGATGCACAATTATATATATATATATATATATATATATATATATATATATATATATATATATATATATATATATATATATATAACAAACTTGTGGATGATGAAAGGTTTTTTGGATGATTAAAAACACATTTACAATGACAACCACAAGTTTTTGTTAATTTTGTATGCATTAAAACAAAGGCAAGAGGGCCTACAAAACTCTGTTACATAAAAACAACACAATTATTAATTTCGACACATTATTATAATTCCTTCAGGTCAACATACATAGGGGAAAAGACCCAATAGGTGAGATAGTTCCAATGGTTGAGATAGTATATGTGCATTTAAGGCCCAATATTTTTTGAAGTTTAGTACTAGTAGTTGTGACTTTAAGGTTGTTAGTGTTACTATAAGTACTAATAATTGAATGAAATGTGCCCTTTAGATTTAAAAAGTAACCAATCATGTGATGTCACATCAGCCCACCAACAAAACATGACTTAATGCACACCTATTGGTCCACCCTTTTTTTTGGGGAACTATTTGACACCTCAACAAAAAGCATGCTGATGTGCCATCATATTTGATGATGTGGCCCTGAAACCTTAGTTATAAGCAAGGGCGTTGCAAGTAAGCTACTGTAAAATTTTTGGAGTGATTCAAAATTGCCATGTATGATTTTGAGAGGCGTGAAGTTAGGGTGCACCACTACTGGGTCCTCTCCCCTATACATTGTTTTAAGCAACAAGCATTTGCGCACATGAAGTAATGGAAAATATGGTCTTCAACAAGTTGATATTCAACTAGATTTTCGTCAATTTATTAAGAAATTTGTCGTTTTACATAGCTCAAAGAAATATCGTATGTCGAATAGCAATAGTTGTGTAATTTTTTTCACAAGTTTATTTTGTAACATTTTTAATTAAGGTGCCTTAAAAAGCATTTAGAATATTTAAATCCTGTCCCAATATAATTTGGACGTGTAAATTAACTTATTATTATAAGATTATGAATGTTGATATAATGATGTTTAGCACATTTTAATTAATACATGTTATGATTGATAGTTAAATAGAGTAGATATAAAATTGTTGATTGCACACAATGACACTAACAAATGCATGATTACACAAGGTCTAAGAACACAAATAAAATAACATAATTAGAAGACTTACATGATCATCATGGGATAACACTGATACAACAAAGGATAGAAGAGATAGAGTCTCTTCTTAATGATGATAGTGTGTACAACTAACATCATTGACATAAATGGAAGACAATGATAGAAAGGACTAAAGCACAAGTTATGGTTCATCCTTCACACATCCATGTTGGTGTAAGTATTTTCATTGCACCTTATTAGATTTACTTCGATAATTTCTTTTTATTACTTAGGTAGGATAGGATAATTAGTTGCACATTCTCCTCCTTTCATGGGATTCTATTTTTTCCTTATCCTCATAGATTTGGAAGCTTGGATAAACAATCCCTTGTTTTCTAGTTTTCTGCCTTATCCTCATTCTCATTGGATTTGGAAACTATATGTAATGTCCCAACCTTACGTTCAAGACATTAACAGACAAAAATTGGATGAATAATTTTTTTGTGATACAAAAGTGGCATCAAGGAGTCATAACAACCCTTGATGACACACTTGGCACGCACACCAATGTATGATGCAAGGTGACACAAGCGAAAGACTTAAAACACTATGTGACAAAACACCATGGTTGGCATAGAAAATGAGACAAGGAGGAGAGTCAAGATTTCTAAGGTCACTAAAAAACCCTTACAACATCCCTACTAGACCACCCCTTAGATATCTCGGATATACATAAGGCAAAAAGGCCAAACTTACCAAAGTTCAAACTTTAAGGAAGACTTGCAAAAGTTTGAACTTCTCCTCAACCTTGCAACTCGAAACAACAATTCAGACTTGCATTTCGGATTTCTTTTTCAAGTTGCAACTAAGCCTAACACTGCCTTTGCTTCGACATTCGGCTACAACTCGTAACCTATAACACCCGCTTAGGTTTTGGAAAACAATTGCAATTTGTACACTGCAAAGTGTGAAGGCTCTCCAACCTCTGGACTTAGAATGACTTCAGACTTTGGGACCCAATTGCAACGTGCACTTCAGACTTCGGGTTTGGAAAGCAACTCATAATTTACAAAGCCCAACGAAAGTTTGGAATAGGACAACGTCGACGATTTGGGCTTCAAGGTTTCACTTACAACTACAACTTGCAAAGTGTCAGTCAACTCCAAACCTCAACTCACTAGACAACTTGGACTCCAGAGACCAATTGCAACTTGCACCCTACAATGTGCAATGGAACTTCGAACTCTGTACCTCTTGTATCTCAGGTTTCGGGATTCGATTGTAACTCGTAACTTCAGATTGGCAACCCTTTAACATGCAATTTAGATCGTTTTCCTAACTTGCAAGCAGAGAGCCTAAAAAACACTAAGGCAGGGAAAACAATGAGGTTTATTTCTCACACTCAATGAGGTATAACTTCATCGATTTATGAGTTGCTATAAATTATTCAAGTCAAACATTCAAGGAATCATGGGCTCCATCCTAGCCACATGAGAGCCTTCTGATGGACATGGTTACCAAGGAACAAGAACACCAACAACACTTACTCCCAACACAAGGGAAATAACTACAATGCAAAACATGAAAGCACTACAACACACTATGCACATTCAACACCAATGTCGATGCATGCCAAAAGCAAGGATAGGATCATTGCCACCTATATTAACATAATGCAATCCAACAACAAGGCATCCATAAACTTAGTTACAACATATATAAAAGAGGACCCCAATTTCCCAAATTAAACATTTCTACACAAAGGATAAATATTATAACAGGATAATCTCCTTCCAACACAAGGATCAATTTCCAACCAAATGAGATCATAACATAATTACAAGTTAGAGGCTACTTCGGAAACATGGAAGGATCACACTCTGATACATAATGATACAAAGAAGAATATTACAATAATGATGAGCCACACTCAAGGTGCTCCAATAACCATAGATCAATACATGGAATGTTGAACCTAGAACTCTTCCATCTCCCAAGAGATCTTCAACAATGGAACAACGGGGAATGTTACCCAACTCCTAGCCATATTACCATCATCGAGCATAATAGATGTCTATGCCACTCTAGGCAACCCCTGAGCTACAAAGAAGATCATGAATACACTGCTATCAAGGCCAAGGATCACACACATACAAAGAGTACATGACAAGACCCATGTCAATCAATGCACATAACATCACATGTGGAATGTCATGCCAAATCAAGCATATAAGGCAATATATGACACACATACCAATCAATGCGCATAAGATAATATATGGCACATGTACAAAGTCTAAAGAAGGGTACCAACAGTCACATAGGAGTCACACAAGGTTGGCTTCACACACACCTATGAATTACACATCTTCATGCATGCACGAGGATAAAACCAATCTCATAAGCATATGAAAATGATCACAAACATATCAGATACTAAATCTGACAATAGGGAAGGAAGAGGATCCTAGCAATAAGACAATGAGTGGTCAATCCACTAACATGACGACCATGAGAAGTTGAGTAGAAACAACCTTGCTCAATGACATTCACCAACTACCACAATTGTGACATGTCCTACATGACTAAGATTAAATCTCTATAAGCATTCAGATCATAACACAAATATCTTTATTAATTATTTCATTGTTTACCCAATGAGATTATGTTTTCACTTATTTACAACCCTCCACCGCCCTCATTCAACTAGTCATATTGGACTATGGTGAACGATGAGAGCCCACTCCTCTCCTACCATATACCTCAGTCCTAAAGGTCCAACGCTCTAAATTTACAATTTGGACATGGGACATGTTAGTGTGAACAATGGTATTACCTATTTGGTTTCCCCTTTGTAGTGTGAACAAGGCACATTATCTAACTAGTCATTAGTTAGGACCTATTCACATATGTTCACATGTTAAGTTTGTTAGTGCTAAACTTTATTATATATTATTTATTCTAAGTAATATAATTAGCACATGGATTTAAGCCACCTTAGGTGGCTAGGTGTTGACTTGGAGAGTTTGACACAACTCTCCAAGCTATGTGTCGGCATCTTTTTGCCACTTGGTGAGTGGAGTGTTGAAGTCGACTCCTAAGTTGACTCAACCTCCTCACTCATCCTCACCTATATGTACTTGCCTCTTTGGCTATTATACATGGTGGATTTGGCTAGGTTTTGCATACATTTCATGTTGTTTATTTACAATCTTTGTGCTTGTTTTTGTCTCCCTAATTTTGGAGTTCTCACATGGTATCAGAGCGGTGGGAGCTAGTGGACAGGCTATAAGATTGCTCATATTTTTGCATTGATTTTTTTTGGTTTTATATGTGTGTACTCTTGTGTGAATTTGCAGAAGGCTCTTGAGGGTTTACACAAGGCTGATCCTATTCAAAGGCATTACTGGGCGTGTGGAGGGTGGTTCGTGTGTGCCAAAGAAGTCGTGGAAGGCATGCTCCCCTGCTCTCACGTTGCAGGGGTTTCTCCCTGCTTGTTTGCATTTGCCCCTATTTGGAAAGGCATGACCAAGCTTGGAAAGACAAATATGGGTGTTTGAACAGGCACGACCTGCACAGCCCAAGGCATGATCTGCACACTTGAGGGCCTGATTTGTCCCCTATGTGAAGGTCGGTTGAGAGGCCCGAGCAAGGTGATAAGACAGATCTATTACAAACCCGAATGGTGTTGAAAGGCAATGTTTCCATGCATAGAGGCCATTAAAATCCTTGAAGACTGGTCGCAACCAACTAGATTTGTTAAAATCCCTGAGGATTGGTTGCAGAGAGGAGTTTGCAAGGCATCGAGCAACAGGGGAGGTGAATAAGAGAGAGTAGTGGGGAGGGCGAGAGACCTGTGTGGGATGGCATCATAGATCTTCATGGTTTATGTATACTTTGTTTCAGGCACGACAACAACCAAATGACCATACCTCGCGAGGGGATAAATCTCCCACAGGCTGTGCGCAAGGGTTGGGATCAAGGTGTCCAAAGGGCGATGCCCCTGCTGCATTTTTGGCACCATTTCCCTATTTTTTGGAGGTGTGGAAACCTGCGGATGCCATAGACTCCCAGAGACGCCTCTGTCCATGTCTAGCTCTGTCCAACACCAGTGCGTTTAATCCTCTGCCTGGTTGGAGTCACCCATGGCCACAGGATCTTGCACAGGCCTCTCAAAAGGCCGAACTTACTGCAAACTAGCCGTCATTCTTCCTCCAAGTGTCAGCCCTGTTTCATTTTGTTTTTATCTTGCCCTAAATCAAAAGGGCATTGACTTCGTATAGTCATTTTAAAATTTTGCTTTTTTAGTACTTAGAGTAGGCAATTTTTTCAAATGTAATTGTCTAATAGCACTAAAAAACTTCAAATGCAAATTTAAGGGGGGAATTAAACAATTTGGGTTAAATTGCTTTGAGAAGGATTATTGGTTTTTAATAAACCCTTGTATCTTCGCCTGCCAAAGATAGAGGGTGAGGCTTGGGTTGGCAGGAGTCCAATACCCCTCACAATCAGACCATTGTATTCTTCTCTCTTTGCTGACTCCAACGAGTGGTTGGATAGCTAGGATTTATCTCATCCATAGTGCATTTTTTGCTTTATAGAGCAAATGTATTAAATTAGGTCATTTACGAGAAACTTGTTTGTGTCATAACTTTTGATTGGTAACTCGAAATTGAGCACCATTTTTTGCAAAAGTTAATGTTTTCATATTTCCCATCTATTGGACCTACTTGCATTGTAAAACACACTAAGTTATAAAGTGCCAAAACTAGGGGGTGTTACCTAATCAGGGGAGGTTTCTTAATGTGTTGATTTTCTATTGTCTAAAAGAATTAACCTGTTTGTAATCATGGGATATGAAACTCACTCTTCTATAATCAACCTAAAAATAAGAAATTATAAGTCTTGGTGTGAAGGCACCCTGAAACATCTCAAGTTCCATAATCTCATACCCTATCTATATGGACTTGTCCCTGAACCTGGTAAACAATCTCAGAAGGCTAAGTGGTTTAATCATCGTGATCACATTGTTGGATTAATAAATTTACATATTCTAGATGATGCTTTGTATGCCATCATGGATATTGAATGTCCACATGCATTATGGATCAAATTTTGGGAAATACATGGAGACTCAAATATTTCTCCCTTCCCGCATGATCTTGGTATGATCACAACACACATCCCACATCATGATACATATATAGAATGTCTAGTTGACATTGAGGGAATCATCATACATCCACCATCTCTTATTGCTTCATCAAATTTCAGAGTCGCTTCTTCGAAAGCTTCCAACACTTCTTTGCAGCAAGATACATATATCAGTCTTCCTAACATTGGTGATTGGGACATATTTCTACCTAACATTGCTTATCTATTTGTAGTATCCTGCATTGCTGACTTGGAAGCACACATTGAGGACATCAATCTTCTCTACGATGACACTTTCGATGAATTTGCATCTCCATTTTCCTCTTTGAATAATCTTGCTCTACATTTGTCTACACATGGTTCTAGATTGTCATAATCTTCATTTATTAGGCATGCACTTGATTTGATTATGGCATCCTTCGGCATCGACATGGGGACACCTGAGCATTTTTCAAAGACATCAAAATGGGCATCATCATCCTTGGATCAGCTCCAACATGATTCAGGATCATACATACATCTTCTAGCATTGGAAGATATCTTGCATCTTCAGTTGGGTTCATTTCTTCCCAAGGGAAGGAACATTGTTCAGCTTTCTTGGATCTACATTTGCATCCTTTGTCGACTATCCAACCTCACTGCAGCATGACATGTATTATGGGGGGGTCTCATAGACTTTCTATCATTTTCTCTTTTATGGGGGGCAACATATATTGTACTTCATGAAACAAGTAGTACTTCTTCACTTGTATAATTTTCATGCATCTTTTCTCTCTTTTGGAGGGTAGTTTTTCCCCACATGGTTTTCTATCTTTCTCCACTTCATGAGAGATTACTTTGTACATGAGTACCTCACTAGGCCTAGTAGTCGGGACCCATCTCTTCTTGTACCCACCTAAGCTATGCTTAAGGGGGGTGTTAGTGCTAAACTTTATTATATATTACTTATTCTAAGTAATATAATTAGCACATGGTTTTAAGCCACCTTAGGTGGCTAGGTGTTGACTTGGAGAGTTTGACACAACTCTCCAAGCTATGTGTCAACATCTTTTTTCCATTTGGTGAGTGGAGTGTTGAAGTTGACTCAACCTCCTCACTCATCCTCACCTATATGTACTTGCCTCTTTGGCTATTATACATGGTGGATTTGGCTGGGTTTTGCATACATTTCATGTTGTTTATTTACAATCTTTGTGTTTTTTTTTGTCTCCCTGATTTTGGAGTTCTTACAAAGTTGACTTAGGGCTCTACAAATCTTTCTAGTAGTTTCTAGTACACATGTGCTCTTATCCTATAGTTGTCTCATGTCATAGGATTAAGACACTTCCTAGTTAGTCCTACCTCTCAACCTTGTCTTTATAAGCAAGGCATATCATGTACATTATGTAATTTGCATTCTTTGATAGAACAAAATTATTCTCTCATTTTGGATCTCTCTTATGCTTTCATTCAATCTCCTAGATCTTGGGTGGCTACCTTCATAGCCAACTCTTACATGGCATCAGAGATTATAGGATTGCTTTATGTTAAGTCATTTTTTTAGAGATCTAGGTGCAAATCATGGTAGATCTTGAAAAGTTGAGTATGCTCTTCTTTTGCATCATATGATGACTTGGAGAATCAAAAAAACTTGATAGAAATACCAGATTTGGGAGGATTTCCTCTTTGAGGCCTTGTATTGCAAGTTCATTTTGGAGCATGTTGGTGCAAATCTAAGCTCACCATTGAGATTGAGGTGTCCAAGAAAGTCAGTTTAGTTTTTTGAGTTGTCAAATTGGACAATGGAGGAAATATCTACAAGGGTTTGAAATTGAGAGGTGGTTGCCAAATCTGGGAGGTAGCTACATCTTTAGAACATTTTGGGTCAAATCTGACCCTACCATCATGTTCAAAGGCGTAAGAACCTAAGGATCAACTGTCAATTTGTCAAAATGAGACACTTTTGCCTCAGACCATTAGAAAAATTTTGCCCTCCTCGACCGTACAAATCATGCAACAAAGAATATTCTTTACGTCAACAGAATATTCATCGTAGATTCTCTCTGCATAGGTGCAGGTGTCATCTTCATACGGATATAAATAAATTCTATTTTTTATTATATTTTTTCAAAATTTAAAAATTAAAAAAATTCAAACGTTGCGAATAAGGTACAATCATACCATGTGTAGACACTACCCATAGATCTACATCCACAAGTACCATGCCACTCTGTCGGTGCCATGTGGCCCCGCGGGCCCCAATCTACCATTTGTGCTCTTTTAAGGGCTAGTCGGTATCCAAAACTGCCCTTGAAACATCTTTGCGGGTGGTCAAAAACCTCTGCTGAATATTTTGGGAGATATACCTACCACAAAACACCTTTTAGACACCTTGTTCAGTGGTTTTGATCAGTAAAAAGAGGTTTCGTAAAATAAATGATGGTTTCAAGCCTTATAGAGCAGTTTTCACGAAATTGATGACAATTTTGGCGCTTGGAGGAATATTCTGACAGGTCAGAAGATATTCCATCCCGCAACGATGACATCAACCTGATGCCATGGTGACATCATCATTTTCACCCCCTAACATAGCCCCCTCTCATTTGCATTTTGACTTTGGCAATCGAACTTTAGAGGCTTATAACTTGGTCATATTGGCTCCATTTTTCAAGCAATTTTTTTATTTGGGCCAAACTTTTACAGGCTTCGCAGTGGTACAATTATATTTTGATTTTGGTACCTAGTTTTTATAGAAATTACAGATTTTCATTGATGTTGCTGAAAGCAGTTCTTGTTTTGAGAATTTTCAGAGCTCCGTTTGGGCTCATATTGTAACCTTTTTTGGTGATTTTTTTAAAGTGCATAATTTTTCATGTACTTCTTACATCTGTAATCAGTTTGATTCAATTTTGCATAAAAATTATACTTTCAGTTATACCCTAATTTTGGCATTTGCATTGTGTCAAAATCAAAGACCACTTTGTTGTTTTAGCTTGTGCCAATTGTAATTGCACTAAGTATAAAGTGCCATGATCATATTTTGCTGGGGGTTTCTTATGATTGAGTGAAATTTGGGGGGTAATCTCACACATTGCAGGTGGCTCAATGTTTTGCCTTATCTTTATTGACTCATACCTGAACTAGATACACCTCCGAAGAAAAATGCATGGGCAAATACTAATGATCATATCATAGTATTGATTGGTACAACTATTGGTGTTGACAATTTTTGAGAGATCTTAGAGATTGAGTACCCACGCATACTTTGGACCAAGATTTAGGAGATCTTTGGAGACCCACATATCTCTCCATTCCCATATGATCCTACAATGGATTGCCTCATACCCATTGATGATGCAGATAATATACCCTCTGATGATGCAAATAATATACCCTTTGATGATGATACAAAAGAGGAGCTTGAATATCTAGCAGCTCTTGAATATTGCGATGCCATAGAGACTTGTCTTGCTTCTTCTCCTCCTCCTATTGAGATCACTACTCTAGCATCACCTGTTGCTACTTCAAAGTTTAGAGTTGCTTACTTGAGATATTCCAATGATTCTTTGCAGCAGGATCATTTTCATCTTCACGATCCACCTCATTGGGTTTCCTATGTATTGGACATTGCATCTTTGTCTGTGGAGTCTCACATTTTAGATTTGGAGGACACATTTGAGGGGTTATCTCTCCTCTTTGATGATCATTTTTTCTCCTTTACTCTATTTGTGAGAGATTTTTTGTACATGGGTACCTAACATGGCCTAGTAGCCAGGACCCATTTTTCATCTTTGCATTTGTCTACTTCTCCCTAAGTTGCACTTAAGGGGGTGTTAGTGTGAACATGGGTATTATCTATTTGGTTTCCCCTTTGTAGTGTGAACAAGGCACATTATCTAACCAGTCATTAGTTAGGACCTATTCACACATATTCGCATGTTAAGTTGACTTAGGGCTCTAGAAATTTTTCTTGTAGTTTCTAGTACACATGTGATCTTATCCTATAGTTGTCTCATGTCATAGGATTAAAACACTTGTCATAATCCTAGTTAGTCCTACCTCCCAACCGTGTCTTTATAAGCAAGGCATATCATGTACTTTATGTAATTTGCATTCTTTAATAGAATAAAATTATTCTCTCATTTTGGATCTCTCTTGTGCTTTCATTGAAGCTCCTAAATCTTGGGTGGCTAACTTCATAACCAACTTTTACAACACACAAATCAATGCGAAATTCACAACGCAATGACAAAAGATGCAATAATTTTGAAATATTAAGAAGATAATTCGCTCACATAATTCATTCATTTAAGTTCTAAAATGCAATTTTCTTATTTTCACATGAGACATGCAAAACCATAAAATTTTCCATACCTCCACTAATGGAGTCATATGCAACCTTCAACAATTTATGAAAAACTTCTGACTTTAAAATAAGACAAATTTTCAAATTTCAAGAGTGCTCTTTTGATCCAAAAATGCACAATAATGTTTCCATGCAAATCATTTTTTAAAAAACTTAAAAGATAAGGATTCTAGAAAATTTTGCTACAACTTGGTTTCAAAATGCAAGTTTTTCAAAAATTAGAATACATTTGAAACTAGAAATAGAAACTAAATTACTCTTCTAATAACAATGCCATATGACTCCACCTAACATTGGCATGGCAAGAGGAAGAAAACTCATTTAAATTTTAAATATAAAACATGAACAAAAAAGGGGGAAAATACTTTCAACAAGAACTCAACAATGGAGATAAATTCCTCTTTTGATGCAAGCATGCCGCAAGACAATCCATTTTCCATCCAAACAATCTTCACTCCAAGCATTTCTACCTCAACCAATTTTCCCAACTTTCCTTTTCATTTTTTAAATTATTTTCAAAGAAATCAAGAAGAGTTTTTTTTTTCCTTTTTCTCTTGAATGTGTGAGAGAGAGAGGGAACAATACAAGCCTTTTTCCTTTTTATACTTTTCCCTTTTCTCATTTCCTATTTGCAAAATATTTTCCAAATTGCCCCTTTTAGAAAGAATAGATATTTTAAATAAAACACTTGCAATTATCTATACACAATTTAAATAAAGCTAATGCATTCAAATACCTTAATATTATTTTCCTAAAACATTTTCCATTATATTATATTTTCAACAATAAAATTATATTTTTCCTATGCAAATTATTCAAATTGCACAAGACAATTAAATTCACTTTAATTTTTTTTCATCTAAGATAATAAAATATTGTAGGCCTTTTTCTCTTCAAGCATAGTTATTATCTTTTTGATGCAAGCATTAAATATTTAGCAAAATATAGAAAACAAGCATTTTGAAATAATTTTGAATGCAATACAAAATATAAAATAAACACATGTAAAGGACTTGTTAGCAGGGTGTAGGGCATGGAACAAAGCCGATCGGAAGCTATCACTTACATTATGCAGAGGTTGGAGCTGACCTATGATGCTAGAAGACACATCCCTAGACGTAATAGATACTATATATATATAGAAAACAAGCATTTTGAAATAAATTTGAATGCAATGCAAAATATAAAATAAACACATGTAAAGGACTTGTTCGCAGGGTGTAGGGCATGGAACAAAGCTGACCGGAAGCTGTCACATACATTATGTAGAGGTTGGAGTTGATATATATGAGATAGATGATGATATGATACTGACATAGAAGTCAGATAGATGATGTATGTAGATGGATGAGGTAGAGACTTAGACCTACCGGAGGATGAATGTATGATGTTTGATTGCTCTTTATATATATATATATTTGGAGGTCTGTCGGTACCGGACAATTCTGTGTTGTCTTATGGTTATGATCTGTATGTGATACTCTGTTTCTGTTATTCTTTGTGTTTTGCTATCAATCTCTAACTACTTGATCGGGGTATAAACTGACTACAAAGAGTTGACTAAGGACCAGATCTCCGGACCGGTATCCCTCCCAATTTGTTGTATTTGGTTCCATTGTCGAGGCCTTGGAAGAAGATAGTTAAAGATTGAAGGGGCAAAACATTCATAGCAGTAGCATGGAGTACTAGAAAGTAGAGAAGGCTAGATTGGCGGAGAAAATTTTGTATTTGCGGAGAAGTTTGAGTTTCCTTAAGTTCCTACCTCTGTGAGAGGGGGCCAGACACTTAAGGGGATGGCAAGTGGGAAGGGGGTAGGATCCGCAAGGATCTTTCAAACGATGTGACTCTTCAAACAAGGATACTATAGGACAATCAAGTATGATAGAGAATGCAAATTTGGAGCGAGGTGAGATTGGAATGTTTGAAGACTTCCAATTGAATAAGAGGACAAATGGTGAATATCTAACCGAGAGGGAAAGGAACACTGACAATGAAACACTCCACATCCAAAATGAGCATGGAATTACAATTCTAAGTTTCATAAAATGTTCATGAGCCTCAAACTCATGGGACATTTCCATCTACGAGGTGTGTATGATATAGGAGCATCGTAGCTTACCTCTATCCTAACTAACAAGTTTTGGCTTAATTTTATTCTCTATTTTTACAAGTTCGGGTCTTTACGTCCAAGTTTATGAGATACTATGTTGAACGCAGAAAATTTAAAAGGGCGATTTGGATGCTAGTGGATATTTATCAATGGGGTCCATTTTCCTTGATTGGCAAAGGTTTCATAATTCCTATCATAAAAACCACGAATTAGAGTTGGTGGCTCCATTAATATTAAGCGTTACTTGTTCTCCAACGGTATTAGTAGAGGTGGTTGGACTTGGAATCGTCTTTTTTTTGCTCGCGGCTTTATTTCCCCGTGAATGTGGAGTTGTGGAGTTTGTCAATGCAAATCTTATTTAAATGAGAAGAGTTTATCACTAGAAGCATGTAGAAAGTAGAAACCCCCAAGGGAGTGTGAGAATAGGATGATTGTCATGCAAGTCCATTTCATAAAGGCTTATGGTTAGTCACAACTATAGGATGATAATCATGCAAGTCCAATTCAGAAAGACTTCTAGTTAGTCACGAGTATTTCTTTAAGTATTGACTATAGTCTCTTTGAAGCAGGGTAGTTGTTTGGCAATAGATTAATATTTATGTAGGTTCATGTAAAGAATATCGGTCAGTACAAAAGAGTCTTGGTTTAGTTGTAGAAACATTTATGTGTTTAATTTGGAGCTTGTTCGCAGCATGTAATTCAGTTGTCTGTCAATTTCCTTTAAGCTTTAGTTGTGTATGTTTCCAATCATTAGATCAATAAGAAATTATATAAAAAATTGTGGCAGTATGTATTCTTGGTTGCAAACCTTGATTGTCTTTTAGTAGACATCAGGGTCTAACTACATCAGCTGTGGAGGGTGTAGATGCAAAAAAAAAAAAAGGATATTAGATTGGATGACTAAACCTCCACAAATTTTTCACTGAAACAAAGAATAGGAAATTGTAAATTCTTGTAAATTTAGAACTTACATGGATATCTCATTTATGATGTTTTTTTAATGACGATCATCATAAATGCATAACAGTTATTTTTGCATGATGATGTCATTTTGTACTATATTTATATTAAAATCTAATAGAGAACACTTTTCCAATGTTTTTGATAATGGTGAAAGGGGTTGAAGTGACCCGACCTTTTACGAACAACACCACAAGGGCGGAGAAGAGTTAGTTCTAAAAGAGAAGAACCTCCATACACGAAACAGCTGATCACAAATAGCAAACCATATGGTCAGATGAAGAATACAACTACCGAACTGTTGGCAAGAGACACTATATGGATTCATGGTTGTTGTCATTGATGGCAACAAAGGTCATCCCACATATCCGCAAGTCATGGTGTGTCTCTACCGGAAGTCAGAATAAAGATTGTTGTGGTCCGGTGAACAAGAACAGAGCATGTGGCAAGGTCCGACAGATTGGTCCGGATCTCTCAGAGGAAGTGTCTTGGTGCAGTGCGGATTTGGGGAAGTCAAGAGGACTACCTTGAGTGGTATATTCCAAGGATTTAGCCTCCGGTGATGGACAAGGAAAAAGATATGAATAGTTGAGTACCGGATTCCTGAGAGACAGTGAAAACAGAGGAAGAACTGACTGACAGAGTATCAGACTACTTTCCGGATGTGTTACTGTTGATGATAAAGGTTGTGAAGGCATGAATCATGTTTGGCCGACATGATTAATGATATCTACAAGTATATGCTTGATCCGCATTGCTTGGTGAGCAAGGATTCAGCCGACAGAACAGAGTTTGTAAGAAACTAGACTGTTCCGGATGCCGACTAGAAAGGTGATGAAATTACTTGTGCGGATATATATAGAGGATGGATTTAGTTGTGAAGAGTATGATTGTGTGAAGGTATATGCGAATAAGTGCAGAACAGAGCAGAAGTAGCAAGAAAGATCCGGTATGTGAAAGGATAGCAGAATAAAGAACAGAGGAAAGATGAAGTGCAGCAGATCAGTGTACTGAGCCTAACCGGAACTGAACTCCAGCATATGCAGATGCTTCTAATCAGTTCAAGACTGTGATTCTTATCACTTTGTAGACAGTGTGTCTCCTTGTAGGCAGTGGGCCTCTTTGTGAGCAGTGTGCTCGGGCAATGAGCCCTAATTGGCAAGTGCCATTTTTGTAATTTCCTATTGTTCTAACAGAGAATAATTTTTGGGTTAATCACCCCGTGGTTTTCTCCCTTAACAGGGTTTCCACGTCAAAAATACTGTGTCATGTGTTTCTTATTTCATGGCAATATTTTTGTGTTTGATTCAATGCTGCATTAATTAACAATAAAGTTCAAAAAGGGAAATAATTAGGATAACTGATTCACCCCCCCCTCTCAGTTATCAACAATTGGTATCAGAGCTAAGTTCCTCCTAATAGAGCCTAACAGCTTGAGGAAGATCTGGGAGTTCAAATGGATGCATATGGTTTAAGGGAGCAACTCAAGACTGCCCTTGAGGATCTTGAACAGTCAAATTCTGAAGTCAATGAATTAAAGGAAAGACTCAAACAGGCTGATGAATTCATGAGAGAATTAAAAGACAAATTAAGTCTCTCTATGAAAAAGAGAAAGGAGCTGCTCCAACAATTGGCAAGACAAAGTGAAGAAAGCAATACAAATGAAGAATTGACTGAGCAAACCAAGTTATGTGAAAAGTTATCAAAAGAAGTCATTATGTTAAGACATGAAATGGAATCAGGAACTATAAAATTTACTCAAGAGATTGAAGAAAAAAGAAAAGCTGAAGACAATCTAAGACAATCTCTTAAAGAAAAATCAGAAGAATGCCACCAGATGGACAGGATTATCAGACATCTTGAATCTGATCTTGAAGATGCCAAAGATAATGAAGAAAAACTTGAGGATCAAATTGCCTCTCTCAAAAGAGACCTTCAAACAGCAAATGAATATAAAGAGAAATTCAAGATAAGTTCTGCTCAACTTGAAGTTCTTCTTGGAAGTCAAAAGAGGATAGATGACAAGTATGGTTTGGGATATGAGAAAGGAGAAAGCTCCAGATCCGGTCAAAAGAATTTTGGATCAGAAAATCCAAGGAATAGACCTAGAAGACCTCCGGTAAGACAGCCCAATGCTCAAAGATATCCATCTTTCAATGGATACTGCCACAGCTGCAACCACTTTGGTCACAAAGCTAATCAGTGCAAAAAGAGAATGAATCAGATTAATTCATCCTTCTCCGGACAGTGCTTTAACTGCAAAAGGTATGGACACAAATCCCATGAATGCAGAAATATGCAAGTAAACAATTCATTCAAAGGTAGATGCTTTACATGCAATAGAGTAGGTCATATGGCTAATCAATGCAAATCAAGAGGTTATCAGTCAAATATGCAAAGAAATGTTATTTGCCAAATCTGTAATAGGTCCGGTCATAATGCTAAAGTCTGCAGAAGCAAGAATCAGGACAAAAGAGGTCCGGTGTATAATCAGAATCAAGACAAGGGTAAACAAAAGATGAATGCGGATGAAGTTAGGAATCAGATGAGCAAGATTTGGGTGAAGAAAAGTTCAGAGAATGTAGAGGTTGGATCCGCACCAGACTCTGGTGCTGATATTTCTTCCGGAAATTAAAAAGTGAGCTCTGGCTCAGGGGGAGACTCAAAGAAAATCATGTTCCCCCAGCCAATCAAGTGGTGCCGGATGTGGCACAAGATGCGGAGTAAAGGGTTTAAAGATATAAGTCTTGAGATGATCCAGATAAGATTTCAGAGGTCCGCATGGAGATATGAAGAAGCTGTGATCGATCAAGTAAGACCTATTCCGGGAGATGCTCCGGTATGACAGAGGATTACAAAAAGATCCGGAGAGATCCGGAAGTGCATTGTCTTATTTTGCGGATTGGACAGAGTGTTTGGGATGTTCTTGTAATGTGTCACCTCGATTTATTCATGATTGAAAGATCCGGATGATGTTCACAGATCAGGACTGATTCGGGATACTCCAAGCTATCCGGATAAGGCAAACCGGAATAATATAGGTCGAGCATTTATTGCCATCAGATATTAGGGTTTGCGGAGCAATATAAGGGATTTCTCAAAAAGCATTTGCTCATTCTGCACTCAAGAAGAAGCGAAAAGTGGAGCTCTGCAACAAGATTCATCAAGCACACCAAAGATCTCCTGCCGAAGTCATTGCATAAAGAAATCAATCCAACCACTCCATGCAAACCGAAGGCGCATAAGGTATTCTCCGTTTTCATTATCTCACTGCAAATCTTTGAAGAAATGGCTACTCCAAATATAGTGAAAATCTCAGATAGGCCCCGACCTGAATTTAAGAAACATCCATACAAGTCATTGGAGGTAGATCCCTTAGGAGCATTTTCCAGTGTTCCTCACGGAGTTTTACACACATAAGACATTAGGGTTTACATACATGCAAGCATTGAGGAATTTGGGGAATTCAAATTGAGAGATCTCTATCACAAGCAACTGATAGACAATGCTTTTGAGCTTAAACCAGAGTATAAGGATATCCAGAAGAAACAATTTGAGCAATTTATTCATTTCCCCTGCTTTGAAGAAGATGAATGGGTCCGGTATGTACTGAGCAAGATGCATGACAACTTCCTATGGCTGGATAGACCCTGTAAGATCACAAAAGAGGCAATTAGAGCAGTAACTGGTCTATACTCTTCCGGAGGGATACCTATCCTCAAATCTGTCAAAAATAACATTGTAACTGAGGCCACCGGATCAAAATTTGATAAGAGGGCAATGACCATTGAGGATATTTCTGATCCGGATATCAAGTATGTGTCCATGATAATAGGATACAAGATCTATCACTCCAGCAGGGAGAATTCTGTATCCGGAACTGCAGTATACACTGCCTATGAGATGCTAAGGAAGAATGCAGAATATGATCTCTGCGAACTGCTCTTAAGCCAATTAGTGGAAAATATACAGAAAATCAAGAAGGACAAGAAGAATTCCTTTAAGTATGGTACTCTTATTGTATGTCTATTCTTCTACTTCATGAATGAGCTGCCCGGATCAAGTGGATGGGTATGGCAGAATGACAAACCTGTTGCAGTCCAAATAAGAGACTATCTACATGGGCTTGGGGATGCCAAAGCAAGAAATACAGCCCTATGGGGATACTTCAAAAACTTCCAAAGCATGATGCAAACAAGAGAAAGAATTCCCCAGTCTCTTGTTGAAAAATACAAAGACTCAGTGTGCTTTATGGTGGACACTGATCAGTGCCTAATGGAGGCAGTGGAGCCAAGGACTGTCTGGATCATGCCCATGGGGTATGAAGTGGATGAACAGATAGTGGAGCTGCATGTTCAACACATGCTAAGTCAGCCCAAAGATCCAAAGGCAGAAAGGTTTGGAACCTTTGAGGAGCTGAGTGTAAAGATCCATGTAGAACTCAGGGAACCTGAGATAAAGAGAAAGGTGAGAAAAGAAGTAGAGCATATTGCTCAAGGCCTAGGCATCTCAAAAGAGGCACTTGATGCCAGCTGGGACAAGAGGAGGAAGGCTGAGGAAGAAAAGAAAAGTAAAGAAAGTGTTCCGGTTGAAACTTCCACCCAGACCAGATCATCAAAAAGATCTGCACCTCCCACAACCAAAAGCTCAAAACCGGAAGTCCAGGCATCCGGCAAAAGATCTAAGACAAAAGCCACAAGGGCTTATGAAAGCCAAAAGGATGAAGAGGAAACAGAGTCAGATGAGGGAGTAAAAGAAATAAAGAAGCAGAAGAAGAAAGGATCTAGTAAACCCTCCACAGGCCAAGACAAGGATGAAATGGCAGAGGTATCTGTTGAAAAGCCCACTCTGTCTCTAGAGAGTGTAATCAAGTCGGTTACGGTGGATGGAAACCTTCAACCAATGACTGAATTTTATGATGACTACAATGAGGCTGACCAAAAGATTCTGCAGGAAGCCACAGTCAAATATCTGAACATATACAATAAGGCTTTCATTGAGATCATATCTCTTATTCCTAAAAGCCTAGAAAAGGAATTAGAAATAAGAAAGAATAATGCTCATGCAAAAGATCTTGAGATCCGGGAGCAGATAGCTATTCAGCTATATCCTCAAATTGATCCCAAGACAATGAACATAATCTTCAAAGACTGCAAAGATGAGTTCAGAAGTAAAGCCAGGATGAATCAACTCATGCTTGGTGAGACTGACAAAGTGGCCAAAGAGACAGAAGAGATCCTCCGGAAGGCCTTCAAAAGGTTCAATCTTCCTGTTGTAGAGGACTTAGGTGCAGAAACAGCTGCGGATTTGGAATCATCTGCTCCGGAAGAAGTGGGCCCTGAACAGACTAACATCTCTCCTCCGGTTTCCCCTACAGTCTCCGGATCCCAAGAAGAAGAGAAACTACAGGAGAAAGAAGCAGCAGTTAAAGAAAAAGAGGTTGACAGCACCCCAACAGAGAAAACCACGACTGAAAGTGGTAAGAGTAAGGAAGGAGAAAAGATTCAAAAGGACAAAACTGCAGAAGAGAAGAAACATCTGTCTCCGGCAAGAGACACTGCACAAACTGTTCAAGAATTCCTGACAAAAGCCACTATAGAAATTGATGAACCGGACCTGCTAAAAGGACCATTAGATTTTGACTCTTTGTCACCGGTGCAAACAATGAAAATAGCCTCATTTGCAAATGAGAAAGTCAAAGAGAAACTGCTGAAATCTCACATGGAAGACTGTGAGCTTATGGAGGTAGCATCTGGAGTGCTAGAAAAGATCATGCCATCTTTTCAAAAGGATCCCACAGCCTCCTCTTCCGGTAATCTCAAAACCTTAGTCAGCAGTGTTAGTACACATTTTGAATCTCTAGAAAAATCTGCTGAAGAAAAGGTCCGGAAGGAATTTTTGGATAAAAGATTTTCAGAAGTATTAGGATTAATCTCTAACGATAGGAGAAATATGAGTATTGGAATAAAGAGCTTAGAAAATGCTCTTAAGGATGGCGGTGACATTTACAAATTTTGTATATCCTGGTCAAAGGCAACAGCAGCAATTGATAAGAAAATAAAAGAGGAACAGGACAAGCTACAAAGTTTATCTCAAAGTTTTGATCCTCTCTCTTCCTCCATAATAAATCAAGAATGTCAGACTATTGCAGTCTTGAATGAAATAAAGAATCTTGAGAAGGAAAGGAAGAATATCACTAACCGGATGGGAGAACTTAGAAGGATTATAATCCCTAAGTTAGAAACTATGCATGAGGCCATCAGTGATGCTCAGACCACCGCCCAAACAAATGATCCGACAGATCTCAAGAGGGCAGAAGCTTTTGCATTTTTGTTGAGTGGTCACATCTCAATTTTGGATAGAATGAAGCAAAGTTGGGCTACAGAACTGATCCAATTGAAGACATCCTTTGCAGACATTCTTCAGTATATGTGAGTATGTAAATATGCGGCTATGTATAGAAAATTTTTGAAAATTTTGGTGTGCGGACCCTACCCTTTGCCATTGATGTCAAAGGGGGAGTGAGGAGCAGTGAAAAATGAGGAATCCAACTAAGGGGGAGTTCCGGAAATTGTATATAAAGACAGAGCATCAGCAAAGGGGGAGCATAGTGTAAACACTTAGTCATTTTTCACTAAGTGTTGCCATCAATGCCAAAGGGGGAGATTGTTGGCAAGAGACACTATATGGATTCATGGTTGTTGTCATTGATGGCAACAAAGGTCATCCCACATATCCGCAAGTCATGGTGTGTCTCTACCGGAAGTCAGAATAAAGATTGTTGTGGTCCGGTGAACAAGAACAGAGCATGTGGCAAGGTCCGACAGATTGGTCCGGATCTCTCAGAGGAAGTGTCTTGGTGCAGTGCGGATTTGGGGAAGTCAAGAGGACTACCTTGAGTGGTATATTCCAAGGATTTAGCCTCCAGTGATGGACAAGGAAAAAGATATGAATAGTTGAGTACCGGATTCCTGAGAGACAGTGAAAACAGAGGAAGAACTGACTGACAGAGGATCAGACTACTTTCCGGATGTGTTACTGTTGATGATAAAGGTTGTGAAGGCATGAATCATGTTTGGCCGACATGATTAATGATATCTACAAGTATATGCTTGATCCGCATTGCTTGGTGAGCAAGGATTCAGCCGACAGAACAGAGTTTGTAAGAAACTAGACTGTTCCGGATGCCGACTAGAAAGGTGATGAAATTACTTGTGCGGATATATATAGAGGATGGATTTAGTTGTGAAGAGTATGATTGTGTGAAGGTATATGCGAATAAGTGCAGAACAGAGCAGAAGTAGCAAGAAAGATCCGGTATGTGAAAGGATAGCAGAATAAAGAACAGAGGAAAGATGAAGTGCAGCAGATCAGTGTACTGAGCCTAACCGGAACTGAACTCCAGCGTATGCAGATGCTTCCAATCAGTTCAAGACTGTGATTCTTATCACTTTGTAGACAGTGTGTCTCCTTGTAGGCAGTGGGCCTTTTTGTGAGCAGTGTGCTCGGGCAGTGAGCCCTAATTGGCAAGTGCCATTTTTGTAATTTCCTATTCTTCTAACAGAGAATAATTTTTGGGTTAATCACCCCGTGGTTTTCTCCCTTAACAGGGTTTCCACGTCAAAAATACTGTGTCATGTGTTTCTTATTTCATGGCAATGTTTTTGTGTTTGATTCAATGCTACATTAATTAACAATAAAGTTCAAAAAGGGAAATAATTAGGATAACTGATTCACCCCCCCCCCTCTCAGTTATCAACACCGAACAACACAACTATAGCCCCACTGCCAATACAAAACAACAACCAATCCAAACACTTAAGGGTCAGCATCCTACACATTGTCAGACCCCGACCTCTCAATCTACACCCTTAATTCCAATATGGGATTCAGAGATAGATTTGGGAAGACATCTCTTCTGTCTTTGGACAATCATCCAAGAAATATCATTATCTAAATCCTCAGATCAAGGAGAAGGGAGACCTCTACCCTCGTCTCCACTTAAGACAACACTTGCTAAGAACGAGACAAACTAATCGAAGTAGCCACATGTCACAATAAAGTTGTTGGCATCTCAAGAGTAGAGATCCCATCACAACACATTGTTGTGGGGGGGGAGGGAGGAATCGTGTTGGAAGCAATCAATGTTGGGTCTGAAGAAGAGGTCTCAATAGAAGTCGAGGAATTCGGCGTGCCAACCACAAGGGAATCCTCCTTGGGAACATGACTCATCATTGGGGAACATGACAACATCGCCCCATTACAAATGGGGACCCCTGTTTTGAGCTCCAGTGCTTTGGCATAAGTTTTGGATGTCTTAAAAACTTTCTCAGATGGAGTCTGACAGTGATCTGGAAGGAGGTTTCTATCATGACAAGCTCAATGCAACGTTAAACCTTGGCGCCTTGATAGAAGTTGATATCTTTACCCTCAAAGTGATTTGAACTTAGGAAATATTGCAAGGAAGGGCTATAATAACCCAAGGCGCTAGTATGCTCTTGAAGAGACCCAAATGTGTGCCTCCATTAGAACTAGCCTCAAATCATCTCAAACCATGGCGCCCTGCTAGGAAATGATGTTCTAACTCTCAAAGTGCCTTAAACATTGAGAATTTTGCAAGAGAATGGACTAAGTTAGGCGCAACTTCACACTTGTAGAGACCTAGATGTGCGCCTAAAGTTAAACTTGTGCAATCATCATTGGTAATGGCAAAATGTGCGTCTGGAGACCAACTGTGGATCCAAACTTAGCTAAGATTGCTTCATGAAGATGAGGCGCACTTTTGCACCTGGAGAACCATCAGAATGCACCTTGACATGAGAAGTGCCTAAACCAATGATAAAGTGCGCCTAGAGAAGTCTTAACATTCCTTGAGTGCTAAGCATTGATCAAGCTCACATAATACATCCCAAAACTAAGGTGCATTTTTACCTCTGTTCCACCCTATTTTTGCGCCTAAGTAAGAATATGGTTAATTTCATGAGCTTTGAGGATATCTAAGTGTTTGGAACTTCTCCTTGAGTCTGCATCATGTTTTGAATCAATAGAAGTTGAAGTGAACATCTGTATATTCCTAGGCACAATTTCACATCTGGACAGTCACCAAAGTGCGCCTAAGCAAAAGGAGGCTTGGAACTTGAAATTTGATAGCACCTTGAGGTAAGAAGCCTTCTGTGCACTAAATTGAAACCATAAGTTGAAGCATGGTCATCACCTAAGTAGTCTAGGCGCACTTTCTCACCTCCAAAGACCAATTTTGGCGCCTTGGAAACAAAGTGCATGTAAACATGAGAATGAGCGCCTAGGGATGTAGTCTTCTCCTAAGAGTTTAAACAAGTATTTGAAATCATCAGAGTGCCAAAAAACAAGCCCAAGTATGTGAGGCACAAATTCACACCTGGACAAACCTAAATGAGCGCCTCAATTGTGAAGGCAAGAATCAATGTTGGAGGGTCTTTACTTGGTCCAAATGAACATCCTTAAGTATCCGAATGAGTTTAAAGTCATCAAATACACCAACTATAGCTAGGCGCACTTTTCAGCCTCAAATCAGTGCCTCAAGAGAAATCACATGAATTCGCCTTAGGAGTGGAGCGCCTTGAAGAAGAGGAACATTCTAAGTTATCTTCAGTTGTTTAAAGTCACAGAAATGACAAGTATAAACCCAGTTTGATGTTAGGTGCACTTTAGCCCCCCTGCAAACCTAGATTAGCGCCTCAAGAAAAGAGCATAAATTCACACTTTTGAGTGGGCACCTTGAGAGATAGTCATTCCAAGACATTTCTAATTGATTGAAAGCATAAACATGACAAATATGAAGACATTTGATGCTAGGCGCATTTTTGCCTCTCTGCACACCTAAATGTGTGCCTAGACTAGAAAATGCTTAGTGTTTTCTATGTGTTATGAAATTGAATTTTAATCAATAGTTTAATATGTGGCTTTCTCTGTGTTGTAGGAGCGTGGATGGAATTAAGGAGTCAATCAAGGAGCAAGTCACTTGGAACCACCTTCAAGTAAGGAATGAAGATAGGAGGCAGTCACTGCAGAGCAGACATCTTGTTACCACTCCAAGCGATCATTTCGAGATCATCATGCCGGAACACTTCATCATCTACATCAAGAGAAGACATTCATCTATCAAACTTCAAGACTCTTCCATCTTCAAGTCTCTAAGAAGTCTCCTACTCCATGTTATGAAGAAGAATCATCATCTACACTACTCTCCATGAAGATGCATCCAAAGAAGATCTATATCCTGCCAAAAGAAGAGATATCACAGAGTTAGACGAATGAGCAACATGTATCATATACATCCGACAGACACAAGGCAAAGTCAGCAAGGATACATTCCCAAACATTCAAGTTCATCAAAGCAATCGTGTTCGAAGACATCACACAGATGATGCAATTTGGGAATATGCCCAAAAGCAAATTGAATAAACTATTGGAATCCATACGAGTCGCTGAGGTGGCACCTATGTGGCATGTACATTATCCTCACCAATCAGATGTTGCCATGTCATCCTTGTCTAAGTACATTGTACCTGCATGCTCAAATAAGAGGATAAGGGTGTTCTCTAAGGGAAAGGTCTTCCAACTCATCATCCTCATCACCTTGGGAAGTGTCTCTTTTCTTTTCTATGTACAAAATGCTAAAAATAGGCATAATTGCCTCGTTGTAAAGATCTGGGCTGTTCATTTGCAAATCAATCTCGGTCGTCGGTTGTATTTTTAAAAACTATATAAAGGCCTTGTTGCCTCATTTGTAAAGTTAGTCAGTAGGTAGTAGAGATAATAGAGTAGGAGAATAGAGTAGTAGAGTAGGAAGAGACTCTCGAATTCTCTAAGAGTACTTGAAGTTGTAAATATTTCTCAAGATTAATGCAAAGACATTGTAGCATTGGAGCTTGGTGCTAAGTGGTGTCTTGTGAAATAACATGGTTTCTTGTATCTTGATTGAATAGAGAGATGTTTCTAAGTAGATTAGAAGTAGAGTAGTAGCTCAGTGATGTAATGCATGTATGTATTGAATATTTGATCAACTCCTAGCTCATGCTTTTAACATCCATCGCTGGTGGAGTGTTGTGTAAAGCCAGTCTGAGCTTCATTATAATTTGCTTAAGTTCAGTTGTGGTTACGCATTCAAATTGCGTCAACTATGAGTGTTTGAATGAAAGTTCATAACATGAAAACCATTCGCTAACCTTAGGAGATTGCACCTACTCCATGTAGTTGTAGGCATTCTTGGCAAAGTGAAGTTAGATTGATTAAGGAGTTTGTCTATTCATGCATCATCATTGCCTCTTTGACCTTAGATTAGTTTCTTTAAACCTTTATCTTTTTCCCTTTTTTTTAATATATCGTGCATACTTATCCCTTTGTGATTATCCGCAAATCACATCAAACTAACTGATGCTATCCTATGAGCAAGTTGAGAACCAACATACTGGAACCTTGGAGATAACCCACTAGATCACATTGTTTAGCTTTTGGGTATCTTTGTTCAAGAGAGGATAGATTACCTTAGTAATTTATTCTAAGTTGCATGTGCAAGAAAAACACATCAACAAGAACCATTAATTGTTAAGTGGTCTAGGCGGGCATCCTATCACCACGAAGTTGCACCAGCCTTGCAATGAGAATGGGGACAAACAAAAGCCAGGGGATCGATGGCAAAGCATCATCTACAGTGAACAATATCCCCAAAGAGGCCTTGGAGATATCAATGTCCACCAAAATACGAGCATACGTGGTGAGATCCATGGCAAAAATTGCAGTGTCCATCTTCCAAAAACGACTAATGGCATTACCAATGGCCTAATAACGAGATTCTTCCCAGAAATGGAGGGGAAGATTGGGAAGCCTAACCCAGACTGGCTTGATATTAAGAAGTTCAAAGAGGGGGTTGAACAAAGACCATGGCTTGAGCAAGAGGGAGTGCTCGCCTCACAGCCATAACTCGTTGTCCAACACCAAATCCATGTCATTCATGGAGTCAAAGGTTGCTATGAAGAAGCCCTGAGCACAAGGATAGAGCTCAATCTTTCCTTCAACAATAGGCAGCCATAAATCTGAAACCCATTTAAGAGAGGACCACAAGATGTTAAATTTGCCAATAATGCCACGGTGACAGTAAAAATCTGTATCATCAACTACCTCTTGTCCACAAACCACGACAAGGGAGGTTTGGGAATAGGGCAAGGGTCAAATCTTGTCACAAAGAGGAGGGCGAGCAGAAGCCCTCGAACCTACCATGGCTGCATAGGAAGGGGAACCACGAGCAGACCCCATGCAGCAAAAGGAGCCTTAGTGTCGTCCATAGCAAATACCAGCACCTTAGGAGAATCCACACAAGCCACAACACCATCTGCCGCAAGCACCAACATATTCATGCCAAAACCTGACACAACGCAGCCTTCGCCAGCGAGAGGCAAACAAGAGGACGAGATAACTCCAAATCCATCGCGAGAAGCACCAGACATGACAGCACAGAGGAAAATCAGATTGTAACAGTCTTTTCCAATGTTTTACTTTTATAGTCTCATTTGATACGTTCTGTAACTGTATTTTGCAAAAAAAAAATGTTTTTGAAAGAAATTTTAAGTATCTTTTTACATTGCCAAGTTTTGCTGATTTTTGGTCTGCCGACGATGTGAACTATGAGAGAATTTGCACATTCAAAATGTGAGATGATGTGTTATTTTGTGAAAACAAATCTGGAAAACGGCAACACCAATAAATATAATATTTGACAAGTGGTGAAAAGGTTTTAAATCCCAACTTATACAATAAAAATACGATATACATAGATAAGACATGATGAACAAGATAAAGTAATCTTTCTATCATGAACAAACAAAGTAATTCATTTATTGATTGCAAAAAAATCTATATATCACAAAACCCAACCTGCATCGTTTCTTTTACAATAAAATTTGATTCGCTGTCAACATAGTGACTCTTTCTAGTGAGCCAAAAAATTAGCATATAATATAACATACAAAAAGGCCTCCTCATACTCTGCTGCATACTGGGGAACCACCAGTTCTGAGGAGACCATCTCAATCCTACAAATTCCATACTTCTTAATAGCCATCCAGCTGAATGAAAGTTGCCGTCCTGCTGAAACCCTGATGTTTCCACAATGATATGACTTGCAGTATTCATCCGTCTCTAGTGAAGGCAAATAATCATGTCAGTTCATGGTTTCATTAAGGCAGGATTTCATCGGACACTTGCAGTCTCTCAAATTGATCAAACGTCCCATGCTAACGATTCATCTCTTGTAAAAGAAGCATGACTAGCCAATCTTTACCATTTTGTCAACTAAGGATCCATCTGTTGTAAAAGAACATGGACTAGCCAATTTTTCCCATTTGGTCAATGAGAGTGCCAATTTGGTCCCCACTCAGAGCCCTTGAAATATTTCCTGGCTCATGCAAATTAAACACTACAACTGCATACAAAAAATCAGCAACAATAAGCCAAATACCCTTCCATGTGCAAAATCAAATATGTGAAAAGAACGCAGAAAGAAAAAATTCATATAATTCACCTGGAATGCAATTCTCTTCACATAGAGTTATGGCTGTTATGTCCATTGCAGTTGAAAGACCTTTGGCAGCAAAGTCCCTATATGATATGTGGTCAATTATAGCATTATTGCTCTTTCTGGGATCACAATCATAAACCCCATCTACATTTGTTCCTTTCAGAACCACCTCAGCATTAACTGCAAAACCAAAAGGCTCTAAATAAATTCCTTAGCCTCCTAGCTAAAGATGACTCCAAGTACTCCAATGTTTTTTGCACTTAAAAAGGGAGAAGATTGTACTCTCAGAAGCTCGGAGAGCAGCTGCTGTATCAGTACTGAAGAAAGGATTTCCAGTCCCTCCACCAAATATGACCACTCTGCCTTTCTCAAGATGACGGATTGCCCGGCGTCTAATGTATGGTTCTGCAACCTCTGCCATTTTAAAAGCCGTCTGGACACGAGTTTGAACACCTAAATTCTCCATAGATGCCTGTAGAATTATGGAATTCATGACAGTTGCCATCATCCTGAGGGATAAATATCAACACTTTGTTAGACTTAGCACATATTTTAAAATATAATGGACCACTTACATTTGCTATCATAGACGCAGATCAAAAAGTATAAAAGCATAATATGTTAAGCACACTGGTTTTACAATACCCATACTGAAACAAATATCATTGCACAGATATTTTCATCTCTCTAAGAAAATTGACAAGATAGCAGAATAAAGAAGACAGGCAAGCAAACACAGTAAGGCGTAAACAAATACAAGACAAACAAATCAAACTCATTTATGATCCACGTTTCCAATCGATTCCCAACCATTTATGAGCTGAAACATCACAGAACCCTTAATGGTAGAACAGTGCAAGTTAACTTCCAAACAGAATCCATGACTCGAAAGAAGTTAACTTGCAAAACAAAATAAAAAATACAAAGAGATTACTCAAGATTACTCTTAAGTATCTTCAGCATATTACATGCACATGGTGTGAAATACGATTACAAATTTCCAGAACTCTAGTCTGCCATATTCCAATTTTGCTATCCCAGATACAATGGGTGAGGCTTGCTGAAGCATGTTTGACCAAGGTGACTGTTTCTTTGTTTTATTCCTTTGCCTAATACATGATGCTTATAATTTAAAATTGCTGAAAATCTTATCAATGTCAGCCATGAGCAGGTGCGGCTGCCAACTTCCCAGTTCCTTAGTGTTCAACATTAACAGTGTCACAACCATTTGGGAATCTGTTCCCCCCAGGAGTCTAACTATGTGCTTTACTCATGTTTTTTCATTCAAAACCAAATTCCAAAAGCCTCTGGAAAGAAAAGGCCTGGATCATAAAGCATACCAGAAATTTGGTTTGTCTTTATGATCTCTGCAAAGATTTCCATGGCGGGCACTATCTGTGTCTAGTTTGAATGAGCTTGGCAGGAGGAAACGGCAGGACAAAGGGAAACACTTTGCATTCCTAATAACTTTTTCCTAATCCCATCCTTCAGGAGCAAAACTAATCTATTTTACTTACTCAATCTACTACTCATTCTTTCTTGCCCTAGATTTAGAAACAGAAAATGGTGAACAAGAAGAGACATCCAACCTTGGCTTACTACAGGGAAAAAAAGAAAAGGAAGATGGTATATGGCACAGTGGTGATCAGTGAAATGAATGCATTCTTTAAGGGCTTTCTCGAAAGGAATATAAGAAAGAACCTAGCTCTGAGACAGGGAATATGTCTTCCCTTGATCCATCATCTGACATGACTAAGAGTTGAATCCATGGAGCTTTTTTGCTATTCTCAATAACTCTCCCAGCCTGCAGTCATTTTTTGTCCCTTATAGTACTAGCCTATATTACTGAATTCACTGCATATTGACCAAAAAGTTCAAAAACAGGCGACTACCATTACAATCCCTGAAAATTCATTTGAATTCATCCATGATATTCATCCATACGAATGCCAAAGATTTTATTTAAAACCCTAAAAAAAATGTTGTTTCACCATGCAGAGATTCCAGTTGTTTTTCAGAGAACGGTGCCTCAATTTGCTTGTGTTATAAACTTATATCATTTTAGTGCAGGTGTGTTGTAAGAACCAGCATATGAAATTTTCACAAAAATTCGCCAACAAGAAATAGCCACGCAGTTTAGATTGTACAGCTTTGTGATTGCAGGGCAATGCATTGTTGAATGATTATTGCGAAGCTTTCTCATAATTTTGAAGAGTCATTGATTGTTGCTTGCCTTTCCAGTGGCAGTGTCGACTACTGGACTTGTGTAATGGCTATCAGCTAGGATGAAACTTTCCTATTCTGTACCAGAACAACACAACAACTGACACATTGTGTATTGGGCTGATTATTCACATGCTCAGCGTATTAAAAAATTCTTGCAGCACATTACCAAAAGATGCCCAAAATATATATCTCAATATACACAAGACACACCGATGGACCATATATTTGTACATTTCCAGCAATGGGTTTTGAAAACTGTCATTTGATCTAGCATCTTCAGAGGCCTCATTCAAATCTATGATGGTTGCTTGACATTCTGCCAGTTGTGTCAATAAGCCGCCAGTCATCACAAATGGTGCCCAGCAAGGTTCTGACTGCTATTTTGTTTTGTGGGATGATTTAAAACCATGGTGAGGTGTTTTTAAAATTGAGGACATTTTTTATTATAGTCATATAGGTAGGGGTGTTTTTTATTAAAACCACACATTATTGAGGTATATATTTTGGAGTTATTTCGGGGGCAATTTTTGTTAGATATTTCAAGCAAAAAAACAAAAGTCAGTTTTAAAATTTTGATGAATTCAAAAGTTCAAAAGTCAAAAACATTTTTTTGCAAAACCAAAACAATTGTAGTGTTCAGTATTCAAGGTACCTCCGGTTCACGTTTACAGGTCAAGCCATCATGATTGAACTATTGTACCCAACGCCTAATATAGCTGCAACGACCACGTTTGTAGCTTCATCCCTATAAATAGCTAGGGAGAAATAAGAAAACATTTATTTTCATTTCCCTCTAATACCCATTCGTTGCTAATTTAAGACAAATCCTGACTGAAAGAAATTTTCATTTCTTTCTAAGCAGGCGTCATTATAGGACGAATCATTTTCACGTGCTACCTACGTGCCACGTACCTCTCTACTCTCATGTACTTTAACCTCACTTTCACGTACCGACATGTATATTGAAAGGACGGCTTCTTCCACGTACCAATGGGTATATATCGAAAGGGAAAGCATATTGGTCTAGCAGTATATAGAAAAGGAAACTTATTGGAATGATAAGGAACCAATCCATCTCCACTTGACAGAAAAAAGCCATAAGGTGTCGTGAATTGTATTGTCTCTGAGCATTATCGATGGAACCAAACTCAAAAGTGTGTAATCTTTGTAATCATGTCCACATAATACGCCAAGGACATGATATCTTGGCAAATTAATGTCACCAACAAACAAGAAGCAAAGATAATATCAAAATATTGGCATCAATACAAGCCCTTGTTCATGCAGTTTTGCAACCAATACAAGATGTTGTGGCAAGATATCAATAGGTTGCAAAATCAACTACAAGATCAGACCCCCAATGCCTCATCAGAGAAGAAAGATGTTGTCAACAGTGATGTTCCTTCCCCAAGTAGTTCAACTCAAAAGGCTGCTAAAGACAAAAAAGCCCTTGAAGAAGAAAGTTAAGCCCCCTCGTGTCACAGAAAAGTGTTGCAGAGAAGAAAAATGTTCATGTTCCTTCTTCAAGCAATATTGAGCCCCCTCATGTGTCACAGAATAGCATTGCAAAGAAGAAAGATGTTGATGTCCCTTCTTCAAGAAGTACAACTCAAAAGGCAGGAAAAGACAAAAAGTCTTTCAAGAAAACTGTTGAGCCCGTCTTGTGCCACATAACAATGTTGTGTCTAAATCAAAAAGTGTGTTGTCAAAAGCCGTCAAGGATACAATACCTTTAAGTCCTCCAATTGTTGAATCTCCACCTATTGTGCATGTATGGGAGACAATAAAACCCAACAAACATTGTATTGAAGAATTTTCATGTACTGGAATATTCCAAACCTATCAAATTTGTGTTTGGAGGTATTCGAAACAATAGTCAAGTTGAGTCTTCACCTGTTGATCAATCGTGTGAAATTGACAAGTTAAGTCAATCAAAATCAACTTGCATTAAAACCCATCAAGTCTAAACTTGTTGTCATTGTGGACGTCAAAGACATACCTCCTGAGATTGTTTTGATCTACATCCTTGTCTATCATGTGGTCAACACACACATTCTGAAAAACAATACTATGTCAGAGATCCACCTACAAAATTAATGAGGTGCATGCATTTTGAATGGATAGATCACTCTAGGTGGCAAACAGAGAATCACTTTTTGTCAAAATCCTATAGGAGAGTCAAATCCACCATTTCAGATGATAGCTCAGCTACGCCTAATGCAGATGTTGTTGATCTAGTTGATAATAAACCCAAGATCGCAGATATTGTTGAGCAATGGTACGAAAGCCTATTGAGCTTGTCTACTCCTGAAGCTAAAGCTGGTGTCGATCCAATTGATGATGAGCTAAGCATTGCAAATATGGATACTAATACATGTACTATTGAGCAACAACCTATTAAGAAAATTGTAGAGTTGCACTCAATTCCCACAAAGGATAATTGTGCTCTCAATCTCTTTGGTGTTGATAGTAGTGATCTTTTGTACCTATGATTTTCCATTGGGATTTTGATAATGAGCACACTAAGACTACCACATATGTAGCTCAATACAAATTATTTGAGGCCATGGGTACTACCTCTTGTTGATTATACTTTTGCACTTGAGTTGTAAGTTGAAAACCCAAAAGGGTGGCTTAATGGAGACTTGTGATGAAAACCCAAGAGGGTGTCATTGAGTTGTGCATTTCTATACAAAAGGTTCATGAATGTTATCCTCTTTCCAATGGGGCCTTTGCAAAAGCTCTCCACTCCCATTTTATAGGGGGAACATCAGGATTCAAATTCCGAGTTCTTCGTGCATGGCACTTGGAGAAACATCAAGATACAGATTTTGAGCTCTTCGAGCATGGAAATTGGAGATTGCTCACATTGTCCATTGAGGATTTGTCATTGCAGCATATTGCAAATTACAGCAGATTGCCACTCAGCAAGTAATGTTTAGCTCAACATCTAAACTCTTGAGCTTGCACACTTCATTTTGGTTTTTGATGACTATGCCTTGGAGCAAGATCATAATATGCCTTCATTTTCGATAGTTTTTCCTACCACAACAGGAGTTTTTATGTCTCGACATTGTGGACAAGTGGTTCAAATTTTCGACTTGACAGAAAGTCGGATCATTCAGTGCATGCTTCAACACTCTTTTGGGTTACTCATGGGCACAATTAGCTTGGTTATCCAATTTTTAAGTCACATGGTGTAGCTGGCACACTTTTGGACTACTCATGGGCATAAACAACTTGGATTCTCTAGTTTTCACTCATGTGATGAAGACAGAAGTTGGAACAGCCTTCTTTTGCAAATTTCATCACTCACAAAAAACGGGTGCAATATTCTCTCAAAATAGGATATAGCATCGTGGAAAGCTGACTCTACTTGAGAAAACAAACTTAGGTCTAAATACCAAGTCCATATCTTGGTTCTTAAAAAGCTAAAAAAGGGAATCACCTAGGAAAAACCTTTTGTAGAACACTGGAGCTTTGTATCAAGAAAAAGAGGTGTCATAAACAAGTTGTCCAATGCGCAACACAAACAATAGTTTTAAAAATAATGTACATAATCCTAGGAGTAAGATAATAATTTATATTTCCTAGCTGCATTAAAAGTTGAACCAAACGACGTACTGAAGTCATTTTCCTATTGTTAAATATGTACATTGTATCACAATTTTTATCGACCAATGCAATGAATGCATTAATGGATGAATGTTATTAACTTCATTGAATAGTCCCGTCCATTATATTTGTCAATCTTTTCTACATTTCATTCCTGGGACTAACACACTCTCAGTACTTGCAAAGATCTCAAATATGGACCTTTAGTGAGTATTTGGCAAGTATCTCAAGTATGGATCTACGATACTTTCTCTACGTCTCAAATGTTTATTTAGTCATGATCGCATATATAGGTTTGTTGTGACTTAGCTACCAACACTGCTCTATGCCATTTTTGGCCTACAACCAATAATTGGGAAGTATGGATCATAGGATACTTGGTGGCGCAGAACTAACTAAAGTACATATAGAGGGTTCAAACATAGGCAAGCATTAATCACAAGTACTCAAGTACGAGTATGCCAATTACACCTAGTAACTAATTCATCTGCCTCGAAGTATGAGTCAAGTAACATTACGACTTTTAATTATACTAAATTGCTATGTTACCGGTCCACTATAGGCAGGTGTTGGGTTCAAGTCCAATTCGTTCTAGATCTTGATGCAGTGCAGGTAGGGGTGCGTCCAAGGGACACATTTAAGACTGTGGGTTCATCATTAATCACAAGTACTCAAGTACGAGTATGCCAATTACACCTACTAACTAATTCATCTGCCTCGAAGTATGAGTCAAGTAAAATTACGACTTTTAATTATACTAAATTGCTATGTTACCGGTCCACTATAGGCAGGTGTTGGGTTCAAGTCCAATTCGTTCTAGATCTTGATGCAGTGCAAGTAGGGGTGCGTCCAAGGGACACATTTAAGACTGTGGGTTCATCTCGGACGAACCCAAGCGAGCTTTAAGGAACCTACAACGAAACCAACCAATTTTGACTTCTTTTGCTTTTTTATTCTTTAAGACATTTGGTTTTCACTTGAACATATCCCTAACCCTAGAAACCTCATTCCAAGGCATTTGAAAGACAAAAACAAAGTAGTTTACCTCATTGTGAATGCAAAACACAAAAATCATTCATTTTTTGTTTAACTTTTGTTCTTGCTTGCCATCAAATGAATAGAGTTGAAGATTGATCGATGAAGGTTCCAAAGTAATTAGTTTGCTATTCTTATGTGTGTGCAAGGGCCCATTCGCTACAAAGGAGATAGTAGAGGAAGATTTTTGCAAAAGAGGTTTTTTTTTTTTTTTTTTAAATTCTTGTTTTTTTCCTTTCTTCTATGAATCTATGGCATATGCTTAATTTTTTAAACTCAATTAAGTTCTATGTATATCTTTGTGTTTTCATTTGTTTCAAACGTGTTGTTTATTGAACTTGTTGAGCCAATTTAACCTCTATGGACCAACCCCGCTTCAAAACAGACCCAAATTCTCCCCTTTGAAAATATGTTAATATGGTACGACTAGATTTAGGTGATGGGGATTATATTTGGATTTGCAATGGGTGAGATGGTCAATATTCAAGCTCATATGGTTGGATAAGCCAATTTGTGTGGCATCCTTGTGATGGGCATCAAAGCTTGCCTAGGAAAAAATAATGTACCCATTCTATCAGAGCAAGTCATAGGACATATTAATGAGTAGGAAAAAGCAAATGAAACAGCAAGCCATAAATCAAATATCCTTTGCTAAAGAAAGGATCTTGAGCAATGAAGCCCCTTCACCGCCATCTAATCTTCAGCTTGTAAAGAGCCACCCATTTTTCGCCACACCTAAAGAACTTACGACCTTTACATGTAAGAGATCAAAGGGACCACTGGAAATGGCATTTCACAATGAGTCTCGTGAGATTGTTGATCAACACATTGAGACATGTATCCATGCAAATGGATTGGCTTTCAATGTTGTTTGCTCACCATATTGGCAACAAATGGTGAAATCAATTAATGAGGCTTCAAAAGGGTAGAAGGGCCCAAGTTTCGAGAAGGTACACATCTTGGATAAAAAAAGGTGAAGTTTGTAGACAAGTCATTGAAACCTAGAAGGGATTCTTGGGCTGAGACAGGGATAGACATCGTTTTCGATGGATGGAAGGATGCAAAAAATTGGCCATTGATCAATCTTAATGCAATGTCCCCTAAAGGAGCAATGTTTTTGAAAGCAGTGGATTGTGAAGGGGAGATGAAGGATGGTGCATTTATTGCTAATATTCTTTGTCAAGCCATTGAGGAAGTGGGGCTTAGAAACATTGTTCACAAAGCCAAAAATTGTAGAGCAGTTGGTTTATTGGTTGAGAGGCATTACTCACATCTTTTGAACACCTTGTGCAGTCCACTCCCTCAACCTTATGCTACAAAAAATTGGCACCAAAATTGATTGGATCGAACAGGTGTATACCCAGGCTGAAGACATCCAAATGTTCATCACCAACCACCCTATGTCACAAGGCATATTTAGAACATTCTCGAAATTGAAGTTGTTGAAGTGAAGCAATAAGATATGTTTCACTTTAGTAATTTTTTTTTAAAATTAAGTTCATGTTTTCTTCTTTAAGAAGTTAAGAATCTTTATTTTTCTAATTTTTTAATTTTGATTTCTATTCAATAGGTTGTTGAGACCTATTTTGCCTCCAACACAATTGTCTTAAGATGACTTGTGAAGCTTCAAGAGGCACTCTCTAACATGGTCATAAACCAAAATTGGTCCATATGGAAGCAATCTAGCACTGCAAGGGCAGTAAATGTTAAGCGGATGATCCTAAATGACACTTGGTGGGTTCGTGTTGAATATCTCTTCAATTTCATTATACCAACATGGATAGGCCTTGTTTGGGAAACATATCTAATGGCATCGACTCAATGATTGAGAAGATGAAGGCCATTATAAATGCAAAAGAGCAAGATCCTAAAGAAAATTTCTTCAAAGTTAAAACAACTACACAAAATTATTGAAGAGAGATGGAACAAAATGACCACCCCGCTACATCTTATCTTTGCATTGAGTTCCAAATATTATAGTGCTGAGGTCCGTTTTGTGTCAACAAGGATTGCCCCATATAGAGATCTTGAAGTCAGCCAAGGGTACAAGACAGCACTTCGTAGACTCTTCATTGATCCTGACATGTGGGATGCAGTTAGACTTGAATTCATGGATTTTGCACACTCCAATGACTTTAAGTTTAGTATTGATTCTCTTTGTGACAAGTTTAAGGTTGATGCTCATAGTTGGTGGTACTTCCATGGTCAATCATTCACACACCTATAACCTCTTGTGATCAAACTTTTATTGCAAGTTTTATTAAAAATTCTTTTCTTTTAAGTTTCATTTATAATTTTAAATTTTAAATTTTATAACTCTAACTCTTGAATTTTGTCTTAATAGGTTGCTAGTTCATCTACATCTAAAGAGGAATTGAAGCACACATTCCTTCATCCACTCAATAAAACGCAACCAACTACACTCAAAAAAAGACAGAGGACTTAGTGTATGTGCATTCCAACATGCGCCTCCTTTCACACAAAGTGGTTACAAGGAAGGGGGCACTAGGAAGTGGGATTTTGAGCCAAAGCATACTCACTGGGCTGCTACCATTTCCCACCTAGCTACACTTGATGTTGAGGACAAGCCAGCTAGCGAGCATGAGAGTGCCAGTGCTAGTGCCAATGCCAATGGCACTGTTTATGATTCTTCTAATACACCAATACCTACGTCACCTAATATGGATGGTGATGATGATATTTTTGAAGACCCATATGACATTGATCCCTGATCAGTGATGGCCGATTGTTGACACTTGACATTATTATTTTTAATTTGAATATATATCATGATATTCACGTTTTGACTAATTGAAATCGTAGTATTTTTTATTTTTGTGGTGGTTTTGTTTATTATATGATGTTATGTGGTATTCTGAACTTAATTACTGCTGCAAATATGTATATATTTCTGATTTTTATATGTTTTTGTATGGACAAACCCAAACTCAAATTTTTTTGACCAAACCCGTGAACCCAAACGCCGAACTAGTACCAAGATCAGTAACGTAGCTAAATTACTAATTAGACGGAGCAAGCTAGGGAAATTTTATCTAGTGAAATACATCATGAAGCAAAATATGACATTCTAGAGAGAATAATGTAGCAGGCTGATAAATAGACTGCCAAATCACACGTTAAGGTTTTGTTTCAAAAAACATCTGCATGCATAGACTGAGAAAACTTATATTGTATTGATCCATGGCAATAAAGGCAATTGCACTGCAATATATACCAATAAAATCAAGCATTAAAACTATAAAATAATATATTTGAACTTGTTACAAAGCACAGTCAAACTATCCTTGAAGGAGATGCATTCCAGTACAGCCTATAAGCTCAATTTCCATGGTCATGAATCATTTTCTGGTGGAAACATGTAACAATGAGCAACACCAGAAATTATCTCCATGGAAAATTTGCTTCATATCTTTATAAAGGAGCTTTATATGCATGCTTACAATTTCAGCCTACGCATATCACTCACTGGCAACAGTCTATATATGATTCTTGATCCTACATCCTAAACAAGAAAGAGAAGAAGAATAAAATGTCCTGTCAAAAGAGGACAAGCTGCCTACAAAATATTATTTTTTTATTTTCTTGACACCTTTAATAGGAAGATCATAATTCATGGCAACGAAAAATTTAATAAAAGTACAATACTAAACCACAAAATATCCTGTCCAAAAGAGGACAAGCTGCCAATACATTATTATATTTTAATTTTCTTGACACCTTTATTAGGAAGATCATAATTTGTGGCAAAGCAAAATTTAATAAAAGTAGAATATAAACCACAAAATTTGACCAACATCCATTTGACAAATATTGGAAAATCAGTTCAATATATAATTATCATCTGAGAAGCACACTCAAACACAAAGAAAGGAAGGCAATTTTACATCACCCTATCTGATCCGCAGAAGCTCTGTCCAGACCAGTAGATCCCACCCATGAAGATCCACAGAAGAAGTTTCGACCTCCTACAATTATCGCAACCTGACAAGGACCATAAGTTATAATGTTTCGCGCCTCAAACCAATATCATGTATAGGCAGAATTTCTCACAAAATAATGCTTTAGTATAGAGTCTTTGTTGGCATGAAAAGAAATACAATACATGACTGCACATGCATATGCTTCTACACAATATGCATCTAACATGGTTACTCACAAAGATAGATTCCCTCAATCATGGGAGATTTGATTAGAGAATCTGCACAGATTGAAACAGTGAAATACCTCTACACCAAGGCGATTAACAGCTGCAATTTCTCTGGCTATTAGAGTTGTCACCTACAAGAAGGGAACATGACATTCCAATTGCTGTTTAGTTTCAAAAGTCTCCAAACCCACGTACCAAGGTAATTTGGTGAGCAGTCATACAAAGGAAGCAGTAAGATTCCATTTAAAATGATTTTTAGAATTCAAACATGAAAGATTGCTACCTTTGGATCAACATTTTGTGCATTCCCAGCTAAAGCTGTTCCACTTATTTTAAGTAGCACTCTACGCCATCTTGGAACTGATAGAGTTTTAGTTTTCAAATTATTAGAAAGACCAACTGGAGAAGGTGTAACTGCAGAAAACCTGCATAAAGGAATCAACACATATTTAACATGCACAAATAACAGGGCTATCATCTACCTTTTGGTGTCAAATGACTGCATTAAGGAAAATCAGATATTTTCTGTAATATTTTACACTAAAAGGCCTGAACTTGATGGGGTAATTCCAAAAGCTGATTGCTGCTATAAGAGGGATATCTATTGTCAAATAAGTGCCTAACCAAATCAACCAACTGGACTGAAAAGAGAAACAATATAGTTCAACATTTCTAGCAACTAGTAAATTATATCCAACAAATAGTTAAATGGTCCTAGGAACAAATTTTCAGATATAACTTATACGAGGCAATTGTGTTGTAAAAATTATTGGGGATCCACGGGGACATGTCCCTAGCTCCTCAGTGCCCCAAACATCTTGGGGATGCTGAGATGTGGACAAAACGTTCCCCCAGCTTCCCGAACACATGGTCCCCAATAGGGAGAGATGTCCTTGAGATGCCCTTACAGAGCAAGAATATCTCCTCCATCTCTAGCAGCTCAAAAAAAGTCAATTGAATTGAAAAAACAAACACAAAAAAAAAAATAATAATAATTTAAACATCAATTCTTTGGCATCCATTTTGCTATGCAAAAGCAGGAACATAGGCAAGAGGGCATCTCTGCTTAGAAGCAAAGAATAGATTATAAAACACAACCATTAATGAAAGTCAGGTACCTGTTGAATGGAATGCAAACTTGTGATCTCATCTTATTGGCAGTAAAAGGTTTATTTGAATGCCAACCAAGAACCTTGTTCTAGATGGAGGTTAAGTCAATGTTAAAGTACTAAAATGTGGGAGGTTGCCCACAAGTGTCAAGAAGAGATACTTATCCTATGCTTTCCAAAGGAAATACAATTAACTGTTCAAACATAATTTCTTGTTAAATGATGTCTTCAATGTGTCTACAATATTATACAAACTTACACCAAGCGAGTTAAATTCATCAACATCATATCTGAATCCATTTCAGATTGACATTGTATGGGCTCATGTTTATATTTTTAGTAGATAAATTTAAATGTTCATGTTTTTAAAATTTCAGCTTCTTTTAGTTTTGTCTAAGTTATTTTCGGTATTTTTTAATTTGTATTTTAAAAATTCAAATATTAACTTTTCTATATTCATTTAATAGCAGTCCTCAAAATCTCGAAAAATATTCTTGCCCCTAAAACTCGAGAGCATGGAAAGTGTAAGTCTCATGCTCTATTAAATATCCTTCAAGTTTTTGACAGAAGTGAAAAAAATGGAAGATCTTTCTTCAATCAAGTTATTGTTGAAAGACATGATAAATGATAAAGTAGATAAAAGACCCCTGTTAATGGAGTGTTAATGGGGTAAACACTAATTAGTTTGTGAGAAAAATTCTTCCTGCCAAAATCCTCCAGATTGATTTCATAAGCTTAATTTTGATGAGCTTTTAGGGGCAGCCCAGGATTAGCAGGTGCAAGTGTAGTGTTAAGAGATGTGGATGGTCGCTTTGTTCAAGGGGGCTCCTTGTTTCTGTGTTGTAAGTCAAATAATGAAGCTAAGTGGGAAGCTGCAGTGGCAGGGATTGCCATGGCTTCTTCAATGGGTTGTAAGCATCTAGTGATGGAAGGCAACTCTATGATTGTGATATAGGGGTTGAGTAAAGGTTCTTGCCCAAGCTGGAAAAATTGATGCTTTCTAGATGAAGCATTGGATTTGTGTGCCTTTTAAGGTTATCCAATTTAAGCATTTTTATAGAGAACTGAATTTGGTTGATGATTTTCTAACCAATGTGGGTATCTGTTACATGTTCTCAACTCTTTACATTGATAGACCAGAAGTTTGGCCAGATATTGTGAAACATTACAATTTCCTGCCATTGTACCCTAAGGGTGGTAGGATGTCCTCTTTCCTCCCTACTAAGTGGCGATTGTTACTAATGATGGAAAGTAGTATTTCTTCAATTTTTCACTCTTTGATTATTGTTAGGCTTTTGATTGGTAGCACAAAGTGTCAACTTCCATATTAAGCATGCTTTGCATTGATGGGTTGTAAGGATTATAATCTCCCCTTTGGCACATATGACGAGTAACTTCTTGTACCTAACTCACAAGGTTCGCCGAATTTCTGATATGAAGTTCGAAATTCGGCGAACTTTTAAACAGCCCAAAAAATTCAACAAAATTCGTCATTAAATTCGTACAGATAAAAGGGCAGGTTTTTTCAATAAAATATATTTATATTTAGGGTTTCTTTTCGCATTTTTCCTTTTAAAAAGAACACCTACAACCTATTTTCTTCACTCCTACATCTGTGGGACATAATTGCAAAGATTTATCATTCAAGACATGATTTCTCATAGTTTGCTTGAGCGGCTAGTGTCTGAAGCGAGCTGCGACTGGAGGTTGGGAGACAACTGAACAACATTGCACATGCGTCCCGAGTGTTGAAGGAGATGCAAATTGAGTGGCGGCAGGCCGGTGGCAAACATTCCTCATCAAGCCATTCTTTTATAAATTTTAGGTTTTTTTTATAATAAAACTTAATGTATTTTAATTTACATGTATTTAAAATAAAAATTTTACTTATAAATCATACGTAAATAAAGTTATATTTTTATTTTGTTTTTCAATGCAAACTAAAATATAATATGTATTTTTGTTTTTGTTTTTTTAAATAGACTAATAAACTTATAACTATTTTGTAAGTACTTATAACTATAACTTACAACTTATAACTTTTTTGCAAGGTTGCATGGAGACGCGTCTCCGACCCCTTGGGACGCCTCTTAGAGACTAGTACACGTCTCCCATCTTGGAGACTTGATTGGGTACGTCTCCCTTCGCAGGAGACTTCTAGACATCTCCCACGCGTCTTTAGGTACCCTACATCAATAAAAAGGCGTCTCCACTTTTTTTCTTTTTCTACCTTTCCATTTTTCCGTTGTTTTCACACAAGCTCGATGGAATCTTACTCCTACAGACTTCAAACTTCAATACTAGTGTCTATAGTAATATATATACATTAACTTTTAAGCTATATTAAATTGTTACACGTAAGTTATAAACTTAAACTTTACCGGTTCTCTTGTTTTGGAAGTTCAATGTCATGATATTTCCAAATTTAATGTTAGCATATTAATAATTTAATAAAATTATTAAATTATATTTAAAAAACTAGCGTCTCCAAGTACCCCCGTCTCCTATTTTTCAAAAACAGACGTACCAGTACCGGTATCAATCTCCCGTAAACCAGTACCAGTCTCCATGCAACCTTGCTTTTTTGTAATTACTTATAATATGTATTTTTATAATTATATATATATATATATATATATATATATTTAAAATCAAATTTATATAGGCAAATTTAATGCCAAATTTTTTTGCCCTTGCTGAACTTCATCTGAATTTTATAGTTGCCGAACATGAACACAAACTCGAACCTTGTGAATTAGCCTTGTACCAATGCACTTTTCTATTTATGGCCTTGGAACTTTGGCTTTTCGGTGCTTTCTCCCTCAATTATTTGTTGGTTTCTATTTTTCACAGGGCACTTACACTCGTTTTCTGGGTGGCCTTGGTGGTGGTGTGGTTTGGTTAGCTTTGGTTTTGTGGATGATGGCTCAACACTACTCGGTTAAGGCTACAGACCCCTATCTTAAAGGTAGGGTTTCAGATAGGCATTTGTATTCCATTTTTAATTGCCTTGGCATGTCTTCCTTGGGTCTAGTTAAGTGTTTTCTGGAGTTCTCTAGACTTGATGCTTCTAGTCCGGTTCGCTCAAAGGTCTCAATATGGGAGGACTTCCTGTCAAAGACTGTTGTTGTGCTGCCATCTTTGGAGCTTAGGGTTGGATTTTGAGTATTTTTCTGCCTACTTATTTTGGTCCTCTTGAACTAGCAATGGACAATGGGGAGATAGGAATAGGGAAGAAGGGGTTGTCAATGCCAACTTCCATGGGTGACACTAGTGTCATCAATAAGTAAATTTTAGCAGTTTCTTGAGAGTTGTAGGATGTGAGCTTTTTGTCAAGATTTGAAAATGGTGGTTAAACACCTAATGGTCACCCATACCAAGGGACATTTGGAAGTATCTAGCTTTCTCATGGTGCCACTATGGAAGGGAGATAGGTTGCTTCAGACGCAAGAACAAGACAAAATATTTCATGAAATCAAGTTCCCTAGCCTCAACCCAATGTTGGATGGTTGCTCCTTGGTACATGCTAAAAAGGATCGATCATGAGTGGCCGCAATGGATGTTGAAGGTTGAAGGGGTGATTGTGCTACTGGTGTTGGAGGTTTGGAGGTACTAAATTCATTTGTTGGTCCTCCCTTTTCATGAGGGTTTTTCATCATTGTTGTTGTTGGTCTTGGGTGGTAGCTTATAGTTGGTCTTTTTTTGTCTTGGCCTTTTGGTGACAGTTGTTTGTTCAGTTTGTTTGGTGGTCATTTAGACTATTTTGATTGTAATTGTATTTATGTTTGTCTTGGGCAAGGGCCCCTATAGATTCCCTACTAAATTATCAAAAAAAGAGATAAATCAAATAAAAGAATTGCAAAATGATAAATCATATAGACAAACGACCATGGGGCACTATGGATGTTATATTGGAAAGTATGCAAAATTCAATAGCATTGCATGAACATAGATTTATAATATTGAAAAAAAAAAACAGAATTGAAGGCTGCAAAAGCTCATAGCTATATTACGCATCAACCAACATTTGAAATTTTGTAATGGTAGAGAAATGAGTTTGAAATGCCTAGAAAATGTTTCTCAAGAGTTTCTACCAAAAACATTTCTCTAGCATTTCCATCAATTTCTCCAGTCTACCTAGAAGTATATTTCCCAGGAAAAATTACAAAAAAACATTCTCTTTTTGGTTTAGGAACCACCCAACATACCCTAATAGAAAAAGTAGCAAAGAAATTGAAGAACAATTCAAACAACTAAAGCAAATGACAAGATTGTGTTTGCTTGTTTGTCTTGTTATCCCCGTCTTTGTGCTTTGCTAATTGTTTCTAGTCCCACTTGGAGGACCCATGCTATCCTTGTAGGTACATGGATACAAGGGGAACAAAATGTTGTCCCATTCTTCTATTTGTCATATACTTTACTCTATCAACATTTTGGGGACGATGCAAAGCGTTGAGACATTTAGGTTTCTTCGGTGTTGACCCAAAAAAGTATTTTCTTTGTTTTGTATGTGACATTCCTATTAGACTAAATATAGTGTGTTTCTATATTAATGGTCACTCCTGTAAGATAATGTTTATCTTCTCTGCTTTTTGCTTTTGGCTATCTTTAGCCTTGTAACCTCTTTATATACAGCTTCGTTGTATCTTGTAAATATGAAATATATATACCAATTACGTTTTTCGTAACATGGTATCAGAGCCAATATTGAACCGGAGTTGTTTTTTTTTTTGGCGCCTCTGGAACATGCTCTTTAATCTGGCAGTCGAGATTTGCAGTTACCTTTTATCAGCGTCTGACTCTTTGTGTGGTCGTAAGAAGACTTCTTCAGCAGAGTTTTCTTTCCAACAAGTTGTCTCTGTGTTTGGCTGCCTTTTCCGACACACAGTTGTGATTCCCTTAGCAGGATTTTTTTTCATCGACAATTTCCTACGTTGCAAAGTATCACGATCTAGCGTTCAACGCATGTCCAAAGGAGGGTTCCGTGGTTGCCTTCAGCTATTTCGACCTAGCTTTCCTCCTCTACTTGCGACTTGCCCCAACAACCCGTGATTTCCTTGTCTTCCTCTATTTGCGACCTCTTTGAAGACGTCGTTTCTAATAGTCGTGGCCATGTTTATCTGAAGCCGTTTCTTTTTGCATTCATCGGCAATTGTGATGACTTTGAAGTCACAGTCCTCTCTTTTTCGCTTTTCCGTTTACCTTTCCTTCTGTGGAAATGTTTCATCGAGCGTTGCTTTTTTCTCAAAGACGTTGGGCATCCGTTCATTCCTTGATCGAGAGCTCTGCCTTGAGGGGTCGCGGATGATCGAGCTTTGTTTCTTTGTTTGTCGATTTCTTCTGATCACGTCGCGGTCTCAGATTTTGTGGGATATGCTCGCTTCCTCAGATTTGACTAAGTTGTGCTTGTAGTTCTAAATGCTTGGAGGATGATGTTGATTCTGTCCTTGTCCCTTGATAATAATTATTCCTATATATATATACACACTAACCCCAAGCATATAGTTCTATGTGTTTCATGCAATGTTGCTTGATTCCATGTGACACATCTTTGCTTTTCTTATTGTCATTCCATGTTTACACAATCTCTCGTGTATCATGCCTACATCATCATCTTTTGTACCTTTGTTTAGGCGCACCTTTTCCTCGAGGGTGACTTTTGGAACATATCTTCTTATATATGTTTCTTAAAGGTCTTTCATCTTCTCCCCTTTTTCTACCTTAAAATCACTTGCATACTCTTGGTTTATGCAATTATTTTAAGGGGGGGCATACTTCACACCTTCACACACATTGTTGGCATGCTCCCTGTAGCGTTGGTAGCTTGTGATCCCAAGTACATACACTTGATTGGATTGACCACCCTTATCAAGATTACCTAGCCATGCTAGTCCATGTAATCCCTAATATTATATTGGCATGTGAGCCCCTAGTGACACAATGCTAGACTGTGTGCTCCATTTTGGGCTACTTTTCATACTTTTTGTGAGTCACCTAGCATCGCAGTTTGCTAGCACTTGTGATTCAGAAAAGTATTGTATGGTTCCCAATAACACATCACTAACCATACTCGACATTCTTTCTAGTAGCACAATGTCAGAAAATGCCTTTCTTTCTCCTTATCTTTCTTCCTCTTTTTCCTTCTCTTCTTGTGTGTTTGTTTGTGTTTTCTCTTTTGTTTCATGTTTAGTGCAAATCAGATTATATGACTTGCTAACATATTTGTTTTGCAAATTATATTTGATCTAATCCTTCTTTCTTGCAAGTTTATATATTGTTCTGGCATTGTTCTTTGTGCAGGTTTTTGTTGTCTAATGCATTGGTTTTGCAGGTTTTCAGCCTAGTGGCATGATACCTCCACTTGCAAAACCCTCTGCATCCTCTACAGTATCCTTTTGGGTATTTTTTAATGATATTATTTCATTTATATACTTTAGTGTAGCATATCACCTAGTGTCATAAGCCCGTTAAAGTGGCGGCAAAATGTAATGTAGAAAACTGCATACCCTCGAAATTTCACGCTATGTTTTGAACCTACTTTGGCGCCCATTCCCTTAATATGTTTTTAGGCTCATTTCAGTGCTTGTTCTAGCCTTTTTCCACCCACGATGTCGAGTTTGTATTTGTGTTCTATCTCGTGTTCATTTTTGTGTAATTTTGTTTCAATGCCTTGTTGTCCTTGTTGTCCTTGCTGTCCTAAGGTGTTTGGAGACTTCATAAGCTAAAGTTTCTTGGACGTGGTTGCAACCCATGGACGTCCACACGAAGCACTGGTGTCCCGCGACTGTCAATCATGAAATGATTGTTTCTAAATGTTTCCACCACCTTGCTTGCATGTTCGTTTCTGCCTCACGCTCAAACAACTCTTTTGACCCCTGGTCTTCCTTCTTTTCCCTCTATGTTGCATTTTTGAATTTATCTTTGATTATCTTGTGGCTATCTTGCTTTGAGGTCTAGTTATCTTTAACCTATCAATCTTTTGGCAATCTTTGGTTATTCTACCACACTCTCTTGCAATCTTCAGCATACAGCAACATTATTTTGATCTCCAAGCTCTCTATGTGAATAGTTAGAACAATCTTTTGGCATCTTCGTGAGGATTGGAACCACTGCATCCAGCTAGGTCTTCCAATCCACCTTGCTTATGGTTATGTAGTCTTCATCTCTTCCATTGGAGGTGATAGAGTTCTATTCCTCTCTTTTAACACTATTTTCTTAGTGTAGAATCCATTTTGTGTTGCAGGCACTTGTGGATTTTCACCTTCCTACTATCTATTTCACACACTAGTTTGCTAGTCTATGTAGATTTTAGTTCTAGCATTCATAGATCATTGTAGTTCTTATTTCCTAGATGCACGTAGAATAAGAGCACACACGATTTCTCTCCTACATCATTGGTTTTTGTGGAGGTCAAAAGACCAATATAGGGGTTTGACCATTCTTGGCAAACTCCTATACAGCCCCAACAATTTTTCTTCCCCTGCAACTATAGCTTTCTCATTGTGAAGATATTCAACTGCACAAGGGTTTGATAATATCTTTCTTCCTTTATCATTTTCATTTCTTCCTTTGAAATACATAGCATAAGTCTTTCTATTGGATTTCTCTTGTCACCTAAAAAGCTACTCGGTTGTTCTTGTTTCACTTTTGTGCAGATTGGACACGATTCCTGAGAGGAAAAGGGAGTTTTTGTTGTTCCCATTGTACGAACTATAGCACAACGCACAGACGAGCGCACAACATGCTAACGTCCTCCACAAAGACTCCCAGATTCTATCTCTAGGTTCCTCTCTGTCTTGCACTTACAGTTTTGTACTTGATATGATAAATATGTGTCTGGTAAATCTGTAAATCGACATTTTTCAGTTTCCCATTGTGTTTTAACTTGTTAGAAAACATTATTTCTCAAGGGTAAAACACATTAAGTTCAACTAAATTAATTTGCCCATTCTAGTAGAGTAGCAACAAGTTAGTTTCTTTCCTAAAAGAGTTAATTGTTCCTAGTGTAGTGCCGTTGGAAACATTTGACAAAGAGAACTAGACTTTTCTTTGTTGGATCGATTTGCATACACTATAGGTTCAAAAGCTAATTTTGCTTTTGCATATTTTTGTATCTTTCCTTGTCCATTCAATGGCATCTTTACATAATTCCCTAGGAGAAACATCAAGCCCTATAGAAATGTTACTAGTAGCAGCAACATAAAACAGCTAGGTCAAGACAAATGAGAGAAGAGAAAAGAGTTGAGGTAATGCCCATGATAATCCCAATAACTAGAGAGCATCTTAATGCAAGGAAACAAAAGAGTGAAATGATTAGACTTTTGAAAGTTGTACTTCACACTAGAAGGTAAGAGGTGTATAGCCAATTGCCTAGGTCCATATTTGCACATGGCTAATCACTTAATCATAAGTGCTTAGTTGCAATATTCCATAATCAACAAAAAATAAGTTCGCACAATATGCAATGTAGAACACAAACACACAAGAATTGACTGAGGAATCCCCTAAGATTCCAATATCACAATATATTTAATAGAGAATAGAATTACATCTATATGGCAAATGGGTGGGCATAGCCACTTATAACTACCAATACAATTAATAGCATGTGAGGTTAGAGCATACATGTTGACATGTCTTTGTGTATTCTGAAATTAACGATAGAGTTAGTTTAGCTCACCACCAAAGAGACCAATTTGGTGTGAGAACCCCCTTGTGGGATCCCACAAGGGAATTGTTATTCTTTGAACCTTGTATATTATCCAACGAGATGTATAACACTGCCCTTACTGGGTTCAAACCTATAACCTCCACTATGGAGTACACACTCCACCATTAGGTCCATTCAAGTTGCGCAAAGAGTTCAAATAAGGGAGTTTAGCATCCACTCTAACATCTCCCAAATCACTACTTTAAAGGATAGGAAGAATATGGTATTCACATGGGCCAAAACTTCCTATCCCCCTTAATGGCATCTTTAGAAAGCCTGGGCAAGTCTTGAAACTAAATGAACTTTGCCTCTACCAGTGGCTTCGTGATGATGTCTATAATTTATCTCACTTTGCACAAAACTCAACTACATAAGCCCATCCTAAATATAATACATAATAAAATGCATGTAAACTTCAATGTGCTTGGTTTGCTATTTCTCCATTGAATTATGAGCAATTGCAATAGTCCCTAACTTCTCGACTAAATTATGAGCAATAGCAATAGCCCGTAACCATCATTATGCAAGATGGCTAGCAAATTCTGCAAGAATCCAAGCTCCATCAATAACTTCCTAGACATGATATGTCTTTTGCTACATTTGTTGCTTTCTATATCCTGCCTCAAAGGTGGATAAATCAATGGCCTTCTATTTCATGCACACCCAAATAACGAGTTTAGCTTCCAAATGGAAGACATCCAAAAGTAAACTGCCTCTAATCCACATCTCTTGTTCAATTTCAATTTGTCTATCCAACAAGGCATCCTTGAACTCTACATGAGTACACAATACCCAAGTGGGTAATAACTTGAATTATTAGAATATTAGTATAATAATATAATAAGTGTACATTTATACTCATATGTAATAAGTTAGCTATTAGTGGTATTACAATAAATTAAATAGTTTCTATAATGGTCAATTAGTTAAGGGTTTTGTTGATGTGTTTTCCTTGCACATACAACGCAGAATAAAATACTGGTGTACTCTATCCTCTCTTGAACAAAATCCCCCAAATGCTAAGCTAAGTGATCAGATGAGTAGACTCCAAGGTTCTTGATTAGTTACTTTTGGTGTTGCAACTTAGGATAACTAAGCAGTAGGATGCGAATTACTGTTTAACACAAAGGGACTTACGTAAATGTTCAACAATAGGAAACTTGTTTCTCTTGGATAACATGTAACATAGCTTCTTCGAAGGTCTAACAATATGACAACTTAAGATATGACAATGGAAGCTCTTGAATCTAAATCTAACAGGATTTTAAAGAAAATGCAAAAGGAAATGGGTTTAGAAGACTCTAATCTAAATGTAAGCAATCACCACTGATTCATCGGAATCTCAACCACACTTTGCTTTGCCATGAGGTAACAACTACACAAAGGTGATGCAATCTTCTAAGGGAAAAGTAAGATTTTCAGATTACTTCTGCACATAAAGGTAAATGAACACAAAGTAATTGAAGTTAAGCTCAGATAAGGTTCAGACTGACCATGCACTACAATCTGCCATCGACAAATTATAAATGGTATGAACTATGAAGATTCCAAACATGAATCAGCAACAACTTCCACGAAACATAAAAATTAAATTGCTGAAAACAAACTAAACTAATCTTATTCTATGAGTGAACACTTAGAAACCATGCATTCATTTGAAACAACACAAAATCACCATGAAGAATTCAGCAATGAGTTTGTATTTATTTCAGCAGAGTCTTGAGCAACAATTTCTTTGAGCATTCCCCCCTTTACAAATGAGAGCAAATGGGGCTTATATAGGCCTCAAAATTCAATGGATGGCCAAGATTAAATCTAGAAATCAAGGGCCCTTATTGTGCCACGCAAGCAAGTGGTTACAAAATTTACTAAAATTAGACCTTGCATTTATGATGCACCCACTAAGTGGAGTACCCTCATTTATGACCTCTCCTTTTTGTGGTAAACTCCACAAATCTAGTCATGACACGTGTAACCTCCTCCATGTGGACACTTGGCAGAGTTAGAATGGTGCATTCTATGATTTGCAGCTCCTCTGCATTTGACAACAGTCATTTCCCAACCAACCATGGATGTCTGAAACATGCCCATGAAAGTGGAAAGTGTGTAAATATCATTCAACAAACCCCTGGAAACAGCCTGTGGATGCTGAAAATACTTTGTATGCATCTTGTCTTTCAGCCAGTATTCATCAATCTCCCCATTGGAGTCAACTACCTGGTTTACAAAAACAAGTATTTTGTTTTGAATTTCCTGAAGTGCTTCCCTCGTTTGAGTGTTGTCACTTTCAATCCTTCCCAGAACTTGCTCCTTTATGTTGAGTGCACAATACCAAGAAGGGAAATTATATGTTGAACCTTGTTCAATCACTCCTTCATCTAACAATGTAGCACTTGGAGTATAAATCAGCCTTTTCAACTAAGGCATAACTTCTCTTGCAATTTTGAATTCTGCACAAGTGATCAGAACATTATGAACTCAGTCAAATATTGAAGAAGCCTCCTTGTACAACTTCACAATTTCATCAATGAACCCGTCAGCTTTGATCTTGAAATCCGCTGCCCAATCCTGCAATACTTGAGATGAAGACCTCATTTCTTCCAAATGTGCCACAGACTCCTGTGAAAGCAACGCAGGTGGTGCAACCATCTCTCTAGCTTGGCCTACTGGTCTCATCAACTGTTGAATATAATGCTGAAATGCCAAGTTATCCATCTCCAACTGGATCCTCTATTCTTGCTCTTTTCCTAGTCTTTCTCTAATGACTGCAACCGAATCTTCTAACTCTTCTATCTCTTGCTCTGCTGTGGCTGGTCCCAAATCAAAAGTATTGATGTCATATCCACTTGGGACACCGTCATTTGCTTCTACACTGATTTTTGGGACAGCAATATGCACTTGCCTTGACCCCTAGCTGCCTCTTGTGATCTTCGAGAATTTAGTAATTTTTTGCTTTCCTTTGTCAGTTTTGGCTCTGCTCAGCAAGTCTTCCAAACTTAGGATGGGTTCCCTTTCAATAACAGACTTCTCCTTGACCTGAACTCTTAGCCACTCTGGTAAGTCAGACAAGTCCTCCTGATTTTCCTCTTGAACTCCCTTCTGCTGAACAGTAGGAAGAGCCTCTTCATCAAACTCATACAACTCCTTGTCATTTTGATTTTCAGCTTCTACTTCTATCATGACCACTTCTTGTTCCTTAGATGATTTTGACATAACTTCATCAATCTGATTACCTTGTTTGATGCCTTGATCAGTTTGTACTTCTAAAGCTGCTTGTTCATCATGTCTTACTTCATCTTCCTCAATATTTATTATACTATTACCCTCTTGCCTTGAAGATGCACTAGCTGCCTTTTGATCATCAGTCTTTGCCTTCTTAGTTGGCTGAATATCTTTATGCGGATCAGCACCTTCACCCTCTGAATCATTGGAATCACTGGAGTCACTGCTTGACTCACTCCTTGAAGAATCCTTCGACTGATGTGTACTAACTCCTCCCATCAAGTTGTAAGTAAATTGGACATTTTTCTCCTGAAGCCTTCGAATTTGGAAGTCTACATATTTTCTTGTATGTGTTACAATTGGCATCATCAAATCATCATTGCGCGTGACTTCCTGTTCCGACCAATTGATGGTGAAAGGCCTGTCCCTCTCCTCTTCATACGAACTTTGTGAAAGCCTTTTGTGATTCTCCTCAAGCTGATTTGGAATGTTGATCACTCTTGTTGCTCTGACCAAATCCAAAGACAATCGGTAGCAACCTTTCTTTCTTATTTCTATGTCATCATATGCATCCATCCAAAGATGCTCGAGTTGTGGTCTGTGCTCGTATTTGCTCCCAAATTTCTATCTGACTGTGCCAAATGGATCAAAGTTACTGCGTGCATCATTATGGCACACTAAGTTGTAAGCTTGCAGCTCTATCTCTAAATTTTCAGCTGCCTGTAATGACGTACAAGTCTCAAGCCTCCCAATGCTGATTGGAAACTTTGTTGTGGTCTTCTTTCTCTTTCTCTGAACTTTGTCGAATGCAACCAGCTGTCTTGTAACTTCCAGTAACACCATTCTGTCAGTGGGGTATCTAGGCAACCTGTAAGGCAATGATGAATAGCCCTCAACACGAATGTATGTGAATCTTGGAAACTGAATGAACCACTTTCCGTATTTTGCCACAAAATTCATGGCCTCCTTCGACAATCTCCTGCACGTGTTGCCTTGCAACAATCTGACAATGTGCATGGAAAAGGCATCATTAAACCTTCTGTAATGAGATATAGCCTGCAGGTGCAACTGAGTATAGCAATCATAAACCTTGAACTATCCTTCTCCATTTCCAACTCTCCCCTTGCAGTTTAGTCCTGAGTATCTTTCGTTTCTAGCAAGCATATATATGACATATGAGTTGATATAAAATATTTTTGTCCCCGGCAAATCCTTCAACTGATCATCGATATTGCTGCTGATCATTTCAGCCCAATCTATCATCCTCTTTCCACTTACAATTTCTTCAATGAAGAAGAACATCCAGGGCTCGAAATTTGTTGATTGTGGGCAGCCCATGATGCGATTGAGAAATACAACCATATAATTGATTTCTCGATGAAAATCAGATTTGTGAAGTTTCTTCGGTACTCTGCTTACATGCGGTCTTGGTTGCACCAACCAATTGTTATTTATCACCTCCATACATTTCTCAGGTCCAACCAAATAAAGTTGCAAGGCAGACTCCTTGTCGCAGAATGTAGTAGTTTTGTATGAGGGAATGTCAAAAGCCTCTGCGATTGCCTCCTTCCTCAAATGAGCCAATACTTTGCCCTCTCTGGTCATAATGCATCTCTTTTCATGATTATAATGCTTAGCGCATTCCAACATCAGCTCCGGGCATAGCATTGCCAGCGGGAAACAAGCAGCTTGCACAATCCCGTTCTTCAACATTCGCCTAATCAGATCCGATGGATTGGGTTTGTGCAAATTTTGTCGAATCTCTTCCATGTTGGTCTTCCCAAGATTAGTGTCGCCTAGATTTCGCCACTTCGATGTGATCTTTGTTTCTGGCCACGTTCCCTTCATGTCGCTTCTCATTAGTGCCTGTCTATCCTTCGCACTCATTGCTCACCTGCACGAATACCCAGACATTAGTTTGATAGAATAATGCATAAAGACAAGCATATAAGATAAACTCACTGCACAATGCATGCGGGATAAAATGAATATGCAACTTCTGCAAAACAAAGCCCTAATTCATTAGCTTACAACCCTACTTCCAATTGGTTCCTCTTTGCTTTGCAACAATTTAATCTTGAAACAACATTCAAAATGAAAATCCGAAGCAAATAATGCCCTGCATGCTTGGCACTGTAGGTTTGAACATTCTTCCGTGAACTTACTGAATATTTTCATCCGCAAATGTGATGGGAAGCGCTGATTTTCAACCCAGGGGCAAACTTCTCACCTGTCTACGATCAAATCAAGACTCATAGATGCAGTGACTGATATAGATTAATACTTAAGCAATCCTTCTCGTATGCGAAACTTGAAAATGCATTCTTCGATTAAATACAGAGCGTGATGGCCTTTGAGCTTCAACACAAGGATTAAATTTAGAAACGTAAGATTTTCCTTTAATGGTGCATGCCCTGGCGGACCATTTGCCTCTGCAAAAAAAAACATTTTAAACCAGCATATTGAGTGGCCCTCCTTAATTCTCTTTGTATGGAGCACGATAATATGCTAAGAATAGTAGGCTAACCACTCAAATGAATCGTGAATAATTTGAAATTTGTGAATATGAAGCCAATTTTAGATATGCGCTTGAGTGGATTTCTGAATATTCACTGCACTTTACTAAATTTAGAAGATGTCTTTGAATGTGTGTCTGAGCAAATATCTCGGCGTTAAATGCATACTGAGCAAAAATGATTATGCGTTTCTAAAAGAGGTTCGGAATTAACGTGAGTTGTATCATCCTTCCTAATGCCCACACGATATGATGTCAGGCCGAGCGATCATATATATCCTTAGACTTCTATTTTAGGCAAATCAACCTTTACTGACCACCTGGAGCGGTAATTTTGATTGTTAATGAAGAAAATTCAAATTTTGGTGAACACCCCACGTCCAAGCGGATGTCCGTGTGCCCCGTGCATACTTTGAAATGCAAACCACCCTCACCAGAGCGCCTAGGCGGACTCCCAATATGCATCTGTATAACGTCCAATGTTTAAGTTTACAAAGCAACTTGAAAAGACCGCCTAAGCGGACTTTTATTATCGTCACGTGTGATGCCCAGTGTTCATATTTGTGAAGTATCCTGAGAAGTCCGCCTAGACGGAGATTTAGATGCCTTATGAAATTTCATGCACTATAAAGTAATTAGGAATGTGTGCCCAGAGCGGGTACCATAGACTTATTCGTATTCACCGCTCAAAAGTGAGCTTGGAGCGGACTCATGAGGCCTACGTGCATAAGCTTTGAAGAGGTAAACTACAAAGCAAAATTGTGCTCCTCAGCGGCCCTCATAATTCTCTTTGCATAGTGTTTAGAATGCAAATGGCGATACCTACGTGCGCTTTCAAAATGATGTAATCTAGTCGCCACTAAATGTTTTAAGCAAACCTTCTCATTTGAAAAACAACTTCCTGTAAATCAATCACCAATAAGTACTTGGAGCGGGTATATCATTCACGTTTACTCTTGCCAAATCATCATGGACATGCGTTTCCTTCTGCATGAAATACATATTGCGGATGAACATGCTTGAGACGAAGCGGTCATTATGATGTCCTACATACATACTCCTTCGAACGCCTTAACGGTTATTATGCCATGCTTTGCATACCTTCTTTCAAAATGCTATCGAGTGTGAAATGCTATCATGGTTTCGAATTCCTAGCGGACGTTTTGAGTGCCTCCACATAGCGCTTGAAATAGCCTCATACAACATGACTGAGGATGTGCGCTTTCATTTGTTTGAGCGGACTTTTCAAACTTGACTGCCCAAACGAAGTGCAAATGAGAGTCGAGAATGCGCCTTAAGTAAAGCGGAAGTTTCATGGCAATATGCATACTTGCGGATACGAATTCTTCTCCAAAGCACATGAAGTGGGATGGATTTTATGATGTCTTACTTCGCATATTCCTCGCATCTACTTTAGCTTTCGAAAGCCTTGGGCAGGCATTATAACGTGCTATACATATTTTGATATTTTAAAGCGAAGTGTTATGCACCTTATTGCCAGGATCGACGCATAGGTATAAAGATGTGAAGGGAACTTAGAAAGGACATTTCGAATGGTTATGAGGCTCCATACTTATGCTATGTTTGCCTGAGGACTAAGTGAATGATTTGAATTTATAGAGCGTGACCATGACCTTGCACCAATGGTAGATCCTTAAAATCCCTTCGCAAGCCTGAGAGAACACAAAACGCGAGCCTTCCATTGAGCTACGCCTAATCTCAATCTTTATATCTACAAAATAGTTCAGCATATACACCAAGATGGAGGTATGGGCTCAACATAACCAAAGTTGAAAATAGAATGACTTGTAGAGAGAGATCAAGTCTGCACTTAGGTGGGCCTTTCGAACCAGCTCACATAATACCACAATACAAACTGCAAAGTCACTCTACAAAGACACCCAGGTGAGAATAACTGCCAAAACAATGCAACGCAAACAAACCAAAGGAAGGAGGGTCCCCATTTTTGAATGGGGCAATGTTAATACCCAAGTGGGTAATAACTTGAATTATTAGAATATTAGTATAATAATATAATGAGTGTACATTTATACTCATATGTAATAAGTTAGCTATTAGTGGTATTACAATAAATTAAATAGTTTCTATGATGGTCAATTAGTTAAGGGTTTCTATTTCTGTTTTTTGTTTAGTATGTTTCTTTCTGTCTTTCTATTTTGAAACTCCTGTTCTTCTTTAGAAACATCTGTGTATTTCCTTTATATAGAGCGCTGCTCTACATTGTAAATAACTCATTCAATATATAATATATCTGCATATTATTCAAATCTGATAACATGGTATCAGAGCCAGAAATTTTTTTGGGCTCTCTGTATTCCTCACAAATCTAGTCTTTTGTTTTTTTTTTTTTTTGTTTTTTTTTCTGCAAAACGCGTTTTTTTTTTTCTCTGTGGGGGTCGAGGTCGTGTTTGGGCATGTTTGTGATCCTGTTTGGAGGACATGAGCAGCATTTGTTCTTTTATCCTTTGATCGCATCTTTTAACCCTAGTCGTGTCTGGTGCTCGCAATTTCTTTGAAGGCGTTGTCTCCGTCTGATGGTTGCGAGTATTTCTCACGGGTTTTATCCTCATCGGTTTGCTCTGTGTTTGCGTTTTGCATACACCTCCTGATCGCTGTGTCCTCTCTGCAAATCGGTTCTTTCATCTAAGCTCGCATGATGAATTCTATAGGCAACGGAAATCTCTTCCTTCACGGTTGAAGGGTCGCGACTTCTGTTTTATTCGAAGCTTTTTTTTCTCATTTGTGGTTTAAGTTTCTGAGGTTGTGAGTTACTTCCACCCAGGTTTGAGATGTAGACCCGCAAGAGGCGAGTGGCATGGACGCGATTTCTGGAACCTACATTTTTGAGGTCGCATGTCTTTTGGAGCGTCATTTTTACTATGGGTCGCATTTTCTGATAGGCGTTTGAACAAAAACGTGGGTCCTTTTGACTATATTTTGGCGGTGAATTTCATCCGAAGGTCACAATTTTCCATTGGTATTACATGTCTTGGCCACTTCAAACTATTGGCCCGTGGTTCAAGATTAGCTTTTGGAAACCTCATGTTTTGCCTTTGGTTCGTTGCATGTAGCGCTTAACACTAGCAGTATATGACCTTAGCCTTCGGTCAACTCTTTGACCAAGGTCATATTGCATCCCAGCAAGCGCCCAGCCAACATGCAGAAATTTTTCTGTTTTATCTCGAAAGCCATGTTCGGATTTTTGAGTCTGTCTTCCATGCTTTCAAAATCTGTGCCTCGCAACCCGTGCAAGGGTTCTATTTTCCCTGTCTGTGCCGTCTATCTGCTTCGGTATATGTGCCATCAACTTATAATCTATTTTTCGTGCCTCGAAAAAAGTTAAGTATGGCATCTTTGACCACTATCATGTTGGAGAGCAGTCAAAAGTTCAACGGCAAGAATTACAACACCTGGAAGCAACGAATGATGACAATCTTCAAGTATCGGTGCCTTAACCAGTTAGTTCTAGGCAAATCTACACGCCCTCAAGTGGCGGGTAAAGATCAAGATAGATTTGATGAGCAGAATCGGGAAGCGGTTATGCTTATCAAGTTATCAGTCATCGATGATCAGTTGTCTCAGGTTCCGTCTGGGAAATTGGCGAAAGAAATCTGGGATTCGTTGAAGGATCTTCATGAAACGTCCAACAAGAGTCGTGTGTTCTTTTTGAAGAACATGTTTTTCTCGATCATGATGGATGAACAGATGTCTCTGTAGGAGCATCTCACCAAAATCAAGGACATCCGTGATCAGTTGGAGGTGATTGGTCGGGACATGGACGAAGAAGATATGGTAGTCATCACTTTGAAAAGTCTACCACACTCTTACGAGCACTTTATCGAGACACTTAACATTATTTCAACTAATGTAACCCTGAAGTTTTCAGATCTGTGCAACAAACTTTTGTAGCAAGATCGATGGAGACAGCAGTTCGATAGCAGTGCTAGTTCCTCCTCCACAGAGTAGGCATTTACTGCCAAGTCCTTTCAGCAAAATAAGGGCAACTATCAACCCTCTCAGCCATCCAATGAGGGTCAATCACAGGACCCATCCAAGAAGAAAAACATCCAGTGCAATTACTGCCATAAGTTTAGCCATATTAAAAAGGATTGCCGGAAACGCTTGGCTGCTGCACAATCCAAGCCTGAAGAATTGCCTCCATCAACCCATGTCGCCGAGCACTCTGAGCAGAAGGAATCTACTTTCTACGCCTTCTAGGCCAACTCTTCTGCCTGATATTTTCAGATGCTCGTGGATCAGTTATCAAATTTAGGGGGGGCAACTTGATGGAGTTAGTAAATTGACCATTAAGGGGGGGGGGGTATTACAATAAATTAAATAGTTTCTACAATGGTCAATTAGTTAAGGGTTTCTATTTCTGTTTTTTGTTTAGTATGTTTCTTTCTGTCTTGTTTTTATTAGTTGTAGTTTCTATTTTGAAACTCCTATTCTTCTTTAGAAACATCTGTGTATTTCCTTTATATAGAGCGTTGCTCTACATTGTAAATAACTCATTCAATATATAATATATCTGCATATTATTCAAATCTGATAACAAGTGGTAGTTAGTAGTCTTTTATAAAGTTGTTGTAACTGCAGTCCTTTGTAACTACCATCTATTTTTAGTTGTAGGGGCTTTTGGATCTCATTCATGCATATCTTTGTGAACCTTCCTACAAATCTCCCATTGTCCTTAGTTCAATGTATTTTTGTTGTTAGTGGATGATTTCTCTTTGAAGATGTTGGTGTACTTCTTTTACAAGAAGTTTGATTGCTATGGTGCCTTCCTGAAATTCAAGGCGTTGGTGGAAACATTCACAAGGCATTAGATCAAAACTCTATGATCAAATAATGGGGGGGAGTTCACCTCCACTCAATTCAAGGAATTTTGTGAAAAAAAGGTATTCAGTATCAATTAACTGCACCCTACATAATAGGACTACCATGGAGATGGCATAGTACATAATGCATAGCAAGAATGTACCCTACCAGTATTGGGGAAAAACTATAAACATAATGGTCTATCTTTTCTAAATAGGAGTTTGTGTAGAGCCTTGTAGAACATCACACCAGAGGAAGCTTAGTCTAGTAACAGACGTAAGGTAACATCTTTTTGTGTTTTTGGTTCAGCAGCATACACTTCAGTTCTTGTGCCAAAAAGACATACACTAGATTCCAAGAGTATCAGATATTTTTTGCTGGTTATAGTGAACAATCTAAGACATACAAGCATATTGATATTTCTACTAACAAAATCATTGTTAGTTGGGATGTTGATGTAAATGAGACAAAGCCATTTTTTCATGTATTCAACAAGAGGTCAACAAAGTTCTTGAATCTAGTATTATGGTACCTTTGAAAGACGAACCCTCCAGTCCATCAGGTCAACCTGTGCATCAGCCTTTGGCTAGTTCTTCAATTTATAAATTATATACATACGTAGTGAAAGGAAGGTCTGTGTGCAGTGAGGAGTGCAAACAAGAACGACCAAAATTAAAATCAATAAAGGAAAAAAGAGTGGGCACAAATAATAAAAATAATGTAAAAACATTTGTGGTGTGGTGGTGAGTTGGCAGAGCTCAAGGCAAATATCCAAACAGATTGCGAATATTGATGATTGTGCTATAATTGCCAACAAACTATCGTTTTATTGTTTTTCCAAGACCCTCATCAGATCCATAGGGGACTCGAATCAAAATCTGAACCGGGAACATATTTACTATTTTTTTAGGCACCTATTTGTTAAAATGTGGTGATGTAATGTGATTTTGGGCCCAAATTCGCTCATTATATCCATCGGGCTCTACTAGTTATTCAAGAAAAAAAAAGCAAAACCCTGCGCTTTTTATGATTAACCATGATTTTTTGTGATTTATGCTTCTATGATGTCTCCCCATTTCCGCACATCTTGTAATTTAATGACTAAACCTCTAGATCCTTCTAATTTAGTGGGGCATTAGAATATTAGTATTATACTATAATAAAGTGTATGTTTACACTCGTATGTAATAAGTTAGCTATTAGTTGTAGTTAGTAGTCTTTAATAAAGTTGTTGTAACAACAGTTCTTTGTAACCTGCCTTCCATTTTTAGACTATAACTACTTTCTATATTTAGCATATGTTCAAATAATATAATGAAGTGCTTTCAACCTGTGAAGAGATGCCATTTTCTATCAATCTCATTTCTTTGGTTTTTACCAACATGAATGTGCCTCAATATGCTCTCAACAACCTAGAAGAGGCTCACCTTAGGATCTTTCATGAATCCACACACTATGCCAACTGCAAAGGATTAATCTACCCTAGTAAAATTCAAGTAAAGAGAGCTCCCAATTAGTTGCTATACAAGGAAGCATCAACCATTCGCAAGAAACATTATTTTGTCAACTTAACTCCAGACAAATGGGGTAGCATACATCTCGCATTGATCCATCTAATTTCTTCCAATAAATCTAGTGCATATTTGTGTTGGGAAAGAAAAATGTCGTCATCTGGCTATAGAACTTGTATCCCCAAGAAATAATGCAATAACTCCAAATCTATTATCACAAATGAATTCTTCAATTGATCCTTAATATCATGTATCAAAGAAGTATTGTCTCCAATCAAGATCGCATCATCCACATAAAGCACCACAATGAGTGTGTGACCATCATCATGCCTCACAGAGACATTATGATCCCATTTGCATTTGTTGAATCCCTTAGAGAGAAAGAGCTTGTCAATCTTCTCATACCATATAAAGACTTCTCAACCCTACAAACAACTTTATTCTCAACATTATGCTACATAAATCCTTGTGGTTTCTCTATATAGGTTTCTTCTTTCAAATCCCTACTGAGAAATGTGCATTTTACATCCATATAATGCACAATCTAATCCAAACTTTGTTGCAAGGGCATGAATAAAGCAAACCTAATATAGCTTAGCAACAAGTGCATAAGTCTCCCAACAATCAATCCACTTTTGTTGTGAGAAACCCTTATCTACCAAGAGCACCTTATATATCTCCATAAAACCATCAAAAGCGAATTTTGTCTTGTAACTCTACTTACATTAGACAATGTTCTTTCCATGTGGGTGGATAGAGTATGAGATCCCAAGCTTTTATCATCAATGTGTTAACTATTATACTATTCCTCTTTTGTCTTAATCCATTCTTCTTTACTCTTAGCTTATTTGTAGGATTGAGGAACATAATTGTTCATTGCTATAGCAATGAGAACATACTTGGCCTATTAGGATTTACTTTGGGCCCCCCAAATGAGTTTCATCCCTCATATCATCCTTGGCTCCTTCAAGGGTTTTAGCGACCCATCTAGGAAAACTAACTTGTCCCTTAAAACCAAAGTTAACTTGGTGAATATCTTTTGTCAAGAATCATCTCTATTAAATCGTCCTCTTGCACTAAAAGTTTAATCGCAAGAGGTAATAGATGTGGGAATGATTGGTCATAGAAGTACCACTCAAAGTGAGCATCCTTCTTATACTCGTCACAAAGAGCATAAAAACTTTGACCATTTGAGGCTACAACGGGGAAGAGTCTAGCAAACGCTAGCTTGTACCCTTCACTAATATCCACATTTGTATGGTGTCGCCCTCCTCAACAAAGAAAGGATCTTGGAAATGTGATATTTTGGAGTCAATGCAAAGACAAGAAGATGCAGTGGAGAGGTCATTTTGTTCCACTAATCAACAAGAATTATTTGCACTTGTTTGAAAAAGTTTTTTCTAGATCTTACTCTCTCACTTATGATGGTAGTTATCTTCTCAATCATTGAATTGATGTCATCATACACCTCTCCCAAGCATGGCTTATCCATGACAGTAAAACAAATCATACTCAAAATGGACTTAGTGAAACTAAAAAGATATTCCATGCCATCCCATCAAGTGTCATCTAGAATAATTTGCTTAACATTCACTACCCTCTCAATGTTAGATTGCCTCCATATGAACCAACATTGGTTGATGATCGTGCTAAAAAGTGCATCCCACACCTTCACAAGTCATCTCAAGACAATTGTGTTGGAAGTGAATTGGGTCTCAGCAACCTATTTGAAAATCAAAATCAAACAATAAAAAATAAAGATAAAAGAAAACATACTTGATTTTTTTAATATTTTATTGTTTCACTTTACTTCAATAATCTCAATTTCAAGAATGATCTAAATATGGCCTGCGACATGTGGTAGTTGGTGATGAGCATTTGGATCTCTTCAATCTCAACATACAACTATATGATCCAATCAATTTTCCAGCCCAATTGTTGTAGCATTAGGTTGAGCAAACAACCAACATGTGTCCAAAAGATGTGTGCATAGTGTGCCCCAATCAACAAACCAATCGCTCTACAATTTTTGTGTTGTCCATTATGACTTGGACAATGTTTTTAGGCCTCTATTTGATTAATGGATCACATGAGGATGTGAACAATAAGTTGCACATCCTTCACCAACCTCTCACAATCCATGACTTTCTAAAACATTGCCCCGTTAAGACACACTGCAATCACATTGATCAAGGGCCAAGTTTTGGCATCCTTCCATCCATTAGAAATGATGGACACCTTTGTCTCAATCCATGAACCCCTAATGGGCTGTAGTGAATCTTCTACATGTTTCACCTCCTTTGCCAATAACATGTTGTGCACCTTCTCAAACCTAGACCCTTGCATCCTTTTGGAGCCTCATTAATTTTTTTTACCACTTCTTGTTAAAATGGTGATAGAAAAACATTGAGAGACAATCAATTTGCACAAATGCATCTTACCATGTTTGAACAGCAATCTCTTAGGGTTCTTTTTGAAATGACTTTTCCAATGGCACCTTTGTTCTCTTATGTGTAGTAGGCTCTTCTTCATGTGTGGCCAAAAACGGGTGGCTAACTATCACAACAATGTTAGGAGATAAGGAAGGAGGGGATTTCCTTAATTGAGATCCTCTCTTTGGTAAAAGATGCCCCTAATCTAAGGGCAACTATTGCTTCTACTTGCTCCTACTCTTGAACATATTCCAACACTCTAAATGTTGAAATAGATGCATCCTTCTTTCCTGGGCAAGAATTGGTGCCCATGACAGAATACCACACAAATGGGCCTTCACCTAGCTATAAGAGCTTGTATATCTCACACGACACCCACTGTAAATCCAAAAACACATCCCACCACCTGGAACCTACTCTATCATGTCAACATACTTCCATAGGAGGTGAAATTGGGTTAGTTTTAAAGCGGGGTTTGCCCATGGAGCTGAAACTAGCTGCCACTATAATCCCTATAGCAACAAGTTTAGAAAACAACACATTCCAATCAAACAAAAACAAAAACAAAAAAGATCCCAACCTATTTAAATGTAAAATAATGAAAAACAAAACAAGAGAATTTGTTCATAGAAGAAAAATTAAGAAAAAAACTAAGAAACACGAGGAATAACAATCCAACCTATGTGGGACCTTCAATGATCAATCTTAAGCTCTATATGTGCAATGACAAGCAAGAATGAGAGTGAGGAAAGTGTATTTGGTTTGTATGTTTTGTTTTCAAAATGAGGCAAATGCATTTGTTTTTTGTGTTTTAAGTTGTTTTGTTGTTCAATTTAGGGTTCAGAGTTAGGTTTCCAAGTTGAGAAGTCAAACTTGAGAGCCAAAAAATAAATTTAAAAGTAAAAAAATAACAGGTGCCATGTGGAATTGCTTAGGGTGCCGATTTTTTAATTCAAAATCACTCGGGTACATCCCCAAACATACACGGGCAATTCCAAGACCAAAATCAATAACCCCGAGTGATTACAGGACCAAAAACGGCACACAGGCAATTATGGGACCAAAATTGGTACCCGCAGGTGATTCCAGGGTGAAAATCAACCCGATTTAAAATCACTACTCGAAACATACTAATACCCATTTCTGGGCAGTCTGCAGGCCAATTTGGTAACATACATAAAATACCATGATGATGGGCCAAGAAAGATTGACCTCATACTTTTACATAGTTTATTCAGAAAACCTGAAAATAATTATATATTTTGAAAATCTGGTATTATTAATTTTAGTAGTGTGTGCATATAGCCCAATATGGGTTGAACGTCATATTTCTAAATAAATATGCTTTTATAAAGAAATTGATTACATAATGAAAACATTAACATTCATTATAAATACCATGAAGCAAACCTCCAGAATAATTTCAAAACCATGCAATAATGTAAAATTAAACATACAGTAAAAAAGTATTCAGAATCTCAGGTACCTGTTCACAATTATCAAACGTAAAAAGAGGATCATTACCTCTTGGAAGGCCTTGCCATAGTCATAGCTCCAGCAGCACTCATGGACTTATCTTCATCTGAAACAGCCTTGGTAACTGAAGACCCAACAATCTGATCCATCTTTTTATACCAAGGCCAATGGCTAACAGCAGAAGACCCACTGCTCAACCTGTGCCTCTCAGACTTATACCTCTTCTTCAAATTGTCCACCTTATTCTTACACTGCTCAATGCTCTTAGCTGATTTCTGCCTCTCACAGCGCTCACTGACAACAAGTGCAACCTCTTCCCAATCTCGACCACGCAAATTTCCCCTGTTGAGCTGCACATATTTCTCAGTATATGCATCCAATAAGCATCCAATGGCTGTATCACTCCATTCTTCTCTATCCTTCTTATAATCCCCACCACCAGAAGATTTGGTTTTCCTGTGATAATAAGTTCCACCATCACTCAATTCCTCACGGGAAGAGTCTTTGCGCTTCCCCTGCACAGCCCAACTCAGGTTATTAAAAGAAAATCTTTAAGGGATGGAAATAGTTTTACAAGTATCAAATGGCTGGCAATCTTTTTAGTTAAAAAATAATAAACAAAAACATTGATATTGGAAAAGATAATGTAGAGTTTATCAGTAAACTAGCTGTATATTTTGGCAAATTTTCCAGCACTGTGTACATTTTATATAAAAACAATTTTGCAAACCTAATAACATGGTGTACATTTTATATAAATCTTTTTGGCGAATGAATGTAGAAAAAGAAAAATCCCATAATTCTGCTTATTTTTATTCTAAAAACTTTTCAGTAAGTCATAACTTTGTGTACCTTCTATTGAAAACTTTTGGTAAATTTAATCATTTGTATACATTTTATGACATTTTTTGCATTCCAGTTGGCTTTTCAGCTAAATGGATTGACATTTTTATCAATTTAAAGTATGCAAATGACTATTATACATTGGGTCTTTGTTACTGTCGACAGTTATATATGATGTTTTAGTTATATATATAATTTGTAAAACCAGTATAGCACTATGGCAATAAATAGCCAATTATCAATATATTCAGCAAGTTTTTAAATAAATTTATCGGCATATGCTTTTGGTTTTCCACATCTAAAAGTCTCTATAACTGCCTTGTTTATAGTGCTGTAGAATTTGTGTTTCTCTTGTGGTTCTAGTTGCCGTAAAGAAAAGCCATCAACAGCAGTGTCATGCTTCATTTTTGCTATTATAAAAAAAATTGTGTAAATTTAATTCTTTAAAGAAATAGCAAATATGTGTGTAGTTTGACAAATCACAATTCCAGTTGCATTTAACATAAAAACTTTTCTGCAAACGTAAGTACAGTTTGGTTAATCTAAAAAGTCTTCTCATCTTTGTCATGGAAACTTTCTGCAAATATGTATATTTTAGCAAAATCATATAATTCTGTTTGCATTTTATATGATAACTTTTCTGCAGATTCAATAACTTTGTTTACATTTAATATGAAAACTTAATTTGTTTCAAACTTGTATATTGTGGTCTGCCGGGTTGTGGTATAATGGTTGAGCTAGGGCTTCGCTGTGTAAAAAAACCCAGGTTCAGACACCCTGGAACATAGAGCCCATGTGTGTGAGGGAGTGGTGTATGTTGAAATTAAGAGTTTGGCCTATGGGAATATTCCGAAAAAGGGAAGGCAAACGGGCCCAGAACTTGATGGTCAGCCTTGCCTGTCATATAATTTTTTTATGATGGTTTGGTCATTTAACTACCTTTCCATTGACATTTTAAGAAAAATATAAATTGTCAAAAAAATTGTTCAGTTTAGAATTTGAAGGGGGCATTTTTTGTAACTGCCTGATGTAATTTTATAAATTGGAATTTGGGATTCAAACACTGTTTTGAAGTTTGGAGATTTGGGGCAAGAAAGTAGAATTTTAGTTAGAGTCTGTAGCTGATTAGAAGAAAATCTTCAAACTAAATGTTGATGGTATTGGATTTTGATAATATTGCGAATGCTAGTGAACTTTAATTCGAATTATTTGGTTATTGAATAAAAACTAAATTTAAAAAAATATTCGTTGCCCACGAGAACCTCTTTAAAATGACTAAGATTTGGGTTATAACACAACAAGAAGCCCTACACGGCCATTGCCAAGAGGGGGACTTCTCGTCCTCCACACAAAATCCAGCATCTCCCCTACATGAAATCCTCCCGTCATTGTGTGTGGGAAGGAGGTGATAGAAAACGAACATTATTATGTTTCCCACGGCCTGGTTTGCAGATTTACCAGCTTGTGGCCTTCAATCCCTGACTTACACACTTGAGTTTTGGGCTCGTGGCGACCTCTTGTTAAGAAAAATCAAGCTTTACCCCTGTGCTAGGGATTTTTTATTGCGACATTAGAATCTTCTTAGGACAGGGATTCAATTTTGCATCAACGATTGTGGATGTGGGGCAAGCATTCCCTTTCGCTCAAGCCATGATCTTCCTCATTCAACTCGCTTTTGGAACCACTCAATATCAGGCTTGTTTGGGTCAAACTTCCTCACCTCCCGCTTCAGTTATGGGATGATTCCTATTATGAGGCCATTGGCAATGCTATTGGTCATTTTTTGAAGGTTGATTCTACCACCACCCTCATGGGCCATCCTACTTTCGCTCATATACTTGTGGATATCGATACATCCAAGGCCCTTCCTAGGGATGTTGTTCTAATGGTGGAGGATAGGCCTTGGACTCAACTGCTTGATTATGAGGGTCTCCCCTTCCGATGTAGATGATGCTTTGTCATCAGTCACATGGCATTTGATTGCCCTTCTTCTCACCGCAAGGCAGGCCTGACTCCGTGGTGGCAGAATGCCCTCGCCAACCACTTGACTATTGGTGATTTTGACTTTCAAGACAATGGGCCTTCTTCTCCAATTTCCCCTATTGTGGATGAGGTGGTTTCCCGTGGGGGTGGTTCAATTCTGGCAATTTCCTCAATTCCTGATGAGACTTCTTCTTTTTCCAATTCCAGTTGCTCCCTCATCAACGCCTCATTGCATTAAGACTCCTACTCGAGATGTGTGTGTTGATTCGGTGCATCTTCCGACTTCTGTGGTTAGGCACTCTTCCCCCTCGCAAGAAGTGGCTCTAGTCGTGGATGAGGTTGAGGATTCCCCTCTCCCCTCCCCTCATTCGGAGGATTCTGATAATGCTTGTTCCTGGACGATTGTTCATTGCAGAAAGAGGGATCTTCCCAAAGCTGCGTCTGACTCTTGCCCCAGGGTCAAGGGTGTACGGATTGCTCGTTCGGGGTCCGGTGTTGTGTAGGTTGGCCCATTGTATTTTGGGAGATTTGTTCCCTAGGGTAGCTTGGTTGCAGTTTTGTAAGGTAGTCCTGTCAAAACCTGAGATTGTTGTGCAGGGTTTTTTGTTCCTTGAGGCAGCTTGGTTGTAGCTTTGTAAGGTTTCAGGTCCTATCAAAACTTGAGGTTGTAGTTATGGGTTTATGGTCCCTTCAAAACCAACTTATCCTAATCAAAACACAACTAGAAGCTATCATCTATCTCTGTCACGAACAATGTGGGGATTTGTTTAGACATCTAAAGTTATATTTAAAACATATTTTTTTATAATTTGCAAGTGCTTTAATTATAGCATTAAAGACTTTAATATAAACAGAAGATTAATTAAAACAACTAAATCAAAACATTACAAATAAAAAAATATGATTGTGTTATTTACAAGTTGCACAACAACAACTCTTCTCAATCTCTCTGTAAATGTAGTTTATAAATTTGTACTTTCAATATATATATATAAATCTTAAACTTATCATTATTAGTCGATAGGCTTTTTATATGTGAGCATTATAGTGCTCGGAAAATTGTCTCATGCCGTAAAAAAAAATTCACGTCGGAAAATTTTCTAAACTCATCAATTGTTCCTATCAGCGTATTCCTTGAACCTCCTATGGGTGCACGTGCTAGTAATTAAAAGGACATTTCTAAATTGATTTTTTTTAAATATTCAAGATAAACATTCTAAAAATAAAAAATCATTTGTATTTATCTTTCAAAATATTCTATATTATTACAGATTTCTATAACAAAATATTATAAAATCATATATATTATAAATGAAAATACTATATTATATTTCCCTATGAACAGTTCAAGGTGTCATATATACAGTTACATAAAAATATAACAAGTACAGTTATATAAAAATATAACAAGTCAAACTATACGGTCTAATAAATTTCAAATTTGTAAAATACAATCTAAAATTGAAAAAAGGGTCCATAGACCATCAAATTCCAGGCATGAAAGCAAGGTCTCATGGTTCTCCCTCAGTCGGAATTTCAGAGTTTCACTTACAGAAATATTCGGAAAGAGAGGCCCCGTAATTCACCAATGATTAAAAAATCAGAATTTTTTATAAAAGTTTCTAGGTTATAGCGTTTGTTGCTGTATTTTTAAAATTGTCTTCCTGCATAAACCTTAGATCCAAAGTCTAAATTTGCCAAATTGGTGAATTTTCTTCGTACATAAAAACTTTGACTCCAAAATTTGCAAATTGCCAAAACGATGAGTCTAATTTTCGAAAACATTGTCTTCCTGCATAAACCTTAGATCCAAAGTCTGTAAATTTGCCAAATTGGTGAATTTTCTTTGTACATAAAAACTTGGCTCCAGAATTTGCAAATTGCCAAAACGATGAGTCTCATTTTCGAAAACATTATCAAAATTAGGCCAATTGAGAACTAAAAAAGTCACTAAAATTTTATAGAATTAAGTTTTTGATAATTTAGTCAAAAATTCAATTTTGAAAAAAAATGCTACGATTCAGTCAAAAGACAACCAAAAACAGTACTAAATTTAACGAACAGAAACCTTTGTCAAAATGGCGAAAAAGAGCCGAATTTTAGTACCCGCTTAACTGGCCCGGCGGTGGCGCAGCGCTTGGAGGGCTCCTGGTCGCAGGTTCGAAAGCCGTCCTCGGCAAAACAGTCGTGGTGATGGTGATGATGGTGGTGATGTGGAGCCCCCATGTCTGAGGGAAAATCAGGCGAGCATTTGGGATCCCCCTGCGAGCAGAAGGCGGCATCACTGTAATCTTCATCTTCGCCGGCGATCTTCTTGCGGCTCTCTACGCTGTTGAGCGCGTGAGGATCAATGTGACCGTGGGGTTTGTGGAACTGCGCTACTGCAGGAAATGGCTGCGGATGCGGATGAGGATGGTGATGGTGATGGTGTGCATGACTGTGTGTTGCGGCCTGGGCTGCGTCCAGCATAACAAAATCATCTTCGCAGGCCATACAACTGTGCCTGCGTATAACCAGGGGTTTCTAGGGTTTCGTCCTCTAGGGTTTGAGGGAGAAGACGGAAGCCGTGGACGACGTTAGAGGCAGGGGAACAGCTCTTTTAAGGTTTAACGATAGCCGTCGACGGCAGCCGTGGGGCCGTCACGGCAGGTGACGGCAGTTCACGGGGCCGTTTAGCAACTTCCGGCTTTCCCATGCGTGGGCCCTCCGCTGGTTGGTTTTCTTAAAGATGGGAGTGGGTGTCCAAACACACGAGCGCCTCACGTGGTCAACTTGCTTTCTATCGATTTGCGGTGGTTGGTAGAAATTTGGCATCTTTACTTCTGTGATGGGGCAAATGAAGGAAAAAGAATTTTAGTTTAGTCCATCAAATAAAAATATAAATACATTAGCATAATTAATCTAAGACCCAAAAATTAAAATTATAAAAGTTTAGAAATTAATATTATGATAATTTATAATAATTATTTAATGTAAAATGTAAATAAAAATAATGATATTTAATAGGGTGGCAGGGTGGGCACCCAATCCAAGAACACTTGGATGGGTCGATGCCATACGAAGTAATCATGGCTATGCTTTTATTAATATTCGTAGAGGCTCTCATGCATCGGAGGTATTTCCTCCCTCACTGACTTCGCGAGCCTCCGACTTGAACCGTCGCACGCTCCTCTCTGAGCAATCCTTTGTTGCATTGATTACTAGTCTCGGTTAAATGAATGTGATCTCTCTTAGATGCAGACAGAAAGACATATTTTCATTCCTATTTCTCAGTTCCGAGCGATCCTCTGTTGGTCTCGACAGTGGCAGTAACAGTCAGTATGGAGAAGGGCTCGGGCTTCATTGCAAAGATCTCGGTGCATGGGTTGATAAATTTGGGGACTTCTACACCTCTACAGCTGGAGAGTTCAGTTAGGCAGATGGCATTCAAAGGACCGGTTACAGACTTAAGGTTAAAACGCATACTGCGTAGGCATGAGGGCCTCCTACTTTCGGTGGTCAAAATAATCTTGGGGACAGAATTTTTGGCAACGGATGAATTCTATAGGGTCGATTCCCACATTTCTTCCCGTTTCCTTGCCTCAATTCTGGATGCCGGGGTGTCTACAGCGGCGGCAAAATCTATCATGGTGAAAGTATTCAAGCCGGAATTCCTTCGGGGCCTCGATTCCATTTTAGAGGCGGTCATTCCAGGGGTGGGGCTTCCCCGCCCAAAAGACATTGCCTCAAATAAGGATCCTCTGGAGGTGACGAAGATTCTGCCCTTCATCCTAGACTTGAAAGGAATGGCGCTGATCGATCATCAGGATCGTGTCATCCAGGTCTACGGATTCCTACAGAACATGCTGCAAGAGAATGTGGATTCCGGGGAAGAGGTATGGATTGACAGACTCTGCACCATGGCTGTTGAGCTTGGCCTCTTTTGATTTCTTGCTTGATAATCCTCAATTCGGTAGGCTTTGTCCCAAATAGGTTTGCTAATAATATAGTCATTACTAAGACCAGTAAGCCTAGAGGCTAATTTTGTTAAGCATGGTCACCATTTTCAGATCAGTAAGCTTAGTGCTGACTTTGTAAAGCATTGTAAACCCTATACTTCTAAGGATGGGTTTAGGAATCTTTTTGTCATCTGGTAATGGCAAGTAAACGGCTTATAGGCACCTGCATGTTCATACTCTTTTCGGATCAATACAAACTTATATTTACGTATCAAAAAAAAAAATGATATTTAATTTTATAATTAGTTGCAATGGGTGGAGATGAGAGCACTCATTTTTTGGTTGTAAATAAATAGAGAAAAAAAATGAAAAATTAAATTTTAAAAAATAAAATAAAAATTCAAAAAAAAATAGGACTACACCTGGGAGCTCTTTTGTCTTGGCGGTTACTTTTCTATTCGTCGTAGGTATTAATTCTAGCATTTCATTTATTTCTAGCATTGTGGGAGTGGTGTAATAGGGCAACACCATGGTTGCACGAGAGAACGTTGTTGCCACGGTTACGCCAGTTGCAGCAGCCACAAACTTTCACAAAACCTTCAATTAAAATTAAATATGCATTAATGGAAACTTGGGTTTGTCTGGCATGATCTTTTCCCATTTTAATAATTTAGCAATACCAAACCCATCACAGCTCCTATAAATCCCCCAAAACCCCACAACAAAAACCAAGAAAGATAAAGCTGCTAGATAGGCTTGGAGCATTAGGCAAGGCATAACAATTTCATGTTACTATAGAAACGAAGAGAACAATATTCGCTTGTGTAATGTTGGCATTTTTGTTTTCTGTTTCATTACAGGTCTCTATTGTTTGTTTCATCTATTCTGATCTTTATGTTTATGGTTTTTCTCCCTTATTAAAACTAATGATGTTTTCTTGTTTTTGTATTTAGGTTGCATTAAGTGCCATAGATAATGTTGTTGTAGCAACTCCCGCACCAGATCCAGCACCAAATCTAACAAAAAAGGGTAAGTTTGGTCGTTTATTTCTGTTTCCATATGGCGTTATTTTAGGGTGTAAGGGATTGACGGAGATAATAACGGTGTTGTTTGTTTGCAGAGTGTGGCGATAAGTGTAAGGTGAGGTGCGAGAAAGTTCAAGCTCACCAAGACCGGTGTTTGAATTACTACAATGATTGTTGTATGTTATGTAAATGTGTTCCCAGCAGGCAATATGGTAACAAAGATGAGTGCCCATATTACAGAGACAGAAAGAACTCTAAGGGCGGATCCAAGTGCCCTTAAGACTAGTGTTGCACTTGTTTTCATCTATTTTGGTTGGCTGGTGGTCATATGGGAGGATACCGTAGGCGTTTTAGGTATGGTAATTGTAGATTCGTCGTCATATTTATTATTTGTCAATCATATTTATGATCTGTCACCAAAGAGAGATTTTGAATTAGGTTGATATTGGTGTCATTTAGAGTGTAGTCAATATTATTGTTGGATAGACACTGGCATGTTAGAGGGTTTGTTTATCGTCCAAAGTGCTTTGGATTGGAATCTGTTTGTTTGGGGGGGGGGGGGCATTGTAGCTTTGTTGAAAATACAATTTACATTTATATGATCTTTATCATTAAAGCTGGTGATGCTCAATTTTTAAAGCAAAAACTATCTCGACAGACTGTAATGTATGAAGAGTGTGAAGTATTCGTATGGTATGATTGTTGGCCATGATTTTCTCATTAAATTTTCTTGTTGTTAAGGAAACTAAGATGCTTTTATTGGGTATTAAGGTTGTCTTTATAACAAACTGCACTCTTTTTAAGAAATGTTAACATTAAGGACATTAAATTTCCAACAGTCTATAGTATTGGTAATGAATGTTTCTGACTGTTTATTAGTTTTCTAATCAATGTTTGGGACACCATCAGACAATGTAGTGAGCAAGAGGAGAGAGTAAAATGGTAATTATGGACCAAAGCCTAACTAATAGAGGAAGAGGGGAAGAGGGGTGTAGTGATATAGGAATTGAGAGAACAAAAAAGAGGAGAATAAAAAATATATATTAAAACTAACTAGTATAAAATAAGAGACCCAAGAACAAAAGAGAGGAGAAATAAAAAAATAAAATATTAAGAGATCCAAGAGTATATACATATATAAATCTACTTAAAGAATATATTGATAAAATCTCTATTTAAAATTAAGCTAAACACATACAAACTATTGGCAATGTGTGTTGTTGTTGATGTCAACATAGTATATGGAAATGTATAGACAGACTTGTATAGAGGAAGATTCAGTAGGGTCAAGACAAACTAGTCAGGGAGAAGAGAAAACAATCTAAGTATGGTAAGGTGATCAGTTTGGTGTTTGAGCATGATGCAGAAGAAGATACTCATGTCCTAGCATGTTTTTTGTATCCACACATTTATATCTTATCAATTGGAAGTAGGCAATTAATGATAAGAAGCAGAGATCTGACTAAGGCATTCACAATGTATATCCTAAGGCAGGGTCACCTTGTTTTGGTCTACATTTCTCCGCAGAGAAAGATCTGATCATGTGGTTCTGAGGAAAGGCTAATAGATGTATAAGGCATGATATGATGAAGTATCAAGTGGTCTAGTGGTCCGCAAAGACAACACTCAAGTAACAAAGGCAATACAATCTGTTATGGAGCCTGAATACACAAGTTTGAGTTTTGTGGAGGATAACATATATACAGCTCAATCATACAAGCTTGCATGCGGAGGTCTTATATGCTTCAAAGTATCTCAAGGTTGATCTGCATGCAGATAAATTCTTTTTTTCTGGTACCACATCAAGTAGTTAAGTCTGTAAGTGAAGATTTGAGTATAACTATTCTTTGGACTCCTGGTTACCTTTGTCAGACCTTTGATGTGTGGATCTAATAAGGAATGTATAATGGTGTTTAAGATCATTCTTAAAAGGTTTGAGGACTTGTACTGCACCGCAATGCCATATCTTGAGTTATAAGGTATTACATGTGGACCGGAACGCTCTATTTCCTACAATTAGTCAAGTTTCCTATTTTTGCAGATGGATAGATTGATATGATACTTCAGTAGTAAGGTGTCTGAATGATGTTGAGATCATGTATGATTGAATTCTTGGTCTGCACAGAGTTTTTGGCTTCTCCCCGGTAGTATGAAGATAGACAGTTAGCAGTCTTGAGCAATTTGAGCCGACTGGTTAAGTACCTGATATATGCGAAGGATCCTAATTAATTTCCTTTAACTCCAGAAGGTATGAAAAGATGTTATTTGATCCCTTTCATGAAGTCCAAAGGTCCACAACAAGTTTTTCCTATCATATTGTATGTATTGATGCCGACTTGTGAATAGTTACATGTGTCATCCAATGTTGATTATGATGCCGACCTAATCAGTATTTTAAAATGTTGCGAAGGATATTTATAGAAGATCAAGATCATTTGTGAAATACAAATGTGAGAGCGAAGATAAGCAGACTAGAATGCAAGATATGAAGTGTAGAATCAATTTGAAGAGATGGTTTGAGTAGAAATAGAAGACTGCATTATCAGCATGAGTTAGATGTTTACTCTATAGCAATCTGTGGAGTTACTATCTTAATAAACCCCATTGCAATGAGTAGAGTACTTAGGGAGTAGTAGCTTCCTTGGGTTGTAGCCCTAAACCAAAGTTGTAATTGTTGTAAGCACAAATACAGGGAGTAGTAGCTTCCTTGGGTTGTAGCCCTAAAACAATGTTGTTATACTTTTTGCAATGAGCATAATATATTGTGAGCTAATCCTCACCGTGGTTTTTCCCTGTTTTAAGGTTTTCCACGTAAAAATATTGGTGTTATGTGTGTTACATGATTTCCTTTATGTTCTCTAAGTTATTCAGTTTTATATGTAAACATCTGGTTAAGTTTTAGTGTATGCTAATTCACCCCCCCTTTCAGCACCCCATTGTGTTCAACACAAACACAAGTATAAGAGACCCAAGAGTATATACATATATAAATCTACTTAAGAGAATATATTTGTATTGACAAAATCTCTATCTAAAATAAAGCTAAACACATACAAACACAAGTACAAGAGACATAAAAATAAAATAAAACATGTGTGTATATATAAGTACAAAGAGACATAAAAAATAAACCTCAGTGTGTATATATGTGTTTTTAAAATATATATGCACATATATAATACATAAAAATAAAATAAACTTGTGTGTATATATAAGTACAGCGAGACAAAAACAAAATAAACCTCGACGTGTATATATGTGTATTTACAATATATATGCACATATATAATATATATTGTATGTGTGTGTATGCATAAATGTCTATGTCTATGTGTATATTTGTTACACCGAGAGGCCCATACTATAGTTGCAGCGGGGTGGAGGTGAGAGCTCACATTTTTTGGTTGTAAATAAAACCCAAAAAAATATGAAATATTAAATTGCAAATTAAAAAATTAAATAAATTTTTTTAAAAAGCTCCCAGAATCTTCGTGCATTATTCTAAAAATTAAAAAATAGAATTATTCAGACCGCCATAGCTAAAATTTGAATATGGCAGGGGTGGTTGGTGTTTCATTCATTCATTTGTCTGAGGCGTATTTTAAATATAACATTTATTTAAGATTGTGTAATGCTTTTATGCTACGTGGGGATTAGAAATGTTGAGAAGGATTAGCATTTATTTAAGCACAATCATTTACTCAAATCTCTCCAGACTCATAAATCCCACCAGCCCTTCCTTTTATTTACTCTTGAATGCTTTAGTCCATGTAGTTGTTTGTGCAATCAATGTATGGTTCATCAACATCCTGCAGTTGAATGTCGTGATAAAAGACCCAAGGGATGACAGAGACATGTATATTTTCACCTTCACTGCAATTGTCACTGCACTTTATTCTATCATTTTTGAGTTCCTTCCCCAAGGAGACAAGAGCCGCCAAGGGTTGTACATGGTTGTGTTGGTTTTTCTACTTTTGTCTCTTCTCTACGTGTCTCTCAAAGCAACCCTCCGCATGAAGAAGCTCAAAAGGTGCTCTTCCACACAGGTCACTGACATTGGTACCGTCATATAAAGGGGTTCTTTGGAGGAAGAAAAGAACTGGGGAGAATACATAAAAGAAATCGACGCAATAGATCTCAATATCGAGTTCAAGGATTTATGTGAACTCCGGCGTCAAGATTCAAAGCACCTTGAAACTATGCAAAATCACAACACAGTGGATAATATGGAACAAGGGATTAGAGTGGATAATATGGAACAAGAGATTAGAGCTCCTGTTGATATAAATATTGTAAAGAAGCCTAACTTTTTCAAACCAGTGTCGCCTGTGGGAGAAGAGCAATGCGCGTTATAGTTGTTTCAAAGCTTGGATTTCTGGTTGTTAACCATTGTGCTTTGTAGAAATATTATTAGAGTTACAATTAGGGTTAGGGTTAGGGCTAGAGTTAGGATTGAATCATGGTTATGATTAGAATTAGGGTTAGGGTTAGGGTTAGAGTTAGGATTATGGTTCCTATTACAATTAGGGTTAGAATTAAGGTGGAATACTATTAGAATTAGAGTAAGAATTAGGGTTAATGTTAGAGTTATAATTAGGGTTCGGGTTGGAATTGAGGTTAGGGTTAGAGTTAGAATTAGGGTTACTAAATTAGGGTAAGCATTAGAGTTACAGTTAGGGTTAGGGTTAAGGCTAGAGTTAGGGTTAGAATTTGGGTTAGGTTAGGATTAGAATTAGGGTTAATGTTAGAATCATGTTAGGGTTTTAATTAAGGTTAGGGTTGGAATTGAGGTTAGGGTTAGAGTTGGAATTAGGATTAGGGTTAGAATTAGGGTTATTGTTATAATTAAAATTAGGGTTATAGTTAGGGTAGAATCAGGGTTATGATTAGAATTAGGGTTAGGGTTAGAGTTAGGATTAGGGTTCTTATTAGAATTAGGGTTATAATTAAGGTGGGTTACTATTATAATTAGGGTAAGAATTAAAGTTAGGGTAAGCATTAGAGTTACAGTCAGGGTTAGGGTTAGGGCTAGAGCTAGGGTTAGATTTCAAGTTAGGGTTAGGGTTAAAATCATAGTTAGAATTAGGATTAAGGTAAGGGTCAGGGTTATTGTTAGATTTAAAATTAGGGTTATAGTTAACATAGAATCAGGGTTATGATTAGAATTAGGGTTAGGATTAAAGTCAGGGTTAGGGTTTCTATTAGAATTAGAGTAAGAATTAGAGTTACAATTAGGGTTAAGTTTAGTATTAAGGTTAGCGACAGTGTTTCAATTAGGATTAGCCTTAGAGTTAAAATTAGAGCTATCTTTAGGGTTAGAATAAAGGTTAGGATTAGGGTTAGATTTAGGGTTAGAATTACAATTAGAATTAGGGTTACAATTTGAAAAAGGGTGACAATTAGAATTAGGGTTAGGGTTAGAATTGAGGTTAGGGTTAGAGTTAGAATTAGGGTTACTAAATTAGGGTAAGCATTAGAGTTACAGTTAGGGTTAGGGCGAGAGTTACTAGTATAAAATAAGAGACCCAAGAACAAAAGAGAGGAGAGTAAAAAAGAAAATATTAAGAGATCCAAGAGTATATATGTATATATAAATCTATTTAGAAAATATATATTTTTTAATTAATATGATCAAACAGGTTTTGAAAGGGGACCCCGAAACCCTTCACAAAAGGAAGCTAACAAAAAGTTGAAAGCCAACCGAAAGCCAACTATAAGCTACCAAAATACATAAGCATAAAAGAGTAGCCAAAAAAGAGACCAAACAAAACTAAACTAGTTTATCTGCTTAAGAGTCTCGGCTACTTCTAATTCATGTTCATAGAATGCCTGATGCATTTTGGCAAAGTCCATGAGTTCATTCTTCTCAGCTTCAAACTGCTTTTTGTTTCTCCCCCTAGTGCAGGTTGAAGGTCCACCTGTGTCCTCAGCTGCCACCTATTTACCAGAACTTTTAGTTTCATCACCCTTGTCCTGATTACCCAGTTCCTCAACATTCATGATGTCCTCAGCATTGAAATCCTTGAACTGCTCTTTTCTAAGCTCCTTGAGCTTCTCTGTCAGCACTCTTATCCTGTTGAGGCTGTTCTAAATGGTAAGTCTACTGATATTCATCATTTTGTCTAAGTTGTTGTTCACTTCAATGATCTTCTCCTCCAGGTACTAGACCCTAGTACTAAATTCTTCTCTCATCCTATTCAGCTCATGGTCCATTTCCTCCATTTTAGGAATGGCTTCCCAATTTTTGAAGATAAGGGTGTCCTTAGCTGTAGTCTTAATACCACTCCCCAAGTTATCCTACATCAACTAGAGCTTGACGTTGATTCTATTTATTTCTAAGAAGAACCACTTAGTCATTTTGTGTTGTGAATTGACAGCATTCTTCACCAGTTCAAAAACCTCCTCGACCTGATCTCTGTTCTTCGCCTGGGCCAGCAAATCGTCAAAATCCTCAGGGAGGTTTTTCAAAGGGTCATTGATTTCAGGAAATTTGAGGCCAGCACGAGGTTCGGGGATCTGCATGGTGTTGCCTTATGTGTCCTCCACCCTATCATCCATCTTCTCAAAAGGTTTCTCCCTAATCCCCTACTTCATCCTGGTCCCCTGTTTCTGGGCAGAACAACCAGCTTCCTGAACATTTCCCTCATTCTGAACCTTCTCAAATAGCTTATCCTTATTCCCCTACTTCGGCTTAAACCCCTGTTTCTACAAAGAACCACTAACATCCTGCACAAATCCCTCATCCACCATATCTTTCTCCAAGGGTTTTTTACCTTTCTTCACCAAAGTGGGGGTTTTCCTCTTCTAAGGCATGGCCTTCTTGGTAATAATCTCCTTGACGGAGGTGTCAGAGTCATCACCCATATTAAACCCTTTAGACCAAGAGATGGACACTTCCCTCTTCTAACTTTTTCTCTTCTTTCTGGAGGACTCCTCCTCACTATCCTCTTCTTCATCATCCATATTCCACTCCTCATCCTCAGAATCAGTCTCCTCTTCACTCGACACCGCCCTACCCTTCTTCTTAGAACTGTGTTTTTATTTTAACCCTTTTTTGGGTGTGTTGTTCTTCATGTGCTCCATGATGAGTAAAATGAGGCTCTCATGCAGAACTGGGAGTTTACAGTTTTTGCTATTCTCTTTTAAACCAAACTCCAGAGATGAAAGCCGGTAGAAGGGAAAGGAAACCAACATACCGTGTCTGAAATGATTGAGCAAGTTGAAGTGATAACTGTAGATGGCCACGTACCTCCCATCCAGAGTCACATATCTCATAATAACTTTGGCCACCTCTACCCAGATGGTCTTGATGGAGAGATGATTATACCCTCCAGTCTGAAACTTAACCATTTTGTCCCTTTCGTTACCTTTAAAGAAGTTATTAAGGGCTTCCTCATTCTGTTTCCTCTCGCAGAAGAATTTCTTCCCTCTGGTTGAGAGGCCCATCACCATGGTAATAAGGTCTTTAGAAATAGCCATTTCCCACCCATATGTCATAACCTTCTTATTCTTGAATCCTTTAACGAACAGAGTAGTCACATCAGGGTTGGCTCCATGGAGATTTTCCATGAACGGAGTGATTCCTTCAGCCTCCAAGATACTCCATACTTTCTGCTTCTGCCTAATTTCCTCACACGAAGACGGTTCAACCCTATTTCTATCTCTCCCCATGTTGGAATATAGACACTAGAAGAAACCACTCTCTCTGCAAAGAGAAATGAAGGTGAGAATGAGGAAAAGTAGAGCAATACTTTTATAAATCCTACTCATAATCCGTGTGAGACGAACAATCTGGATAAGCGAGGCTTGCAAACCCTTTGAGATCATGATGATCTCTTTAGAGAATCTTGAGTTTCGTACCATGGAGTGAATCATTATTAATTAATTCTTTAACATTGCTCGGGATAGAAATAAATTCTTCCCATATGAGCTTTGAATTTTTAACAACCCCTAGGTTGGCAAAAACATCCGCCACCTTGTTCCCCTCACGATAAATGTGAGAAATATGGGTAGCCTCAAAGGTACCTAACAACATAATAGCATCTTCGATCATGGTCACTATAGACCAACTTGGTTTAGTGGTGCTCTTAAGACAATTGATGATATTGTTAGAGTCACCCTCCACCCAGACTTTTCTATAACCCTTAGCATGCGCCAAAGCTATAGAATGATAAGCAGCCGCAACTTCGGCATAGTGGTTAGTTTGAGTACCCAGAGGGAGTGCCACAGCCACTATGAACCTACCATGATTATCTCTTATCACCCCCCACTACCAGCAGCTCCAGGATTACCTTTTGCCGCCCCATCAAAGTTGATTTTGATCCACCCTTCCGAGGGCAAATACCACACCACTTTTCCTCTAGAGTGTTCCATTTTTTTGAAGGGTATAGATATATCTTCAGTGATGTCCCAGTTTTTGGATATGATGCTCTCCATCTGAGTTACCTCTATTCTTTAATCATGAGAGAGTTGTTCTTCAATCCTGGTTTTGAAATTCTCCTTAATGCTCCTGACCACTTTAAAAAACAAATTATCAAGGGTTAAGCTGGTGTCTTTGAAGACTCTATTATTCCTTTCCTTCCAAAGGCCCCAAGCAATATGAGGGATGCATAGGGACCAAAGGAATATAAGAGAAGGATTAGAGACAGGGCACAACCATTAAGAGACCAGATCCTTGGTGGAGTTGGGGAAGGTCCAACTGATATTCCATAAGGAAAGAAACCTGTTCCAGAGCTCAAGAGAAAAGGGGCAGGAGAGGACCAGATGGAAGGAATCTTCAGAATTGTTTAGACATAAGGGGCATTTGTTAACAAGTGAGAAGCCCCTTTTACAAAGGTTGTCACACGTAAGCACCCTGTCTTGAGCCAGCATCCAAAAGAAAATATTGATCTTAGGAATAAGTTTATCATCCCACAATCTAGCCCAAAAGGGAGGGTCTTCCACAAAAGGAATAAGTTCTTTGAACCCCGACGCCACTGAGTATTGCCTTGAAGAGGTGGCCTACCAAATGAGTTGGTCTTCTTTTCTACCAAGGGGAATATGAAAGACATTCAACTTGTTCTAGAAATCAATCATGCATGCGTCAATCGAGAAGTTCTTCCATCTACCTTCATAAATGTAATCCCTAACCTTCGAGCCACAAGTGGCAATGCAAATACCTTCAAAAGGGATCACCCAATCTTGCTTGCTAAGAGGGGAATCCCCAAACCACCGATCCTTCCAAAAGTCCACTTTGTTGCCATCCCCAATCTTCCATAAAGAACCTTTTCTGATAATTTCCCTAGACTAAGATATATTTTTCCATATTTCTAATCCTTCAAGCAAAGTAGGACTATCCAATAGTTCTCTGAAATTATTGAATCCCCTCAGATATTTATTGTTCACTATTTCCATCCATTCTTTCTTTTCTGACATGAGGTGCCAAGTATTGGCCACCAGGAGAACAGAGTTGAATTCCTTGGGTTTTCTTAGACCAAGACCCCCAGAGATTTTAGGCTTGCAGACTGAATCCCATGCCACCAATGGGATTCTCTTCTTCTCCTCAGTCCCAGACCAGAGAAATCTTTTTTGGATTTGCTCAATTCTTTCTCTGATTTTGGCCAGAATTTTAAAAAGGGACATAGAGTAGACTAGGAGATTTTGGAGAGAAGCTTTGATCAGCTAAATTTTTCCTGCCTGGCTGAGGGCAGCTCCTTTCCAGCCCGTCAATTTGGAGTGAAATTTGTCAACCAAGCTCTGCTAGAAAGAGTCTAGGATTCTTTTCTCATAAAGAGGTAACCCAAGATAAATGGAAGGAAGGGATTCCACTTTGCATTGCAAAATATGAGCAATTTTAAGCTGCTTGGGTTTTGGGGTATTGAAGAAGAAGATCGAGCTCTTAGGCAAACTAATTTTCTGACCCTAGGCCACTTCATAATTTAGCAGAATACTTCTCACCATGTGAGCTTCCTTGACAGAAGCTTCACCCATAATTATAGTATCATCTACAAATTGTTGATGAGAACAGGAAGGTCCAAGCGAGGAAGGACAAAGACCTTTAAAGCTCCCTTGAAGAACCTCTTTCTGGATGTTTCTACCTAAGACTTCGACCATGATGACAAACAAGAAAAGTGAGATAGGATCTCCTTGTCTCAACCCTCTAGAGCTGACAAAAAAGCCCGATAGAGATCTATTGACCAGGACCAAGAACTTAGGAGCCAGGAAAAGTTGCCGGAGAAGCTGAAGGGATTTGTCATTGAAACCAAACTTTCTTAGAACACTGGTAAGAAAATTCAAGTCAACTCTATCATAAGATTTCATGAGATCAAGCTTGAGAAGGAAGCCCTCCTTCTTATTCAACCCCAGGGAATGAATGTTCTCTTGGACTGAAATGATAGAATCAAGGATTTGCCTTTTGGAACAAACCCGCTCTGTTGCACCAAAATCAAACGCGGGAGAAGGACTTGGAGTTTGTAGGCCATAACTTTAGAAATGATCTTGAAAATTGAATTGCATAGACTGATGGGTTGAAAGTAAGCAAAGGAGTTGGCTCCAACCTTCTTTGGGATAAGCACGAGAAAAGTGGACTTGAGTTCTTTAAGCAGCCTCTTGCTACCAAAAAATTCTTTAGTTGCATTGCAAGTGTCTTTGGCAACAATCTCAAAAAAGGTTTGGAAGAAGAAATGGGGGAAACCATCAGGCCCGGGCACCTTGTTACCTTCAAAGGAGAAGACAACCCCCTTAATTTCATCCTCAGAGGGGATTTTGGTCATCATCTTGTTGTCGATGTCATTCACCACATTAGGAATAACCTGAAGCAAAGTGTTTTCCATATTATGATCCAGAGGTCCATCAGCATTTAGAAGAGAGGAAAATAATAACTTAGCTTCCTTTTGAATTTCCACTTTATCCAAGATGATCTTGCCCTTCAAGGAGATATTCTTGATTCTGTTAGCTGCTATATTCTTCATAGTAGTTAAGTGGAAAAATTTATTGTTATGATCTCCACTTTTCAACCAGATGGCTCTAGATCTTTGTTTCCAAAAGTCTTCCTCCTTCGAAACAATCTTATGGAGGGAATTAAGGAGGTCAATCTCTGCCTTCCTAGTTTCTAGAGTCATACCATCATTTTGGATTTCTCTCTGAATCATATTTAGCTCACTTTTCACAGTCTCCTTCTCCTTGAAGATTTGACCAAAGGAAGATTTGTTCCATTTTTGCACATTACTTTTGACATTCTGCAGCTTCTTTGCCAACCTATACATAGCTGTGCCTTCTACCTCAATCTTCCACCATTCTCTGATCTTTTCCTTTAACTCCAGGTGACCCAGCCACATTTTTTCAAATATGAAGGGGAATTTCTTCTGCTTACCCCTTTTATCAGCAGAGAGAACAATCGAGAAGTGATCAAATCCAAGCCTAGTGAGAGCGGATAAATCATAGGAGTAGGATTCAAGCCAGTTACAGGAGATGAGGGCTCTATCAAATCTAACTTGTATGAGATTTTCCCCTATCCTTTGATTAGACCAGGTGAGCTTGGCTCCCTTGAGGTCCAGATCCAACAAGGCTTCATCATTTACAAAGTCCATCAGATCCATTCTGAAGTCTAGAGGTGCTAGAGATCCGCCTTTTTTTTGATCATCTTTGAGCGCAGAATTAAAGTCTCCCATGATGAGCCATTTAAAGTTAGGGTTCATTCTTCTAAAAGCACCAAGTCTTTGCCAAAGTTTCTTTCTGGCATTCTTATTATTAGGGGCATAGATATTAGAGATAACCCAGGTCGTATCGTATTTTTTATGAACAAACTTGGTAACGACTTGGTTAGAGTCTGCCAGAACCAGGTAACCAATGACACTTTTAGGATTCCATAGAGTGGCAACCCCTCTAGAGGCTCCCTCTAAGTTACAACCATGAAGACCACAATCAACAAAAAATCTATTCTTGATAAGGTCCAGTTTCTCAATTTGCATCTTGGTTTCTTGAATAAGCAAAATATCCGGCTTGAGATCCTAGATTAGGTTAGATAGGAGATCATGCTTATGACTGTTATTTAACCCCCTGATATTCCAAGAGAGGATCTTCATGATAAACCTAAGTTTGTGCTCTTAGAGCACAGGTCCATGAGGGGATTTTGCATCCCTCCTGCTATCTCCTTCTTGTTGTCTCTTTCTCTAATAGCACTTGCTGAAGGTCTCCCTGGCCTTCTCTTTTTCATTCCAACTACCTTGGAATAGCTCCTAGTTGCTACACCGCTAAGGGGTTGGGTACCTCCTTTTTTCTTCTTTCTGCCCTTGACCTCCACAAAGGGTATTTCTTCCATCGAACTATCCTCGACAAACTCCACTAATTGCTTGGGTGAGCAGGGGGCCTAATTTTCACCCTTAGGAGTAAGCGGGACATCATAATTATCACTAAACTAAGCACCCTCTAGGGAACCTGGTGCAGAGGCCAGATCCTCACGTCTAGGTTCTTCAATATTAGAGATGATCATGGCACTCTTCAAAGAGCCTTGCTTTGGAACTCGAGGTTCTTCGTTCCTGGGGATGAACAAGATCATCTCTAGTTCTGCAACTTCGGTAAGAGGTCCCTTCGAAGAAGCTTCCTCTTTTTGGAAATGGGTTTCCCCCTTCTTTTTTTCTTGCTTCTCTTTCCAAACCTTTTGGTTAGATCTAGCTTTCTTAGAGGGGCAGTTCTTCACCCAGTGGCCTATCTTTTTGCAGAGAAAACATGCAAAAGGAATTGATTCAAACTCAATAGCCTGCTCCTAGACACCAAGTTTAGAGTTGATCTAAATGGAAGAAGGCGGGTCCGTAGTTTGGTTCATCAACACACAGACCCTAGCATAAACTAGCCTCTTGAGAGAGTGACCGGATCAACCATTAGCAGACTACCAAAAGCACTACCTAGGCCCTTAAAGACTTCTTCATCCCAGAACTCCATAGGCAGACCTAGGAATCTAACCCAAACAGGGGAAACGTTAAAGGTAGTTTTCACTACATCAAAACTGGGTTCCCACCTTCGCAAAGCTAGCGTAGAGTTCCCAATGACCCACGTGCCACCAGCCAGGGTGTAAAGCATATCTTCTTCACAAGAGAAAGAAAAGGAGAAGAACCCCTTCTGAAATGCTTCTATGTCTACTTGCCCTTTCAGGGCCCATTTCCGGCGGGCCCAAGATCTCACAATTTCAATATTAGGTCTGGGACCTAAAAATTTACCCACCAACGATAGATCCATACGAGAAATACCATTTTCCACCACACTATTAGGAACCGATAAAGAAAACTTACTTGAACCTGGCTCAGAGGAGCAGACAAGAGGCGAAGCTGAATTTTTCCCTTTAGGACGTGACCCAAAAAGTGATTTCCATGAATTAGTAAAGTCCTCCTTTGGAATGGCCTTCTTGGGAATATCCTCCTTAAGATCCTCGGGGGACTCCACTCCCAAAGAGCCATTAGGGTTTGGAGGTCTAATCTCAACTTCCAAGGAGGCCGGATGACTCCCAAAAGCGCCAGAGGAAACATCATCAGCTAGGCCCTCTTCAGAACCTTCTCCATTCGCTTCACTGTCACCAACAGTCAGGCTGCCATTAGCAAGACAACCAGAGACCAACTTTGTGCCTGCACCTGCTACCACCTTCCCTCCACTTTTGCCATTGCCATTATTCAAAAACACCTTTCCTGCCTGCTCACCCTTCCCACTGCTTGCCATTGAATTCCTATAGGAAGTGTTGTTTAAGAGAAGGGTTAGAGACAGGGCACAACCATTGAGAGACTAGATCCTTGGTGGAGTTGGGGAAGGTCCAACTGATATTCCATAAGGAAAGAAACTTGTTCCAGAGCTCAAGAGAAAAGGAGCAGGAGAGGACTAGATTATTTAGAAAATATATTGACAAAATCTCTATTTCAAATAAAGCTAAACACAAGTACAAGAGACCCAAGACTATATACATATATTAATCTACTTAAGAGAATATATTTATATTGACAAAATCTCTATCTAAAATAAAGCTAAACACATACAAGTACAAGTACAAGAGAAATAAAAATAAAATAAACCTCAGTGTGTATATATGTGTATTTAAAATATATGCACATATATAATACATAAAAATAAAATAAACATATGTGTATATATGTCATGTCCGTGACAAGCCCACCTGTATGTCAACCATACAAGTGGGCTAAAAAGGTGGAACTATATTTCTTTTGAAAGATTTAAATGCACAATTGTATAACTTGCAATGTTGGTTTACCTAAAGTTTGCAGTTGAAGACAAAACTCTCGAAAGGTTAAGATAATGGTTATCCTTCGTTGAAAGTATCCTATCAACCATAAGTCAAGTTTTAGAACATTTGGATAGATAAATTTACCTCACTATACTAGTGGCCTCAAATTAAATGTTATTTTTATAAACTTCTTAAGCGAGTTCCACCATTTCATTCAACTATCTATCATGAATTACAACTTAAATAACCAATAATGCAATTGAAATAGAACCCTTTATTAAATCACAATATAACTTAACTATTTTCCATTAACTTCAAAATTGGCTAATAAATAAAATATTCCTTTACAATTCAATTAAAATAATATTAATTAAACTTCTCCTATTAATTCTAATTAAAATCCAACAATATATCTAAACCAACTAAAACTTTTTTTTTAATGAACAAATAAAACATTATCTTAAAATAAATAAAGCAATAACTTATTTCCTTTCCTCTATTTCTTCTTAACTTTGAATTAAAACAATCCATAAAAAAGCAATCTTTTCTATTCGATTTCTTTCTTAAATAAGATAATAAAACAACTTTACTTATATCTATATTTTCTTTCCAATTCACTTAAAGCTTGCCTTTTTGTTTTATTTCTATTTTAAAACAATATTCCCTTTTATTTCTATCCTATTAACGATTCTTAACTCCTTTCAATATAAAAATTATGAAATAAACTAAGTCATTGATTTATTATAAATACAGATTTAGAATATATTCTTGCAAAATAAAGTAACTAATTCATAAATAATTCTGAATAATTGTCTTGCAACTTAATCATCTAACTTGTATTTGTTCTATGTATTTGTCTGCAAGAAGGAAGATTACATAGATAACAATCGATTACAAAAATTTGATAATGTATATATATACATTCAACAGTGAATAATTGTTAGTCGCTAGAATGAAAGACGGTGAAATAATATACATGTTGCAGTGTAAAGATTTAACAACAACGATTGGAAAAAGTTTAAAGATCAAAAATGTTTTAAGAAATGGAGGAGCGGTCTCCATGGGAGTGCTTGTGGCCTCCATAGAGGCTTGCGGCCTCCTCATGGATCGTTGTGGTAGGGGCTCACGGCCATCTCATGGCCCTCAATAACTCATATAGACTTTTCTTTATATAAAATTCACTCTTCATTTCATTTCTGAGTATAAAACAGATACATGTTATATGTTGTTTAAAATGCAGTTCTTTAGTCAGTACACACACACACACACACACATATACAGAAACTAAAACTCTATTGGTAATCACAACAATTAAAAATCAGAGTAGTAAAATTTCATTCAATTTTATTCTTTTCGGCACAAGTATATCTATTTACACATATAGAAAAATAATTGCCTATAACGAAATGGTATATTTCAAATGTAAAAAAATACAACCCTTACAGACTTGCAAAAGGAAATAATGGTTTTCAGATTGACCCAACGGGGACATTGAACAATTTATTTTCTTACAACAATAGATACGTTTCTCACAAAACCCTTTTTACACAATGAAGGATTCCATTGAAATTCTTGTCCAAAGGCACTTTTGCCAAAACTTATAACATAAATAGTTTTCTTTCCAAAACCCCATAGAGACTCTTTCCAACTTCCAAGCTTAAACTCGGTCTTTTCTTTAACCTGCACATATACGGCCAAACATAGGTGGCCAAGTCCTGCTCTCCGCCCTACCGTAGGGATTGCATATGCACATCCCACCCCTGAGCAGGAGAACTCCATAACCAGGTTTACATACACATGCAACAAACTTGCAAAAAACACAATTCCAAATAGAAGCAAAATCAAACAAGTTTTCCCATGGTTTGACTCACAAACAAGGATCTTTCTTGGATCCAAATTAGGGGGAGAGAGGGGATAGTCCTCCCTCTTGGGCAACACAAAACCATTATAAAAAAAATATCATATATCACAATTTACAACTTCATCCATCATAAACCACCATCTCTTCATATAAATCAACAACACTCACAACTCCACACATCTCCATATTTCCATACACATTAATAACAACTAGTATCATCTCAACACATAACCCCATACTTCCAAAACACCACCAAATCACATACTTATCAAAACATTTTTTTTTAACTATTTGAATTCATGAACCGATTTTCCCCAAGAGAGGCTCCATGCCTCTCTCTACCCCAAAACTTGGGAGGCTCTCATCAAAACGAAGAGTCGCTCCCATACAACCCAAAACCCACAAAATTGACAAAATGACAAATAACCCAAAATCTCATACATATCCGAATTCGCATACAATTCACATAATTTTTACAAAAATCAAAATGCAAGAACATTTAGAGTGTTACCTCAGCTCCCCAAGTTAGGGTGAGCCCAAATTAAAACTTGAAATGCAAATCCAACCCTTGCTCTTGAATCCAAACCCTTGTACTCAAAATTTCTCCAAACTCTTCAAGCCAAAGATCTCTCCATTCTTCTCAAATTTTCTCTTCTCAAAATTCATGCACAACAAAAGCAAAAACCCCCTTTCCAAATTTTCCCATAAATAAAAACTAAAAACTTCAAAAAGAGGGAATAACAAAAAAGAAAGCAACTTTCTTTCTTTTTCCCTCAAAAAGACTCTTTTTTTTCCAAAATAAAATAGGGAATAAAATCCTCTCATAAAAGAAATATTAAATTATTAATTTAAAGCACTTATCCTCATCCCACAAAGGAAATAATTAAAATAAAAAGAATAATTAAATTGACTCCCACCACATAATGAAATTAAATAAAAATTTATAAAAATAAACAAATTTTACAACACGTAACAATGAAAATTAAAATAAAATAATAATTTTACATCACATTTTAGCCTTAACCCCTTCCACGGGTTAGGCTAGGCTAACTGGTATAACATAGGGGTTTATGGAGTCTTCGAATCCACTTAAGCAATCTTGGCCAACCACCTGCACGCTTAATTTTGAATATCAGTATGTCATGATAATATAGCCGAAGCAACTTAATGCATAACAAAAATAATTTAAATAATCAATTTCCATCATGATCACATACTCATATAATTTTAAAAAATAATTTGTTTAATAACTAACATATAAACATCAATTTCTCTTAACACTTTCTTTCCCATATAAATATAAATCTAAAAACATTTATTCAAATTTAATTAAATCGTATAGTCCAACCACATAAATCCATAAAGTTTAATTATAATAAATGTCCAAAGTATCATCTAGCATAATGTCTAAAGCAATAGCATAAATGTCCCTAGTTCATAACATAATTGTGCACACAAATCAAGTATATAATCCAACTAACATAATCAAATAGTCTAAGTCATAATAGCTAAAGCAATAGAAAAAGATATTCCTCACATCCTCCCCCTCTTGTATTACGCTTCCTCCTGGAAGCCCTCAAAGAGGTGAGGGTACAAGGACCTCATCTGAGCGGTCTCCTCCCAAGTAGCAGTGGCCTCATCTAAGTGGTCCCATTGGACCTTGACTTGGTCCAGCAATCACCCTCGTAGGGCCAAAGTTTGACGATCCAATATGTGAATGGGCTCCAGTGACATTTGCCCGTCCAGCGTGACCTGAAGGGCATCCCAATCCAAAACATGAGACAAATCAGACATATATTTTCTAAGAATTGAAACATGAAATACATCATGAATGTGAGACAGGTTGGGTAGCAATGCTAAGTGGTAGGCAACCGGGCCAATCCTCTCGAGGCTCTCAAAAGGCCTGACAAATCTGGGTGCTAACTTAGAACCCTTTCCATAGCGAATAGGGCTCTTGTGAGGGTGAACTCTCTGAAAAAATTTGTCCCTGACCTCAAAGGTCCTGTCTACTCTCTTGGCATCCGCAAAATGCTTTTATCTGTCCTTTGCTATCTGCAATTGGTCTCGAATTCGGGTCACCTATTTCTCCATTTTCTATACTAATTCAGTACCCACTGAAACTTTGTCCTCTAACTAGTTCCAACTCAAGGGTGTCCTGCAAGGCTTGCCATATAGGGCCTCAAAAGGAGCCATGCCCAAGGAGTTATGATGGTCATTGTTATATGCAAATTCTACTAAATAGAGGTAGTCCTCCCATTTGGATTGCTGGTCCATCACATACATCCTTAGCATATCCTCTAAGACCTAATTAACCCTCTCTATTTGCCCATCTGTCTTGGGGTGATAAGCAGTACTAAAATTAAGTTGTGTACCTAGAGCCTGCTGAAGAGCTCTCCAAAAAGATGAAATAAACATCAGGTCCCTATCTGAAATAATTTTCTGAGGAATACCGTGCAATCTAACAATGTCATCTAGGAATACTCTCACCATTGAAGCTACATTATAGGATGATCTCATTGGTGAGAAGTGTGCTACCTTAGTCAATTTGTCCATAGTAACCATGATTTCATCATGCCTATGAGATGACATTGGGAGGCCAACAATAAAATCCATAGATATTACATCCCACTTCCATTCTGAAATAGAGTGAGGATATAACATTCCTGCAGGGTGCTGGTGCTTGGCCTTAACCCTCTGACACTCAAGGCATCGAGCTACAAAATTAGCTATGTCCTTTCACATTCCAGCCCAAAAATACAATTTCTGAAGATCTATGTGCATCTTTTTAACTTCTGGGTGAGCTGCATAAGGAGCTCTGTGTGCCTCTGCTAGAACAAATGCTCTAAGATCCCCCAAAGGAGGAACATAAATATGACCAAAATGCCTAAGCAAACCATCTATATCTAGGGAGTATCCCTCAAACTTGTCCTTTAAGGACTCATGTAACTAAAACTCCTGAACTACCTCATTGTACCAAGGATCATGAGGTAAAACATCTAGAATACATCACCGCAAATCAGTCTGCAAGACTAAAGAGGATACTCCATGCTTCCTTCTACTCAAGGCATCAACTACAATATTCTCCTTACCCTTAATTGTTATCACTGGGGATTGCACCCGTATGCAAGGTTGGTTAAAGCACTGCAATTTCGTGTAACATGGGACTAATCTCAGGTTGTGGGTGCCCTCTGACAAGATTAGACCTCCAGATTATGGGCTGGTTCCCTTCAAATGTTCTATTGAGATGTATGTTTTTACTTTTTGGGAAAAGGGAAGAAAGAAACTAAATGAATGCTAAAGGTAAAATGGTGATGCACCTATAATGAAGATTAACCAAACTTGCAGAAAACTTCACAACTTTCTCCTATTGAAATTTGTCTTCACAACTTGAATTGAAGAGATTGGACACAAATTTAACTCAAGGAAATGCTTGATAATCTACCCTTTTACGAAGGAAACGATAAATTTCACAACTTAAAAGGTTGATATACCTGTTGCACATTCAATGACCTGTGACTAAACTCAAAAAATGAATATGTGCATTCAATAACCAGACATAAATTTAAAGGTTTCAATGTTCAAAACACATTAAATCTGCATTGAATGATTAATAAATACAAGATTCCTGAATCTGTGAAGGAAAACACTATCTTTCAACAAGAAATTGAAGGAGAAATACTGCAAATAATGGAATGACATAACCTGTAAGAACCTGCTGCTGTATGTAAATCTCTGACAAAAATGAGTTACAAAAATTCTCTCATCTGTCTGAATCAGACTTGAGAACTAAGAACTACCAAAACAAACTTTTGCTTTACAATATATAGGTTTACTCTCTCAAAGAGGCATGCAAAAATATGAACTTGCAGATAACTGCCTCTAAAAATAATCTCTCATGAGCAACCTCCAAAATCCTCAAAATTAGGGTCTAAAACTGCCACAAATTGAGCAAAAATAGCTCCAATTTGGGTTTCTCCATATGCTTGACCAAAAAGTTGACCAAGAACCCTAAAAATACTCCCAAAATCATGCAAAAACCTCCCAGGTGGCCTAGTTAACTCAACTAATCAATTTGCATGATTTTGCTTTAGCAAAATTGATTGAGTAAATAATAAAGTAATAAAATAATTACTTTATTATTGGTTACAATTTGTTCTAATTTTGACTTTACAATTTGTGAAAAATAATAAAGTAATTTAGAAAATATTACTTTATTATTTATTTACAATTGATTTGTATGTAAAATCGTGCATGAAAAACATAACTCCTTATCACTCCAAGTACATATGCCTAATTTGCATGATTTTAGCAAAAAATAGGACTTACAGATAAATACAATCCTTATAACTCCTTGTGAGAGAAAAATACCCTCTTGCATGCCAATATGCCTTTAGGGAAAAAATAATATCCTTATTACTCCAAATGCATATGCAAAAACTCCTCTGCCATATGCATCATCATGTCAAATACATCATTATTCTCCAGGCACATATTCAAAAAGAATAGCTCCTTTTTAACACCTTCTCTGCCACCTTTCTTGTCACTTTGTAATCCCATTTTGTTCTCTACACACCTTGTCATTTCTTCTCTCATTATATAATCACCACCATGCAAAAATAAAACTCTTACCTTGTCTTTAATTCTGCCATCTTGCATGCATACTATCTTGTCTTCACATGATGCTTTAAAAAATGCATAAGTCATTGAAGAATCTTCATGATCATACTCGACACCAAGCATGATTTGATGAATCTCTGACTTTTGACTATGTTTTATAAAATGATAAGGTATACATCTTGACCTTGCATGAGTATATCATTAGTCGACCTTTATAAAATAAAGGGAAAACAAAAATACTAAAGCACTATGCTTCACCTTTGAATGATTTGATTCTTTGACTTTGTTTAACAACAAAAACATACTATCTAGTCCACGACCTTCTTATGCATGACCATTAGGTATCATCATGAACAACTTCTTGACCCCGACGTTAGATAAATATGAATGATTTGTTTTAAGCTTTGAAAGTCAAAAAAGGAAAAAGAAACCTATGGCACAACTTAGGGCAGCGTGATACAAAAAGATCAACGAACCCTAAAATCTCCTCATTTTTCTCTTGCATTTTTCAATCCTCATGAGGTTGCTGCGCCGACAAGGGTTTAATTTAATTTTGGTTTTTTCCTTCCATATACTCGGATCATCAGTGCTCAAAACTCACATTTCCTGTGTGGGAAGAACAACAAGGACATGGTAAGCATGGTGTTTTAATCTTTGACTGGCATTTGTGTTTCTTCCTGTGGCAAAAAATGGCCGCGACCATAACTCCACTTTCTTCTGCAACATAATTTGACATTGTTTCTTTGATCTTCATGTGTAAAAACCTTTGCAAATGTGACAAAGAAAATGGTGAGAAACCTCAAAAAGGGGGTGCGGGCATGCTTGCTCTGTAACTCTTCATCCTTAAAAGGTAAGCCTTCTTCATTCTTTATGTACATTTTGTTTCCATTTACGTGAGGTTTAGACATAAGCTCAAGAAGGCATAAAATATAAAGCATCTTTCTTGCATTATGTTTAACCAAAATCTGAACTCCTGTCTAGTTTGAAGGCCGTAGACTAAGCTCTGTATCTTGCATCCTTCTAAGCTCTTTTCTCTTCCTAGAGGCCGCGACCATGTATCTGGGTTTTGTCCATTTTGTAACGATGAGGGTTTTGTCATTTTTTTTGAACGAGATGGTATCTCCTAGCACGGCCTGCTCCATACTCCGCTTCTTGTATATCTCTCTTGGTTGTAGATACATGTAAAAGAAAACAAGGGTTTTCAAAATCTCCATATGGGTATCTTGCTTCTGAAGAAAGCTGGGAAAACTCTATCTTAATGGAACTTTTTCTGCGTGGCTTCATACTCACTATGCAACTTTAAAGCTTCACTATTCTTTCACTGTGTTAAATAGGCACTGCTTCACTACTTCCATACCAATATGTTTGATGCACCTATCAGAGTTTGATCTTGAGAACTTTGGTCTCTGTAACTTTATAGATTTCTAAAGGTACATTGATGCCTAAGTATGACTGTGCTATCTCTATCTCCTTGATCACATAACCCTTATCATTCTCTTCAAGCCTGAAGCCAGGACAATGATCATCTGTAGGCTGACTTGTACATCTTTCATGGCTCTAGAACCTAGAGCACTTCTCATTATGATCTTGGAAGTATCTCATCTATTATATGATTGTAGCTCTTTTACCTTGTTCTAAAGGAAAATAGTGCTCTTTCTGTTATCGTTTAAGAGAAAGGGGTGAAGCATTCCTTAACTGTGACTTTAGTGAAAACTATGATGAAATCTTCTATATTTGTTTTCCTTTTATGAAACTTGTTAAGGCTTCTTAGGGCTTGTTATGCTATGGAGGATTCTCAAGGTTTTAAGACTCTGTATTATCAGCAATGTTGTTCCTCTATTTGTTTGCATAAAGGACTCTTTTCAAGCAGCTATTTCCCTTTTCTATGATAGCATAAGGTCATCCTCATGTTTTCCTGGGTTTATCTTGAAGAAAAATAGCTAAGAAAACCTCCCTTTTTGATGTGAATGATATTGCTTTATTTTCTGGTAAAACCCTAGTGGAGTTACATATAGATCATGAATACCTTACTTCTAATGAGGTCCTCCATCTACATCCTTTTTCTGTTTCCATTGTGCCAGTCTCTATATAGTAGTCTATATCACATTATGGAGTGTAAAGTTTACTAAAACTGTTCTGAAACTTAGCACATTAGAAACTGCTTCTCTCATCTTCATTGTGAACTATCTTCAACAAAACTTGCAGGCTTGACTCTTCTGGTCCAATAAATGGAATACTATTCTCTTTTTTGTCTGGCTTCAGCCTGGAGTTCTGAAAGGAAGTGTTACAACCTCACCTCTAGAACCTTTGTCTTCATTGAGGATTGCTTTAGCATTCATGACCGTCCAATAGTCCCTTCACTAACTATCCTCTGATTCTGAACGTAATGTATTCAATTATTGGGCAGTCTTGTTGATTCTCATGTCTTATAATGTCTAATGTGAATGATTGGATGTCTTACTTGCCATCATAGACTATTCCATGTTGTTTGAATGGTATCAATAGCTTTATGTAATATGGATCTCAAACACAACAGAAAGAAAGGAAAATACCTTTCATGATTGTACTCCACACTTTTTATCATTGTTGACTGCTTCAATGCTTAACATGATATTTGCTGGCTCTGTCCTTCCAGAAGCATGGATTGCTTTGGCTATACCTTATCAACATGAACACATAAGCATGATCTAAACTTTGTCTCCAATTGTTATTTGAAAATGATGGCTCATGTAACCTGATCCTTCTATTTGATATGCAATTGAGACTTGATTGGCATATATGCTTTCTGTCCTTGTTTTGTTCTTCCAATACTGTTCTTTGTGTATCTTGATGGCATAAGACTATGAGCTATTGGATATAGCATAACATGTAATGGTATCACTTGAGCATGTTGGGCTCAACCCTTGTGGAAGCCACATTTTCTCCACATGCTTGAAAGATCTTTAATGAATTTTTACTTGTTCTTGCACAAGAAACACACATGTTAGATAAAAATGTACCTTTGTTTACCATGTGAGGTGACTTGTATGATCTGTTCCTCTTTCTATGGCACCAGTATCTGGTCATTCTAATTTCTCTTATGCAACCGATATCTGATCTGATCTTTCATCTGAATGCATGATGTGATAAGTAGATGTCTCTGTTTGATAAAAGCATGTGATAACTTTAAACATCCAGAGCACTAACAGGGCTGTGCCCAAAATTTTGCAGGTTCAACTAATGATGGCTTAGAGTGAAGACTGAAGACTTGAAGGTTGGTTTCAACAACAATCTCCATCATCAGGCAATGATGGATGTTTAGATTTATCAGATATTCATTTCTTTTCTTTTTATCAAACATATACATAGCTTGCATGTCTGCAATTGCTCAGTCTAGTTACTCCCACGGTTTGTGTGGGACACATTTGAACACTTCTTTTAAACATGATCAGTTAGTTTCTCTTATGCATATGATGTATATGTATTTCCTTTTCAATCAATGCATGAGATAAAGTAACAGATACTTGAATGTATGTTCAAAACATGACATGAAATAACAGTTCAAAACAAAATATCTTTCCTTTTTCCTTTCAAAACTGATTAACTGAATAATGAATCTAACTTATAACTCCTAAAAGATCAAACTGTATTTCTTGAAGCTTTGATTTCTTGACAATATTATTCTCTTGTCATGATAACTCATCGGTCCTGATTGGACTGATGGGTTATCCTGACAACTGGATATCCTCTTTCACTCTGTCAAGGCATCAACCATTCAATGAATGCATAACTTTGAAGTTTTCTTTTATTCTTTCTGAACAACTACACTTAGGTCTAACTAATTTTAAGTGTGAGAAAAAAATTAGTAACATTCACTTAAAGCTTGCCTTTTTGTTTTATTTCTGTTTTAAAACAATATTCTCTTTTATTTCTATCCTATTAACCATTCTTAACTCCTTCTTTCAATATAAAAATTATGAAATAAACTAAGTCACTAATTTATTACTAGTATATTTATATTTTAAAAAATATATCTACTGTATGCCGAGAAATATCTTGTTTTCTATAGCTTTTGTGATTTTCTCCAATTTCTTTTTGTAATTTTTATTTTTATTTTGCCTGTTTTTTAGAGTTTTCATAGTTTTTTGATTTCTCTACTTTTTTCGTTCAACTTTCTAATTCTTTTTTGCTTTTTAATTTTAATTTTTTTCAATTTCTTTTTGGTTCCATAGTTTTTGTGATTTTTTCACCTTTTTTCCTTCAAGGTTTCAACTTTTTTTTTTATTTTTTCCAAATTCTTTTTATTTTTTTTTAATTTAATTTATTTATTCCAATTTCTTTTTTAGTTTTTATATATTTTTTTTTTGCTATATATTTACATAGAAAAAAATGAGTGCTCTCATCTCCACCCCGATATGACTGTAGAATGCCTCTCGACATAATAAATACAGATTTAGAATATATTCTTGCAAAATAAAGTAACTAATTCGTAAATAATTCTGAATAATTGTCTTGCAACTTAATCATCTAATGTGTATTTGTCTTCAGGAAGGAAGATTACGCAGATAACAGTTGATTACAAAAATTTGATAAAGTATATATATACATTCAACAGTAAATAACTGATAGTCGCTGGAATGAAAGACAACAAAATAATATACATGTTGGAGTGTAAAGATTTAACAGCAGCGATTGGAAAAAGTTTAAAGATTAATTTTTTTTAAGAAATAGAGGAGCGGTCTCCATGGGAGTGCCCGCGGCCTCCGTAGAGGCTCACGGCCTCCTCATGGGCTGCCGTGGGAGGGGTTCACGGCCCCCCCATAGGCCGTAAGGTCTGTGGGAGGTCGTGGGTTCTCCCACGGCCATCACATGGCCCTCAATAACTCATACACACTTTTCTTTATATATATACAGAAACTAAAACTCTATTGGTAATCACAACAATTAAAAATTAGAGTAGTAAAATTTCATTCAATTTTATTCTTTTCAGCACAAGTATATCTATTTACACATGAAAAAAAGTAATTGCCCATAACGAAACGATATATTTCAAATGTACAAAAATACAACCCTTACAGACTTTCAAAAAGAAATAACAGTTTTCAGATTGACCCAATGGAGACATTGAACAATTTATTTTCTTACAACAATAGATACATTTCTCACAAAACCCTTTTTACGTGCAATGAAGGATTCCATCAAAATTCTTGTCCAAAGGCACTTTTGCCAAAACTTATAACATAAATAGTTTTCTTTCCAAAACCCCATAGAGACTCTTTCCAACTTCCAAGCTTAAATTCAGTCTTTTATTTAACCTGCACATATATGGCCAAACATAGGTGGCCAAGTCCTGCTCTCCACCCTATCGTAGGGATTGCATATGCACATCCCACCCTCGAGAAGGAGAACTCTATAACCAAGTTTAAATACACATGCAATAAACTTGCAAAAACAAAATCCAAATAGAAGCAAAATCAAACAAGTTTTCCCACGATTTGACTCACCAACAAGGATCTTTCTTGGATATCCAAAAAACATCATATATCACAATATACAACTTCATCCATCATAAACCACCATCTCTTCATATAAATCAATAACACCCACAACTCTACACATTCCATACTTCCATACACATCATCTCAACACATAACCCCATACTTCCAAAACACCACCAAATCACATGCTTATCAAAACATCTTTTTTCTTTTTAACTATCTGAATTCATGAACCAATTTTTCCCAAGAGAGGCTCCATGCCTCTCTCTACCCCAAAACTTGGGAGGCTCTCATCAAAATAGAGGGCCACTCTCATACAACCCAAAACCCACAAAATTGACAAAAGGACAAATAACTCAAAATCTCATACAAATCCAAATTCACATACAATTCACATACAATTCACATAGTTTTTACAAAAATCAAAATGCAAGAACATTTAGAGTGTTAGCTCAGCTCCCCAAGTTAGGGTGAGCCCAAATTAAAACTAGAAATGCAAATCCAACCCTTGCTCTTGAAACCAAACCCTTGTACTTGTTGGTTAACAGTTTTGTCACTATAAAAACACTCTGATTCGCCCAATAGGCAGCAACGGAAAGATACCAACAAATGGAGTAATTAATGTGAGTGCAATGATTATCCTCTGCGTTTGAGAGGGGCAACTCCCTCGTATGATGGGGTTTTTTGGGTTTTTGGGTACCTTTAACCAGAAGGTACAAAAAGGTAACAAAAGAGAGAAAAAGAGATGAGAGGAAAAGAGGAAGAAATCTACATGTGAGCATAAGCAAAATAACACAAAATCCTTGAAGAAAGATAAACTAAACTATAGAGGAAGAGTACAAAATGTCCAGAAAGAGAGAGTATGAACAACAACAAGGCATAAAGTCCTTCCAAAACACCTGCATGTTAAGAGCTGAGCAAAAGAGCATATAATCATGAAAAGAACTAATTAAACATAGGAATAACTAGCCCCTGAGAAGAAATTGCAGACATAAGAACAACAACTCTTCTATATTTCCAAATGAAAGAAGTACAAAGCCTCCTTATTACTCCCTTACAAAACTCTTAACTACACAAGCAGCAAAAAGATACAGAAAACTCAAACACCTAGTCAATATACCCCCCACAACCCTCACAAGAGCTCTTGGTTGAATAGCCCCAAAAAAAGATCCATTACAAAGACAACAAAATGAGTTAAATAGAATTCCCCGATGGGCAACTCAAAAGTCATCTCCTCCATAACTCCTTCTTGGAAACTTATTTATTATTTACCCAAGTCATTTCAAACGAAAAATTCTTGCTATTCCCAAAGAAATTCATCACCTCCCATACTCATTGTATATGAAAGCTTCATGTATTCTCTCTTATTTAATTCTTGGTGTATGTTGATGTAGATATCCCCTTATCTGATCTTTGCTTTCCCACACTTCTGAACTTAGCCACACCTACTTTCTCCACAGCAGCAACAAAATTACCTCCATCAATGATTGTGATTACACCCTTTCCACATAGATCTGTAAGCTTCTTTGCAATTGCCACAGTTCCAACTGTAAATTTCTCAAATTCAAACACTCCCATGGGATCATTCTAGATAGCAGTTTTAATTGTGTCCAAAACATTGCTAAATGCCTTGATGAAATCTGGTCCAATATTAAGACCCATCCACCCATCTAGAATCTCACTTGAGGGTACAACCTTGCTGTTTTCATTAGGAGAAAATTTGTTTGCAATTACTACATCTGTTGATAACAAGAGTGAAACACCCTTATCTTTAGCTTTCTGCATCATGGTTTCCATGGTTTGGCCTTTGTCTCTACTGAGAATAACCATCCTGAGTATGATGTTCCTCATCCTCATCAATAAATGCTTTATCTATTCCTTAATCAGTACTGTTCACAGCCTTTTCACCATCATATGAAAGCTCATATCTGTTAGCATGAGTCTCTATGCATGGTACTGAACCCTTTTTCAAGCATACTGATATGAATTGGGACTTCTTCAGGCCTCCATCTACAACTATGCTAATGCTATACTCCATTAAGAACTCATTGCAAAGACTGTATTGTATGTTGACTTCGTGCATATCATTGCTAGCAGTAAGCATTCAAAGCTATAGCTCTCGCTGTCATTGACTACTCCACATAGTTGATACAAGTGTGGGTGCAATAGTAGAAAATTGCATCAAGCAAGGTTCAAGTTTAAAACTTCTGCCTCCTTTCTTCATAGTGACATGTAGTAGCCGTGGGATGATGGTTGGCCAGAAGCCTTCAAAGACTTTCTATATGCTACTTGCACATCTTCCTTTAATCCTTTCCCATATCTAGGAAGTGCATAAGCATGAAGAGTTCATCCAAGTTATCATTCTTTTCAAGGGTTCAAGCGTAGAATTCATGCTCCCAATTACATAATGTTGAAAGTAGCAGCACCGCCAAATGAGGAAAAGAAACTCCCTCTATAGCTAGGCATGCCAGAAAAGAGATGCTTTGGATAGTGAAATAGTATATAGTGGCACCTAAACTTGCCCCTTTAATTAATGACTAACCTCAGAAAAGAGCATATATTTCTAGAAGTCATTTGCTTTGCTGCAGCATTACTTGCACAAGGCCAGGGGCTTCCTAGTGTAGCAATGGTTTTGTTGTTTCTGAAGTAACATCTCTGGGAGCAAAACCAGTGCCACCTATAGTCAAAATAACCCCATCTTTGTATAAATGCTTGAATGCCATTCACTGTATCATGAACTACTATGGTTGTAAACACCTTTGCGCCATCCAAACTTTCTAATGCCAAGTTTACAACACAAACTAACCTTGAGCCAATCTTGATGCCAAGAGCACAAACAAAATAATATAAGCTTCCCTATTCAAAGCATGAATTTCACAAAATCCTTAACATCGAAAAGAAAATAAGTTCCAATCATTCTGCATGCACATTGCCAAGTTACTTCCAAATATAGAAGCTAACAAAACCCCACTGTCATCATGCTTTTAGTCTTTTCCAAGATTCTTGAGAAGATATGGTGAAATCGGTATGATTTAGGGATTACTACTGGCAAACTACAAATTGCATATGCTTGAATGTTTCTTAAAACCATATTCAATAACTCCATCATGTGCAAGATAATGCTCTAATTTTTGCTTTTAGATTGCTTTGCCTGTTTTGGATGATCTACGGCCTTGTTTATGCTGCATTTTGCATGCATGTTAACCTGGGCACTTCTGATTATGACATCATGTCTTTTCAACATTCCATTTTGAGCACATCTGCAAATCATTGCATTCCAAAGGGCTGGGCTTAACCAACACACTCTAAGCGCTGACCGACGTGGGCCCTTCAACTTTCATCCGTTCCCACTCTCAGTTTATGTTTCCATTTCGGCAGTCACGGTCAGTCACAGTTTGGTTGGTAAACTTCAGTTTTTATTTAACAGTCTCTCGCCTTGTCAATTTGAAAGTGTCTCCGGCCCAATCAATTAAATGAGCGATGTAGCCAAAAGGTGGAAGCATAAACAAAGCACGCGAACTGTCAAATGTGGTCTCCTCGACTGCTATGGTTGCAAGATATACACAAAACGGGTTTGTTGAAAAGGCTTTAGATACTTTCAAGAAAATGCAATTGGCAAGTGTAAAACCAGATTCTGCAACCTTTGCCAACATCCTCCCTGCCTATACCAAAATGGGAGCTTTAGAACAGGATATGGACATCCACCATAGGAGAAAGGATACACGAATTTTGTCATAGGTTGTAGTTGTAACTGCCCTAGTAGAAATGTATGCAAAATGTAGGAGCATAGACCAGGCATGTGAACTATTTGATAGAATTTCTCAAAAGATATATCTCATGGAATGCCATGACTATAGGATATGCAAAATGTGTAAGCATAGACAAGGCACGTGAGATGTTTGACAGAATACCTCAAAGAAACGTGTTCTCATGGAATGCCTCAATTATAGGGTATTCACAAAATGGATTTGTTGAAAAGGCTTTAGAAACTTTCAAGCAAATGCAATTGGTAGGCGTAAAGCCAAACTCTACAACCTTTGTCAGCATCCTCCTAGCCTGTGCTAAATGGGAGCTTTGGAACAGGGTATGGACATCCATCAAAGCATAAAGGATAGAGGAATTTTTTTAGATGTTGTAGTTGCAACTGCTCTGGTAGTCATGTATGCAAAATGTGGAAGCATAGACTAGGCACGTGAATTGTTTGACAAAATGCCTCAAAGAAATGTGGTCTCATGGAATGCCATGATTGCAGGAATATGCACAAAATGGATTTTGCAAGGATGCTTTCAAAATCTTTGAATTAATAAAGCATTTTGGAACATATCACGGAATTATAAGCTTTACATGTGTTCTATGTGTGTGCAGCCATGCAAGTTTAGTAGATGAGGGTTGTACATACTTCAATCACAGAGTAACCCTTATTGCATTACACCTACAATTAATCATTATGTGTGCATGGTTGACCTTCTTGCCCATGCTGGCTATCTTGACAACACCCTAAAATTTATTATTAAGATGCCAATTAAACCTATGGTGGTTGTGTAGATGTGTTTTCTTGGTGCCTACAAATCACATATGAGCATAGGCTTGGGAGTATTTACAACGACGTAGCTTTTGATTTGGTTCCTAAAAATGTTGGGACTTATTTTCTTCTCTCAAACATCCATAGTGGTCAGGTGGTGAGAGGTTCAAATGGCAAGGATATTTATGAGAGAAAGGAATTAAAAAGATCCTTGGATGTAGTTGGATTGAAGGCCATAAAATGATACATGTCTTTTGTGTAGGAGGCAAATTGCATCCACAGACACAAGAAATCTATGTAAAGTTGGATAAATTGGCTTGGGAGATTGTATAATTAAAGATCACTTTGCATTTTGGAGAAATTTTGGTAGCGTAAACCTATATAAAATCAAACATACAATCTCCACTTCAATCCCTTGGTATATAGGAAAAGGAGATCCTAGAAATCACAAATGTTTTCCCAAAATCATGGACTCAAAACGATGAGTCAAACCTTGGTCCATCTTGTTCAAGTTGAACCCATGTGCCCCTCTCCAAAATTAACTCCTCCCCACTTAGAATTTATAACTCGTGATGATGACTATTGACCCCTATGACCAAGGGAAACATATGTAACTCAAAAGTTCTCCTTGGTGGTGCAATATTGTCTCTTACACACCTCTTACAAACATTTAAATTATGAGACAATTAAAGATGCATTGACTAGTCTAACTTGGAATCCCCTTTCATTGACTTCTTACAATAGTTGAATAAGACAAATGACACACGATAGAGATTGCCAACAAAGGAATCTCAATATTCTCTTCATGTGTGGCACCCTTTTCCATTAGGACCAAACATTATAATATTTTGCAAATATTCAATAATGACATCATCACTAGGACTTGCAAGGTTTACAACACCTAGTCCTAACACTTTTTGCACTTAACTAGTTATCTAAAAGAATTTGGAGGTCTTGATCCAAGTGAATGAGGTTCTCATCCAATTTTATTTTGTAGATGATGATGTCATCAAGGAATACCATAATGAATTTCCTAAGAAATGGTTAAAAGATCTAAGAGGATTTGGAATGTAAACAAGGCATTAGTGAGGCCAAAATCCATAATTGGGAACTTGAGTGGCCCTCATGAGTTCAGAACATGGTCTAGAACACTTCCTAAAGATGGATCTAGTGCTATGCAAACCATAAATCTAGTTTGGAGAAGAAATATGACTCATGCAATTCATCTAACTCATCAATCATAGGGATTGGAAACTTATCCTTGATTGTGAGTTTATTTGAAGCTCAAAAATCTGAACATAAATTCCATGAGCCATATTTTTTAAGGAGCACCACACAAGATTATGCATAGATACAAGGTTAAATGACCCTGGCCTATTCTTGCTCTATACATTCATCAAGTCCTTATGTCGAATGAGGTTAGACATTTTTACTCACTGAATCAACTAGATCTTGTGTAGCTGCAGTAGTGTCACTGAATCTTGAGACACTTCTTCTTCTTTAGTCTTCTCTGGAGGATCTTGATCCATGGCTTCTTGCTCATTAGTTCTATGCTCCGGAGGAGGACTAACCTTAGCTTGTTCATTAGTTTGTTCTTCTATATCACCCTGATTTCCTTAATCAATAATTACATTCTGCTCCGGAGGGGCTTCAACATACTCTGGAGCATTATCCTCTTCTTGCTCTTTCATTTCTTCATCTCTTCCTAAGCTTTCTAGAGGAATTGTCTCTGTTTGATCCAAGCTCTGTTTTGTGCTGATTTCTAGAAGAGAAGTATCATCACCAACTTTTGGTCCTTCCTTATCATGAATTGTTGGGATGTTGAACTCCCTTAAGACATCAAGAGTTATTTCCTCTATTTCCTTTACCAATTTCTTTGTCTCCAGACATCAGAGTGCTGGTTCTCTTCTGTCTTAAACTTTTCCCCAAGCACCTTAGTGACCTTGGTTTTCTCTTCAACAGTTATATCCAGACACAACCTTATTAATGCATGTTCTCTTAACTCTGTGTCTTTGGCCATTGCTGCTTCCTTTCTAGCAGACATAATGTTGCTTAGGCTATCTAGTAGATTAGTAATCACCTCAATGAGAGCTTTGTTGTACATGTCCAAAAATCTAATCACTACAGTCTTAATGATGCCTTTGTCTGCGTCATTATACTCATCATGTAATTATGCTATTGGTTTTAGGTTATCATGAGCTGTCATAGCATTTAAGGTATCTTCTAATGTTATTGTGGTCTCTACTTCTTTGGGCTCTGATTTCTTTGGCTTCTTCTTGCTTTTTCCCTTACTGGAGGGCTTCTCCTATTTACTCCCTGAGACTTCACCAGCCTTAGCCTTTATTTTCTCTACTTCATCTATTTCAGTATCCTCTTCATCAACTCCAACACTAACATACATCCTTTTGCCTTTAGTTTTCTTTCATTTATGCCCTTTGTCAGTGGATTTCTTTGTAGGTACTTCCATACTCACTGAAGGAGTATGACCAAAGGACTTAGATGCTATTTCAATAGAGGTTGAGCCTCTTGTTCTTCTCTTTGGTACAATAGATTTTTTTGATTCTTTCCCAGGTTCTTCCGGAGCCTTTTCCAGTTTATCTCACTCCTTTTCTCTGGCAGCCTTTTCAGCTTCTGACCTTGCTCTTGCAATTTGTTCTTTAGTAAAGCCCTTGCTCTGTGCATATTCCTCTACCATTTTCCTAGCCTTCTTTATAGTTTTAGGCTTCTTCAATTCAACATGTACCTTAACTGAAATCTCCTCATATGTTCCAAATCTTTCCTCAGTGGTGTCTTTGGGCTTGCTCAACATGAGCTTAGCTGAGCCAATCAACACATCCTTAGTTACTTCATACCCCAAAGGAGGGACCCATACTGTCCTTGGCTCTACTGCTACCATCATACACCGATCTTTATTCACAATAAAACATATATCATCCTTGTACTTTTCCACTATCGATCTAGGTATCCTTGCCCTAGATTGTATGGCCCTTTGAAAGTTTTTGAAGTATCTCCACAGGGCTGCATTTTGTGCATCATGACTACCTATGCTATTCAAATGATTCCTAATTTGTATTGCAATAGGTTTTCTATCCAACCAAGCCAAATTCTTCATTCCAAGCAGTTCTTTTAGAAAATAGAAGAATAGGTAAATAATGAACGTACCATATTTAAAAGGATATTTTGAGTCTTTGGTCTTCTTCAAGTTCTCCATCAACTATTGTCGGAGCAACTCATAGAGGTCATAGTCAATGTTCTTCTTGACCATCTCATATGCAGTGTAGATGGTGGTACTAGAGACAGAGTTCTCCCGGTTAGTGAAGTACACTTTATACTCGACCACCATTGATGCAAATCTCCTTGCACGGTCTTCAATGGAGTTTACTGTCAATGCCCTTTTGACAAATTGAGCATTGGTAGCCTCTATTACAATGCTATTTTTCACAGCCTTCAACATGGGTATAGTTCCAGTGGAGTTCAATCTAGTTACAACCCTTATTTCTTCCTTTGTGATCATGAAGGGGGTTTCAAGCCACAAAAACTCATCATGAATCCTACTAAGCACATACCGGACCCATGCATCCTCAACAAATGTTGGAAAGTCTAGATATTGTATGAATTTCTTCTCCGCCAATGCCTTATATTCTTCCTTCAATTCAAATCCATCACCACTCAGATGTTTTAGGTATAACTCCACAATTTTGCTATCACCATGTTCTTCTAGGGCAACATGAATGTATGCCCTCATGTCTTCCTCATGTATTATGCCATACGACACTTCCGAAAATGCACCATCATGATCAACTTCCATTGATTTGAAAGGATGTTTCTTAAATTTTTGATGGGGCCTTTCTGTGATCTCTATTACTAGTGGGACTGACATTTTTCTGCAATAATTAAAACAATTTCACAGAGTTTCAACTGTAAATACCTCTTTTCTCCAAATTAGGGTTTCTTCGCTTTGAATCACTGGAAACGTTGAAATTGCTTAGGGTCTCGCTTTAGATCTTCTTGAATACTTGAAAACTTGAATGCAAACTGATTATTCCTTCAAATGTGAGACTTTTATCCTTTATTCACCAAAAGTTAATCGCAGTAAATGCCAACTTCCAAAAAGTTGTCAAACACTTCATTTTCAAGCACAGTTGATCTAGATTGCTCTGTAATGCACCGCATTAGATCTTTTTCTATCGGTAACTTCTTCATGAGATTTATCATTCAACTTTATACCTTATATCTTTTTGCTGGATGTCAGCACCACTTTTTTGGCTGGGGGTTTAAGAGTTTTCACTGAAGCTCCCCCTAAGCCAGAGCTCCCAATTTACTTCCCAAAGGAAGAGTCTGCACCAAAAGCTGGTGCAGACCCATTCTTGACCTCTTGTACTTCCTTCTTCACCCATATCTAGTTCATTTTCTTCTTTATCTTTGCTAGATCAATCTTTTTCTCTGATTTCTTCAATTCTTTTTGATTATCTTCTTTCATATTCTTGCTTCTGCAAAACCTTGCAAAGTGTCTAGGCCTATTGCAATTGAAACATACAACATTTCTCTATCCATTGTTCCTTTCATTCATCCTTGATCTGCATTGGTTAGCCTTGTGACCATATCTATTGCATGTAAAACAATTCCCACTGAAAGATCGAACATTCCTTCCATTGTTATAATTGTTCCTAATCTAACTTTTGCATTCATTAGCTCTATGACCAAACCTCTTGCAATTAAAGTAGTTACCTTTGAAAGTTTGAACATTCCTTCTATTGTTGTAACTATTCCTTATCTGACTTCTGCATTCATTAGCTTTGTGACGTACTTTGTTGCAAGTAAAACACTGACTGGAGAATGATGGAGCATTTTGATTTACTCTGCTCTTACATTGAGTAGCCTTATGACCAAATTTATTGCATGAATTACAATAACCATTGAAAGAAGGGTACCTTTGAGCATTTGGTTGCCTAACTGATAGTCTTCTAGGTCTGCTCCTTTGATTCTGAATTTGTTTGCCTTTGTCCTTCTTGATCCCATCATTCTTTTCTTGACTGGTTTTGGAACTTTCACCTTTCTCAAATCCCAAGCCTTCTTTGTCATCAGAATTCTTCTAACTAGCAATCATCTCATCAAGTTTTGCAGAACTTATCTTAAATTTTTCTTCATAACTTTTTGCTTTTTCCAAATCAGACTTCAGGTTCCCAACTTCCTTTTCAAGCTTTGTACAATCTTCATTTTTGCTTTTCACCAACTGATTTAGGTCTTCTTCTGCTTTTGCTCTTTTAACAACCTCCACTTTCAGATCATTCAAGGTCTCATTCGTTGATATTAGTTGCTCATTAGCCTCATATTTTTGTTTGAATCTCTTGACTTGCTCCCTTAATTTCTTGATACACTCATCTTCTTCCTTAACATTATCTTTTAGATCCCTATTTTCCAATTCAACCTTTTCAAGGTCTTCCAGGGCAACCCTTAATTCATCTTCATTAACAAGCAAACATTCTTCTTTGGTAGTTTCAAATGAATCAATTTCTTCAGGAGGAGTAGCAAACCTTTTTCCTGCCATGTGTTCACTTCCCAAGATCTTCCTCAAGTTAAACTTCTTCCAAGGAACTAGACTCTTATACCAATTGTTGAACACAAAGACAACTGAGAGGCAGGGGGGTGAATCAATTGTATCAAAAATTTAACTTTACATAACTTAATTGTCAATTACATTCACTTGCTTTAACCACTCAGTCTATTATGAAGATTAAACTTGAAATGCAAAAATAACACTTAAACATATCAAGACCATGCACACATGAACACCAGATTTTTACATGGAAAACCCTTAGAAAAGGGAAAAACCATGGTGAGTGTTAGCACACAACATATTATGTAGAAACAATACCAAATTACAATAGAGGCTCACTACCTTAGGGCTCACTACTCAAAAGAAGTGCTCACTGCAAGAAGGGTCACTACCTAGAGAAAGATAGAAAGAAGAAGGGTGGCTCACTACCAATTTGAACTGCTCAGATTGCATCTACTCATGCATGGATGCATCTCCAATGACTGCTCAACATATTATCTCAAAACTCTTCATCTTGACTACTTTATTTCACTTCTCTGCCTTTACATTAGACAAGATCTCTCTTCTTCTGCTATTGTCACCTGCTCTACAGTTCAAAATATATTCACACACACACACACACATACATGTAATAACAAAATTTATCAAGTATTTATATCCACAACAAGATCTAACTCAAAACTGGGTTAGCTTGCCAAAAATGAAACATGTACACAAAAGGTTATACTGTGTTGGCTTAAACTCTTTACACAAGAAGCTATACAGATCAATACAATCCTTCAAGAACTTTCATATAGTTGTAGGCCTATTATAGAACCACTTAGAATGATGATCCAAACAATATATCTTTACCGCATATTGATCCAACTTTTATGTCAACTTCATCCTTAAGTATACACTTAACCAAATCAACTGCCATACCACAACTCCCAATGCGGACCACATAAGACTCTAAAATTCATACCAAACATTCCTTATGTATCACCCAACATACCTTCAAAACCATGAATCACAATATTCTTATGCGGCAAAATGCGGATATCTAAACTACTGTCAACCTGAATGCCAATACTTAGAAACTTGTAGATGATCATCCGGTAAACCTTAGACTCCACAAATATGGAATTGGATACTCCTAACATGTGTTTACAACACCTCCAAACTACAAATTGAAACAACCAATAGTGGAGAAATGCAGACTAAAATACTTAGGTATTATGCACTGTTCATGACTAAACTTTGTTAACCCAGACTTAAGCAATTCAAAGTGTATCTTTTAGAGATTTCTAGGACATGAAGCTTGGAATATAACATCATCAAACAACTATGTGCAACCTACTAGAACCGCATACCAGAATCTATATCTGCGAAGGAATACTAACCACCTCTCTGTCGCTAATTCAGTAAATTGCCAACACTTAGTCAATTTGACTAGGTCATTCTTCCCAGACCCGTTCCCAATCATATCTTACTATTGCCATCAATGACAACACCATATCACAATCATATCAACAGTGTCTCTTGACTATGTTGCCAACACTCCTATATGACAACAAGTTTAAGAAGCAAGGAAAATTGAAGACAAGGTGGCTAGGACCATACTACATTGAAGAATTTGTAGATTCCAAAGCAGTCAGACTAAAGAATATGGAGGGAAAACTATTAGCTAGATATGTCAATGGTGCCAGACTCAAGAAATATTTTCATTTGGAGCAAGGCATGTCTTGAGGACAAGACATAATTTTTTGGAGGGGATGATGTTAACAGGTTACTTGGCACATAAGACACATCCCTACCTATAATAGATATAGTATATATATAGAGATAGGAGATAGTAGAATCTAGGTAGGCATGATAGGAGAATAGGAGTATGTTCTGAAGTAAACAATGACATAGAAGTCATGTATGTAACTGTCGAGGAAGAGACTCAGACCTACCGGAGGATGAACATATGATATGCACACTTGATTGCTATATATATATATATATATATGGAGGTCTGCTAGTACCAGGTAACTTTTTGTGTTATCTTATTTTGATGTGTATGTGATGCTTTGTTTGGTTATTCTTTATGATTTGATGTCAATCTCTAACTACCTGACCAGAATATAAACTAAATACAATTACTTGACTAAGGACCAGATCTCCAGACCAGTATATCCTCTACATTTCTTGCTAAAAACAACCATCATTTGTTTCAATTACCTCATCACCTCCAATGTTTTAATTGTTTGTGATGTTTATGATTTCTTCTTCTTTTTCCACTGTTTCACAAGAGGCAACTGAGACATTTTTTTTACTGCCAGTATTATTGTTATTTTCATTACACATCTTGAGATCATTTAAGGTAACATTCATATTATCTTTCATTTTTTCCATGCTTTTCTTTAGGTTATCCCAACCTTCTTCTATATTTTCTTTTTGTTTTTCAGGTTTTTTTCTAGTATTTTCCTCTTCTAATGAGGGATTTGTTTTCTTACTATGACTGAACCTATTTAAAATAGGACAATCTCTTTTTTTGGTGCCCATCAATTTTACACAAAAAATAGGCATCAAGGCTTCCCAGACCCATTATTTCACATTTGTAAACTTTTATTTTTCCATTTTTATTTCAAGAACCTATGGAATTTGAATCCTTGTATTAAGGGAGACCAAAACCCTTGCATTCATGTTTGGTAGGGTATTTCTTGTTTCTTCAATTTTCAAAAAGCTCCCTAAAGGTTTAAGAAGCTATGGTAAAAATGCTCAAAATTGATCTATTTTACAATAAAACTAGATCTATTTTACGATCAAAACTAGATTTATAGATTCATTGTTGTTTAGCAAAATAGAAGATACAAGGCAAAATCTGCAGTTTTCCTTTCTGATCTATTTTACAATAAAACTAATCAATTGATAATTTACCAATTGATCATTCATCTAGATGAACAACTTGATGAATTAACCCCCTTTCCCTCTCCTACTCATCAATATAAAATTCTTGGACCCAATTGTTGGAGAGAAAATTCAAATTCCTACCATCTTATCACCATCAATGGAACATAGATAGAAACCTACCAAGAAATTACCTAGGATCAGGTAAGATCAGCCTAAGAATGGCCTTGCAACATGGCATCATGAATGTTAACCACTAGGATGCCCACAACTAGAAATAAACTTCCAAGTTTACACTAGAAACCACTTCAGGATCACCAACTAATTAGATCAATATTAAATGCACCACCATGCTAGGAGAAAAATATTTTAAAATAAACAAAACAACTATGGAATGCATAAGGATCGATATAAAAGCTTGATCCATACCCTACAAGAACATTTCAACTTCCAAGGAGCATCAGGGACAAACCATTAAAGGTGAAGAGACCATCAACCACCAACCAGGCTAGCCATAAGTATTTAAACATTTAAAAATAACCCATGAACTTGAAGCATAGACTATAGTAGGTGGGGATGAATAGAGAATGGTGGGGTAGGTAAGCATTTCAAACCCTATTTGAATATATGTCATCCACATGGAAGCAAAGACCATCAAATGACATATGAGCATCAAAAACATATCAAGCATTCCCAGATGATGAACAATTGCCTTATATGAAAAATTGTTAAGGAACCATGAAGTGAACAATACCATGTTGCTACAAGAAAGTTGAAAATCCATCGTAAAGGTAGAAACACTTTGACACTATCCATGGAAAGAACATGAGAAACTATAGGCAAATGTCAATCAATACATGCCTCCAAGATCACCATTTGTCAAAGATGGGACATTGTAGGCAAAGATTGTACATTGCAAGACAAATTAGGATAACCATGGAAACTACAAGTGGAATAAATGTTAAAAGTGGGCAAAATTCACCACAATTCCATATAATATGCTTAAAAATCATGAAAACCAAACACAACCCAAACATATTCACCATTATTCATAGAGCCAACCTACAAGAATCTAATTCCTCAATGAGTAGGTCAACACTAACTTCATTTGACTAATATATATTATAGCAAGCATAGTAAAGAAAAATGATCCACATTTACTCTTTTTATCAATTTTATCTTTTACAAGATTGTATGAGCTTTTAATTAAATCATTGTCGCTTACATTCTTAGTTTTATATGCAATATTCAAGCACTCAATGCACTTATTTAATTATTAATGTGAGTCACAAATGTTTATATTTACTCTTTTTATCAATTTTATCTTTTACAAGATTGTATGAGCTTTTAATTAAATCATTGTCGCTTACATTCTTAGTTTTATATGCAATATTCAAGCACTCAATGCACTTATTTAATTATTAATGTGAGTCACAAATGTTTATATGTTTAAAACTAACTCTTAACAGTGTCAAAAACATTTATAAGCTATTTTCTATGCAATTCAAAGAAAAACGACCTTAATTATTATAACACAATTAAAAAAATTAACATGGTATTTCAAGAATGGTATTTATTTAAGAATTGCTCCCAAACCTATTCCTCCTACAATTAACAATATCAGTAGATAGACCAATTAAACATTTTTGTCCATGAAATCCACTAATTTAGTTAATAGTTTGATTGAAACCAATAAGCATATTTTCTATCATTTTAGAAGACATGAAGTCTCTAATATATTGAAAATACATGTTGCCCTATTCATTATTAATTTCATATGCAATTACATTGGCCTTATCAAATCCATTAGTATATTCATTACTAGTTTAGAGGATTATCCCATCACCTAATTGCTATCTAGGTTATTATGGGGATAATGGCGTGAGAGTGTACACATTTAGTAATCCAATACAAACAGAAATAAAAGAAAAGTTTGCAAATGACCACCTAGAATGTTCAATAATTATACCAATCTCATCTACTAATTTGAAGACATCTCCATTGTGATAATGGGATAAAATAGAGACAACCATGATTATCCATTTATTTGGAATATGATATGTATTACATTATTCATTCTCATGATAATTTTACATTTATATGCATATCTATTACACAAAATATCAATTGTAACACAACATTAATGTCAAGTGGCTTTACATGATCACAATTTTGAATACTCGATTATACAATTTATAATTTTAGGGAATGATATGATTTCTATCTCCACCATTTTATCCTAAACAAGTTATGACAAACTAGATTAATGTTGAACAATCACATAAAATTATTTAACTATAACATACGGTCAACCCAATAATTTTGGATACATGTATTGGGTTTAAACTCATAATATTCTATTGCATTTATAAATGTAACAACATATTATGGATTGGAAATGAATACTAGTAGTTAAATATAGATATATTTATAGTTATCGTTACTAATTTCCCTATGATTAGAAGCCATTATTGTAGCTTCTTAGATAAGGATGCTACCCTATAATTTTATTAATTGACAAACTTGGGAATGGAATTCAGTATCCACTCAAACTAAACATAAAAGAGTTACTTTACATTTAAATAGTTTATTAATTGATAGGTACCAGTATAAAGAGTTGTAATATGCATATATAACATAGGTGAGGTTAATATTTTCTGTGTGACAAAAAAATTAAGGGGATGCTTGCCACTACTTCCATGTAGATTTAGGAGTCAGTTATAAATTAGATTTTCCACTTTAAATTGAACTTCAATTAGAGCATGTTCTTGCATATTAGTTGTGATAGCTATGTTTCTAACATTTCACCTCTTCACTTCCATTTTTCTTAGTTCCACAGATGAAGCAAAAAGAGTGGATCTTTAGCAAGTAGCTTTGTTAGTTGTTGGTCCAATAGTCAGAATCTCCTCTTTCTTATGTGAGCAGTACATCTAATTTCTAAGGTAGTGAATCACTCTCTTCAATCATTGGGTTGCCCATCCTAGTGGTAAAAATGATATGGGTAGATAAGGCATAACCACTATTGGTGTGTGCTCAGGATGACCCATTATTCGGTGTTGTTTCTATCTACCAAAGGCTAATTCATTCCTTGGAGCAATGATAATTGGCCTAACTAGAATGGATAGGTTTCTCTAGAAGGCTTCTTGTAATAGCCTAAAATTGGCTCAGATTGAATTAAGTAAATATTCTGATATTTATCTTAATTCTTATTTTCTTCTGTCAATTAAATAAATATTCAAAGTTTATTCGATTGATTCATTATCCTACAAATTAAATAAAATCATTTTATTTAATTGAAATCCCTAAATTCTTCTAATGTCTCAAATCCTAAATCCACCTCACAAAATCCACCTCATCAATCCACCTTATCCTTCCACATCATCCCTTCCACCTCACCCTGTTGCACATATAATTAAATATTCTTAATATTTAATTAGCTAATATCCTCCAAAATCCAAAATTGAATTCTTAATTCAATGTCCCCCATTATTCTCCACCAAATTGAATTCTAAATTCAATGTTCCCCATTATCCTCCACCAATTGAATTCTTAATTCAATTATTCCCCATTATCCTCCACCATGGATTCTTAATCCAATTGTCATAACTCACTATCCTCCACCAAGGATTCTTAATCCAATTGTCATAACTCACTATCCTCTACCAAGGATTCTTAATTCAATTGTCATAACTCACTATCCTCCACTCTGAATTTTTAATTCATCCATTATGAATTAAAGATTCACAAATAATGAGGACCATTGATCTCATCAGTTGATCCTCACCCTCCATTGCATTTTCAGAGGATCTATAAATAGAACCCTCTTCTAAGCCATTTGGGAGACCTTCTTCTGGCATCCTTACTATGCCAAAATTCCTCTAGGGAATCTTCTTCTTCATACCATCGTAATGCAGAAAATCATATCACATAGCCATTTCTACTTGTCATCTTGAAAAATCAAAGCAAGGAAGCAAGCTTCCTGAGGGCCAAACTTCGTCATTCAGGATCGAGGAAGAATAGGCAAACAACAGAAGCTTTGAAATAGGGAAGGTTTGCATTGTTATTCAGTTGCTTCATTTCCTTTTATCTTTCTTGTTTTCATTATTCTGTTGATTGTTTGGGTTTGATATTATCTTAATTGATCAATCTGATTTTCCCATTCACATTTTGGCACCCACCGTGATCAATGAAATCAACTGAAGATAATAACTAATCTAATGCATAAACAAATGATTATACCTTCAATGATGATTCACAAATCCATGCGGGAAGGAGCTTGCACCCAATAGAGCTCCTCAGATATTTCCCTGATTAGTGTATATATGTGCATTGCTCAAATGCTCACAACACAATGTAGATGAGATTAGATGATTGATTGAATAGGATTGAGCCAAGATTTTGGCAGAGGTTTGATAGGATTAGGAGATTTGTGGAGAGATTTGGACAGAGTTCTGATGCCTCCAAGTGGTCTCTCTAATGGCTTAGAGAGGGGTCCTATTTATAGGATTTTGGAGATGAGGATCAATGGTGAGGATTCAATTGACAAGATCAAGGGCTAGGAATAAAAGTGATTCTTTTATTCCTTAGTGGATGAATTAAAAATTCCCATTTTGGGAAGAGTGGAGGAGTGGATGAATAAATAGTTCATCTTTGGGGAGAGTGAAGGATAATGGGGGACAACTGAATATTAAATTTAGTTTAGTGGATGAGAGTGGGGGACAACTGAATATTAAATTCAGTGAGTGGATGAGTGTGGGGGACAACTAAATATTAAATTCAGTTTAGTGGATGAGTGGGAAACAAGGTTAATTAAGTGTTTTCTTAATTAACTTAAGCCTAGGTTAATCAGATGAATAGGATTTATCTCATTAACAGGGATTAGGGAAAATCATCTAAATGAATATTAGGAATATTCATTTAATTGATAGGATAGGGTTGTAAGGTTAAATGGACTAATTAGGTGAATTAATTGATCACTAGGGATATGCAGATTGGGGGAGTAGATGAGTGCAGAGGTACGGCAAATTGGTTTGCAGAGCAGTCCAATTTTAGGTGTCTACACTTCTTATTCCCTAACATTTGCTCAATGGGTTCTTATATATGCAAATAATATAATAATAGCCTAAACTTCAATCCTAAAATGGCTTCCATTCTAGAATAGAAGGCATCAACCATTATGTCAAAAATGTAATTGAAATACTAAAGATTCAACAAGTAAATGTTTTTGCATTGATAGATATTGGGCTTGACAATGTATTAACATTATTATACCTATTTTGTGAAATATAATACAAAATAATCTTCATGCTTGACAACTATGGTATATCATTTCAAAGAGATTGTGACCATATTGTTGGTATCTTACCCTAATAGTTGGGAAGTGCCAATTCTTATACTTGGGCTTAAATGTTGATGTACAACTAGACTTTCATTGTTGTCTTCATGAATGTATTTAGCCAATTTATGGTGTAATTGCATCCTAATGTAAAGGTAAAAGTAGCCAAAGCTAATAAAAATGACTAGATTTTTAATCAAGTTTTATAGTTATCATTATTTTTTTAGCTATATTTAACTTAGCTTTGATACCAAAATATTATACTGCTTTCTAGCATAGTCATTTAACTACTTGTAATGAATTTTTTATAGTTAATATTAGAGTTAAGATAATTTAAAATATTTAGTGATGTTATTTAGTAGATGTAAATAACAAATATAAATTACAATATCTGATAATTTAATAAGAACTCTAAAGCAAATAATTAACTAGCATATTTATATTAAATATAATATATCTAAAGTACGCTGAGAGATATCCTTCTCGAGGCGCCTAATGTTAGGCTTAGTGATTAAAAAATAGGCGCCTTGAGAAGGATATCTCTCGGCGTACTTTAGATATATTATATTTAATATAAATATGCTAGTAGCAACCGGAGCCGCAAGCCTAATTCTAACACTAATTATAATATATTAAAAAATATTATATTAGATATATCTCTTATAATATATCTAATATATTATATAATAATTATATAATATAATAATATATTATGTTTATAATAATAATTATTATAATATATAATAATAATTATTATAATATATAATAATTAAACTTTTATATTATATTATATATTATATTTAGGATTAGAGTTAGGGGTTAAAATTAGGGTTAGGGTTAGTGTTTAGGTTAGGGTTAGGGTTAGAATTATGGTTAGAATTAGAGTTAGGGTTAGCATTAGTGTTAGGATTAAGGTTAGGGTTAGGGTTAGAAATATAATTACAGTTAGATTTAGAATTAGGGTTTGGGTTAGGGTCAGAACCAAGGTTATATTAGAATTACCTAGGTTAGATTTAAAAAAAGGGTACCTATTTTTAAAGAATATTTTAATATCAATGTTGAACCCTAGCCCTAATTCTAATATCAACCTTAACCCTAATACTAACCCTAACTCTAATTCTAACAATAACCATAACCCTAATACTAACCCTAACCTTAATTATAACAAAAACCCTAACCCTAATTATAACCATAATTGTATCTCTAATTCTAAACCTAACACTGACCCTAACACTAATCCTAATTCTAACCCTAACCATAAAATTGATTGTAACTATAATTTTAATTCTAACACTGATTCAAGCCCTAAGCCTAACCCTAAATCTCACCCTAACCCTAACGTTTATTATAACCCTAAACCTAGTTTTGACCATAATTCTCATTGTAATTGTCACCCTTTTTCAAACTATAACCCTAATTCTAACTATAATTTCAACCCTAACCCTAATTTTAACCCTAATCATAACCCTAACCCTAACAGTAACCTTAATTCTAATCATAACCCTAATCCTATCTCTAATTATAGACCTAACCCTAATCCTAATTTTATATCTAACCCTAACCCTAACCCTTTTTCTAACCCTAAACATAACTCTAATTTTAACCATAAACCTAACCCTAACTCTAACCCTAACCCTAACTATAATTCAAACCCTAACCTTAATAGTAAATTTAACCCTAATTGAACTATAACCTTAACTTTAATTTAGACCCTAACCCTAACAGTAACTCTTATTCTTACCCTAATTCTAATAACAACCCACCTTAATTCTAACCCTGATTCTAATAGGAACCCTAATCCTAACTCTAACCCTAACCCTAACCCTAACCCTAATTCAAATCATAACCCTGATTCTACCCTAACTATAACCCTACTTTTAAATCTAACAATAACCCTAATTCTAACCCTAACCCTAACTCTAACCCAAATTCTAACCCTAACTCTAGCCCTAACCCTTACTGTAACTCTAATGCTTACCCTAAACCCTAAACCTAATCCTAATTTTAAAGCTAACCCTAACCATGTAACCCTTATTCTAACCCTAAACATAGCTCTAATTTTAATCCTAACCCTAACCCTAACTCTAACCCTAAGCTTGACTATAATTCAAAACCTAACCCTAACCTTAATACTAACCTTAACCCTAATTGAACTCTAACCCTAACTCTAATAGTAACCAACCTTAATTCTAACCCTAATTCTAATAAGAACCCTAACCCTAACCCTATCCCTATCCCTAACCCTAACCCTAATTCTAATCATAACCCTGATTCTACCCTAACTATAACCCTAATTTTAAACCTAACTCTAACCCTAAATCTAACCCTAACCCTAACCCTAACCTTTATTCAAACCCTAAGCATAAGTCTAATTTTAACCCTAAGGTTGATCCTAATTGCAACCTTATCCCTAAGCTTAATACTGAACTTAACCCTAATTGTAGCCCTAACCCTAAGTTTAATTCGAACATTAACCCTAATTATAGTAGTAACCCTAATTCTAACCCTAACCCTAACCCCAACCTTAAACCCTAAACCCTAAACCTAATTTTAAAGCTAACCCTAGCCATAACCCTTATTCTAACCCTAAACATAGCTCTAATTTTAACCCTAACCCTAATCCTAACTCTAATAATAAGCTTGACTATAATTCAAAACCTAACCCTAAGCTTAATACTAACCTTAACCCTAATTCTAACCCTAACCCTAACCCCAACCCCAACCCTAAACCCTAAACCCCAAATCTAATCCTAATTTGAAAGCTAACCCTAACCATAACACTTATTCTAACCCTAAACATAGCTCTAATTTTAACCCTAACCCTAATCCTAACTCTAACCCTAAGCTTTTAATTATAATTCAAAACCTAACCCTAACCTTAACCCTAATTGAACTCTAACCCTAACTCTAATTTGAACCCTAATCCTAATTGTAACTACGATTCTTACCTTAATTGTAATAGTAAGCCACCTTAATTCTAACCCTAATTCTAATAGGAACCCTAACCCTAATTCTAATCATAACGCTGATTCTACCCTACTCTAACCCTAATTTTAAATCTAATAATAACCCTAATTCTAACCCTTACCTTAATCCTAATTCTAACTATGATTTTAACCCTAACCCTAACCCAAATTCTAACCCTAACTCTAGCCCTAACCTTAACTGTAACTCTAATGCTTACCCTAACACTAATTCTTACCCTAATTCTAACAGTAACCAACCTTAATTCTAACCCTAATTCTAATAAGAACCCTAATCCTAACCCTAACCCTAACCCTAATTCTAAACATAACCCTGATTCTACCCTAACTATAACCCTAATTTTAAATCTAACAATAACCCTAATTCTAACAATAACCCTAATTATAACCTTAACCTTGGGCTATGATGAGGTTAACTAAAATTTGTGTTTTATTAAGTCGTAACCCTAATTAAGTAACCTAATTTAGGGTTATTATTAGAGATTTCCCTAACTTAGTAACCCTAATTCTATTTCTAACCCTAACCCTAATTATAACCCTAATCAAACCTAACCCTAACCCTAACCTTAATTCTAATTGTAACCCTAAATCACACCCTAACCCTAACCCTTATTATAATCCATACCCTAGTTTTGACCGTAATTTTCATTCTAATTGTCACCCTTTTTTAAACTATAAGGTGAATTCTAATTATGATTCTAACCCTAATTCTATTTGTAATTCCAACCCTAACCCTAACTATAACCCTAATTGTAACCCTAATTTTAACAATAACCCAAACCCTAATACTAACCCTGATTCTAATTCTAACCCTAATTATAATTCTAATCTTAATATGAAGCTTGACCCTAATTCTAACCCTAATCATAAGCCTATATAAACCCTAGTTCTAACCCTATCTATAATTCTAACCATAACTGTACCCCTAATTCTAACCCTAACCATAAAATTGATTGTAACTATAATTTTAATTCTAACATTGATTCGAACCCTAAGCCTAACCCTAGTGCTAATCATAACCATTATAATGAATTCTAATTATAATTCTAACCCTAATCCTAACCCTAATTCTATCTGCAATTCCAACCCTAACCCTAATTATAACCCTAACCCTAACCTTAATTCTAATCATAACCCTAAATCTCACCCTAACCCTTACCCTTATTATAACCCTAACCCTAGTTTTGACCCTAATTCTCATTCTAATTGTCACGAGCATCTTTAAACTATAACCCAAATTCTAATTATAATTCTAACCCTAATTAGAATTATAACCCTAACCTTGATTCTAACATTAACCCTAATTATAGTTGTAACCCTAATTTAATAACCTAATTTAGGGTTATTATTAGAGATTACCCTAATTTAGTAACCCTAATTCTATTTCTAACCCTAATCCTAATTATAATGGTCCTAATCAAACCTAACTGTAACCCTAACCTTAATTCTAATTGTAACCCTAAATCACACCCTAACCCTAACCCTAGTTTTAACCGTAATTTTCATTCTAATTGTCACCCTTCTTTAAACTATAACGTGAATTCTAATTATAATTCTAACCCTGATCCTAACCCTAATTCTATCTATAATTCCAACCCTAACCCTAACTATAACCCTAATTGTAACCCTAACTCTATCCACATTGCTAATTGTAATCCTAACTCTAATTCTAAACCTATCCCTAATCCTAATTTTAAACCTAACCCTAACCCTAACCATTATTCTAACCCTAAACATAGCTCTACTTTGAACCATAACCCTAACCTTAACCTTGATTCTAATCGTAACTCCAAATCTCACCCTAACCCTAACCCTTATAACTCTAACCTGAGTTTTGACACTAATTCTCATTCTAATTGTCAACCTTCTTTAAACTATAACCCAAATTCTAATTATAATTCTAACCCTAATCCTAACCCTAATCATAACCCTAACCCTAACTCTAATTGTAACCCTAACATTTAGGCCAATACTAACCCTAATTTTAACCTTGACCCTAACCCTCATTCTAATCATAGTTCTAACCCTGTCCTAACCTGAACCCTATTTCTAGACCCTAATTGTAATAATTTGTAACCCTAATTCTAACCTGAACCTTAATTCTAATCTAAACTCTATCGCTATCCGTAATTCTAACCCTATCCCTAAATATAACTGTAACCCTAACCCTAATTGTATCCCTAATACTAACCATAATTTTAATTCTAATTGTAACCTTAATTCTAACCCTAAAGTGTGAAATAATCGAATTGCAGAGTTAAACAAAAAGTAAGGATGACCTCTTTGCTTAAAGTTTGTTTTTGTTCACTATCCTTAGTATAGACCTCTCTACCAAATTGGCCTGATTCTTATATGTTGAATGGAGATGATTCAGCTATTGGTAGCATGAATGCTTTGATCGTAGGGCCTCTAAGTAGCCTCTTTGAAAATAGTATGAAGTATGCAGCTTCAAGCCTCTATGAATCTATGGTCATCCTCAAATAATTACTTTATGTACCTTATTTTGATCTTTAGAATAATATTACATTTTTAATAGATAATACATTTTGAAATTAGAAATTAAATCATAACATTATGTTAACTCACAAAAATGAAATAAAATTTAAACTTACTATTTAAATAAAATTAAATCAATAAAATAAAAAAAATAAAATTTAAACTTACTATTTAAATAAAAATAAATCAATAAAATAAAAAAAAATAAAATTTAAACTTACTATTTAAATAAAATTAAATCAATAAAATAAAAAAACACCTCACATAATCAATAATTTTTAATAGAGTTATATACTAATTTAATGATTACACTTCATAAATTTAATAAGCATAACTATAATTTTAAAACAAATAATAAAATATTTCCTTGCTAAAGCAAGTTGGCTACAAATAAGGAGCATATCATGTAGTGACTTAAGTAATAATTATTTTTTTCTATTTTTGAAACTTCTAATTATTTAAGTCATATAAAACATTCATTTGCTTCCTTCATTTATTTTTTTGTGGTAAATTTGAGAGGGAGACTCTATGGTAGAAGTTGGAGGAACTCCATAGCCATGAATTATTATTATTTTTATTTGATTCTATTTGCCTTGAAATCTTATTTTATTTTCCTCTGCATTCTTTTCAAACCCTAACTTTTTTTTTTGGTCTAAGCTCAAGTTTTCTGATTTGAAGAGTTGCATGTTGTAGGAAATAAGTTCTCAAATTATTTTATGAGAAAATAAAAAACATGCAAATGCATCCAAAGAAATGAAGAGTGAAATCTCTCAAAAGTAGATATGGATTAAAATGAATGAAAGAAAATATTCTTTGTATTCTGTATTGTGGATTAAAATTGATATATATATATATATATATAATTTTAGGTTTGTTGTTCAATTATGAACTCAAAATCTATAAAAATAAATAAAATACTATATAATACCTTTGAGCTAATAAAAAAATAATAAATTATATATTTAACAAATATTTTAATTTATAATAATTTTATAAATATAAATTATATAGTTATTTGTATCCAATATCTCTAGATAACCTTAACTCCTTTCTAAAATTAAAATTTGTTTTCAATTTTTTTAAAATTAAAATATACTTTTAAAAATGTATTTTATAATTTTCGGTGTAAATTTTTTTTTAACAAACCAAAGAGAAAATGGAAAGAAGAAAATGAAACAAGTAAAAATCACCCTAAACCCTAAACCACAAGAGATAGTTTTGTTGCTCTGCGAAAAAAAAAAAAATACTGAACTTCTAATTTAAACATATGAAAATACAAATAATTTCATTTTTTTAATTGTAAATCCACACCACAAAAAACCTACGTACATATATATAATCTGGAATAGATCACACAAAACGAGACTGTCGTGACCATAGTGCTATGGTGAGAGAAAAAAACTTCCTAAGCAACTAACAAACTACAGAACCCACTGAACATGAAAATATATACAGGTTGTGCAAATTTGACTTTAAAGCCATCAATTTACTGGTTCCGGTTTCATCATCTCAGCTTCCTGCTTCAGCTCTTCGAACAATTCAAACAAAACTGATGACAGATATCGTTCACCAAAGCTTGGATGTATAGTCTAAACAACCAAATCGAAGTTATAAGAAAATTATTAAATGCAATCAGTTATACCCTCTTGTAACTTAACAAGGCCTTTGAAACATATTCATGTTCATACCACAATGAGTTTGCCTTGATTCTCCGGTAGGCTTGCCAATCTGAGAGCTGCTACTGTATTGGCCCAATCTAAGAGCTGCTACTGTATTGGCTCCTAAGGATATTCCAACCTGCCACATTGATTAAAAAATATGGGTAAAATTTATAAACCCATTTCTGAAACTTCCCAAATTTAAAATAGATTGTAGATAAAATCTTCACCAGGAGTCCTTCCTTCACTGCAAGTTTCCTTGCCACTTTTACACTTGCTATCAATATTGGCAAAATAATAAGCAGTATGAAGAGTTGCTTGCTTACAACAAAATTCTATAAAGGCATCAGGAGAAAAAGACACATCCTCATGGCACGCCTACTGTCCTCCCATCTCAAATGCCTCTGGGCTGCTCAGCCGCATATACGGTATCTCCATCAATATGTGTAATGTCTCGTTTTCTAGATTGATCTTTTACAGTTGACCGTTGGCCTATTCCAAAGACCCGTAGGCTACTCAGAGGTTTAAATTGGGGTTTCATGTTTTGGTGGTTGCTTTTGTTCGTGGATTGTGGTTTGGTTGGTAGTTTCTTTCTGGGTTTGTTCTCCTTAGTCCCTGTTGGTTACGGCTATTTTTAGTAAGTTCAGGATTGGCACCAGAACAGGATTTTGAGAGTGGGGTTGGATTTGTCTTGTCAAGACCTTTCCAACGAGCTATAGATCATTGATTTCTGACATCATCTTGGCCTCCGTTTTAAAGTCCGTAAATTAAATATTATTATTTAATATTAATGTTGTTTTAAAAGAGGGGACTTTAAGGTTGAGGATGAAAAATAATTGAAGAGGATTATATTATTTTCCCTCTCATGTTTTATCTCATATGCAAGAGGATTTTAGAGACTCCCAGTTGGAAAAGTATAAAAGAAGGAAGAGTGCTCTCATTTGGGATCTGAAATCTTGATAATGTTATGCTGCCGTAATGGTTTTGGGACTGCTTCGAGGAATGAATGCCTCCTAGCCTGGGCTCACTTCGTACTTGAGAGATAGCACCTAGGGCGAGGTTTGCTGATAGTAGTGATTTTGTAGTGAGGTTTGCATTGTAGCTTGAGTTCTGTTTGTAGTTCAGTTATTTGCATTTTATGTCATTTTTTTGGAGTTGCTGATAACAAGGCTGAATCTGTAGTTTCATTCAAAATCTAAAAATAAAAAGGCATTTGTTCTGGGTATTTCATATTTCCCTTTGTTATTGTTGGGCGCCCCATTGTGCCAATTTACATAATTTATTATGAAGAATATGATTTTCTAGAAGGAAATTGCCCTTCTTGCCAGGCTGCCCCTCTTTGGAGTGCATTAGAAAGCATGCTAAATAAATACTTGGGTTTAAGAGTGGTTTATAGTGTGCAGCTTGGTTGCCATTGTCATAGGAGTGCATTGCATCAGATTTGAGGTCATTTAGTTGAGAAATGAGTGAGGTGTGAGCATTTTTGTAGGGTTTTAAGTTGCTGGTTTGGTTTTTCAAAGTTGCTGATCCATCATTTAAGTTTGCTAACTTCTATCATTTGAGTTGGGTTGGAAGTCTCTAATTATTGTAAGCTGAACAGTAGTACTGTTAGCACTTCATACTTCTTCTCATATTTGCTTTATAATACTTTGCATCTCTGTCATATGGTAGCTCCAATTCCACTTCGGGTTGGAAAGCACATTCTTGACATCGAGTTATTTCAGCATAATAGTTGGTAGGGATCCTCTGACCATATGCTCGTCATCATCAGGCGCATTCTTGGTTAGAGTTCTTTATATCAGCATTGCATCAAGACCCTCTGACCATATGCTCGTCGACATCCAGCGCATTCTTGGTTAGAGTTCCTTTATCAATATTGCATAGAGATCCTCTGACCATATGATCACGCCATCCTGGTGTACATTCTTGGTTAGAGTTGAATTCTGCATCGTTTGGTTTAATTGCTAACTTCAACGATTGTGTATTGCTCTGCTTGTTGTAATTGGAAAAGTGAAAAAATTGGCTTGGTATATTTCAATATGGCTTTCATCTTTCATTACAAGGGCTTTTAACTTTATGCTTATTTTGCCCCTGTTTTGCTGCAGCGGACATACTCAAATCTTTTGTTTTCCCTTTTCTTTTCCTTCTGAGCTGGGTGCCGCCTCCTTAATGAGGAGTTTCATTTTGTTTTCCTCTTTGGGCACCCACTACCAGCCACTTATTATGGCTTCAATTTTGTTTTATTCTATAGAATTAATGGTTGTCATGGCCCTTCATGCATTGGCCATTTATGAATTTTTAATTTCAGAGCAGGAAGAGGCCATTAATTCTAAAGTAACTGCAAAAGAAATATTAGTTTTTAAAGTAGGGAGATTCAATTAATAGAAAATATTCAATTAATTTATTTCTATTTTCTTTTTTTTTTAAAATTTTTTTGGTTTATAATTACAACCAAAAAATGAATGCTCTCATCTCCACCCCACTGCGACTATAGTTTGCCTCTCGGTGAAACAAAGCAAATTGGATAACATAATCACATAATTTAACCTAATTAGTATCAACATCATATTTATCTTATTATTCCCAAATATCTTTAAACATCAATAGTTTTCAATACTTATCTAAATTAGAGTACTTGGATTGGCCACTCTCACCCTAGGAAGATTTCAATGGTCTTGGTCCTCATAGCTATGGCACACTCTAGGAGGAACTAGTTCTTATTCAGAACCAACACACATGCTTTCCAAGCAACATCCCTTGCTAGGACAATCCCGCTTCTCCAATTTCCATAGCCCACAAAAACCACCTTCTTCTTCCTTGAGTGATCTCCATGCCCCTTTCCAAGTCTTACATAAATGCCTTATATAACCTTCTAAGGGGCAATTTCTAAACCATCACACCCTTTCACAAAGGTTGTCACTAATAATTAGTTAATTTAAATATAATAATTCCTCCCTCATAAAAAGGTTTTATACATATTCTTTATTTATCTCCATTTTAACCAAATGATCATATTATCCTTTATTTTCACCTCCTTTCTTAACATAAAGAGTTAAATAAACTTTATCCTCTTATAATTTTAAAGGGTTATTCATAAAATAGCTTTCTTGTCAATTTTGGGTAAAAAGTTCCATAAAAACTTATATAATGGTTTTTAGGTTAGACTACAAGTAAAAGGTTGACATATGTCATACATGTATCATATGCTTCCCATATGGTGAGGATTATGCTAGGTGTTAGACTTGTATCATGTGCTCGTTGGTTGGCATGATCATGTGAAGTAGACACAACTACGTGTTGGATGTGTATGCAACCAAACTAAACTTATGGTGTGGATGCATGTGTTATCTATGTGTAGGTCACAAACAATGTGGAGGTGTTGGTTTAGGAGTTGGTAAAGCTATTGGCAAAGGAGATATAGACCCCTAAAGTTTTATAGTGTGACTAAAAAATGCATGTTTGTGTATGCTTGCACTTTGCTACATAGATTTATCAAAATCTATGCTTGCATAGATGTGCGTGAAGCTATTATGCTAGAAGCCTTCATGCTTGTGATTCATTATGACACAAAAATATGCACATAAGGAAATATAATGGCATGGGAACTAGAAGACCCTCATCTAATTTGGTATGCTGATGTGTAGAAGGGAGAGTTGCACAAACTTATGCATGGATCACAAACAACACTAGATCCTTGAGTAGCATGGGGATTAGAAGACCCTCATCTAATGTAATAACAAAAGCATTCATGGTAGGGGTAGTGTTAGAAATCTCAATATTACTAGGATCAAAGGTTGTGGATAAATCTTGATACCTTGTTGGAGCAACAAAGAGTATAGGATTAAGGTTTGATTCAAATGTTGCTAATGTTGGAAGGGCCATATCATCTACCTTGATATATGTTGACTATATATTGATGGAAGGAAAATATTTATATTCAATTCCACTTTATTTATTTGATTGGTTGTTATTATTATGATAATATTGTAATTATCATTTCATCTAATTTTGTTATTTTTACAAACCTTGTTATTCATTTAGATCAATAAAACATAATGATATTACAAAGAAAAATTATGAAGTCATGGAAGGTCTAAACAAGTTCTAAATGAATTAAAATGACCTTATTTATTTATTTATTTAGGGTTTAACATTGAGATTTTTTTCTTTGCCACTTATAATAAATCGCATTGTTTACAACGTTTGAGTGGCACCACCAAATCATCTTAGATAATAAAACTAAATAGAAAGCTTATCCCAATGCTTTGGTTATAGAAAAAGATATTTTCTAAATATTTAAACCATTTGAAATAAGTGAATATGAAATCGTTGTTTCCTTTTGACAAGTGAAGTGAATTACTTTATGAAAGAATGATATACAAAAATTATTAATAAAATGAGGATTTGAATATTCAAGAATACTAATAATTGTGACTAAAATCAAGATGATGCAGTACTGCCTGAAGATAAAAATGGTAATCAATGTGATCATAATGTTTCTCATAATCAATTCAGTCATGACTCTTATCTTAATGTATTCAAATATAAAAAACAAATAATGAAAAAATATTTCATCACTTCCATAAAATAAAATACACACAATTATTTTTAAAAAGAGGTTTGAGACTGTTTCAGAAAACTCTATTAGCAAGTTGCAAGCAAATATGGTGGCGATGTTTTACAATACAAACACTCAAATTAACGTCAAAAAATAATTTGTGTATCGCAGAAATACAAAAGAGTCAAATTTCCTATCAGTCATGGCATTCCATGAGATGATATCTCTTTGAGGCATTCTGTCAAACAGTTCACGTGCCTGGTCTATGCTCCTACATTTTGCATACATGTCTACCTACCAGGGCAGTTACAACTACAACATCGGACAAAATTCGTGTATCCTTTCCCCTGTGGTGGATGTCCATATCCTGTTCTAAAGCTCCCATTTTGGTACAGGCAGGGAGGATGCTGGCAAAGGTTGCAGAATCTGGCTTTACACCTGCCAATTGCATTTGCTTGGAAGTATCTAAAGCCTTTTCAACAAACCCGTTTTGTGTATATCCTGCAACCATAGCAGTCGAGGAGACCACATTTGACAGTTCGCGACCTTTTGGCTGCATCGCTCATTTAATCGATTGGGCAGGAGACACTTTCAAATTGACTGGGTGTGAGACTGTTAAATAAAAACTGAAGTTTACCAACCAAACCATGACTGACCATGAAACGGAAACTGAGAGTGGGAAGAGACGGAAGTTGAAGGGCTTAGAGTGTGCTGGTTAAGCCCAGCCCCAAATCGACCATGCACTGGATTGCATCAGACGATATCAATAGTTTTCAAGCAAAGAACATCTCGGCCACCTTTTCCTCCTACTGAAGCAAACAACACTCGGTGCATACCTGCTCCTTTTGCTGCGATATTTTATCACCTCATCTATGCTTCCACGTTTTGCATGCATGTCTTTAAGAGCATTTCCAACTATAATATCTGACAAAATTCTTATCATAGGCGGGTAGACGGGAGTGTGCTGGCGAAGCTCGCGGACTTCAAGTGATACACCAACTGATAAGGTTTCAAGCTTTTTCAACAAATCAATCCGGTGCTTATCCAGCAATTATTGCACTATACGAGCTGGCGTTTCAACTTTTTTAAATGCTTTGTCTAACTTTAGACAGGCCGCGGCCTACATTCTCTGCACATCCTTGCTTTGCATGCATGAACACTTGAATATTTCTAGCCATAATACCTGGTAAAAATCTTTCTTTTAATATTCTCATTTGAATATAGGTCAGATAGCGGAGGTTGCAAGAATTGGCGTTACAACTGCTAATTGCATTTGCGTGAAAGTTTCTAAAACCTCTCGGTGAATCTACCTTGGATGATTTCTGTAATCTTCACATTCCACCTTTATTAAAGATGCCTCACCTACTCATATGACCGTGGCCTTTTAATGCTTTCGTGTCTTGCATGCATGTCTCCCACTATAATGTCTGACAGAAAAACCGCATCTTAGTTATCATTTTCCGCGGACTGGGAGGATATGGGCGAGAGAGTCAGAAATTGGTGCTATACTCGCCAAGTGTATCTTCCATTTGGCATCAGAAGGTGAACAATACCAGCAAAGGTTGTGGAATTTGAACTTACACCTGCCAAATCACATTCGCTTGGAAGCTCCGGGCTTTTTCAACAAAACCATCTTATGCAGAACCTTTTCCTTTTGTTGATTTAAACAAAAGTAGAACAATGAAAGAAAGACAGAAATAACAGAACACACTCAGAAATAAAACAGAGTACACAAAGATTAACGTGGTTCACCAGGATATCTGGCTACGTCCACTGTGAACAGGGAAATCTCCTTTTATTAATCTCTGTATTCTTACACATTCATACAGCAACCCATACCCCAATACCATGACCAAACTACATATATGTCCTTCTTACAAAGCAGGTACCATTTACATAACATGCAGCGTGGGAGAGATAGGCATTTCAAGAAGCTACCGTTACACACAGAAAAAGAATCTGCAGTCTTTACACCAAGAAGGGAATCTGCAGTCTTCACCAACGGTTACCTGACTTGGCTTCACACATAGCTAACAATCTCCCACTTGAAGGCAAGTCACACCGGAAAGAGAGTTGCTCAGAGAGATCCCCTGCAGGTACAACCTTAATGTCAAATTTTAATCAAGACTGAAGACCGTAGTGTCTCCAAATGCTGTTCATGAACACTTCGGATTAATCTCCTCCAAAGCTCATCTGATTTAATAACCTCTAATTCCTCCATTTGTGGACCGAAATATAATGAAGAATCACTACTAGTCACAGCATCAACATCAAACAAATCTCCAATAGTTTGTCCTCTATCTGGATGAAGCGACTCATCCACATCCATGGTCGAATCCATAGCTAAGCTCAGCTCTTGCTTGACCCTCTGAAGCTCTTTGGTATTCGACATCAAGGTAGCCATATCTATCGAATGTTGTCTTTCCACAACTTCAAACCGGGACTTCCAAGCCATGTCCCTTTCTTTTAAAGCGTCCTCATAAACCTGCTACAGCTTAACGAGCTGGGCCAATCCATTCTTAGAAATCTCTTGGGCTCTCTTATCTAATTCTTCAAGCTTTGAAGCAGTTGTTAAGGTAATCTTTTTGGCCTCATGGAGCCATTCCTTACAGTACAAAGCTGCCTGGGATTTCTCCTCCCCCGCAACAATAGTCTCCATGTCCACAACTCCACCATTCTGGGCATCGTTATTCTCAAATAACGCAGTCTCATCCAAAGCCTTGGCAAGGTCAACATCATCAGGCTTAGCACTATCTTTTGCAACCTTCGCACAATCATCTGTGATGGGTTCTTTTACATTGTACCCAGTAGCCAAACAGGCCGGAGCTTCATCAATTTCCATTGGTAAAATTCCACATGCAACAACAACAGTTGTTTCCTCACAAAATACTTTTAACTTCTTAGCTGAGGAACTCAAATCATAATTTCTCACCTTGTGTTTCATGAAATTCTTTACGCGCTCCTTCTCCATTCTGCCCCTGACAGGAGCAGCGAAACAAACAGGAGCAGCCAAATTAAATCTAACCTGTTTTCTTACCTCTGGCTGCATCTTGAAAAGAGAAACATCTTCACCGACCTCTTCATCCAGAGTTCGAACTAGGATCTCCGCCTGCACATCTTTTTCGTCATGAATGTTGAGACCTTGCTTCAACATCTTATGAACACTGGAAGCAAAGGTATTTGGATCATTGAGGCAGAAGGTAGAAGTGAGAGAAACCACTTCATAGATGAGCAATACCAAGTCCTTTACAGACTTACCACTCTTATTTGCCTCTGTCCTCTTCCGCAACTCCTCCATGATGGCTTTCCTATGTTGTGCATCACCTGTGCATTCAAGAAGTGCTCTAAGCTCAATTTTAAGATCTAAAAACTCTTCTAGTGTAGATGTAATTCCAAATTCATCATTCTTCTCCTCTTCAGCCGAATCCTCCTTACTTTTCCAGCCATCCCACCAATGTACACGATGTTTCGTTTTAGCTTTCACATTAACATCTAGTTCTGTTGTATCCTCTGTTTCCTTTAGCCTTTGTAGGCTCTCTGATTCTTTTGGCATGTCAAAATCCTCGCCTCTCAAATCTTGCGGAGGCTTTTCCCACACATACCTCACCTAGGCAATGCTTGGGGAATCAAGATCAACATCACCCATAAGAACTTTAGTGGTAGGATCAATAACCAAATAGACGGGGGATTCATCTACATCCATTGGCACAATTTCATCGAGCTCCATGTCACTGTGTGCAATAGTCACCACAGCTCCCACTTCATCAAAACTCACTCCAGAGCCACATGACCAAGACATGAGAGCTCGAGCCCAATCATCCAAAGCTGCTTCATCCATTTTCCTGAAAATCTTCACGATTTCCAAAACAACTTTTCCACCATAGCTCTGATACCAATTGTTGATTTAAACAAAAGTAGAACAATGAAAGAAAGACAGAAATAACAGAACACACTCAGAAATAAAACAGAGTACACAAAGATTAACGTGGTTCACCAGGATATCTGGCTACGTCCACTGTGAACAGGGAAATCTCCTTTTATTAATCTCTGTATTCTTACACATTCATACAGCAACCCATACCCTAATACCATGACCAAACTACATATATGTCCTTCTTACAAAGCAGGTACCATTTACATAACATGCAGCATGGGAGAGATAGGCGTTTCAAGAAGCTACTGTTACACACAGAAAAAGAATCTGTAGTCTTTACACCAAGAAGGGAATCTACAGTCTTCACCAATGGTTACCTGACTTGGCTTCACACATAGCCAACACCTTTACCAGTCGACGCTGATTTTGTTTGAATTTCTTCAATCAATATATTCTTCGATTTTATATCTGCCAAATAGATTTTGCACAGATGCCATGGTGATGCTTATAGAATGGCCAGGATGATATCCATTGTGAGGCAACATTTCTTCAAAATAGCAATCATCAATGAAGGCTAAGAAGATTGCCTCATCTCATGGCTCCGTCAAACTGCTCTTATTCAATTTAGATTCCCGTACATAGATTGTTTACCTCCCCATTATGCCTAGGCGATGATGAAGAACTGGCCCATTCGAACTATCCATATGAAGTTATGCCTCAAACTCCACAACACTTTCCATTCGATATTAAAATACTCAGCCATTTAATCTGCATGTCATCCTCGATGATAAAGTCTTCTCAAGAACCAATGCTCATGATTACGTGAATTCCTTCAACACTTGCAATATAAATGGATTAAAGGTTTTTCCAACAATATCTCTTGTAAAGCATTGTATCAATGTTTGCATGACTCATTGGTGACACCAGAAGTGTGACTACATTTTTCACAATGCCATCTTCCATAGCCTTCAAAGCAAACTCATCAGTTTCAAAGGTTTACATAATGCCACCATCTGAAAACCTTGCAAAATCTGACTTACACACCAAGCATAGTTGGCACGGGAACGACATACCAATAATATTGGTCTGTAAGCCACTGACAACTATGTGTAATGGCGACATCAAATATAGATATGAAGTCTTCTATCCTCTCTGTAAGTATTCGAGGAAGTGGGCCATTTTTTGGAAAGATGAGACCAAAGATGAATGCACCAAATATTACATGTACAACTATTGCATCTATTGTAGATCCAGAAAGAAGTATTCCAACAAAGATAATGCATAAGCAGAGTTCATCAACATGATCATTGTCAAGAGTCTGACAAGAAAGCCAACCTGAAAGTACAACTGCAACAACATCATTAACAACAGCTACGAACATTGCCATCTGTCCAACATCAATCTATCCATTTTTCTGTATAGTTTGCTCAAGATAAAAGGAGACTCCAACTCCTATCATAAATGGCAGAGATAACTCTGCAGCTGTCATGACCACAACTTCTCTCCTAATTTGGCAAAGGAGATTGAGATCTAGCTTAAACCATAAGCATAAAATAAAGAGGACCAAAATCAACAAAGGTTTCCATGAGAGCAATGCTTTACTCAAGATGCTAAGCAGCTTTTGATGCCAAGTCAACAGTTGCTGCAACCAAGTCTATTAAGCCACCACCAGGGAACCATCACACTTTACCTTGCTCGTGCACCTAATGAATATATCTTGATTACTGGAAATTAGGTCTACAGTAGTAGCAATGTCATTCCTTGCTTGTGTAAATATTTGCATGGCTGAGCTTTTATTGAAACCATATGAAGACTAGAGTTGGCAAACCCTGAAGAATAATTTGACCAAGCTGATGTGAAGGATGGTTTGTATACAACTCAGGGAGACAAACGACATATGAGGGGTCTAGATTTGTAAAACATGATAACTCAAAACAAGGGGAAAAGTTTAAAATTTTCATGTTAAAAAATGGGGGCAACAGTACTCAAAATTTCTCCAAACTCTTCAAGCCAAAGATCTCTTCATTCTTCTCAAATTTTCTCTTCTCAAAATTCATGCACAACAAAAGTGAAAACCGCCTTTCCAAATTTTCCCATAAATAAAAACTAAAAACTTCAAAAAGAGGGAAAAACAAAAAAAAAAAACAACTTTCTTTCTTTTCCCCCCCAAAAACTCTTCTTTTTCTAAAATAAAATAGGGAATAAAATCCTCTCATAAAATATTAAATTATTAATTTAAAGCACTTATCTCATCCCACAAAGGAAATAATTAAAATAAAAAGAATAATTAAATTGACTCCCACCACATAATGAAATTAAATAAAAATTTATGAAAATAATCAAATTTTACAATAACACATAGAAATGAAAATTAAAATAAAACAATAATTTTACATCACATTTTAGCCTTAACCCCTTCCATGGGTTAGGCTAGGCTAACTAGTATAACATAGGGGTTTATGGAGTCTTTGAATCCACACACTTAATTTTGAATATCAGTATGTCATGATAATATAGTCGAAGCAACTTAATGCATAATGAAAATAATTTAATTTTAATCATTTTCCATCATGATCACATACTCATATAATTTTAAAAAATAATTTATTTAATAACCAACATATAAACATCAGTTTCTCTTAACACTTTCTTTCCCACATAAATATAAATCTAAAAACATATACTCAAATTTAATTAAATTGTATAGTCCAACCACATAAATCCATAAAGTTTAATTATAATAAATGTCCAAAGTATCATCTAGCATAATGTTTAAAGCAATAACATAAATGCCCATAGTTCATAACATAATTGTCCACACAAATCAAGTTTATAATCCAACTAACATAATCAAGTAGTCTAAGACATAATAGCTAAAGCAATATAAAAAGATGGGCCTCACAATATATAAGTACAGTTATACATAACAATAAAATAAATCTCAGTGTGTATATACATGTATTTACAATATATATGCACATATATAATATATATTGTATGTGTGTATATGCATAAATGTCTATGTCTATGTGTATATTTGTTACGCCGAGAGGCGTACTACAGTTGCAGCGGGGTGGAGGAGAGAGCTCACATTTTTTGGTTGTAAATAAAACCCCCAAAAATATGAAATATTAAATTGCAAATCAAAAAATTAATTAAAAATCTAAAAAAGGCCCCAAAATCTTCTTGAATTATTCTAAAAATTAAAAAATAGAATTGTTTAGACCGCCACAACTAAAATTAGAATATGGCAGGGGTGGTTCATTTCATCATTCATTTGTCTAAGGTGTATTTTAAATATAACATTTATTTAAGATTGTGTAACGCCTTTATGCTGCATGGGGATTAGAAATGTTGAGAAGGATTAGCATTTATTTAAGCACGGTCATTTACTCAAATATCTCCAGGCTCATATATCCCACCAGCCTTTCCTTTTATTTGCTCTTGAATGCTTTAGCCCGTGTGGCTATTTGTGCCATCAATGTCTAGTTCATCAACATCCCGTAGTTGAATGTCGTGATAAAAGACCTAGGGGAAGGCAGAGACATGTATATTTTCACCTTCACTGCAATTGTCACTACACTTTATTCTATTATTTTTGAGTTCCCTCCCCAAGGAGACATCAGCCGCCAAGGGTTGTGTTGGTGCCTCCAACTGATTATCTGAATCCTCTAAAGATTCAGCCAATTTCTTGTGATTAAGGATGTCATGCCCACATTTTCCATGTGGTCACAACACACATCGCACGTGTCATAGCCACATCTGTTATGTGGTTATGACACGAGATATGAAAAACTTTTCTCACACTGTCCTAAAAACCCCCTTCGCATGCGTACGCATGCTCGACGGTGTTCTCTCATGGCGAAACACTACACTCTTCGGCGGGATACAAGTACAATTGCGTGCAACCAGAAGCATACAGATCAACAAGAGGGTCTTTACGACGCCGCTAACGTCGTTGCAAGAGTGAGATTACCTAAGTTCCTAAATCTAACCCTCGGCAATTTTCGGTAGCATAATGCCTTACGGCGTTAGTGGGAATTACGCTGCACTCATTTACGCATGTGGTTCGCTGATAGATTAACAACTTCCCACGACGCCTTGTTCCAACTAAACCGGCTAGTGATCTCCCTATTTAGTCATTTTTCAGCCAGGCACGGTTGTCTGTCTCCTCTCTTGTTTCCTGAAACATTCTCGTCCTATGACTTAGCATTTTCAACAAGGCGGTTTGGTTGCTCTCTCTTCCCTTTTCACAAGTTCTTAATTTTGATTGTATCTTTATCGCCCTTACCTTAACTATTTCTCTGTTAATTTAATGTGTTTATATTTCGGTCTCTCTCTCTCTTTCGTTTTCTATGCTTTCTTTATGTGCATCCTGTCCTTTCTTCATGATTTACGTCAATCAGGGTTATCACTGCATCTATTGTTGATATTAAACCTAATTTCAGGATGATCTAGGTCACAAAGGCTGGTTTACTATTTCGCTGGACTCGGTCTCCTAATCTTCCCCGATCTAGGTTCCTCCTCTTCGTATGTACTTATTAAACCTGTTCCTAAGCAGATTTAGCAGAAGGGTCCGTCAACTTAGTTCTCTTATCCCATGTGGGAAATGTCGCGCATTTTCTCCTCTGTGTTTTCCAATGTTAGTTTTTCTTCTTCGGACTCTCTTACAGGTTTACTTATGAGGTCGTTTACTACAGTTGAGATTAAAATGGCCACATGGAATGTCTGTGGTGGCTTCTTAAGTTTATTTCCAGTGTTCTTTTAAGCAAGGTGATGTGTAATTTTCCTCTTCATTTTCCGGGTGATTGAAATTACGTTGATAGTTGAAACTTCCGAGAAACTCTTTCCAGAGTATCACTGATATTCCTTTACACTCCTTATACTTTCTAATTTTATTTTCTCTTGTTTATCATTACTGTTGTTACTATTACTATTAATGACTATTAATACACTGATTGTGACTCGTATAACGTTGTAAATAGATGTAGGAGGCTCTCCACTTTATAAAACCCTGATCATGGTAATATAACTTCTTTAGTTGTTGTGTTCAACACTTAATAACATCTACTGTGAAAATATAATTTGTTATATTTTTTTTTTCTCTATATCCATGAGACATAGTTTATAACGATTTTAAACGAGGGCCCAATAAAATGGTTCATAGATTTACTCCTATGTATATTATATATATATATATATATCTATATATATATATATAATATATATATATATATATATATATATATATATATATATATATATATATATATTTTAATGTCTATGTATAGGACGAAATTGGTTTACCACTATATATATATATATCTCTATGTATATATATATATATAAATATATAGATAGATATATAATCATTATTTTATTATATATATATATATAGCTATATACATAGACATATATAGTATATATATATATGCCTATATATAGAGCTATAAAAATGTATTTATTTTCCAAATAAACCAATCATATGTTAGGGCCAAAGCCCTAACATTTTATTTGCTTGAGATTCCACAACCGACGGCGGCCATGGGCGGCGGTGGCCGCAGTGACAGAGAGGGCAGAGTCGGCCACAGCGATGGAGAAGCAGGGTCGGCCGCAGCGACAGAGGAGCAGGGTCGGCCGCAGAGGGGAAGACCTGTGCAGGCCGCGGGAGGCATAAGGAGAAGGGGGGATGTGGAGTGGGGCGGAGCCCCACCCACATTCCCACGACGTGGGGTGTGGGTGGGGCTCCGCCCCACTCCACACCTCCATGTATATGTGAGGGCCTGCGGTGGGGATTTCTCCCCACCGCCCATTATAAACCGTGACTGTGTTTTCTCCCGCGGCTTAAACTTTGACAGTCATTCTTATGGTGCTATTCGTTGATTTCTATCAACAATAATATATTTATATGTATATATATATATATATATATATATCAACGATAATATATTTATATATATATATATATATATTTCATATATATATATATATATATCTATTTTTATATTGATATATATATCATTCAATCTCATAAAAATGATAATTACTTTCAATTTCTCTATTATTCTATAAAAATGATAATTACTCAAAATGTGAAAGATATATATATCTATATATATATATAAATTTATTTATATATATATATTCTTATATGTATTTATATAATTCCTAAATTTCTCAAATTCACTACTTTATTCATTTTCTCCAAATCAACCTGTTATAAAGATAATGTCATAACAATTAGATATATATATATATATCTATATATCTATATCTATATATATATATATATATCTATATATATATATATATATATATATATATATATATATATATATATATATATATATATATATATCTATATATATATATATCCCAATTTCACTTATTCGGTAGAAATGGTAAATAGCTATCCCCTTATTATAAGTATATATTTCCATTTTCATAAACATTTAAGAATTCTTAAATTTACAAACAGAATATATATACATGCTAGATTTCCTCTAATCCTTCTAAATTAACAGAATCCACTAAATATGGAGAATAACTCAAACATTTAAAACTGTCTTTTCCATTTTAACATTGAACTATAAAAACTAACATTTCAACTAGTTAAGCAATTCCAAACTTTCAAATGTAAACAACTCAGATTAGATTGCAATAATGAACTTTTCCTTTCAGTAATACTTGAAACACAAAAATTGCTATTGAACAAAGTTTGCAAACATCAACTTAAAAATTTAAGCACATTCATATTACAGCTTCTCAATCATGAATACCACCACTTAACTTCCCAGATATGAACTTTCTTCTCCCAAACAGTATACAACTGATAACTTATGACAACCAAATAAAAGTCCAATAATAACAAGATCAGGGAGGTGATTTTCTTCACTCCCAGAATAACATTAATTTACAACAATAACAAGAGAGGTGTTCTCTCTTCATCTCTATGAAATGAACCAGGCCTAATTCTCATGACAAAGAAGATGAACTGTTTCTTCATAAATAGCCAACCAGAAACTCCAAGAGAAAACCTGCGTATCAAAGACAAACAAAGAAGAAAACACCACTCATCTAGCTCTCCTCCCTACCGTAGACCCGCAAGTGGGTCACCCCCGAGCTAGGGAGACCATACTCACACCTGGGTACTCAAACACTCCACTTCACAACAGAAACAACAACAATCCCAAAGCACACATACACCCGTGGGTATTTTACACAATACGGAAACTCAACTACAGTGAGTTTCATAAGGGGCAGGAGAGTGGACACACTCGACTCCAGAGTGTCACCCTGACAGATAAATGAACCAATATAAATTTCTCTTGGTCTCAACCAAGTGTGATCACAATTTTTAAGTAATCTGTATATGACTCTCAAGTCAAAAATACAGTCACAGATACATGCCCTCAAGGATTTCAACATCCCAAAAGATGGAAACAGGTATGCACCCGAGGAGGATCTCTCCTCCCCTACCCCAAACTTGATGAGCATTTCTCCCAAGTGGGAGACGCTCTGTCAAACAACCTGACAAGAACCCCACAGAAAACAAATCTAAACACAAATTTCACACACATTTCATACACATTTCAGTTCTACAAAAACAAAGGTAAAATTCAGACCAACCTTGCAAGCCCTCCTGGAATGAAGCTGTTGCAGAGTCCACAGAGTTCACTTCCAACCTTAGCCACCAACTCCCTCTCCCTTCTCTATCTTGCAAACTATCTTCTCTATTTTTTTGGTAAGGCAAAAATGAAAGTTTTCCAAAATTCAACTAACTCCCTCTCATCCCAAAATTTTTAAAATAAATAACCCAAATTCTCTTTCTTTTTAATTTTGAGAAATGGGGAAGTGACACTTGTCACCTCCTCCCCCTTCCCCAAAACCACTATTCTGTCCTGGTGGCTTATGTCACTCTCCATTCCCAAGGGTACTCCTTATTCCTCTCATGTGACTCCACTTTCTCATGGGAGAAATAAAAAAAAGAGTTAAATGGGAACAAGACAGGTGACCCATGCCTCTTTCTCCTTTCTTCACATGGGTGTCCCCATAGTACATGGGGGTATCTCACTAAAGAAGAGGTGACCTTCAATAATGGATGGCATCTCTTATCTAGGGGAATGTAGAGGGGATGGGTTGAGTGTTGGTACAACCCATCATGTCCCCTCCTACCTCCAATTTTCGCCACTTAACTTCAGGGGGAGGTTAAGTTGACTAGATGGAGGTTACTCAAGGGTTACCCATGCCAAATGGGCCCCTGGACCCATGGGGTATAACCCAGGGTCAACTTTAACCCATACAAGACACCCCTGGTCAAGGTAAAGCACAAGAAAAGGGCCTCATAATTTAAATAAAATAAGAAATTTCAAATTCAATCTCTTTACAACACTAATTATAAAAATAATGTTACATGAGGGTAACCTAACCCACTCGACCATACGAAAGACCACATTACATCATGACATCAAACACAAAGAGATCTTGGTTCCTCGTGGAACCAGATCGGCTTAACAGGGAATAACAAATAACAAGGTGTGGAATGATCTCCGAAATCTGTGGTTCGATTAGTAATCCCTGCACACTCAATTACAAGATCAGTAACCACATAAATTCATCATAGCCGAAGCAACTTAAATAAAACATGCATTCTCATGCCATAGTACAATTTAACATAATTAAAATCATATTACAATTTTCCATCATCACCTAATTCATTTTTCTGAAAAGTAAACTTATCCAAACATCACCCAATTAGTTTTTCCGAAAACATAATAAAGTTTAATAGTCTGACAAATTCCGGGAACTGCTATCCCACAAATATGAAAGTAACAATAACAGTACTGTAAATAGTCATAACAACAGTAGTAAAAAGGGCGGTCCTCACAAAGGATTCTAGGTCAGTGGCCAACGAACAAGATTCAACTTAGAATTTGTTGAAGTCCTCTACACTTTTGGTTATGTAAGACCAAGTCAGGTGTACCTATACAACATCCAAGGGTATTTCTTGACTTATGCTGGATGTTGTTCAAGCAAAAGTTCTCAATGAAAATATACCAAGGAAATGATTGACTCCTATCATAATGGCATAATCCTTTGGCAAATCAGTTTAGACCAGGATTGAAAATGGTTATTACTCCAATTCTACTCTAAAACAGTACATAAATAGAAATGATTTTGATTTTTTGGATGGATCTGAATCAACATATCAGCCTAGTGAGAGATCGGTGCCTAATCCCAGGGTTACAGAGTCAAGTTGTATAAATCAAATGTATCTTTTTAGAAATATTGTTTCATCACAAATGAAGTAATAACACCAATGCCTTACATCAATGCTTCCTAGACTTAGAATTGTAAAATTATCCTTTAAACCACAATGCAGAACAAAGTTAACAAAATATTTTTCAAGCAATTATTTCTCTCCTTGAGAGAAAGCCACAGAAAACATACACAATACATAAGACTACAAAGATGAACCAAAATATCCTTGATATTGAACATTCATATTTGAAAGGAAGCTAGGTGTGTGGAAACACTTCCTGCACTAATCTATTAAGGAGAGGGCTATGCAAATTCAAATTTATCCTAACTATTACAGCAATGTTAAACCATTAACATGAGATATAGCAACAAAACACAAGAGCTAGAAAGAAGACAGAAGAAGAGAGACATAGATTTACGATGGGGAAAACCCTTATCGGGTGAAAAACCCCACACTTAGAAACCTGAACAATATATTAACAAATCTGAAAGTTCTTTACAATACACTTGCAATGCAAGCTTCAATGGTCTTCAACACTCGTGTCTGGAGTCAATCTGGCAGCATAACAGTACCTGTAAACCTGTGATACAAACTCCATCTCTAAGCACCTGTATAAATAGGAAATACAAGGCAATATTGGACCTTTCTTGAAATGGGCGTCCAACATGGCATCTTGGACCAAAACCCATGCCCAAGGACACTTGGTCAACATTGTAGAATGTGTCCGACACTTGTCCACAACTCCCATCCCAAAGAGGTCGCCTATTTCCAAAATGGGCTATGACAGATGCTCTTGCGACACTTACGATCGCCATAGAATCTGTCATAGCGGTTACAACTTACAGCTATAAGAGAATCTGTCATACACATGCTATAAATAACATATTCTCTTACAACATGTCATATTCTACCTTGGGACGCCCAAATATACCTTATTCAAAGATGCTTCATGACACATGTCATCACCTGTCTTACAACCTTCTATTTCTGACCCTTACATGTCATAGATTCGTCATAGGAATCCGTCATAACCGTTTCGGTCAAACATTCCTTACACAACATAGAAGATGCTGACACATGGAAGAATATTCCTACCACTAAGTGGGACACCTATCGCCTCATGTGAGGACAAAAATATAAATTGTCATAATCCATGTAGGATTGACACATCACCGTTGCACATCCCACAATATGACAATATGAATTTTCCAAATATTTACAACATAGGCAATTAAATAATAAATACAAACATTACAAATGTAGAGAATTACCAAGGTTGAGACACCTTAATTCCCAACAATATTAACTTCATTGCTTATACAATATGGAGAGGATTTTGCAACAAATATGACAATAAGTTTAGAATTGGAAATGATGCATTGCTCTATAGATTTGAACACAAAATAAAATGCAACTTTCTTCTATTACTCTAGACTAAGACACAGACACACTACTGCCCAAAACAAAGATTCAGAACCTTGACAAAATGGCCCTGAATTCCCTCTTATAGAAACGAGGGAGCAAACAAGCTTCAAGCCACAGACACATGTCACATTTTCATTTGACAACCTTCATCATAACAAGATACGGGTGGTGTAACTACTCGTGGAGAGAATATCCCATCAGGACAAAGATAGTTACACATCCAAGTGCAAATCCTTAGCCTCCAAAATATAATTGCAAAGGTTGTAGCAATACAGTTATCATTTCTTCAACATCCTTCCTGAAATCCCAAAAGCCCAAGAAATAATGATTATGTAGATGAGGACAAAAGGCAGGCCCACAAGAAGACAAAATACCTGTTGAGACTTGAAGGATGCATGTTGGTGCAATACCAGACTTCTTGCAAATTTTCCCATGAATTGAATTGCATTCATAGTTTGGCCAAGTCAAAATTCCACACATTCAAGACTGAGGAAGGCAAATTCCTTTTGCCATGCTAATGGCAAAATAACAACCATCTGAGAAGTTTTCAACGCATCAGAGAGAACAAGGAAGGTCAGGAAGTCAAGCTCTAACATATCAGACTTCAAAGCTTGGGCCTTCCACCCTGCAACTTACAAAACCTAGAAGAGGAAGGAGGGAAGCCCTGATCCCACCTATGTATAAATATGAAGGCGTCAGGGGTCAGGCTTTGGCCCTTTGTCGTTTCACCTTACGCCTTTTGGAAGGGAGAATAAGGAAGCTCTGATGTCCGCCCTCTGCTTTGCAATACAAGGAACATTTGTCAGGGGTCATCCATCAGCCCTTCCTCCTTCTGTATTATTATGAAGAAGGCGAAAAGAAGGATGCTCGAATTCTGACCTCCGTAGTATTGCAAATACTTAGAATATTTATCATGACGTTTACAACTTAGCAAGAAGGCATGCCATTAGAAAGATGAGTCAAGCTTTAATCCACGTGGTAGCCTCTTGCACTTCTGTGGTCATGAAATAAAGCAAAGATGAGAGTCCATGAAAGGATAAAAACCCTCCAGATTGTGCCACGTGGCACAAGTCAACTTTCCCCTAGTGGCCAAGTACAGACACTTGGCACCTAATTCCCACGCTTCCACCAAATTTTTTGCCTTAATAAAATATTATCCATGGAATGACAAAAATCAACCAGAGCATGCCACGCATCGGCCAATGATTCCCGTCAGACTTTGGACCTCGGGGCTTCTCCCTGACACCTACCATGAAGAAGATCGAAAGCCAAAGGCCTGAAGTCTAACCTCCAAAACACTTAGAAGAAATAGAGATCGTCGAACTTCGGCCTTTAGGTCCTCCTCCTTCCAACTGCAACACTAAAGAAGATGAAATATTGAAACTTCAACCTCCAAAAATCTGCTTGAATTAGACAAATTTCAACACTTAGGCACATTTTGAGCCTCAGACCTTGAGCCGATAGATAACACGAGGTAGAAGGCATGAACCCTGAACTCTGAAACTCTGATAGAGGTGAAAATACAAGGAAACACTTAGAGTTTTTTGGACCCAGTTAGTTTTTGGGTTTCCTATCTTGCATTTTAAAAAGGAAAACACATGAAAACCTATGGAAGATATCTTTAATCAGTTATAAGCTATAGGTTCAACAATGGAGGTATAAAGTGGGATTTAGATGGAATTTGGGGAATTAGCCTATTGGTAAAATCTATCCATATTTAACAAATACACGGATTGAAAAATAGGAGCCCCAACAATGGCTTTGGTTGGGGATGGATGACTGCAAGGTCATTGCAAGGATCCAGAATCTTTGGGGAGGAAACAGACCACAGAAACAACAAATAGGGAAAGCACACAAGACAACACACCTATTTACACTAAAATACAAATGTGCATGGATATGATCAAGCAAAGAATTGCTTCAAGAATTGTCTATGCATTGGTAATTCTTAGATTTCACCATTCAAGGCCTGGATGAAATATGAATCTCCTCCATGATAATCTATTATGACATAAGGACCTAACCACAAGGCTTCAAATTTTCCATGCTTTCCCTTGTCTTTTGCCTTAGCATTCCATACCAGAACCATGTCATTCACTTTGAATTTCCTATCAGAAGTTCTTTTGTCGAACAAATATTTATCCTTCTACTGCATTTTGAGATTGTTCCTTTATGCATCTTTTCTGGATTTATCAAGTTCAATTAACTGTTTAGTCCTCTCCTTCATTGGCTCAGGGATGTCCAAATCCTCCTCTTGGATGAACTTACAGATAGGTAGGAGATTATTTATTAGCAACCTGGCTTGAGTACCATAAACCAATTCAAATGGTGATTTGCCAATAACCTTTTTGATAGTCACCCTATCAGCCCGTAAAGCTAAACTTAGCTTAGAATCTCAAGCCCTTTTGTTTTTATCCAACATCCTTTTGATAATTTTCATCAGACTTTTGTTTCTTGACTCAACTTAACCATTTCCTTGGGGGTGATAAGGGGAGGAATATGACTGTTGCAAGTATGTGCCTAATCGGTGTTGTCATTGATGTCAACATATTTGTGTTGTCATTGGTGTCAACTATGCTCTTATTTTCTTTCTTTCTTGTGATCTTGATGTTGAGGATATTGAGAAAATTAGCTCCTCCGGTAGAAACAATGAGTTGCAATGGAAACAGTGTATTGCATACAGAAGAACAGTCCAGAAGATTGCTCTGCATTTCCTGTAGGATGAATATCTTTATCTGCGGATTGGAAGTTATTTAGAAGTCTATGTAAAGATGTCATATTCCAAGTTTGAGCCTCTAGTATGAAGATTTGAGTGAGTTATGTTCACCAGAGTGAAAACTACTTTTCCTGCATGTTTGGTGGTGACAGGGAGAAAGTGTTATGCTCTACATTCCTCCACATTCCTTCGCATTCCTCCACATTAAAGTATTTCTATCTACGGTTCTAGATTTAAGTCTAAGATGATGTTAAGTGCCTTCAACTTCAATGGTTCGTGATTTGGTGGTCCGCAAGTGATCTTTTCCTTATGACAATAGTTGGCTGTGCTGTTTATGTGTTCCGGTTTGAAGAATCTTCTTGACAGAGTGGTTAGAATTTGTGCAGTTGTTTCCTGATGATTTCAATGTGCTTGTGGATGTCTCATGATCGTGTACCTACCCCTGCATTAGTTTGCAAAGAGAAAGTTGGATTGTGAATGAAGAGTGTTCTTAGAAGACCTAGTGTTCTCACTAGTCTTGGCCGACTTGATTGATTTCACTAATTGCAGAGATGCCTTGAAGATTGTGGAAGTGTGTCGTGGCATGAAGAATTGTGTTTGAGTCCCAGCTAAGGCGTGGCGTGATCAACCTACATCTTTACATCTTTCCCTTAGCAAATTTCTGTATTAGGTCCATACCTATTTCTATGTATGTTTTTGTAATGCCGGCCTTGGAGATTGTTCCAACAGTTGATGAATGTATTGCCGACCTTGATGTACATTCCAAGATTGATGACTTGTATAAGGACTTGTAATGAATTGTGAAAAAGTAAGAGAGAGCGTGAAAATGAATAGATAAGTGCGAAGGTGTAAAAGAACAAAGTAGAGAAGTTATATTGTGCTTTAATGAAACTAAACCTAGGCATGGAGTAGATGCTACTTAATCAGTTCATCATTTTCTTAGTGAGCCACCCCTTGGCAGTGAGTCGTTCTTGGCAGTGAGCCATTCTTTGCAGTGAGCAATTTGGGCAGTGAGCCTCTATTTTTCGGTATTGTTATAACTCATATATTTCTGTGGGCTAACACCCACCGTGGTTTTTCCCTTTTAGAGTTTTCCATGTAAAAATCTAGTGTCTATTGTGTTGGATGTATGATTGTGATTAAGTGTATGGTTTCATGCTTTCATGATTAAATCTAATTATCAGTAATTAAGTAGTTGATGGTTTGATATTCATATGAAGTTAAGTTTTTGTGACAACTGATTCACCCCCCTCTCAGTTGTCCTATGCTTTTCAACAATTGATATCAGAGTAGGTTCCTCGAAAGAAAGCCTAACAGCTTGAGGAAGATCCAGGATGTCTTTTAAAAAGGAAGCACCATAGTTTGATGGAACAAATTATGCTCTTTGGAAGGTACGAATGAAAAGGCATCTCCTTTATCTAGGTTATAAAGTGTGGAAAGCAATAGAATCAAAATATACCATGCTTTGAAATGGTTTGTCAACTGAAGATAAAATCAAAGAATATGAGTTAAATATAAAAGCTAGAGATGCCTTGTTAAGTGCTCTATCTGACACTGAATTGATAAAATTCATGGATCTAGAAACTGCACATGAGGTTTGGGAAAAGTTGAATAAATTGTATGAAGGAGATGATTCTGTAAAAGAAGCCAAGCTACAGGGCCTAAAAGCAAAATATGGGAGTTTAAATATGAATGAAGATGAAAACATTACAGCCTTCATGCAAAGGGTTGATGAACTTGTCAATGGAATAAAAGGTATGGGAGGTACTATTGGTGATAAGGAAGTTGTGATGAAAATTCTTAGATCACTACCAAAGTCATATAGTCACAAAGTAGCTGCAATTGAAGAAGTAATGATTGTGAAAACTATTGATAGAGATCAATTACTTAGAAAACTTATAGCCTTTGAGATGAGAGAGTTTGGTGATGCTCTGCCAAAAGCTGAAACTGCTTTCAAAGCTAGTACTTCAGAAAATATCTCTAGAGCTGAGAAATATAAGGGGGAACCTGATGATGAATTTGATGAAATTGAATCTAACTTTGTTGACAGATTGCAAAGAGGTTCTGGTAAGTTCAAAGGCAAACTACCTTTCAAATGTTTTTCATGTGGTAAAGTAGGTCATTATGCTTCCAGATGTCCTGAAAGAATTGAAAGGAATAGAAAAAGATTTGAGAACAGGCCTAGAGCTCCAAAGAAATGCTACTATGTTAGAGATTTTGATGATGAAGGTGTGACTGATGATGAATTTGATGATGCTAGTACTAGTGCAAATGAATGCTTGTTTATTGCTATTAAAGAAGAACCTGTGTCTAGTAATCCTGCTAGCTGTGTGAGGAAGAAAAACCAGTGGAAGAAAGTGCTTTGGCTGTTCAGGTTGAGAAAGATAAGGATGAATGGATATTGATAGTGGATGCTCACATCACATGACCGGTGACAAAAGTAAGTTTGTAAGTTTGGTTAAATGTGATGGAGGATTGGTTAGGTTTGGAGACAATGCAACTGGTAAGATTTGTGGAAAAGGATCCATCTCATTTGATGGAAAGCATAATACTGACAATGTCCTATATGTGAAGGGTTTGAAGCACAATCTTTTGAGTGTTGGTCAGATGTGTGACAAAGGTTATAATCTGAGATTCAAAGACAATGGATGCAAGATCATGGAAAGCTCTAGAACTATGATTACTACCGGTAAGAAGACCAGAGGTAACATCTATGAATTAAGAGGAACTAATGATTACTATTTATTAGCCCAAGCATATATGAGTTGGTTGTGGCATAGAAGGTTGTGTCATATAAATTTTGATAATTTGGTAAAGATAAGTTTAGGTCAGACTGTGAGAGATTTACCAAAACTTGTGAAACCTACCAATACTATTTGCAAGGAATGTCAATTGGGGAAGCAGATAAGAACAAGTTTCAAGAGTAAAGAGCAATTTTCTACCAGTTTGCTAGATCTAGTTCATATAGATCTATGTGGTCCTACAAGGATAAGAAGTCTACAAGGTGAAAGGTACTTCATGTTGCTTATTGATGATTATTCTAGAATGACTTGGGTTACTTTTCTAAGAGACAAATCTGAAGCCCTAGAGAAGTTCAAATCCTTCAAGGCAATGGTTGAAAATGAAATAGAATTGAAAATCAAATGCTTAAGGTCTGATAGAGGAGGTGAGTTCACATCAAATGAATTCAACATTTTCTGTGAAGAGCAAGGAATAAAGAGACAATTTTCTGCACCTAGAACTCCTCAGCAAAATGGAGTTGTGGAAAGGAAGAATATGACAGTTCAAGAGGCTGCTAGAACAATGACAAAGGAAGGAGACTTGCCAAAAGTTTTCTGGAAAGAATCTATACATACTACTATCTACATTCAAAAGAGAGTTCAAGTGAAAGGAAATGGTACTAAAACTCCTTATGAATTGCGGTATGGAAGAATTCCAATAGTAAAATATTTCAAAGTCTTTGGAAGCAAATGCTATATCAGAAGAGATGAAGACCTAGGGAAATTTGATGCAAGATGTGATGAAGGAATTTTCCTTGGATACTGTTACTAAATTATGCTTACAACTTAATTTAGCATGACCTTAGTAGCAGTGTTAGAGGGGGGTAAGAAAAGATTTTGATAACATGAGATATCCAGTCAACATTGGCTGTCTTAATGAGCAAGTTACATAATTTATTTATTGGGATCATGTAATAGCTCAAGTCAAGCTGTTACACAACCTAGATAAATAAATTAAATATCCTCATTGAGAAAGTAGACGTTCAAAGAATGACAGGTATCTAATTGACTTCATATTTTAGTTATGATGTTGTTGATTATTTAGTACATTACAATGTAGTTTCAAGAAAGATGTATTTATAAACTGTCATTTCTTCATCATGTTTTAAACATGTGCTTTAAATGAGATTTAGTTGTTTCATGCTATGTAATTGATTCACAAAGAAAATATGTAGAAGTCATTGCATACAATGAAATAACTAATTATATTCAAAAGAGTGTTTAAATATGTCCCACACAAGCCATGGGAATGACTAAAGGATGCAATATGAAACTAAACTATACATCTGAAACAAAGAAAAGAGTATATGAGGAGAATAGGGACCCGTCATTGCCTATGAATGATGAATCCCAAGGTTGACAATGTCCATCTTTAGCTCCCTCCATCCGGTGAGCTCCAAAGATACCCGCATGAGAGAGTTGTTAGAGCTCAAGGTTCAAAATCTTTTCATATACAAAAGTAACAAATATATAGTCTACCTTCATAAAGCATCAAACTCATATGTTCAGTTATCATGGATACAAAAGAAAAGTAGAAGGAATAGATGAACAAGAGATGCAAGTACCAAATCAGAGGAAAAAATCAAAGAAGAGAAGCATCATGCCATGTAATTCAATGTATGTTTTATATTCTAACATGTTTGTTGAATGTGCAGGTATAGGTGAAATATATCAGGATCAATCACTGAAATAACATGTGGAGAAAATGTGGCTCCCACAAGGGTTGAGCCCAACATGCTAAGGGCTACTGTCATTAAATTACAGATATTCATTATGAGTCACTTATGAACTAGTGAGTGCACCAATTGAGCAATTATTAGAAGAAGTGCAGCATACAGTCATAGAGAGATCAACTAGACAGGACATCCAAAGAAATGCTATAGGATAGTAAAAAATGCAGTGACAGTTACCATTGTCATGACAATGATAATGAAGAATAGTCCATAGAATTGACTATCATAGCCACCTCATTGAGGATCAACCATGGAGTATAGAGGAGTTTGTTGTTGCCATCAATGTTATTCTCAAACCAAGCAACATTTGTGCCATGAAAACAATACAGGGCATACAAGTTGGCTCATGACCAGATTACAAGGAATGACGATAGAATTCACACATAGTGCATTCAGAAGAGTAAGTTTGAGCATTCTTGTAGACCTATCATAAGGTAATAAACTCTGTAAAATAAATAAGAGCCTACAGTATACATGTGAGTATAGGTGCAACCACAAGAACAAAGAGTAGTCCATAGTCATTGTCATATGTGCTAGCTCTATTCTCATGTCCTCCATTTCTTTAGAACTATGATCACTTGCATCCTCTATGACTGTCCCACAATTTGAAGAATTGTTCTAGTTGTTTTGGCTCATTTGAAGCTTGTTTGAGGGGTTAATGAAGCATGAGAAAGGATCACTATAACTTGTACATAGGGTTTGAGTGCCTGACCAAAATAGGACTAGATTCACAGGTTGAAGATATAGTTGCAGGTGTTAGTCAAATGAAATCCTCAATAGAACTTAGATAAATGAATAAGTTTCTTAGGCCAAGCCATGAAGACAATGATGACAGTGATAGGAGAAACTATATGAGATAGCCATACAAAATTTGGAACAGTGCACCTGGAGGTCTAAGTGACATCAAGACATCAAATGATAAAGGGACTGTCACCATGGAAGGTATACAAATATGGAGTGGGCAGTTACACAGTCATCAAGGTCATAAAAGTGCATAAGACATTGATGATCTCCTCATCACTCCAATAGCATGTTGAAACAATGTTAAAAGATGGATTTTTTCATCATTCTTTATACACAAAAGCTCACAGAGGAACAATAATATGCAAGAGGACTGTCTTACCAGCTAAAGAGCAGTCATACAGGGTAAAAGAATAGTATGCTAGTGGATGAGATCTCCTCACAGGAGTGTATGTTGTTTGAAATAATAATATCATAGAGAGCATCTGGAGTATATCAAAAGAAACATCAATACATGGATACACACAGCCAAGCACAACATAACAAGCAGAGTGTAAGTATAAGTGAAACCCTAGTAAGATTTAGAGAAAAACACAGAAGAGGGTTATCCAATAAACCCCACTAGGATTACTCAAACAGAGAACATATTTACTTCATTTTACTTGCAAATACACAAAAGTATATTCATATTGCTGTTTACAGAGGCCGTAAATATTGCAGCTTTCACCATCTTCTTCCAGAGAATAGAGAGCAAAGAAACATAGAGATGATAATAATATGCAGAAATAATGTTAAAAGATGGATTTTTCATCAGTTTTGTACACAAAAACCATCAACAGAGAAAGATTCTTCTATCCTTTTATTCTATAAGCCAAGCTAGAGATTAAAGGATGGTGAACATACACAGTGGTAACAAATGATAAAGGATGATCATATGTCATTTTCATCAAAGAGGAAACTCATATCATAGAGAAAAGCATCTTTTAGAAGCAATGAAATGAAGACATGTTTATGTCTTTTGTATTGAAATAACCCAGCAAAGGAGACATATTTCTTTCAGATGGAGTTAAGGGATGCAACTTACCAGTATTGGAGTCCAAAGTTTAGTCTCTAAATCTCTCCCAGATCTCACAGAAAGCCTCCAAGAGCTCGAGCAAACCCTAGTTAATGGCGGCAACATCCTCTCAAAGAAGTGAAAGATGCAAAATGAAAACCATTTAGGGTTTTTTTCAACTTCTACTAAGTTGCCCTAGCCTAAGAGTGGGCTTTTGTTTTATTTTTTGCAGAAAATCATTGTTATCCAAAAATGCCCGTGGTCAAAGACCTCAAAGTCATAAAGCCTAATGATGCAAGGAGAGCCCGTGAGGGCTATGATTATTCTTTTTTGATTTTCTTGAGGTTTTGGGATGTTAAGTCAATGAGGATAATAATGCAAGGGGATATCATATGCATGTGTATGGTGATGGATGTGGCATAGGAGTCATAATGGTAGAGTGGTTTATATAATCAAATGCTTTTATTTTGACTTGTGCATGGATTGAACATGAGGTCCAATGATATAGCATTATGGCATGGGAGTTATAAGGAGAGGTATTATTCTTGACTTTTGAACTAAAGGAGAATTAAGGAAATAGAAAATAATTAGATTCTCCTTAGTTTATCATGATTTAGAAACTAATGTATAAATGTAAACAAATAATAAAGTAATAAATTATAAATTACTTTATTATTTGTCATAAAAATGTAAAATCAAGAATAGATAAATTCATAACAAATAGTAAATTAAATCATGACGATTGCTTGATTATTTGTTCACATTGTTTTCTTCCTCTCCAAAATCATGCAAAGTCAGGTGGTAGAGTTGACTAAGACTTTTGGTGTCTTTTCCTTGATTTATGGTCGAACTAAAATGAGTTTGGAGTTCCACATGGTCAAACAGGATGTGAGAGGCAGTTTGGAGCTATTTTTGCTCAATTTGGATCAGTTATGAGACCTCATCTTTAGGCTTTTCTCTTTTGCTCGTGAATCCACTGAGAGGAGATATTTTTAGAGTGCAGTTGAACTGCAGTGCTTTTTCCATGCACTTGAGAGTTCATTTTGTATATGGGAGAGAAATCTTAGAATTATTTTCTAAGTTCTTGCCTTCTTTTCTCTCCTACACATTTCAGAGAGGCATAGGAGTGTTTGTAACTCATTTTTTAGATCTATACAGTACATCAGGTTATAGGTTCATATTTTTTGTCTTATGCAGTGCTTTTTCCTTCTATTTTCATTTAGAATACCAAAATTTGCCTTTTCAAAAATATGCAAGTGCCTTTATGAATGATTTGATGAAATTATTGTGTTTTAACCATTAAAGCCTTTAAGTTTGTCTCATTCATTATTGTGCATCCATCACAAGTCTCAAGTTGTGCTTGTTTCATTTTGGCCTTAAAAACTATGAAAATTTATTTTCCTCTTGAAAGAACAAACTGATTGGCCTGCTTTAGAAACACTTTTGTGATTAAGTCATAATTTCTGAATTATGTAACCAGTGTCTTTGAGAATAGTTGTGAATTATTTTGCAAGTTTTACCATCATATAGGTGCATGACCACAATTTCAATTTTAGTTTATTGTTTCACTGCAATTTCTCCTATCCTTTTTCCTGCAAAGTCAGTTTACCATTAGATCAATTATAAGGGAACCAAGCCACAATCTGGAGGTCTACCTTCACTATAGGGCACCCACAACCTGAAGGTATTCCCATGTTACACATGATTGCTGAGCTTTCGAGCTTTGCATCATGGGTGCAATCCTAGTTGATAACAGATACTCTACCAAGAGTAAGGCCTACCGGTACTACAACAAAAGGTTGAAAAAGATTGTTGAGAGTGCAAATGTGAAGGTGGATGAAGGTAAAGGAAGAACATCAGATTAGAGTGGCTATGACTCAGATGAACCTGCTACTATAATGTATGAAGAAAAAGTTGAACAAGAAGACAGTCAAGATGAAGAAGAAAAGGCTCTGGAAGATGCTGCTAAGACCCCTAGGTATGTAAGAATCAATCAATCAGAAGATCAAATTATTGGAGACAAAGAAAAAGGAGACTGACAAGGAAAAGAGATGTAGAAGAACAAGTGAATTACTATTTTCTCTCTACAGTTGAACCAAAAACTATGAATGAAGCCTGCAATGATGAAAATTGGGTAAAGGCAATGGAGGAAGAACTAATGCAGAAAAAGTTTGAGATGTCTATGTTTGGTGAGATGAATTTCTTTCTAGGTCTGCAAATCAATCAATTAGATAAAGGAATCTTCATTTCTCAGTCTAAGTATGTGAAAGAGTTGTTAAAGAAGTTTGGGATGGAAGACTCTAAACCGGTATGTACTCCCATGGTGACTGGCTACAAATTAAGCAAAACTGATGAATCACCCAAGACTGATAAAAAAAAAGTACAGATCCATGATTGGATGATCACTTTATCTAACTCAAACCAGACTTGATATTATGCATGCAATTTGTCTTGTTGCAAGATTTCAAGTAGATCCAAGAGAATCACATGTGATGGTAGTAAAGAGAATCTTGAGATATTTAAAAGGTACTCTGGATCATGGCTTATGGTATCCAAAGGATAATGATTTCACTCTTAGTGCTTATATAGATGCTAATTGGGCTGGAGATGTTGATGATAGGAAGAGTACAAGTGGAGGCACTTTCTTTTTGGGTAACAAATTAGTTTCATGGCTGAGCAAGAAACAAGATTCAATTTCTTTGTCAACTGTAAAATCGGAATATATTGTAGCAGCATGTTGTTGTACTCAAGTGTTATGGATGAAGCAGACCTTGAAAGACATAAGAGTTGTGTATGAAGATCTAGTTGCAATCTTCTGTGACAATACAAGTGCTATAAATATTTCAAAGAATTTAGTGATGCATTCAAGAACAAAGCATATATCTATAAGGTATCACTTTCTAAGAGAAAAGGTGATAGAGAATGAAGTAAAGTTGGAATATGTTTCCACAAAGGATCAGATTGTAGATATCTTCACCAAACCTCTGCCTAAGGATACTTTTGAGTATCTTAGAGAAAAGTTAGGGGTCATTACTCCTCCTACCCTAAACTAAGATGCATGGGAATGCATTAGTCCAGTGGTGCCCAAAGTCTCATTCCTTGATCTGGATTGATGTTTTGAGGGCTACCTCTCAGGGGGAGTAGCTAGATGTGTTGGTAACAGTTCAGTTGAATCAGAGCAACAAAATTCAAGTATGTGCCCTTTGCCATTGATGTCAAAGGGGGAGAGAAATCATGTGAAAAACTCAGGGGGAGAAAGAATGTAGATGTGTAAAGAGAAAGGGGGAGAATCTTGTCTTGATGGTCTTTTTTATTTTTTCACATCATATGTTGCCATCAATGACAAAGGGGGAGATTGTTACAAGTTTGTGCCTAATCAATGTTGTCATTGATGTCAACATATCTATGTTGTCATTGGTGTCAATTGTGCTCTTATTTTGTTGCTTGCTTGTGATCTTGATGTTGAGGATATTGAGAAAATTAGCTCCTCCGGTAGAAATAGTGAGTTGCAGTGGAAACAGTGTATTGCATACAGAAGAACAGTCCAGAAGATTGCTCCACATTTTATGTAGGATGAATATCTTTGTCTGCAGATTGGAAGTTATTTAGAAGTTTGTCTAAAGATGTTATATTTCAAGTTTGAGCCTCCGGTATGAAGATTTGAGTGAGTTATGTTCACCAGAGTGAAAACTACTTTTCCTGCATGTTTGGTGGTGACAGGGAGAAAGTGTTATGCTCCGCATTCCTCTGCATTAAAGTATTTCTGTTTGTGGTTCTAGAGTTAAGTCTAAGATGATGTTAAGTGCCTTCAACTTCAATGGTTTGTGATTTGGTGGTCTGTAAGTGATCTTTTCCTTACGACAGTAGTTGGTTGTGTTGTTTATGTGCTCCGGTTTGAAGAATCTTCTTGATAGAGTGGTTAGAAGTTGTGCGTTGTTTCCTAATGATTTCAATGTTCTTGTGGATGTCTCTAGATCATGTACCCACCCTGTATTTGTAAGGAAATGTGAGCATCTCAGAACATATTTCTAAGAACAGTGGTGTCTTCGACAGATTTAAATTCTATTCAATTGCTTCAAAAACATGCACAACTATGCCATTAAAGCAAAAACTGACATAGAACATTTCCAACATTGACCCTTAGAGGAAAGCACAAGAGAACATTAACCAGTTTCAATAGCAGAGACATTAAACATGAAAGATAGAACAAGAACACAGATTTATATGGGGAAAACCCTTACGAGTAAAAAACCCCACACTCCAAATCACAGAGCCATTGTATTATTCAGCAACCAAACAATTATAATACATTTACAGGCTCATAGCCTTTACAGGAGATTAACATCTTGTTCCTTCTGAAGAATATCTAATAGTATAACCCTGCACAAAGTTCTCCAACACTCGGTTGGTTCTTCATACTATTATCGTGCCACAAATAGCACACAGTATAGAACTTCACCTTCTCAGCCAGAACCCTTTCACCTGAACTATGTTTATAGTCTCTCCTCAGTCCTTTTACATACTGTTAACATGCTGCATACAACATACAGCATAGGACTTCACAGAAGAAGAAGAATAGAGTTTTCCAGATTGATCACACCGTCACACACACACACACACACACTCTCTCTCTCTCTCTAATCCCAATTGCTTTTAGCAATCCAATAGATTCTCATGCAACTGACCGTTCGTTCCAACTGCCCAGCATCGCTGTCATCCAACTGTCCAAACTGTCACTTCTAATCGTTTGCATATTCGTGAGAAACTTTAGTCCCACATGCATCCAACATCGGTTGCTTTTCCAGTTAGTATACATGACCACTTGGTAAGACTATCGTTGGCACTTTTGCCGCCGACGACGCTCGTCTAACCTCATCAGTATAACTCAAACCATCGACGACCACTTCACTTCCTACACCGATAGTTCCATGTCTCAGCGATGACTTCAACTTAGCATATACATCACATGACTTACTATAGCCGGTAATCCAATGTATCTTTCCCCGATGTCACTGATATAGTTGGTCATCCTTTGTGTCTAACTCAATGTATCTTTTCAATGTACATTCACAGCATACAACCTCGACATACAATTGCAGGATACACAAGAAATGATACTCACATGCATTTGCGGTATACACACAAAATGTTCACAACATATGTTTGTGATATACACACAAATTGTATATTCAGTGACAACGCCTGATACATAACTCTTTGCCAACTTCCATCGAAGTAACACAAAGCGATCAGATAAACTATCACAGGCTCCGCCGACGGCCACCCTTATGCGGATGGACTTCGATTAAACCTTTTGAACCATTGAACTTGACGCGAAGTTCAAGCCTTTCATCAGGGAGACACAATATCATCGGAGTGATATCTTTAGCCAAGCCCGATAGCTAGAGTCAAGTCGATGAACCAATGCCCCTAAACCATTGAACCAAGGAACCATTGAACCAATGAACCAATGCCGTTGAACCAAGGAACCATTGAACCAATGAACCAATGTCGTTGAACCAAGGAACCTTTGAGATATTGAACCTATAATCTGAGTTAGTAGTACTCAACATTCTCCCACTTGACGAAGGAATTACAGGAAACCATCAATGTTCCAAGTCACAGAACCAAGATGATACTGCCTCCAGAAACAAGATAGACCATCAGCTAGAACAACAATCAAAAAGTTGACTGCTCCCATCCAACTGAACCAAAAAACCCACTTGACTGAAAATAGCACACACAACCAGTGCTAAAACATCCAATCACTCATACCTTGAAGGTATGAACATCAGTAGACTCATGCCACCTACACATACACCCATCAACTGCAAATACAAGCTCCATGTATCAACCAGTCAAAAGACCAAACACATCCAAGAACTCCCACTGCATGGGTAATGCAGATCTGTACATCTCACCACTAGTCCAGAAATCTCTTAAGTTCTTCACACCCAACAATGAAAGAGATAACAGAACCTCCATGTCATCACCCAAAAGCATAAGTGAAAACACATGACCACAAACTAGTGATCACTTTAGCTCCGAACAAAACCTCAAAAAAATGTAATGTGAAACACACCATCAGAGAAAATAACTGAGACCAAGAGAAACACTGCACATCATATACCTGTAGACAATCCTTCTACATACACCTCTGAATGCTAACTGTGTCAAGTATGATCTCCTTCAAAAACATCCCAAAGAGAACATAATAACAACACCCAACAAACATTCAATCTCAAGAGATCAAATTTCAACATATGTAATCATGCAACTAACATGGATGTAAGCCTCTCAAACCAAAGAAGATCAAACTAATGCATTTCCCATTTCAGGAAATCAGCCCATAAAACCATCTCCTAACAATTCTCATCAATGAATGATATCTTAAACTCAAATGCACAAGGAGACTAATCATGCTATCCATCTCTCACAATGAATCCTCTAGAACCATCTAAGAGCAGTTCAAGATCCATGTCTATGAAAGAAAGCATAAAACACCTGAGAGAAACGATGGGCAATACCTCTCAAGTTATAAACTGCCGAGTAGACCAAGAGTGGGGAATGAGAATGTTCTTCCAAGATATCCAAGTCCCAAGGGCTTTCTCCAAGAATAATCTCCTCTAGATCTTTGTTGAACTCATGTCCAACCAAGGTAAAGACTCGTCGGACTTCCTGCTGCAAATTCTGATCAAGCACAACATATACAGTCTCACCTTATTCTCCATGTATCCATGAGTACCTACGAACAATCACCTCATGTTGAACTCCAACTGCATCACTACAACACTATGAAGTAATCAAGCAAATGTTAAATGTACCCAAACAAGAGAAGTTACCAGACCACTGTGAAAGCTCCAATCATCTGAATCAGGAACTTATCATGACATCATGATCTTACCATCTCCCTTAGGAGATGCCATGCTTCAGGTGAACATAACCAAAGTCTCAAGAGCAACATATCATGCCAAAACTCAAATGCTTAAACAAGAGTATATCATGACATGAAACTAATCAAACTCTAAACCAACATCACCTGTTAAGCATCACCAACACCTCAGCCAAGAATTTCATGAATCCTCCATGACTTCAAGATGTTACACATCCTCAAATAGTGTCCCTGCAAATGCAAAAGAACCCTTCTACAGCAACAGGATCTAAGAGCTCCTCCTAGTAACATCTGCAACACTAAAGAAGATCATTCACCACTAAGTGATGAACACACAATCAATGCTAAAGCTCCCACTGAACTGTAACAACTGAGCTTTCCAAGCATCCTGACCAAACATCTCCTAATCTAAAAATCTTCCAGGTCCACACATTAACATGTCTATGTGACTATAAAACCAAGTGACACCAAGATCTCCAAACCAAGGAAATAAATTATCACTGCCAATAGCTTACACAAACCTGTGTATTCAAGCTATACATGACATCATGATACACATGTTACAGGTCTCCATAACCAACTATTCAGATACTCTATAACATCCATCCTCTCATCTCGAAACAGTCACACTAATGCACAAGTGACCACAGACAAGGCCAGCTAACAAGTCTACACAATCAAATAATCAATCTTGTGGATATAGATCGTCCACTTCCAAGTTATCCCACTGCAATCAATAGGCTGTACACACCTAAAAACTGCATAACTTGTAGATCCAACTATACTGAAACAAGCAAACTTACTAATGCACTAGACACTGCAAAACTAAGATCTCAAGGAATAGATAACAATGTAGACAACATGACTCAAGCACCAGATTACTTACAAATCTGATTCGCCAAACATGTCCACAACCAGAGTACCATAGTCAAGAAACCAGAAGCATTACCACAAAAATGCTGAGTGTCATATCACATACCAGCACTCCCATGCAGAGAAAGCATTTTACCTCCTCACACCATGCACAGAGCATGCATGCAAAACTACAACTATATCATCCAGCAACACCCCAAAAGCCAAGGTCTAGAAATAGCTTAACTGCAGCTTCACAAAACCACAAGTTTTTCTTTTGACCATGTAAAACCTGCAAAACCACTATGTTTGAAAAACACCCATGCACATCCATACCCACTTCACATTTGGAAGACCAAAAAGTCTACAACATAAACTCCATAACGGTTAAACCAGAATAATGGATCATCATGAATATGCATAACCATAGATTTTAAGGAAAAACTATAAAACCCCTCAAATCCAATAAAACATGAATCCGAGTCATGCAAGTACAAAATATCCAATTAAGGAAACAACAGTTCAAGAGCTTCAGGCCCACTTGCAAACCAATCCCTCAACCACCAACATGCACATGCATCCGAGAGAATCAAGCTATTATAGAAGCTCTCAGACCATCTAATGATCAACTCCATAGCCTACATGCAATCAGGGTAACAGAAAATTATGCCTTCCAATACCAGGAACAAAACACCCAGCATAAGCACAATACTCCATGGCTGAGCAGTAACACAAACTTCTTCATATCATCAGAGAGCAGCTCACACAGACACCCACTATGAAAGTTACTGCAACAACACAACCACAAAGCAAACCCCATGCAATAGGATTAAATACTGTCAACTAAGAGCCTCAGGCCACATCATGACCAGCTCCAGTCTCTTCATCTTCACCATCCTTCAAGTGCCTACTATAACATGAAGACAAGATTAACTGCAAGACTTCCACTCAAACAAGGATCAAACAAACAGATGTTTCCTTCAGATTTCCTCAAGCCTTTCACACTAAGAAATCATCACAGAAGGAATACCCAGACCTTATACGCTAGGAACTCTTACATGCAAACACATGCAATACACAAATGTACAAATGTGAGCAACAAAGCAGATCCCAGAAGAAGGCTCTGATACCACTTGTAAGGAAATGTGAGCATCTCAAAACGTATTTCTAAGAATAGTGGTGTCTTCGACAGATTTAAAATCTATTCAATTGCTTCAAAAACACGCACAACTATGCCATTAAAGCAGAAACTGACATAGAACATTTCCAACATTGACCCTTAGAGGAAAGCACAAGCGAACATTAACCAGTTTCAATAGCAGAGACATTAAACATGAAAGATAGAACAAGAACACAGATTTACTTGGGGAAAACCCTTACGGGTAAAAAACCCCACACTCCAAATCACAGAGCTATTGTATTATTTAGCAACCAAACAGTTACAATACATTTACAGGGTCATAGCCTTTATAGAAGATTAACATCTTGTTCCTTCTAAAGAATATCTGACAGTATAACCCTGCACAAAGTTCTCCAACACTCGGTTGGTTCTTCATACTGTTATCGTGCCATAAATAGCACACAGTACATAACTTCACCTTCTCGGCCATAACCCTTTCACTTGAACTCTGTTTACAGTCTCTCCTCAGTCCTTTTACATATTGTTAACATGCTACATACAACATACAACATAGGACTTCACAGAAGAAGAAGAATAGAGTTTTCTAGATTGATCACACCGTCTCTCTCTCTCTCATCCCAATTGCTTTTAGCAATCCAATCGATTCTCATGCAACTGACCGTTCATTCTAACTGCCCAACATCACTGTCATCCAACTGTCCAAATTGTCGCTTCTAACCATTTGCATATTCGTGAGAAACTTTAGTCCCACATGCATCCAACATCAGTCACTTTTCCAGTTAATATACATGACCACTCGGTAAGACTATTGTCAACACTTTTGCCGCCGATGACGCCCGTCTAACCTCATCAGTATAACTCAAACCATCGGTGACTGCTTCGCTTCCTACACTGATAGTTCCATGTCTTAGCGATGACTTCGACTTAGCATATACATCACATGACTTACTATAGACGGTAATCCAATGTATCTTTCCCCGATGTCACCGATACAGCCGGTCATCCTTTTTATCTAACTCAATGTATCTTTTCAATGTACATTCATAGCATACAACCTCGACATACAATTGCAGGATACACACGAAATGATACTCACATGCATTTGCGGTATACACATGAAATGTTCACAACATACATTTGCAATATACACACAAATTGTATATTCAGTGACAATGCTTGATACACAACTCTTCGCCAACTTCCATCGGAGTAACACAAAGCGATCAGAGAAACTACCACAGGCTCCACCGACGGCCACCCTTATGCCGATGGACTTTGGTTGAACCTTTTGAACCATTGAACTTGACGCGAAGTTCAAGCCTTTCATTAGGGAGACACAATATCATTAGAGTGATGTCTTCAGTCAAGCCCGATAGCTAGAGTCAAGTCGATGAACTAATGCCACTGAACCATTGAACCAATGAACCAATGTCGTTGAACCAAGGAACCATTGAACCAATGAACCAATGTTGTTGAACCAAGGAACCTTTGAGCTATTGAACCTGTAATCTGAGTCACCAGTACTCAACAGTATTGGTCCACAAAGAGAAAGTTGGATCGTGAATGAAGAATGTTCTTAGAAGACCTAGTGTTCTCACCAGTCTTGGTTGACTTGATTGATTTCACTAATTGCGGAGATGCCTTGAAAATTGTGGAAGCATGTTGTGGCGTGAAGAATTGTATTTGAGTCCTAGCTAAGGTGTGGCATGATCAACATACATCTTTACATCTTTCCCTAAGCACATTTTTGTATTAGGTCCAGACCTATTTCTATGTATGTTTTTGTAATGCCGACCTTGGAGATTGTTCCAACGGTTGATGAATGTATTTCTGACCTTGATGTACATTCCAAGGTTGATGACTTGTATAAGGACTTGCAATGAATTGCGAAAAAGTAAGAGAGAGTGTGAAAATGAATAGATAAGTGCGAAGGTATAAAAGAGCAGAGCAGAGAAGTTATATTGTGTTTCAATGGAACTAAACCCAGACATGGAGTAGATGCTACTTAATCAGTTCATCATTTTAGCAGTGAGCCACCCCTTGGTAGTGAGTCATTCTTGGCAGTGAGCCTTTCTTTGCAGTGAGCAATTTGGGCAGTGAGCCTCTATTTTTCAGTATTGTTATAACTCATATTTCTATGGGCTAACACCCACCATGGTTTTTCCCTTTTAGGGTTTTACACGTAAAAATTTGGTGTCTACTGTGTTGGATGTATGATTGTGATTAAGTCTATGGTTTCATGCTTTCATGATTAAATCTGATTATCAGTAATTAAGTAGTTGATGGTTTGATATTCATATGAAGTTAAATTTTAGTTGATTCACCCCCCACTCTCAGTTGTCCTGTGGATTTCAACAATGACATCTCAATGACATATGTATTGCAGAAACCTATGAAATCATCATATCTAAAGCACATAGCATTATGCATTACTTACCTGACTGGTGCTCCAAATCTGACAATGATGTGATTCAGAATGAAGTCCATCACCACCTTGCTTGTGGCTTTTTTGGTAGGGATGGTTTCTATCCACTTGGTGAAGTAATCTGTAGCTACAAGGATCCATTTATGGCCTCCACTTGATTTATCATTGATTTCACCAATAAAATCTATGCCCCATTGATAGAAGGGGACCTCAACTTGCATGGGTATGAGGGGCAATGCACTTGAATATTTGAGCTTTCCTGAGAATTTCTAACATGCCTCACATTTTCTTGTGAATGCATGGGATTCTAAAAATAAGGTAGGCTAATAACAGCCAACTCTTAGAATTTTGTGGGCTATTGTTTTGGCTATAAAATGACCCCACACACTCCCTCTTGCATTTCCCTCAACATGCTTTCATCTTGGTTCTTATCTAAGCATAATAATAAGAAACCATCATTGCTTCTCCATTATAAGTCCCCTTTAACAAACACATACCTCACAGCCTCCAACTTCAATGTCATTCCTGGTTCTTGGTGAACCCATCAGGATACCTAAGGTGTGTCAAATAATAGATGATATTAGCATACCATGAGGTCATCTATAAGCTACATATCACATCTATCTCCTTCTCAATAACATTGATCTAAGCAGCTTCCAGGTTAGCCTCAGCCATTAGTTTGGCAAGTCCCTATCCCCTGACCAATTTTGTGATCCGTATATCAATATTAAACTCTTGGATCTTGTTGATCCATCTACACCTCTACCCAGTGACCTCCTGTTGGACTAATACATCTTTCACAACTGCATTAGGCACATATGCTTCTACCTTTGCACAAACTAAGTAAGGTATGAAATTCTTCACGACTTTCACCAAAGAATATGCCTATTTTTCTGCCATATCATACTCAACTCTGTGGCCTGAAGAGACTTGCTAAAAAATGCAATGGGTTGTTGGAAACCTTCCTCATTTGTTTGCAGCATAATTGCTGCAATAGTATGGAATGAAGAAAATGAGAAGATCTTAAAAGGGTTACCTGGAGATTTCACCACTGGTGCTTCCTTGATAGCTCACTTTATTGCTACAAAGGCATTAATAGCATCATCATCCCATATGATTTTGGCTCCCTTCTTTAGCATCTTGGAAATAGGTTTAACAATCTCAACAAAATTAGAAATAAACCTCCTCACAAAGTTGATCTGGCCAAAGAAAGACTGTATTGCTTTGACATTTTTGGGGATTGATATCTTATCAATGGTTGCCACTCTCTCTAGATCTATCCTTACTCCACCCTTAGATACAATATGTCCTAGTAACTTCCCCTCTGATACTGCAAACATGCATTTTTTGGGATTGAGAGATATCCCTACTGTAGAGCCCTTCTGAAGATTTGTTCAAGATGCATGGAATGATCTTCGGCCTTTTTTGAAAAGGTGGTTAAGTCATCTTGATACACAACCATGATTACATTAATCAAATCTGATAAAGCAACATCCATGGCTCTTTGGAATATCTCTGCAGCATTGGTTAGCCCAAATGGCATCCTAATGTAGACATACGTGCCCCAGTGAGTAGTGAAAGTTGTCTTATACTGCTATGATTCCTTAAATTTCACCTGATTATATCCTGAAAAACCATCCATCATGGACAACAACTCATTCCTTGTGACCCTTTGGAGCATTATTTACACGTTGGGCAAAGGATAATTATCCTTCAATGAGGACACATTCAAATTTCTAAAGTCTACACAGAGTCTTAGATCCCCATTCTTTTTCCTCACTGGCACCAAATTTGAGACCCATGTAGAGTACCTAATTGATTTGATGATTCCACCATCCTTAATCTTTGCTAGTTCCTATTGCATTTTTTGAATCAACGTTGGATTAATGGGTCTTTGCTTTTGCCTGAAAGGCTTAGCATCTGGTTTCAAGGGAATCTCATGCTAGAATAGATCCTCTCTGTAGGCTTTCAAGTCATCATAGGACTAGGCAAAAACAAGCTTGTATTTCCTCAATAAAGTAATAAGCATTGTTCTTACCCTGGGACTAATCCTTTTCCCAATGTATACATTTTTAGGTGAGGTAGCAGTCCCTAAATTAACCTCTTCTAAATCATCCCTATAGATTAGTACATGCTTCTAATCATTGTTGTCATTGTTGTCAAATACTCTTTCTAAAGCTATTAATCCCCTTGGGATTTTATTTGTCTTCAATTGAATTACTTTAGTCCCAAATATAGTTTCCTTCTTATTAACAACTTCTACAAATGCATTGAAATATATCTCCTATGAAAGGTACTTATCTTCACATTGAAGGAGCTTTAGCAAATTTGCATCATCATTAATGAAAACCTGCTAGTTGCAAATGTTGTCTGGCACATATGGTCTACTTTTAACCTCAACTTTAGAGATTCCAGATAAAGTAGTATCATCACTCCTTAGGGCTATATTGGCCAAGAAATCAACCATCACATTCTTGTTTCTTTCTATCTAGTCAATGGAGAATGCAACCAGAAGCTCTATGGTGTCCCACACAACATACTTGTATTGCTTAAGTCTTCTATGCTTTGTCAAATATTTATCTCACCTGTGAGACAACCAATTCAGAATCTCCAAAAACTCTCAACAATTTTATACCATGTTTGACTGCCATGTTCAAGCCAAGCAGTAATGCTTCATATTCTACAGTGTTGTTTGTGCAAGAGAAATTCAGCAGAACTGAATGTTTAAAAGTTTTGCCACTGGGTGCAATGAAAATCACACTTGCTGTTGCTCCTGCTTTGGAGCATGCACCATCAAAGTACATTTTCCACAATCCTTCTTGATTTTCTTGAACTTCATTTTTCAGAGGATTAGTGTAGCCTGGAGCTTCCTAATTTGGTTTAACTCTAAAGTTATCCATATCACTGTTGCAAAAATTGATTGAAGTGATTAGGATTGTTAATATGCTCTACCACTGTATGGAACTTAGGTTCTCTATCCAATCTAATTTCCTTTTCATCTATTGGTATAGTGGCATAAGATAGGTCCGACTGTATGTTTCCCCCAACCGCGCAATCCATTGTCTTGACAAGAGCATTCCATATTGAGGTGGGATATCCACAACAATTATGTCTATTTTGTATACTTTATCAAGAAATGTTGCAAACCTTAAGTCAATGCCCTTCATTATCCCAATAACTGGAGCAACTCTTTATCCATGGCATAACACTTGCCATAGCATGTATCAACCCAAATTGCTAACTCTTTCATAACTTCCAGAGGCATAATGTTTATAGCAACCTCTGAATCTATCATGCAATTTCTACCCATCTTGTTATTTATAAGTAGGATGACATAAAAGGGATCAATCTGAGATGGGGATTTAGTCAATACTTCTCTTACATACACCTCAGGGGTTCCCATCTCTCTACTCTTAGCTTCATTGACTTGTTGATTTACCTTTTGGGAAACATGTGATTCTTTGGGAACCTTAGGTGATAATTTAGATATACTTGCAATTACTTTCAAAGCATTGTTCCTATGTTCATCTATTTTCATCGTCTGTAATAAAGGAACTGAAGCCTTCATTTGGGACAAAACATGGGTCATATCAAACATGGGAATTGCACATGAATTTTGGATAACTTTACTTACCTCTGTTTTCTTGATCTTCTCCCTTTCAGTAGAAGTAAGAACTTTAGGAACATCATGTTTATCTGATTCTCCCTCTATCTTTGTTCCTTTTTGACATTTATCTGGCACATCAAACTAAACTTTCTGATTTCTTGGCAACTTGCCCTTCCTATCTGATTCCTTCATGGCCTCAAGATTCTTGATAGCAGCATATGTTTCTTTGATAAAGAGACTACCTGGCTTACCCTGATCAGCACCTACAATTCTATTTCTCAAATTGTAACTGCTCTTGGCATGGGCAACAACAACTATATTCAGAGATTTGATTTCTTCTTCTGAAGGTCTTCTCAGACTAATCCTTCTCATTCTAGTATCTGCAGCATACACATTCACATTTTTTGTACCACCACTCTCATGATCAGAAAAACCTATTGATGGTGACTTTCTCCATAATACCTCTGGTTATTCACATCAATCTCAACATGTGCCTCCTCAGAAGAAGCATACTCATCTATCATCACATATGGTTTAGAGGAGAACATGTTGATTGTATGATCTTGATTGTAGTTGTCTTCATCATACTCCTCATTAGGCATGCCAGACTCCTGAAGTGATTATGCCACCACACACTGAGTTGGGGGATGAGACAATTGGCATGCTATGCACCTAAGATTTTCCTCAACCATATTTGCACTAGGTCTCCTCAATGGATTAGGAGTTTCTCTATTAAGTGCATTTTTCTTATTATTGTAAACTGGTTTTCCATTTTGCCATGTGGTATTGTAGTGTTGATCATACAACTTGGGCATTCTCTCATGCTTTTGATAATTAGGCTTGTCATTGAATAACCTGTTCTCATCCTTAACTACTTTATAGCTCAAGTCCTTAAGAGCACTCATAACTTTATCCAATTTATCTTCAGAAGATGATACTTTATCTTGAGGTCCTTTGGGGTTTTTCAATATTTTGACATCATCTCTCTTACCAACCTTCCTTGCTGCCCTCCTATTACTTGCAATATGCATAGGTATTTGGAAGGCATCCCTCAAAGAATGAGACTCCTTATCCCTCAATTCACATCCTACTTTGGGATCAAAAGCATTACCATACAACACCAAACACATAGGTTCACTTGGTCTCATATCTATAGGGATTTTGTTCATGAGCTTAACAAATCTTAAATTAAAATCTAAGACCATTTCATTATGACATTTAGAGATACTAGTGAATTCATTGATCATAAATTCGGGATCTGTCTTATCACCATACTATTCTCTGAACACCCTCTTGAATTCTTCCCATGAACCTATACTTGCATCAGGTAAACCTCTGTACCAATCCCTGGCATCCTCAGTCAGAGATTACATGAATAACTTCATGATCACATCTTCATTCTCAACTTCAAAGTCATCTATCAGATTCAAAAATGTCCTTAGATGACTTTCACCTGATAATGCATTATTTCTAGAAAATCTGACAAGTGTATTTCTGGTTTCATTGGGGATATCATTAAGATAACCAGGAATTCTAGTAATGTCCAACTGCATAGACTTTCCTAGTTATAGAGGTCTTTTGGTAAACTGAGTATTCTATTGTTGTCTCACACTATTTTGACCTTCCCCACCTTGTTTTTCTTACTGGCTTACATTGTGTCCACTAGGCTAAGTGCTTGTATTTGTGTTATAAGGTGGCTATTGTCCATAACCACCCATATTATGTGGCTTAGGAGAGGGGGGAAGCTAACCTATATGTGTTGATATTTGAGGATCGACTATTGAATCAAGATAGGCTGAAGTTAGAGGAGGATTCTGGGAACTAGAGGTTTCCATACTTCCAAACTTGTAGGAAGCCTTTAAGAAATCAATCTTTCTCTGCATTTCTTCTTTAGCAACCAATTGGTCCATTCTCTCTAACTCCTTTTTAAAATTTTCAACCTCCCTTTTCAATTGCAAGTCCTTTTGCTCTTGTGCTTTAGGTGCAATAGGTTTTTGGGATGAATGATCTACGTAAGAGCATGTATCCTTTGTGGGATTTATGATCAAAGGTTTCTTTCTATAATGTAGGAAAAGTGGGAATAGGGCTGATTTGATGATATACCTAGATCCTCCTTTCACTACACACATTCAAGGACATTTAACCGAGTTGAATCACAACTTTTGCAAGAGGATTCACCTACATGTTGGTTGTCACTTGTAATGGTATGGAAATTTAGAAATTAATGATTATTATGTTAATTTAATGCCCAATTATGCTCAAAACCCTAATTATGCAAAATCGTAAATAAATAGACAAATTATGACAAATGCTCACACACAACGATGTTATATTTAGAGTAGATACATATCAAATTGTGAGTTTTAGGATGTGGAAAAGTCGGGGGCTAAAGAGTAGGCACCCAAGCCCAAGGTAGGAATTTCTTCATGGATTTCTGGAAGTTGTCTGTTACTATTCACCATTGTCCTAGAGGTTTTCAGGCCTATAAATCTGGAGGGCTTCGAGGCAAGTGCCCAAGCCCATGTACTAATTTTTCCTTTAGATTCAGGATCTCCACACTCTGCTACAAACCTCTATGACTCCACTCTGCAAGATATGACACCTGTCACCTGCAATCACAAAAAATGGGGTTGGGGGTTGTGGTGTTTAGGGACTTCCCTCAATCAAGCCCTGGAATGGCATCCAAGCCTTCTAACTTCGTTGTTTGATAAAGAGTGTGTATCCTTGCAGGATAGAGGCAAAAAAAAATTGATAAATGATTGATTCAACACAAATAGATATCACCTTGGAGGTGTAGCTCACATATAGATGAAGATCCTTCAACACATGAGAAGATGAAGCCAAATCTGCATGACAAACACAATAACAGGACAAATCTGCTCTGCCACAATGAATGCCTTGAATGCTCTAAAATCATAAGTTCACCAAAGTGTCATAATCATCTTCTAGTTTGCAAATGAAACCCTAAACATGCTTATATATGCATTCCCACTTTAATTTTGTAATTCAAACTTGAGATGCCGACAAGGGAGACCTTTAATGGTCACATTATCGTCATTTAAAATTTAGGTCCTAACCAAATAGGGCAGGACTAGGGTGTGAGTGCCCAAGCCCCATGCCCCATGCCCCATATTAAAGCAAAATCAAGTTCAACAATGTCCCCTTAGCCCCATTTGACATGGGTTTTCAGGGATTTTGCATCAAGAGTTAAAATGAACATGCATGATTAAATCTAAGGGACCCGGTGGTGTAGGAGCACCAAGATATCTATGTTTGCTTTGATCTTCAAGTTTGTTTTGTTTGATCAGTAAGGTCCTAGAGACCATTCAATGATGTAATAAGGTTAAAATGACATGATGTAAAGGACTATGTCCATAAGTCTATATAACTACTGTCATAAACACATGGAGGACAGTCATGAAATGTTCACGTTTTAAGCCTTGTGAAGGCATGTCAAGGAGTCTCAAAGCATTTCAAGGAGACTAATAACTTGATAAAAGCCTAGTCATATTGTAGAGGAGTGTTTAAAGCTTCCTAAACACTGTGATTTATGTAAACAAACTAGTATACAGTTATAGGCTCAAAAACTGTCAAGAAGTTCTATGGGCAAAGGTGGTTGTAAACCTCCCCATTGAACCCAAATTAATTTCAAGGCTTTGTTCAAGGTGTGAACAAGTTAAATACACCTTGAATGTGATCATTGTGGGAGAAGAAGGAAGTTTATATGCAATACAAATCAATTCTGCTATCTTTTCACTATTTTTTTTGTTTTTTCACCACACCCTTGAGACTACACTTTGAGAACAAGCACGTCATACAAAATCCAAAGCATAGGAGGGCCATTTCGCCACACCCTTGAGACTATGCTTGGTAGAAAACACACCATACAAAGCCCAAGTGTAGGAGGGCTATTTCACCACACCGTTGAAACTACACACGGGGGAAAACACATGGAAAACATGAGTGCCGTATAGCATGCCAAAGACATACTATACGTCTAAAACATGACAAACAAGGCGATGGAAGGAACTTATTTCTAAGCCCCCACCATCTCAACCACGCTATATGCACACCTGATGGTTGGGCTTATGCCACAACAATCACCAAATAAATGCTTAAGGGAGGATACACTAACCCCGCCTACTCGAAGGACTTTTGAAATAAAAAGGATGTGCAGTAGCTCAAGAGATACAACATCCCCGCCTCCGCAGAGGGCTTTGAATAAAAGGATATGCATGATATCCCACCTCCATAGAGGGATTTTTGATTGCAATATAGATAAATATGTGCACTTGTGCTAGAGATACAACATCCTGCCTCCGTAGAGGGCTTACAAACACGCTTTGTTAGTACCAAAATCATCAGACAACTTACCTTATATGCCCCCACCTTAAGGTGGTTGATATCATGTACCGATATCAAGCACGTTAAGGTAGAGAGAAGACACATAAGGGAATAAGAGCTTTCGCAAAGCCCATGCCCCCAAAGGTGACATGTGCTTATGATCACCGAATGTTCCCACAAACACACATTTCTCAATCTAAGCAATGCATGAAAACAAAGAAGCCAAGGCTACACAAATAGGTTCAAGTTTGAGTAAAGCCGTTGGGCATATACTGCAAGCATCTCAGAACCAAGTGTAACAACAAGGTGAGACACCCAAAACAATCAAAGTGCACAGAGTAGATGTATTGTTATGATTTGTTAGCAAGATAAGACAACATAAAATATCACACAGAGTAATTCTACTAGCCAAGCATCATATATATATATATATATATCAACCCTGTCATCATATATAGACTAGGTCCATTTTTGCTTTGCTTGCTGAAGGGACACGCGGTCCGTATCAATATATGTTTGTTTTTCATCATCTGTCGACTAGGTAGAATCACTAGAAGAAGGTAAACAATAAAATGAGAGAGGAGAGCAGGTGTCTTAGGAACAATCACGTAGGAGGATGCCCCCAGGTCATCAGCCGCAACATTATGCACCTAAGACACAACACACAACAATGAAAATAGAGGAGAAACAAGATAGAAGAATGATGATACCAATAGAAGAATGGTCACAAAAGAGGCAGTCTCCAGGTATCCTTGACCTTACAAGAGTATCAAGGGTCATCCAAGGAGGCCTAAACAACACAACACATCATGGGGAGAACACAACACAAGAGATGAGGTCACATAAACAAGCAAACAATGCTACAACATAGGTGACCACCAGGGTTAGGAATACTTACCTATTGCACAACCAAACTAGTGGTTGTCGACAATCAAATCATCATCTTCTCAATCTTGAATGTTAGAGGAAAGGGGTACATATGGTACAATAGCCCAACTTTTGTCATTATCTTTATGTGATTAGGAGGTTCAAATTGAGGTAAAAATGTAAACCAAATGCATGCAAAACAAGAAGTTATACCTTGATATGAAGACCCAATCTCATAAGGGTGAAGGAGATTTCACCCAAATGCTCCAAGATATACCCTAGATACTAAGAAGAGATGTGAAATGCTCTCAAGCTCACAAATGCAACTCAAGAACCTACTTAGCTCAATGGATATTTTGGCATGGTAATATTACTTTGAAATTAGATGATCAAATGGCTTGGAGGATGTTATATTTATAGGCATTTTGGAGAGATTTTGATCCAATGGTTGAGATTGATTTGGGAGATCAATGGTGGAGGATGCAGATGATGTGGAGGGCTTAGATTTCATCTTAGAAAATGGAGGGTTAGGAATAATGATAAATTTTATATTCATCTTGGAAAAGGGGTGAATTAAATGAGGTTGGGTGAGATGGATTATTTGTGAATTAAAAATTCACATGGGGAAGGGTAAAATGAATTAAAAATTCATTTGGGGAAGAGTGGATATTAATGAGTTATGACATGTTAAGGGGTGTAAGAGGTATTAAATGAAGATTATGACACGTGTATAAAAAGTTGATTTATATGAGATATATTTCAATTTTTTATTTGTGGGATGTGGGGAGGAGTGTTAATCAAGGTTTGACCATTTTAATTAGGGTGATTAGCCTAACTAATATGACTGAAAAAAATTAGGGAATGGGTTAAGGGGAGGTTAAGATTAATTAAATAAGGTTTTATTTAATTAATCCTAAGGCTAGGATGAGATAGGCTAGGGTAGGCAATTAAAAAATGACTATTTAATTACCTAGGGTAGGGATAGGTTAATTAATAGGCTGAATTAATTAGTTAAACATGATTTACCTAATTAATTAGATTTAGTGAGAAGGGGGAAATTAACCAAATAAATATTGCATAATTAATTAATTAATTGGCTAAAGTTGAACTATTGAATTAATAAAATTAATCCAATTGTTGGGGATAGAATGATGAAAAATTAGGTGATGAAGGGATAATTAATTAAATAAAAATTTAATTAATTGATTAGAAGGGAAATTGGTATGCTTAGGGATGTCGGGAGTCAGTTTGACGATGGAGACATTTTTAGGTGTCTACATTTGCCCCTCTTTGATGTGGAGTCAGGACCTAGCAGGGAAGTGGCGTTAGGTCAAAGAAAAATATGCCCCAGCTGCCGGGAAGGAATAAAATAAGTGAGGGATGCCCCCTCAAGAGGTCGGTGAAAAATAATTTTTTTTAGGCGAGCTCTCAAAAGGACACGATAGGAGTGAAAGTTAGATAGAGGATGGAAAAAGAAGATGACAGGAAGAAAAATGGAGGAAAAAGGTTGGGATCTGCACCCTAGAGGGGAAAAAGAGTGGGCAGAAGGATGACATGGCTTACTATATTTAGACTAGTGGGCCCTAAGGGTGCCACATTTGCACACATTGAATTCTTGAGAAGGAGCAAAGGAGAGATGGCAGAGCGCAATACCAGGTTCTCGTGACACACCCACATTTCTTAGAGTTTTTGATCATATGGCTGGGCACCAGAGGCTGGACCCCAGGTAGGGCCTAACCCTAGCTTTTGTTATTTTTTGATTTTAGTGCATTTTTGGGCTTCATGAATTTGGGATTGGCGTTGTGGTGCTATCGCAAGATCGTGCGGCTAGCGCAATCCTCTGGATTGGCGCTATCCACTAGGGTAGAGCAGGGGTGGATTGGCGTCATATGTTTAACATTTTGGCGCCATCCTCTGTATTAGCGCAATGTGTAAAGGGTTTAGGATTTTGGCATTTTGGCGCCAATTAGAGAGAAGGGTAGCACTATCTTTTAGATAAGCGCTATGCTGGATAATGACACTATCTTTAAGATTAGCGCTATGTGTAGGAGTAGCGCTATACTTGATATAGGTGCTATCGGGAAGGGTGGCACCATTCGTTAGATTGACACCAAATGGAAGGGTAGCGCCATTTTTTTAAATGGCGCGAAAAGGCTGCGCAATGGCACTATATTGTGAATTAGCACCCTGGGGAAATGTAGTAGCGCCATAATTAGAAATAGCGCAAAAAATGGTCTGTTGTGGCGCCAAAATGTTTTTGGCTTTCAACATTAGAAGAAAGGGGTGGATTTGGAAAAAGATAGGTAGATTTTTGACCAGAAAATTATGGATGTAGGATAAGAGGTCATTTATAGTGTCCTCGTGGGAGCGACACCTACCGTCTGTGATGGCGCTATTTGATCAGTTTGATGATGCCACCCGGGCTCGACTAGCGAGGTTAGGGCTTTTGACAGCTACATCGATGCCAGTGCTGCGAGCTCATAGAGCTCTGATTACAGCAGTTGTAAAGCGGTATCGACTAGAGACTTGTTCATTTTTGCTTCCTACTAGCGAGATCACCATCACTCTTGAGGATGTTTATCACATCCTCAAGCTACCGATTCATGGTCGTCGGGTGACATATGACATGAGGAGGGGAAGGAGGGCCTTGATTAGAGTATTTGGCTGCAATCACATGGCTTTGTCAGCAGATGGGAGGGAGATGAGCTATGAGGGGACACTAGCAGCGGGTGCAGATCACTTTGCTTTATTCCTATGTGCATTGATCGGTGGCGTAGTGATGCCAGATAAGAGAGGCAGGGGATTTCCGGTTGGATGGGGAGAGGTCATTGAGGGGATGGTCAGACATGAGACAATGTATGCTTGGGGACTGGCAATGTTGGCACAACTCTATCATGAGATGCATACGTTATTTATCATCGTGATTCAACTTTATCAGCTGGGGTTACTTTGCTGCATGTGTGGATCTGGGAGCATATTCCGGTCACTCGGCTGAGATGTGGATACTATCGTCGTCAGTTTGAGGCCTTTGTTTTCCTATATCGAGATGCCGAGTATACATACACCAGGCAGGTTCAGTATTGGAGACGGGTGTTGGATGACATCATTCAGGTTACCTGGCGACCATACATCGTAGTGGAGCCCTGGCCAGATGACGATGTTCACATGCCTTTGACTTTCCAGCAGTGCTACCTGATAGGTCGAGGGGACCATATGATTGATATGTATCTACCGTCGTGAGTTATGTGACAATTTGGGCTACAACAGGATGTTCCATAGCCAATGGCTATTTTTGCACGGACCCGTCGAGATGCCCGTTATTGGTCTGTAGCCATACAGCCTCGGGTTGCCCTAGAGGATTTTGTGGCTTTGGAGCTGTTGATGTGGGATTGGCAAAGTGTGGTTAGGGATGCAGGTACTACTCCTGCACATGAGACATGGTGGCGGATGTGGTGACCTACATGGTTCACAGACCCTGTAGAGGAGGTAGTCCCCACGGAGGAGGCGGCAGTGTCAAGGGATGAGGAGTCTGAGGAGGATGGAGATGATGATTTTGATGGAGATGATTTCTTAGAGGAGGGTGAGGAGATTATTGTGAACTATCTTGTGGAGGTTGGGGGAGATGGGAAGGAGAGGGAGATTAGGGAGATGGGGAGCTGATGGATGTGTTAGTAGCAGCAGCAGCAGCTGGACAAGTCAGGTTCGGGGGAGAGGGGCAGGCAGGTTGTAGTTCACAGTTGCCCTAGCAATAGGTGTGACAGGGGGTACCTGTATAGTAGGTACCTATGGAGCAGGTTCAGATCAGAGTGGTGCTGAAGCAGGGAGCACCTTGATAGTATGGGGGACAACCGAGGGTAGGTGGAGGTGTTATGCCCCCACCACAGGTATCGCAGCAACAACAGGTTGTTGCAGCAGGACAACAGGTAGAGGCGGGCACTTCAGTGTTAGGTGGAGACTTAGGGATTTGAGGGTCTTCATCTCGTTGGCGGCCTCATAGTGGAGAGGAGGAGATTGAGACTTTGCAGGCACATGTTGCTAGCCTGCAGGAGGCTTTAGAGAGTCGCAAGGTAGAGTTAGTGCAGCTGTGAGGTACAGTTGCACTATTAGATGGTACAGATGGACAAGCGCCTGCATTACGGGTGCAGTTAGCCTAGGCATAGGGTGAGATAGTGGGATGCTGCCCTTACAAGAGCTTGGTAGGCAGAGGCTACGGTGGCTAGTTTACAGGCTTCGAGTGCCAGTATGACCCTAGTTTTGACACTGATGTAGACACAGTTGTCTCAGGTACAGGGATAGTTGTTAGAGGCCAGAGGATGGATGGATTATTATCAGGGTCTCTATCATGCAACAGTGCCTGCAGAGCAACATTCACCGAGCTATAGTCAGCTTAGTAGATCCAGGACGTCTAGGTCACATAGATCTAGATCAGTTTAGTCTGTTCAGCAGCTGATGGGTCCCCCATCATATGTGCCCCAGTAGGCTACACAGGTATAGGTTCAGTCGTAGCTACAACCGCAACTACAGCCACAGGTAGGACCACAATCATAGCCACAGCCACCACCACGAGCAGGATCCCCTACTGAGTCAGAGAGAGGGTCCTTTATTTGACAATTGTATCATTTTGGCCCTTGGAGGCATTGTATCATGACATGTTATTATATTTTTTGATGTATATACATGAGCGATGTACATTTTTGTGATGATGATATATGAGATGATGCTTTTTGATGGCCTATATGTTTGTTTATGATGCTTTTATATGATTATGATGATGCTTATGTTGATGGATGCAGCATGCTTTATGAATTATATGCTATGGATGTGTTATGTTTATGCGATGTAGTATGTTGATGTTATGGATGTACCTATTGATGTAATATGATGGATGTAATGATGGTTTACTTATTTTGATATATGCATGTTTGTGATTTATGGACTATGACGTATAATGCAAATAAATGTTCAGATTAATAAACATTTATTATGGATGTAAAATGTAATGCAATAGAAATGTATGTTTATCTTAATAAACACATGTTATGTATGGAAATATGGATATGCAACTAGGTGGTTATAAATGTAGCTAAATGATTATGATTATGATTATGCAATGTAACTAAATGATTATGAAATGCAAAAATGATTATGATATGCAATGTAATGGTTATATGAAATGCAATTTAAATGATTATGGAATGCAAACTAAGTTCAAATTAAATGATTAGATGAAATGCAATCTAAATGATTATGGAATGGAATGTAATGATTTATGAAATTTCACTAAATGTTTTAAAAATGCACCTAAATGATTGCAAACTAAATGATTATGATATGCAACTAAAGGATTCTAAAATGCACCTAAATGAAATGCAAACTAAATGATTATGATCTGCAACTAAAGGATTCTAAAATGCACCTAAATGAAATGCAAACTAAATGATTATGATACGCAACTAAAGGATTCTAAAATGCACCTAAATGAAATGCAAATTAAATGATATATGAGATGCAAACTAAGTGATATGAAACACAAACTAGGTGATATGTGAGATGATTAAGTCTTGATACACATTATGTTCTTTCTTGAACCCTGGGTGGTGGGGCTGTGTGATAGGGGAATAGGTAGGGAGAGGATAAGGGTGGATGGAGGTATGGATATGATTGGCTGTGGCTGGATTGGGGGGGTGGGTGGGGTGGGAGATGAGGAAATTGTTAGGTCATAAGATACCACGTCATTGAGGGGGGATTTATTTTGGCTTAGGATGTGTTAAGTGAGAATAAGTTGGAGGAGTGGGATTAGTGGGGGGATTTGGGAGAGGGGGGGTAGGCTATGTGATTACAAAATCTAGGCCTAGATGGTATAGTTAAATAAATGATTAGCAGGATGATTTAAGCTGGTAACAGTAGTTGCATAACATTAATTGAGAGCATTTCTTAGTTTGTTATAGCAATGTAGGATGCCTTCCACAAAGGTATGAAATGACATGAGTGTTGATGTGTATATCCCACGATTGCATGGACTAGACCCACAAACAATAGGTTGATGTCATGGATTTCCAAGGTAGTATAACCTTGTCTAGCCAAGGAAGGGGACTCATAGCCATTGATACTCATAGTACATATAAGGTATTGCTTCCTGTATATGTAAATGAGGTACTGTATGCTAGAACTGACCCCGGCTTCAAGATATGAATACTATCCCTGAAGTCAATGAAAGCAACCCACAAGAACAAAATACAAAAGCACTGACCATGTCTCCTTTAGGTACTGTCCTCTATTGACCATGATATGATGAGATCAAGCTAGCTTTGGAATTGACCTAGAGTACGACAAGGAGATAAAAAATCAATAATCAAAAAGACCAACAAAGAGATACAAATAGCCATTGTGTGCTCTTACCAAGATTAGTGTTGAATACGACAGATTCTTGTCCATTGTAGGAATGATATATCCTAGGACGCGAATCGGTTGGATGTTGAATAATTTTTTGAAAGATGGGCAATAGTATAGTCAGGCCATGTGTTGACTTATAGTTGGTATGTTACTAGATGATTTTTTGCATGAGGGACCATGCTTCAAGCGTATACTTAGCGTGTGTATCATTTTTTGGGTCCAGCAAGCTCAGTGACTGGGGACCATCCAAATGGGTTGGATGGGTGCATCTTATGTACCTGAGTACTAGATACTTCCTTCGTATTCTAGACTACCTACATACCCTGTGTCCACGGGATCAAGGTACTTTCAAGATGTGGGTGAGATGAATATGTAGTTCTGGCATGACTTGATGATGTGGGAATGGTTTAGGATGGGTGTGATGTTGAGGGTTGATGGATGTTGATGGTCACGAGTTGCAGTGAGATCGATGTATGGGGGTGATTTGCAGTGAATTGTTAGGAAGGATTTTTTTGGATTTTGGTGATTTTATATTATTTTTTTGGATTTTTTTATTTTTCTATTGTTTTTGGATTTTTTGATTTTTAGCTGTACAAAAGGAAGCTTACAACGATCCTCGTTCCATGAATTACCCTTGGGTGGGATATTGCGGGGTGGGCGATATGATTTGATGTTTCAGAATTCCAAGCCATGGTATGTGTGTAATATGGAGTGTTGTGATGGAAAGAGGACTTATTAGATGGTAGAACCAACCACTACACATGGCGCCTGAAACAGGTTTTCACCATGGTACCAATGCAAGGCGTCACCAAAGTGATTTTCACCATTGAAAGTCTTTATTGCACTCAGGTTTTTCTTGATTTTTTTGGTTTTTTAATTTTTTTGATTTTTTGATTTTTTTGCTTGGGGTACTTGATGAGTTATGCATAGAATTTCTTCAAGTGTAGAATGTTCATAGGCTCATCCAGAGGTTGCCCCTCAGGTGTTGCAAGCTAGTATGCTCTTGATCCATAGCTAGCTATGATGACATAAGGCCCTAGCCAATTGGGCTCAAATTTTCCTTTCTTAGGGCACTCCTGCAAGTTTTTTTGGTTTTCCATAAGGACAAGGTCACCTACTTCAAATTTTTGGTTTCTGATTTTCTTATGATAGCTTCTTCTGAGGTGATTTTGATAGGCCTGCAGGTGGTTCAACGCATCCAGATGTTTCTCATCCAGTAATTCTAGCTCATGCAACCTTGCGACTCGGTATTCCTCATCATTGATTATATTTTGTAGAGATACTCTTAGGTATGGGAGCTCGACCTCAATAGGTAAAATGACTTCGGATCCAAATACAAGGGAATATGGAGTGGCTCCTGTGGGGGTAAGATGCTTGTGCAATAGCCCCATAGGGCGGGATTGAGCTGGAGGTGCCAGTCATGGCCGGCTTCATTAACTGTCTTCTTTAGAATGCGGAGGATGGTTTTATTTGAAGCTTCTGCTTGATCGTTTCCTTGAGGGTAATATGGAGTGAAGTGGTGTTGGATTTGGAATTTTTCACACAAAGTGCGGACTTCCTGGTTCTTGAATGGTTTTCCATTGTCGGTGCTAATGGAATGAGGGATACCATAATGACATATGATATAATGGAGGATGAACTTGGATATCTGGGTTCCAGTGGTGAAGGTGAGTGGTATTGCTTCCACCCACTTAGTGAAGTATTCAGTAGCTATGATGATGAATTTATGGCCTTTGGATGGTGGTGGATGTATTTTGCCTACAAGGCAAGTCCCCATTGTGAAAAAGGCCACAACGTTGTGATTGGCTGCAATTCATATGCTGGTGCGTGAATGAGATCTCCATGCTGTTGACATGGCAAGCATTTATTTACAAACCGGTAGGCGTCTCGTTCCATGGTTGGCCAATAGTATCCGGTCATCAGGATCTTTTTAGCGAGAGTAGGTCCACTTGAATGTGCCCCACAGATGCCTTCATGTACCTCTTGCAAGGCCACTTCAGCTTCCCTAGAGTCTAAACATCGTAAAAGCGTGCCATCAAGACTCCTTTTGTATAGGGTATCTCCTACAAGGGTGAAGTGGGAGGCTCAGCGGATGAAAGTTTTTCGTTGCGAGGCAGATAGGTTAGGAGGGATGATGTTATCATGGAGATATAGATAAGTTTCTTGATACCATGGGGATAAGGGACCAATGACTTCGCACACTAGCTCTGATTGGGGAACATCATATGCTAGAATAGGGAGCTCTTCTATCAGGAATTCACACTTCTTGCTATCTTTCTTCATTTCGACTAGGGATCCGATGGTGGCCATGGCGTCTGCAACTTTGTTATTTAGCCTTGGGATTTGTTCAAAGTGGATGTCATCAAAATAGTCTTTAAAGTCATCGACCATCTTTTTATAAGGCAGGAGTTTATCATCCTTCATCTTGTACTCATTGTTTACTTACCGGATGACCAGTTGGGAGTCTCCATACACTGCCAGCTTCTCAATTCTCCATTTGATTACTATTCGGAGACCTGTGATAAGGGCCTCATACTCTGCCACATTGTTGGTACATAGGAATGCAATTTTGAATGACTTGGGGATGGTGTCACCTTGAGGGGTAACAAACAAGACACCTTCCCCCGAGCCTCTATGTGTATATGACCCATCGAAGTACATTTTCCATGTTTCTGTTGCCAGTGCTATTTTCAAGATGGTTTCATCAGGGAACTCTGCCAGTGTAGGATATTCTGCAGGAATGGGTGCTTCAGCCAGCTGATCAATGATAATTTGTCATTTGATAGCCTTTCTCTCGGTATATTCAATGTCAAATTCACTAAGGAGAATGACCCATTTTGCCATTCTCCCAGTAAGAGCAGCTCTATTTAGCAGATATTTTAGTGGATTGATCTTGGCGATGAGCTTGGTTTTGTGATTGAGCATGTAGTGTCTTAGTTTTTGTGAAGTAAAGACCAGGGCTAGACATGCTCGTTCAATTGGTGTATAGTTTGGCTCATAGGATATCAGGGTGCGGCTGATGTAATATATGGCTCTTTCCTTCCCTTACTCATCGTGTTGTGCTAATAAGGCTCCAATAGGTATTTCTGTTGCTGAGATGTATAATAGGAGGGGTTTTCCTTGCCTTGGTGGAGTCAGAACAAGGGGATTAGCTAGGTATTCTTTTAGCTGGTCAAAGGCAGCCTAACACTGATTGTCCCAAACAAAAGCTGTATCCTTTCGGAGTAGATGTTGGAACGGTTGATATTTATCAGCAAGTTGAGCAATAAACTGACGAATGGACTGGAGTTTCCCTTGTAGACTTCTTAGCTGTTTTAGTGTTTTCGGAGGAGGCATTTCAGTGATGGATTTGACTTTTGCGGGGTCTACCTCAATTCCCCTTCTGGAGACTATGTATCCCAAAAGTTTTCCGGAGGTGACCCCAAAGACACATTTCTTTGGATTCAAGCGAACATTGTATTACTCCAGTCGGTCGAAGATCTTTGCCAATACATCCAGGTGTTCCTCCCATTTCTTTGATTTTCTTAGTAAGTCATCCACATAGTCTTCCATGATGTGGTGGAAAAGATCATGGAAGATGACAGTCATGGCTCATTGATATGTGGCTCCAACATTCTTTAGGCCAAACGGCATTACCACCCAACAATATGTCCCCCATGGACATATAAAAGCTATCTTATGTTGGTCCTCTTCTATGGTCTTGATTTGATTATACCCTAAAAAACCATCCATTAGGTATAACATCTCGTGTCCTATGGTAAGATCCACTATCATGTCAATGTTCGGTAAAGGGAAGTCATCCTTCGGGCAGGCTTTATTAAGATCTCAGAAGTCAGTGCAGCAACGGATTCGGCCATCAAGTTTGGCTACTAGTACTAAGTTGGAAACCCACTCGGGATAATCAATTGGTTGGATGAACCCAACATCGAGTAGTTTCTTCAATTCTGCTTTGACTAGCAGGGCCACCTGAGGGTTCATTTTTCTCAACTTCTATTTCACTGGTTTTGCATTAGGCCGTACTACAAGGTGATGAAGGACCAAAGCGGGATCAAGCCCTGGCATGTTTGCATAAGTCCACATAAAGTTACGATTTCTACGTTTGAAGAAGGCCAAGAAGTTTTCTTGCTCTATTGCATTGAGAGATTCTACCTTGAAGTTGATTTTTGGCTCTTCTTCTGTCCCAAGATTCATCTCTTGAGTTGGCTCTACTAGGATGGGTGATCTATCGGGATATACCTTCTCTATCTTGGGAAGGTCCATGCTTCGATCTCCTAGTGCCTCATGGAGGTTTTCACTAGGAGATACGTCCTTTATTTTTACTTTTTGGGATCTGACACTGTCGCGGAGTAGTTTTCACCATCAGATCCATGTTTGATTTTTATATTTTTGCAACTGGAAGCAGGGGTTGTCTCCCTGAAATAGGAAGCCGTATCAAGTTCCATAATGTATCCTTCTTTATGATCTCCCAGGGGGAAGTGATCTCTAACCCCCATGATTTCAGTGATTGCTTCATCTTTTGGTGCTACGTCGAAGACAAGAGGTCCCTATTGGTCCCAGTCTATGAGGTCTGGGTATACAAGTGGTAAGTCATTGGATGAAGAGGTCAGGGTGGTGACTGTGTATATGGTACGTATGGATGATTTGAAGAATTTGGCGAAGTCACTAAAGGAGTCTTGATGGCCCATTTCGTTGACATTATCGACTTCAAGGGAGACTGTAGTGATACATTCGCCAGTAGTGAGGATACATTGTCATTGACCATATCCTAACCCTTGAGTATAAGGATTTCTAGTCACTTGGATTGGTTCCACGATCCCTTGTTCATGAAGGTCAATACCGCCTTGTCCTTTATAGCCCATGTTTTTGACAATCTCTGATCCTTTGCCATAGATCTCTGTTGGTATTGTGGGAGATTCTTGCACTGTTTCCTCATCTTTATATAGCCATGACGATATGTCTTCGAGCACATCTTGATCAAGGAGATGTTTCTTCTCAAAGGTAGGTGATGGTTTACACTTGATGACAACTGTATTGGCTTCCTCTTTCTTTGGGATACCGAACATTTTGGGGTTGGGTAATGTGCCCACACAAAAGGTACTATGTAGGTCATATTCCCCACATCCCATGTCACTAAGCTTGATCTTGACCTCGGGCAGTGGAGGCGTGTGGGATGAAGTGGTGGCAATGTTAGTGAGGTCGATGTACAAAGTGGATGTTGTGGGGTTGGCTTTTGTGATAGCTTTGTTATACGGACAAAAGGTGTGGTCATGGCCTTCCAAGAAACTGTAGTATTGGAAGGAATGGGGATCGGCATAGATAGTTACTTTCGTGCCATTGTGAGGGAACTTTAGACATTAATGGAATATAGAGGGGACTGCCTACATGGCATGGATCCATGGTCGGCTGAGAAGAATGTTGTAAGGGAGATCAAGATCAAGGATCTGATGTTTTGTTTCCATTATCTTTTATCCCACTTGAATAGGGAGCTTGATAGTACCCTCAGATAGTCATTCAGTGTCATCATACGCTTTGATTGTTATGCATTCACTAGTGTCTACAACCACATCTGAGTATCCCAAGTGTTTTATTAATTTAAGAGTGCACAGGTTTAGGCTAGAGCCACCATCTATTAAGACTCTCTTGATGATATGCTTGTGGATGCAGACTTCGATGTGCAAGGCGTCATTATGTGAGTTCTCGGAAGCAGGGAGATCCTTTTCTGAGAAGGTGAGATGATGAGGCGCGGTGATATGGCCCACCATGGCTTGGAATTGATTCACATTCAGGTTGGTGGGAACTTGGGTTTCCAAGAGTTATCAAGGACTTCTTTATGGAGAGGTGATGTGCGAAGCAACTCAAGTATGGAGATTTGCGCAGGGGTTTTTCCTAGATGTTCTAGGAGGTTGTACTTATTGGTAGGTGATGGGCACGTAGCTGGACAATTAAGTAGGAGTCTGACGTGGATGCAGGTGTTTGATCAGTGGTAGGGGATGTGCGGATGGATACGCGACCACGACGGGTTGTGACGGTGCAATCGGGTGCTTGAGCCTAAATGGTGATTGTGTTGATATGGTTAGACAATGGTTCTATCCGCCCCACAATAGAGTCATAGGATGCAGGAGGTGGGGTGACGTTGTAGGCCTAATTGGATGATGAGGCTTTGTTATGTTTGGGAAGTGGATCCTTGTAAGCTCCTAGATTAGCGTTAGGTGATGGTTGGGTGCTTTGGTTAAGATTGACTTTGTTCTGATCTATGAGGTCTTGCACACAATGCTTTAATTTCATGCAATCAGCCGTCTTGTGGCCCATAATGCGGTGGTAGTCGCAATAATCATTTTCATTGTACCATGCAGGTTTGAGCTCACTCTCTTGGTGGGACTTAACAGGTGGGAGAGTTATCAAACCTTTCTTTAGGCATCTATTGAGGATATCCTCGATGGGTTCCCCTAGAGGGGTGAATTATCTTCGAGGTTTGTTTTGTTTAGATTGCCCCTTTGGGATATTTACATTGGCAGCATATGTACTTGAGGGTGTTTGATTTTGTACATGTTGAATGGCTTTCACATCAGTGACACTGTCGTTCAGGGTGTTTTTGTTCTTTCCCCAAAAGCATGACTTTTCATTTGATTGCGTGTTGTTGTTGTTGTTTACATTGGGGATGTTGATATTGACTTGTTATTATTGTTGTTGTTACTGTAGGACTTGTTGTTATATAATTTGATCAAGCCCTTGGCGATAAGGGCCCTTTCTATGGTAATACCTTTGTCAATGACTTCTTCGAAGGTAGACGCACAAAGGATTTGTAGATGGAACCCTATTTCTTGATATAGGTTAGTCACAAACATGGTGACTAATTGTTTCTCAGGAATTAGCCAAGGGAGTTTGCTTGCTAGGCCTCTCCACCTCTGCAAGAAGGAAGCGAAGGATTCTCCACTCTTTTGTTTTGTATTGCAAATGTCCATCATAGATATTTCATGTTCAAAATTATAGGAGAAATGATTGACAAATTTTTTCGCGAGCTCAGGGAAAGACCTAATGCCCGAAGGAAGATGTGCGAACCATTCAGCGGCTTGACCATTGAGGCTTCTTGGAAACAGTCTCATTAAATATGTATCATTGTTCGAGACTTCTAAGCAAGGAAGGTAGAACTCCTTAAGATGATCCCTAGGGTCTCCCTTTCCCTTGTATTTGTCAAATTTGGGTGTTTCAAAATTTTTGGGGAAAGGGGGCATGTACAACGTTCGATCAAACGGATAGGGACAAATATCCTCAAAAGAATAATGCTTGCGTTTGTCCCCAGTTTGTATATCGTCTACTTTTTGAATCAAGGCTTGTACAACGCTTGTTAGATCTGGGGTTAGTGGCGGTTGTGGTGTGTAGGTTTGCTGATTGGTGAGATGTTGGAGATTGGGTGGGATTTGATGTTGGGGTTTTGGGAGATCATGTTTTGGTACTGTGGAGTGGTGTTTTGGTTGAGTTGTGCGAGATATTGTTGGTAAGCATGGATTTGTTGGAGCATATGGGGAGGTATTTGAGGATTGGGATTATGTTGTGTTGATGATGCTACGGGGTTTTGTAGATACGTGAGATTAGACGGATTGACATTGGATGGGTTGACGTTGGATGGATTGACATGTGATGCATTAACGTTAGATGGATTGGTCGTGTTGTAAGGTGGTTGTGAAAAGAATTGTCTCATGTAGGCTATGGTTTGGGGATTGAGTAGAGGCACACTTGCAAAAGCACTTGCATGCGTGGGATTCCCTTGGATGCCCAAGGTGATTTGCGGAACGGAAGAGTTTACGTTAGTTATCGTAGTGGATGTGATTACGGGTTGGGAGGTGGTAGGATTGGAGACATTTGTGGAAATCATAGATGTGGTAACATTAGAGCTTGTGGGGGCGGTAGATACGACGGGAGTTGAGGTTTGACAGACGGTAGGTTGGGCGTTTGATGTAGATGGTTTGGAGGATGTGGTAGGATTGGTGTTAGGGGTGGATGGTTGGGACGATGTCATGTTGTGGGGTGGTTGGGCACCAATTTTGAGGAGGTAGTCAAGATATCTATTTGGATCTAACCTTAGGACTTTGTCAAGCATGTCCATGTTATTGGCGTCTTGTGTAAAGTTCAAGACATCTTGATCATCTTGGGACATGCTGGTGACATTTTGGATGGGTGGTGGTGGTGGTGGTGGTGGTTGCAAGAAATGGAAGGGATTTTCATTGGGATTATATGTCAGGATTTGAAAGATCGAAGGTGGGTTGTGTGTTTGGTTGATTGGTAGGTTGTTGTCATTGGTATTAGGCATTCCTATGCCCATATATTGTCCAAAGTCTGCCATTGCTTGATTCTTCTTGTGTTGTGATCTAGTTATGGGCATGCAAGTGTATGGATTTGATTTTGAGGTGGATGAAAGGGGGATGGAGACCTTAGAGAATTCAAATTGATTTGTTGGACCCAAAGAGGATGTGGTAGTGGAATGGAATAAAAGATGAAAGGGTGTTTGTAGTGTGATAAAGGATAGGTTTTCACTTCTAAGAGATGAGTCTTCAAAAAAGTGTCACTCTAAGGATGATAAGAGTGGGTGATATTGATCTTTACAAAAATTTGGACCAAAATGGTAGATGATAGATGAAGTTTGCTTGAGGATGATTTGACGGAAGGGATTTTGATGTTGATTTGGAGGGTGAGATTTTTAGATGAATTAGATGTTTGGTACGAGAGATTAGGATGATGTTTTTGAAAAGGATTTGAAGGTCAACAAATGAGCTTGAGTAAGATCTAGTTTTGTGTTGCACAAATGGATGTTTCTCTTTGTTTGGGGTAGACTAATGACCTTACACAAAGAAGGATGATTATTTTACTTGAAAGGTTGATTAATGACTCTCCTAGCAAAATATGATGTCAAAGGTGAAATCTAGATCTAGCTTTAGCTCAAAGGGATGACGAGTTTTAGATGTTGGTTGATGGTTCTTTGATGGGTGTTTGGATTTGGAAGATTTTGGATATGTTTTTTATGAGAGAAGTGAAAGGATTTTGGAATGATTTCTTGTAACAAGGATGTTTGTTTGGTCCAAAAAGTATGCAAAGATTAATGAGGATGAATGGTTATGAAATTGAGTGGATTATGATATTGCAAGGGGTTTGATAATGATAATGATTGATTCTCTAAGGTCAAAATGAAGATATGATTGGAATTTTTTAGAAGAAAATGAGTGGGGTATTGACGGATTTTTTGGAAGGTGATTATGGATTATGGTCAGGCAGGTGCTAAAGATCACAATGGATTTTTTTTTAGTTTCAGGTAGGTCAGTCTACAAATAGTGCCAATCCACAGGTGAAATGGTGCCAAAAACAGACAGAGATGGCACTGAAACAGGTCAGTGTTGGTCGAGGCTCTGGAAAAGATAGGTTTTGATGACAAATTTGGATTTGTATTGATATGAAGTTTGATCAAATAATTTTTGTTGTCTCTTGGCAAGTTTCTTGAAAGCACTTTAAGAACAATAACACACAATAACCAAGATTTTGTTTGTGAAAAGACGTGGGATTTTTAAAGAAGCACTTTGTACAACCTAAGGCAAAGATAGGACAATATTTGTTGAATCCCCTAGCTGCGCTTATTTAAAGTGGGTAGCTCCAAGATCTTGGTAGCACCAGCTCCCCCTTATAGTGCACTCACTTCTCACACATACCAAGATCTAGGTTTCCATGAAGGCTTGTCCCTCACCAAACCTTAGGATTGTCCCTACTACCTTGGCTAAGAACCGAATGAATCAGGGCCGCTTCAAAGGTTACCCTTCTGTGTCAACAAATCAAAGGTTTTTGGCTCACTAAAATAAAGGTTTGTAGTAAGTACATTCGTTCAGGTGGCCATACGTGCGGCAACGCTACTCTCCGTTGTGGAGTCTACTAGCCTTCAAGGGTTACACCTTGGAGGGTTTTGGGGGAGGTTGGCTGTCGGTATGACACAACAACACCTGTTGCTTGTGACTTTTGTCACAAACACATTATTTATATAGCCACTCGAAAGAGTTTGGCTTTAGCTTGTTGCGGCTTGGGTCGTTCCCACCTTTCGAAGTGGGGTGGCAGGCCCTCTAAAGGTTTAAAAAAAGTAATACAAACACAAAAATACTTTTGTTCCCCATGTTCATACAAGGATGTGAAGGGGAGCATACGTATATTTTGTGCTTGGGTTACACTAAACAAGGTTCATTTTTTTTGTTCTTGAATTATGTTGGGGGTGATTTATGTGAGTGTTGTGAGAAGCTTTTGATTCCCAAGATCACCAATGGTGCGAGGGAAGAGAATACACTTTTCACCACATAAACATTATCACAAAACACTTCATACAATTGATTTGTTTTCTTGTTTAGATGAGTGAAAAATGCAGGTTTGTTGTTCTTTTTAATCCAATGAATTATGATGCACTTTGTGGTTCTTTTTAAGCCCAAAAATGAGATGTTTGTAGATTTGTTGGCAAGCACTTGTTAATTTTAGAGCACCAAATTCAAATGTTTTTTCTAAGCTAAAGGCACATAAAGATTTTGTTTATTGTTTGTTGTTGTTTGATCAATTTTAGTGTACCAAATTGAAATGTTGTTTATGCTAACATATAAGGGTTCTCTTTTAAGCACCAATTGAAGTGTTTTTTTAAACTAAAGATAAAAAACCCTGCAAGAACTTGTTAGTGGCTTTAGAATGATGATGATGACCTGTAAATAACTTATCAGTCCCTACACAGAACCCAAGGTTAGCCTAGAAAAATAGCGCTAAAACAAAGACCAAATGGCTCCACCGTCGACTGTAATGGCGCTATTGATAGAAACTGACCCAAAACCTAATTGCCCTAGAAAATAGCGTTAAAATACGTACAGATAGTGCTGATATACAACATAGCACTAAACAGACAGACAAAATGTGCTAGAAAAATAGATAGTGCTACAATATATATCAAAAAGTGCCAAAACTGATGATTGCGCTAGTATGGATGAAACAAGGCACCACTGCGTGTGTGTTTGAATGGTTAGGTCAACTGTGGAATATAGTCCTACTCTGGGTGCTGATAGCACTGATACAGGGTTGAGATTGTCAGGCCTGCAAAAACAAAGTTTTCCTAACCAAAACAGGGGCTTAGACTGTAAAGAGAGGGATCTTGTTAGCCATTGTTAGCAGTAAAACAACCTAGTGAATGGAAACCAAGACAAGATGAAAGCAAAAATGTATGTTTGGTCCTTAAGAAAATTTTGACATGATCTCCCCTTCTTCCTGCACGACCCATGCAAAAATAGAAAGGAAATCAACCCCTGAAATGTCAAGAGACACGAACAACAAACAAGAGATAAATTAAAATGGACAAGAGATGTCATGTCAAAAAAGGTGCCAATACAGTCAGAAAATAGCACCAAAATAGGAGTTAAATGGTGCCACTACGCAAGGAGATAGCGCTAAACCTACAAAACATGTCTAAACACCACAAAAACTCACACAAGATGTTAGATTGAGACCTTGTGGGTCCCACCGGGCATGCCAATGTGATTAGGAGGTTCAAATTGACTAAAAATGTAAACCAAATGCATGCAAAACAAGAAGTTATACCTTGATATGAAGACCCAATCTCATGAGGGTGAAGGAGATTTCACCCAAATGCTCCAAGATATACCCTAGATACTAAGAAGAGATGTGAAATGCTCTCAAGCTCACAAATGCAACTCAAGAACCTACTTAGCTCAATGGATATTTTGGCATGGCAATATTACTTAGAAATTAGATGATCAAATGGCTTGGAGGATGTTATATTTATAAGCATTTTGGAGAGATTTTGATCCAATGGTTGAGATTGATTTGGGAGATCAATGGTGGAGGATACAGATGATGTGGAGGGCTTAGATTTCATCTTAGAAAATGGAGGGTTAGGAATAATGATAAATTTTATATTCATCTTGGAAAAGGGGTGAATTAAATGAGGTTGGGTGAGATGTGTTATTTGTGAATTAAAAATTCACATGGGGAAGGGTAAAATGAATTAAAAATTCATTTGGGGAAGAGTGGATATTAATGAGTTATGACATGTGTAAGGGGTGTAAGAGGTATTAAATGAAGATTATGACACGTGTATAAAAAATTGATTTATATGAGATATATTTTAATTTTTTATTTGTGGGATGTGGGGAGGAGTGTTAATCAAGGTTTGACCATTTTAATTAGGGTGATTAGCCTAATTAATATGGCTGGAAAAATTTAGGGAATGGGTTAAGGGGAGGTTAAGATTAATTAAATAAGGTTTTATTCAATTAATCCTAAGGCTAGGATGAGATAGGCTAGGGTAGGCAATTAAAGAATGACTATTTAATTACCTAGGGTAGGGATAGGTTAATTAATAGGCTGAGTTTTTTTTTATGGGTAAAAGGCCGAAGCCATTAATATATAAAATCAGTAATAAAAATATAGCTCTGTTCAGTGCGGGCACCGGTAGGAAAGAATAGAGCGAAGAAAACCTCCGGTCTAGCTCGGGACTTATGCAGTCCAGTACATAGTGTTTATTTATAAATCTTATACAGGGCAATGCCCAACAAGGATAAATCCTTCCTTACAAAATTTCTGAGATACATGTACAGTCATTGCCCTTATCATGGGCCTTTCTTCTGATATAACCTTGCTATATGTCTTTTTGGTTCTCCGGCCCCTGGGATGTCTTCTAGGGCATCTATCATTAGACCAACTATCTTTTATCCATGTGAGGGAGCTTCTTCTGATTTGCTCATACCAGAGTACCTGTCTTACCTTGAAACACATGACAAACTTCCATCTCTTTTTCGTATGTTAGCTATACATAAAAGGAAATAAATAAATATTCATTTTCCTGCATAAACTTGTTAGAACTCTTTATCATTTGCCTAAGAGAGAAGAATAAAATACTTGCTCTTTCCAAGCTTATCAGAAGTGTCAACACATACTTGTTTCAATGTTAAAATCAAATCGAGTTGAGAGGGGAAATCCCAGACTTGTTGACTGATCAAATATATATACTAACATCTATATATATATATACTTGTATAAATGCAAATATTTATACCTATATGTGTGTATATGTATGTGATCTAAATAATAATATTATTCCAAGAGAGTTTCAATTAGATCTTAACGATTCTATCCCATCATTGAGAAAGTTATTACCTATCAAATCATACTAGTTATATATCTCAAATGAGCTGATATGAGAGCCAAAGATATACTTGAGACCTCATTATTGCATTTCTAGTTTCCTGCCTTCTCACATGTCAATTGTGATTCAAGATTTAAGCAAAACATCATTATTTCTAACCTCTTTACCGAGCCAATCTGCTTCAAGCATAATGTCATTATTCTTCATTTATGGAGATCAAATCATACCTCAATCTCTTCCTTCTTGGGTACTGAGTCCAGTGCTGAGGGGAGCCGTGCAAGATTTAAATAATAAAATGACTATTAAGATATTTTGAAAACTCTAAAGCCATGTATCTATATATATACATCTATCTATATATATATTATATATATATAGATATTTATAAGAGAAAAGAAAGGTGGTACCTTAGAAGCGTGTAAACATGATTGATACTGCCTGCTCCATTTAATACTATTCAATGGATGAGGCTATTCATAGGATGGTTCTTATTTTATAACACTCCAGTTTCCTCTTCCATCATTCCCAATGCCTTTTCAATTTTCAGTTATCTTTACAGCGGAAGCCATCAATTACGGAGGGATGGAGACCCTTGTACAGTTGGTTAGCACCAAATGTCAAATGGCCTTCCTAGGACCTGTTACTTTGCTTTGATTGCAGCGTATGCTCCATCAGTCTGATGAACTAATGGTTGGAGCCATTCGAATGATTGTTGGAAGAAAGTTTATGGGAGAGGCTAAAAGGTATAGGGTTGATACCGACATCTCTTCTAGGGTGCTAGCAATGTTGCTAGAGCTGGAGATTGACAAAGGAACAACAGGGCAGATGATGAGGGGCTTGTTCAATCCTGAACACTTAGGGGGTTTGGAGGTAACCCTGGAAGCTACAAGTATTGGTGTTGGGATACCACGACCAAGGGATATGGATTCTTTAGATGATCCCGATGCTATTCTGAAGCTCTATCCTTTCATTTTAATCTCAGAGGACCAGAACTCATGATGGTCAAAGTAAAGGAGCAAATAGCTGTAGGATTCATCCAAAAGGTCCTCGGTCTGGTGGAAGAAGAAGGGTTTGAGTGGGTAGCATCTTTCAACCTTCAGTTGCTCGAGTATGATCAAGAGTAAGTTGAAGAAAGCCTAAATTTTGTTAACTTTATGTAAGTTACCGAGCTGTAGGCTTATAATAAGCTTCATAATGGCTACCTTTTGATTATAGAAATAGAAAGTAGTCCTTATGTGGACAAGACAATATAATCAATGTTGATATTATGAATAGACCCAGCAATGTCCCTAAATCTTCCTCTGCTGTAGCAATTTCTGACAGACTTTTTATTTTAAATATAGCCAGAGACTTAAATCCCTGAATCTGATAGAAATTTATGGTTTGGTATGAATGTATGACATTAGATCCAAGTAAAGATCTTAATGGTTTAATGGGAGGAATAAATAGTTAAGAGAATGCTTTCATGGAGAAATAGAGTAGACAATATTTCTTTCATGTTTCAAGTAGAGTTTAATATTGCTTCATTAGAGCTAAATTCTACATAAAGGCCTCAACCCCTTTGTTAGCTTCAATATGAACATACAGTAGGCTTATTATAAGATTCATCATATCTACCTTTTGATTGTATAAACAGAAGAAAATATAATCATTGAAGAAATTATAAAAAGACCCAGGGAGGTCCCTAAATCTTTCTCTGTTGTAGCATTTCTGACAAACTTTTATTAAATATAGCTAGAAACTTAAATCCCTGCTTCTGAAAGAATTTAAAGGTTTGGAATGAATATATGTCATTAGAGCATGGAAAGAACTTATTGGTGTTAAGTATGAGAATAGCATACAAAGAAAACATAATCAAGTTCAGAAGACAACGGTTCAGGGTTTCGAGAGTAGGTATAAAAGGCTGTGTTTCATGTTTGGATAGTTTGGTAATGTAATTGCAAGAGTTCTTAATGTGATTTGCCAACCATTATAGTGAAGTCTGATTTTAATTCTTAACTAATTTTTATGAAAAGACTACAAATCTCTATCAAACTTCAAATCTTTAATTTGAAGTAATCTACAACTGACTTATAAGAGTTTGAGTTCATCCCAGCGAGTTGGTAATTTGAGAGATGTTCTCAGTTGTTCTATCATACTCCAATGTTGTCTTGAAATTAGATATCCATAGAAGCTCAGTGTTTGTTTAGAGTATGTCATTAGAACAAGTGAAGATCTAACTGGCTTAATGAAAGGTACATATATCTAAGAGAATATAAGCAAAAACAATCTTAAATATAGAGATAAACTAAACAACCCTTCTCCATTATTTCAGATAGAATTTAATATTGCTTCATTAGAGCTAAATTTAGTGGAAAGGCAGAAGCCATCAGCCCCTTTGTTAGCCAGGGAGTCAGCTTTACTATTACCTTCTCGAAAGATGTGATTAAATGTGCACCTTCTAAAAGAAGCAATGATGTCGAGGGCATTAGCCAGAAGGGAATTTAGTCTCCAGTCAGGGATGCTCCCTTTTCGTAAGGCATTAATGATGATCGCAGAGTCTCCTTCGACCTCTAATTTTTCAAATTTCAGATCTTTGTAGATTCTCAGTCCTTCAATGAGGGTAGTTAATTCTACTGTGTTATTTGTTGCTTCTCCTAGGGGTTTGGCTAAAGTTGCAATTTCTCTCATTTCATAATCATGGATTACACAGCCTATACTTGCGGCTCCTGGGTTGCCCCTAGACACCCCGTCAAAATTTAGCTTGAACCAACCTTCTTTAGGAGGTTGCCACTTACATTCCTGTCTCTTGTTGGAGGAGTTATGGTTACTTGGTCCCACAAAGGAGGGCAGTTTTAGTCCTACCCATCTCCCACGCATCTTTTCATCCCAGTGAGTCATTGTAGCTTCTTTTTTGGAGTTATTTAGAACCCTACTGTTGACAATTTCTATGATAACGGCTTCAAACTTAATAATTAGCTGTTCAACAGTCAATTTTCTATCTTTAAAGATTCTTCTATTTCTTTCTTTCCAAAGCTCCCATAACATGACCGAAGGGGTAATTGTCCATAACATATGGTAAATGCTTTGTTTGTGAGTATTAGGCCAGCATTGGAATAGGTTCAGAATGTTATTAGGAAGGGCAGTAATCTATCCCAGCTTATTGCTTAGCCAATTCCAACATTTATTAGAAAATTGACAATTGAGAAGAATATGGTCTGCTGTTTCTTGATCCTTTTCATAGAGGGGGCATCTGCTAGGCCCCTCATATCCCATCTTAGTGAACCTATCCACAGTTAGAATTTTCTTCTATAGGGCCATTCATGTAAACATCCCAGCTTTTGGGAGACAGTTCTTATCCCAACATAGTCTCAGTGGTATCTCTGATTTTGGTCTAAGCTGCTGTTTGATTAAAATTTTATAACCATCCTTAGTTTTATAGTTTCCTAATTTGGCCTTGTCCCAGACTAATCTATCTATGTCTCCTTTGAGGGATACCTTCCTTTTGTTAAGGGTGTCAAGTAGTTTCTTTTTTTCATTATTCGGGATGTTCCTATTTTCCAGGGATTTCCATTTCCATCCTTGATTCTCCCCATGATTGGGGAAATCTATGTAATCTTTTACATGTTTCCCCCATTGGGATTCTAGGATTCTTTTGGCATTTTCTAAGTTATCCAAGCTACTTATTGTCTCAAACCCCCCCATGAGTCATCCCAAAAAAGTGCTTGATTACCGTCACCAAGACTCCAAGTCAGTTTGTCCATTATGAGCTTTCTACAATCCATCATAAAATTCCAAAGCTGAGAGCCTTTAGGGGGGTTAGTCATTCTGAATAGGAAGGCTGGTTCCTCACCTCTAAGGTACTTGTTTCTGAGGATTTTAACCCACTTTAAATTAGGCTGCTGGTACATTTTCCATACAAGTTTAGCGTCTAATGCCTTACTCTATTCCCCGATGTTTTTCAAACCCAATCCACCTTCCTCTTTTGGTCTAGAAATCTTGTCCCAAGCAACAAGTGCCATTTTCTTTTTATCCTCTAAACCTTGCCATAGGAAAGTTCTTAGGGTTTTGTTGATTTCTTCACGTTTTTCTACTGGAAGATTCATACAGGATAATTGGTATATTGGGATAGCTAAGAGAACCAATTTTAACATTGTTACTTTACCTGCTGAGGATAACCATTTGCCTTTCCACGATTCCACTTTTTTCCTGATCTTAGAAGTGATATGTTCCCAGAGATCATTAGTCTCATTGCTTTTACCCAAAGGTATGCCTAAATATTTACATGGCATTTCCCCTCTTTTAAAAGACAAGATTCTGCAAATTTCCCTTTCAGTTTCAGGATCTATGTTGAAAAAATAAATTACTGATTTATCAGCATTAACCTCCTGTCCAGAGGCCCTACAATAGGAGTCTAGGATTTCTTTGAATGCCTTAGCTTCTTTGATGCACTCCACACCGAAGAGCATAGTATCATCTACAAACTATTGATGAGTTGTAGGATCTACACTAGAACTGATTTTGATTCCTTGGATCTTTCCTTCTTCCCTAGCCTTGGTGATTATTCTCCCTAAAACTTCTGCCATTATAATAAAGAGAAAAGGGGAGATAGGGTCCCCTTGTCTCAATCCCCTTGAGATACTAAAAAAACCTTCTAGGGTCCCATTGATTAAGACTGAGATCTTAGGGTTAGAAATACATGCATAAATGAGGTTTATCCATTGTTTAGTAAAACCAAAAGCTTCTAAGGTTTTGCAAAGGGAACACCAGTCAACCTTGTCGTAGGCTTTATTGATATCTAGTTTAATTAACATACTAGGTTTTTTATTTTGCTGTATGGTGTGAATGGCATCTTGGGCTATAATAACTCCATCAAATATGGATCTTCCCAGCACAAACCCTGTTTGCTCGTCACTTATGATGTCTAGTAGAACTGTCTGAATCCTATTGGCCAAGGTTTTAGTGAGGATTTTATAAATAGTATTACAAAGAGAAATAGGCCGTAGATCCCCTAGGCTTTTTGGCTTCTCTTTTTTTGGAATGAGTGTGAGAAAAGTATTATTTACCTCTTTTAGAAGGCTGCCCGAATTTCTTGCCCCTTCTAATGCTTCGACTACTTCATCTCCTATGAAGTGCCAACATTTCTGGAAGAAGAAGGATGGGAAGCCATCTGGTCCTAGAGCTTTGTCTGGTTGCATTTGAGAGATCGCCAACTCGACCTTAGTTTTGGTGAATTTACCATTGAGAACTTTGTTTTGATCCTCCGAGATAATCCTAGGAATATCTTTCAATATGGCTTGTTGGTGCAGCCAATTCGATCCCTCCTAATTATTAAGAATATTTTCAAAATACCTAACCATTTCACATGCAATTTGTTGAGGATCTTCGATCCAGACATTATTCGTATCTTTAATTTTAAAGATTTTATTTACATTTCTGCGTACTCTGGTGCTGTTATGAAAGAACTTAGTGTTTTTGTCTCTAGCTTCCAGCCAGGTCTCTTTGGACTTTTGAAGCCAAAAGATTTTCTCTTTGGCTAGGATATCTTCATATTCAATTTTTAGCTATTTTTCTTTTAAATATGATTCAGCGTCCATGCCTTTAGTAATCACACTTCTGTTGAGGTTTTCAAGTTCCTCTTCTAGCTTAGTTTTGATCTCGAAGATATTACCAAAGTTAGTTTTGTTCCAACTAAGAAGCTTACATTTGATAGTTTTTAGTTTGGATATTAAACAAAAAAGCTTAGAACCAGATATTCTAGTTTCTTTCCACCATTGCTCAATTAGGGTTATAAGGTTATTATCTTTGACCCACATTTGTTCAAATTTAAAGGGGCATCATTTGGGTTGGCAGTCTTTTGAGATACTTAGCTGGACTGGGTAATGATCGAAGCTTGAGTATGGTAAGATCTCAGCCGTTAGAATATAAGAGAGTTGAGCCCAATTACCCTTGAACATGAATCTATCAAGTTTTTCTGCAATATTGCTAAAGCCCTTTCTTCTGTTATTCCATGTAAAACCTTCTTGTGCAGTTTTAATTTCTAATAAATTGTTCTACTGAACCCAGTCTTTAAAGTCGTTCGCTACTGTGGATAGCCTTATAGAACCTCCCGACTTTTCTTTAGGGTCTAGTATCGCATTGAAGTCTCCACCCATAATACATGCTTGATCTTGTAAAGTTACCATGAATTGTTCTATTTCTGTCCAAACTAATCTCTTATCCTGGTTCTGAGAAGGACCATAAATGTTAAGGAGAAAAAAGTGTAGATTGCTTCTGATGCTTCTGACATTCCCAATCATCTAGTTCTTCTTACAACTTATCACTTAAAATGAAACCACTCTAGGATCCCAGTGTAGGAGTCCAGACAACACTGAGAAGGGGGGTGAATCAGTGTTGTATTAGTTTTCAAATATTTTACAACTTTTTGCAAGCTTTCTCTTACAGAACAAATAGAGAGGAATATATTAATGATTTGTGCACAAGATTAATAATGAGGAATGTGAACAAAACTTAATAAGCAAAGCACTAATATACACACATACAGATGAAAACAATATTAAACATGACACATGCTTTTCATGAGTGGAAAACCCTTCTTGGGTAGAAAAACCACTCAAAATTGCCTCACTGGCTTAAATGAAAACCTCACTGGTTACAATGTTTAAAAGCACCAACTTCAAGGAGCACCAACCCCTAATTCTTTTTGAAGCACCAACTTCAAGGAGCACCAACCGAACCCCTAATAAGAACAAATTAAAAACTCAGAGGGTTTCTCTGTTTCAATACAAAACACTTCTTCTCTCACATGTCTATCAAATGGCCATTCTTCTCATCAACCCAAATCAAAATACAAAACTCAGATATTCAACATAATCAACCATGTATCCTGATCCACTCAACAACACACATCCAATATTCATGTGAAGCCAATAAATATAAGATCCCTCCCTGCATTCTGCAAAATCAATTTCTTGACCTTTCATATTCTCCAAATCACAAAACCCTTCAATCTGATTATCTTCTCTGCCTGCAAAATCCTTCAAACAAATTTTCATTATCCTCTTTACAAAACCTTTCATCTTCACTTGAATTTTCATCAAATTGAATGTCTTCAACAATTTATTTTTCAATCTGCCCTTGTATTCTTTCATCTGCCCTGCATAAACAAAATCATGAAAGAAGTCCAAACATCTTCAATAAAATTTGATCAATAAAATCTCTAAGAACTTTCATCTTCTCTGCAAAAGAAAATCTCCTTTGTCTTCTTCAAAAAAATCTTTCAAAATATCTCTGCAAAAATAACTTCACTAGTCTGCAATAAAAACATCTCTGATATTTTTTTTTCAAGATCTCATAAAAACATTTCTTCAAAAACCATTTTGTTCTCTTCTCAAAAATATAATCACTCTGCATTATATTTTTCTTTTATATTCTCTCAAAACAATCCTTTCAAAAACAATCTCCAATCTCCATAAATATTTCCCTTACAAAAAATCTCCTTAAAAAATCCTAATATCATCTCTTGGAGTTGATAAATAAAAAATTTCTAATAAAGAAATTGATAGCTTTCTTTTAAAAATAAAACTCTCCATTTTTAAAAGACCTAAACGTGGTATGAGCCAACCACTTAGAATTTAAACAAAGTTTCTAAAAACTTAAAGCCATAAAAGGCTTAGTGACTTGGCATCCATAATAGAAACTTTAATGAACATATAGTAAGCTCCTCAAAAAAAGGCAATTTTAATGTCTTTCATAAATAAAATGGTGATCTTCAATTTTCAGGCTCCCTCCTCATAAACATATATTAAGCTCCCTAACAATTCAATGCCTTCCTTTTTTTATTAAAAACTTGCTCCCCATTCGATGCTTTACTAGGATGAGAGGATAATATAAAAATCCACTAAATTCGATGCTTTTTAAAAAACTTTAGTTAAACTCTCCAAAGCATCAGGCTCCCTTATATTTCATAAAGCATTTAAATGCTTTTTAAACTTATAAAGCCTTCAAGGAAATCGGGCTCCACTTCCTTATAAAGAATGTTCAAGGGATTTTTCTTAAACCATTCCATGATTTCTTTTTCTTCTTAAACCATACGATGCCTTTTTTAATTAAAGAATAAATCTCTTCAAATATAAAATAATTCATGCCCACCATACTTTTAAATGTGACTATCACACATGAAATTGGTGCTCAACACTTATATGTTTAATTTTTCCTTTTGGTGCTCCACCGCTCATTGTAATTTTTGAACTAAGACCAGTGTTAACGGTAAACCAAGATGAAGTAGAAGCATTGACACTATATCATGCAACATTGAGTATGAGAAAACAATCATCCTCTATCTGAATGTCAACATCATATGTTATATAGATATCAAACCTTTACTAACATAACAAGCATGATGAACATGATTGAACCCTGAACTTTGTATTCATCCTGACAAGAAGCAACTCCTGAAGTGAAGTAAATGAACATTATACCATGAACATCAATCATTAAGAAGAACATCATGAGTATCAGATAAGTGAAACAATATGACATCAAACCTGAGAACACAACACCTTTTGGCATCAATGACAATCAGTCACCATCAATCTCCCCCTTTGTCATTGATGGCAAAACAACCTGAAGCAATTTTTCTTTCTCCCCCTTTTTGACATCTGATGACAAAGACTATTATCTCCCCCTGAGAAAAATAACTCCACTAAAAGATGTTAAAGCTTGATCATAACATTTACAAACACATTGCATTATGAGGGATTTGAAGACATAAACTCCTGTTATCTTGTTATATCTGATGACAATACCACTTCTTATTACAATACCACTATAAAGATGAAGACTGACACACTCCTGATAACAAACAGTTCTTCTTTAATCAACAACACTTTTTGACCCACATGACAAATCTCCAATGAATCTATTTGCTTCCCTTGTGTCAAAGTTCACAAACAAATCACTGCTCATAAATACCACTGGTACACACTGACAAGAATAATCAACATAACTCAACTCAACTCAGCACTGATCCACTTCCTGAAATAGACTGAAGCAACGTATCAACCTAAAGTATACCATCCAATTACTGACAACTGCCCTTCCAAGCTAAGAAAAATCATGGCACCATCAAACACCTTTTGACATCACAATCAACATTTCTTGTATCAATGTAAAGACAACAAGCTCTCATCAAGATTATTATGACATCTTTGTAATGAACCATTCTCATTATGAAGAGCATCATAATACAACAACATTAAGCCAAACAAATTTCTGAAACATAATATCACTTTTTGACACAAAACCAATATGAGGATGAAGAAGACTTATCTCTGCAACCAAATACCAACTTCTTGAACACTTTGCAAAGAAATCATAAACACACTGATACTCTTTGATGAACAATTTTGCAGCCAAAAATTATGAAGACTCCTCATCACACAGTTCCAACACCAGATGACATGATGACCACCTTTATAAGACCTATTCAAGTTTTCCATGATAGTGACACAACACAACACCAACTAGTATTACCATCATCAGCAGATTCAAGACCTTTACTTGCCTCTGATTAACTGATGAACTTGAAGAAGAACAAGGCACCACCATCAATTTCATAAGCAACTCTAGATGTCATAGCTTGATGAATTCTGTATGAAACATATTAGTGAGGAAGATCATCAATGAAACAAATGAAACACTGTCTCCAAATCACCTGAAAGCTTCAATACTTATACAAAACGTATGCCATAAAACATAACTCAACAATGTAGTAGATATGAACATCAAATTGACTTCTTTGATATGAGCATGAATTTCATGCAAAGACTACACTTTTCACCAATAAAAACAGTACGAATCACAATACACAAGAGATGTTCTTGCCAAGGCTTCCAACATGAACTATCATCCTCCTGTTCTGCACAAGACACTTTTCACAACATAAGAACTGATCCCTTTTTAACCTTGTAATCCAAATTAACCCATCAAGACTGCACAACACCTTGCAAAAACCAAATGTAGAGACAAGAATTATGAATTAACTTCCTTCATTTGTAACCTCCTTAGCCAATCATATCTGATTAAAACAACTTGAGAGCATCTAAATTGATTTTAAATTTCACAATCTCACAAACAGGAACACTCCACTTCTGAAGAGAAGTAAAATCATTCATAAACCAAGTTATTCAATATCAACAATTTCTTTGTGAACTGAACATTTGAACATCATTTCAACATCTTGTATGCTTACTGAACCAAAGAATACCTGTATCACTGATACACACTAAAAAACAACTTAGTTAGCAACACCATCATCGGTTATTTCACAAAATTTGCAAGAAAGATAAACATAACAAGATCATCATCTCCTCCTGAAACTTCTTGGGGATAAATGATAGGATATGAACAACTCCCCCTCACATCAAGCTATCAATTATTCAACTGATGAAGTGAATTGTGCAAGATGCACAAGTTTAGATTCTGACTTCTCTTTACTTTCTTTCTGCTTCCACACTTTTACAGGTGCTTTCTTCCTCCAAACCTTTTCAGCTTTTGTCCTTTTCAACCTTTTCAAATCAGGTGATGTATTTCTGCAACTATGTGCTTTATGACCAAGAGAGTTGCAATTATAACAAATTATATTGTAGTTATAATCAAATGACTGATGATACCTTTTTGACATCCCTTAAACAATTATGTTACGATTCCATGCAGGATCATCATATCTTCTATGCATCTGACAATTCCTTTGTATGTGACCAACATTATTGCAATTGTAACATACAAGACTTGTGCAATTAACTGCTTTGTGTCCAAAATGATTACAAGTATAACAATAACCATTAAATGAATAGTTATACCTATACATGTATGCTTGTCTTACACGAGCAGTTCTTCTGAAATTTCTTCTCTCAGCTTCACACTTCTTTTTACCTTCAGGGGCAGTAGCATGACTTAAATCAATTTTCCTTCTTGGAATTTCATTAGCTTTGGAGCACTCTCCTTCTTCATAACCAAGTGGAATAGTGTCTCTATGTTGTTTTTGTTTACTTAGCATCTCTTCAAGTTTGAGATTTTTTTCAAACTGCTTCTTAATATCCTCAAGTTCTTTTCTTAAATAGACTTGTTCTCCTTCAAGCCTATGACATTTAGCTGCTTTAGTTTCCAACTTAGACTTTTTTACATTGGCTATCCTTTTAGCTTCCTCAACTTCAACCTTCAAATTGATAATTAATTTGTCTGATTCACCAACTTGACTTCTCAAGTTCATAACCAGATTTCTTGCCTCTTCAAGTTCTGAAACAACTTTGTCCTTAGAGACTTTTTCATGTTGAAGCTGATCTTCTAGTTTCTTATTCTCTTTTTTGAGCTGCTTGATTATATCCAAGGCACACAATAATTCACCTTCTAAATCAACTTCACAATCATCTTCATCAAACTCCTCTTCATCTTCATCCATAAAGAATGCTTCTTCTTTACCATCAATCTCAACAGCAAAATTATCTTTAGTTCCTCAAGTTCTTGTCTCATTACATTCATATTCAAGTCTTCCTTTTTATCAAAATTCTCAACTACAGGACCATTCTGTGTATCAATCATCAGGGGTGACATATGAAACAAATCATTTCTAGGCTTAACTAAGGCATGTTTTACCATATTTTGATCAACATCTTTCTTTTCTCTATTTGAGACCTTAATTCTATTCTTCATACCCATTTTACTCCACTACCAGGACCTACCTGAGCTGATTAAGCTTCAAAAGGGAACTTGGCTCTGATACCAATTGTAGGAGTCCAAACAACACTGAGAGGGGGGGTGAATCAGTGTTGTATTAGTTTTCAAATATTTTACAACTTTTTGCAAGCTTTCTCTTACAGAACAAATAGAGAGGAATATATTAATGATTTGTGCATAAGATTAATAATGAGGAATGTGAACAAAACTTAATAAGCAAAGCACTAATATACACACATACAGATGAAAACAATATTAAACATGACACATGCTTTTCACGAGTGGAAAACCCTTCTTGGGTAGAAAAACCACTCAAAACTGCCTCACTGGCTTAAATGAAAACCTCACTGGTTACAATGTTTAGAAGCACCAACTTCAAGGAGCACCAACCCCTAATTCTTTTTGAAGCACCAACTTCAAGGAGCACCAACTGAACCCCTAATAAGAACAAATTAAAAACTCAGAGGGTTTCTCTGTTTCAATACAAAACACTTCTTCTCTCACATGTCTGTCAAATGGCCATTCTTCTCATCAACCCAAATCAAAATACAAAACTCAGATATTCAACATAATCAACCATGTATCCTGATCCACTCAACAACACACATCCAATATTCATGTGAAGCCAATAAATATAAGATCCCTCCCTGCATTCTGCAAAATCAATTTCTTGACCTTTCATATTCTCCAAATAACAAAACCCTTCAATCTGATTATCTTCTCTGCCTGCAAAATCCTTCAAACAAATTTTCATTATCCTCTTTACAAAACCTTTCATCTTCACTTGAATTTTCATCAAATTGAATGTCTTCAACAATTTATTTTTCAATCTGCCCTTGTATTCTTTCATCTACCCTGCATAAACAAAATCATGAAAGAAGTCCAAACATCTTCAATAAAATTTGATCAATAAAATCTCTAAGAACTTTCATCTTCTCTGCAAAAGAAAATCTCCTTTGTCTTCTTCAAAAAAATCTTTCAAAATATCTCTGCAAAAATAACTTCACTAGTCTGCAATAAAAACATCTGATATTTTTTTTTCAAGATCTCATAAAAACATTTCTTCAAAAACCATTTTGTTCTCTTCTCAAAAATATAATCACTCTGCATTATATTTTTCTTTTATATTCTCTCAAAACAATCCTTTCAAAAACAATCTCCAATCTCCATAAATATTTCCCTTACAAAAAATCTCCTTAAAAAATCCTAATATCATCTCTTGGAGTTGATAAATAAAAAATTTCTAATAAAGAAATTGATAGCTTTCTTTTAAAAATAAAACTCTCCATTTTTAAAAGACCTAAACGTGGTATGAGCCAACCACTTAGAATTTAAACAAAGTTTCTAAAAACTTAAAGCCATAAAAGGCTTAGTGACTTGGCATCCATAATAGAAACTTTAATGAACATATAGTAAGCTCCTCAAAAAAAGGCAATTTTAATGTCTTTCATAAATAAAATGGTGATCTTCAATTTTCGGGCTCCCTCCTCATAAACATATATTAAGCTCCCTAACAATTCAATGCCTTCCTTTTTTTATTAAAAACTTGCTCCCCATTCGATGCTTTACTAGGATGAGAGGATAATATAAAAATCCACTAAATTCGATGCTTTTTAAAAAACTTTAGTTAAACTCTCCAAAGCATCGGGCTCCCTTATATTTCATAAAGCATTTAAATGCTTTTTAAACTTATAAAGCCTTCAAGGAAATCGGGCTCCACTTCTTTATAAAGAATGTTCAAGGGATTTTTCTTAAACCATTCCATGATTTCTTTTTCTTCTTAAACCATACGATGCCTTTTTTTATTAAAGAATAAATCTCTTCAAATATAAAATAATTCATGCCCACCATACTTTTAAATGTGACTATCACACATGAAATTGGCGCTCAACACTTATATGTTTAATTTTTCTTTTTGGTGATCCACCGCTCATTGTAATTTTTGAACTAAGACCAGTGTTAACGGTAAACCAAGATGAAGTAGAAGCATTGACACTATGTCATTCAACGTTGAGTATGAGAGAACAATCATCCTCTATTTGAATGTCAACATCATATGTTAGATAGATATCAAACCTTTACTAACATAACAAGCCTGATGAACCTAATTGAACCCTGAACTTTGTATTCATCCTGACAAGAAGCAGCTCCTGAAGTGAAGTAAATGAACATTATACCATGAACATCAATCATTAAGAAGAACATCATGAGTATCAGATAAGTGAAACAATATGACATCAAACCTGAGAACACAACACCTTTTGGCATCAATGACAATCAGTCACCATCACCCAGATTACCCCAAGGCCTCCTGAAGCACCCTAAGCCAGAATTCCAACTAGCTCCCATATTCCTAACTTCTTATTTAGAGTGTCTATCTCATGTTTATTGAGTTTAGTTTCTTGGGTCATTAGTATATTTGGTTTTGTGTTGGTTATACAACATTTTATGATTCATTGTTTGTTAGGGGCATTGAGACCCCTAACATTCCAAGTGTAGACTCTCATGGTGCTGTGGGAAGGCACTTCCCCTTCCCTACATTAAACAGTGTGGTGATCTTAGTCTGATTAGTCGCCTCGCCTACTTTCTCTCTTAGTTCCAGTAGTGATTTCCTACCCCTTTTTTTATTACTTTTGGCATAATCTGGGGTATCCTTACTAAAATCAGTTATAGCAATTCCCAGCTGCAGGTTAGCTTCCTCTAACTCTCTATCTCCCTGCTCTTTTGGGTCCTCTTTATTACTCTCCTACCTTTTCTCCCATTCTTCAAGTTCCAGGATCTTGGTGATAAGATTTTCCTTCTCTTTGTTAGCTTCCTCAATTACTACTTCCTCTATTTCCTTGTTGAGGATCTCATTACATATCTCTTCTAGATCCCTATGGCTGATCTTATCTGTGGTTATCTGTTGATTCCCGGTCTCTTTATGTTTTTCCTCTATTTCATAAGTGTTTGGGACCCATTCTGGGGTCTCTAAAACCTCTGGATCTGTACTTCCTTCCCCTACTGGGGGGAAATTATTTCTGGTCTCTTCTACAGGAACTTCCCCCTCCTCAAGCTCCATCCTACCTTTGCCTATCTGAGGTTCATAAATCTACTTTGGAGACTAGGCCGCTACGGGTGTTTCTTTACCTATGCTTTCCTGTGTGTGGTTCATATTCTGTATAATGAAATCATGACTTTGACTCTGGGTATTTCCTTTGGTATTTTGAGAAGATTTAGGGCATTTTCTGGGCTGAGCTGATACCATACTTAGGTTTTGATTTTGTCTAGACAAATCCCTACTATCACAGCGGTGCTTCTTAAGGGGAGGAAGGCTAGTCCTCTAATATTCCACTATAAATCTGCCCTTGTTATCATTAAATCTAATGTTAACACCCGAATACTGGGGATTGGAGTTCTTAGTATGTATTTTTGAAACTCTGTTGATGATATTACTGAGGGAAGGACCCTGGTGAAATACCAGCTTGATACAATAATTAGCCAAATTAGTATTAATTTCAAGAGGTTTAAGGTCTTTAATGCTTATATCCATTTTTACTAATAGGAGAACATCTGAATGGGATAAGAAGTCCTTGTCCATATCTATGAATTCTCCTAGGTGATTACCTATCTCCCTTAAGATTTTGCTATGGATAAGCTCGACTAGGAGATTTGGTAATTTGACCCATCTAGCTAATTTAAGTTTCATTTTACTGGGGTCAAAATTTGGTTGCCAATCTACATATTCAAAATTATGCCCTTTATAGAACAAGCTTCTGCTATTTAATATTTCTTTTTTAAGGTCTGCACTTTTGCAATCAACGAATATGAAATCTTCTGAAGTGATAGTGATACTTACCTGATCTTTGAGGAGGACTTGGACCCAATCCACGATTTCCTTCGCAGGCTACCCTATCCCACACCATCAGATAAAGAAGCCGTGGGTTCTACAATGATTCCCCAGACCATCTAAGTAGATATTGCAAATATTTACTGATGCTTTCTTACCCATGGCCTCAAATTTTTGATAATGCCTTGAATTCATTTGTAGCCTTGACCAAGGGGGTTTGGGGTTTGCTTGCTCTTGACTTCCTAACTGGTTGTTGCCCCTCCCAAGAGTGTTAGATGTTGTGATTTCGATATTAGGGTTTTGAGGAATTGATCGATGGAGGGGTGCTCTGGTGTTTGATATGCTACTTATAAAGGGCTTTTCCTTTGAATGAAAGAACCTGGGGGCCGGTTTTGAAAAACCCTCTGCAACTCTTTGCCTTGGAAGGAAAGGGTGGGAGACAGTAGGGGTAGTTGAGCATTACAACTTCTTTCCCTGCCTAATGAATTACGATTTGCTCCAGTTGCAAATGTAGGGGTTGCTGAGGTAATTGGGATAACCCAAATCCCTAAAACCCTGGCTTGGGCATTCTTTCTAGAAGTAGTATCTGCCCTAACTCCCTATGCGATTTCCTACTCTTCATGATTTGCCAGCCTTGTTCCATGTGATGTTGCGGAGGGGGAGCCCAGCCCCTGTAAACCACCTTCTCCTTCCATTGCATATCACTGCGAGGGTGCTCCACCCTAGTTTCATATCTGACCTTATTGTTAATGTAGCTTTGTTGCAGGAGTTCTACTTTTTTTTGCATTTTGCTTTTTTTATATCAATTCCATTAGATAATAGGCTGAATTAATTAGTTAAACATGATTTACCTAATTAATTGGATTTAGTGAGAAGAGGGAAATTAACCAAATAAATATTGCATATTTATTTAATTAATTGGCTAATGTTGAACTATTGAATTAATAAAATTAATCCAATTGTTGGGGATAGAATGATGAAAAATTAGGTGATGAAGGGATAATTAATTAAATAAAAATTTAATTAATTGATTAGAAGGGAAATTGGTATGCTTAGGGATGTCGGGAGTCAGTTTGACGATGGAGACATTTTTAGGTGTCTACACTGTAATCTCTTTCTCTTTAAGTTTTTCTCTATTTGTGTCAATGTTAGATGGTGGAATGTTCTCTTGTTGAAGTTCATTTCATTGGGCAAAAGTTTGTCTTCTCTTCCTTCTTTCTCTTGCTTATGAGTTTCTTCTTGTCTTATTACTTATGTCTTCAAAATTAGTTTCATGTTTCTCCATAGGTTTTCTTATCTCAGAGGAGGAAGCTTGCTCAAATCTAATTTGTCTTGATGATGTGCTTTGTTTTCCATGAGCCACTCCTGATCCTTGTAAGGATGATGGTGGAGGAACCTCAACATAGAGTCCTTTAGCTTTCTCTCTAGGAAGTTCTAATGCGCGTTGTTCTTCTCTTGTTGCTTGACTAGGAGGCCCAGCCACTCTAGATAGGAGTTTTGCTTTATATCGTCTATATGCTAAGAAAGTGTTACATCAGAAATTGTCCTCCTATATGGAATGGTACAATTTCCCTCAGTTTAGCTCCTCACCTTTGGTGACCTCTTAACCTCTTTATTTTTGGCCTTCATGAAACCTTGATTGGCTAGTGTCTAGTTGCAAAATATTCATTTTTTGAGATAACTATTGATGGAACCTAAAAAGAGAATTTGAATTATGGGTCCTTAGGACCCCCAAAATATAGATCTGGTTAGAAAATGAGGGCCTGGACTCGGGCACCCATGCCCTAGTCCTGCCCCATTTTTTGACATTTTGAATCTTGGCAGGGTGTCAGCTCCTGCCGAGCACCTCGGGATTCTGTTTTCAAAATTTTGTTTTCACGTGATATCAAGATGTTATTTTGAAATTTGAATTTCCCTAAAGTTAGATATAAAAAGACATTTGAAAATCATTTTATTAGACACAATCTTTATGCAAGGTTGATACCAAAACTCTGTTGAAATTACCATTTAAGATTAATGACTTGTTGAAGCTCTTGAAAGTCATTTGAATTTGCTATCATGGAGACAATGGATGGAGATTAGGAATCAAGATCTTGAGACTATCTTTCTTTTCCTAGGGTTTGTACACCTTTTTCATGATCGGGAGAAGGGTTGAAGCCTCCAACATCGAGCTTGGAGATCCTCCGTGGACATTGCTGATTCGCCTTCTTGTTCATCAAGTCTTCATTTGTTTTCATCTCCTTGAGGTGAAGTTGTTCATGTTTATTGAATCAAATCAAGTGATTGATCTTTCCTTGATTGAGACATCTAGGGTTTGATATTTCTGCATACACTTTATTAGGATTGCACACACTTTTGCAAATCTTTATCTTTGGCTATTGTTGAGGTAGGATTACCAAACATGAGGCTTGACTAAGGAAAGCTCCTATATAGCCACAACATCTTTCTCCTCCTTTTGTAGGTGCAGATCATGTTTTATAGGATACGGGGAAAAGGAGTTGCAAGAAGGTGGATATTGCAGATATAGTCATCATGAAATTTTAGAATTTTGGATCCCAACATTTTTGAGACTAATGAGTGGGTGCCCTAGTCCAATTGGTCCTCAATTTTCAGGTGCATGATCTCTAAGCCTCATTCTCTGCATTTCCGTAATTTGTTTTGTCTGCTTCATCTCTAAATTCAGTCATTTTCTATTACAAGGTGTAATTAGGGTTTACTTGAATAGTGAATAAAGACACTTGATAAAACCTTAGCTATATATCTAAATTAGACCTAATTAGCATTAGGGAATAGACAAGTGATTAGTAGCTTGATCCCAAGCTCAGTCCTTATCTTCCCAATGTTTAGTTAGGTGAAAGAATATGACTTAACCTTGTTTAAGAGAAACCTACTTTTTCACCCTAAACATTTTGGTGAACCCGAGCTTTAAAGAATTTACATTCTTTTAAACATCAGATCTGGATTAGTTTGCTGTCCTAAAACACATTTAGATTGTAAACCCTCTTTTGTGAAAGTGCATGCATTGAATTTTGAATGATATTCTTTATCTTTTCACTAAAAGAGTTGGAAATTATAACTTGGTGTTTTGCATAGTGTTTCATTTTTATAAAAAAATTTATACAACATCATTTTACATTTAAATCTTGGGTTAATTAGAGCATATTAAAATATTGGATTATTTTTTGCAAGATTTTCATGTATATGATGAGCTGTTTAGTTGTGATGACTTCGATATGTTAGATGAAGCCCTTGAGGACTTTATCTCAATTGAACAATTCACTATGACTTCTAAACCGTCATTCTTTCAAAGGGTTGTAAATGCAATTTATGTTCCTAAAAATAAGGAAGATTCTGGGAAACCAAAAATTGTGGTCACCTTATGTTTGGATGTGGTTAAACCACCTTCTAAATTGGTGCTTACTAATATAGGTCTTCCACCTTCTTCTCGACCTCCTGATCACATTTACACCTATGCTAAACAAATAACACATCCAAATTCACAACCTACTCATAATGTGGTTACTCATGCATATAACACTCAAAATGATAAACAAAGCAAACAACAATTGAGCATTCCAATATCTTTACCAGCCTATTAACCTATGCTTCCTCAAGCACCTCATTTAACACAAAAGGTTGGTCAAGACTATGATCTTGTACATCAGCTTCATGCTACTCTTGCAAAGATATCTCTTTGGGAGCTTATACAAACTTAACCTACTTACGATGGAATGATCCAAGAAGCTTTGCAAAAGGTGATTATCCCACCTATTGTCAAGCCAAATGATGTAGCAACTCTATTAGATTGTATGCATGTGACAAAGACAGACATTTTGTTTCAACAACATGAGTTGCCATCTCTTGAAGTTCAGAATTAGTATGATCCTTTGATTATCTTCATTACAGTCAACAAGACACTGGTTAAGAGAGTTATGATTGACAATGGATTAGCTCTTAATGTCTGTGGCCTTAATATATTACATAAGATCAAAGTTGATACATCTTTGATTAAGCCAGAAATGTTAAGCATCTGTGGCTTTGACAATGTTGGACGACAATCCGTGGGCACTATAACTCTACCTGTATAAGTAGGACCTATGATTATGCCTACCCTGATTCATGTCTTGCCTTGTTCTCTATCTTATAACATGATTTTAGGCAGACCTTGGATCCATGCATTGGGGGCAGTCCCTTCTACTTTACACCGTTCAATTAAATTCATATTCAAAGATAAGTTGCACACTATTCATGGTGATCCTGAACTTGATAATTGTTTGCAAATTGAATCACAAAACCAAGTTATTTGTCTTAAAATTCTAAACAATTTGAAAGTTGGCTCATCAACTTCTCTTGCCCTAGACAATGTTGTGCAAGAGTCCAAGCAATCTAATGCATTCCTTGGTGATGATTAGGGTTCATTATATTTTACATCTTCTTCCATGGGAGAATATAAAGTTAAAAACCCCATCCTCGAAACATCAAATATTGCATCAATATCATCTCATGCTTTGAATGATAAACATAAAGCTTCTTTGGTAACAAATGCAAATAATACCTTTACTTACACTATAGATTATGACACTTATGAAGCCCCACCTTCTTCCAAAGAAATGGCTTCTCTTTATGGTTGAGGATTTCAGATCCTTTATAAAAATTGCAATTATGTAGGTAATGGCTATGGTATTAATCAACAAGGAATCAAAGTCCCTATAGAATCTACTTCGCAACATTACTCAAGTGGCACTGGATATAATCTTTTCAAGGAATCTAAAGCCCGTAGACGTCCTACTCTTAATGTGAATACAATATCAACACTTAACTTGATATTCCCTGAGATGATTGACACTAGTTGTCAGCTATGAGCATTTCCTTTGGATGTCTTTTCAACCGATGAAGTGATAATGGAATTCTTAGGTGCTTATGACAACATTCCTCATTACCATCATAAATGTGGCTTACCTTATTATTTGAACAATAGTGCATATTTTGGAAAAACTACTAGCACGATAAATGCCACTCTAAAGTCAGATGAAGAATCTGAAGATTTACCACAATCACCCGATCTCCTAGACCACAGTACTCTACTTAATGGAAAGACTGTTGATGTTTTTATGGAGAAAGATAATACTAAAAAAGTTATCCCTATTGGTGATTGCTTACATATAGAAGAAAAGGAAGAAACGACTAAGTTATTACATGAACTCTTGGAATTATTCAGATATGCCTGGTATTGATCCTTAGATTGTAACGCATAATATTGTCTTAAAATTTGATGCTAAGCCGTTTAAACAAAAGATTCGTAAGATGAATCCTAAGGTTGCATTGCTAGTCAAAGCTAAGATAGAAAAGCTTCTACAAGCCAGTTTTATTTGCCCTATTGATTATTCACCTGGGATCTTGAACATCTTCGCCGTTGCTAAACCTGATGGTTGTATAAGAATGTGTATGGACTTTCAAGATTTGAACCTTGCATCTTTGAAAGATAATTTTCCACTTCCTAACATTGATATGATTGTTGATTCTATAGCTGGCCATGAATTACTCTCATTCATGGATGGTTTTTTAGGATATAATCAAATCTTAATTAACCCTCAAGATTAGTATAAAATAGCTTTTATAACACCTTGGGGTACATTTTGCTGGGTAGTCATGTCGTTTGGACTTAAGAATGCAAGAGCTAGTTATCAATGAGCCATGACCCTTATATTTCATGATTACATGCACAATATTTTAGAATATTATGTTGATGACATCTTGGCAAAGTCCATTCGTCATCAAGATCATGCTACAAATCTTCGACAAATCTTTGAATGCATAAGGAAATATAACATTCGATTAAATCCTCGTAAGTGTGTTTTTGGTGTAGACAGTGGAAAACTGTTAGGATTTATTGTTTCAAATCATGGTATTGAAGTGGATACGAAGAAGATTGACACAATTGTTAATATGTCAACACCTAAGAACATATCCCAACTTCATAGTTTGCAAGGGAAGATACAGGCCATCCACCGATTTGTTTCACAACTCGCAGATAGGACTCACCCTTTTATGCAATTAATGAAGAAGGATTCAAAGTTTCAATGGAACTTGGAATGTCAAAAAGATTTTGAAGATTTAAAGGCCTATTTGGCTAATCCTCCCATTCTACAACCTGTCGTCCCTGATAAACCTTTCCTATTGTATATCTCACCATCTAATAATGCTGTAGCAGCTTTGTTAGCACAACATAATGCTGAGGAAAAGAATGTGCTATCTATTATATCAGTCAAACTTTGCTCGATTATGAGGTGTAGTACACTGTTATTAAGAAGCATTGCTTAGCTTTAGTGTTTGAAACACAGAAGCTTAGACATTATCTTCTAAATATTGAAATACATGTGATGGTAAAATTTGACCCTTTAAAACACCTTTTTGTGAAAATAGATTTGTCAGGTCATCTTGCTAAATGGGTTATGTTGTTAACTGAATTCGATCTTAAGTTCATTTCTCAGAAAGCAATAAAAGGGCAAGCGTTAACTGACCAGTTAGCTGAAGCTCCTTCACCTTTTACTACACAACATCACGACATATTTCCCGATGACCAAATTTTAACAATTACTAAGGATGATAAATGGGAATTGTATTTTGACATATAAAGATGTTGAATCGGCTCTAGTGCAGGTGTCATATTAATACCCCCTGCAGGTAAGCTGATTCCTATGTCTTATCGCTTAGATTTCTCATGAACAAACAACATCGCTGAATATGAAGCCCTCATTGTAGGACTTCGCGTTGCTATGGCTCTTAATATCAAAAATATTGCAATATATGGTGATTCACAACTTATTGTACAACAAATAACTAGATCATATAAAACTAAACATGACAAATTATCTTAGTATCATGAATTTGCATTAGCTCTCTTAAAACAATTCACATCATTTTCAATAAAATCTATTCCCAGGAAAGACAATCGACATGTAGATGCAATGGCAAGTGCAACTTCCCTTATATCCCCTGATGATTCTCTTGAGGAATTTACTTTCATTATCTAGCAGCTTTGTTAGCACAACATAATGCTGAGGCAAAGAATGTGCTATCTATTATATCTGTCAAACTTTGCTCGATTATGAGGTGCGGTACACTGTTATTAAGAAGCATTGCTTAGCTTTAGTATTTGAAACACAAAATCTTAGACATTATCTTCTAAATGATGAAATACATGTGATGGTAAAATTCAATCCTTTAAAACACCTTTTTATGAAAATAGATTTGTCAGGTCATCTTGCTAAATGGGTTATGTTGTTAACTGAATTCAATCTTAAGTTCATTTCTCAGAAAGCAATAAAAGGGCAAGTGTTAACTGATTAGTTAGCTAAAGCTCCTTCACCTTTTACTACACAACATCATGACATATTTCCTGATGAGCAAATTTTAACAATTACTAAGGATGATAAATGGGAATTGTATTTTGCCTGATCAAGATGTTGAACCAGCTTCGGTGCGAGTGTCATATTAATACCCCCTGCAGCTTCGATTTCTCATGCACAAACAACATCGCCGAATATGAAGCCCTCATTGCAGGACTTCACGTTGCTATGGCTCTTAATATCAAAAATATTACAATATATGGTGATTCATAGATTATCATACAACAAATAATTGGATCATATAAAACTAAACATGACAAATTATCTCAGTATCGTGAATTTGCATTAGCTCTCTTAAAACAATTCACATCATTTTCAATAAAATGTATTCCCAAGAAAGACAATCGACATCCAGATGCAATGGCAAGCACAACTTCCCTTATATCCCATGAAGATTCTCCTGAGGAATTTACTTTCATTATCTATAATCTTAAAACACTAACAATCGAAGATCCTATAGTTGCGAATTCAAAACTTTGTGGTAATACATATACTGATGAATGGTTCTCCTATATATTCAATTATTTATGTGATGGAACCATTCCTAATTCAACATCTAAGAATGCCTGAATCCATCTACGTAAACTAGCAACACGATACATATTTTTGTTGAATGTGTTATATAGATGAAGCTATAACAGAGTTTTACTCTGATGTTTAAGTAATTTAGAAATCCCAATAGCTTTAGAAGAAGCTCATTCTGGTGCTTGTGGAGGGCATTTTGGGGGAAAATCTTTGGTACAAAAATTGTTACGAATGGGTTATTATTGGCAGCACATGGAACAAGATTCCTTTGCCTATGTCAAGAAATGCCCGCAATGTCAACAACATAATCACCTAATCCGAGATCCCACTCAAGAACTTCGTGCACAAGTTTCACCTTGGTCATTTTCTATTTGGGGCTTGGACCTAATTGGTAAAATCTCCCCACCCTCCTCCCAAGGGCATACATTTATCATTATTGCCATTGATTACTTCACAAAGTGGGTCGAAGTTGTCCCCTTGAGATCCATGACTGCTGATGTAATTTATCAGTTTATACAAGATAATATTATTTCTAAATTTGGAATACCTTTCTCCCTTGTTTTAGACAATGGTACAACATTTAAGAACAAGGATGTGAAGAAATTTCTTAAAAAATACCATATTCAACATTGCTTCTCTACGCCTTATTATCCTTAATCAAACGGCCAAGCAGAACCTTCCAACAAAATTATTGGATAGATTCTATGAAAGACTGTTAATAAACATCAAAAGGATTGGCACATTTAGTTATCTTATGCATTATGGGCCTATAGGACAAGTATTCGTATGGCTACTGGTAATACATCGTATAACCTTGTCTATGGCGCAGACGCAATAATGCCTTTGGATTTAGAAATCCCTTCATTGAGGATCTCCCTAAGGGACATTATTTATGACGATACTAAACCTAAGAAAAGACTACAAGAACTTGAGATGCTTGATGAAAGATGAATAAACGCTCTTGAGCACCTCAAGGCTCATAAAAAAAGCATACAACGATCATACAATGAACATGTCATACAACATTCATTTGACATTGGGGATTTGGTACTTTATGAAAATCAACGCAATATAAATGCACCTCCTGGAGAAAAAGGTAAGTTCAACCCTAGTTAGCTCGGACCATACATAGTAACTATGTCCTTTGGATCAGGAGCGTATCAACTAGTTGATGAACAAGGTACACCGCTTAAGGAACCTATTAACGCCGCGCTCCTCAAGAAATTCCATGCTTAAGACTTGAATGTTAAATGTTATAAAGAAAATTTATTAGATAGATTAGCTTCAGTTTCAACAAGATATTATTATTTTGCCTTAATTCATTTAACATTATATCTTTGCTTGGTTAATCATTGTTGTATCTTGCTTATATACTCTTTGCTTAGATCACTTTTGTATTAACTGAACATAGCATGAAATTTGGGTTATATGTGAAATTTTAATCATTGTGTTGTTACTATATGTTCTGAAAAGAATTGTCAGTATATCACATTAGCAGTAATTACATTTGCATATTAGCCTTTGAAATTCATCACTAGTTGCATTCTACAAAAATCACATGTGATAGATTCAAACCATTGCACATTGACAAAAAGTAAACATTATATATATATCATGATCAGTTTCAAATATACATCCAAGTTGACTATCCCTCATAACAAAATGGGATGTCATAGTACATAATATATACACATCATATAGCTGAACCTCAGTCACCTATACCCTCGGGCCCTCGTGGTGTGCGTGTGACAGAGGCCTGACCATGTGTGGCTACGGATCGTGAATGACTCCTAGAGACACTCCGCGATCGTAACCCCCTGATCTCACCTCTCAGCCCTATCACCTCCTCGTGTGCCTCCTAGTACATCCGATGGTACTGGTCTCTCTCAGCCTAAGCTCCGTTTCTATCAGTTCTCACCTAACAGACCTCAAGCAGTAAGAACTCACTGACAACTGGCTCTCTCTTCGATGTAGGCACCGCCATCATCTAATCCCGCGGAGCCTGAAGCTCCATCTCGGTGCACTCAGCTCTCTGTCGTAACTCCTCTCTCTCTAGTGCATACTTCTCTAGAACAACTTCTACAACCATCTTGTACCTGATAAAAGGCATAAATATCTTGCATGTCACCCAGTAGATGGCTATGGCGAATACCTTGCCTGCACCCGCTGCTCAGATACATTTGAAGGTACTATGTCTGCTATGACGTGACTCACAAAGTCTTGCCAAGCGTTAGTCCTGATTGCAAAATAGAAAATAAGATAGATATTAGACTCTCACATAAACATCATAAGCAGTAAATAAAAAAGAACATCAAACTAATCGTACATGTCACCCAGCAGATGGCTATGGCGAATACCCTGCCTGCACCCGCTGCTCAGATACATTTGAAGGTACTATGTCTGCTATGACGTGACTCACAAAGTCTTGCCAAGCGTTAGTCCTGATTGCAAAATAGAAAATAAGATAGATATTAGACTCTCACATAAACATCATAAGCAGTAAATAAAAAAGAACATCAAACTAATGAAACAAAGTTAACCTAGATCTCCATCTCGCCAAGATGGATCTTAGATCACTGAAGGTGTCATGAGCTCTGCAGTCTGATTTGTAGTTGGGGGCATAGACCTACTACACTCTCCCCTCTCACTCTGACTCAGTCTCCCAACATCTGCAGGAACTAGACCACAAGCTCTAGACCATGGTCTCGACTCGGTCTCCTCGTCAGTGTCTGCCTCCTGCTGGTCCTATCATGGTCTCACCCTAAAGGCGTACTATGATGGAACCTCATCTGACTCATCATCATCATCCTTTGCATCCTCCTTGAGATCACAATATCCTGTAAAGTCACTCACGTCATCCTCTATCCCTGTGTCACTAGCGTGACCGGCCCAAGGTGGAGCATCACCTGTAGGGTGACCGAGAGGAAAGATAGGAGCAGGCCATGTTGTATGCCACTAGGTTTGATATGCTCGGGTACAACTGACATTGTTTGTTTCTAAAATCGGTGCTGCATCCTCTAGACCCTCATCATCACTAAGAGGTACATCTTCTACTGTCAGCTGTCGGGCGCTGTTCTCCCTGACTGCACTGCACATAGTGCGTGCATAGCTCAGACACACTGCAGGCATATCCTGTACTTGTCTAAACCATCATGCCACCCTGTCATAATAGAACCAAACCATGATATGATCAAGGTGACCGACCACTGACCAATCCCTCTGCATCCTCGCTAACTGTCTCCACTGGCTAGGCCATACGATATAGCCGTGATACGGTCTCCAGATAATATTGTTGGGCTACAATCTATCAAAGACAACTCTCCAGTATAATAGATCACAGTGTCTCCAGCACTTGACTAATGGATAGGCATGAATGCATGGATGGGTGAATGCTGACTTTATAGGATATCCTATCGGTCATGTGCACCTGATGTGCTCAAAAGCCCAAACCTATTGTAAAGTGCAGATCATCAGACTATGCATCTCGTAATGGGCATACCATCCCAAGTTGCGATAAAGGTGTGCAAGCATACTGTGCCCCTATGCGTATATAGTTAGACGCTCCTCCATCACTCTAATAGTGTGAAAGAGGCCCCTGTGAAGATGAATGCCTCGTCCATCTAGTGCGATGGCTAGTGTGACAGTGACTATCATGATCCTCCGAACCAAGGGAATGTCACCGCATCCCTGCTCTACAAGCTAGAGCTGAATATGTCCTCACTTTGCCCATGAAACTATGTGACCCAGACAATATAGCTGACTCTTGCGAGTATACTCTGCTGAGTGATGTCCCGCGACCCTCACTGTCTCTTCTCGGATAGGTAGTCGCATGATCCTGTACACATCCTCCAACATGATAGTCATCTCACCTGTAGGTAAGTGGAATGTGGATGTGTCTGCATTCCACCTCTCCATCAACGCCATCAACATGTTGCAATGAAATATGATTGTGGGCATATCAAACACCCAGCATAAGCCCACCGCATGCAAGTACTCTCTCTGCGGTAGACATAGTATTGGCACGCTCTTGAAGTAGCACCATCAGGCAATTGCCTGTATGCTCTCGTGTCTCTGAGATGTCCTGCAAGTCAAAAAGCAAGCAGTGGTATCAGTTTTTTGTCATGAAACCAAAAACTACTATCTAAAACAATAATGAGTGCCTGTTCCTAGGGCCCATGTCCTCTGTGGACCCGGGCACCCCAGGGAGATCCGGGTGCCCCAAAGGGACACTGGCTCCCCTGTGGGACTAGGGCACCCCAGTGAGACTCTGGCGCCCTAGATGGACTGGGGTGCCCCTATCAGGGACCCTATCCATGAAACCTCCCTCAGAACGGTAAACAATAAAAACAACTGAAAGAAAATAGAAAGATGACAGAAGCATAAGATTAGGACCCTACCTCGGCCTCGAAACACCTCTCTGCCACTCAGGCTCAGAGCATCTCTAGTCGTGGGGGCTGATACAAGCATCATCTCGGCACGGCTGTCCTCCTCTTCTCCTCCTCTCTCTCTCCTCTACTTTTCTACAAAGATGAGAAATAAGAATAAGTGATAAGTGAAAACTCCCTTTACATAAAGTAAGTGGATGAGAATTCCTATCCCTAACTAGGTACAATATTGATCTATTTCACTTTTGAGCCTCTATCTTGAGCTGTCAAACTCAAATTTCCATGCCATTTGTTGTGTTGGAATCCTGGTTCCACTTCCTGTCTCACCCAATGTGTTGTTCTTGAGCATTGTTTCTTCAAATGACCCTCATAACATATTTCTCATCAAGTTTCCCTTGAAATCGATGCATGTGGATATCTCCTTGTTTCTCCTTTTTGGACTAAGTAAGCAGAAACAAGGGGGCATATATCCCCCTCATTTTCCTCCCTCATCATGTCTCATCACTCAACCTCCTTAGTATTTTTGTACTGACCCATTGGTGGTGATTACAGGTTGATTTGATTTTTGATTTTCTAACTAGTGTTCCTTTGCAGGTTGTAGTTCCTAACTTTGTGGTCTTGCAAGATTGCAGACTTGGGGGCTTCTTCCTTTTCGGTGACAACACTTCAGCTTCCTCTATAGTATCCTTTTGGGTATCCTTTTCATGATTGATGCACTTACTTTCATTTAGTTGCATATGCACGTAGTATCATATGGCAACTAAAGTGGGGGCTAAATGTTACGTCAGAAATTGTCCTCCTGTATGGAATGGTACAATTTCCCCTGGTTTAGCTCCTCACCTTTGGTGACCTCTTAACCTCTTTGTTTTTGGCCTTCCTGAAACCCTGATTGGCTAGTGTCTAGTTGCAAAATATTCATTTTCTAAGATAACTATTGATGGAACCTAAAAAGAGAATTTGAATTATGGGTCCCTAGGACCCCCTAGATATAGATCTGGTCAGAAAATGGGGGCTTGGACTCGGGCACTCGCGCCCAAGTCCTGCCCTATTTTTTGGGATTTTGAATCTTGGCAGGGCGTCGACTCTCGTAGAGCACCTCAGGATTCCATTTTTAAATTTTTGTTTTTGAACAATATTGAGACATTATTTCAAAATTTAAATTTCCCTAAAGTTATATATAAAAATACATTTGAAAATAATTTTATCAGACACAATCTTTATGCAAGCTTGATGCCAAAACTCTATTGAAATTGCCATTGAAGATCAGTGACTTGTTGAAGCTCTTGAAAGTCATTTGAATTTTCTATCATGGAGACAATGGATGGAGATTAAGAATCAAGATCTTGAGACTATCTTGATCTTCCTAGGGTTTGTACACCTTTTGCATGATCGAGAGAAGGGTTGAAGCCTCCAACATCGAGCTTGGAGATCTTCCATGGACATTGCTGATTCACCTTCTTGTTAATGCGAGTCTTCATTTGTTTTCATCTCCTTGAGGTGAAGTTGTTCATGTTTATTGAATCAAAGCAAGTGATTGATCTTCCCTTGATTGAGACATCTAGGGTTTGATATTTTTGCATACACTTTATTAGGTTTGCACACACTTCTGCAAATCTTTATCTCTGGCTATTGTTGAGGTAGGAATACCAAAAACGGGGCTTGACTAAGGCAAGCTCCTTTATAGCCACAACATCTTTCTCCTCCTTTTGTAGGTGAAGATCATGTTTTGTAGGATACAATGAAAAGGAGTTGCAGGAAGGTGGATATTGTAGATACAGTCATCATGAAATTTTAGAATTTTGGATCCCGACACTTTCAGGACTAATGAGCGGGCGCCCTAGTCCAACTGGGGAGATTCTCTGAGATCTAGGAGCTATCAGAGGTCATTTAGCAGCTGATGTGGAAGATTTTTAGAGATGGAAGTTTACGAGACTAATGAGTGGTCTCCCTAGTCTAGTTGGTCCTTAATTTCTGGGTGCATGATCTCTGAGCCTCATTCTCTACATTTCTGTAATATGTTTTGTCTACTTCATCGCTGAATTCAATCATTTTCTGTTACAAGGTATAATTAGGGTTTACTTGAATAGTGAATAAAGATAGTTGATAAAACCTTAGCTATACATCTAAATTAGACCTAATTAGCATTAGGGAATAGACAAGTGATCAGTAGCTTGATCCCAAGCTCGGTCCTTGTCTTCCCAATGTTTAGTTAGGTGAAAGAGTAGGACTTAACCTTGTTTAAGAGAAACCTACTTTTTCACCCTAACTAGAAAGATTGGTCTCTCTATGGCTTGGGGTCTCTATAAGGTTTTGGCCAAAAGTAATCAAGAAAATTCTTTTCCATAACCATGGGCTGCCATGTATTACGACGAATAGTACGCACTTGTCCATGTAAAGGGAATTTTATGCATTTGTGAATTGTTGAGGGGACAACCTTCATAGATTTAAGCCATGGATGCTCTAATTTAATGTGGAAGAGGTCAGATGAATGGATGACATAAAATAATTGATGTATGACTTTATCATATACTGTAACCAATAAGGATATCTTCCCAAAGGTAGGCATGAAAGCTCCAATATGTGTCTTAATCATTAAATCTGAGGGCTCATAAGAGTCTTGTATCAATTCATGAGAGAGAAGAAACTCTTCCATAGCCACATTTGTCATGCAATTAGGATCTATAAGTATACCATGCACCAGGATCTCCATTAAACTCATGGTGATGTAGAGAGGCCCTTCAATATCGCTCATTATCTTATCATAAGGTGTAAATGTTATTTCAGGTTCAAGAGTTTTTATTTTCAAATAAGGCATAGGAGGAAACCTAGCATTATTGTTATGATTATAATCCATGTGTGTATGTTTTCAAATGAATGCAAGATCTAAATTTAAAAGAATTTGATATAGATGCAATGAAATAGATGTAAAACTATGTATATTTATGACCTAAAATGCTTGATTTTTTCACTTTTTTCAATGCAAATGCTTAAAAGAAGTAGTGTTGTGATAAAATTGCAAAGGGAAAGCAAACTAAATCCTTATTATCAGTCCAATAATGTAGAAATATCCTTCACAACACACCTATAATGCAGATCTAGATAGATGACAAGGCCAAATCTAATGAAAATGCAAGGTTTTCAAACACTATTTGTGAAATTAAGGCATGAATATGTGTAAAATGATATATGAATGAATTATAATCAGATTTATGATGTGCAACAACTAATATTAGATCTGAAGATGATGTTAAAGTCCTACAATGCTCAATGCAAGTGCAATTTTAAGGATGAATGAATGAATAATGGTAGTTTTTGTTGAAATTAGATATGTGTAAATGCAATTTTTTTGAGATATGAATGCAAAAACACACAAGAATGCAACACTACAAACAAAATCAAATTTGAATAAGTGCCTAAGATGAGTAGTAAAATCTGAAACAAGATTTTAGCTACAAACCCTAGTTTTTGAAATCACTAGGTTATGAGAAAAATGCAAAATTTTAAACAAACCCTAGAAATTGTAACATGAAAATGCAATGTAAATGATTGTAGAATAATGTAATACTATAATTTATATCAGATCTGATGCAAGTATTAGATATTAGAATGATTTAGATGAAATGCAATGCAAACTATGTCAAAATGCAAGCCTAGGATGCCAATTTTTTTTTAAATTTTCAAAAACTTCAATTTCTTTGTAAATTTTCAAATGCAATAAGATGAAAATGAAATGAATGAATGAAAATCTGAAGTAAAACACTTATCAAGGTGCAAAAGTCAATAGAAACACGGGTTCATCAAAATGTAATGTAGGAAAAATGGGAACAGGGTTGATTTGATGATATGCCTAGATCCTCTTTTCACTACACACATTCAAGGACATTTAACCAAGTTGAATCACAAATTTTGTAAGAGGATTCACCTATAGGTTGGTTGTCACTTGTAATGATATGGAAATTAATGTTTATTATTGTTATCACCTAGATTTGCACCCTTGTTGTAGTTGTAAACTATAGCAATCTGGAGAAACATGGGATCTTTTTAGGTCTGTGGGTCACCTGTGTTGGAAAGAACCTCCGGAGAAGGTTGGCTTCCTATTGGTACTCCACCTATGCTACTTATACTAAAGTCTTTGCAGAGAAAAGGGTAAGAAGGATTGCATGGAAATGAAACCTACTGTCTAAGGTGATGCACCAAAAGATAATCAAAGACTACACAAAACTGGCACACTACAGAACCAGTACTAATAACTCCCTTACACAACCCAACAAATCATAATCCTTACATCAAGGCACCAACATGAAATACAACTCCAAGGACAAAGAACATCACAAAGATCTGCACTAACACTAAGGACACACAATATCAGAAGAAATGGGAAGGTATGAACTGCTTATTACTGCTAAAAAGGTGTTACAATGCTATATATATCTGAAAATAGGTTACAAGACTGTTCACTTCTATAAAAGAACTTAGAAAATTACAATATATAGAGCAGTGAATAGAAAGAACTTGTGAATAATGAACAAGGAAGAAGACTATATACTTCCCAAACAGCTGTACATAGATAAAGATCAACCCTCTCCATTTTCATGGGTGTCATAAATATCTCCAAAATATCTGCCCAAAGTCCTCCAAAATGGGTTCCCAATGCAGAAATGGTAAAGGCATGTCATCAACTATCATAAAGGCACATGAAAATGTCTTTAAATGCCTTTAAATGATCTTTAAGGCTACGAAAATAAGTCAAATCTATGCAATAACTCCTGCCCCTATTTGTCAACTCCACCCTGCAGCATCATAAATGTTTGATATTTTTCTAATAAATGACATAAATACATAATTTTTCTGCATTCATTCAACATTGACTAAGTGATTCATAATTACATCACCTTAGTTAATGTTTTACAATTCAAAATTTATACAAACTCATGCAGAAAATAATGACATTTATGACATAACATTTAATTCTGATGAGGAGCGCACATCGGAAATAGACAATAGATAAAAAATTGAACGTTTGAACCTTGAACCTTTGAACCTTTGAACCTTCAAAGCTTCGAACCTTTGAAGCTTTTGCTGTTCGAAACTTGGCAGATTTTTTGGTCCTTTGAACTCTTTGAACCTTTGAACCTTTGAACCTTCGAACCTCTGAACCTTTTCTAAGTTCGGCGAACAGATCTTTGAACCTTTGAACCTTCGAACCTTTTGTTGTTTGAAACTTTGAATCTTTTGCTGTTCAAAACTTGGCAGATTTTTTGGTCCTTTGAAATCTTTGAACCTTTTGAACCTTTGAACCTTTTCTAAGTTCGGCGAACAGATCTTTGAACCTTTGAACCTTCGAACCTTTTGAACCTTTGAACCTTTGAACCTTTTGCTATTTGAAACTTGGTAGATTTTTTGGTCCTTTGGACCTTCAAACCTTCTGAACCTTTTCTAAGTTCAGCAAACAGATCTTTGAACCTTTGAACCTTCAAACCTTTTGCTATTCAAACTTGGCAGATTTTTTGGTCCTTTGTGGTCGCAAATTTTACTGGTTTTGATGCTGGGAATAGTCACTCTTATGACTAATTTTTTGGGATTGATTTGGACATTGATAATATGACTACTTTCAGGCATTCAAGGACTGTTAACTACTCTTATGACTGATTTTTAACCTTACTGTGTATCGCTGCCACCTCTAGCTTTGTTGGTTGTCCCTTCTCTTAACAAAGATTTTAATCTGAAAATGAAAAAAATAGCCTTAGGACTGGTGAAAAGTTCTCAAAATCTATAAACTAGGTTTGTGAGAAATTTATTGGGTTTTTTCTTCTTCTTGTTCAAAACCCTAATTATGCAAAATCATAAATAAACGGACGAATCCCAACAAATGCTCTCACATAGACATGTTATATTCAGAGTAGATACATACCAGATTTTGAGTTTCAAGCTGCAAAATAGTCGGGTGCTAAAGAGCAGGTGCCCAAGCCCAAGGCAGGAATTTCTTCAAGGATTTCCAGAAGTTGCCTGTTACTATTCACCACTGTACTGAAGGTTTTCAGGCATGCAAATTCAGAGGGCTTCGGGGCGGGCGCCCAAGCCCAAGTACTACTTTTTCCTTCAGATTCAGGATCTCCACACTCTACCACAGATCTCTGCAACTCTACTCCGCAAGATACGATACTTGTCACCTACAATCACAAAGAATGGGGTTGGGGGTTTTGGTGTTTAGGAGCTTGCCTCAGTCAAGCCCCGGAATGGAATTCAAGCCTTCCAACACTGTTGTTTGATAAAGAGTGTGTATGCTTGTAGGATAGAGGCAAAAAAAAATTGATAAATGATTGATTCAACACAAATAGATATCACCTCAGAGGTGTAGCTCGCATATAGATGAAGAACCTTCAACACATGAGAAGATGAAGCCAAATCTAGATAACAAACATAATAACCAAACAAATCTACTCTAACACAATGAATGCTTTGAATGCTCTAAAATCATAAGTTCACCAAAGTATCATAATCATCTTCTAGTCTGCAAATGAAACCCTAAACATACTTATATATGCATTCCCGTTTTAATTTCGTAATTCAAACTTGAGATGCCGACAAGGGAGACCTTTAATGATCACATTATCGTCATTTAAAATTTAGGTCCCAACCAAAGAAGGTATGGCTAGGGCACGAGTGCCCAAGCCCCAGGCCTCATTTTTAAGGAAAAATCAAGTTCAACAATATCCCCTTAGCCCCATTTGACATGGGTTTTTGAGGATTTGGCATCGAGAGTTAAAATGAACATGCATGATTAAATCTAAGGGACCTGAGAGCTAAACTTAGGAGGTAAAAGTCCTAGGGGACATTTTACGACATAACACTTTCCTCTATCCAAGCCTCGAGAAACTGTACTAGTAGCAAAAGTTGTTACAACTAAACTAACAACAGGGGGATCAATCCATGCATTGGTATGAGTGTTTCCTAGAGGAATATTTTCAGTGTTATTACTAATTACAGGGTTAACCTTGGGATTACTTGATTGACTAAGTCCAGTAGAGGAATTTTCTTGACAAGATGATTTCAGATGCTCAACTCTTCTTTTCAGTTTGTCTCTAAAATTCATAGCATCTCTTATCTTGTTTTCTTCCACCTTAGCCTTCTTAAGCCTAACCTCTTCCAATTTATCTATCTCCTTTTGGAGCTCAAGGACTTCTTGCAACAATTCATCCTTGGTTGGCAAAGCAGTATCAGAGTCTGAAGTATCAAGGTGGTTTATAGCAATATTGGCAAGACCTTGGGGAGAATTAGGATTAGGATGTGCAAAGTCTTTATGATTTGGGCTACTCAAAGGACCATATCCTTTAGCGTTGGGTCTTGAGGTCTAAAGATTTAGGCTGAGGGCTATTCTTTTAGCATCAAATTCATATTACAAATATCTTTCTCTTTGTCTTTGCTGCTTAGCTAAGATATCAGGGTGAGATTGCTCTTTACTTTCAGCAGGTCAGATTACTACATTACTCTCATTTGCAGGGGGTGATCCAAAATCAATAAGATTTGCGAGATCATCATTATTACTACCATGAGAGTACTTTGAACAAAGAAGAGGCATATGAATATAGTTACTTGTATCTCTTTTCCTTCATGATTGTTAAGCATTGTGAGGCAGCTCGCTCTTGAGCTTCTTCTCGTGATCCTTCTTGTATTGAGATCTTCGGCCTTCCATCACTTCGTTAGTCTGCTTAATTTTCTATAAGGGGTAAAATTTGGATAGTTGGTTTTTGGTAGTTTTGTGTGTGTATCCTCCTTTTACCCTTTCATTCAAGGACCTAGTTTCGAGTGGCAATGCACTATCATACCCTAGGACACTTTGAGATGTAGGGAAACTTGGATTTGTGTGATTTGATTGTCAATTATGCTCAATTATGCCCAATTATACATCAAAACCCTAATTATGCAAATACGGAAGCAAACAGATGAATATCATAAAATGTTGCTATAGAAAGATATAAAATGACAGATAACTGTGCACCTATTTTCAGGGTTTGGAAGTGGAACAGTCGGGGACTAATGAGCGGGCACCCAAGTCCAATGCTTAGGTTTTTGTCAGGATCTGGAAGCTCAGTCTGCAACCTGTTCCTGCTGTCACAGAGATTTTCCCGTCACAGAATTTGGAGGACTAAAGAGCGGGCACCCAAGTCTAGGGTGCTATTTTCAACTCTGATCTACAAATTTGACACTTTGTAGTACTCTCTTGCAACTCCACTTTTCCTGTATCTTCATCCTGTAACTTGCAATCACAGAAACTTTGGGAGGAGGTTGTGGTGTTTAGAGGCTTGCCTTAGTCAAGCCCTGGAGAGACATTCAAGTCTTTCAAACACCATTGTCAGATAGAGAGTACGTGTCCTTGTGAGGCAGAGGCAAAAACCAAATGATAAATGTTCAAAAACACAAATGATGTCACCGTGTAGTGAAGATCTCATGGGAGGAAGAAGCTCTTCATGCTATGAGGAGATGATTACTCAAATCTATAAATACAAACACATAGACAACACAAATCTACTCTTGCTACACAATGAAAGCCTTGAATCACCTTTAGAATGCCAATGCTCATCTAGTTGGAATGTAGTTTACAAATGAATGCCTAAACATGCTTTTATATGCAACTACAAACACTCTCGCCAAGAATTTTGTAATTCAAACTTACCGTGTCGGCATAGGACCCAAATAACGGTCACAAGCCAACACTCAAAATTTGGAACTGACCCAAAATAGGGCAAGGCTAGGGAATGGGCACCCAAGTCCTCCCCCCTATTTTGGTCAGGGTTAGGTTCAAGGGATCCCCCTAGGTCCCATTTGTCATGAAACTTAGGGATCATTTCATCAGGATGTCAAAGTGTGATGCAAGATGTCCTAAATGTAGATAAACGACCCGGGAGCTAAACCTTATGAGGGAAAAGACCCCAAGGGGACATTTTCTAACATTACATTTTCTTTTAATTTGCACCGGAAAGGAGAACTTAGAGTTGCCACACAATTAGGGGAATTGAGAATATTTAAATTCTTCAAAGAAGCGTGCAAAGACAAAAGTGAAGGGCAAATCCTTAAGAAGGTACTTCACAAAAATATGCAAATAGAACCAGAAACCCTCAGGAAGACACTAGGAAGTGACAAATGGTAAATGAGCCACAAGAGTTTGGCTATTGTGCAAATGAGAGAGCATAATAATTGATTTGGATATAACAATCCTTGGAAATACACATGGATCCTTCCCTTTTCACACATAATTGCTCTCTTCTTTGATCAACCGGTAAGGAGAAAATCAAAGTCACCACTCTCTAAAATGAATAATACCACACTGTACATGTGTAAACTCTAAACACCCATGACAAACCACTAGACTAATTTTGAATAATAATAAACAATTCCCTAGTAGAGTCACCAATATGTTGGTGCTTCCAACTGGTTGTCTGAACCCTCTAAATATTTAGCCAATTTCTTGTGATTAAGGATTCTAGGTCAGTGGCCAATGAACATGATTCAACTTAGAATTTGTTGAAGTCCCCTGCACTTTTGGTTCTGCAAGAGCAAGGCGGGTGTACCTATACAACATCTAAGGGTATTTCTTGACTTATGCTGGATGTTGCTGTTAAAACATAAGTTCTCAATGAAAATATACCAAGGAAATGACTGACTCCTATCAAATTGGCATAATCCTTTGGCAAATCAATTTAGACCAGGATTGAGAATGGTTATTACTCCAATTATACTCTAAAACAATATAGAAATAGAAATGATTTTGATTGTTTGGATGGATCTGAATCAACATATTAGCCCAGTGAGGGATTAGTGCCTAATCCCAGGGTTACAAAGTCAAGGTGCATAAATCAAATGTATCTTTCTAGTATTACTTCATCACAAATGGACTAATAACATCAATGCCTTACATCAATGCTTCTTGGACTTAGAATTGTAAAATTATCCTTTAAACCACAATGTAGAACAAAGTTTACAAAATATTTTCTGAGCAATTATTCCTCTCCTTGAGAGAAAGCCACATAAAACATACACAATACAGAAGATTGCAAAGATGAACCAAAATATCCTTGATATTGAGCATTCATATTAACTTCATTGCTTATACAATATGGAGAGAATTTTGCAACAAATATGACAATACATTCAGGATTGAAAATGACACATTGCTCTATAGATTTGAACACAAAATAACATGCAACTTTCTTCTATTACTCTAGACTAAGACACAGACACACTACTGCCCAAAACAAAGATTCAGAACCCTGACAAAATGGCCTTGAATTCCCTCTTATAGAAACGAGGGAGCAAACAAGCTTCAGGCCACAAACACATGTCACATTTTTATTTGACAAACTTCATCATAACAAGATATGGGTGGTGTAATTACTCGTGGAGAGAATATCCCATCATGACAAAGACAATTACACGTACAAGTGCAAATCTTTAGGCTCCAAAATATATTTGCAAAGCTTGTAGCAATACAGTTATCATTTCTTCAACAACCTTCTTGAAAGCCCAAAAGCTCAAGAAATAATGATTACATAGATGAGGACACCCGAACTCCAACCTTTGTAGTATTGCAAATACTTAGAATATTTTTCATCACCTTTACAATTCAACAAGAAAGCCCGCCATCAGAAAGATGAGTCAGCCTTTAATCCACGTGGTGGCCTCCCGCGCCTCTGCAATCATGAAATAAAGCAAAGAGGAGGGCCCATGGAATGATGGAAACCCTCCAGATCATGCCACATGGCACAAGTCAACTTTTGCCCAGTGGCCAAGTACAAACACTTGGCACCTTCCAACACTTCCACCAAGCTTTTTGCCTTAATAAAATGTTATCCGCAAAATGACAAAAATCAACCAGAGCATGCCACGTGTCGGCCAATGATTTCCATTGGACTTCAAACCTCGGGGCTTCTCCCTAACACATACCATGAAGAAGACCGAAGGCCAAAGGCCTGAAGTTTGACCTCTGAAACACTTAGAAGAAATAGAGCTCTTCAGACTTTGGCCTTTAGGTCCTCCTCCTTCCAATTCCAACACTGAAGAAGATGAAAGACTGAAACTCTGACCTCTGAAACTCTGATTCAATTAGATAAATTTCAACACTTAGGCAAATTTTGAGCCTCAGACCTCAAAGCCGATAGATAACACAAGGTGGAAGTCATGAACCTCAAACTCTGAAACTCTGACAGAGGTGAAAATACAAGGAAACACTTAGAGTTTTTTAAACCTAGTCATTTTTTGGGTTTTCTATCTTGCATTTTCAAAGGAAAACACATGAAAACCTATGGAAGATATATCTGATCGGTTATAAGTTATAGGTTCAACAACAGAGGTATAAAGTGGGATTCAGATGGAATTTGGGGAATTAGCTTGTTCATAAAATTTGGCCAGGTTTAGAAAATACATGGCTTGAAAAATAGGAGTCCCAACAGGTTGTACATGGTTGTGCTAGTTTTTTTTGCTTTTGTCTCTTCTCTACATGCCTCTCAAACAAAACCTCGGCATGAAGAAGCTCAAAAGGTGCACTTCCACATGGGTCACTAACATTAGTACTGTCATAGAAAGGGGCTCTCTAGAGGAAGAAAAGAATTGGGGAGAATACATAAAAGAAATCAAAGCAATAGATCTCAATATCAAGTTCAAGGATTTATGTGAACTCCAAAGTCAAGATTTAAAGCACCTTGAAATTGTGCAAAATCACAACACAGTGGATAATATGGAACAAGGGATTAGAGTGGATAATATGGAACAAGAGATTAGAGCTTTTGCTGATACATATATTGTAAAGAAGCTCAACTTTTTCAAACCAGGGTCGCATATGGTAGAAGAGCACTACACGTTACAATTATTTTAAAGCTTAGATTTTTGGTTGTTAACCATTGCATGATTTACAGAAATACTATTAGAGTTATAGTTAGGGTTAGGGTTAGGACTAGGGTTAGGATAGAATCACGATTATGATTAGAATTAGGGTTAGGGTTAGGGTTAGAGTTAGGATTAGGGTTTCTATTAGAATCAGGGTTAGAATTAAGGTGGAATACTATTAGAATTCAGGTAAGAATTAGGATTAATGTTAGAATAAGGTTAGGGTTATAATTAGGGTTAGGGTTAGAATTGAGGTTAGGGTTAGAGTTAGAATTAGGGTTACTAAATTAGGGTAAGCATTAGAGTTATAGTTAGGATTAGGGTTAGGGCTAGAGTTAGGGTTAGGATTAGAATTAGGGTTAATGTTATAATCAGGTAGGGTTTTAATTAGGGTTAGGGTTGGAATTGAGGTTAGGGTTAGAGTTAGAATTATGATTACTAAATTGGGGTAAGCATTAGAGTTATAGTTAGGGTTAGGGTTAGGGCTAGAGTTAGGTTTAGAATTTAGGTTAGGGTTAGGATTAAAATCATAGTTAGAATTAGGATTAGGGTTATTGTTAGATTTAAAATTAGGGTTATAGTTAGGGTAGAATCAAGGATATGATTAGAATTAGGGTTAGGGTTAGAGTTAGGATTAGGGTTTCTATTAGAATTATGGTTAGAATTAAGGTGGATTACTATTAGAATTAGGGTAAGAATTAGAGTTAGGGTAAGCATTAGAGTTACAGTTGGGGTTAGGGTTAGGGCTAGAGTTAGGGTTAGGGCTAGAGTTAGGGTTAGAATTTAGGTTAGGGTTAGGGTTAAAATCATAGTTAGAATTAGGATTAAGGTAAGGGTTAGGGTTATTGTTAGATTTAAAATTAGGGTTATAGTTAGCGTAGAATTAGGGTTAGGCTTAAAGTTAGGGTTAGGGTTCCTATTAGAATTAGGGTTAGAATTAAGGTGGGTTACTATTAGAATTAGGGTAAAAATTAGAGTTACAATTAGGGTTAAGTTTAGTATTAATGTTAGGGATAGTGTTTCAATTAGGATCAACCTTAGGGTTAAAATTAGAGCTATGTTTAGGGTTAGAATAAAGGTTGGGTTAGAGTTAGAATTACAATTAGAATTAGGGTTACAATTTGAAAAAGGGTGACACTTAGAATTAGGGTTAGGGTTGGAATTGAGGTTGTTACACATATGGTTCCTAAGGTTGTCATTGTTGTCAACACTGTCATGGATGTGTGATGGTGTTCATGGTTGGATGCCATGTCCTATCCAACAGAGAAGATATAGTTCATGGTTGGATGTTATGTCCTGTCCAATGACTATAGAGAAGACATATTAAGATGGGAATTAGAAGTTAATGGTTGGATGTCATGTCCTATCTGGTGATTGTAGAGAAGACATATTAAGATTGGAATTAGAAGTTCATGGTTGGATGTCATGTTTCTGAAGTTCTTAGTCAGCACAGACTGTATTTATTGAGTATGTTTCTTGAGAACAAAGAAGACATATTAATATGGGAATTAGAAGCACTAAGATGATCATATGTGTTGCTTATGTTGGGGAAATGTTATTGATGGTCTAAATCATATTGTATACTCTCTCCTATTGTTCCTAAGAATGTATGTGTTGATACAAAGAAGTTTTAGCCTCCTAATGTTGGGGAAAGTTTTTGGTATAGAGACTATTCTGAAGACTGTCTGGGAGATTGCTCTACATTTTCATGCTTTTGATGTTGTATCTCTATGGAGTGGAAGATAGCCTCATATAGTGCCAAAGCATGTATGTTCCAAGTTTCATATTGTTTGGAGCACCGAAAGAGTGTTTTGTAGTTGACAGTTTGGAGATAATGTTGTTCCTAAAGAAGGTATTCACAGTACTGAAATGTTTGGCTCTACATTTCACAACATTTGAAGATAAGGTATCATGGTTCAAAAGTTAAGTTCAGTGTCTAATGGAGGTGCTATTTCCAAAGGTTCAGGTCTCTACATCCTCAACAGTGAAAGTTATAAGTGGTGGCGTTCTGGTCTGTATTCTGTCTAAGAAAAGTAATGTTGAAGTCTTATTGAATTGCTCTACATTCCTCCAGAAGAGAAGAATTGCCAATGTGGTTTGGTGGACATGTTTAGGGATGTGTATTACATGCATCCTTGTAGTTTTAGGTGTTTTGGTGCTTCGCAAGGTCAATTTCACAATGACAATGTGCTACAGTGTGTTCTAGATGTCTCTTTGATCTCAATGTGCATGTAGGTATACGACACAATGTATTTGTTGTGCAAAGTCAGAGGTGTATATGAAGGTGTTGTATGAGTCATGAAGACTCATCTGGAAGAATTTCATTAAGATATTTTGTGTTTCCAGTACCGCACAAGGCTTTCAAGTGGTGGTGTTCATTATACTGAAGAGACTTAATGTCTCAAGTTACTGCTTGGAACCTCATCTTGTTCATCGTTCATCGGCAAAGTTTGAATTGTCGGCGAACTCTTGAACTTCGCTCGTCAGGTTCAATGGTTCATCAGGTTCAATGGTTCAACCGATATGCATTGGTTACTTCGATGAAGGTTTGAACGTTGTCCGCCAGGTTTAATGGTTCGTCAGGTTCAATGGTTCATCGGGTTTAATAGTTCAACCGATATGCATTGGTTACTTCAATGAAGGTTTGAACTTTACCTGTCAGGTTTAATGGTTCATCAGGTTCAATGGGTTCAATGGTTCAACTGATATACATTGGTTACTTTGACGAAGGTTTGAATTTCGTCCATCAGGTTCAATGGTTTGTCGGGTTCAATGGTTCGTCGGGTTCAATGGTTCAACTGGTTCAACCGATATGCATTGGTTACTCTGATGAAGGTTGGACATCGGCAAGAAAAGGACCATCAACGTTGTTTGGTGATATCACTCCGATAGCTGAAGTCACTCTGATGGAAGATATCAGCTAGAGTCTCCTTGATGGACGGTGAATGGTAGACTGGTTTGTCTTGTCAGCATAGGTGATAACTGTTAACATTCTTGTGGTTGTGTATATATATTATGGCTATGACCGATGTCTGGTGCATGTGGGACTAATGAGTCCTCTTGAATGTGAACAATCAGATGGCAGTTATGCGATGGTTGGAGACAGTGATGCTGAGTCAGTTAGAACGAACAGTTAGGGCAGAAGTTAAAAATGGTTTTTCTCTTGAAGGCCATGTATACATATAGATTTGGTGAGCTCGTCAGTGATGATGATTAGATTCATTTATATTGTTCATTCTATAAATGTGCAGTGAAAGTGAACAATTTATATAATTTGAGAATCGATACTTGAGCAAGTGAGCTGAGATCTTTATTGTAACTATAAAGTTTATTGTAATAAAGATTGTCTCTTGTGGTGGTGGGTTTTTTACCTAAAAGGGTTTTCCCACATACATCTGGTGTTGATCTTTGTTATCTTGAATGTTTATTCTATATTTTCTAGTGTATTTATCTTTGTATTTGAATTAAACGTAACCTGTCTACATTATCCCCTTTGAATTAGCATTAAGGAAGCTGTATTCCACGCCTGTGCTTTCCTTACAAGTGGTATCAGAGCCTGGCCAGTTGTGTTATCCTTATTGGTAGGTTGGGTTTTTTGTGTTAGTTCTGTGAGTGGGAGTTCTGTAGAGGTCTATCTTATTAAATTAGATGACAAGTTCATTAGGAAAGATAGACATTGAAAAGTTCAATGGCACAAACTTTGAGTTGTGGAAGCTTAAAGTTGAAGATATGCTGGTCGATAGAGATCTTTGGGTTGCTATGTCGGTGACTAAACCTGCAGCCATGAAGCGAGAAGATTGGGACCTGGCAGATAGGAAAGCCAGAGGATTGATAAATTAAGTTTAGTGGATTCTGTTCTATTAAACGTTCATGAAGAGACAACTGTAAACCTTTTGTGGAAAAAGTTGGGAGATATTTACCAGGGCCAGTCCTTGGTGAATAAACTTTTCCTCAGAAAGAAGTTGTACTCTCTGAAGATGGATGAAGGAGCATCTGTAGTAGACCATCTGAACTCATTTAATTTGATTGTTGCAGAGTTGACGTCTGTAGGTGTAAAAATAGAAGAGGAGGACTGTTGTATGCTTCTGTTGTGTTCTTTACCTGACTCATGGGATCATCTTGTAATGGCTATTGGAAGTACAAAAACCACGTTTAAAACTGAAACTGTTATTGCCTCACTGTTATCTAAAGAGATGTGGAGGAAATCTTCTGAGATGGCCAAAGAGGCCCTGTCCGTTCGAGGTAGATCAAAGGAAAGAGACAAGAAGAAGGACAAGAAGTCTAAGTCCAAATCAGAGGGGAGATCAAAATCTCCTGGTAAAAAGTCCAAGGTGAAATACTGGAATTGGACACATTAGAAGAGACTGCAAAGAGGAGAAAAAGAAGAAGAAGAAGAACTTCTCTGACAACGATTCTTCTCAGAGTCATGCTGACGCCTTCATTGCTGCCTTGGTAATGCTTGGATCTGAAGATGTATAGTTGGTGGATTCAGGAGCATCTTTTCATATGACATCTCACAGAGAATGGTTCACCAAGTATGAACCATATACTAGTGGGAAGGTGTTCCTGGCAAGTGATTCGACACTAGAGATTGTTGGCCGAGGAAGAGTCAGAATCCAGTTCCTGGATGGCAGAATAAAGGGAATGAATGGAGTTTTACACATACCAGGTCTAGCTCAAAATTTACTTTATGTTAGTAAGCTTAATGATGTTGGAGTGCAAGTTACTTTTATGAAGGGTGGCTGTAAGATGACTAGAGCTTCTATTGTACTGGCAAAGGGTGAACACATTGGAACTTTGTATAGGTTAGATGCTAAACCAATGTGCTGTAATAATGTCTTTGTAAAATCTAGAAAAACTACTATTGTAACACATGATGTAAACTCTATGGAAGTTAAACTTCCTGCAGAGAAAACAATGCTCTAGCATCATAGACTTGGTCACATAGGTGAAAAAGTTTTAAAAACCTTGAAAAACAAAAACCTGGTAGATGGGCTGGTTGATTGTAATCTGGAGTTCAATTTTTGCGAACATTGTATATATGGAAAACAAAATCGTGTTTCTTTTTACTCTAGTTCTCATAAATCTTCTGGTGTTCTGGACTATGTACATTCTGATGTTTTTGGTCCAGTTGATGTTCCTTCTCTATCTAAATCAAGATACTACATTTCATTTATTGATGATTATTCAACGAGGGCATTTGTATATTTTTTGAAAAATAAATCAGAAGTGTTCAGTTGGTTTAAAGAATTTAAAACTCTTGTGGAAAATCAGACTGGTAGAAAAATATAATTCTTGAGAACAGATAATGGTGGTGGATATTGCAATGCGGATTTTGATAAGTATTGTGTAGACCATGGAATTAAAAGGCATAAGACTACACCTTATACTCCACAGCAAAATGGAGTTGCTGAAAGGTTAAATCGATCGTTGATGGAGAAAGCAAGAAGTATGTTGAGTTATGCTGGTCTTGAACAAAGGTTCTAGGCTGAGGCAGTTGCTATAGCTTGTTACTTGCTGAATCATTCTCCTACTTCGGCATTGGTTGATAAGATGCCTATGGAAGTGTGGTCTAGAAAGAAGCCCTCTCTAAGACATCTTCGTGTCTTTGGCTGTGAGGCATATGCTCATATTCCTGATGTAAAAAGATCTAAGTTGGATTACAAAGCAGTCAAATGTATCTTTATTGGCTATGGAGTCAGTATTAAGGGGTACAAGCTTTCAGATAACTGAAACCTTTCGTTAGTGTTCCTCAGCCAGAGAAGATAGAAGAAAAGAAAGAAAAGAGTGTCGTGAATATTCCTTTGACTCCTATAAAAGAGGAACAACAAGCACCAAGTGTAGATGGTTCAGATGTGAGTTCGAGTAGCTCCGAAGATTCAAATCCAGAGCAAGAACCTGAACCTACACCTCAGCCATTGAGGAGGTCTACATGTGAAAGAAGACAACTAGATAGTTATGGATTTTTAGTACTTGATTCAAGTTGTGCCTATACTTTACTTACTGATACTTATGAACCTAGGATTGTGAAAGAAGCTATTAGTTTACCTGATTCAGATTCTTGGTTGAAAGCCATGGATAATGAAATGTCATCGTTGGAGAAAAATGGAACCTGGGATCTGGTGCCCTTGCCTGAAGGTAGAAAACCTGTGGCTGTAAGTGGGTATTTAAAAAGAAATATGGTCTAGATGGTAGTATTGATAAGTACAAGGCAAGACTGGTTGCTAAGGGGTATTCTCAAAAAGAAGGGATAGATTATGGAGAAATCTTTTCTCCTGTAGCTAAGCTGACATCCATTAGATTTCTGTTGTCACTTGCAGCAGCATATGATTTTGAAATTGAGCAGATGGATGTGACAACAACATTTCTTCATGGGGACCTTGAAGAAGAAATTTATATGTCCCAACCAAAGCATTTTGTGGTAAAAGGTAAAGAACATCTAGTATGTAAACTTAAAAAGTCTCTTTACGGTTTGAAGCAATCTCCCAGCATGTGGTATCAGAAATTTGATACGTATGTTTTATCTTTGGAATATGTGAGATCTAAATCTGATCATTGTGTCTATTATAAAACTGATGGTGATTGGATTCTTATAATTGCACTGTATGTGGATGACATGTTATTCATTGGCAATTCTAAGGGGATGATCTCAGAATTAAAATCTCAGTTGTCCTTAAAATTTGAAATGAAGAATCTGGGGGCAGCAAAGTACATTCTGGGAATGGAAATCAAAAGGGACAGATCAAAGAGAAAGCTTTGGCTCAGCCAGAGCAAGTATATTACTAATGTTCTTGATAAGTTTAATATGTCTGATTCCAAATAGCTAGTTGTTCCAGTTTTGTAGGGAATGAAACTATTTGTTGAAGATTGTCCAGAATCTTCGAATGAAATTGATGACATGAAAAAAATGCCTTATGCAAGTGCTGTTGGCAGTTTAATGTATGCAATGGTCTGTACCAGGCCAGACATTACCCAAGCAGTGGGAGTTTTGAGCCAGTTTATGGCGAATCCAAGTAGATCACATTGGGATGCTGTTAAAAGGGTTATGAGGTATTTGAAAGAAACATCTAACCTTGCTATTTGCTATCATGGAAACTTAGTTGGATCTTTGAGATCTATAAGCATTCAGGGATATGTTGATTCTGATTGGGCAGGGGACATTGACAGTAGATGATCCACCAGTGGATATGTATTCACGTTAAATGGTGGTGCTATCAGTTGGATGAGCAAGCGGCAGGCTGTAGTCGCTTTGTCCACAATAGAGGTAGAGTACATGGCAGCTACTCGTGCATGCCAAGAAGCTGTTTGATTGAAGAGGTTGTGTTCTGATTTTGGTTTTAGTGCAGGACAGATACAAATACACTATGACAGTCAAAGTGCTATATGTTTAGCGAAGAATCCTACATTTCATGCTAGGACAAAACATATTGATGTCCAATATCACTTTGTTCGTGATATGGTGGAAGACAAGAAAGTGAAGCTGGAAAAGATTGACACTTTGGAAAATGTCACTGATGCCTTAACTAAACCAGTGAGCACGACCAAGTTCAAATGGTGTTCAGATGGAATTGGTCTTCGGGCCCATAATTCTTAGTAATTGAATGAGGATTAAGAGGTAGCAGTAATCTCTTTGACAAGTGGGAGATTGAAGAGACTTAATGTCTCAAGTTACTGCTTGGAACCTCATTTTGTTCATCGTTCATCGGCAAAGTTTGAACTGTCGGTGAACTCTTGAACTTCGCTCGTCGGGTTTAATGGTTCATCAGGTTCAATGGTTCAACCGATATGCATTAGTTACTTTGATGAAGGTTTGAACATCGTCCATTAGGTTCAATGGTTCGTCGGGTTCAATGGTTCATTGGGTTTAATAGTTCAACTGATATGCATTGGTTACTTCGATGAAGGTTTGAACTTCACCCGTCAGGTTCAACGAGTTCGTCAGTTCAACTGATATGCATTGGTTACTTCGATGAAGGTTTGAACTTCGTCCGTTAGGTTCAATGGTTTGTCAGGTTCAATGGTTCGTCGGGTTCAATGGTTCAACTAGTTCAACTAATATGCATTGGTTACTTTGATGAAGGTTGGACATCAGCAAGAAAAGGACCATCGATGCTATTTGGTGATATTACTCTGATAGCTGAAGTCACTCCGATGGAAGATATCAGCTAGTCTCCTTGATGGACGGTGAATGGTAGACTGGTTTGTCTTGTCGGCATAGGTGATGATTGTTAACATTCTTGTAGTCATGTATATATATTATGGCTACGACTGATGTCAGGTACATGTGGGACTAATGAGTCCTCTTGAATGTGAATAGTCAAACGTCAGTTATGTGATAGTTGGAGACAACGATGCTAGTCAGTTGGAACGAATGGTTAGGGCAGAAGTTAAAAATGGTTTTGCTCTTGAAGGCCGTGTATATATATAGATTTGGTGAGCTCATCAATGATGATGATTAGATTCGATTATATTGTTCATTTTGTAAATGTGCAATAAAAGTGAACAATTTATATAATTTAAGAATTGATACCTGAGCAAGTGAGCTGAGATCTTTATTGTAACTGTAAAGTTTACTGTAATAAAGATTGTCTCTTGTGGTGGTGGATTTTTTACCCGAAAGGGTTTTCCCACGTACATCTGGTGTTGATCTTTGTTATCTTGAATGTTTATTCTATATTTTCTGGTGTATTTATCTTTGTATTTGAATTAAACGTAACTTGTCTGCATTATCCCCTTTGAATTAACATTAGGGAAGCTGTATTCCGCACCTGTGCTTTCCTTACATATACTTCAAGTTTCATGTCTTCTTGCTTATGGTCATCCTATTTCAAATGAGCGATGTGTGTGGAGGTGATTCCTTGAAGAACAATGCTGTGAAGAATGCTTAGGACCAAACTAAGCATATGTTGGGATCCGTAAGGCATGTGTTTCCTTCTAGAGTAGCGTATAGTTCTTGATAGGGCTTACCCTATGCAAGTTTCATGTTGAGATCTCTGGCCAACTAGTAAAATGTAATATTCTTATTGTATTGGTCGAGTTGTAATTGTCAGACTTAGGGCACACAACTGAGAGGGGGGGTGAATCAGTTGTGCAAAACTTTCTCAAATTAAACACTTAAATCTTCTTTAGTGATTAGCAGAATATTAATCATGAACCATAATGCATTCAAATCAAAAGCAGAAACATATCAACACATAAGACACCAAGGTTTTGACGTGGAAAACCCGGTTAAGGAAAAAACTACGGGGTGATTAACCCAAGAATGTATTCTCTGTTAGAAGAATAGAAAGAATAAAATGGCACATGCCAATTAGGGCTCACTTCCCGAGCACACTGCTCACAAGAGGCTCACTGCCTACAAGAGACACACTGTCTACAAAGAAATAAGTAACACCTTCATGAAATGGAGAATAACATCTTCACCATGCTTGAATCAGTTCCATTTAAGCCCAATACTTCTACTCTGCCTTTCGCACTTCTCCTCGCTACCACACACTCATCACCGCAAGACACATTTCAAAATGACTTCACAATCCCTTATTTATACAAGGCATCGACTTAGGAACAATCATCTAAGTCGGCAAACAGTTACAAGAACATCCGCAAGATGTGTAATACATCCAGTCGGCCAGTCTCAAGAAGAACACCAATATTCGGTGGTTATTCTTCAAATGCAAACTCTAACTTCAATGCGGACCACCAACATGAACTGGACATGATCCAATGATCATCATAACCTTCCCTGAATCACCAAGAACATCCACACTTCATCATCCTACTGGAATTCTTCTCTCCTTCATCTGGAGCTTCAAGAACACAATCTGTCATCACTGTCACAAATGAATAGGCTCTTCCGGACCTTTAAACCACAAACCAATCTAGTTGATACTTCACAGGGATGTCCTCAACACTCCCTCAAATCCGCAGAACGGGTTAATGAATTTCTGGATCGCACCGGACCTATCTGTGACACTCTGTTACCTCTGAACACCTGCCAAAACTGGTTCTACTTGAGCAACCATAACTTCTTTAGATCTTCATGCGGACCTCTGAAAACTTGACTGGAGCATCTCAAGTCTTATATCTATAAACCCTTTAAACCGCATCCTCTGATCCTCAACCTATTGAGGACTTTTACCTTCTTGTCATCACTGTTCTTCACTATTCCTGATTGAGACTAATTTTCTCAATATCCTCAGCACAAAGCTCATCTAATCCTTCTCATTAATGCAACATGAGTATGTTGACATCAATGACAACACCGGTTAGGCCCATACTTGCAATAGTAATGAAATCAATGTAATGCCATGTATATATTATAAACCTAGTTGGTCTAGGTAAGGTATGATTGCAAAGATGAAACTATAAATGTATAAAGAGCAGAGTATGAATATTACATGCATTATGATGTGCGACTGAAGGAGAAAGAGTAGAAGAGTTAGAGGTTGTCCCGATTCAACTTTGTTACATCAAAAAATGTCTCCTAGGGGGCTTTTCCTTCTTAAGGTTTAGCTCCTGTGTCCTATTTATGCATTTAGAGTATCCTTCATGATAATTTGACTTCCTAATGAGAAAACCCTAAAGTTCCATGGCAATTTGGACTCAGGGGATGCACTTAACAATAATCCTACCTGAAATAGGGGGTGGACTTGGGCGCACGCGCCCTAGTCTTGCCCTATTTTAGGTTAGGCCTAATTTCAAAGTGTTAGTTTGTGACCATTATTTAGGTCCTATGCCGACACGGTAAGTTTCAATTACAAAATTCTTGGCAAGAATGTTTATAGTTGCATATATAAGCATGTTTAGGTATTCATTTGTAGACTAGATGGAAATTTTGATTCATGAGCTTGTGTAGAAGTGATCCAAGGCATTCATTATGTGTTGTAGAGAAGACTTTGTGTTTTTATTGTGTTTGTATTTGCAGATTTAGACATCCATCTCCTAATGGCATGAAGAGCTTCTTCCTTCCATGAGATCTTCACTACAAGGTGATATCAATTGTGTTTTGAATCATTTATCATTTGGATTGTGCCTCTATCCCATAGGGATACGCACTCTTTCTCTGACAACGGTGTTTGGGAGACTTGAATGTCTTTTCAGGGCTTGACTAAGGAAAGCCTCTAAACACCACAACCCCCAACCCACTCCTTGTGATTGCAGGTTATAGGTGTCACATCTGGAAGAAGTGGAGTTACAGGGAGAGTCAGCAGGCATCAAGGATTTGAGATCTGGAAAGAAGCTAGACACTAGATCCTTTCCTGGACTCGAGCGCTAGTCCCAGTGTCCTCCGTAGTTAAATTCCTGGAAACAAAAGATATAGTGTAGATCAGTGTTGAAAGAAGATCAGGATTCTGCAAAGAAATTATGCCATTGGACTAGGGTGCTTGCTCATTAGTCCCTGACTGTTCCACTTCCTGAACTTTGAAATCTGGTACACATTTGATTATCATTTAGTATCTCTATTTGTGAGCATTTTTCGTGATTTGTCCATTTGATTCCAAATTTGCATAATTAGATTTTTGAGCATAATTAGGCATAATTGAACAACTAATCTACACAATTCCAATCTTCCCTACATTCTAAGTGACTGCAAGCCTGATAGTAGATTTTCTACTTGACCTAAAGTCCTTGAATGTTTAAGGTGAAAGGAGGATTCGCATAAACCATCAAACCAAACCACATCCTAATTTTACCTTAAAAATTTTGGTGAACCCATATTTTTATTGAATTTTTGCACCTTGCTGAGTGTTTTTCTTTAGATTTACATTCATTACATTCATTCATTTCATTGTTCATCTTATTGCATTTAGAAAATTACAAAAAAATTTAATAAATTTGGAAAAATTTGAAAAAATTGGCATTTTTAGCTTGCATTTTCATATAATTTGAATCAGTTTGCATTTGATTTAAATAAATTTTTGTCATTATCATTAGATCTAATTTAAAATACAAAATTTTTTCATTCATCATTTATTTAGATTGCATTTTGATGTTTAAATTGATAAAAAATGCTTGAAACTGTGCATTTTTTCATATAACCTAGTTTTGCATTAGCTAGGGTTTGTAGTCAAAGTCTTGTTTCATATTTTACTACCATTTTAAAACACTCATTAGGACTGATTTCTAACTGTAGTGTTGCATCATAGTGGTTTGCTTGCAAAATTTCATGCCTAGGGTTTGAAAACCTTGATTTTCACTAGATTTAGCCTTATCGACTCTCTAGATTTGCATCCTAGGCATGTTGTAAAGGATTTTTCTGCACTAATTGGCTATTATCATGGGTATTATCTATGTCCCCTCCTAAAATTTTTTACAACACCTTTTTATTGGGCTCTTACAGTGGAAATTTGGTGAAAATTTGCATATTTTAGCTATATCTTCCCTAGGGTTTGACCTTGAGTTGCACTATAAGCATGTTGTGACAGATTTTTTGGCATTATGTGGCTGTTATTACTATTATTATTTTATTTCCATCATCATTTTCCTCACAACACCCTTTGTCATACTCTTTTGCATTGAAATTTAGGGAAAGATTGCATATTTTAGCTATATTTGACCTAGGGTTTGACCTAGATTTGCATTCCAAGCGTGTTGTAAAAGATTTTATGGATTCAGGTGACTGATATTGTACTATTATAATCTTATAAACCTTCTAAAACTCTTTACAACACCCCTTTTTTTGGGTCTTTGCATTGAACATTTGTGAAAATTTGCATATTTTAGTGTATTTTCACTAGGTTTTGACTTGTCATCAACCTAGGTTTGCATAAAAAGCGTGTTGTGAAGGATATTATGGATTTATTGGACTGATATTAGACATATTATTTTCTACCCCTGATTAATTTCCTTACAACTCCTATTCTTTCACTTATTTGCATTAAAAAAGTTGAAAAAAATCAAGCATTTTAGGTCATTTTCATACATAGTTTTGCACTTGTCTTTTGCATAAAATTTGAAAAGCTTTTAAAATCTGATCTCACATTGATTTGAATACATATACACATGGCCTCTAATCACAACAATACCAACTAGTTCCCTCCTAGGCCTTACATGAAAAGGAAGGTCCCCGAACCTGAAATTGTGTTTACACCTCATAATAGAACAATTGGAGACACTGAAGGACCTCTCTATATCACTATGAAGATAATGGGAAATCATGTGGATGGAATCCTTATTGATCCTAATTGCATGACTAATGTCGCCATGGAAGAGTTCCTCTTTTCACATCAATTAATGCAAGGCTTTTATGACCCTTCAGATATGATGATTAAGACACATAAGGGAACCTTTGTAAACACTTCTGGGAAAATATCTTTATTGGTCACTGTATTTGAGAAACATGTAGAACAATGGTTTGATGTTGTCCCTATTTCTGACCTCTTTTGTATAAAATTGGAACATCCTTGGTTAAAGGCTATGAAAGCTGTCCCTTCAACAATTCATAACTGTATCAAATTTCCTTTGAATGGACAAGTGATCACTATCCCTCATAATAAGTATAAACTTTTGGTTACAAGACAACATTGTACACTGGATTACTTTTGGGAAAAATCTGAAAAGGAACTGAAGCCACCAACAGACTTTAACCTCTTGAGCTATAGAAACTACAAAACAAAACTATTACATCAAGTGGTCAGTCCTTCTATGCAAGAAACAACAAGAGACGAACAACCTGCATGTGAAGAGAATCCTAGACCAAAAGGAAATAAACCCTATGCTAAGGTTCCTCCCCTGCCATCCTTATAGGGATCGGGAGGTAGTCATCGACAACAAAACATTCCACCCAAACAAATGAAATTTGATCATGGTGCTTCCTCCTCTAAAACACAAAAACCTATGAAAGAGCAAAACACTATCTTACAAGAGATAAGTGGTAAGACAAAAAGAAATAGAAAAGCAAGAGAAAGGAGGAGGAGATGACAAGAATATGCCCAATGACTTGCATCTCAACAAGAAAACATCTCACCAAACATTGAACGAAACCAAGAAGATCTTCAGAATGGACAATTTGAAAACAAGAACAAGAGTTGGGCTATGGTACCTTATGTCCCACTTTCCTCTAACATTCAGGAGTGGGAAGATGACGATGATTTGCTTGATGACAACACTTAGTTTGATGACCCTACCAGGTAAGTATCTCTAACCCTTTATCTCTCGTGATGTGTTTCCCCCGTGATGTGTTATGTGTTGTTTAGGCCTCTTGGGATGATCCTTGATTCTCTTGTAAGGTCCAGGATACCAGGAGACCACCTCTGTTGTGACCCTTCTTCTATTTCTATCATCATTCTTCTATATTGATTCTCCTCTATTTTCACTATTGAGTGTTGTGCCTTACGGACATAGTGTTGCGGTTGGTGACTTGGGGGCACCCTCTTGTAGACACCTAAAAATGTCCAACACCTTGTCATTAGTATGTTTTGCCCTAGGTACCTATGTCATCACCTAATTAGTTAAATAAATTTTGTTTATTTGACTAATTTATTTTATCCCCTTTCAATCCCATAATCCTATCTTCTATAATTAAATATTTTTTTATTTATTTAATTATTCATGGCCATTAATCCCCTCTAATTAAATAATTATTTTTAATTATGTAATTAGTCATTTATCTATTTTCTATAATTAAATAAATTTTATTTATTTAATTATCTTTCCACATCATCCCTCACCACAATCTAAATTAATTAAATAAATCAAATATTTATTTAATTAATAAAATCTTAATAAAAGTCCTCTTGCTTTCTTTCTAAAATTGCAACTCATGCATATCTAATTAATTTATTTAATTAGATATTTCATCTATTATTCCTTTTATCTTTTTAGGATTTATTTCCTTTAAAACAAAAAATCAATATCTTTCTATCTTTTTAAAATCCTACCTTATCTTATTTTATTTCCTCTTTTATCAAAAATCAAATCTTATCAAATCTTCTTCCCTCCACATCAAAAAGTCTATAAATATGGCCTCTCATAAGCCATTTGGCATGCACTGAGTTTGATAGCCTTACTCCGCTAAAATATTCTTCCATCATCTATCTATTTTTTTCCAATCTTCTCCATCTATCTTCTTCTCATCAAATCTCCATCTCAATGTTATGCTGAGTATCTAAGCAATCAACATTAACACAATCTTCATCGATCAATCAAGGTTGCATCGATCATTCAAGAAAACTAAGGTATTCGAAAGGTTTGGTCAAAGGTAATACATTTATTGTTTTATCTTTCATTTTGTTCAAATTTCTCGTATACATTCTAGCACGCCCGGTGGGACTCACTTCACTTGATTATTTTTGCAGATTTTTGGTATAAAAATTTGTGCTTTCTAACCCTTGTTTGCAAGTTTTGCATGTAATTTGTCAATGGTGAGCTCCGGGACAAAAACTGACTACGCCATTGTGTCAGGGAGGCCGTTTACACGATTTTTGACTATAAACTTGATATATTTTGCTTAAGGAAAAAATCTTGTAAACTATCAAAAGATCCAAAAAATCAAAAGTCAAACAAAAGTCAAATAAGTCAACCTACTTTCTTCTAACATGCTAAAGGAGGCATTTTTCTTCTTTTTGCCATAAGTTGGTCATACGAACTCAGAATTGCGCAAACAAATACTCATTGGAAAGAGGATTCAGAGAAATTCATAGCTATGAAGAAATTATTAGGTAAAAGTGCCATTTTGATGTCTTTTTTCACAGCCAAAGTCAAAGTTCATTGCAAACTTTAAACAAGCATAACTTTTGCGTTTTTGAACCTTTTTCAATGAATTTTTTTTTTAGTGCATGAAATTTTCTGAAATGTCTGTTTATGCACTTCATTTAGCTATATCAGATCATTTAAATTAGATTTTATTAGATTTTTCATTTTCCTCATATCTCTTTCATGTGCAAGTTTACTTGTTTCTTTTTTAATTTTGTGGCTTGTAGGTGAATCAAAGGAGTTGGATCAGTCACAAAAGAAAATAAAATAGTGAAACAATTTGGGTATAATCATTTCAGCTCTCATCTCTCAATCATTGTTTGCAAACACATTTGGATTTTGGGTTTAAAAAGAACATTATTTGCAATCACACATCAAAAATTAGGCTAAAATGGACAATTGTCTTCCTGCACATTTGTCTTTGGGTCTAAAAATAACTAGTGCTTTCATCTATCTTCTTTCACATCTCATTTCTAAAGGTTAATTAACAACTACAAGTGTGAATCATGTGCATGTGTGTATTCTCTCTCCTCGCACCACAAGGTGATCTTGGAGATCAAAAATACCACATTTGATCCGCTTTTGTCAAACCCTATCTAGGAGGCCTACTAGGGGATTTCATCACCCCTTGGGACACCCTCAACCACTTGTTCTGGTGGGGTATATCAAAGGGGAGAGAGTGAAAGTTGTACCTCAATCTAGCTACATAGTCATTGGGATAGCCTTGTGGCCCTGAGTGATTTTGGACACAAGGTGAAGTGGTATTCGCTTATGCTTATACCACATCCCTTCAACGGGCTAGTGTTCATAGATTTGGGCCCCTCATACCTTGTGTATATCAGGGACACCCCTAGTTAACCCTTGTGCAGCCTAGTTTAAGACCAATTGGCCATATCCTACCTGAATAATCATTAGGACTTGTTGTTGTGTCTTCAAGTGTGTACTTAATCATAATATTTAATCTTTAAAGGAAAATTGAACATTGTGTTTGGTGTGTGTGTTCATCCATTTATAGGTGAAATTTTGTGTTTGATTTTGCCTAAGTCAAACTACCAATCTTTCCTTATCATCTAAAAAATCACATCCTAAGAAAACCCTAATTCATCCTAATCATCAATCCAAGTTATCCGACCTTGTTATCCCACGTCATCCTTATCATTATCTTGATCCATCCAAGTCACCTTACCCAATAATGCACACCATTATCAAAACCCAAAATCCAAATCAGCCCAATAAAAAATCAAGACCTTATTTGATCATTATCAACATTTATCCAAACTCGCTTGAGATCATTAGTCTATCTCAAGTAAGTCATCCAATGAAATCATCTAATCAACTCTATTACTTAAGTGTCATTAGTCTACCTTAAGTATAGAAAATCATCCAATCAACTCTATTACTTAAGTTTCACTAGTGTACCTTAAGTATAGAGAATCATCCACTCTTTGAAGCAAAACAAATCATCCTAAGGTATTGAAATTTGATCTCCAACATTGCAACCACTCCACATACTCATAGCCTACTCTACCACTTGTAAACATGGACATGACATTTCTAAACAAGACCTATGATAATGATCCTTATGGCACCAAAAGAATGCTTGATCAACTTAAGTGGTTATATAGAAAGGAAGAAGAACCTGTGCCACCACAACATCAACAATTCCAACATCAAACCCAATCACCGCATCAACAACCTCCTTATAAATCCTATATATCCACCCCATCAACCTTATATCAACCTTCAACACCCTATATTTCATCCCCATCCACATCATATCAACCTTCAACCTCATATCAACCTTTACCTTCATATCAATCTTCATCCCCTTATACATCCATGCCATCATACCTATCCAACCAATCAATACCTCCAACTTATCCATCTCCCAACCTTTGTCATGCTAACTTTGATCAAGGGAACACCAATCTAGCACACCTCATAACCAAAATCCAAAACCTATATCAACAACCATTTCCCCATCCAAATCCCCCACCCCCTAGTCTCCATCCTCCAATCACTCCATCACAATATCCCTCCAACCCTGTCAACCTTAATCCATCATCCTATGTATCTCCCAATCCATCAAACCCTATCACCCATTCACCATCTAATCCACCATCAAACCTCCCAAATTTTAAGCCAAGAGCACCTAATGAATCCTTGAGGGATTTTCTCTGAAGAAAAAGAGAAGCTTGGGAGTCCTCCCAATCTTCCACCCATCCAACACCTATCCTTAACCCCATCCAAGAACCATCACTCCCTAATCCCATCACCCACCTATCCAATCGTAATCCCAATCTAAGCCATCCACCAAGTCCTAATCCTAAGCCTACCACTCCATCTACTCTTATTTTTCATCCCCTATATTGTTCATCCACCCTTATCCTTGCAAAGGATGTGATCCATTAGCTACTAGCTAGGAAAAATTTATCCCCATGTCCAACACCTATCATTACGCCTGTCCAGGAGCCCTCTATTAACATGCCTATCCCTTTAACCCCATCATGTGACCCACAAGCCATCGAGCCTATTCAAGAGCCTCCCATCATGAGCCCAAATCAAAGTCCATCATACTCTCTTATGGATGAATACCCAGAATCTATCAAACTTGTCCAAGAGCATCCCACTTTCACTTCTATGAAACCCCAAGAGTTATATCAAGAGTATGACCCGAAGCATGTGGAAATGTCAAGTCCTAGTCCTAATCAAGATCAAATCCTCTCTATCCACCCCATCCATAACCAATTTATTTTCTATGATCAAGATGATATCCTTGAAGAGCCTATCTACGGACAACTTGATCCTATCCATAATCCCATACCCATCCATGAGCAAGATATCCAAATTGCTTCTATCCATCCTCCATCTAGCCCCATCCATGATCTACAAACATCCACTCCCCTTGATGAGACAAAGGCCTCCCAAGCAAGCATAGAAGATAAAACCAATAATGATCCTTCCACATCCACCATTAACCCTATTCCAAATCCACCATCATATCCTATTGGCCTTACCACCTTCATCCATGAGTGTTCCTCCTTAGAACACCAACAACCATTATCCTCTATCTCACCTTCTCCATCCAATAAGGAACTCGTGTCTAGTGTTCCACCTATACCTAGTCCCATTGTTCACCACATGCTTCAAAACATGAACTACCAAGGTAAAGGCTTAGGCCTTCATCAACAAGGTATTTTGGAGCCTATCCATGTCAAGGTCCCTCCATGCTCATTTGGCCTTGGATACACACCCCAAGGTCAACAATATAAAGATGTTGGTACTTCCTCCATGCCTCCTAAGTCCACCACCTTCCATCGTAAACCCTATCATATACCTAAATCATATGTTGCCATTCCACCTCCATCATCTTACAAATGTCAAAAGCACATGACCATTCATCTTCCACCATCAACTTTACCTCCACTTCTTCCCACTCCTAATATCCTTCCATCGAATCTACATCCACTACTTCGAACACCTTATCCATCCATCCATAAATCCTCTAAAAATCCCAATCATGGCCAACAAATGCACACATTGTCTAAACAAGGAGCTTCCACCTACCCCGCTCTTTCCACCATACCCATGGGATTCAAAAGCAAAAAATTGGATGCCTCTACACATAAAGCAAAAAACCCTACAAATCCTAATACCTTAGGGTACAAATGTAAAAATTCAAAGAAAAATTCATCCAAGAAGCAATCAAAGACCATACCTCAAAAAGGAAAGGTCAGAAATAAATTGGTTTGGATCCCTAAGCAAAAAGAAGCAATCAAGTCTAATAAGGCATCCACCTCTCAAGAATCCCAAACCTCCTCTTCCATCCAAAAATCTCATTCCATCCAAAAGTCTCAAATTCCTCTATCCCACAAGCAAAATAAAAGTCATAAAAATACTAGGTCTATGTGGGTACCTAAAGCACTTCATCATCCATCTCCTAAACAAACAACACCATTGCTTTCTACACCACCATCCCATCAAAAGCTGCAATGTTTATCACGGTGTGTGCAACCGTTGGTCATGGTTCCATTTCATCATGCAACACTTCCACATACCTCCATCTTCCCACCTTTCATCCACTATCCTACATATCTCACCCATTATATCCCTATGGTCCATGCTTTTTCATAAGCCTTTCACCCATCCCCTTGCATAAATCCATGTCATAATCCATATCATAATCCATTATCGCACCTCCTATAATCCGCTATCTACCTACTCCATCTTTCACACAATCACCCTACCAACATCTATGAGTGACACTTGACATGGTCTATGCGACAACATCCATCTAACAGGACTATCACTTTCATGGAACTAGATAGTTGAGTCCCTCCCATCCATATCCATCTATCCCATCCAAAAGTAAAAAAAAATGAATGAAAAAAGTAAAGAGAAATTCCTTCATCAAACAGTGAAAACCTCGTAAACAGGTGCCTTGGATAAGTACCATGATGAAAACTTAAAAAATAGGCGTCATGTGTAAGTTGATCTTCTATGTCACCTACACTTGGGGGCACGTTGTCTCATCCACCATATCATTTTTATATCCTATCTTGTCATACCATTTCCTACCATCCTTATCCATTCCACATACATTCATCTATCCCATTGCATCCATTCATCCTCCCTTCCTCATTTTGATCTTGATAAAGATTAGGGGCAAAATGTTAAAACACGCTTTGGATATCTCTTGATATACCTCATCCTTTTCATCCACTCATATCACTATCCTATCGTCATGAGCCTAGTCATGTAAAACCCTAAGCATACTATCTAGAATGGGGCATGTTGTTCTTATGTGACCATCCATTCCCTATATCACATCCTTCTATCTATCCATCCAATCCTACCTACCTACCTCATTGCGCCTAGACTTGGTTGTCCCTTGTCATTGGTATCTAGCACAAAGGCTACACAAATTGTAAATCCATTTGCCATCCCAAAACATTTCAAAAAAATCCAAAAAAAAAAAACCAAAAACATTATAAAAACGTCCTGAAAAATACCAAAACATCATAAAATGTCCTGAAAAAATACCAAAAACATCATAAAATGTCCTGAAAAAAAAAAACCAAAAACATCATACAATGTCCTAAAAAAAATATAAAAAAACAAAATATTCCCCAAAATACAAAAAAAATCAAATATCCAAAAAAAATCCAAGCAATAAAATCAATCATCATCAAAACAAATCACATCACACTCATCAAAACAAATCCAATAAAACCTATCAAATCAAAGCAAATTAATTTCAATCAATGCATCACTCAATCAATCTATCCACCATCATCATCACAAATCAGAACTACATCTCATCTTTATAGTTAAATGCCTTGATCCTGTGGATACAGGGTATGTAGGCAATCTGGGATACGAAGGAAGTACCTAGATTCAGGCATAAGATAATACCCCTCCTCTACCTTTCATCTTTCCTCTGATCTTCTTTCTCTTCATCCATCTCACCTTCTTCTATTCATCTATTTCCCACATCATCTATAAACACCCAGAACTACATATTCATCATGTCTAATCATCATTGTGTGGTGCTTTGATCCCATGGATACATGTATGTAGACAGTCTAGAATACGAAGGAAGTATCCAGTATGCAAGTACCAAGGATTCATTCTTCCATCCCCCTATCATCTTCTCTTTCTTCCATCTCTCATCTTCTTCTATCATCTATCTTCATCAATTCATCAATCTTTCAACCAATCAATCCAAGCAATAAATCCAAATGCAAGTCACCCTTTATCCATACCAATCAAGTTAACCAATCTTGTCAAATTATCCAATCACATTCTTGGTCTTGATCCTAATCTTGTCGTAAACCAAATCAATCAATCATCATCATCAATGGGATATATCGTTCCCGCATCCTTGTGTTGATCTAGAGATATATCATTCCCTGCAATGACAACACTATCTATCATCATCAATCAATCAATCAACACTTAATCATTGGCTTACAACTTGACAAGGGTAATGCCTTGTTTGTTTTTGAATCATTTGTACATGCTTGCTTGTGTGTGTTATCTTTTTATCTTGCATTCGTATCACATTGGTATCATTTCCAACTAATAGTCATATCTTGTGTATGTTGGAATAACTTCTTGCATTATCCTTTGCATCTAAGGTCACATCCTACCTTTTGTGCATTATAACTTTAATACTCTATGTTTTCTTCTTCATACATCTCAACAAGGTTGTATTACGCTAGGGCACGAGACACATCATCACCTTGGTCCTCATACCCTGGTGCATAACGTCTAGTGCTATATCAAACATCATGATTGCTCACTTTCATTGCAGCATAACACATCATTCATTTCTTCTATTCATTTCTTCCTTGACCAATCCCTTTCATGTCGAGAGCCTACCTGTGTCTGTCCAACCCGCCTATCCTCTCGAGGGGGCATCCTCATCCTATCTTTCCATTACCATCTTTTTCCTCTACCTGTACCTTAGCTTCTTTGAAATGATGTTACTTGACACAAATTTCATCATCTCAAACATCATCTCAAAGAGGGGCAAAATGTAGACACTTAAAAATGTCCAACACCTTGTCATTAGTATGTTTTGCCCTAGGTACCTATGTCATCACCTAATTAGTTAAATAAATTTTGTTTATTTGACTAATTTATTTTATCCCGATTCAATCCCATAATCCTATCTTCTATAATTAAATAATTTTTTATTTATTTAATTATTCATGGCCATTAATCCCCTCTAATTAAATAATTATTTTTAATTATGTAATTAGTCATTTATCTATTTTCTATAATTAAATAAATTTTATTTATTTAATTATCTTTCCACATCATCCGTCACCACAATCCAAATTAATTAAATAAATCAAATATTTATTTAATTAATAAAATCCTAATAAAAATCCTCTTGCTTTCTTTCTAAAATTGCAACTCATGCATATCTAATTAATTTATTTAATTAGATATTTCATCTATTATTCCTCTCATCTTTTTAGGATTTATTTCCTTTAAAACAAAAAATCAATATCTTTCTATCTTTTTAAAAGCCTACCTTATCTTATTTTATTTCCTCTTTTATCAAAAATCAAATCTTATCAAATCTTCTTCCCTCCACATCAAAAAGTCTATAAATATGGCATCTCATAAGGCATTTGGCATGCACTGAGTTTGATATCCTTACTCTGCTGAAATATTCTTCCATCATCTATCTATTTTTTGCCAATCTTCTCCATCTATCTTCTTCTCATCAAATCTCCATCTCAATGTTATGTTGCGTATTTGAGCAATCAACATTAACACAATCTTCATCGATCAATCAGGCTTGCATCAATCATTCAATAAAACTGAGGTATTCGAAAGGTTTGGTCAAAGGTAATACATTTATTGTTTTATCTTTCGTTTTGTCCAAATTTCTCGTATACACCTCCTACGTGACTGGCCTTAAGGCACTTGTTTCTCCTCTCTTGATTTATTGTTTCCCTTCCTCTAGTGTTTTTATCTAGCGGGCAGATAACACAAAACATATTATACTGATGTGGACCTAGCATCCCTTTAGCGAGAAATAAAAAACTAGACTTAGTTCCTATATGATGATGGGTTGATATATATTATCTGACTCTTGACTAGTAGAATCACTCCATGCACTTTGTCATGTGATCTTGATGATGTCTTATCACACTTATAAACCATAACAATACTACTGCTTCGTGCACTTTGTTTGTCATTGAATCTCACCTTAGATGCGCTCAGTTTTGAGATTTTCGCGATATAGCCCAACAGTCATACCCGATCTCCGAATTCATAGTATAACCTCGACTCTTTATGTGAATGATCATATGCATTGTTGTTTATCATGATTATTTAGACACTAACATTTTTCTTGTAGGGATGTGTTTGTGGGAGCATTTGGCAATCGTAAAGTGCATGTCACCGCCGGGGGGCATGGTCTTTGTGAGAGCTTGTGTTCCCTTGTGTGTTTTCTTCCTACCTTAACATGCTTGATATTGATACCTGATATCAACAACCTTAAGGTGGGGGCATATATAAGGTAAGCTATCTGCTGTAGATATTAGCAATGTGCTTGTTCTCAAGAGCAATCTTAAAGACTGGTGGCGATGAGTCCCTCCTGCACTCTGAGATTTGTTTGAAATCTATCATTTAAGCCCTCTGTGGAGGTGGGGATATCGCATCCCTTTTCTATCTTAAGCCCTCATCACAAGGCGGGGATGGTGTATTTCTCGTGGATAGTGCACATCTTGCCATTTTCAAAAGTCCCATTGCGAGGCGGGGAGCGGTTCTGTGACTAGCTCAACCCTTAAGCGTGTCTTCAGTGATTGTTGTGGTGAAGCCCAATCATCAGTGTGTGCCTAAAATGTGCCTGAGATGGTGTTGAACCTAGAAATAGGAACACTCCATCACTTGTCTGCCGTGTTTTTTCTGTGTCTTCCAAGTGTGTGTATTGCGTGTTTGTTCCCAAGCATAGTTAAAGACCGGTGGCGATGAGTCCCTCCTATGATTTGGGATTTGTATGGCGTGCTTGTTTTTTTTGACGTGTATTGTGTGTGTGTTGCCCCATATGCAGTTTAAAGACCGGTGGTGATGAGTCCCTCCTGCATTATGGGTGGTATGTTTACTTTTCTGTACTTGCATCTGCATTTCATATATATGAAAATGAAAAAGAAAAAGAAAATCATTACTGTCTTCTCTACATTCACTGTATTCTCTATGTTTTGCGTGACTGTAACTATCTTCTTCATGTTTTGTGTGCATGTTACTGTCTTCTTTGTGATTGATGTATCTACTCCATGCTTGGCGTGTTTGATGTGTTTGTTGATCGTACTTTAATGAATGTATTGGCCTTGCGTTCATACATACATTAAAGTGGGTGCTAAATGTTACGTCAGAAAATGTCCCCTTGGGGGCTTTTCCTTCTTAAGGTTTAGCTCTCGGGTCCTGTTTATGCATTTAGAGTATCTTTCATGATAATTTGACTTCCTAATGAGAAAACCCTAAAGTTCCATGGCAATTTGGACTCAGGGGATGCACTTAAAAATAATCCTTCCTGAAATAGGGGGGTGGACTTGGAAGCCCGTGCCCTAGTGCTACCCTATTTTAGGTTAGGCCTAATTTCAAAGTGTCAGTTTCTGACCGTTATTGAGGTCCTATGCTGACACGGTAAGTTTCAATTACGAAATTCTTGGCGGGAATGTTTGTAGTTGCATATATAAGCATGTTTAGGCATTCATTTGTAGACTAGATGGCAATTTTGATTCATGATCTTGTGTAGAAGTGATCTAAGGCATTCATTGTGTGTTGTAGATCAGACTTTAAGTTGTTATTGTGTTTGTATTTGCAGATTTGGACAACCATCTCCTCATGGCATGAAAAGCTTCTTCCTTCCATGAGATCTTCACTACATGGTGATATCAATTGTGTTTTCAATCATTTATCATTTAGATTTTGCCTCTATCTCGTAGGGATACACACTCTTTCTCTGACAATGGTGTTTGGAAGACTTGAATGTCTCTCTGGGGCTTGACTGAGGCAAGCCTTTAAACACCACAACCCCCAACCCACTCCTTGTGATTGTAGGTTACAGGTGTTGCATCTGGAAGAAGTGGAGTTACAGGGAAAGTCAATAGGCATCAAGGATTCAAGATCTAGAAAGAAGCTAGACACTGGAGCCTTTCCTGGACTTGGGTGCTAGTCCCAGTGCCCTCTGTAGTTGAATTCCTAGAAATAGAAGATACAGTGCAGATCAATGTTGAAAGGAGATCAAGATTCTGCAAAGAAACTGTGGCACTAGATTAGGGCATCCGCTCATTAGTCCTTGACTATTTTGCTTCCTGAACTTTGAAATATGGTACGCATTTGATTATCATTTAGTATCTTTGTGTGTGAGCATTTTTTGTGATTTGTCCATTTGCTTCCGAATTTGCATAATTAGGGTTTTGAGCATAATTTGGCACAATTGAACAACAAATCTACACAATTCTAATCTTCCCTACATTCCAAGTGATTGCAGGCTTGATAGTAGATTTCCTACTCGACCTAAAGTCCTTGAATGTTTAAGGTGAAAGGAGGATTCACATAAACCATCAAACCAAACCACATCCTAATTTTACCTTAAACAATCTTGAAGATATTTTTGTAACAGGAGGGAAGTGAAGAGTGTGCCTAATTGATCCAATCATCATAAGAAAGCGTGAAGAGGTAGAATTGCAATCATCAAAGGTGTGAGCTTCAATGCCAATTTTTAGATAGTAGAAGGATTGTCATGTTGTAATCTTTCCTGAGTTCATTCGTAGTTCAGGGAGTAGTTGCTTCCTTGGGTTGTAGCCCTACAACAAAGTTAGCAGGGAGTTGTAGCTTCCTTGGGAGTGACCCTAGAGCAAAGTTTTTAGGGAGTGGTGGTTTCCTTGAGTTGTAGTCCTAAAACAAAGTTGTTATTTTGAGCTTCATATATTGTGAGTTAATCCTCACTGTGGTTTTTCCCTTCTTGGGTTTTCCATGTATATCTGGTGTTATGTGTTGATGTGCATTGTGTTGATCTTTCATGTTTATGTTAATACTGTAATGCTTATGTTTTAATCTTCTCTAGAGGATTTGAAGGTTGTTTAGATATTGATTCACCCCCACTCTCAGTATCTTGGAGTGTTCAACAATTGGTATTAGAGCTAGGTTACTTAGAAGAAGATTAACCACTTGAGGAAGGTTCAGGATGGCTAATAATGGATCTTTCAAGATACCTATGTTTGATGGAACAAATTATTCCTTTTGGAAGCTAAGGATGGAAAAATATCTATCTTCTCTAGGGTATGACATTTGGCATTTAGTCAAGAAGGGCTACACTATTCCTGCTAATGATCCTACAGATGCAGATGAGATTAAGTTGTATGATACCAATGCCAAGGCAAAGAATGCTATCATGAGTGGTCTGGCTAATTCAAAACTTGTGAAGGTAATGGGTTATACATATGCTCAAGATGTCTGGAATAAACTTGAAAGCATTTATGAAGGAGATAATAAAGTGAAGCAAGACAAGATGCAAATTTTCAAGAGCAAATTTGAAACCCTGAGGATGACAGAAGATGAAGACATTACTGGTTACATGCTGGTGGTGGATGAAATAGTCAATGGCATCAGAGGTCTTGGTGGGGAAGTGAAAGAAGATGAGATTGTGAAGAAGGTTTTGAGAACTTTTCCTAAACCTTACAGTCATAAGGTTTTTTCCATTGAGGAAACTTAAGATTTGGATAAATATATAGTAGATCAATCATTTGGCTCACTCACAGCCTTTGAAATGAGAGAATTTGACAAAGGTGCTCAAAATAAGGAAGCAACATTCAAAGCAAGTAAGAAGACAGAAGATGAAGCAACTAATCAAGATGATGACTTTGATGAGGTAGAAGCAAAATTTTTGTAAGGATTTTGAAGAAAGGCACAGGCAAATACAAAGGTAAGTTACCTTTTAAATGTTTTAATTGTGGAAAGATTGGTCATTTTGCTTCTAAATGCCCTTTTAAAGATTCAAGGGGTAGCAACAAGAGAGAAAAGTTCAAAAGAAGCTTGTATTCCATAGAGATCATGTGTTCTTTAGAAGATGAGGATCATGATGATTCAAATGATGAAACACTTTTCATGGCCTTGAATATTGGTGACAAAAAGGATGTTGTTGGAAAATGTGAAAAGACTGATGCCTTGCAAGATGACTAAAACAATGATAGATCAATAGTTGTATGGAATGCCTTTCATACAAGGGAAGAAGCCAAGGCTTGGGTAATTGATAGTGGTTTCTCTAATCATATGAATGGTGACAAGGAGAAGTTTATCAAACTTGGGAAGTGGAATGGTGGAGCTGTTAAGTTTGGTGGTGATGAGTCAGCACAAATCTATGGAAAGGGTGCTATAACTATTGATGGGAAGAATAAGATTGAGGATGTCCTTTATGTTAAAGGGATAAAGCACAATCTTCTCAGTGTCAGTCAGATGTGCAGTAAGGGATACAATCTTACCTTTCGTGCCAAAGGTTGTGAAATTAGGAAGACAAGGTTTGGAAAACTAGTTACAGAAGGTATCAAGTGATATGGTGATATCTATCATCTAAAGGAGGTAAATGGAAGAACATGCCTATTGGCTCAATCCATTGAGTATTGGCTATGGAACAAGCAAATGGGACACAACAAATTTGACAACATGGTAAAGATCAACTCTATTCATGCAGTGAGAGACATGCCCAAGATAACCAAGTCTACAAACACATTATGCAAGGAATGTCAAATGGGAAAGCATACAAAGACAAGTTTCAAGAGAAAGGAGTACTCTTCTTCAATGCCATTGGAGTTGATTCATACTAACCTATGTGGCCCTACAAGAGTAAAGAGTCAACAAGGTGAAAGGTATTTCATGTTACTTGTGGATGGTTATTCTAGAATGACTTGGGTTACTTTCTTAAGAGAAAAATTATATGGCTTTGATAAGTTTAAGGTTTTCAAAACTATGGTTGAGAATGAAATGGATACTAAGATCAAATGTTGAAGGTTTGATAGAGGAGGTGAGTTTACTTCAAATGAATTTGATAAGTTTTGTGAAGATCATGGTATTAGGAGACATTTGTCAACTCCTAGGACCCCTTAGCAAAATGGGGTAATGGAAAGGAAGAATAGGACTATGCAAGAGATGGATAAGAAATGTTGAAAGATGTAGATCTGCCTGACATATACTAAAATGAAGCAATTCATATTATTGTCTATCTCACCAATAGAGTACAATTGAGGGTCAATAGCACTAAGACCCCTTATGAGCTATAGTATGGATGACCTCCCACTATCAGATACTTCAGGATCTTTGGCAGAAAATGCTATATTAGAAGAGATGAAGAAGACCTAGGAAAGTTTGATTCAAGAAGTGATGAAGGGATCTTTCTTGGTTACTCAACTAGAAGCAAGGTTTATAGATGCTACAACAAGAGATTGTGCAAGATGATTGAAAGCACAAATGTCAAAGTAGATGAAGACTTGTATCAGATCTCACAAGAATCAAAGGACTCTGGATCTGATATCTTTCCATGCATTGAAGATGAAGAAGAAGGGAAAGAAGTAAAGGAACAAAAACTAGAAAAGATACCCAAGACTCTAGCAAAGTATGTTAAGAAGAACCATTAGCAGATTAGATCATTGGGGACAAGAATAAAAGTGTACTAACTAGGAGAAGTCTTACAAAAGCATATGAGCAAGTAAACTTGTGTTTATTATCAAAGGTAGAACCCAAAACCTTTGTTGATGCTAGCAAATATGATGGATGGATAAAGGAAATGGAAGAAGAATTGAATCAGTTTGAGAAGAATCAGACATGGAAATTGGTTCCTAGACCAGCCAATAAGAATGTTATAGGAACAAAGTGGGTTTTTTGGAAAAATCTGAATGAAGAAGGTGAAGTTGTGAGGAACAAAGCACGATTGGTGTGTAAGGGTTATTCTCAAGTTGAAGGCATTGATTTTGAGGAGACTTTTGCTCCGGTAGCCAGGATGGAAGCAATGAGAATGTTTCTTGCCCTTGCTGCTCACAAGAACTTCAAGGTTTATCAAATGGATGTCAATTCAACATTTTTGAATTGTGATCTAGAGGAGGAAGTCTACATTGAGAAACTATATAGTTTTTAGATATTAGAAGATCTAGATATGGTCTGTAGACTCAAGAAAGATCTGTATGGTCTCAAGCAAGCACCTAGAGCTTGGTATGCTAGGTTGGATAAGTACTTACTAATGAGGGTCCTTGTAGTCTTCATCATTTAATTTTAATAAGTATCAATCCAAGGCAATGTCCATGGCTGTATGCAAAAGGGAATAGGAATAAATTATATGGCAATCCTTTCTACAAAAGGGAAATGACAACAATTGCATGAAACAAACTAGGGTTTAAACTCTGTTGAAAAAGACAACTTAATCTAAGGAAAGCAATAACTTGAGTAGCTAATGTAATTTTGGAATAAAAGGAATTGCACAACAGAAAAATAACTTAATCTATGGAAAGCAATAACTAGAACAACTAATGGAATTCTGAATAAAGGAACTGCATAACAACAAAACAACTAATGAAACTAAGAAATAAAATCTTTGCCCTTCAGTTAGAGCAGGCCCTTTCTCCACCTCCAGAGAGAGACTAATCAATTCTAGCAATCAAAAAATGGGTAGAACAACTTTCTTTATTTAAAACCTTCAAGATCAAGAGTACATGCTGCTGAAAAATAACACAATTCTTCTTTCCTTCAATTTGTTTTTTTACAACCTTTTTTTTTTCTATTCTACGCCATAGTTCTCTATATATAACTATGGTTATTAAATTATAATTGACAATCTCTCTAGAGTAGAGAACTTATTCATGCAGCTAACTAAACTCATTTATCTAGTTAACTAAACTTATTCATTTAGTTAACTGATTATACAACTGTTGATTACAAGGAAGATATGCAATATCTTTTAGAAAGACATGCAACACTAAATGTGTATTCTTTGCATGAAATAATTACTCTTAATTAGATCCATTAATTTAAGAGTAATTATAGTCAATCTATCCCTCAAAAACCTCAGAGTGCATGTTTGTAGATTGGAAGAATTCGCAACAACTCACAAAGTATTTCTGGAACATCTCTGGAGTTTGTAGAATAGTCATCTTCTGCCATTAACTAATCATTTGTTTTACTAGATCTCCTCAAATTCTTTCTGGATTTTGTTCCCCTCACTTTCAACTTTCCAAATCATTTTAAATTTCTAAATTTCATTAAGAAATGAGAGAGATATCGTGGTTTTATTGAAATTTCTTTTTTTGACTTTTCTCTAGTGCTCTATAACAGTCAATTTCTGTCATTAACCATTTATTCATTTTAATTAATCTCCTCAAAACACCTTTAGGGATTTGTTCCTATCTCTTTGAGCTTTCTAGATCATTTTGAAATTCTGATTTTCATTAAGAAATGAGTGAGATAATGCAGTTTTACTGAAACTACATTTTTGACTTCTACATCTCCGACGCTCTGCATCTCTAGAACTTTGCATCTTCGGAGCTCCAACTTGACATAACATAGACTTTATCTTCACTTTACTAATAAAATAGTTGTTTATCTAGAGGTGAACAAGTAATATCAAGACAAATGCATGCATGGCATTGATTGTTTCATTTAGACAAGTTTATTTGATATTTAGCTAAAAATCTTCCAACCCATACTCAAGTCCACTTCAAAACTGATTTAATGAAGAGAAAATATATGCTTTTATTTGACTAAAGATGAGACACTTTATGGTCTCATCACTTACTTCAACAAGGCTTCAAGAAAGGTACTACAAATAGCAGTCTTTACATCAAGGAAGAAGGAGGTATGATATTAATAGTTGTAGTGTATGTTGATGACATCATCTTTGGTGAAGATGATATGTGTAAAAGTTTGTGGAGGATATGCAAAAAGAGTTTGAGATGTCTATGATTGGTGAAATGTGTTTCTTCCTTGGACTTCAAATTTCTTAGCTAGATGATGGTATCTTTATTTCTCAGGCTAAGTATGTTAGAGAGATGTTGAAGAAGTTTGGTATGGAGGATTCAAAACCAGTGAGTACATGTCATGTCCCAAATTTTTATTAATTCAATTTCATGGGAAAGATGCTCATTCCAACATTTTATATTATGGGTTGAGGAAGGAGATTGGAAAATAATTTATTTAATATTTAATATATTGGACCGACGATTAATTTATATTTTCAAGCTACTTAATCGGGGCCAATTGAATATTAAATATTTTATAATTTTAATTTGTGTTGGTAATCCAAAGTGGGGTGTAGAGTATCTTGTGGTGTAATTAATAATTTCAAAGATCATGTTGCACCTAATTTTAGAATATTCTATGATAGATTTTATGACAACTTGCAAGAGGGAGTTATTGCCTATTTTTAGCCGAGAATCAAGTGGAGGTTATGAAAAATATTTATGGGACCTATTTTGGAGGGAAATTGATGGGAATGATATTATTTTATTTATTTTTCCAATAATGGGTCGTTTGGATTTGTTCCTCTATATATTTGCAAGCAATTTCACATTCCAGGCATCTCATTTTATCATACAAAAACTCTGTCGAATATTGTCTGGACAGTGGTGTTCAACAAATAATATTTTGTGGATGAAAACCCATTAGAGATTGGTGATAAGTGGATGGAAACCCATTAGTTGTAGGTATCAGAGGATGAAACCACTTTGGTACATGAGGGTAATCTCATACAAAGGTTGCATTGGAGCTTCACGCAGTTGCAATTTCAGCTAGTTCAGTTTATGTGTTTTGCAGGTTTTGATAGCAACATTGGGGAGATTATATTTATGATTTGTGTGTGTGTTATGATTTCTATAGAAGCTATGTTTTAGATGTTCTATTCTTATTATATCCTCTTGGTTCAGCTACAGAGGTTGCTTCAGAGCTTTGTTCAGTGTAGTTTCAATTGGTGTGTTGTTGCAGTGTTTTGGAGTATGCAGTTTGATGTTCTTATTTTGAAGTAGTGTAAGTGTTTTCAAGTGTGGAATTCATGGTTTTCTATGTGTTTACTATTGATACATCATTATTGGTTATTGTGGCCATCTATAGTAAGATCTGGTGTTGTCTTTGTGAGTTTGGAGCAGTTTCAGTGTATGTTGGAGCTGGGGTTTTGAGCAGTTTGTAGTTTGGTGTTGTGGGTTTTTCCCATAAGTCTGCTGTAGCATTTCTATGTTGTATTAAACCTATTATCAGGTGTTTATGATATAAAAAATCAAATAAATTCACTTTTGGAGTTTGTAGTGATTTTGGGTGTTATTTGGTGTTCCTGGTTTTTGTGGGTTTAGCATAAAATTTGCTGTATGAACTCATATTGTTTGTTGTTATAATTTAGTGTCTTAGACCTGATTACATGTTATTATATCATAAATTCAATTCAAAAGTATTTTGGAGAAGTTTCATGCTTTTGGGTGTGATTTATGTGTAAGACTAGCTAGCTACTCTACTCAAATTTGATGTAGATTTTGTGGAGTTGTCCAAATTCATTTTCATATCTGAATTTATTAATTAATTTTCAGTTGGGACATTACAATACACCTATGGTCACCAGATGTCACTTGAGAAAGGATGATGAGTCTCTAGAGGTTGATCAGACTTCCTATAGATCTATGATTAGAGGATTGTTGTACTTAACTGCTTCTAGACCTAATATTATGCATGCAGTATGTGTGGTTTCCAGATATCAAGCTAATCCCAAGAAAATGCATGAGAAGGTAGTGAAAAGAATATTCAGATACTTGAAGGGAACTCTGGATTATGGTTTACGGTATCCAAGAGGTAATGACTTTGATATGAGTGCCTACATTGATGTTGATTGGGCTGGTTGTGTTGATGATAGAAGAAGTACAAGTGGTGGTGCTTTCTTTTTAAGAAGTAGATGGGTTTCATGGCAGAGCAAGAAGCAAGATTCAGTGTCATTATCAATTGTAGAGGCAGAGTATATTGCAACATCATCATGCTGTACACAACTATTATGGATGAAACAAACCCTGAAGGATATCAAGGTACTGTATGATGAGCCTATTCCTATTTTGTGTGATAATACAAGTGCTATCAATATTTCCAAGGATCCAGTGATGCATTCTAGAACCAAGCAGATAAAGAAGTAAGGTTGGAATATGTTCCAAAAAAGGATCATATTGCAGATATTTTCACAAAGGCTCTTGCAAAGGACACTTTTGAGGATCTCCGGCAGAGGTTAGGGGTAATTGCCCCTCCTTCTTGCTAGATGCATAATGATGCATTTGTCTAGGGGGAGTGGTTCATGTTATATCTTTTTCTTGGACTGATGGTGGCTACCTCTTAGGAGAGTAAGTAGTGGCTGCTGATGATAGGGGGAGTCTATTTTTGTAAGAAGAAGTTATGCCCTAAGGGAGAAGAATTTTTCCTTTGATGTCAAAGGAGGAGAATGAGCAGGTGTGTGTAGCAGGTGTGTTGCCATCAATGCCAAGGGGGAAGATTGTTACACATATGGATCCTAAGGTTGTCATTTATGTTAACACTATCACAAGGTTGTCATTGATGTCAACACTGTCATGGATGTGTGATGGTGTTCATGGTTGGATGTCGTGTTCTATCCAGCAAAGAAGATACAATTCATGGTTCGATGTCATGTCCTATCTGGTGATTGTAGAGAAGACATATTAAGATGAGAATTAGAAGTTCATGGTTGGATGTCATGTCCTATCCAACAGAGAAGATACAGTTCATTGTTGGATGTCATGTTCTTGAAGTTCTTAGTCAATAGAGACTGTATTCATTGAGTATGTTTGTTGACAGCAAAGAATACATATTAATATGGGAATTAGAAGCGCTAAGATGATCAGATGTGTTGCTGATGTTGGGGAAATGTTAATGATGGTCTGAAGCATGTTGTGTACTCTCTCCTATTTTTCCTAAGAATGTATGTGTTGATACAAAGAAGTTTTGGCCTCGAGATGTTGGGGAAAGTTTCTGCTACGGAAAGATTGTTTTGAAGACTGTCTTGGAGATTGCTCTACATTTTCATTCTTTTGATGTTGTATCTCTATGGAGTGGAAGATAGCCTCATATAGTGTCAAATAATGTATGTTTCAAGTTTCATATTGTTTGGACCACCGGAAGAGTCTTTTGCAGTTGACAGTTTGGAGACAGTGTTATTCCTAAAAAAGGTATTCATAGTAGTACAATATTTGGCTCTACATTTTTCCAGGTTTGAAGATAAGGTATTGTAGTTCAAAAGTTAACTTTAGTGTCTAATGGAGGTACTACTTCCAAAGGTTTAGTTCTCTACACCCTCAACAGTGAAAGTTATAAGTGGTGGAGTTACGGTCTGTATTCTGTCTGAGAAAAGTAATGTTGAAGACTTGTTGAATTGCTCTACATTCCCCTGGAAGAGAAGAATTGCCTATGCAGTTTGGTGGACATGTTCAGGGATGTGTATTACATGCATCCTTGTAGTTTCAGGTGTTTTGGTGCTCCGTAAGGTCAGTTTCTCAATGACAGTGTGTTAAATTGTGTTCTTGTTATGTCAGAAAATGTCCCCTTGGGAGCTTTTCCCTCTTAAGGTTTAGCTCCCAGTTCCTTAGAATTCATTATAAGCATCTTGTGTGTTAATTTTGAATCTCGATGAGGAAACCCCAAAGTCTTATGGAAAATAAGACCTAGGGGATGCTACTTTTATGATCCCTAACCAAAATTGGGAGGGTGAACTTGGAAGCTAGCGCCCTAGTCCTGCCCTATTTTAGGTCAGCCCTAAATTCAAATGTCAGTTTTATGACCGTTACTTAGGCCCTATGCCGACATCTCGAGTTTGAATTACAAAATTCTTAGCGAGAATGTATGTAGTTGCATATATAAACATGTTTAGTGTTTCATCTGCAAACTAGAAGATGATTATGAACTTTTGGCTAATTTGTGATTTTAGAGCATCTATGATATTCATTGTTGTAGAGAAGAGCATTGTTATTGTGTTTGTGGTTGCAGATTTAGCTTCATCTTCTCATGTGATTGAAGAGCCTTCATTTATGTGAGATCTTCACTTCTAAGGTTATGTCTATTTGTGTTTTCAATCATTTATCATTTGGATTTTGCCTCTATCTCGCAAGGATATGTACTCTTTATCTAACGACGAGGTTCGGAAGACTTGACTGTCTCTCTGGGGCTTGACTAAGGCAAGCCTCTAAACACCACAAGCCCCAACCACTCTCCTTGTGATTATAGGTTACAGGTTTCATATCTTGATGGAGTGGAGTTGCAGGGAACCACAAGATAGTGTGCAAATTTTGAATACCTAAAGAAAAGGACTGCTTGGACACAGGCACTAGTGGCAGTGTCCTCTGAAACTACAAACATAGAAACAATCTTGACAATGATAATCAGCATCCCAGGAGCTTCTGACATCCTGAAAAACATCGGGCCTTGGACTAGGGCACTAGTGGAGGTGTCCTCCGCATCTTCTAGGACAGAAACAAAAAATACAGTGAAGATCGGTGTCGGAAGAATATCAGGATTCCACAGAGAAAATAGTACCTTGGACAGGGGCGCTAGTGGTAGTGTCCCCAACTATTCCGCATCCTGAACTTTGAAAAATGGTTAGTAATTAATCTCCGTCTTTCATCTTAGTCTGCAAGCATTTGTCATAATTCATCAACTTACTGTTTTGCATAATAAGGGTTTCTTACATATTTGAGGAGTACATTAAGGCATTAATTAGCAATTTCTGAGTTTTCACATCATTCCAAGTGACAGCCCAACCTGTTAGGTCAATGCTCTCACTTAGTAGAGATTCAACTCAGTTGATATGTCCTTGAATGTTTGTAGTGAAAGGAGGATCTAAACCCATCAACACTAAAACATCAAATCAAACCCCATCATCCCCTTTTCACTACAAAATAGTTCCAGATGGTTGTTTGATCTCAGTGTACATGTTTTAAGGTATGTAGCACAATGCATTTGTTGTGCAGAGTTAGAGGTGTATCTGAAGGTGTTGTATGAGTCATGAAGACTCATCTGGAAGAATTTCATGAAGATCATTCATGTTTCTAGTACCACACAAGGCTTTCATGTGGTGGTGTCTGTTATACTTCAAGTTTCATTTCTTCTACTTAAGGTCATCCTATTTCAAATGAGCGATGTGTGTGGAGGTGATTCCTTGAAGAACAATGCTATGAAGAATGCTTAGGACCAAACTAAGCATATGTTTGGATCCACAAGGCATGTGTTTCCTTTTGGAGTAGCATATCGTTCTTGATAGGGCTTACCCTATGCAAGTTTCATTTTGAGATCTCTAACCGAATTGTAAAATGTAATATTCCTATTGTATTGGCCAACTTGTAATGAAATCAATGTAATGTCATGTATATATTATAAACCTAGTTGGTCTAGGTAAGGCATGATTGCAAAGATGAAAATATGAATGTATAAAGAGCAAAGTATGAATATTACATGTATTATGATGTGCGATTGAAGGAGAAAGAGAAGAAGAGTTAGAGGCTGTCCTGATTCATATCAAAAATATTTTTGTAACAGGGGGGAAGTGAAGAGTGTGCCTAAATGATCCCATCATCAGAAGAAAGTGTGAAGAGGCAAAATGGCAATCATAAAAGGTGTGAGCTTCAATGTCAGTTTTTAGACAATAGAAGTATTATCATGCTGTAATCTTTCCTGAGTTCATTCGTAGTTCAGGGAGTAGTTGCTTCTTTGGGTTTTAGCCCTAAAACAAAGTTAGCAAGGAGTTGTAGCTTCCTTGGGAGTGACCCTAAAGCAAATTTTTTAGGAAGTAGTATCTTCCTTGGGTTGTAGCCCTAAAACAAAGTCATCAGGGAGTAGTAGCTTCCTTGGGTTGTAGCCCTAAAACAAAGTTGTTATTTTGAGCTTCATATATTGTGAGTTAATCGTCACCATGGTTTTTCCCTTATTGGGTTTTCCATGTATATCTGGAATTATGTGTTGATGTGCATTGTGTTGATCTTTTATGTTTATGTTAATACTGTAATGCTTAAGTTTTAATCTACTTCAGAGGATTTGAAGGTTGTTTAGATATTGATTCACCCCACCTCTCAGTATCCTGATGTGTTCAACAATCTCCACATATGAATTGACAACCACGTCAACATTTATCAGGCTAATCACTATCCACATGGAAGCATCAAAGTGAGGAACACTACCCCATCTCATTGCCCTAGGAATTGAGTGATCTAGAATAGGTACGAGTCTATGATAAGGTTGGATATGCTTAAAATACAATCCATGATCAGAAAAGAATGACTAAATGATTGGGATTGACACCTTACAATTTTGTAAAGATTGTGGTAAACATTTTCTAAGATATCCATACCCCAAGAAAGAATCTAACCTTACTATGGACTTGCTAAATAATGGGGGCCCAAGCCCATACAAGAATGTAGGCCTTCTTGTCTTTAGATAGTCTAGAGGCAATCAAGTTGATAATTGCCTTCTTGAGAAACAGAATGTCTAAATTTAGAATTTATGTCAATTGAACTCCCTTCCTCCCTTGAGGATACTCATCCATCATGTACATGGCCCACACAACTGTCTAGGCCTCCAAGGTCTAGTGATCCAAAACAAGGCAATCCCCCTAAATGGGAACACCAAAATCTTATATATGTCATACAAGATGATGATCCACTCACCCAATACTCTAAGAAACTAGAAATTATTTTGGTTTACATCCTAATGCATTAGGATGTCATAGAAAATCTTTCTAAAGAGGTGCACATGCAAAATTTGTGCCACTCTATCTAATATAGATTGACATAGTACCTCCCAGTTTACATCTAAAAGCTCATCCAAAATGCATGAAAGTTAAGACTATTCCTTAGGACCACTCCATCAGATGTATGTGTCCTACCAAATATCACGTAAACCCTCTTAGAAAAATCTAAATAACCCATCAAAAACACAAAAAATAAGGAAAATTGGCCCAAAAATTAAGAAAACGTGACTCCCTATTCAAGTTCACCCTTTTTCGTAAGCGATGATCTTAGGTTCACATAGGTTGCTTATGAATCATCAAGGTGGTCCAACCACTAGTAAGATTGACAAATGTGTGTCAAACTAGTGAACCCATCTACTAGTGCCAAAAATAAAACTTTGACCATAAAATGCAAAAATTGACATGAAAACAAAAGGAAAGAACCCATGTATTCTTGACCTCGACACCAACCTGTTGACTCCAATGACCCTAAATTTTACAACCTAAAACTTCTAGATTTGACAAAAATAAGAACTACAACCTAGAGGGTTTTTCTTGGAATACACACCTATGGGTCCACCTAGGGATAAGTCACTGCCATAACATTGCTCCTCACGTTACAACCTCTTCAATGGCTACAATTTGGCATGATTTTTCTACAATCAATCTAGAGCTCCAAATTGCAACTAGCTAAAAATAAATGACTCAAAAATGTTGGAGTCACCTTAAATACTCACACAAGCCACGATCTAGATGAGTGAAGCATGTCACAATACTAAATGCAATATTTCAATAAATTAAGAGCATAAACACACAAATATGTGAAATAAGAATAATATATTCCACAAGTGCAAGACTAAAATAGCATAAAAGGCTCATTCTCAAATGTGAGCATGAGAGGAGTATTTATAATAAATACTCGAGAGAAGTTCTATCATATGACAACTAGGTGAGTCACGGAGTCACTATGAAGGAGATCAAGTAAAATAAGACTTGATAATAATAGAAGATGCTTTCTATGAATGTGACACATGTGGGTAAGAGAAGATTCCCCTCACAATGTGACATGTGTACAAGTTAACACCTAAGTAAGCTTATCCTATGCATAATAAACCTAGGATAATAAAATAGATATGCAATAATATTATGCACTCTAACAACCCCTATAAGTATAGCTTAGGTAGGTTGTGATAATGATGAAGATGATGGGTCCCAACAACTAGGCCTGATGAGGTACCCATGTACAAACAAGTCTCTCACAAGCAAAGAAAAAGAGAAAACCTTGTGAGAAATAAAATTTCTCCCCAAAAGAGAAAATGAAAAGGACAAAAAAACCTCCTCAAAAGTTGTCCCAAAAATATTAGGAATAAGAAGATGAACATGAAGAACTCCATGAAGCATGAATAAGATGCAATTTCTACCAAAGAACAACTAGTATACTATTGGAACTAAAGAATCTCCATTAAAATTAGGATAAGAATAAGGATTAAGGAGGCAAAATTTTTGCATGAGTGACCCCTACAATACTACTCAAACAATGCACAAAGGGCTGTTGGTAGGTGGTGACTGATTAGGAAAGTACTGTACACTAGCCATGTATCCTCGCCGAGGTTCGGGGGCGGCAGCCCCCGAGAAATAGGGGTTACCGCCCTCGAGAAATTTTTTTTTTAGGGCCGACTTAAAAAATCCTATTTTTTATGACCGACATAAGAAAACCCTAATTTTTGTAACCGACAAAAAGGCTTGATAAAAAGCGGCCAAGGGTTAGGGTTTGAGTATTGTATTGTAGCATTTGTAGCGGTATTGAGTTGCAGGGATTGTTGATTGTAATCGGTTTGATTTACTGGATAATAATATTGGACTCTCTGTTTGGTGGATGTAGCCCGAGTTTGGGTGAAACACGTTAAATCTTGTCTCTCGCTGTTATTAATTCTGTGTATTTCCATTTCTCTGTTTAATCTTTATTTGCATTTAATTGATATCTTCTGCCGGCTAACCCTAACAAGTGGTATCAGAGTGAGGTTGTGTTCGATTATCGTCTGCAGGAAAGTCTCACAGTTGAGTGGGAGCAATGGCGGATGAGGGTAAAATGAAGGTTGATAAATTCAATGGGCAGAACTATCAGTTATGGAAGATGCAGATGGAAGATTACCTCTATCAAAAGGATTTATGGAGGCCGTTGGAAGGAGTAGCCAAGAAACCGGCAACAATGTCTGATGAGGATTGGAATCTTCTTGACAGAAAGGCACCGGGAACCATTCGGTTGTGCCTGGCACCGTCGGTGGCATTCAATATAACGGAAGCGAAGACAACAGATGGTCTGATGAAAGCTTTGGCTAAATTATATGAAAAACCCTCAGCCTCAAATAAGGTATTTCTCATGAAGCAGTTGTTTAATTTGAAAATGGTTGAAGGTGGATCTGTGACAGGTCATTTAAATGAATTTAATATGATTGTCAGTCAATTGACTTCTGTAAATGTAAAATTTGATGAAGAAGTTAGAGCTCTCTTGATATTATGTTCATTGCCTGAAAGCTGGGATAGTTTGGTAATGGCAGTTAGTAACTCTGTTTCTGGTTCAAATACCCTAAAATTTGATGATGTTGTTGGTGTTATTCTGAGTGAGGAAATTCGTAAGAAAAGCTCAGGTGGATCCAAATCAGGCAGTGTTTTGAACGCAGAAAGCAGGGGTAGATCAAAGGAGAGAGGAAAAGGTTCTGGAGGTCATGGGAAGTCACGAGGAAAATCAAAGGACAAAAGATCCCAAACCAGAGGACAGAAGGATTGCTGGTACTGTGGAAAACTAGGTCATCTGAAGAAAGATTGCTGGTCTCAGAAAAATAAAGAAGGAGACAAACAAGAAGGCAATAAGGAAGCAAATGTGGTAAGCAATAAGTCTGAAGATGATGCTTTGATTCTTTCCCTAGATAATGCTGATGATTCATGGGTTTTAGATTCAGGGGCCTCATTTCATGCTACGCCCCATAGAAGTTATTTCCTTGATTATGTCCAAGGGGATTTTGGGCTGGTTTATTTGGGAGATAATGAACCCTGTCAGATTGTTGGAAAGGGAAGAATCAAGATTAAGTTGCAGAATGGGAATCATTGGCTACTACAAGAGGTGAGGCATGTTCCAAGGCTCAGTAGAAATTTAATTTCAGCAGGGCAGCTAACTGAACAAGGTTGCACTATTACATTTACTGATAAAAATTGGAAGGTTTCAAAAGGTGCCTTAGTAGTAGCAAAAGGTGTCAAAGTAGGTACCTTATATCTTTGTACAGGTCATACTGTTCCTTCTACTTTAGATTTTATAGAGGAAAAACAAACAGGTTTAGGAACAGTTGCTGCAGGTTTGCAGGAAGAGACTGGAAAAGTTGCTGCAGGTTCTGAAACAACATTGTGGCATAACAGACTTGGGCATATGAGTGAAAAAGGTATGAAGGTACTTCATTCTAAGAAAGTTTTACCAGGTCTGAAATGTATTAATATAGATTTCTGTGAAAGTTGTGTGTATGGAAAACAAAAGAGAGTCAGTTTTCTCAAAGATGGGAAGCAAAAGAAAAATGAAAAGTTGGAGCTTGTGCATACAGATGTATGGGGACCAGCTCAGGTATCTTCTTTTGGTGGCTCTCGTTATTATGTTACATTCATAGATGATGCAACTAGGAAGGTCTAGATTTATTTCCTTAGACAGAAATCTGATGTATTTGAAACATTTAAGAAATGGAAAAGCTTGGTTGAAAATGAGACAGGTAAAAGATTAAAATGTCTCAGATCTGATAATGGCGGTGAGTATTGCAGCAAAGAATTTGAAGACTATTGTTCCTTTAATGGAATTCGTAGGCAGAAAACGGTTCCAGGGACTCCACAGGAAAATGGAGTGGCTGAACGCATGAATAGGACAATAATGGAGCGTGCAAGGACCATGAGATTGCATGCTGGACTGCCTTTAAACATGTGGGCAGAGGCTGTCAACACTGCTGTATATTTAATTAATAGAGGTCCTTCAGTTCCTTTGGGCTGTGGTATTCCAGAGGAAGCATGGACTGGCAAGAAGGTGAGTTATTCTTTTCTGAAAACCTTTGGCTGTGAAGCATTTGCACATATAGATTCTGAAAATAGAACCAAGCTGGATGCGAAATCAAAAAAATGTACCTTCGTTGGATATGGCATTGATGAATTTGGTTATAGGCTTTGGGATTTTGAAAATCAGAAAATTGTGAGAAGCAGGGATGTTATATTCAATGAGAAGGTGTTGTACAAAGATCAGTTGCAGCAGCATGAGAAGAAAGAAAAGGATTATGTGGTGCTGGATGATACTCCAAATAGTGATGTTCCAGTGGCTCCTCATGCTCTGCAACAACAACCAGAAATACCACAAACTCCAGTGAATGTTAGACAGTCAACAAGGATAAGTAGACCTCCTGAAAGGTTTTCTCCCTCTTTGTATTCTATTTTGTTAACAGATACTGGTGAACCAGAAGCGTATGATGAAGCTATGCAGGTGAATACACAAGTTCAGTGGGAGCTTGCCATGCAAGAAGAAATGGACTCCTTGCTGAAAAATCAGACTTGGGAATTATGTAAGTTACCTGTAGGTAAAAAGGCTTTACCAAACAAATGGGTTTACAGGCTGAAAGAGGAAGATGGAGGTAAGAAACGATTTAAGGCCAGGTTAGTTGTAAAAGGATTTGCACAGAAACAGGGCATTGATTTTGATGAGATATTTTCTCCGTTTGTCAAGATGACTTCTATTCGTACTGTTTTAAGTATTGTGGCTGCTGAAGATTTGCATTTGGAACAGCTAGATGTGAAAACTGCCTTTCTCCATGGTGATTTGGAGGAGGAGATATACATGGCACAACCACAGGGATTTGAGGTCAAAGGTAAGGAGAAACAAGTGTGTAGATTGAAGAAAAGCTTGTATGGCCTGAAACAAGCACCTCGGCAATGGTATTTGAAATTTGATAGTTTTATGGCTGAGAAAGGCTACAGTAGGTGTAATTTTGACCATTGTGTTTATTTTAAGAGGTTGGATAATGACAGCTACATCATTTTATGTTTATATGTTGATGACATGCTTGTAGCTGGGTCTAACATGGACCACATCAGAGAGTTAAAACATCAGTTATCACAGTCATTTGATATGAAGGATTTGGGGGCAGCAAAACAAATCCTTGGTATGAAAATTTGTAGAGATAGGAAGAATAGAAAATTGACTCTATCTCAGGCTGCTTATGTTGAAAAGGTGTTGCAGAGATTCCATATGGAGAATGCCAAAGCTGTCAGTACACCTTTGCCTAGTCATTTGAAATTGACTAAGGAGATGTGTCCAAAGACACAAGAGGAGGAAGAGAAAATGTCCAAGATACCCTATGCTTCAGCTGTAGGAAGTTTAATGTATGCCATGGTATGCACAAGACCGGATATTGCACATGTTGTCGGAGTCGTTAGTAGGTATATGAGTCATCCCGGATTTGAGCATTGGAATGCGGTCAAATGGATTCTCAGATATTTGAGAGGTACATCTAATAAACACTTATGTTTTGGGGGCTCTAATACTGATTTAGCAGGTTATGTAGACTCAGATTTGGCAGGGGATATTGATACCAGGTGGAGTACTACAGGTTATGTCTTTACTGTAGGTGGAACATCAGTGAGTTGGATTTCTAGGTTGCAAAAGGTGGTTGCTTTATCCACCATAGAGGTAGAATATGTCGCTGCAACAGAGGCAAGCAAGGAGATGATATGGCTACAATCTTTCATGGAAGAATTGGGTAAACAACAGGCTAACAGTTCTTTGTATACAAACAGTCAGAGTGCCATACATTTTGCAAAGAATTCTGCCTTGCATTCAAAGACCAAACACATACAGTTGAGGTATCACTTTATTCGGTCGGTGTTGGATAATGGACAGTTAAGGCTGGAAAAGATACATACAGATGAAAATCCAGCGGATATGTTTACAAAGGCAGTGACAAGGGAGAAGCTGAGCTCCTCTTCAGCTTTGATTGGTCTTCTAGACTGAACACAATAAAAATTGAACAGTAGAGTCCAGGGTGCTTATTTCCAGTGGAAGCTGCATGCGCAGCGGTGTCATCCAGGATCAGTCTCCAAGTGGGAGATTGTTTTGGTGTGGAGCCTGATCAGTCTCCAAGTGGGAGATTGTTGGTAGGTGGTGACTGATCAGGAAAGTACTATACACTAGCCATGTATCCTCACCGGGGTTCGGGGGCGGCAGCCCCCGAGAAACAGGGGTTCTGGGGCGGTAGCCCCTGAGAAAATTTTTTTTAGGGCCGACTTAAAAAATCCTATTTTTTATGACTGACATAAGAAAACCCTAATTTTTGTAACCGACAAAAAGGCTTGCTAAAAAGCGGCCAAGGGTTAGGGTTTGAGTATTGTATTGTAGCATTTACAGCGGTATTGAGTTGCAGGGATTGTTGATTGTAATCGGTTTGATTTACTGGATAATAATATTGGACTCTCTGTTTGGTGGATGTAGCCCGAGTTTGGGTGAACCACGTTAAATCTTGTCTCTCGCTGTTATTAATTCTGTGTATTTCCATTTCTCTGTTTAATCTTTATTTGCATTTAATTGATATCTTCTGCCGGCTAACCCTAACAAGGGCAAATAAGGCAACAATCTACCAATCAAAAATATAGATGGCACATCAAAAGGTACCAATAGTCTCAAGAACACTAAAACTAAGGAAGCATTAGCATAACCATATAATACCCATATAATTCTAACAATGGAGAGGTATGGCAGATCCACTGAAAATGCATCACAATGTAGTGCAAGGAGATGAAGTAGCAACATTAGGTCCCATAGGATGTACATGTAGCTAAAAAGGGTGTGTAGTATCACAACACACTCTCACGGTGCAAGAACAATACACATTCACATGAGGGTAAAATAAAAAGATACAATTGTCCCTTGAATACCTTGTTGTCGCGGAGGGAGACTCACTAGGCAAGGTTGTGATGGCAAATAACAAGGCACGTACACAACAAACCTCCCAATTTATATTATAAAATAGTGTGAGATTAAGAATGGCACAATATGATGTGCAATAATTTTCCAAAACATAAAATATAAGTGTGGCACTTGACAAGAACATCGTAGTTGTAAAAATTCCTATCATTTAATCTTTATCAATCTGAACGGTGCCTGGAGTTGTCTGCGGCAAGGTTTCCTCTTCTTTTCAGGTTTTCAATATTGTGATTCTATTCTAAATTCAAAATGGAAATTGAATTCTAATCTAACATTCCATCCTATCTTATTCAAATGTAAAGAGTCATGCTGAATTACAATCTACACTACTGCTAATCGAAACACACATACCAAATTGAATGAATTAAAGAAATCCCAATCTACACTATTGCCAATTGAAACACAAATATAGAAATGAATGCTAAAAGTGAATTGAAGCAATACTCAATTAAAATCAAAATTGGAAAGGAAGGCTCAATCTATGCTAAACATTCATGCTTAACAAAATTACTGCTCAACAAGATCAACACTGATAAAGTAAATACTTTTATGTTTTTTCTTTTAATGATCTACAGGTAAATGGCAACAAAAGAACAATACAGAGACTACTTTAATCACATCACAAAGGAACATCTAATTCTTAATACACAACAAAGAAATATAATCACAAGAAGTGAAGTAGGTCAATAGATCACCTCCTTCGGGTGGAGTGGGCCCAACTCCCCTTCTAGAAGGAGCCACATATGATGACACTAAATTAGGAGAATTTTTCCTTTATTTTCATGAAATGGAAATCCATATGGGCTTTCTTACATGAAGGAGAGCGAGAATACTATCGCTAGAGAACAATGCTAGAAAAATAGAAAGAAAAGTTGGAACTAGTTTCTACTATCCTGACACGCTATTATACACTTGAGCCTTATTCCATAAATTGGACTGGACTGAACTTAAGACTAAACAAAACTAAACTTTCTTCTACCTTTATTCTTAAGACTAATAGTCTCTTATTGAAAACAAAATATGCCTATAGTTCAACCAAAAGGGAATCCTTGATTGAAGGCATGAGGCAATGCAAGGAAAGCCTAGATTAGAGGAAACTTTACTAAAGAGGAGCTTCAGTTATTTGAGTGGCTCATCATTTGAAATAGATAGAACAAGGTGCAAAAAGAACTAAAGTTAGCTAGGCATTGTGATGACCAACTAGGCAGTTGGAGTTGCCAAGTTCCTTATGCGACATATGGGGTCGAAACTAATCACATAACCTATTGAGAAATCACTGACTTGGAAGAGGGATGATCAGTTGTGGTGCAAGGTGATATTCTGAAGCTATCTAGAGCTAACTGTCTTCTTTTTATGGTTGGCTCTGGAGAGATTTGGAACATTCAGTCCACCAAAGGTTTAGCAGTTGCCTTTATCACAAGATCACAAACATATATACGTATAGACAAGAAATCATAGCAACAATCAACATATTCAACCTTTGAAAAATAAGCACCAAAACACACATTCATTCATTCATAAAACAATTATAGATATCTAATAATGCTCTAAGTGTACCAAGTCCATAGAAATAAAGTACTACAATGTTTGTATGAAATAAAACACATTTATCAAGGCTCATTATTCCCCCTACGAAAGTCACACCATGTCCTCATGGTGAAACTTGTAGTACATCCTCATTAGCCAAATTTTTGTTCTCCAAGATTTTTCTACAACCATAATCTCCCTCTCTGTAGAAAATGAAATGTCTCCCTTTCTCTGCATACCCATTGTTTTTAGAAATTTTAGAAAACCATTTTTCCACTTTCCTTTGTGTCGTTGGTCCTTTAACAATTAGTAGTGGAGCTAGTGTGAGTAGTAAAGGGGGTTGGAACCTCATGCTGATCTAGTCCTATTACCTTTCTTGTATAAGTGTAATGAGATTCTGTGCTCTGGCAAGGATCCACCGTAAATTAGTTGGAGAGATGGGCTCTCTCCATTGCAAGTTGTGAGGTAGATCTTCCCATTTGACAATACAAGCTTGAATGACGGCAGGGGGAAGGTATCCTTCATGGTCTTGGAGTGCATCAATACTGGAGTTCATCTAAATATATTGATCCCTAATTCCCTACCTGTATGCCTATGCTCTAAAAGTCTTGGCAAACCAAGTGGTTTTTAGGTACTCATGTCACATCAAGAGGCCGACACTGGCTGCAACAATATGATATTCAACCATATGGATTTCCCATTCTATTTTATGTTGCAGGAGTGAAACAAAACTTCTTAACTAAACTTCCCCAACATATAAATTCAACATTGAAGTATTATGGTGTCCCATAAGGAACCCATGTTGGAAAAATTCACACATCATATCGTTCTACTCTATTGTACTTGAAAAATACTTCTCTAGAAATTCTCTATCATTTTCAAAATCAAATGGGAGATTTCAAAAAATTCTTAGAAGCTTCCAATGCAAGAATTTCTCTTGTAAAAACAAGGCACACACACATGATAGCTGCCATTAAGCTAGAAGAGCCTCCCCTATCTCGCATGCCTAGGCTACTCACTCCTCAACTACATTCTTGTCTTGTTGGAGGGTCTCCAAATCTCTCTGAAGCTAGGCATTCTCTTCTTGAAGCCAAGTCATTCTGAGTGAAATAGGTCTAGGAGGTAGAGGAAAAGAAACTTAAACACCTTTTTAGACACAAAGACAGATTGAGATTGTTTTTGAGTGAGAGTAGCAATTTGGACATCTTTGGTTGTAGCATTAGTTTTTTCCTACTCAAGGGCTTTCTATAGTTTTGAGACCAAATTTTGGTGCTCTTCTTTATCCTCTACAGCTTTCTGTTGAATTTCCCCTAATTTTGTGTTTTTATTTACAAGAATTTGTTTTAATTCTTCAAGCTACCTTTTGCATTCTTGGAGGTCATGCTCTACCTTTGACAAGGCAAGGGTTTGCAGGGTTTGTTATTCCTCTTCATTTGTTGTAAGTTCAACCTAAGGCTACTTTCCCTCTCTTTGAAGGACTCCAGAGGCCTATTCCTCAGGTATTGAATGAGCTCACATGCTCCCCAAAACTTTAGCTACTCCTGCTTCAGCCTCAGTCTCCTATTCATCATCCTTCTACAAAATGAGCCTCCTATGCAGTCTTTGTGGTCCTAAAGCTGAGGTAGTTGTTTCATTTTCTTCAATCTCAATAGCTAGCTATGCACCAACTTTCCAAATTCATCTAGAGGAATGGGTGATTGGCACCATAGAAATAGAGACATGGGAATATTTAGTCTTCTTCTTCTATTTTTTCGGTGCCTTTTGCTAGAGGAACTCTTCCCACTTGTTTTCTCCTTCCTCTTTCTACATGAAATGGTACTTGTTATTTGATGAATGAGACCATGGTGATTGATTTGGCCATTCGCTCATTTTACTTTGTTTGTCATCACCTACAAGAAATTATAAAGAAAGGTAGGCAAATTGATGAGGCATTCTGGTCGATTGGCCCCATGCCGAAGATGGTTGAGCATGCACATCCCTAGACCCAACACCATGCCATACTGCCCATCACATGTAAATAATTTCATTGCCCACAACACACTGGTACACCAAGGCTTTAGAAGACTGCCTCTATCTATTCCTTTTGTGGCCCCTTTGCTCAGTATATATCTAGGTAGAGGCTCTAGAGCAACATGAAAGTTCTGAATGAGCTCTTCGTAAGAAATTTTAGATTGAGAAGTATCTTCACCAACCTCTAGAATTCCTGATAATTAACTGATTACTACTGGAATGACTGGAATCCTTACTCCCTTCACTATTGAGAAGGTGTGGTGGTAGTTCTTTACAAATTCTTCAATCAATTCTGTCTCAAATCCTTAAAATTTCTTTAAAAATTCTAACCAACCAGCCTGTTCAAAAACTTCCGCATTGGCAGATCAAATACCATATTCTTAGGTTTGGCCTTCTACTTTTTCCCCATAGATGTTGTGATATATTTTCAGAATTCAATAGTCAAGGAATGGATGATATTAGAGAGCTACAGAGATGGAGGAGAGAATGGTTTGCAAATTGTGAAAATAATTTTGAACAGTATATTATGTGTATCTCAGTTAATCATCAATTTTTTCTCTTCACAACTATCATACCATTTATGATTTGAACTTAGAAAAGTATAAGAAAGTGAGTTGGCATAATAACGGTGAGTGAATACACATGATCTGGGACATCACGTTCATGCATCACTGATATTATTTCATTTAATCCCTCTTTGCTAGATTTGTGTGGGTCATCTTATCACCTTTTCAGCCACCATTTTAACTTTGATGACATTGTAAGAGTTGTACACTACTAACGAAGGCATTATATTTTCACAAATATTACATTAATGGCATGATCGTGCACCATAATAAACTACAATCTTACACCTTAAGTGTTCTAAATTCCATCTGTGCTGCATTTAAGGAAGGCAATTTGTATGATGAAGTGCCATAAGTACCCTACATACCAACTATCCTACCCCCCTACCACATAATAGTATGATGTCGCCACGCATCCTAGTGGAAAGGATTCCATGCATTGTTTTGAGTGCATGATGTGGTCTTGTACATGGAAGGACTTTGCACTTAAACACATTTTAAATAACTATAATTATTTCATGAAATGAAATAAGCAGTGTGTAAGGTACTTACTTTGTAGGTTTTATCACATTGAATGTTTCTAAGTTTTCAGCACTCAGTGGACTAAATGGTTTTGTTCATAGAGCTTGGATATTGCCGCAATGATGTTCAACGAATGTTGTCTAGAGCTTACTAGTCCATTTATTTTGAAGTTCTGGACCTGTCTGGAGCTTAGCAGTCCATTTTCTAAAACCCTGTAGAATGATTCAAAGGTGAGTTTTATTGGTTCTATGGGAGCCAAAATGTTGATAGAAGGGTCACCATCACTTGTTTTCAACCCCCCTCTTTTTTTAACAACAAGAGCCACCATTTCTAGTTTTCAGTCCTACCCATTTTATTCCAGGTCATAACTTTATTGAAGGATTATGGTACTACACCCATGGAAGAAAGGTCTCCCCAAATGAAATGCTCAATCCAAGCTTGTAGTTTTGTAGAAAATTCTTCTTTAGATGCTAGTTTATGATATATTTTCAACCTCTGGCCATTAACTAGAAGGGTCCTATGATCCCCATCAATTAGTAATAGTTGTATGACTCCATTATTGAAGACTTGACTTATTTCATATGGTCCCAACCACCTGGTATGTAGTTTACCCTTGAAATCTTGGTACTTTGATTCGTACAGTAGAGCCCAATCTCCTAGCTTAAAATTCTCGCTGATAATGTGGTTGTCATGCCACTCTTTTCTCTATTGCTGAATTAGTTCTATGTGATAGAGCACTTCTAATCTCATTTCTTCATCCTATTGAGTTGCATAATCCAGTGGTTTCAAGATTCTATGAGATCAATTCCTATTTCCAATGTTGTCTTTAGTGTTTATAATTTATATTCAATGGGTAGTATTGGTTTCTTCCCATAAACCAATTCATAGGGAGTGAAATTTGTTGTAATTCTCCAGGTGGTATTGTAGGCCTAGACAATCTCTATCATCCTATCATCCTATCAACCCATTTTGTTCTCTTGGTTGAAATTGTCATTGTCAAAATATTCTCCAATTCCCTATTAGTTACTTCAACTTGTCCATTTGTCTGAGGGTGATAGGGAGAATATTTTCTATGGCCAATTTGATATTTGGCCATGAATGCTTTAATCATGGCCCACATGAATTGTGCCTCCTAATCTAAGACAAGAATCCTTGGATACCCAAACCTCTGCAAAATGTGTTTATAAAAAAATCTGCCACTTTCTCTTCCTTCACAACAGGTAGAGCTTTTGCTTCAACCCACTTAGTAGCATAATCAATGCAGACCAGGGTGTAGTGATTACCTCAAATGGGTGGATCAATTAGGCCCACAAAATCTATACTCCATTTCTCAAATGGTTCAAGAACCACTTGAGGGTGAAAAGGCATCTCACTAAATAGTGTAGGACGTCCCATTCTTTGGCATTGGTCACACTGCTTGACATATTGTTGGATATTCTTAGTCATGGTGGGCCAATAATACCCAGCTCCAAGGATCTTATGTCTGGTCTAGAGAGCTAAAAAATGTCCTCTAGATGGCTCATCGCAACATGTACGAATAATGTCATACACTTCAGTTTCATGTACACATCTTAGCAAAACATGATCAAGGCAACATTTAAATAACATACCATTTAATCGTTTGAACCTAGAGCTATTCTTGATTAATCGTCTTATCTCTTTTGGACTAAAATGTGAAGGATACTTCCCTGTGGCTAAATAATTTGCCAAATCAACAAACCATGGTGATTGAATCAAGATAGCAAATACGTGTTCATCTGGAAAGGCATCATCCATTGGTTTATTATCCCATTGCATAGTCAGTCTTGACAAGAAGTTAGCAACTACATTGTCTTTACCTAGTTTATCAACAATAGTTATGTCAAATTCCTACAATAACAAAAATTAATGAATGATTCTTCCTCCAACTATAGCTTTATTCATGAGGTATTTGATGGCAAAATGTTTTGTGTGGACAAATATTTTGTATCCTGTGAGGTTGTAATGCCTTTGGCATTTGTGCTTTTTTAAATTTGATTTCTACTTTGGTTTTTGCTACTGTTATTTGCGATAATACTTTATTTTGACATCGAGGTGATCTCGATGGGTTCTTGGTTGACTTTTAGACTTTATTATGACTATTTATGCTATGACATTATTCGGTGATCATCTAGCATGTTTTCACTGTTTATGCTTTTATCATGTATGTATCTGTGATTATCATGTGGTGGATTATTGATCGATTGTTGTTGATGATTCATGTTTATGAGATGTTTATGATGTGTGTGTTATTATGCCACGTTGGGTATTATATGTTGTGCTTTGGCTATATTGTATTGAGCAGGTACACCTAATGTTTTATTTAGTGTGTAGGGATTATTGTTCCCCAACGGTGGTTATATGGAGATGTCAGATTGGGATTCATGTATTGGTTAGCCTTATTTATCCCACTCGTATCGAGTATGGGATGTATTTGCTTAACCCTATGTTTTTTCGAATCCAAATTGGTTGTGATTCAGGATTCCGTATGTCTTGTACAAACCTGTAACTTGATGAATGTTTAATGAGTGTTTGTATAGTTTAACATTTTGCGTATATTATATGTTTAATGGATTTTATTTAAATTAGGAATATTTGATATTCCTTAATACATTATTAATTTCCTATGGTAGGAAAAATAATTACTTTATTTTATTTCCGTATGAAAAGAAATTAGCATAGTGGGAAGTTAAAATATTGTTAAGGCAATTTTTAATGTTATAATGAGTGCTTCAGGATTAAACTGTGTGTTGTTTTATCCCTTAACGTTTCGGATCACACTCCATGATCCATCATCAGGAGAATAGAAAGCAAGAGAAGAGAAGTGATGATGGATCATGGAGTGTGATCCGAAACGTTAAGGGAAAAAACAAAACACAGTTTAATCCTAAAGCACTCATTATAATATTATGGACTGTGGAAATCTGATGTCTATTAATTTTTAATGTTTTAGGCATTTTATTAAATTATTTAAATTAGTGAAATGGAATGAGTTGGATATATTTTAAATTATGTATTTAAATTAATATCAATTATCTCATTATTTTCGAAAAAGAGTTAAAAAGGAATTTAAATGAATATTTTATTGGAATTTGAATTTGGGGCTTTTGAGTGTTTTAAAAAAAGAAAACATGCTTTTTGCTCTCAAAATGGCTCTCTTCATAAATCCCTTGCTTGCTTGAAAAGATTGATTTTCTCCACGGAATGGAAGGATTTGGATTTGCTTGTTTGAAGTGAGGATCAAAATTGCTTATGGAAGAAGATTGGAATTGATTTGTGCTTGGTTGGGAGTGATCAAAAACTATTTTCTTCAAAACCTTTCTTCTTGGAGTGCTTGGAAAGAGGTATGAATTCATAACTCTCTTCCTTGTTTAGTTTTGTTTGTTCTATCCATTTCCATGCCATCTTAAATGGATTGCTATGGTATTCATGCATAGAAAAGAAAGTTTAAATTTAATTTTTTAATTTTATTTGCACTTCTGTTGTGTTCTTCATTTGGGAAACATGTTGAAACAAAGAAAGTCATGCCAAATTTTATTTAGAAATGCCTACCTTGTTTTTATTTCATAATTGGGGTGTTTTTCATATAATCAACAATGGGTAGTTGTCAAATTTCCATTTGAGTTTGAAACATGAAAGTTATAAAATTTCCCAAGGTAGCCAAGCTTTCAACAATGGAGAATTTGGGTTTTTTATGGTTTTTCCATACAAATAGAAAAAAAAAAACTTTCAATTTTAAACCATTTCCTTTATTAATTTTAATTTGGGATGAGTTCCCTCCCATGGGAAACAATGTTTTACATCTTTTTAGAAAATGTTGTATTTTTTCCAAATTAGGATTTTTTTCCCTTTAAACCGTGCCAAGCCCAATTAGTAAAATTAGAGCTTTAGGTGTTTAGGAAGAGGTCTAGGGGAAGGGAAAGGAGTAGCTTCCATCATGACCCATGACCCAAAGAGGTTGTAGGAATTAGCGAATGGAAGTTTTTAATCAAGATTAACAATTAAACACATGGGTAATAAAATATAATAAGGAGATCATCTACACCAAACTACATGTCTTGGTGAAGTGTCTGGCTTGCTTGGGTTTGGGTGTAAAGAGAAATCTTTGGTCTATTGTCTAGTTACTATGAGGAGGTTATGCCCTCATGTTCTGCCATGAGGTGAGTATTGCCCTCGTATGACACTCCTTGTCCTCACTACCTAGGTCTCTCTTCCTTCTTCCACCGTCAGAGTTTGACTCGACGTGTGATGTTTTCCATGAGATTATTTTATGCATTGTGATGTTGTTCATGATTCTATTATATTTTTGGATATATATTGTATGGCGTGTGTGTAATCCTTATTTCCTTGTGTGGTGTGAGTGTGTATTATTCACATGCAACCATCTCCTTAGTATAGTGGGGTGGGTCTAAGGGTACCACATGGTTGGGTGGCGCTATCACCACCATTGGGGACTACAAGTTCTCCTAGCTTGGTTTGGACTGGACTTAGATTCACATGATGGTGTGGATCTCCTTTTTATTCTTTAGTTTATTGCTTCAATTCAAGTGCAAATTTGTAGAAGTTTGGAAGGACGTTGGTGTCCTATGCAAAGTAATCTTTTTAAAGACATGTTATTATTTGATCCTTGATGTTGGAGGAAAAGTAAACCCACCTTCTGAGTGGTATTGTATTGCTTTCTATCTTGGTGCTTTGACGTTGGTGTCAAATGCACGCTATGGGTTGTTTTGCTTTTCCATCATCTTTTTATACATGCGACAAATGGTGAAAACCAACAATTTGTATTTTGGTGCTTAAAATGAACCAATTCTTGCTTGTGATAGTTAAATATGATGTGTTGTTATGTTTTACACATGCCCCTATGTTTTCTTACCTCTATGGTTTCCCATGTTGCGTTGGGAAGTGAGATCATCATTGAGTAACTAGATAGTCTTCCGCTAACACCGTTGTGTGTATGCGCTTCACGGTATGTGTGTATGTTGTAAGTGTTGTATCACTCTTGTGAGTGTCACATCACTCCTTGTTGATGCACAATGTGTGTCAACACTTATGTTATCCTTTATATAAAAGAAAAGTTGTTATGTCCTTGTTGTTTTGGACTAATGTCTTGGGTGAAATCTTAGGGCATTACATAGGTAGTGTCAAGATTTATTAATGGCATAAACTACTATGAGGAACTCTTTTTCTATGGTAGTGAGGTTTTCTCTGTTGGATTCAATTTTTTACTAATGTAGTAGATTGCATGCATACCTCTAGATTTGCTTGTTTATCCTAAGATAACCCCTATCACTTGATTGGATGTATATGTCTGGATGTTAAAAGGTTCTCCCCAATTGGATCCCTTAATAACAGGTGTTGTGATCAATGATTTTTTATGGATTCAAAAGATTCTTGACATTGATTAGTCCAATTAAATTTAGAATCCTTCTTCAAGAGGGTGAACAATGGGTCCGCTATTCTACTAAAATTTTCAATAAATCATCTATAATATCCAGCATGCCCTAAGAAACTTCTAACTTCAGTTTGGGTCTGCGATGCAGGAATCTATACAATGATCTCAATTTTCTTAGGGTCTACTTTAATACCTGCTTGGGAAATATGGTGGCCCAAAACTATTCATCTAGTCATCATAATGAGACATTTCTCATGATTTAGGGATAGATGATGTTCTTTGCACCATTCAAGCACCCTGTTGAGGCTATTCAAGGATTCCTCAAATGTTTTGACATGGACTGTGAAATCATCCATATACACCTCAACACAAGTATTAGTTAGATCAACAAAAATTACAAGGATAGCCCCCTGGAAGGTAGCTGAGGCATTGCATAATTAATAAGGTAAGACCCTGTAAGCATATGTTCCTCATGGGCAAGTGAATATGGTTTTATATTGATCCTCTAGAGCTACTTGGATCTAATTGTAGCCACTAAACTAGTCTAAGAAGGAAAAATAACGGCTGCCTGCCAAGTTGTCCAATACTTGACCAATGAAAGGGAAAGGAAAATAATCCTTTTTAGTTGCTTTATTCAACTCCCTATAATCAATACAAACACACCATTTCCCATTCTTCTTGAGTATAATTACTAACGATGAAACCCATTGGCTATCAGAAATAGGATTTAAATAAACCCAACTTGCAACAAATTCTCTATTTTTTCCTTTAATATTTCTCTTAAAGTAGGGTTGATTATTCTTTGGGGTTGCCTCACAGGTCAAACATATTCTATGTAAATATGGTGTGTACAAATACTTGGATGAATACCTTTCATGTCTTTATACTCCCACACAAAAAATTGTGTGTGGTTTTGTAACAACTATGTCAATTGTGCTTCCTCCATATTTGTTAACCAACTATTAGTGGATAATTGTTTATATGCTTGGACAATGTCTTGTTTTGTACCAGAATGTACTAACTCTATAAGGGTTGATCAGTGTATTTAGAGGACAAAAATAAGGGAGTGTAACATTGGAAAATGTCCCCTTGGGGGGTCTTCCCTCATAAGGTTTAGCTCTCGGGTCTTTTGCATGCATTTAGTACATCTTACTTCATAATTTGGCATCCTGATGGAATGAGTCCTAGGTAACATGACAAATGGGACCTAGGAGGATCCCTTGAGCTTGACCCTACCTAAAATAAGGAGGAGGACTTGGGCGCCCGCGCCCCAGTCCTGCCCTATTTTGGGGTAGCCCTAATTTTTGGGTGTCAGTTTATGACCGTTATTAGGTCCTATGCTGACATGATAAGTTTGAATTACAAAAATCTTGGTGGGAGTGTTTGTAGTTGCATATAAAAGCATGTTTAGGCATTCATTTAGAAACTAGATTGCAATGAGATTTCAACTAGCTATCAATTTGTGATTCAAGGATTTCATTGTGTTGCAAGAGCATATTTGTGTGGTTTATGTGTTTGTGTTTACATATTTGAGCATCCATTTCATCATGGAATGAAGAGAATCTTTCTCCCATGATATATTCACTACAAGGTGACATTATATTGTGTTTTCATCATCATTTCCTTTGGTTTTTGCCTCTGCCTCACAAGGGCATGCACTCTTTATCTGACAACAGTGTTCAGAGACTTAAGTGTCCTCCAGGGCTTGACTGAGGCAAGCCTCTAAACACCACAGCCCCCTCCCAAAGTTTTCATGGTTGCAGGTTACAGGTTGCAGAGCTAGAAAAAGTGAAGTTGTAGGAAGGCATCTTGAAGTGTTGGAATTGCAGAATAGAAGGAAAAACAACACCCTGGACTTGGGCGCCCTCTCATTAGTCCTCCAAATTTTGTGACGAAAAAATCTCCAGGACAACAGGGAAGAGTTGCAGACTGAGTTTCTAGATCTAGACAAAAAATAAGGCATTGGACTTGGGCGCCCGCTCTTTTGTCCCCAACTTTTCTGCCTCGAAACCCTGAAAATAGGTACTCTATGATTTGATATTTTACTTCTGTCTGCAAGAGCTTTTTCTATTATTCTTCTGTTTACAGTCGTATTTGAGAAATTAGGGTTTTAATGGTCAATTAAGCATAAGAGAAGGAAAGTTGATAATTAAATTACCTAATCCAAGTTTCCTTACATCTCACAGCGATCTAGGATATGATAGTGAATTGCCACTCGACCCTAGAGTCTTGAATGTATAGGGTGAAAAGAGGATTCAAACATCTAAACAACTAAAACATTAAACAATCCAATTTTACCTAAACATTTTGGTGAACCCATGTTTTTGGACTTAAATTGCAACTTGATGAGTGTGTGTCTTTATATTTGGATTTCATTCATTCATTCATATAGTCATTCATTTTATTGCATTGAGAAAAATTTAAAAAAATTAAAAATTCAAAAAAATTGCATTGTTTGGCTTACTAAATTGCATCAATTCTTTCTAAATTTTCTTAATTCATGATTTTTACATCATATCTAATATAAACTACAAAAAAATGCAAAAATTAAAAAATTTGCATTGCATTTTCGTCATTAATTTGCTAGGCTTTTGTAGAAATTTTGACAATCTTCATATAACCTAGTAATTCCAAAATCTAGGGTTAGTAGGCAAAATCTTCAATCATATTTTTCTACTGATTTTGGAGCCTCATTCAAATTTGCATTTGGATTTAGTCTTGCATTTTAGTTTAAATTTGCATTTAGATTTAAAATATTTGCATTTTTGCATAGAAAATTTCAACAAAAAACTAGCAATTTTCATGCATTTTCATTAGATTTGCATTGACATTTTTCATATTAGGGCTTTAAAATCATTTTAAAATCTGAGTACACTTAATTTTAATCATAAATCAGACTTCAAAACATTCACATAGCATTTTGTGTCAACATCTCAAACCTAGGGCTTCAAAAACAATGATTTTCACTAAATTTGGCCTTATCGACTCTCAAAACTTGCACCATAGGCATGTTGTGAAGGGTATTTTTGCATTAATTGGTTTCTATTAGGGTAATAATTTTCTACCCCTCCTAAAAATCTTCACAACTCCCTTTTAACGGGCTCTTGTATTGAAAATTTAGTGAAAAACTACACATTTTTGACTATTTTTGCCCTAGGGTTTGGCCTAGTTGGCACTCTAAGCGTGTTGTGACAAATTTCATGGATTTAGGTGACTGATATAATTGATTTTATTTTCTTCACCTCCTAAAATTCATTACAACACCTCTTTTGCTAGGTCTTGGAGTTGAAAAACCGTGAAAAATTGCATATTTTGCTATATTTTCACTAGGGTTTTACCTTAAGTGGCACTAAAAGCGTGTTGTGTTGGGTATTTTGGCACCAAGTGGCTGTTATTACTGATATTATTTTCTTTCCATCATCACTTTCCTCACAACACCCTTTGTTATGCTCTTTTGCATTGAATTTTGGTGAAAAAAGTGCCTATGTTGACATATTCACTATATTTTGACTTGGCACTATCTTGGATTTGCATCAAGAGTGTGTTGAGAGTGATATTATTGCTTTTTTGGGACTTATATCAGGCATATAATTTTATTCCCTTCATCAAAGTCCTTACAGCACCTTCGTTCCATTCGTTTGCATTGAAAAAGTACAACAAACAAAGCATTTTTGGCCTTCAATCATATCCTTCTCTTAGGATTTGTTCTCTCAATTTGTGTGTTGTGTGTTGTATGCTTTTGTATAAGATTTATGGCACGCTGTCCTAAAAACAATATCCCTTTGAGAAGAAGTAAAAGGTTAATGGGATCTAGTGCTCTTGAAAATGACATTCCTACCTCTAATAATCCTTTGAACACCTTTACAAAGGGAGAAACTCAAATTGCACAAGATATTATACATCCTGCAACCACAATGGAAGAACACAATTTTCATGATGTTGATGATACTATTGAGGTAATAGGATATGTATCTGATGAGCAAATAGAAAAATTGGATAAAGAGCTAGCTGAATTTCAATCATTTATGGAAAATGAGAGAATAGCTGAAGAAGTTGTCCCTACAATTCATAATATAAGAGAATTGATAAAAGAGGGACAAGATAGTATTAATGCAATTTGTGGTCTAGCACATATTGTACAAACCAATATCATTCCAGTGACCGAATGTGCACAAGCGATAAATAACACTTTATCACCATCTCATACTCAAGTATCCACACCTATATCGACTACGGGAATATTGACTTTTACACCAACGATCTTAACAATTGATGCAAATGCTTGTAGTAATACTACCACTAGTATTGGAGTATCTAATGGTACTAATTACAAAGCTATGGGATTTGATTATCAGAAATTGGTTTTTAAGGGGACCTCCCCTATGCATCATTTTTCTCAACCACCCATCTATTCCACTCATTTCCAACCACCTATTATCTACTCACAACCATCTTCCACCTATCACTATGTCCAACCACCGTTAACATATTCTTAGCCTCCACCTAGCGTATCTCAAACTCATTCACCTCCTCACTTTGGTTCCAATTCGTCACAACAAACTGCGTCTCCTAATGATGCCATCCTAAACCAACTTTTATAGGGCATGACTGCTTTACAACAAAAGGTAACAAACTTGACAAATTCTTCGTAGCCTAGTCTACCAACATATCATGCTCGTAATCCCCTTTCCTATGCAATTTTGACAACTCCTATGCCTGAGAGGTTTGAGACTCCCCGCTTTGAAAAATATGGTGGATAAGGTGATCCTAATATCCATGTGGCAGCATTTACAGCTATGTGTAGTGATTTTTATTTTGAAGAGGATTTGTTGGCAAAACTTTTCCCGCGATCTCTCAAAGATACAGCTTTAGAATAGTTTTGCTCTTTGCCTCCAAATTCAATACACTCCTTTTCACAGCTGATTGATCAATTTTTACAACATTTTCAAGCAAATATCAGACCCCAAGTCACTCTAATTGACTTGGTTCAATGCAAACAAGGTCCGAAAGAAAAGTTGACTGAATTCATTAGTCGATATCAAGGACTTTATGCATAGATTCAATATCAAATGAAAAATGAAGATGTTTAGAAGATATTTATTACAAATCTACAACCTAATATTCATGATAAGATCATCTTGATGAAGTATAACTCCTTTCAACATTTATGCACCGCCCTTCGTGATTATCAACTTTCATCTAGTCAATATGAAAACCAAAACTCATCGGCTCAAGTTGGTCAATCCACAAGTGGATCATCACAAAACAACTTTAAGAGGAATAATAATAATAGGAGCTTCATCAAGATTAATGGACTGAATATGAACAACTTTTTGAATGTTTTAGCTATCACTAATTCAAAGAAAGCATCATATCAACCAAGAAAGTTTACTCTGATATCTGAGTCTTATCATTCTATCATGAATCAAGCTGTGAGTAATAACATTCTAAAGCTTCCCCTGATCAAGCCTGTTGATCCTAGTAAACAAGGACCTTACTTCGATGCTAATGCCTTTTGTCATTATCATTGAATGCAAGGACATGACACTGAACGATGTATGTGTATTAAACATGAGATACATGACCTTATTGATTCAAATGTCATATAGGTATCAGGTGTGAATGATAATGGAAATAAGTCAGTTGCTCTGTCGAATCAGAATTTACAAATCTTCACTAATCCTTTCCCTAAACATACTAAAAATAATATGTTGGAACAAGGTTTAATGGAAGTAGACAAGGATGACTACTTGGACTATGATAGTATCGTGGGAATGATTGAAGTAGATAAGAAACAATTGAACAATCCACCTTGTCCATGAAGAAATGGAATTTATGCTGAGGTTCCTCCTTTGTTATCCTTATATGGATCAAGAGATAATCAAAATGCATCAGAAAAGCAAGAACAACAACTGATACAGATGAGTGAGATGGTACAGGATGATTCTCGTTACCGTGCTAGAAAGATTCAACAACAGAAACTCGCTAAAAATCAGAAAAGAGTAAAATGACAATCAATAGTTGGAAATAATAGTGGTTCCCCCCTCATAAGCAACAAAAAGTCTCATTTAAACAAGGATTTAAGGAACAAGCATCATATGATAATAAACAAAACTTTCATAAGAACCACTCAAATTTTGCATTAAACATGATCGAGGACCTCTCCAAGAGGTTCGCAAGTTCCAAGATCTAATACAAAGGCCTTACAGGTAAGTATCTCTACCCCTTTATCTCTCTTGTGATGTGGTTCCCCTATGATGTGTTATGTGTTGTTTAAGCCTCCTGGGATGACCCCTGATTCTCTTGTAAGGTCCAGGATACAAGGAGACTGCATCTATTGTGACCTTCTTCTATTTGTATCGTCATTCTTCTATATTGCCTCTCTCTTTGATTTCATCGTTGTGTGTTGTATCTTATGAACATAGCGTTGCAGTTGGTGACTTGGGGGCACCCTCCTACATGACTGTCCCTAAGACACTTGTTTCTCCTCTCTTATTTATTGTTTCCCTTCCTCTAGTGTTTCCATCTAGCGGGCGGATGATGACAAACATTTATACTGATGCGGACCTAGTGTCCCTTTCGAGAGCAATCAAAAAATGGACTTAATTCCTAATATGACAATGGGGTTGTATATTTTATCCGATGCTTTGCTAGTGGAAACACTCGTGCTTTCTGTGTAGTGAATTTCATGATGTTTCTATCGCATGTACAAACCTTAACAATACTGTTGGTCTGTGCACCTTTGTTTGTCTTTGAATCTAGCCTTAGTGGTACTTAATTCAGAGAGCTTTGTGATATAGCCCCACGGTTATCCTCAAACTCCAAATTCATTGTATAACCTTGGCTCTTTATGTGGTTAATCATATGCATTGATGTTGTTGTTTATCATGATGTTGTAGACACTAACATGTTTCTTACAGGGATGTGTTTGTGGGAAAATTTGGTGATCGTAAAGTACATGTCACCTCCGGGGGGCATGGGCTTTGCGAAAGTCAATGTTCCCTTGTGTGTTTTATTCCTACCTTAATGTGCTTGATATTGATACCTGCTATCAACCACCTTAAGGTGGGGGCATATATAAGGTAAGCTGTCTGTTATAGATGTTAGCAATGTGTTTGTCTTTAGGTGCAAAGACCTGCACGATGAGTGCATCATGCATCTTGAGTTTGTTTGCAATCAATCAATCAATCATGTAAGCCCTTTGCAAAGGCAGGATATCACGTATATCCTTTTTATCTTAAGCCCTCTATGGAGGTGGGGATGGTGTATTTCTTGAAGCAGATTACATCATCTTATCATTTTCAAAAGTCCTCTGCAGAGGCAGGGAGCGGTTTTGTGACTAACTCAACCCTTAAGCGTGTCTTCAGCGATTATTGTGGCCAAGCCCAATTGTCGGTGTGTGCCTGTAATGTGCTAGAGATGGTGATGAGCCTAGAAATAGGGAACACATCATCGCTTGTCTGCCATGTTTTCTCCGTGTCTTCAAGTGTGTGTGTTTTAGCGTGTTCGATTTGTTTAGTGTGTTTGTTGCCCCATATGCAGAACAAAGACCAGCACCTTAGGGTTGTGCATCCTACATTTTGGGAGGTTTTTCGTGTCTTATGTGTGTGTTGTCCCATATATAGAAAGACCTGCATGACGAGTGCATCATGTATTATGGGAGGTTTGTTTACTTTCCAGTACTTGCATCTACATTTCATATATATGAGAAAAAAGAAAAGAAAAGATATCATTTCTATCTTCCATGCATTAATGTGTCTTCTATGCATTGATTGTCTTCTCCATGTTCTGCATCACTGTAACTGTCTTCTCTGCATTTTACTTGCCTATTACTGTTTTCTATGCGATTGGCGTGTCTTCTCCGTGTTTGATGTGTTTTTGACCTTACTTTAATGCATTTATTGGCCTTGCGTTTATACATACATTAAAGTGGGGGCCAAATGTAACATCAAAAAATGTCCCCTTGGGGGTTTTTCCCTCATAAGGTTTAGCTCCTGGGTCTTTTACATGCATTTAGGACATCTTACTTCATAATTTGGCATCCCGATGGAATAAGCCCTAGGTAACATGACAAATGGGACCTAGGAGGGACCCTTGAGCTTGACCCTGCCCAAAATAGGGGGGAGGACTTGGTTGCCCGTGCCCTAGTCCTGCCCTATTTTGGAGCAGCCCTAATTTTTGGGTGTCGATTTATGACTGTTATTTGGGTCCTATGCCGACACAGTAAGTTTGAATTATGAAAATCTTGGCGGGAGTGTTTGTAGTTGCATATAAAAACATGTTTAGCATTCATTTAGAAACTAGATTGCAATGAGATTTCAACTAGCTATTAATTTGTGATTCAAGGCTTTCATTGTGTTGCAAGAGCAGATTTGTGTGGTTTATGTGTTTGTATTTGCAGATTTGAGCATCTATTTCATCATGGATTGAAGAGCATCTTCCTCCCATGATATCTTCACTACAAGGTGACATTATATTGTGTTTTCATCATTTCCTTTGGTTTTTGCATCTGCCTCACAAGGGCATGCACTCTTTATCTAACAACGATGTTCAGAGACTTAAGTGTCCTCCAGGGCTTGACTGAGGCAAGCCTCTAAACACCACAACCCCCTCCCAAAGTTTTCATGGTTACAGGGTACAGGTTACGGAGCTGGAAAAAGTGAAGTTGTAGGAAGGCATCTTGAAGTGTCAGAATTGCAGAACAGAAGGAAAAACATCACCTTGGACTTGGGCACCCGCTCATTAGTCCTCCAACTTTCATGACGGGAAAATCTCTAGGATAGTAGGGAAGAGTTGCAGACTGAGTTTCTAGATCCAGACAAAAAGCAAGGCATTAGACTTAGGCGCCCGCTCTTTTGTCCTCAACTTTTCCGCCTCAGAAACCCAAAAATAGGCACTTTGTGATTTGATATTTTACTTCCATCTTCAAGAGTTTTTTTTGTTATTCTTTCATTTACAGTCGTATTTGCAAAATTAGGGTTTTAATGGTCAATTAAGCATAAGAGAAGGAAAGTTGATAATTAAATTCCCTAATCCAAGTTTCCTTACATCTCACAGCGATCTAGGGTATGATAGTGAATTGCCACTCGACCCTAGATCCTTGAATGTATAGGGTGAAAGGAGGATTCAAACATCTAAACAACTAAAACATTAAACAATCCAATTTTACCCTAAATAGAGAGAATCTGATGGAATGTGCTTACCTGATGGTAATCTATTTGGGATTAAACTGCATCTAAAAAAGGGCAATTAAATGCTTTTAGGGAGTCCCTTGGTCTTCTCTAGAGCCTTCCGGAGACATCTCATCGTATATCACTTGACAAGGATGGTTCACCCTTCTCTTCCTGCTCATGGTACTCTTCTAAATGCTCCACAATTGTGATCGTGGCCAATATGAAAGTGTCTTCCTCGTTTGACTTTGTAAGATCATCTACCCACAGTTTATTCTCATCATGGAGGGTTTAGAAGGTGGGTAGATAGAGAGTTCTTTTAGTTTGGTCCCATTGGAAATGGTCATATTTTCTGATCAAAAATCAATGAGGGTTGTTGCTGTAGCCAGCCAAGGTTGGCCCAATATGATTGGGTATCTGGATTTTTTTTCTTGTTTGAAGGATGAGTAAATCTACAAAATACTCCCACGTGTCTATTGTGACAATAACATCCTCTAGCACTCCTTAAGGTTTGGTGATGGATAGGTTAGCTATCTACAAAACTATAGATGTAGGCTGCATATTGATTAAATATAATGCATCTGCAGTATCTACAGTCATTACATTGATGGCAACCCTAAGGTCAATCAATACGTTTGAAACCAACATCCCTTTTTATTACTAATGAAATGACAGGGGTGCCTAGGTCTCCATATTTTTTTTGGAATCAATTTGCCTGATAGGACATCTACAAGTTTTCCTCCTACATGGATAGTATTTGGTAACTTTTTCTTTCTTCCAAGGGTTTTCAAGCATAAATTTGTAACCATTTGATTGATTTCAGTGATATCTTTAATGGCCTTTAACAAAGGGACTTCAAAGTAATTTCTCATTGTGTTAGCAGGAAAAATTAGGTTAACAAGATCAAGCATTACAAATCAAACCTAATCCTACCACCTTCAAAGAATCCATCTAAATGACACAAAATGAATGCAAATAAAAGAACAATGTCACCTAGATTGTATTGATTCCTTGGTTGGAATTGTGGATTGCTTCTCAATAGTGAACAACCATAGTTGCCATGGTTGTAATGATGATGGATAATATGCTCAAAGTGCTCAATGGATTTAATATGCATGAGATGATAATCTGGACACTTTCAATATTGTGTGGAATATGGATGAAATGAGGTGAGAGGGTGTTTATATAGCTCTCTACTAAGATTGATCAATGGTGGAGATTAGGTGGCTATATGAACAGTTGAGATTGAACAAGAAGCTTGGATGAATGTGTACAAGACATATGTCCATAGGAAAAACTTTTATTAAATGATTGTAGTTGGTTTGTTGGTAGTACTAAGATTGATTTTCTTAAAATAAGATGCTTTTCTATTTGAAGGATTGGATGATGTGGATGATTGATTTTAGAACCAATTAAATCATTTTTTGTATTTGATTTAGGATAAGACCTATCTTGTACACATAGAAGAATGTGATAAGAGAGGGAAATGATAAGATAAAAATAAATTAAACAAATAAATTCATTTAAGTTATTTTTAAATGATAGAAGAAAGAGCTAAATTTAGAAAATTGGAGAATGAACATAAATTAAATATATAAATTTATTTAATTTATAAGGATGATGAAAAGATAAATAAATAAAATATTGATTTTATTTATTTATAAGAGGAATAATGAGATAATGATATAATTAAAGATTAATTAATTATAGATGGAAATCGAAGAAAATATATGAGATTAGATGTAATTAATTAAATAAAAACAATTTATTTAATTAATGATAGAAAGAAGGTGATTTAGAAGAAAATAGATGATTGACCCAAGTGTGCTAGACAAAATTGACATATGCAAGGTGAATGATGTGACAAATTGACAAACGATGTGAAGGGGTCAAATTTGGGTGTCTACATTTTGCCCCTCTTTGAGACAATGTTTGTTAGGGCGTTGTTTCAAAGAAGACGAAACTGATACGTTAAGATAAACAAGCTATGCCTTAGTGTAACTGGTGGGTGGTGCCCCCTCGAGAGGAAAACTAGGCTACCGGGAAAAGACTGGGTTGACTCACGATTAGATAACAAGACAAGGATAAACGAGGTTAAGTTGACATGAAGAATTAGGGTTTGGGTGGGAGGAAGGAGGGATGAAGATATGGAAGACAAAGATGATGTTGAATAGAAGAAGGATGAATTGATCAATCCTTATGAGAGCTATAGGTTTTATTACGGTAACTGAATGGTGAACAATGGATAATAGATAAGAGATGCAGCATTTGACAATGGTTGTCCACAAATTTAGAGATATGCAATCCTTATGTTTGATATAGCATATGGATATTATGCATTGGGGTATAGAAGACTAGGATGAGGATGTATCCAATGCATACAACATAATACAATCTTGTCTATCATACGAGGTCAAGATGTTGATCCAACATACACAAGATATGAATATTAGCTATTCTGAGATGGAATTTGACTCTGCAAACAACGGTTTGAACTTATTTCCCTCTAAACATAATGAAACCTTGCTAGTTATATGTATGGAAAATAGTCTTAGCATAGAATAGTCTTAATGCATAAGAGACTGTTTAGCTTCTCAGATACAAAAGATATTGATATGCAAGATGCTAATCCCAACACGGACAAGATACCATTAAAGGCATAGAAGGAGAATAGGATCATCCCACAAACACAACATACGAAAGCAAATGACCATGCCCCAGTCCATACTTCATCGTGACATACCAAGATATGATGGATCAAGGCAGCCTTGACTAGGTATTAGAAAGGAACAAAAGATAAATCAAAAGAAAAAATAAAAGACACAACCATCATGTTCTCTTGCCAAAAGAGGGTGCTCTTGGATAGATCGGATAGTGCCTTGTTGTGAGGAAAGATATATCTTGTTGAAGGTTGAGATGTAGATTTGATATAGCAAATGTTGGCTAAAGGCATGCAGACAAACATATTGGTTTTACCCTCGGATTTGTTAAGTGCTTGAGCTATCAGAACATGAGTAGTTTGATTCTACTTGAGTTAGTCAAAGGGAAGAAGATAGAAAAATAAAAGAGATGATGGTGGGAATGGAAGAATGAATCATCTATGCTTGCATACTGGATACTTCCTTCGTATTCCAGACTGCTTACATACCCTGTATCCACGAGATCAAAGCACAGTATGATGATGATGAGACATGATGATATGTAGTTCTAGGTGTTTATTGATGGTGTGAGAGATAGATGAAAGAAGAAATGTGAGAGGGATGAAGATGATTATTGGTGAAGATTAGAAGAAGGATGGAAGATGGAAATAGTCTATCACCTATGCTTGAATCTGAGTACTTCCTTCGTATCCCAGATTGCCTACATACCTTGTATCCATGAGATCAAGGCACGTAACAATAGAGATAAGATGTAGTTCTGATTGTCTTATTGATGGTGATGATGAAAGTAGATGGATTGATCGGGTTATGGATTGATTGGGTGTTTGATGATAGTTTGTTGGGTGCTTGGTATGTGAAATGTTATTAGTATAGTGTTGGATGATGATGCTTAAAATATCTAATCCAAAAACTAAGCGCAAGCAAGTGCCCCCAGTATGGGTTGAATTTATTATGGCCGATGAGGGATGAGGTGATAACCTAGACCTAGAAGGATGATGGACTAAATGATATGTCAACTCCAACAATTTCCAAAAACCATGATAGTAGTAAGCATAAGGATGGAAAAGGGAATGACCTTATTGGGGATAGATAAGTTTTTTTTTGGATGGATAAGTTTATTATGGGATGGATAAGTTTATTATGAAAAAGAGCAGATGTGGTTAGGATACGAACAAAGCTTATTATGGATGGATAAATGAAAAATGAAAACCAAGTAGATGATAAGAGCTGGTTTTACACATAGCACCTGTTTGCCAAGTTTTCACTATGGTACTTATCCAAGGTGCCTGTTTACCAGGTTTTCACTAGAGGATGGATTATTTATCTTTACTATTTTTTTGGGATATTCCAAGGATTAGGCATAAAATTTCTTCAAATGAACACTGTTGATGGGTTCATCCAAAGGGATGCCTTCAGGTGTTGAGAGAGTGTAATTGCCTAATCCATAGACTGATGTGATCACATATGGTCCTAACCAATTCAGTTTAAATTTGCCTTTCTTCTCACGATCGTGTTGATTTTTCTTATTCTCTTTAAGGACAAGGTCTCCTACCTAGAACCTTCTTTCTCTGATCTTTTTGTTGTAGCTATGACCAAGATGATTTTGATAGACTTGGAGATGATTGAGTGTCGTGAGACGTCATTCGTCCAATAGCTCTAGATCGTTTATCCTAGATATCCTGTATTCCTCATAAAAAATGAGATGCTGTAATGATACTCTCAGTGAAGGGATCTCGACTTCTATAGGTAGAATAGCTTTAGTGCTATATACAAGAGAATAAGGTGTAGCATCAGTGGGAGTTAAGATACTTGTTCGATAAGCCCACAAGGCTGGATTAAACTATAGATGCTAATCATGACTAGCTTCATTGACTGTCTTCTTAAGGATTTTAATAATGGTTTTATTAGAAGCCTCAGCTTGGCCATTACTTTGGGATAGTAAGGTGTTGAGAACATGTGTTGGATATGAAATTTGTTGCAACGCTCACAGACTTCTTGGTTCTTGAAGGGACATCCATTGTTAGTAACAATGGCTTGTGGAACTCCCTAGCGGCAAATGATATGATGAAGGATGAACTTGGATATTGTTTGTCGATGATATAAGTCATTGGTATGGATTCTACTCACTTTGTAAAATACTCTGTGGTGGTAATGATAAACTTATGACCATTAGATGAGGTTGGATGGATCTTTCCTATGAGGTCAAGTCTATTAAACTGCATTGGACAACTGAGAGGGGGGTGAATCAGTTGTCCTAAAACTTTTAACCAAATATGATCATCAACTTATCAATTACTTATATTCATATGTAACCATGAAAGCATCAAATGAGAAGCTCAACACAAAAGCATAAACAACATAGGAGACACAATATTTTTATGTGGAAACCCTAAAAGGGAAAAACCATGGTGGGTGTTAGCCCACAAAAATATATAAGTTATATCAATACCAAAAATCAGAGGCTCACTACCTACAGGGCTCACTGCCCAAATGCTCACTGCCAAAGGGTGGCTCACTACCAAAAGAAGGCTCACTGCCAAAGGGTTAAACTAAGATAACATCATCTACTTCATGCAAAGGTTTAGTTCCATTGATGCATAAACACCTTTGCTCTGCTCTGCTACCTTACTTCACTTTATCTTCACATCTTCACACTTTGATACATTCTCATGACTCAATTACAAGTATTTATACACTTCATCAACCTTGGAATGATCATCAAGGTCGGCATTACAATCATCAACTGTTGGAACAATCTCCAAGGTTGGCATTACAAACATACATAAATTAGGTCTAGACCTAATACAACTTTAGCTAAGGAAAAGATGTAAGAATGTATGCGGATCATGCCACACCTTAGCTGGGACTCAAACACAATCTTCCATGCCACAACACGCTATCACAATCTTCGATGCATCTCTATAGATGATGAATTTAACCAGGTCATCCAAGACTGATGTTAACACAAGTATTCTCACGAACATGCTTCATGCACGATCTGAATTCCACCTTGCGGACCAATCCAAATGTAGGAGCATGACTAGGAGACATCCACAAGCACATTGTAATCACCAGGAACAACCGTACAATCTCTAACAACTTAATCAATAAGATTCTTCAAATTGGAGCACAAGAACAACATTGCCAGCCACTGTCATGAGTAAAAGATAGCTTGTGGATGACCAAATCATGAACCATTTCACTTGAAAGCATTTAACATCATCATAGACTTACTTCCAAAACCATAGACCAAAATACTTCAATGCGGAGGAATGCGGAGCAAACCGCTTTCTTCCTGTCACCACCAAACACACAAAAAGTTATTTTCACTTTGGTGAACATAACTCCCTTAATTCTTTATACCGGAGGCTCAAAATTGGAATATAACATCTTCAGAGAGGCTTCTAAATAACTTCCAATCCACGGGTAAATATATTTATTCTACAGGAAATGTGGAGCATTCTTCTAGACTGTTCTTCTACATGTAATGCATTGTTTCTACTGCAACACATTATTATCACTAGAGGGGCTAATTTTCTCAATATCCTCAACAAAGTAAGAGCACAATTGACACCAATGACAACACAGATATGTTGATATCAATGACAACACCAATCAGGCATATACTTGCAACAATCTCCCCCTTTGTCATTGATGGCAACATATGATGTGAAAAATTGAAAAGACCACCAAGACAAAATTCTCCCCCTTTCTCTTTACACATCTGCATTCTTTCTCCCCCTGAGTTGTTCACATGATTTCTCTCCCCCTTTGACATCAATGAAAAAGGGCACATACTTGTATTTTGTTTCTCTAATCCATTTACTTTACCAGAATCATTTAGCTACTCCCCCTGAGAGGTAGCATTTAGAACATCAATCCAGATCAAGGAATGACACTTTGAGCTCTACTAGATTGATGCATTCCTATGCATCTTAGTTTAGGATAGGAGGGGTAATGCCCCTTAACTTTTCTCTAAGATACTCAAAGGTATCTTTAAGTAGAGGCTTAGTGAAAATGTCTACAATCTGATCCTTTGTCGCCACATATTCCAACTTTAGTTCATTCTCTGTCACCCTCTCTCTCAAAAAGTGATACCTTATTGATATGTGCTTTTCTCTTGAGTGCATCACTAGATTATTGTTAGGAATTAAGGTGTCTCAACCTTGGTAATTCCTTGCATTTATTATTTGTAATGTATTTATTTATTGCCTATTATTGTATTTAGGATGCAAATATTGTTTCATCATCTTGTGGGAGTTGGTACGGTGATGTGTCATCCTACATGGAAGGTGACCACATGTACTTTTGTGCTCACATGAGGAGATAGGCGTCCCACTTAGTGGTAGAGCAATTTTGCCATGTGTCAGCATCTTGACTAGTATGTAAGTGAATCTTGACCAAAACGGTTATGACACATTCCTATGATAGAATCTATGACGCGTAAGAGTCGAAAATAGAAGGTTCTATGACAGGTGAAGACATGTCTCAAAGAGCATCTTGGAAGAAGGCATCTTTGGGTGCCCCAAGGAGGGTGATGATGTGTTGTAAGTAGAATATGCTATTTTTAGGTAGTTATGATAGATTCTCTTACAGCTATAAGAGCTCTCAGTTATGACAGATTCTATGAAAGTTGTAAGATGTGTAAGAGCATCTGTCATTGCCCAACTTGGGACTAGGCACCCATATTGGGATGGGGTGATGTGACAAGTGTCATGACCATGTTGTAGTATTGGACAAGTGTCCATAGGTGTGGGTTTGGGGGCCATGAGGCTGAGTTGGACACCCATTCCAAGAAAGGTCCAATTTTGCCTTGTAACTTCTTTATAAACAGGTGTTTGGAGAGGAGATGTATTATGTGATTGACATGTACTGTTATGCTACCAGAATATCTCTAGATATGAGTGTTGAAGACTGTTGCAAGAGCATTGGCTCTGAAACTGTATTGTAACCTTGATTGTTTACTGTAATACATTTGAGTTGTGTTTTGGAGTGTGAGGTTTTTCACCCGTAAGGGTTTTCCCCACGTATATCTTGTCTCTCTCTCTCTCTTGTCTACTTTCTGTGTGTATGTGTATTGCTGCAATATCTCTATTGTTGGGTTAATAACACTGTAATTGTAAAATTTAAAAAGAATTTACACTCATCTCTCCTCTTTAGATTAGTGTAGGAAGCATTTTTCGCACACCTTGCTTCCTTTTAGTTGGTATCAGAGCATGGCCAATTTTAGTTCTAGCTATTGGGTAGGGGTTTTTTGAGCTAATCTTAGGTTGAGTAGGAGTTTGTGTAGAGTATTCTAAAACCTTGTTGTAGGAAAGAGATGGCAGGCACATCCAGAAGAGTAGAGGTGGAGAAGTTTAATGGCACCAATTTTGAGTTGTGGAAACTCAAGATGGAAAACATGCTTGTTGATTGAGACCTATGGGAAACCGTTGATGGCACAAAACCTACAGCAACTCCACAAGCTAATTGGGATCTCAAAGATCGAAAGGCTAAAGGTCTCGTAAGACTCTTTTTACCTAACTCTGTCCTATTGAATGTCCATGAGGAGAAGACCGTGAAAGAACTTTGGAAGAAGTTGGGAGATGTTTATCAGGCCAAGTCCTTGGTGAACAAGCTTTCCCCGAAAAAGAAGTTGTTTTCTCTAAAGATGGAAGATGAGGATCTGTTGTAGATCATATGAATTCTTTCAACATGATAGTTGCACAGTTGACATCCGTGGGTGTGAGAATGGAGGAGGATCGATGTATGACCTTGCTTTGTTCTTTGCCAGATTCATGGGATCATCTTGTAATGGCCATCGGAAGCACTACAACCACCTTCAAGATGGATGAGGTAGTGTCTTCACTGTTATCTAAAGAAATACGAAGAAAGACAACCGAGTTGGCCAAAGAGGCTCTTGCGGTTCGTGGAAGACCCAAGGAGAAAGGGAAAAAGAAGGACAAGAAAGCTGAGAAGGGTAGATCCAAATCTTGTGGGAGATCCAAATCTCCTAGAAAGTCCAAGGCTCTTTATTAGAACTATGGAAAAATTGGGCATTTCCTAAAGGAATGCAAAGAGGAAAAGAAAAAGAAGAAGAAGAATGTCCCAGACTCAGATTCTGACATGTCACAAGATGATGGCGATGTCTTCATTGCAGCCCTGGCCACCCATGCATCTGATGATGTGTGGTTGATTGATTTTGGTGCATCATTCCACATGGCCTTGCATGGAACCTGGTTTATGAAGGATGAAGAGTTTGATGGTGGAAGAGTGTACCTAGGTGATGATTCTTATCTAAAGATTGTTGGTCATGGAAGAGTCTCAATCTGATTCCATGATGGATGAGTGAAGGGGATCACTGGGGTCATGCACATCCCAGGCTTGGCATAGAACCTATTATATGTAAGTAAGTTAAATGATGCAGGTGTGTAGGTTTTCTTTTCGAAGGACATATGCAAGATGACTAGAGGATCTATGGTGCTTGCGAAGGGTACTTGGAGAGGTACTATGTTTCAGCTGGAGGCATGCACTTCACAGTGCATTAGTTCTTCTGACTCGAAGAAAAGAGCTGCAGTCACTTCATCCCCACCATCTAAACGAGCAATGAAGAAATCTGTTGTATCAAACTCTGATGGTAGTGCATTTTGGGTACCCAAGGGTGCTCATGCTTTGGAAGTCAATCTTCCTACTGAAAAAACAATGTTATGGCATAAGAGATTTGGCCACATTGGTAAGAAGGGTCTTAGAACCCTAAAAAATAAAAATCTCGTTGAGGGGTTAAATGATTGTAATCTTGAGTTTGATTTTTGCGAACATTATATATATGGAAAGCAAAACCATGTTCAATTTTACTCTAGTTCTCACAAGTCTTCCGGTGTGTTGGATCTTATTCATTCTGATGTGTTTGGTCCAATTAGTGTTCCTTAGATCTCTAATCTGTACATTTATCTTTCATAGATGATTACAGTAGAAGGACATGGATTTATTTTCTTAGAAGCAAATTTGAAGTCTTTAGTTAGTTCAAAGAGTTTAAAGCTTTTGTTGAGAATCAGACAAGTAAAAAGATTAAGTGTTTGAGGACTGACAATGGTGGTGAGTTTTGTTCGGCAGAGTTTGATAAGTTCTGTAACAAACATGGGATTAAAAGACACAAGACAACTCCATACACCCCGCAACAAAATGGAGTTGTAGAGAGGATGAACAAGACACTGATGGAGAAGGCTAGGAGTATGCTTAGTGGAGCAAGCCTCGAACAAAAGTTTTCGTCTAAAGCTGTAACCACTACTTGCTACCTGGTAAACAAGTCTCCTACATCAGCTCTTGTTGGTAAGACACCTATGGAGGTGTGGTCTGGTAAAAATCCTTCAGTAAGACATCTTCGTGTTTTGGTTGTGAGGCATATGCACATGTGCCTAGGGAGAAAAGGTCAAAATTGGAGAACAAGGTTGTTAAGTGTATTTTCATTGGCTATGGTGTCGGTGTGAAAGGATACAAGCTTTGGGATCATGTGGCTGAAAAAGTGTTGTCTAGCAGAAGTGTTATTTTTAGAGAGCTAACACCTTATTTCATTGTTCTACAGCCAGAAGAGACAAAAAATAAAGAGGATGTGGTTTAGTTTCCTTCTACTCTTGAGAAGATTGAACCAACAAACCCTGTGATACCTGATGGTGAGGAGAGCTCTAGCAGCTCTAAAAGCTTAGAAGAAGAAGCAGAACCTCAACCTCAGCCTTTGAGGACGTCTACATGAATAAGGAAGCAACCTGATAGGTTTGGTTATTCATCTCTTGATTCTAGTTGTGTTTTTGCCTTGCTTACTAACATTGATGAGCCTAGAATTGTGACAGAGTCTATGGGCATGAAAGATGCAGGTTCTTGGAAGGAGGCCATGGAAGATGAGATGGATTCTTTGGAGAAGAATAAGACTTGGGACTTGGTTCCTTTGCCTAAAGGATGGAAACCCGTTGGTTGTAAATGGGTGTTCAAGAAGAAATTTGGTGCAGATGGCAGTGTTGAAAAGGACAAGGCCAAACTGGTTGCGAAGGGGTACTCACAAGTGGAGGGAATTGATTATGGTGAAATTTTCTCTCCCATTGCAAAGCTGACATCTATTTGGTTCTTGTTATCTCTTGCAACAACTTATGATTTAGAGGTGGAGTAGATGGATGCGAAAACAACATTCCTTCATGGTGATTTGGAGGAAGAGATTTACATGTCACAGCCAGAGCATTACATAGAGAAAGGTAAAGAAAATTTGGTTTACAAGCTAAAAAATTCTTTGTATGGTTTGAAGTAGTCTCCTAGGATGTGGTATATGAAATTTGATGCCTTTGTGTTGTCAATTAGATTTCTGAGATCAAAATTAGATCATTGTGTATATTACAATTTTGGCAATGATCGTGTTCTCATTATTTCATTGTATGTTGATGATATGCTGTTAATTGGGAATGGTAAGAATATGATTTCTGATTTGAAGTCTCATTTGTCAGCATAGTTTGAGATGAAAAACTTAGGGGCAGCCAAGTAAATTATGGGAATGGAAATCAAAAGAGATAGAACTATCAGAAAATTTTGGTTAAACCAGAGTATGTGAAGATCGTGTTGGATAGGTTCAGCATGACAGATTGTAGACCATTGTGTGTCCCTGTTTCTTTGGGGACAAAGTTATGTATTAATGATTTTCCAAAATCTCCTTCTGAGGTGGAGGACATGAGCAAAGTACCTTATGCTAGTGTTGTTGGTAGTTTGATGTATGCTATGGTCTACACAAGACCAGACATTGCCCAAGCAGTGGGAGTCTTTAGTCGATTTATGGCTAATCCTAGACAGGTACATTGGGATGCAGTAAAGTGAGTGTTCAGATATCTGAGGGGTACTTATGAGTATACCATATGTTATCATGGTCATCCTACAGGACCTCTGCATTTTGTATGTATTCATGGATTTGTGGATTTAGATTGGGCAAGTGACATTGACAGCAGGAGATCCACCAGTGCTTATGTGTTTACTTTTTTCAGTTGTGCAATTAGTTGGATGAGTAAGTGGCAACCTGTGGTCACTTTGTCCACGATAGAAGCTGAGTATATGGAAGCTACTCATTCTTGTAAGAAAACTATTTGGCTTAAGAGATTTTGTTCTAATATTGGTGTTGATGCAGGACAGATTACTATTTGTTGTGATAGTCAGAGTGTGATTTGCCTAGTGAAGAATCTAACTTTCTATGCCAGAACAAAGCATATTGATGTACAGTTTCATTTTGTGTGAGACATGGTAGAGGATGGGAAGGTGAATTTGGATAAGGTAGATACTTTGAAGAATGTTGTGGATGCATTGACGAAACCAGTGGGCACAGACAAGTTCAGATGGTGTTCAGAGTCTATCAGCCTCTCGGCCTATAGCAGTTAAATCTTGTCATTCTATTGGCTCTTAGAAGGTGTTTGACAAGTGGGAGAATGTTGGGAATTAAGGTGTCTCAACCTTGGTAATTCCTTACATTTATTATTTGTAATGTATTTATTTATTGCCTATTATTGTATTTAGGATGCAAATCATGTTTCGTCATTTTGTGGGAGTTGGCACGGTGATGTGTCATCCTACATGGAAGGTGACCACATGTGCTTTTGTCCTCACATGAGGAGATAGGCATCCCACTTAGTGGTAGATCAATTTTGTCATGTGTTAGCATCTTGACTAGTGTGTAAGTGAATCTTGACCGAAATGGTTATGACACATTCCTATGACATAATCTATGACACATAAGAGTCAAAAATAGAAGGTTCTATGACAGGTGAAGACATGTGTCAAAGAGCATCTTGGAAGAAGGCATCTTCGGGTATCCCAAGGAGGGTGATGATGTGTTATAAGTAGAATATGTTATTTTTATGCAGTTATGATAGATTCTCTTACAGCTGTAAGAGGTGTCAGTTATGACAGATTCTATGACAGCCGTAAGATGCGTAAGAGCATCTGTCATTGCCCAACTTGGGACTAGGCACCCATATTGGGATGGGGTGATGTGACAAGTGTCATGACCATGTTGCAATGTTGGACAAGTGTCCCTAGGCATGGGTTTTGGGCCATGAGGCCAAGTTGAACGCCCATTCCAAGAAAGGTCCAATTTTGCCTTATAACTTCTTTATAAACAGGTGTTTGGAGAGGAGATGTATTATGTGATTGACAGGTACCGTTATGCTGCCAGAATATCTCCAGATAGGAGTGTCGAAGACTCCTACAAGAGTATTGGCTTTGAAACTGTATTGTAACCTTGATTGTTTACTGTAATACATTTGAGCTGTGTTTTAGAGTGTGGGGTTTTTCACCCGTAAGGGTTTTCCCCACGTATATCTTCTCTCTCTCTCTCTCTCTTGTCTACTTTCTATGTGTATGTGTATTGCTGCAATATCTCCGTTGTGTAGGAGTCAAGGACAACACTGAGAGGGGGGGTGAATCAGTGTTGTGTGAATTTTCAAATCTTTTTACAAACTTTAACTTTCAAAGCACAAGGAGAGAAAGATACCATTGATTTGTCAAATACATATGCACATGACTGTGAATGCATAGAGAGAACAAAACTTCATAAGTAAATCATACACACACAGAGAAGATTATGAGACAAGATTTTCACGAGTGGAAAACCCTCCAGGGGTAGAAAAACCACTCCAAAACTGCCTCACTGGCTTAAGCAAAACCTCATTGGTTACAATATTTAGAAGCACCAACTTCAAGGAGTACCAACCCCTAATTCATTTAGAAGCACCAACTTTAAGGAGCACCAACCCCTAATACAAAACAAATTAAATAAAAGAACTCAGAGGGTTTCTCTGTTTCAATACAAAACATTTCTTCTCACACATGTGTTTGTCAAATGGCCATTCTTTTCATCAACCCAAATCATATACAAAACTTAGATATTCAAAATCAACCCTGTATACTGATCCACTCAACAACACTACATATCAATCCACCTGTAAAGCCATTATATACAAGATGGCTTTTCATATTTTGTCATCTCTCCACAATTGTTTCAATCCTTGATATTCTTGCATTTGCAAATACAGTCTCTTCAAATTCTCTGTCCTGCAAATCCATTTTAGTGAGCATAAAACCTTTTATATTCTGCACAAGATAATTCAGTGATCTTCAATAGCTTATTTTTGTCCTCATATCTGTAAATACCTCTTCATATTCAATGACATTTCAACCTAAACATATTTGTCTTCAATAAAATTCTTGCATAAAAAAAATCTTCAATATTGCCCCCTGTCAAAAATAAAATCATTTTGCCCGTGCAAATTCAATCTGCAAAAATAACTTCATCTTCAAATGCAAAAATAAAATCAATCTCCTCCAATAAAACTTTTCACCTTCTTTGGACAAACAATTCATCTAAAACAATAATAAGGCCATATAAAAATCTTCAATGAAAATAATTCATCTCTTTCAAAAAAAAATCACTCTGCATCTTTTTGTATTCTCTGAAGAATGATCTTCATGAGGCCATCTAAAAAGAATCTTCCAAGAAAATCATCCCATAAAAAAATCCTCTTCCATCTGATAGAAAAAATCAAATATGAAAAACTTCTTTGTATTTCCTTGCCATTTTATTATCTGTAAACAAAATCCTTTGTATTCTTCAATTTTCAACAAACAAGCTTTTCATAATCTTCAAAAAACATCTTCTTCAAAAAAAATCTTCAATTTGTGAATTCAATAAAAATCCTCCAAATTGTAAAAATCATCTTAAAGAAAAACTTCTATCTTCAAGGTCTCTTGGTCTTCATAATGGCAACAAATCTGTTTTTAGCCTTTTTTAAAAAACACAAAAAAAAACTCCTTAAAAACTTCACTTACCTACCCACCTTTTGCTCAATCCATAATTAGAAATTACTTTTTTTTAATGTCATAAAAATGACATAATGGAGGGGTCGACCACTTAGCGGTTTAAAACAATGTTTCCCAAACATTTAGACAAAGCTAGGAACATAGCTTATTCGAACACCTTTTTGACTTTTTGGTGGTATTCTTATTTTAACTAAATCCCATTGAATATGCATTTCCCACTTGGTCTTCCTCCTTACATAAGGAAGGGTCAATTTCACATGCCATAAATAGCCTCCTTTTAAATATCATCCATCGGCCTTTTCATTATTCACTACCGATGTATCATGTTATCACGGTCGATGGGGTCGGTTTATAATGTTCTAATAACCCATTAGAAGGTCACATTAAGTGAACTTAACTTACAAGCACCGGTCAACCTTTGAATAGAACAAAAAAGACTTAACTCTTGACAAGTGAAATAAGGTTTGAAGACATAGAAGGCACTTAGAATTTTAAGACATAGAAAGACATTAAGTCTTTAGAACAACATTACACTTGAGATCTCTTACTTCAACACATCAATACAAATTCTTAATACTCTTCTATCTTTGTTATGCAAATCACTAAAGACACACTTGTGCTCTTGTGCTCTTGAGAAAAACACCTGATCAATGTCCCAAATATGATGAACCTGCTTTGAAAGACATGATCCTAAACAAACCTTGAAGATCTATGCACAAGATCAACCACAACTTTAACAAGAATCAAACACTTTGCATTCCTGAAATATTCTCTGCAAGTACCACTGTCAACTGATCAAACAGGTCTTGTCAAAAACAAGATGATAAAAACTAGACATCAAGAACATCCTTTTTGACATCAATGACAATCAGTCACCATCACGTTGTTGGGTTAATAACACTGCAATTGTAAAGTTTAAAAATAATTTGCACTCATCTCTCCTCTTTAGATTAGTGTAGGAAGTGTTTTCTGCAAACCTTGCTTCCTTTCAATTCTTTGAAAAGATTGCAATTGGATCTTCATACACAAATCTTATATCCTTCAAAGTCTGCTTCATCCATAATACTTCAATGGAATAACATGCTGCTGCAATATACTCTGCTTCTGTAGTTGACAAAGATATTGAACCTTGTTTCTTGCTCATCCATGAGACCAATCTATTTCCCAAGAAGAAGGCACCTCCACTTGTACTCTTTCTGTCATCAACATCTCTGGCCTAATCTACATCTATATAAGCACTGAGAGTGAAATCATTATCCTTTGGATACCATAAGCCATAATCTGGAGTACCTTTCAAATACCTTAGGATTCTCTTAACTGCCATCACATGTGATTCTCTTGGATCAGCTTGAAACCTTGCAACAAGACAAATTACATGCATAATATCAGGTCTAGTTTGAGTTAGATAAAGCAATCCTCCAATCATGGATCTGTATTTTTTTATCAGCCTTAGGTGATTCATCATTTTTTCTCAACTTGCAACCAGTCACCATGGGAGTATATACCGGTTTAGAGTCTTCCATCCCAAACTTCTTCAACAACTCTTTCACATACTTAGACTGAGATATGAAGATTACTTTATCTGATTGATTAATTTGCAGACCCAAAAAGAAATTTATTTCACCAAACATGGACATTTCAAATTCACTTTTCATCTCACCGACAAACCTTATGCACATACCTTCATTTCCTCCAAAGATAATGCCATCAACAAAGACCTCAACAATCAAGATCTAATCATCATTGATTTTGAAGTACAAATTGCTATCTACAGTACCTTTATTAAATCCCAATTGCAATAAATACCTATATAACCTTGCATACCAAGCTCTAGGAGCTTGTTTGAGTCCATACAATGCTTTCTTCAACCTGCATACCATATCACCTTGATTTGAAAATTTGAATCCCTCTTGTTGTTCAATGTATACTTCCTCTTCTAATTCATCATTCAGGAAGGTAGATTTCGCATCCATCTGATATACCTTAAAATCTTTGTGAGCTGCAAATGCCAGAAACATTCCAATTGCTTCAATCTGAGCTACTGGGGTAAAGGTTTCTTCAAAATCTATCCCTTCAATTTGAGAATATCCTTTACATACAAGTCCTGCTTTATTCCTTACAACTCCATTTTCATTCAGCTTGTTCCTAAAGACCCATTTAGTTCCAATAACATTTTTGTTAGCAGGTCTAGGAACTAATTCCCAAGTCTCATTCTTCTCTATCTACAATAGTTCTTCCTCCATTGCCTTTACCCAATTTTCATCATTGCATGCTTCATTCATAGTCTTTGGTTCAATCTTTGAAAGCAGATAATAATTGACTTGTTCCTCTGCAACTCTTCTTGTTAGTACACCTTTTTTCTTGTCACCTATAATCTGATCTTCAGAGTGATTGATCTTTACATACCTAGGAGTCTTAACAACACTTTTTGGAGCCTCTTCTTCATCCTGACTATCTTCTTGCTTATCTTTCTCTTCATTTACTATAGTCATAGGTTCATTTGGTTCATAACAACTCAGGTATGATATTCTTTCCTTTCCGTCATCTACCTTCACATTTGCACTCTCAACAATTTTTTTGAGCTGTATCCAAGAAAGATTCCTTTCAATTGAACTCTATTTTGAATGTAGACAGTAGTATGAATAGCTTCTTTCCAAAACACTTCTGGTAGACCTTCTTCCTTCATCATTGTCCTTGCATCCTCCTGAACTGTCCTATTCTTCCTTTCCACAACTCCATTTTGTTGAGGAGTCCTAGGTGCAGACAACTGTCGCTTTATCCCATGCTCTTCATAGAAAATGTTGAATTCATTTGATGTGAACTCACCTCCTTTATCAGAACTCAATCATTTGATCTTCAAATCTGTTTCATTCTCAACCATTGCCTTGAAACATTTGAACTTCTCTAGGGATTCTGATTTATCTCTTAGAAAAGTACCCCAAGTCAATCTAGAATAATCATCAATAAGCAACATGAAGTACTTGTCACCTTGTAGACTTCTCACTCTTGTAAGACCACAGAGATCTGTATGCACTAGATCCACCAAACTGATAGAAAATTGTTCTTTTCTCTTGAAACTTGTCCTTGTCTACTTTCCCAACTGACATTCCTTACAAATTGAGTTGGAGGGTTTCACAAGTTATGGTAAATCTCTCAAAGCCTGACTTGAGCTTATCTTTACTAGACTATCAAAGTTTATATGACACATTCTTCTATGCCACAACCAACTTTCATTTGCATGAGCCAATAAACAATAATCATTAGTTCCTGTCAATTGATAGATATTACCTTTTGTTTTCTTACTGGTAGCAATCACAGTTCTGAAACTTTCCATGATCTTGCACCAATTATCTTTGAATCTTAGATCATATCCTTTGTCACACACCTGACCAACACTCAAAAGATTATGCTTCAAACCCTTTACATATAGAACATTGTCACTATTATGTTTTCCATCAAATGAAATAGATCCTTTTGCACAAATCTTACCAGCTGCATTATCTCCAAACCTAACTAGTCCTCCATCATACTTTTCCAAACTTACAAACTTACTTTTGTCACTGGTCATGTGATGTGAGTATCCCCTACCAATAATCTATTCATCCTTATCTTTCTCAACATGAACAACTAAAGCACTTTCTTCTACTAGTTTTTTATCCTTCACATAGCTAGCAGAATTAGTAGACACGGGATCTTCTTTAATAGAAATAACAGGCATTCATTTGCACTAGTATTAGCATCATCAAATTCATCATCAGTCACCCCTTCATCATCAAAATCTCTGACATAGTAGCATTTCTTTGGAACTCTAGGCCTGCTTTCATGTTTCTTCCTATTTCTTTCAATTCTTTCAGGACATCTAGAAGCATAATGACCTACTTTACCACAAGAGAAACATTTGAAAGGTAATTTACCTTTGAACTTACTGGAACCTCTTTGAAGCCTATCAACAAAGTTAGCTTCAATTTCATTAAAGTCATCATCCACCTTGTATTTCTTAGCTCTGGAGATCTCTGTTGAAGAACTGGCTTTAAAAACTGATCCAACTTTAGGCAGGGCATCACCAAATTCTTTCTTCTCAAAGGCTGTAAGCTTTCCAAGTAACTGATCTCTATCAATAGTTTTCACAGTCATGAATTCTTCAATTGCAGCTACCTTATGACTATATGACTTTGGTAGTGATCTGAGAATTTTCATCACAACTTCCTTATCACCGAGAGTTCCTCACATACCCTTTAGTCCAGTGATAAGTTCATCAACTCTTTGCATCAAGGCTGTTATGTTTTCATCTTCATTCATCTTCAAACCCTCATACTTCACTTTCAGACTTTGTAGCTTGGCTTCTTTTACCAAATCATCTCCTTCATACAGATTTTTCAGCTTCTCCCATACCTCATTTGCAGTTTCAAGGTCCACAAATTTTGTTAACACTAAGTCACTTAAGGAACTTAGCAGAGCATCCTTTGCTTTGGCATCCACCTCATATTATTTGATTTCATCTTCAGTCATCAAACCATTTCGAGGCATGGTATATTTTGCTTCTGCAGCTTTCCATACTTTATAACCAAGACAAAGAAGATGGCTTTTCATTCGTACTTTCCAAAGAGCATAATTTGTCCCATCAAAATGTGAAACTTCCTTCTTATAAGACATCTTGGATATTCCTCAAGATGTTAGGCTTTCTTCAGAGGAACTTGGCTCTGATACCAGTTGTTGAACTACACCAAACAACTGAGAGGGGGGGTGAATCAGTTGTCCTAAAACTTTTAACCAAATATGATCATCAACTTATCAATGACTTATATTCAAATGTAACCATGAAAGCATCAAATGAGAAGCTCAACACAAAAACATAAACAACATAGGAGACACAAGATTTTTAGGTGGAAAATCTTAAAAGGGAAAAACCATGGTGGGTGTTAGCCCACAGAAATATATAAGTTATATCAATACCAAAAATCAAAGGCTCACTACCTACATGGCTCATTGCCCAAATGCTCACTGTAAAGAAAGGCTCACTGCCTAAGGATGGATCATTGCCAAAGGGTGGCTCACTGCTAAAAGAAGGCTCACTGCCAAATGGTTGAACTGAGATAACAACATCTACTTCATGCCAAGGTTCAGTTTTATTAAAGCACAAACACCTCTGCCCTGCTTTGCTACCTTACTTCACTTTATCTTTGCATCTTTGCACTTTAATACATTTTCATGACTCAATTACAAGTATTTATACACTTCATCAACCTTGGAATGATCATCAAGGTCGGCATTACAATCATCAACCATTGGAACAATCTCCAAGGTCGGCATTACAAACATACATAAATTAGGTATGGACCTAATACAAATTTAGCTAAGGAAAAGATGTAAGAATGTATGCAGATCACACCACACCTTAGCTGGGACTCAAACACAATTTTCCATGCTACAACACACTATCACAATCTTTGATGCATCTCCATAGATGATGAATTTAACCAGGTCGGCTAAGACTGATGTTAACACAATTATTCTCAAGAACATGCTTCATGCACAATCTGAATTCCACCTTGTAGACCAATCTGAATGTAGGAGCATGATCAGGAGACATCCACAAGCACATTGTAATCATCAGGAACAACCACACGATCTCTAACAACTTAATCAATAAGATTCTTCAAACCCGAGCACAAGAACAACACTACCAGCCACTGTCATGAGTAAAAGATAGCTTGCAGACCACCAAATCATGAACCATTTCACTTGAAGGCATTTAACATCACCACAAACATACTTCTAGAACCACAGACCAAAATACTTCAATGCAGAGGAATGCAAAGCAAAACACTTTCTCCCTGTCACCACCAAACACATAGAAAAAGTTGTTTTCACTCTGGTGAACATAACTCACTCAATTCTTCATACCGGAGGCTCAAACTTGGAATATAACATTTTCAAACATGCTTCTAAATAACTTCCAATCTCTAGGTAAAGATATTTATTCTACATGAAATGTATAGCATTCTTCTGGATTGTTCTTCTGCATGTAATGCACTGTTTCTAATGCAACACATTATTATCACCGGAGGGGCTAATTTTCTCAATATCCTCAACAAAGTAAGAGCACAGTTGACACCAATGACAACATAGATATGTTGACATCAATGATAACACCGATTAGGCACATACTTGCAATAGAGTCCCAACTGCGAGAAAGGCCATGGTGTAGTAATAGGTTGTAATTCATATGCTAGAGCATGTATCAAATCGCCATGTTTATGACATTGTAGACAACGCTTAGAAAATTTTTGTGCATCTTACTGCATTGTTGGCCAATAGTATCCAGCACTTAGAAGCTTCTTAACAAGACTAGGGCCAATGGAATGTGAACCATAGACACCTTCGTGTACCTCGTGTAAAGCAATGTTAGCTTCCTCTGAGTCAAGACATCTAAGAAGGATACCATCAAGACTCTTGTGGTATAAGATTTCTCCAAGGATAGTGTAATGAGAGGCTCGGTGGATGAAAGTTTTGCGTTGGGTTTTGGATAGTTGGAATGGAAAGGTACCATGGCGGAGATACTCATATATATCCTCATACCAAGGAGAACTGGGACCAACAAGTTCACATACGAGCTCAGATTGCAAAACTTCAAAGGCCGGTATCAAAAGTTGTTCTACCAAGAACTCACATCTGTGTGCATTGGAAGGCATGTCTAGAAGAGAACCAATTATAGCCATAGTGTATGTTGCTTTGTTGTTGATCCTAGGAATTTGTTTGAATGTGATCTTAGAAAAATATTTCTTGAAATCATCTACCATCAACTTGTATGGGAGAAGCTTTTCATCTTTGGTTTGATATTCATCCAAGTCTTGTTTGATAACCAACTGAGAATTTCCAAAGACTTGCAATTGTGTGATAGCCCATTTTACAGCCATACGTAATCCTGTGATCAAAGCTTCATACTCAGAAATGTTGTTTGTGCAATGGAAGGCAATCCTGTATGACTTTGGTATACAATCTCCTTGAGGTGTGATGAAACAAATTCTAGCTCTAGATCCATGTTGTGTATATGATCCATCAAAGTATAGCTTCCAAACTACTGAAGGATATAAATTGACTAGTTCTTCATCAGGAAACTCAGGATGGATAGGATGAACATCTGTTATTGGTGCTTCTGCTAGCTGATCTATGATTACTTGTCCTTTTATAGTTTTTTGATCCACATACTCTATGTCGAATTCACTTAGAATCATTACCCATTTTGCTAGTCTTCCTGTGAGCACTACTTTGGAAAGAAGGTACTTGAGAGGATCAAACTTAGATATGAACTTTGTACGTTGGTTCAACATATAGTGTCACAAATTTTGGGAAGCAAACAGCACCGCTAAACATGCTTTTCCCATGGTTGTGTAGTTAAGCTCATAGACAACAAGAGTTCTGCTGATGTAGTAGATGGCTTGTTCTTTCCCTGATTCATCATGTTGAGCAAAGAGTGCACCTAAAGCTACTGTTATTGAGATATATAATAACAATGGTCGATCGGGTACAGGAGGTGTACGTAGATATTCTTTTATTTTCTGAAAAGCTTGTTGACACTTATCATCCCATTTGAACGGTTCTCCCTTTCGAAGAAGGTGTTGAAAAGGATGACATTTATCTGCTAGCTGTGCAATGAATCTATGGATAGACTGCAATCTGCCTTGTAAGCTATGAAGTTGTTTCAAATTAGATGGTGAAGCATTTCCATTATAGCTTTTACCTTGTTGGGATCCACTTCTATGCCTCGTCGTGATACAATATAACCTAACCGCTTTCCGGATGTTACCCCAAATACACATTTCTTTAGATTTAGTCTCACTTGATACTTCTCCAGTCTATCAAAGATTTGTTCTAATACTTTTAAGTGGCCTTATCTAGTTTTTTTATTTTTCCCATGATGTCATCAACATAATCTTCCATTATGGTGTGAAAAAATCATGGAAGATAACTATCATGGCTCGTTGATAGGTGGCTCCTGCATTCTTGATACCAAAAGGCATGACAACCCAACAGTAGGTACCCCATGGACATATGAAGGAAGTCTTGTGTTGATCTTCTTCTGCAATTCTAATCTGATTATAGCTAGAAAATTCATCCATTAATGATAGCATTTCATGCCCTGTTGTGAGATCCACAATGGTATATATGCTTGGTAATGGAAAGTCATCCTTGGGACAAGCTTTGTTAAGGTCTCTAAAGTCATTACAACAACGGATGCGGTTATCAAGTTTTGAGACTGGTACTAGATTGGAAACCCATTCTGGATAATCAATAGGCCTTATAAACTTAGCATCCAATATTTTTTGAATTTCTACTTTGACCAAAAGTTCTATTTGAGGATACATTTTTCGAAGCTTTTGTCTGACCGGTTTTGCATTTGGAGATACTGCTAAATGATGTACAACAAGTGAAGTATCTAACCCTAACATATCTGCATAGGTCCTTGCAAAGTTGATCGCTCTTTTCATGAAGAAAGTAGTAAAATCTTTCCTTTCCTATTCTGATAATGATGCCGCTAGGAATGTGATCTTGGGATTCTGTGTTGTGCCTAGATTCATCTCTTGAGACGTTGGTTCAACATATAGTGTCGCAACTTTTGGGAAGAAAACACCACCACTAAACATGCTTTTTCCATGGTTGTGTAGTTAAGCTCATAGCCAACAAGAGTTCTGTTGATGTAGTAGATGGCTTGTTCTTTCCCTGATTCATCATGTTGAGCTAAGAGTGCACCTAGAGCTACTGTTATTGAGGAGATGTATAATAACAATGGTCGATCAGGTACATGAGGTACCAACACAGGAGGTGTAACTAGATATTCTTTTATTTTCTAAAAATCTTGTTGATACTTATCATCCCATTTGAATGGTTCTCCCTTCCGAAGAAGGTGTTGAAAAGGATGACATTTATTTGCTAGCTGTGCAATGAATCTAGGGATAGACTGCAATCTGCCTTGTAAGCTATGAAGTTGTTTCAAATTATATGGTGGAGGCATTTCCATTATAGCTTTTACCTTGTTGGGATCCACTTCTATGCCTCATCAGGATACAATATAACCTAACCGCTTTCTAGATGTTACCCCAAATACTCATTTCTTTAGATTTAGTCTCACTTGATACTTCTCCAGTCTATCAAAGATCTGTTCTAATACTTGTAAGTGGCCTTCTCTAATTTTTTATTTTCCCATGATGTCATCAACATAATCTTCCATTATGGTGTGAAAATATCATGGAAGATAACTATCATGGCTCGTTGATAGGTGGCCCTTGTGTTCTTGATACCAAAAGGCATGACGACCCAACAGTAGGTACCTCATGGACATATGAAGGAAGTCTTATGTTGATCTTCTTCTGCAATTCTAATCTGATTATAGCTAGAAAATTCATCCATTAATGATAGCATTTCATGTCCTGCTGTGAGATCCACAATGGTATAAATGCTTGGTAATGGAAAGTCATCCTTGGGACAAGCTTTGTTAAGGTCTCTAAAGTCATTACAACAACAGATGCGGCCATCAGGTTTTGAGACTAGTACTAGATTGGAAACCCATTCTAGATAATCAATAGGCCTTATAAACTTAGCATCCAATAATTTTTGAATTTCTACTTTGACCAAAAGTTCTATTTGAGGATACATTTTTTGAAGCTTTTGTCTGACCAGTTTTGCATTTGGAGATACTGCTAAATGGTGTACAACAAGTGAAGTATCTAACCCTGACATATATGCATAGGTCCATGCAAAGTTAATCACTCTTTTCATGAAGAAATTAGTAAAATCTTTCGTTTCCTATTTTGATAATGATGCCGCTAGGAATGTGATCTTGGGATTTTGTGTTGTGCCTATATTCATCTCTTGAGACGTTCGTTCAACATATAGTGTCGCAACTTTTGGGAAGCAAACACCACCGCTAAACATGCTTTTTCCATGGTTGTGTAGTTAAGCTCATAGCCAACAAGAGTTCTGCCGATGTAGTAGATGGCTTGTTCTTTCCCTGATTCATCATGTTGAGCTAAGAGTGCACCTAGAGCTACTGTTATTGAGGAGATATATAATAACAATGGTCGATCAGGTACAGGAGATACCAACACAAGAGGTGTACCTAGATATTCTTTTATTTTCTAAAAAGCTTGTTGACACTTATCATCCCATTTGAACGGTTCTCCCTTCTGAAGAAGGTGTTGAAAAGGATGACATTTATCTACTAGTTGTGCAATGAATCTACGGATAGACTGCAATCTTCCTTGTAAGCTGCAAAGTTGTTTCAAATTAGATGGTGGAGGCATTTCCATTATAGCTTTTACCTTGTTAGGAACCACTTCTATGCCTCGTCAGGATACAATATAACCTAACCGCTTTCTAGATGTTACCCCAAATACACATTTCTTTAGATTTAGTCTCACTTGATACTTCTCCAGTCTATCAAAGATCTGTTCTAATACTTGTAAGTGGCCTTCTCTAGTTTTTTATTTTCTCATGATGTCATCAACATAATCTTCCATTATGGTGTGAAAAAATCATGGAAGATAACTATCATGGCTCGTTGATAGGTGGCTCCTGCATTCTTGATACCAAAAGGCATGACGACAAAATAGTAGGTACCCCATGGACATATGAAGGAAGTCTTGTGTTGATCTTCTTCTGCAATTCTAATCTGATTATAGCTAGAAAATTCATCCATTAATGATAGCATTTCATGTTCTACTGTGAGATCCACAATGGTATATATGCTTGGTAATGGAAAGTCATCCTTGGGACAAGCTTTGTTAAGGTCTCTAAAGTCATTACAACAATGGATGCGGCCATCAGGTTTTGAGACTGGTACTAGATTGGAAACCCATTCTGGATAATCAGTAGGCCTTATAAACTTAGCATCCAATAATTTCTAAATTTCTACTTTGACCAAAAGTTCTATTTGAGGATGCATTTTTTGAAGCTTTTGTCTGACTAGTTTTGCATTTGGAGATACTGCTAAATGATGTACAACAAGTGAAGTATCTAACCCTAACATATCTGCATAGGTCCATGCAAAGTTGATCACTCTTTTCATGAAGAAAGTAGTAAAATCTTTCCTTTCCTATTCTGATAATGATGCCGCTAGGAATGTGATCTTGGGATTCTGTGTTGTGCCTAGATTCATCTCTTGAGATTTTTCTATTAGCAATGGTGACCATTCTTGATATTCGGTGGTCAAAGGAAAGTCATATTGTCCATCCTTGGGTGCCTCAGAGAGGTTTTCACCCTTGCATACGTCCTTTATTTTTATTTTTTCGCGGTCAAGAGGCACCTTGCAGTTTTCACCTAGTGACCTATCTTTTTTTATTTTATTTATTTCACTTTTGTGACTGAAGGATTTGACACTTCCACCAAAATATGCTAACAAAGGTAGATCCATCATGAATCCTATTTTATGATCTCCCAATGGTATGCCTTGTCTCAAACCCATGAATTATGCTATAGCTTCATCATTTTGAAATGTGTCTAGAATAGGTGCCCCCTATTGGTTCCAATTGACGAGGTGAGAATATATGAGTTTGAAGTCGGATGATGAGGATGAAATGGATAAGGCAGATGAAAAGGTAAAGATGGATTTGTCTTGGAATAGTTCTGTTATGTGGAAGGAAGAGTCATCAATGGCATCTATATTAGAAGTCCCTTCTATAGGAAACATTTTGGCTACTTCCTCGAGAATATACTCAATGTCCTTGGAAGGCAGAACCTCCTTACCATACCCTAGACCTTGCTTATTAAACTTCTTGGGAACAATAATAGGTTCAATAGGTCCTTATCCATGTGGTCCTAGACCTTCTTGTCCTTTGTAGCCCATATTTTTGATAATGTGAAAGCCATTGTTATATCGCTCCACTTCTAGAGTAAGTTGATCATTTTCATCAAAGAAGAGCCAAGAGTTGATGTCATCAATATCTTCATCTTTGAGCATGCCTACTTTTATGAACACAGTAGGAGATGTTTTGATAATGGTTGGGGATGAAGTAGCTTTGGATATGGATGGTTGGCCATAAGATTTTGGAGACAAGAGCAAGGTTCCTACACAACAAGATTCTTGTAAAGTGTACTCACCGAGTCCTTTCTCTTGGCATTTGGCATCAATGGCGGGGATGGATTTACTAGATGAGGTCTTATTTAAGTCAAATGGATCTACATAGGATGTGGATGGATGTGCTTCAACGTTGATGGGGACACAATTGGGATCTTGATATTTATCTCAACAAGTTTGACAAAACTCAAATGGATTTGGATCGGCGGGGATTGTGACTTCAACTCCATTGTAAGGAAATTTGAGGCATCGATGGTATGTAGATGGAACAACTTTGATGGCATGTATCCAAGGACGACCAAGAATAATATTGTATGGCAATTCAATGTCTAGGACTTGGCACTTGGTATTGGTGATAATACGACCAACCTTGATGGGTAAATAAATAATCCCTTCAGATTATCTCTCAGCATCATCATATGCCTTAATGGTTATGCTCTTAGTGGTATCAATACGATCCTCAGAATATCCCAATAATTTGATAAGCTTTAAAGAACATATGTTTAATCTAGCTCCACCATCTACTAATATTCATTTGACACGATGTTGGTTTATGAAAACTTTGATATGGAGGGCATCGTTATGGGATGGATCGGATGATGAGAGATCTTTGTCGAAGAAGGTCAAATGGTAGGGTGATGCAATACTAGTTATCATGGTTTGAAATTGCGTAGTCTCAATATCATTAGGGACTAATGACTCTTGTAAGGCTTTATCAAGCATGACTTTGTGGGCAAGTGATATTCACAATAACTCCAAAATGGAAATATGAGAGGGGGTCTTACCAAGATGGTCAAGGATATTATAGTTAGAGGTTGGACATACGATAGATGGTTCTCCTTGGATTGTAACATGACCTCTATGAGTGGTAACAACACAATCAGGGGCTACTTGGATAGTGACAGAGGCTCGACGAGTGGTATCAGGACAACTAGATTATTTTCCTCTTATGGTAATGGTAGATATGCAACCTTGTTCAATGCGACCAATAGTGGATGATTCATAGGTATATTGGATATTATTCCCCTTTATTAGAGGTACTTTCCTTGTCATGTGATGGGAGTGGATTCCTAAAAGCATCAAGGTCGTAGTTTGAGGTTTGTTTGGGTGGATCAATGCTAATGGCTCCTTGATCGATGAGATTTTGAATCACATGTTTCAATTTCATGCAACTAGATGTGCTATGCCCTTTCACTCTATGAAATTCACAATATTCATTGTCTTTGTACCAATTGGGTTTATATTGCGGTTCTTCATATGGTCGAGTCTCGGGTAGTGTTATCATGCCCGCTTGCAAACATTTCTTGAAGACCGATTCAATAGGTTCTCCCAAAGGAGTGAAATGACGCTTAGGGAATGGATTTGTTTTAGCTTGGTCTTGTGGAAGAAATGGTGTGCTTTTGTTTTCTACTTGGACATGGATGGGAGGTTTCACAGTTTGAATATTCTTTGCATCGACAATGCCATCATTTACAATATTTTTGTTTTTGTTCCAAAAGCGAGATTTATCATTTGAGGATTGTGCATTGTCTTTGGTTCCTTGAAAATCTTGATGACACCTTTAGCAATTAAAGCCTTTTCAATGTTTGCTCCTTTAGATATGAGCTCATCAAAGGTGGTAGCACTTTGTAGTTGCAATTGAAATTATAGTTCGGAATGAAGGTTTTGAACAAAGATATCCACTTGTTGCTTCTCGGGGATTTGCCATGAGAGTTTGCTAGCCATGTTTCTCCATCATTGGATGAATGATGAAAAAGTTTCCCCATTACACTATTTATTGTTGACAAGATCGTTCATGGTTACCTCATGTTCAACGTTGAAGGCAAAGTGTGAGACAAATTTGCTTGAAATTTCTTTGAAGGATTTGATACCGAGTGGGAGATGCGAAAACCATTCCAAGGCTTGTCCCATAAGACTTCAAGGGAATAATCGCAAAAGATATGTGTCAATGTATGCGACATCAAGACAAGTGACATAGAATGTTCAAAGATGGTCAGTTGGATATCTTTTTCCCTTGTATTTGTCAAATTGTGGGATCTCAAAATGTGGAGGAAACGGTATCATTTGTAAGGATTTATCAAAAGGATAGGGGCACACATCCTTGAAAGAAAATGTTTACTTCATTTGTCCCATACTCATGTCATCAAGTCACTGGTATATTTGTTTAACGTGCTACTCCATATCAGATATTTGTTGTTGTTGCATAGGATTTTGGTGGCTTGGATGCGGTATTTGGTATACCGGAGTGTTGTTTGGAGGGTATTGTTGTGAGATGTTATGCGATGGGGTGTAGGTGTTTTGAACTTGATTATCAAAGGATGGAAAGGTGTGTGTTTGAGGATGGATTGACACCTTGAGTTTGCATCACATGTGAACCATAGGATGGATTAATGTATGACATTTGTGGATTAGAAGTCGGCGGAGTTTGAGATACATTGGATGAATTGATATAGGATATGTGAGGATTAGAATGGGATGGAGCTTGGGATACGATAGGCGGATTAACATAGGACATTTGTTGGTTGGATGGTTGGAGTCCAAGTGAATGGAGTTGGTCAATGTATGGCTGGGATCCAAAAGTTTGGTCAATAATCAGCACATTAGGACTGGATAATACTTGCGATGTTTGGACTAGATTCATGGATGTGGATGGTTGGGATGGTCCAACATGTGACAGAATTAGATTGGTATGAGGTGCCTGTGTGACATGCGAAGGAGTTATGTTCATGGAGGAAGATACCATGGGAGGGGATGCATAAGATGTAACAACATGAGACACGTTTTGGTTAGGCACTTGTGGTGTTTGAGGCACATGTGAAGGAAATGTATCTATGGAAGAAAGTGGAGTGGATTGAGATACATGAGATGAGGTGACATGTGACACATTTTGGTTAGGCACTTGAGGGGCTTGTGACACATAAGAGCTAACAACATCAGATGGTGTCAACAAAGACTCAATGGATGTAGGTGGTGCATTGAATGGAGGAATAGATGGAGTGGTGTAAAGTGATGTTTGGATGTTGTGTGGAGATGGTGTAGATATGGTAGACATAGTAGTAATAGCCTTATGGGTATCCTTTGCAACAACATTGTTGGCTAGTTCATGTTTTTTGGATTGTAGATATATCAAAGTCACTTGGTAATTTGACTCCTTCTTGAGCTAATTGGGCAAAAATTTGTTCACGGTTTGACCTTATGATTCTATTGGCAAGTCACATAGCTTTATCATCTTGGAGCTCTAGATCATTTGAATAGTCCTCATTGGTGGGTTGATAATGTGGCACATGAGTGGATGAGGAAGGTCCAAAATGATGTTGTGGCATTTGAGTGGTTGATGAAGGTCCTACAGTATAACCCTCGGGTACAAACATGTCTTTAGGAATTCCAGTCGTAAATTGTGAAGCATCCTTAAGAGGGGTAGCTTGAAATTGCTGTAAATTGGCTTCCATGGTTGCTTTGTATTGGCTCCTTGTGCGAGGCATTGTTTTGGGTGATGTTTTGGATGTGATGTTTTGGACTAGTTTGACAAGGTTGAGACTCTTGGATAGTTTGCTTGGTTTGATTGTTTGATTTGGATTGGTTTGATCAAATGTTTGGAGTGATTTGGATTTTTGTTTGCTTGGCTTGGTTTGATAGTTTACTTTGGATTGGTTTGTTTGGATAGGTTTGATGGATTGATTATCCCCCAAGAGATAGACTTATGAACTCAAGGGTAGACAAGATTGGTTGTGGATGCTGAAATGATCAAAAGGAACAAGCTAATGATCAAAGCCAAGAGATAATGCTAGTTTGCTTGATTGATTGATGTCGATGGCTGATTTTGAGTCTCAAGAGGATGGGGGACTTAACAAGTCCAAAGCGTGATAAGATCAAGCTAGATATGATGGATATTGGTTGTAATTGATCAGTGGATTTGTCTGGAAGTTGCCAATAGACTTAGGATTGACTGGTATGTGATTGTCAGACTGGCTAACTGATGACAAGTTAATCTTACCAAAGGCGATGTTGTTCAGACCAAAGGCGACGGGTGATAGCTCAAATGCAATTAAGGATAATCCAAAGGTGACTGTCTAAGGATCAGCTATGATTTTCTACTACTCAAAAGTGATTGGGTAAGGCTCAAAGGTGATTTTGGATAGCTCAGAGGTGACTGTGTTATAGTCATAGGTGATTTTAAAGAAATCCAGAGGTGAGCTTCTGCGGTTCAAAGGCGAGTGACTATTGTTCAAATGCGAGCAACTGTTGTTCAAATGCGAGTTTCTGGGATAGTGAATTATTTTTGGGCAAGTTTTTGTTTATTTTTTACAAGAAAATAGATGACTGAAAACACACAGACATACAATACACTCACAACTAGGTACAACCTAGGCTGGAAAGGACAATATTTGTTGGATTCCCACTGCGAATAAATCTGAGCTGCACTTATTCAGAGCGGATAGCTTAGAAGTTTGGTGGCACTGGCTCCCCCTTACATGGTACACACTTCTTGGGCACACCAAACTGAATTCCCAAAGACCTAAAGATCTCAAGGAATTTGCTATCTCTACTTTGAACTACAAGAATGTGGGACGGATTCAAAGGTCTGACCTCCTATGCCAGCAAATAGAAGGATTTTGGCCACTAAACAAATGGTTTCTAGTGAATATTCAGGGGACCAGCACCTTACGAGCGTCCAGCAAGCTACTTAAACCTTTGACTAGCTCTACTAGGAGTATCAAATATGTTAGGTACACCTCCTTTCGAACTAGCACTGTACGGTAAGCGCTTATACTGGTTTGGACTTGGCTTTTGCCTTATCATATTTTGTATAGCAGACTGAAAGAAATACCGCTTGGGGTTGCAAATGAGTTCTCCTTGCGAATGTGTCTCAAGAGTAGGCCCTCTCTAAAGATAATAACAAGTTCTCTTACACCCAAGATCTATTTGATAGGCAAGGGGAGAGGATACTTTTGTTATTAGCTTAGGGTTACAAACATGCACATCAAGTAAGCAAAAAAGATAAAACAAACACGGAGCAAACAAGGTTCTTTTTAAGCACTAATCAATCCTGCAACAGATTTGTCAGTAGTTTAAATCCTCCTTTATTTGATAGACAATAAGAAGTTGCACAAATAGATATTAGATGCCATAGAAAATCAAATTGGAAATGTATGAACCAAATGCGAGTGCACAGTGATCAAAGGTGATTGCCTGTAAATCAAATGAGAGGATAATTTTACCAGAGGCGACCACCTGCCATTCAAATGTGAGTCTGTATCGTGCAAAGGCGACCGGGGAGCATGCAGATGCGATTGTCTATTCACAAAACGTACTTGGATCTTAAAAAATCTGCAAAGCTAAAAATTTAGGTTAAGATAAATGATCAAAAGACAAATATGAGAGCTCTGATAACCCCTGAAGATGAATTGCTTGAGTTGAATCCAATATTCTACAAAATAACACAAAAGTTCCAGCTAATTGATAAGATTAGGTCAAAGACAAATCAAACCCCAAATAAACCAGCTTGAGGATGATACAAAATGCTTAGGGTTAGCAAATAAACCAACTTGCAACCTAAATCAGACACATAAAATGAATTAAAAACCCTAGGAAAATGCAAAGACAAAAATCAACAAAAACCCTATATAACCAAAGGCGATCCTCTGTTGATCATATGTGACTCTCTGCGAACCAAAGGTGACTGAGGACTGTGCAGATGCAATTATCTGCTTACCAACTATGATTTACGACCATGCAAAAGTGACGATCTACCATTCAAATGTGATGCTCTGCAGATCAAATACCCTAATGTGTTAGAAGGAAAAATTAGGTTAACAAGATCAAGCATTACAAATCAAACCTAATCCTACCTGTTAACCTTATTTCCCCCCTATCCAGAGCCAAACAGTTAACATGGTATTTTCCTTGGAAATCCCTTTGAAAAGGTCCCTATAAAGCAAACTGCCAAAATTCCCAAAAGCCTTGCCTAAAAAACCTTACCATTGGAAAGAGCTAGAAAAAATAGGTAGGTTTGCCTTTTACATCACTCTGAAATTCGACCAAACGAAGGAGTTATTCATGGTCAATGTTTCAGTCAACATACAGTTCAAATGGTCATTTGGCGGGCTTGCAAAATTCCATCGGCCTTTAAAAATGATCGCCGCGGAACATGCCACGTGTCAACGGCGGAGAGTAGCCCCTCAAAGTTTCAATATTGCCGCGGAAGACACCACGTGTCAGCTTCTGCCAGAGTTTCATCGCAGTTTTGAAAAGTTTCTGAGAGTGGCGTGGAAGGCACCACGTGAAGGCACCTGAGAGACACAGAAAAAGTAACTAAAGGCCCGCGGACGCTGCCAAGTGGCAACATCTGCCAAAGTTTCTGATAGACCTGAAATGTTTCTCAAAGGGAGCGCAGACGGTGACAAGTGGCAGCCTCCGCTTATGTTTCAAAAAAGTTTCTAAGTCGCAGCGGAAGCACCACGTGTTTCTTATGGTTGTTGCAGAAGCCGACAAGTGTCAGCTTCTGCAGTGAGTTTCTATTTTGTTTCGGTGCTAAGCCAAGGGAAGAGGTGGGCCCTTGTAATGTTTCTAAAGTGAAGCAGAACTCGCCATGTGTCGGCTTCCACATGAATCTTAAGTGGGTCTTAAAAGGTTTCTATCTTGTTTCTCTCTACACAGAAGGCGCCAAGTGGCGGGTTCTGCCGAAGTTTCAAAGGGCCCCTTTATATGTTCTAAGTGTGCGCGGAGGGCGCCATGTGTCAACTGCAGAGGGTCTCATATGTTTCTCAAAAGATAAGCAAACAGCACCAAGTGTTGCTATCCGTTGCAAGTTTCAAGACCTTGTTGATGTTTTAAGAGTAACGCGGGGCTTACCACGTGTCGGCTTCCACGTCAGTTCTGGTAGGGGCTTCTCAAGGGTTAACATACAGCCCAGACCCACCGGCATTGTTCAATAGTTTCATAATGATTCTTCGGGTCCACAACTTATAGGTTTCGCATATGCAGGGGCAGAATGAGACAAGTCCAGGGCCAATATACACACAATGCAGAAATGATATATACATGCAGTTGACCAAAACTTTGACCACCTGTATCTCCTCCGTCTTAGCAAATTTTCACATACTGTAAGAGGCAAAGTTGTATGTTTTCATCCCCTCTTTCATTTGGCAGGCTTTTCAAAAGGTTTTGTCACTTTTCAACAGATGAAGATTTTTTGGGGCATTCATTACAACAAACATAGCAAGCAGCTCGCATTAATGGCAAAATATCCTGCCACCGCTTCATTTCCAGTCTGTTCTCTGCCGCCTAATTGTTGAGAACTATTAGAAGCAGCTGTTAGCATTCAATGCTAGGTTATCCTCCATCATTTCTGAGGATCAGATCGATGACATGGCTATTTGCATTGAAGACCCAAAATATCTCCCACTTGCCCCTATTCTAGATCTTTTGCGCCATTACTCTTGGCAGGTGGACGTCCCTTCAGGAAGATATTTCTGATTACAGCTCCCTGAGTGGATTTTGTAACTGACCTAGGTTAGTATTTTGTAGTGCTATATAAGCTGAGGCTTATGATGTAAAAAGGGTTGGAAATTTTTTGGAAACATTTTGTTCTCCCTATTTCCAAATAGAACTTTTCATGCTGTAACCTTGCCTTTCTTCAGATATATGAAAGCTATCATGCCTTTTGCTGATTTTTCTATCTTTGTGTGAATCTGCATATGGTTGTCTGTGAATATTTCTTGTTCCTCTCAATCATCTTGTTCCTTACCTCTGTTAGAATCATCTATTCTGTGTATATCTGCTTGCTGTATCTGATTATATTGTGCATACTTCAGTCTTTGCAAAGGTTCTTTAGAACTGTCTGGTGCAACACCCTTTCATGTTTTTTAAGTATTGTTGCTTTATCTTTCATTTTAGCACATCTCTTCCCCTTTTCACCCCAAAATACAGTAGTTTTAGGTGATAACTAAACAAGGAAGCCGGCCTTCTCCAGAGGTTTGATCTCATTTAGCAAAGTCCCACACTTAGAGATCAATCCCATTGTGTCATTGGAATGCTTGGAATCCCATTCAAGCAGGGTGCAATTTCATGTGACAACAGTTTTTGGCACGCCCGGTGGGACTAGTATGATGAACTTATCATCAAAATATTAAGAGATTTGGTGTTTCTCCTAGCATCATCAGCCTTTGGAGGCAGTACAAATAACACCATGGCGACTCTACTGATCAAATCAGCTGGTTCCAACAGTTTCTGGCACACCCGGTGGGACCAGTATGATAAACTTATCATCAAAATACAGAGAGATTTGGTGTTTCTCCCAGTATCATCAGCCTTTGGAGGCAGTACAAATAACACCATGGTGACTCTACTAATCAAATCAGCTAGTTCCAGCAGCCCAAGTACCTAAAATTTTATCAAAGGTCAGGATTTTGGTGATTTTCCTAGCCCTTTCAGCTTCCAGAAGCATCTCAATCACCTGGCGACCCCCTCTCTGGTATGCATCCAGTTTCTCCTTGGTTGGAGACCTATTTTGCTCTTATTTTGACATTTTTATGAATATCTAGCATCTAGATGCTATAAAATGGCAGAATTTTATGGGAATCATGGTTGTTTCCCTACCCCAGATTTGTTCTTTATTATCCAGCAAGGGTATCAACTTCTTGGTGGGGAGGTTTTCTCTTTTGAACATGTGCATGGCTCATTTTCTGAGCCTAAATTAGAAAATCGTGAGCATCTTGTTCTTGAGGTGGAGACAGCCGTATCTCTAATTGAGATACAGGAGCTAGTGTATTCAGGCCAGCAAGAAGAGGATGAAGGCAACCATGATGACATTATATCTGCCTTCTTGGACTCTTTGAAGGAAGAAGGAGAAGGCCATGAGGTCCCAAGCTAACTGTTTTACACACAACAGCAACATGAGAGTCAAATGGAAGACACTATCTTACCAAATGAAGAGCAAGGAAGGAAAGAATCGGAGCAGAAGCATGAAATCAGTTATTATGATTTGCATGTCATTTCAAGGGGATGCCCAATCAGGCATCTAGCCCAGCTAGAGACACATCAAGAAGAGTCACCACTTGTCATGCTTACTTCTAAGCATGAAGTTGAGCATCAAAATGAGTGGGATCAACCCATTTATTCACCACAAGATAACAACATTAGCAATCAGTCCAGGTGGATAGGTGAGTCTATCTCCATTTTTTGGGGGGTGTTTTATCAGTTTGTCATATGCCTATTTCCCCGTCATTTTTTTTTAACTGCCCACAGGCATGATGAACATTGTAAATTATTAAGGAAGGGTAGTTATTTTCAAGAACCAGTTAATGGCTTTGTTTAAGGTCACCTCTGGCTGGTTAGTTTAGATTAGAGTAGGTTTCATTTCTATTTTAGTTTTCCCTTTCCCTAAGTGCTTCTGCACAGGCTGCATTGTCATTAGGAGAATGCAGACCTTTTCCCCTTTTTTTGTGTTTTGAGAGGCAGGTCTTAGTTTCCCAGCATATTTTAAACTTGACTCCATGCCCAATGGATGCTTGAGGCCACTGATCTCATGTTTAGCAGGCAAACATCCCATAGAGGTCGCCAAAGATGTTAACCTTATTTCCCCCTTGTCCAAAGCCAAACAGTTAACATGGTATTTTCCTTGGAAATCCCTTTGAAAAGGTCCCTATAAAGCAAACTGCCAAAATTCCCAGAAGCCTTGCCTAAAAAAACCTTACCATTGGAAAGAGCTAGAAAAAATAGGTAGGTTTGCCTTCTACATCACTCTGAAATTCGACCAAACGAAGGAGTTATTCATGGTCAATGTTTCAGTCAACATACAGTTCAAATGGGCATTTGGCAGGCTTGCAAAATTCCATCAACCTTTAAAAATGATCGCCGCGGAACATGCCACGTGTCAGCGGCGGAGAGGAGCCCCTCAAAGTTTCAATATTGCCACAGAAGACACCACATGTCGGCTTCCGCCAGAGTTTCATCGCAGTTTCAAAAAGTTTTTGAGAGTGGCACGGAAGGCACCACGTGGAGGCACCCGAGAGACACAGAAAAAGTAACTAAAGGCCCGCAGACGCTGCCAAGTGGCAACATCCGCCAAAGTTTCTGATAGACCCGAAATGGTTCTCAAAGGTAGCGTGGACGGTGACAAGTGGCAGCCTCCGCTTATGTTTCAAAAAAGTTTCTAAGTCGCAGCGGAAGGAACATAAATTAAATAAATAAATTTATTTAATTTATAAGGATGATGAAAAGATAAATAAATAAAATATTGATTTTATTTATTTATAAGAGGAATAATGAGATAATTAAATAATTAAAGATTATTTAATTATAAATGGAAATAGAAGAAATTAGATGGAATTAATTAAATAAAAATAATTTTTTAATTAATGATAGAAAGAGGGTGATTTAGAAGAAAATGGATGATTGACCTAGGTGTGCTAGACAAAATTGACATATGCAAGGTGAATGATACGACAAATTGGCAAACGATGTGAAGGGGTCAATTTTGGGTGTCTACACTCATAGTTCTCTAATCAATTAAGAGTCATGTAGAGTATTTTAGAGCTCTCTAGAGTAATAGTAGGCTGGTGTAGTCGCTCGGAAAAGGGGATCAGTATTACATGAGGAATTTTTTTAAGGCTCTCAAATTTTGATGTTTCTTCTTGAGGTGTATTTATCATCATCAAACAATTTTTTTGTTTCCCCAGGAGCTTCCATGGAAGGGGGTTTAATTGGAATGTTTCTAGAGTGCAATTAGATATCGTTAATTTCCACTACATTTAAGGTTACAGTGTTTTGATCTGTGTTGTAAACTTACTACTGAGAACAATTGTTCTTGGGATTTGGTATAGGTTGAGCAAGAAGTTGTGGCCAGTTTACTTGTTCACTAGGATTTTGAGGTGGTGGTTTGGATGGTCCAGGTAGTAAAGCCTAGGGTTGATATCCATAATGTCTCGATCCTTGATTATATTGGGGAACCCATGGCTGTTGGTATTGATTCTGATTGTGCCATTGGGGAGTGGTCCATGATTGATCCATCCACTCAGGCTGAGGCCAAGATGGTCCCCAGTGAGGTAGCATTTGGGAAGGTGGGTTTCCCCATGGTCCAATCCATTGGTTTAGTCCCCAATTTGGGGGGCTATGGGCCCAAATTGTTCAGCATATTGGTTAAAACTAAAATTTGATTATTTTTGTCCAATAAAGTTTAGCTCTTCCTCAACCTGTGGTAATTTTTTCAATCAATTTTTAATTTCAGGTAGCAAACTACATTCATTTGTAGGATAATTTTATTCACAAATTCCACATAACTTAGTTCAATTAAATGGTCATTTCCTAAGTGGATGCTTCTCTCTACACCTTGGGCAATAGATAGATAAGGGCTCAGTAGTTTTCTTACTTGGTTGTATGTCATCCAAAGTAGTGATCAAATGAAGTACGATATCAGTTTTGAGGTTAGCCAGTTCTTCCATTAGTTTGGTGACATCATTACCACTATTTTTCCCTTTTGAGTATTTTGTTGCTAGATCAAGTACAGGAGTAGTGTCTACCTAAAAGATGGGATCCCAAATTGGATGCAAAATATCCAAAATTGCACCAAATCCCTAACCCAAGGGACCTCAAGATGAGACAAGATCACTACTATGCTTCTTACTTACTAATGCACCCTATCTAATCATACTAGTGATGGTGTGTCCTAGTAGATAAGAAACTATACTATGCTAGCTTAAGATTGTAATAATCTAGATAATGTTGAGCACTCAATTTGGCAGAATGTCTTTGCATATGATGGCTTATGAAAATGGAGTTGGAGACCTCAATTTATAGATTTTTGGGGATGGAATTGAAGGGCTAGGATCAATTTGGAAGATCAATGGTTGAGGTTGCTTGAGGATCCTCAAGCAAGGAGAATTGGACAAATGGCAAGCTAGGATTGGACAAGAATTTTTCTCCAAGATTGAAGTGATGGTTAATGAATGAGACTGCAAGTTTGAATCGATGGATGGCTAGGATTGGGTAGGTGTATGACATGTAAGGTCTCATTTATGAAAATGTAAAGCTTGGAATTAGTGAGGAATTTTAAATTCCATGGAGAGGACAAGTGGAATTTTAAATTAGAAGAATAGTGTCCAAATAGTGCCACATGTAATTTTAAATTTGTATGAATAGTGACACATGGAGTGAGGTGGAAGAAAGAGGACAAATGTACACATTTTGGAAGATTTAGCCATACTTCCAAAGTACCACTTGTCATGTACATGTATGTACATGGGATGACAAATGGACTTCTAGAAACATTGGGGTTTGTAATGATGAATTAATTAAAATTAATTTATGTGCACATGTTTTAGAAGAAAATAATGATGATTACAAAAAGTAATCAAAAGTGGACAAAATATGAATTAAATAAATATGGTCATTTATTTAATTTTTGGAGTGGGAATTATGAATTATAGTCACAAAAAATATTTAATTTTTGAACTATAGTAGAGGAATTTGATTTTTGTGAAAGAGGAAAGGTGTAGGAAAAATTAATTAAATATTTAAAAATTATTTAATTAATATTTAGGTCGAATGGGGTGATGTGGGTGAAATTGGTTTGGATGAAAGCGGATGAAAGTGGTTGTGACCATTTTTAGACGTCTACATTTTGCCCCTCTTTGATATGGCATCATAGCTATTACAGTTGACAGGATATCAAAGAATATAATTTTTTTGATAAATATGCCCCGGTGGGTGAATAGAAGTGGAATGGGTGACCAAGTGATGCCCCCTCGAGAGATCAGCGAAAAAATAAATGTTTCGATGATCTCTCAAAAAAGGAGAAAAATGACATAAAAGAGGGAAAGGGGAGCCCATGACTGAAGAGCAGAGGAAAATATGTGAAAGGGACGAAAACAAAATGGGGTCATTAGAGGAAAAAAGAAAAAAAAAGGGGGGAAAAGAAGAAGAAAATGGGGTGGGGAAAAAGACAATTAGGGTTGGGGGGTATATATATGTGAAAAAGGGCCCATAAAGCTCATTTGTGTTTTGTGATTCATATGTGTGAGTAGAGGAGATCAAAGGAAGATCGAAGCGATCTATGGCATTCGACGAGAGGAGCACTGAGCGGAGTGGGTGAGGGAGTACCTGCGACCAGTGGCAGCAAGTGACCTGGTAAGTTCATCTTACCATATTTATGATTTTTAGTTAGGGTAGCCCTTGAATCAGTGTGCCTAGGGTTTGCGAAGCGTCATTATGGGTGTCGTAGCATCAGGCCGAACAGAGTGGCACGCGTGCGGGAGAAGTGGCGAGCGCTTGGGCAGAGGGGCACCCTTTGTGGCGATGAGGGCAGGGAGCGCCCATTGGGAGAGGGCTTAGGGTTGTCCGTTGGCACCAAGCAGCGCCCGGTGGGGGGCAGACAAGCAGCGCCTGTCGGGGTGGAGGGGCAAGGGTAGGGAGTTCCTTCCGGCGTCGAACGGTGGGCAAGCAATGCCTGCCAGGGCAGAGCGATGCCCACCAAGGCAGAGTGGTGCCCGCTGGGAGAGGGCTTAGGGTTGCCCTTAGGTGCCGAGCAGCACTCGGTGGGGGGTAGGCAAGTAGCGCCCACTGGGGCAGAGCAACGCTCGATGAGAGAGGGCTTAGGGTTGCCCACTGGCTCTGAGTGGCACCCTGCGAGAGGTGGGCAAGCAGCGCCCGCTAGGGCTGAGGGGCACCTAGCGAGGTGGGGTGGATAGGGTGCTCGCTGGGACTGAGGGGTACCCACCGAAGGGAAGGGGTGCAAGGGTTGGTGCAAGGGCACCGACTAAGGGGAGGACTCGGGGAAGGGGCCCTAGATGGTTTGCAAGGGCCGACGTAGGGGTACTAGCCAAGAGGTGGACACGAGGAAGGGCACTTGACCGGGTGGAAGGGTTTAGGATTTAGGGTGTGCCAAAGGCGTGCCGATGGTTTTGGGCTTTAGGGCATGTCAAAGATGCACCGATGGTTAGAGTGGACACATGTGTGGTATGAGGGATGGTGTAGGATGATGAGTATATACTTTAATCTCGGGAGAGTTGGCCACTGATGTTTAATCTGTGGGAGTAGCTCAATGGCAGTGATAGGTTCTTCTTGTGGATGATGGGACTTTAATATATCGCAGAGATGCCATGTATACATGCAAACAAAGCTATGATGACCGCTTTAGTAGCGCGATGGCAGACGGAGCAGTGTGCCTTCCTATTGCCCACAGGGGAGGCAGTGATCACACTAGAGGATGTATGGAGGATACATAGACATGGCGAGAGAGTGGTTTATGATCATGGATAGGGAGCAACATATGTGGATCAGGTGTTTGCCCCAAGATGGGTGTCGTATGGTGGTGATGGATCAGAGATGGTATACCGGTGAGCGATGGATATGGGTATGTATCGATTGGCCCTATTTTGGTAGGATTGATGGTAGGGACTTTGGTCCCGGATAGGAGGTCGCATGGATTTCCAATGGGCTGGGGAGTGGTATTACTACGGATGATCAAGGATGGAGTGGTCTATGTGTGTGGGCCATGTGTACTGGTGCATTTATATCATGATATGGATGCAGTGGTGTATAGGTGATCTGGTAGCTTGGGATGTGATGTGACTTTGCTACATATCTTAGCATGGGAGCACATACCAGTGACCTGGTCGTTGACAGTGTGAGATAGGCTGAGGTATCGGTCTTTTGCTTTTGCATACAGAGGACATTTGATCCATTGTCGTTCAGGGGATATGAGGTACTGGAGACAGGTGATGGATGATATAGTGGAGTTTGTGTGGCATCCATGGAGAGAGGTGGAGAGGTGGTCATATGATAGGGAACAGGTGGGTTATGTGATGTAGTCTCAATTTTTGATGGGGCGGACAAAGTTGATAGTGGATAGATACCTATCGGAGTGAGTACAGTGACAGTTTGGTTTGGTGCAGGATGTGCCATAAATGGAGGTAAGGTTTGTGCGGATACATATGGTACAGACTCAGTGGGGATTGGCTCCTGATCCATAGGCATGGCATGCTAGGTGAGAGGTGCAGGATGCGGGGACTACCCTAGTGTATGATCGGTGCCGGGGTCAGCAGAGGCCAGTGAGACTCACGATGCCAGTAGGATATGTAGTACCAGGTGAGGTGGAAGAAGAGGAGGAGGAGGATGATGAGGATGAGGAGGATGTGGAGAAGGTGTGGGTAGAAGAGATGGAGGTAGATGAAGAGGGAAATGGTGGAGGCGATGGGGGAGGTGATGGTGATGGATTAGAGTTGGCTAGGGCATAGGATCAGATACGCCAGCTACGAGCACAAGTAGCTTAGCTACAAGGACAGGCCAGAGATGGGAGTTCTATAGAGGTGGAAGGATTACAGGCTTTAGTGCAGCAACAATAGACATAGATAGCCCAGCTACTAGGGTATTTGGCACATATGGGTGCCATACAAGTGCAGGTTACCGCATTGCAGGCACATGTGACACAAGTGTAGGGATTGGCGTGGCGGTATGCACAGGAGAGAGACCAGGCCCACAAGACATTGGGCACATGGATGGGGGAGATGATGAGGGCCATTTAGCAGCAGAAAGTTGAGAGTGATAGGGAGACCCAACACTATAGGACACTTTATGAGGGGTTAGTGCCAGCAGGACAGAGAGCTAGCTATCAGAGTAGATCAACAGCTTCTGGATCCAGGAGGTCATGACGGTCAAAGAGGTCTATTCAGCAGCCCTCACGTTCATAGGAAGTAGTGGTAGTACAGATGCCACCCCCACAAGGACCGGTGCAGTAGGACATGGGGCCTCCTCTGTAGAGGGGTTCAGGACCAGCCAAGTCAGAGACTTCAGGCAGGGACAGCTTCACCTAGGGGCATTATGTATATATGTATTATTTTTTGATAAGTCTGAGGATCACATTTGTATCGTGATCACACTTTCAATATATATATATGAGACAGATTGTTGGATCGATGTACCATGTGTTATTGATAGATGCATTCATGGATATGTATGATGTATATGTGTGATGAATATTTGACGTATGGAATGCTATATGATTGTTATGGTATATGTATGTGCTTATGATAGTTTTGATGTGAGATGTCATGATTTGACATGTGTTTGGATGTAGGATGGAGTGTATATGTGTTATGACAAATGTATTTATGGATTATATATGATGGGCATATGATGATGTGTATGCGGTGGGTTATTTATGGATGCCATGTTATATGTATGTGCTATGATGGTTTTGATATGAGATGTTATGATTTGACTTGTGTTTGGATGCAGGATGCAATGTATATGTGTTATGATGGATGTATTTATGGATTATATATGATGTAGATATGTGGTGGATATTATGTTATATGATGGTGTATGGAGGAGTGATTTGGATATGTGCTAACATTTTTGTGATGCAGGATGGCCTATGGTTATGTTTGTATATGTTATGGGTGGATGATATGCAAAGTTTATGATACTGAGATAGTGGATGATTATGGTTGGACTAACATGTTTGTGATGTAGGGTGATGCGTGAGGATGGATATTGTAGACACCTAAAATTGGCTTGCTCTGCAAACTAGTTTCCCATACCTTTACACCAATTCATTCCCCCTACTAATTAAATAAATTCATCTTATTTAATTAGTTTATCCCTAAAACCATCTGTCTATCCCTTGTGATCAATTAAGTCACTTAATTTGTCACTATACCTTACAAAACTATCCTCATCAATTAAATAAGTATTTCTAATATTTATTTAGTTGATTTTGTCCATTTCCCTAATCCTTGTTAATTAGATAAATTATTCTTATCTAATTAATCTATCCTACTGATCAATCTACCCTAGCCTACCTATCCCCTAGACCTAGGTTAATTAAGCTAAACACTTAATTAGCCTTGCTTAGCCCATCCTCCCACACACCTTTGAATAAAAATCAATCTTTTATTCAAAGGGTCAAATCCTCCTTACCCCTCATTTATCACTCTCTTACACATGTAAGAGTACATCTTCACATCTCCACATAAAAGTGAATTTTTAATTCACACTCCCCCATGAGTTGAATTAAAAATTCACTTGTCATATCCACTCTTCCCAAAAATGAATCTTTAATTCATTTTTGTCCTCCACACCTTCCCCATGTGAATTTAAAATTCACAAATATTGAGAGCCCTTCAATCCCATTGACCAAGCTTCAACCCTTGATCTCTCTCATCCACTCCCCTTGTGACACTTGTCACAAGGCTATGGCTTCAATCCTAACCCTAAATCTCATTGATTCCTAGCCCTTGATCTCATCTTTTGATCCTCACCTTCCATCCTCATTTCTAAAACTCTATAAATGAGACCCTCACCCAAGCCATTTAGGGACTTCTTCATGCATCAAACCTTTGCCAAAATCCTCTTATCATACCATCATAATGCCAAAATCATGTCTCATCCCCATCTCCGTCTCCATCTAAGTCCAAATCTTTCATCTACATTGTGTTGAGCAAGAATTGAGCAATCCACATTTCATCATCATTGGGTAAAATCTGAGGAGCTCTTGGGTGCAACTCCTTCCCGTAATCTTGGATTTGTGAGTCAAGTGAAGGTATAATCATTTGTTTTGCATTTGATTTGTATTTCTACTTTCATTTTGTTTCATAGATCACATTGGCATGCCCGGTCTTGGATCTAATCGTTAGTTTTTGAAGGTTTTGTTGTCAAAATCTTCATTTTCTAACTCTCGTTTTGGCAAGTTTTGCAAGTTTTAGGGGTGAGTTGTTGTAGGTTGCATCCTGGGTGAAAAATTGACCTCACCATTGCGATCAGGACGTTGTTTCTGAGTTTTTTGATAGTAAATTTGACTATATTCTATGACTGAAATTTTTGAAAATTTTTTAGGTACAGTCCGTACCGTACGGACTGTACGTACTAATCTGTACTGCACAAGCTTGTGTGTGAGGTCGTAGGGATTTTTCAATTTGCAAATCAATTATTTCATTGCAGGCTTTGTTTCTAAATCTGGTTGCAGGGTTAATACTTTAGTATTTGTAGATTTTTAACTATTGGTCTCTGGCTCAGCCGTCGCCTGCACATACCCTAGGTCACCGCTTCTGTGTTTTAGTCGACATGCTCAGCTTTGAAATCCTTTGTCACCATGGCCAGTTGAAATACTACACACTGTTTGCCCAGTCGACACCCTACCAGCACTCCCCATTCACCCAAATCTCTTCAGTCGACACCACCTAACACCATCTCCTGCACTACCACTCGATCCTCTGTCTAGCCTCCCGCGAGTTCCTCCACCAATCCCTCTGCCCGTATTCTTCGGTCCCCTGCTGCTTGTGACTCTCCTATCCACCATTCAACCACCACACTGCCACCATCTTCCTTCACCATCGCCACCATCATACAACCCCTCTTCTGTGCTACCTCCAACCTCCACCGTCGTCACTGCACCTCCCAACTCCGCCCAAGCTCCGTCCTCCGTCGCCCTCTGCTGCTGTTGCTGCCATCAGTGGCGACTAAATCCTCTAACCACTCCACTCCTCTACTAAAATGCCACTTCCCCTCTTCCCGCTGAACCTCCAAAACCCTAACCACCGTGTTCAACTCGGTTTGAACTCATTACCAATCGGGGGTTGGGGGCCTTTAAAAGCCCCTTTTCATATTTTTTTTTCAAAGTTTTGAGCCCCTGGTCATATCAGCGACCAGGGGCCTATTTCACCCAATCTAACACTAACTGCCAAAGAAAACTACCAACAGCTAACCAGCACATGTGATCAGAAAATTGCAAACCACTAGCAGTTAAACTTCAAACAATCAGGGTCTTCTAGTGCTTTCTACTTACCAAAGGAGGCATTTTTTTCTCTCGCTCATAACTTTCACATACGGAGTCAAAAATTTGCAAACAAGGACTTGCCAAAAAGCTGACAAGGCAAACTACACAGTTGTGAGGAAATTTTTAGGTGACTATACCTTTTTCCAGCCTTTGTTTGTAGTCAAAGTCAAACATGCATGAAAATTTCAAATGCTCATATCTATTGTAAATTTGATCCTTTTTCAGTGAAATTTTTTTTCAAATTGCATAGAATTTTGCTTAGAATCTGTTTATCCACTTCATTTTTCTATATCTATTCATCTTCATCAAATTTTTATTAGATTCTCAATTTTCGCATAACAATCATCTTGGCTAGTCTACTTGCTTTCTTTTCAATTTTTGTGACTTGCAGGTGATCATACAAGGCTGGAACAACATCAGGATCAGAAAATATAGCAATTTGGATAGCAAAATAATCATGTGCACTCATTCTATTTCCCATTTCTTCATAATCATTGTTTGCAAACACACTTCAATTTGGGACATAAAATGAATCATTGTTTGCATACACTTTTTGATTTGGGCTTCTAAAACAAATATTGTTTGATCACACATCATTGAAATTGGGCATAAAATCAACCAGTATCTTCAATCACATCTTGAAATTGGGCTAAAAAGAATCATTGCTTGACGTGTCTTCCTCACATTTCATTTTCTAAGGGCAATTAACCACTGTGAGTGTGAGTCAAGTGTGCATGTGTATGCTCTCTCCTCACACCGCAAGGTGATCTTGGAGATCAAAAACACCTCACTTGATTTGCTTTTGTTTACCCTTTCCTAGGAGGCCTGCTAGGGGATTTCATCACCCCTAGGGACGACCTCATTTGAGGATGAATCGAAAGACACCCTCATTGAAATCAGAATCTTGTCACTCTTGGTTAAGCCCCAAAGAACTTTCTACCTTTGGGAAGTGAAGGTGAAGGGTGGGTTATCCTCTTCTCCTGACTGTGTGATAGGATTTCACTTTCAATTCCTAGTCAAGCTCGTGTAAACATTGCCCAAACCTAAATGGCCATACCCCATCAAACTAGACATTAGGGCATGTTGATGTGTTTTCCACATGTGCTTGTTTAATCACCATCATATTCTTCAAATTCAAAAACCAAAATTGCTTATGTGTCTTGTGTGAGTGAATCATGTTTGTACATGTGTGATCATTTGATTAAACATTGCCAAATCAAGTTAAACACCAAACACATAAGACAAGTCATTCAACTCATTCTTCCAATACATTCAAATCCAATCACATTCATCCTAATCATCTATTTTTAGCCACTCCATTCCTAATCACATCCAAGTCATCCTAAATCAATCCTAATCACATCCTTGTCACTCTACATCATCAAATCATCATCATTCTATCCAAATCATTATCCAATCAACATCATTATCTCCATTCTTGTCAAATCAACCTCAATCCCAATCATCCCTAAGCACATCCTAGTCACATCTTCATCACTCATCCTCATCCTATCAACATCATCCTAATCATCCCTAATCATTCCATATCAAACCTTAATCACATCCAAGTCATCATCACATCACATCAACATTGATCCCAATCAACATCCAAGTCCCCCAACATCACTATCAAACTCCAAAATCCAAATCAACCCAATCAAAATCAAGACCTTAATTGATCATCCAACCAAATCAATTCTATTACTTAAGTGTCATTAGTCCACCTTAAGTAGAGACAATCATCCATCCTTTGAAGAAAATGAAATCATCCTAAGGTCTTGAAATTTGATTCCCAACATCACAATCATCCATTATCCTCCATTTCATCTCATATCACTCCCACAAAATGAATCCTTATGAAGCAATACAACACTTACAAAGACTTAGAAAAGTCTATGAGAACACGCATCCTAATGCTAAGGAAAAATGCAAAAATGACATTAAGGATATACCCTTAGCACACATCATCATTGGAGAATCCCAAACTCCTACCCAACCTTCATCATATCAACACACATCCTACACATCATCCCCATCCACATCATATCAATCTTCATTCTTTCAACCTTCATACCGACCTACATCTTACATATCCACTCCATCAACCTCATATCAACCATCAACCTCATACCAACTTCCACCATATTAGCCTTCATCATATCAACCTTTCCCCTCATATCAATCTCCATCCCCTTACACATCCATGCCATCATACCTATCCAACCAATCAAAACCTCCACCTTATCCATCCCCCAACCTTTGTCATGCTTACTTTGATCAAGGGAAGACCAATCTAGCACACCTTATATCCAAAATCCAAAGCTTATATCAACAACCATTTCCCCATACAAATCCCCCATCCTTTAATCCCCATCCTATCAACCTTAATCTATCACCCTACCTACCTTGCAATCCATCAATCCCAACCCCCCAACACAATGTTCCTCCAATCTTAATCCATCACCCTATGTATCTCCCAATCCACCAATCCCTATCACCCATACACCATCTAATCCACCATCAAATCTTCCAAATCCTAACACTATCACATTCAAAGAATCCTTGTGGGATTTCCTCCAAAGAACATCATCAAGCAAAGTAAAGGAATCCCCCAAATTCCCCACCCCTCCAACACCACCATCCAATCCCACACCTATCCTTGAACCCATCCAAGAACCATCATTACCTAATCCTATCACCCACCTATCCAATCCCAATCCTAATCCCACACCAACCACCCTTACTATCCATCCATTATATTGTTCTTCAACCCATACACTCATGAAGGATACCATCCATTGGCTATTAGCAAGGAATCAAACACCCTCATACAATCCAACACCCACCAAACCTCTTGAACAACCCCCTATCATAAGTCAAGAACCATTAAGTAGCCATGTTCAAGAACCCATAAGTCAAGCACTTATCGCATCCATCCAAGCATCCACCACATCTATCCAAGTCACTCCCACTTCTATCCAAGCACATGAGTTATGTCAAGAATCAAATCTAAAGCATGTTGAAACATCAACCCCTTCTCCTAATCAAGATCTAACTATCCCATCTAATCCCATCCCCAATCCCCTCCCATCTATTGATCAACTTATTGATCCCACACCATCTTCTACCACCCCTTTACCATCCCTGATGAATCCTTTACCTCCATCTACCAATCTCTTCCCAAATCCATCCTCCTATTCACTTGGACAAAACACCTTCATCCGCGGTGACTCCCTCGTAGGAGGTGAACAACTTCCATCCACCACCTATCTTTCTCCAACAAATAATGGATTCACGTCTTGTTTCCAAAGCACCAAACATCCCATTGCATGTCGCATGCTCCAACATATGAACTATCAAGGCAAAGGCTTAGGCCTTCATGAACAAGGCATCTTGGAGCCCATCCACACCACATTCCATCCATCTTCGCATGGCCTTGGCTATACACCCCAAGAAAAACAATCTAAACATGTTGATACCATCCACCCACCTTCCAAAATCCATTTATCCAATCCCAAACATAGTGCATCTCATCGCACCTCCAAAGCATATGTCGCCATCCCCCCTCCATCATCCTATCATTTGCAAAAGCATGTGACCATCCATTTACCTCCATCAAATTTACTTCCACTACTTCCAACCCCAAATATCCCTATCAAATCCACTTTACCTCCTATCCTACCAACTCCCAACATCCCTATCGACAAATCCCCTTATCCTCCCATCCTCTCAAACATCCCTATCCTCAAATCCCCTCATTCATTTATCTATAAATCCACTTTTTACCCCTCCACCCATAAACCCCCTAAATTTCCCAATCAAGACCAACAAAATCACACATCTTTCAAACATGAAGCTTCCCCCAAATCCATGGGATTCAAAAGTAATAATTTGAATGCCTCAATGCATAAAGCACAAAAGCCTAAAGATGTTATCCCTTCCAAGCAAAATCAAAAATCCAAAAGGCTATCAAAGCCCACACCATCACAAGAAAAAGCAAAAACAAAAATGGTGTGGGTCCCTAAACAAAAAACACCAAACTCTAATGAGGCATCCACATCCCAATCCACCCCAAAATCCCAAACATCCCGCTCCCCATCTAAAAATCCCCCAAAGTCAAAGTCTATTTGGGTCCCTAAAACCCCAAATCAACCATCCAAAAATCCCCCATCCCGATCCCCATTACTCCCAACTCCACATCCAAAGTACAAGCTTCCAAATACATCACAGTGTGTGCAACTGTTGGTCTTGGTTCCCCTCCACCACTTGACATTCCCACATACCCCCATTTCTCCATCTTTCGTCCATTATCCTACCTATCTTCCCCATCACATTCCTATGGTCCATGCTTTTGCATAAACCACATCATAATCCACATAATCCACATCATAATCCATTCCATCTTTTCCTATCTACCAACATCCAGGCAATCATCATCCATAAGGCTATCCAACATGGGACCATCTTCTCCTTGCTATGGAAACAGACGCTAGAGTCCCCATTCCATCAAAAAAGCAAAAAAATCAAAAAATCAAGAAAATACGAAAGAGAAAAAATCCGTCCAATGGTGAAAACCACTCCTTGTGGGGCCTTGGGCAAGTACCATGATGAAAACCCCTATTGGGCATCATGTGTAATCCCTTCTCCATCCATTTTGTATCCCTACACTTGGGGGCAAAACCATATCCTTCATCCACATCCATAATATCCTTTGCACATCTTATCCACGATCTTATCCTTATCCTATCATATTCCTATCCACCTTCCCCTATTTATCCTATCATTCCCCATCCATTCTATCCACTATATCTCCCACCTTAGATCTTGATAAAGACAAGGGGAAAAATATTAACAACATGCTTTGGAGACCTCTTGGCATACTCCCTTTGTAAGTATATCCTCCATCCATCTACTGCAAAGTCCACCCATTCAAACATGAACCCATCATGCAAAATTCTTTAAGCATTGGGGCATGTGATTCCTTGCAACCTAGCCCTTGGAGAAAATCCTTATCCCCATCTCCCATCCATCTATCTTGCATCCATATCTATATCTTCCAATCCATCTATCATGAATCTCCTCCCTCTCCAACCCCATCACCCTCACCTCTAGACTTGGTGTTCCCTTGTCAGTGGTATTGAGTGTAAAGGTTACCCACACAAAATCCAATGCAACCATCTCATAATAAACCATTCCTTTTCCAAAAACATGAAAATCCAAAAATAATACAAAATCTAAAAATCCAAAAAATCAAAATATCCACAAAATCCCAAAAACAATTATCATCACAATCACCCAAATCATCCAACACATTTCATCTTCCAACATAATCACATCTATCATCATCCCACATCATCATCACAAATTAGAACTACATATCATCATCACCCGCGTCTTAATGTGCCTTGATCCTGTGGATACAGGGTATGTAGGCAGTCTGGAATACGCAGGAAGTTTTCAGTACTCAGGTACATAAGATGCACCCATCCAACCCGCTGAGCTTACACTAGATCCAAGCATCGCATCACCTATCAAAGCATCATCCCAAAAAATTATCAACTATCAAATCAGCATCAACCACAACTTGTCACCATCATATCTTGAGCCAATCTTACAACATCAACTAAGCATGATCCAATCATCAATCGATTCCTGCCTTAGGATATATCGTTCCTACGATAGATAGAATCTATCCTATCATCATCCATCTTGGCAAGAGATACAAAGGCTACTTGTTTGGTTCGTTAGTCTTTTCATTTTTTATTTTTATCTTTTGACCTATTCGAAGATCACATCAAAGCTACCTTAATCTCACTATATCATGGTATGTGGCGAAAACATCTAGAATGGGGCATAGTCTTTCTTTCGTATGTTGTGCTTGTGGGTTGGTTTCATTATTCCAAGCTAGTATTCATATCTTGTGGATCGTAGGGTCGGTTCTAGCATATTGATCTCTTTATGCATCTAAGGTCCATCCTACCTTTTGTGTACTAAGAGCTTATGCTATGAGTCCCCTTCCCTCATCTCGACAAGGTTGTACTATCTTGGGCATGCATGAGATCATCCCTTTGTCTGCGTGTCTAGTCCATGCAAATGTTGGATAAACATCATCGCTCTGGTCTTCTATACCTTGGTGAACATATCCACTTTGCTATATCAAACCTAGGATTGCTCTAAATCATTTTCAGCACAATGATCATCCGCCAATCAATCTCCCAACATTATCACACTTTCATCTTGCACCTTATCCTCCAACCACTTCTACCAATCTGTTCCATCCATTTTGAGAGCACAACCGTGTTCTTGCAACTCGCCTATCCTCTCGAGGGGGCATCACCCTTACCAATTATCCCCAAACATTACCCTATTCTTCTAAGCCAAAATCTTTTTTCTATCCAATCCAACTCTATGTTTTAACTTCTTTGAAATGATGTTACTTAGCCGCAACACCATCTCAAAGAGGGGCAAATGTAGACACCTAAAATTGGCTTGCTCTGCAAACCAGTTTCCCATACCTTTGCACCAATTCATCCCCCCTATTAATTAAATAAATTCATCTTATTTAATTAGTTTATCCCTAAAACCATCTGTCTATCCCTTATGATCAATTAAGTCACTTAATTTGTCACTATACCTTACAAAACTATCTCATCAATTAAATAAGTATTTCTAATATTTATTTAGTTGATTTTGTCCATTTCCCTAATCCTTGTTAATTAGATAAATCATTCTTATCTAATTAATCTATCCTACTGATCAATCTACCCTAGCCTACCTATCCCCTAGACCTAGGTTAATTAAGCTAAACACTTAATCAACCTTGCTTAGCCCATCCTCCCACACACCTTTGAATAAAAATCAATCTTTTATTCAAAGGGTCAAATCCTCCTTACCCCTCATTTATCACTCTCTTACACATGTAAGAGTACATCTTCACATCTCCAAATAAAAATAAATTTTTAATTCACACTCCCCCATGAGTTGAATTAAAAATTCACTTGTCATATCCACTCTTCCCAAAAATGAATCTTTAATTCATTTTTGTCCTCCACACCTTTCCCCATGTGAATTTAAAATTCACAAATATTGAGAGCCCTTCAATCCCATTGACCAAGCTTCAACCCTTGATCTCTCTCATCCACTCCCCTTGTGACACTTGTCACAAGGCTATGGCTTCAATCCGAACCCTAAATCTCATTGATTCCTAGCCCTTGATCTCATCTTTTGATCCTCACCCTCCATCCTCATTTCCAAAACTCTATAAATGAGACCCTCACCCAAGCCATTTAGGGACTTCTTCATGCATCAAACCTATGCCAAAATCTCTCCAAAATCCTCTTATCATACCATCATAATGCCAAAATCATGTCTCATCCCCATCTCCATCTCCATCTAAGTCCAAATCTTTCATCTACATTGTGTTGAGCAAGAATTGAGCAATCCACATTTCATCATCATTGGGTAAAATATGAGGAGCTCTTGGGTGCAACTCCTTCCCACAATCTTGGATTTGTGAGTCAAGTGAAGGTATAATCATTTGTTTTGCATTTGATTTGTATTTCTACTTTCATTTTGTTTCATAGATCACAGATATGATGTGAGTAATGCATTGGGATGGATTGGGGGTTGTGTGATTGATCATGATACACAAATAGGTCCCTGAAAATGGTTACAGGATGATAGGGGGATTGGATAGTAGAAAGTAGGGGGTGATGGAAATGTATGTATTGATGAATCTTGAAGCAATAGCAGTGAGATGGGGTGATGAGGGTAGATATGAATGTGTAGGATAAAAGGATGACATCATATTGAGACATTCTACCAATAAAAATGGAGTACTACTATTGATATAGCATGGCATGTTATGCACCAAGGTATGTGGAACCAAAGTGGCAAGGCATCTGTGCATAGGAGTTGATACTACAAACAATAAGATGAACCCATACATGCCCATAATAGTACAACCTTTTCTAGACGAATAAGGGGGATCTGAGGCATAAGCCCTTAGTACACCAAAGGTATGAGGAACCTTAGATGCAAAAGGAGGATAATATGCTAGAACTGACCCTGCAAATCACAAGATATGAATACTAAGATGGAGTAATGAGAACCTCCCACAAACACGACATACGAAAGCAATGACCATGTCCCATTTTGGATTGTTCGCCACATGCCATGATATAATGAGATCAAGACAACTTTGAAGTAGTCGAAGAATGGTGCACAAGATAGAATCAAAGACCAAAAGACTGACTGACTCAAAACATACAACCATTGTATCTCTTGCCAAAAATGGATGGAGGATTAGTGATTTTGTCCATTGTAGGAAGGATGCATCCTAGGACAAGAATCGATGATGGATTAAGATAAATTAAGGATAAGCAAAGGGATACATGATGTAAGTCATGAAAAATCCATTATGATTGTGGAAGATTCTGCATGAAAGTGTTATGCTTTGATAAGATGCCTAGCAAGTGTATCATTTGTAGATCAAGTGCAATTAACAAGCTCAGGAAAGTGGGACCATCCAACGGGTTGGATGGGTGCATTGTATGTAACTGCGTATTACATACTTCCTTCATATTCCAGACTACCTACATACATTGTATCCACGGGATCAAGGCACATGGTGATGATATTTAGTTCTGGGGGACTTGATGATGTAAGGATAGGGGTAGGTTCAAGTGATTGGATGCGATGCGGGTTAACGGTGGAGAATGTCAGTTTTCTGATGGTACCATGGTAGAAAAACCATGGTGGGGATGGTGTTGATGAGGTGAAATGGTAGCATAAAGATGTGATGTCTATGCAAAACCACTAAAGGGACCAAGGTTGTGGATGGATGAGGGGAACTAGGTGAGTTAGAAATCTGTGATATCTATAGAGATCACGAGATGTATGTTGGTGTCTTGGAATGTTGTTTTGGGATATGGGAGATATTTTGAGAATGATGGACAATGGAAGTTCATATGATGGGTTTGTTTTGAAGCTCATATGAGGGGATCATGGGATACGCTGGATAGTATGGATGATGATGAGAAGGTGGCTTGAACGATGGATCTAGGTTGAACCTACACATGATGCCTACAAGCAGGTTTTCATCATGGTACTTATCCAAGGTGCCACAAGAAGTGGTTTTCACCATAGGATAGATTATTTCTCTTTACTTTTTTGGATTTTTGAATTTTTTGATTTTTTGTATTTTTGACATGGGTATTCAGTGGGCTAACTATAGAACCGCTTCAGGTGGATGACGTTCATGGGCTTATCAAGCTCTTCTCTTTCAAGGGTGGAAAGGCGGTATGCTCCAAAGCCATACTTAGTAGTGACAATGTAGGGGCCTAGCCAATTAGGCTCAAACTTTCCTTTCTTTTCTCATTCTGATGGATTCCTTTGATTTTCTTTCAAGACCAGGTCTCCTACTGTAAACTCTCTAGCACAGATTTTCTTGTTGTAAGATTTGTGAAGTTGGTTTTGGTATGCTTGGAGGTGATTGAGGGCATTGAGGCATCGTTCATCCAATAGCTTGAGCTCTTGGAGGCGTGCAACACAGTATTCTTCATCAGTGATAATATTATGCAAAGATATGCACAATGAGGGCAATCCGATCTCTATTGGCAAGATAGCTTTAGCTCCAAAGACTAGGGTATATGGTGTAGCTCCTGTAGGTGTGTGAATGCTAGTGCGATAGGCCCAAAGGGCGGGATGGATGTGGAGGTGCCAATCACGACCAATTTCATTGACAACTTTCTTGAGGATTTTGAGTAAGGTTTTGTTAGTTGCCTCAGCTTGGTCATTACCTTGGGGATAATATGGAGTGGACCTATGATATTGTATGTGGAATTGTTCGCAAAGATCTTGAACATCATGGTTTTTGAAGGGTTTACCACTATCTGTGACAATGGCGGATGGGATACCATAATGGCAGATGATGTGGTAAAAGATGAACTTGGCAATTTGGTTTCCTGTGGTGAAAGTGAGAGGAATGGCTTCAACCCACTTAGTGAAGTATTCGGTGGTGGTGATGATGAATTTGTGTCCATTGGAGGAGGATGGGTGGATTTTGCCAATGAGATCTAGGCTCCATTGCGAGAAAGGCCATTGTGTAGTGATAGGTTACAACACTTGAGATGGAGCGTGGATGGGATGAGATCTCCATGTTGCTGATAGGGATTACACTTCTTTACGTACTCACATGCATCATGTTCCATAGTAGACCAATAGTATCCAGTACGTAAGAGCTTCTTGGTGACAAAAATACCACTTATGTATGCTTTACAGATACCTGTGTGGATTCTGTGTAAGGCATGGGAAGCTTCTTCCATGTTTAAACATCGAAGAAGAGTTCCATCATAGCTTCGGTGATAGAGGGTGTCGGCAAGGATAGTGTAGCGAGTGACTTAGTGGATGAGAGATCATTGTTGTTTATGAGTGGACTCAGGTGGGAAGGTGTGATGTTGGAGGTAGGTTTAGATGTCATGATACCAAGGATTTTCTAGACCAACAATCTCACAAATGAACTCTGACTTGGAGACACAATATGCTGGCATTAGGAGTAGTTCCACAAGAAACTCTCACTGATGGTTGTCTTGAGGCATATCCAGAAGGGAACCAATAGTAGCCATGTCATTAGTTTCTTTATAGATGAAGGCGAGGTACCTATTCAAACTATATTTAGGTGAAGAAGAGTTTGTATTCATCAACCATTTGCTTGTAGGGTACTAGCTTGTCATCTTTGATGAGAAACTCATCATTGACCTGTTTGATAATTAACTGCGAGTCTCCATAGGCTTGTAGCTGCAGGATATTCCACTGAATTGCTATTTTAAGACCAATGATCAAAGCTTCATATTTGGCTACATTGTTTGTGCATGGGAAGGCAAGCCTGTATGCTTTGGGGATGTAGTCGCCTTGTGGGGTTACCAATAGTATTCCTACCCCTGAACTGTGATCGGTGAATGATCCATCAAAATATAGTTTCCAATTTGTTGATTCTGTCACGGTTAACATGGACTCATCAGGAAAATCAAAGGATAGTGGTTGATGATCTATGAGGGGTGCTTTAGCCAACTGATTTACGACAACTTGTCCTTTGATTTCTTTTTGGTCAACATATTCAATATCAAATTTTCTCAACAACATAACCCATTTTGTCATTCTTCCTGTAAGTGTGGTCCTAGAAAGTAGATATTTAAGGGGGTCGACTTTAGAGATGAGCTTGATGGAATGACTTAGCATGTAGTGTCGTAACTTTTTAGAACAGAAAACGACAGCTAAACATGCGCGTTCCATGGAGGTGTAGTTAAGCTCATAGCCGACTAGGGTTCTGCTAATATAGTATATGGCCCTTTCACGGCCAATGTCATCATGTTGTGCTAAAAGTGCCCCCAGTGCTACTGAAGTTACTGATATATACAATATTAGGGGTTTTCTAGGGATAGGTGCCATTAGGACCGGTGGTGAAGCTAGATATTCCTTGATGCAATCAAATGCATGTTTACAATTTGGTCCCATTTGAAATGTACATCTTTGCGAAGCAAATGGGCGAAGGGATGACATTTGTCTGTGAGTTGAGCGATGAACCTTTGAATAGCCTGTAGCTTGCCTTGGAGACTTCGGAGCTATTTGAGTGTCTTAGGAGGAGGCATTTCTATTATAGCAGTGACTTTAGCAGGATCCACCTTGATGCCCCTATGGGAAACAATGAACCCCAAGAGTTTTCCTGATGTTATGCTGAAGACACATTTCTTGGGATTGAGGTGAAGCTTGTATTCTCTGAGATGTGAAAATATTTGTCGTAAGATCTCAGGGTGTTCTTCAATTATTCTAGACTTTCCTAGGATATTGTCCACATAGTCCTCCATTTATTTTGTGTAGCAGGTCGTGGAAGATGGTAGTCATTGCATGTTGATAGGTTGCCCTAGCATTCTTTAGACCAAAGGGCATGACTTGCCAGCAATATGTACCCCAAGGACAGGTAAAAGCAATTTTGTGTTGATCTTCAAAGGTGATTTTGATTTGATTGTACCTAGAGAAACCTTCCATAAGGGAGGGCATCTCATGTCCTGCTATTAGATCTACAATTATGTCAATGTTGGGGAGTGGGAAGTCATCTTTCAGACACACTTTGTTAAGGTCTTGGAAGTCTATGCAACAATGGATGCCCCTAGGTTTCTTAGAAACCGGAATAATGTTGGAAACCCACTCTAGATAGTCAATAGGATAGATGAAACCTACATCCAATAACTTCTATAGTATCTCTTTGACAAGCAAGGCAACTTGAGGGTGCATCTTGCGGAGTTTTTGTTTGACAGGTCTTGCTTCAGGATGTACCAAAAGATGGTGAACAACCAATGACGGATCCAACCCTGGCATGTCAGCATAGGACCAAGCGAACACATCAAGTGCTTCATGAAGCACAATGGAGAGGTTGGATTTTTTTTTAGTACCGAAACTTTCTGCTAGGTGTGTAAGCTTGGGTAATTCTTGTGTGCCGAGGTTGATTTCTTGAGTGCCTTCAATCAAAATGTTGGAACGCTCTTGCCAGTATGATGGCATAGGGGAAAGATGGAGATCATCATCTTCTAGTGCCTCATAGAGGTTTTTACTAGGAGATACATCTTTATTTTTCTCTTTTGTGTCCAAAAGTGCCTCAGAGAGGTTTTCACAAGGGGACGATTTTTTATTTTTTTATTTTTGCTTTTTTGGACTAAGGATCTCGTCATCCCCAAAGTAGGCATGAGCATGCAAGCATATGTCATACTGTGAGGTGTCGCAGAGTTCAAGGAATGCGAAGAGAGCCTCATCATGTGGAAACATATCCAGAGGCAGGGATCCTTGATAATCCCAAGCAATGAGTTTAGGATGAACGAGGGGGAGGTCAATAATCAAGATGGCATTGTCAAGGAAGATGCATGAAAGATCAAGATCTTCACATGAAGCTATGATGACACTCAGAGTGACATTAATAGAAGAGGATTTTGTTGCCTTTACTAAAGTTTTACCAGGTTCATGGATTGTCACAGTCGGTGGGGTATATCCTAAACCAAAGTATTGAGCATATTTCTTGGGAGATGTAGGATCAACTAGGATGGGCTTTGTAACACCTTATTCATCGGCACCAAGTCCTATTCCATGATAAGGCATTTTGGTACAAATTTGAAATGGTACAAGATATTTTTCTTTGAAGTATTCCATATTTATAGGTGTGGGAGTGGTTTTATCATGGTGTATCCAATCATTCAAAGTTATTTCTTTGGCTTCTTCTTCTCTAGAGACTTGTACTGGTACAAAGGGAATTTTGTCATTGATCCTGCACTACTATTCTTGTTCCCTCTTCCAGAGATGATGACCATGGGAGTGGGGGGACAATGGCAACTATCCCATGTAGAAGGTATTGTGAAGCTCATATTCACCACACTCTTTGTCTATGATCTTGACCTTTTGAGGCGTAGGAAGGGAAGATGAGGTGGAAGCTTGTGATGGATCGATAATGACTTGTGGAGTGGATGATGATGTGGATGGAATGGATGAAGGGTCCTTTACATGGTCCCTATATGTGCTTGGACAATAGAATTGTCTATCATAAACAACCTCTAAGGCTTTGTAATATTCAAAAGGTTGTTAGTCGACGGGAATAGTGACTTCCACACCGTTATGAAGGAACTCAAGACATTGATGGTAGGTGGAGGAAATGGCTTGCATGGCATGTAACCATGGTCGGCGCAGGAGAAGATTATATGGAAGGTCAAGATTGATAACATGACATAGAGTGGGCATGGTGAGCGGGTCCACCTTGATAGGGAGGCATATGGTACCTTCAGACTCTCTTTCTGTGTTTTCATATGCCTTGATGGAGATGATCAAAGACTCTAAGTCATTCGCTGAATACCCCATGAGTTTTATGAATTTTAATGTACATATATTCAAACAGGATCCATTATCCAAGAGGACCCTTTTGATTTTGTTGTTGGTGATTTGGACTTCGATATGGAGTGCTTTATTATGAGTGGGATCAATGGGTGGCATATTGGCGTGACTAAAGGTGAGATGGTAGGATGAGGATAGTTGAGCCACGAGGTTTTGGAATTGAGTGGGTGGTATGTCGGTGGAGATATGGGACACTTGGAGAGCCTTGTCAAGGATTTCATGGTGGATGGTGGATGTCTTAATGAGTTCCAAGATGGAGATTTGTGCGGGGGTTTTCCAAGATGGTCAAGGAGGTTATATTTGGAAGCTGTAGTAGTGGAGGATGGGGATGGTCCATTTATGGTTACACACCCATGTTGGGTAGTAATGACACATTCAAGGGTGGTATTTTTGAGTTTGATGGTACCGACATGAGTAGAATCAAAATCAATTCTACCTATTACATTATCGTAAGGAGGTAGAACGTTGTTATAGTTGATATTGTTAGCTTGGTTGTTGGGATTGGTGTTGGAAGATGGTGGTTTGGATGTGGTTTGCTTGTTATTGCAGTGGGGAAGAGGGTCTTAGTAGACACCTAGGCCATCGTTGGGTGATGTGTTGTTGTTTCCTTCTATTTGGATATCACCGCGATCGACGAGGTCTTGTCTATAGTTTTTCAATTTCATACATTTTCTCATGGCATGGCCCTTTATGTGATGATAGTCACAATATTCATTTTCTTTATACCGTGTGGGTTTAGGTTGGTTTTCATCAAATGGTTTTGTCATGGGGAACTCAACCATGTTTTCTTGGACTAATTTTTGAAACACAACCTCGAGTGGTTCGTCCAAGGGTGTATACTTGCATTTTGGATTGTTAGGGGGATTCCTCTTTGGAGGAGCGGATGGAATAGAAACATTGTTTGAAACATTTTGGACTACATTTGTCTCTTTTGGTTTAGGAGTAGCGATTTGAATGTACTTGGAATCGGTAGCACCATCTCCTACGATGTTTTTGTTTTTAGCCCAAAATTTAGGTTTGTCGTTGGATGACTTGTCATTGTCATTCTTGTTGTAAATTTTGACTAAACCTTTTGCAATAAGGGCCTTTTCAATTGTGACCCCTTTTTCTATGATTTTGTCAAAGGTTGATACACAATGTACTTGCAAGTGGAAGACCATTTCTTGGTTGAGATTTTGGATGAAAATGTGAACAAGTTATTTTTTAGGGTTGTCCAAGGTAGCCTACTAGCGAGGGACCTCCATCTTTGTAGGTAAGCACCGAAACTCTCGCCACTTCGTTGTTTGGTGTTGCAAAGGTCGAGCATAGTGATTTCATTATCTACATTGTATGAGAAGTGGGTGACAAATTTCTCTGAAAGATCAGTGAAAGTTGAGATGGAACCATAAGGCAAGTGCATAAACCATTCAAGGGCTTGTCCTCCTAGGCTTTGTGGAAAAATATGGAGGAGGAATTGGTCATCATAGGCTACTTCTTGGCATGCCATGAAGAATTAATGTAGTCAAGGTAGGAGGGTCCGATGAGGGACTATCCAACCTTGCAGCCTACTGAATTAACATCATGATCTTAATGGATTTGCAACAAAAGATAACAGCTAATCAATAGAAAGATAAAAGATATCTTTGAACACATAACACAAGATGTATCCTGGGAAAACCCTAACAGGGAAAAACCTAGCCTTCAAAGCTCATTCTTCTTATATTATGATCACAAAACACATTACAGATGTCACTTGAGCTTTTATAGATGCTAGGCCATAGCCCAAGGTTACAAAAGATTTATATAATAACACTCTTTCATGATTTCTTTCTTCTACATCTCAATTCTCTGCTCTACAACTCCTTCTGCTTCCTGCTCTGCCTTTTACTCTGTTCTGCTACTCATTCGGATCAAACAACTTATGATCTTGCTTTGTATCTTTATGCTATCAATCACTGTCTAGAAACAATCCTTTATCTCTTATTTATATCCTCTAAAAGATTTCTAAACATCAACAAGTTAGTTAATTACAACAGCTAGTCAGGTAACGTGTAGACATGGATAGGTCAGACCTAAACACAAGGTATTGCTCTGCTAGTACCTAAAACTTTGTGTGGATCTCCATGAAGGTCAGACAGGTCCTATACTTTATTGAATATTGTTCCTTTAAGCTCCGCAAGTCATGGAATTGCTCCGTAAGCTGATTAGACTTCACTGAACACTGTCAGCTTTGCTCTGTGAAAACATGTGAAAACAAGTAATCTTCTGATAGCGATATCTCTCATGAATCAAACCCAAATGATCTAAATTTTGGATATGTTGTAGATGACTGTGTCTAAATGCTAATTCTATCTCCGCAGCCTTTGATATGCAAAAGTGGTAAAATGCAGTATTATCCAAGGTCGCTTTCTTAATACTCTACAACTTACTGTTAACTGCCTCAATTGTTCTAAATTCTTCTAGATACTCCTACATCAGACTCTTGGGGTTCTTTGAAAAGTGAGCCTCTTCACTTTGGTCTGTATTATAAAAAAATCAAATACTTTTGGTGATCTATCTTCAGGTACTTGCAACTACCTCTAAGTCAGCGGTCTGTTCAAGTCCACCCTACAAAACTACTTCCAGTTCTTCTAGGTTCGACGTTCTACTTGGAAGCCTTGCACTGCCTCAATGATCAGTGGTCTGCACAAGTCTTCTTCGCAAGTTACCTCAAGCTCTATGTCTATTTTAATCAATTAAGAGTCAATCAATGCCTATATGCATCCTCCAGAACAATAAATCACTTCCTGATATATTCTTGAATTCTTCTCTGCAACTCTGTCTAAGTCCAGGTTCTTGTCACAATTTCCTCCACACTCATCAAAATCTCACAATTTCCTCTCTGCATACAGTTTCCTTTTACTCATCTATGTTTCTTTATCCATATTTACTTCATTCTGATACATAAACTTTCTCTTCCAGTAGAATATCATGTCATTCCCTCTTTCTCTGCCACATGAACTTCTCTTTTTTGTTATGTTTCACACTTGTTCACACAAACTTTCTCTTGCACTGCTTCCTCTGATGATTAGTTTATAACATAATTCTTCTTAAGATCAATGCTTCACCTTCTTCTAGTTTCTCCATCAAATCTGATGTCTCAAAAGGTTCCTCTTCCTCTACATAAACTATCTCTGTATCAACCGGCTCTTCTCCTTCTGCATAAATTATCTCTGTATTAACAGGCTCTTCTTCCTCTGCACAAATTGTCTCTGAATTATGCATTGCTTCTCCTTCATTAGCTTTTCTAATAACAGGTTCTTGATGACATTCACTGCTTGATTCTTTTCTCCTCCAAACTTGAAAATAGGTTCTTCTAAATGGTCTTCTATCAAATCCTCTTTCATCTCTTCTGTATCCTTCACTGTGATAAGACTTATGACTCCTGTCATTTCTCCCACTGTAGTTTGAATTACTGTCCTTGTTTTGCTCTGCATAAGGTCTTATTTCTTTGTATCCTAATCCAACAGATTTTCTTCTCATTTTATCCCAACACATCCTTTTAGAATGATTCCTTAATCCACAAAACTTAAAAGGGTATAGATCCCAACACAATTCCTTTTCATGCCCTCGTCTATTGCAATGTGAACAATGCATACCTCTTCTTCCTTGATTTATTTTGTTTGAATTTGCAACAACATCCTTACCTCTATCATATCCAAGGCCTTCACTTCTTGATCTGATTACTAGTTCAATAGGTTCTGTAATTCCTTTCTAATGTTTTCCCAATCCTTGTCCTTCATATCTCATTCTCTACATGATTTTGAAACCAATACCATCACCAACAACTGCAGGTTCAGTCACACTGTCATCTTTAATCTCACTGTCTAAAGAAACTTCTACATCATCACACAAATCATTAGTATCACAAGAAACATCACAATGTTTAGGTTTAGATCTTAGACTTTCATTCTCTTTTCTGCATACTACAAGTGATTACTCCAACTGATTAACTTCTTCCTTCAATCCTGATATTTTATTCTTTTGCAAATTATTTTCCTTTTTCAATTCTTCCAAACTTTCTTCTAGATCTCTATTCCTCTTTTCCACCTTCCCAAACAACTTAAATCCTTCTTATAAGTCTGTAAATCTCTTTTCAACATCTTCAAACAACTTCAACTCTGCTTCTAATTCCTCATTCCTTCTTCTTGCATTATTCAGTTCTTCTTCAAGGGCATCATATTTATCTTCTCCTAGTTCTTTCATCCTTTCCAACAACTCTAAATTACATCTTTTAATTTCACATAATTCTTCTTCCAATATATCCTTTTCACACATTAGGGTTTCATTTTCTTTCTTCATCCTCTTTCCAATTTTCTCCATTGAAACAAGTCAAATAAATAACTTAATTTTAAAAAGCTTAGCCAAATCCTTCTTGCCTTTATCTTCTTTAGTGATGACTCTTGTTACTTCTAGGGTTTCACACTTCTTTTAATACTTTCTTCCTTCCCAATAGGTTCGCAACCAACCCAGCAGATTTGAAACCAACTCTAATACCACTTAATGCAGTCAAGGTAGGAGGGTCTAGTGAGGGACTGTCCAACCTTGCAGCCTACTGAATTAACACTGTGGTCTTAATGGATTTGCAACAGAAAATAACAAATAATCAACAAAAAGATAAAAGATATCCATGAACACATAACACAAGATGTATCTTGGGAAAACCCTAACAGGGAAAAACCTAGCCTTCAAAGCTCGTTCTTCTTATATTATGATCACAAAATACATTACAAATGTCACTTGAGCTTTTACAGATGTTAGGCTATAGCCCAGGGTTACAAAAGATTTATATAATAACACTCTTTCATGATTTCTTTCTTCTATGTCTCAATTCTCTGCTCTACAACTCCTTCTGCTTCCTACTCTGCCTTTTACTCTGTTTTGCTACTCATTCAGATCAAACAACTTATGATCTTGCTTTGTATCTCTGTGCTATTGATCACTGTCTAGAAACAATCCTTTATCTCTTATTTATATCCTCCGCAAGCTTTCTAAACATCAACAAGTCAGCTAATTGCAATGGCTAGTTAGGTAACATGTAGACATGGATAGGTAGGACCTAAACCCAGGGTATTGCGACCCTGGTATCTAAAACTTCATGCGGATCTCCATGAAGGTCAGTCAGGTCCTATACTTTATTGAATACTATTCCTTTAAGCTCTACAAGTCACAGAATTGCTCCGCAAGCTGATTAGACTTCACTGAACACTATCAGCTCTGCTCTGAGAAAACATGTGAAAACAGGTAATCTTCTGATACCGATATCTCTCCAGAATCGAACCCAAATGATCTAAATTTTGGATATGTTGTAGATGACTATGTCTAAATGCTAAGTCTAGCTCCACAGCCTCTGATATGCAAATGCGATAAAATGTGGTATTCTCCAAGGTCGCTTTCTCAATACTCTGCAACTTACTGTCAACTACCTCAATTGTTCTAAATTCTTCTGGATGCTCCTACATCAAGAATTCCTTGATGTGGTCATGAGGGTCTCCTTTTCCTTTGTACTTATCAAAATTTGGCATTTTGAAATGTTGAGGAAAAGGTGTGATGGCAATGTTTATATCAAATGGATAGGGACATAAGTCTTCAAACTTATAATGTTGCTTTTGGGTCCCTAGTTGGATGTTTTTGAGTGTTTTTTTCATCTCTTTCCATTCTTGGTCAAAAGGATTAGCAAGAGGTGGTTGTGGCATGTGTGGGTATTGTTGTGATCATGATTGTTGGTGTTGGGGATGGATGTATTGTTGTTGTTGGATGTATGGAGGTGGTCTCATAGTTTGTGTATAAACATGGTACCCATATGGAATGTTTTGTTGGTTTTGGAGTGGTGGTTGTTGTTGAGCGACATATGGATTTTGCATCAAGGACCCATGGGGAGTTTGTTGATGCATGGAGGATTGATATGTGTGAGTGAGGTTTTTATAGCTCATCAAGGGATTTTGTCTTTGATTGAGTGGATTAGAGGTTTGGATGGACGTTTGTGTTGTGGGCGGTAGCATTGTTTGAGTGATTATCTACCTTTGAGGGATATTCAAAGGAGGAAGGGGTTGTGGAACGCGATTGGTGTTGGATGGGTCTCGAGGAATTTTGGTCATATTTTGTGCGATGAAAATCTTTGGATTGGCGGGCATGTTCGGATAGAGCAGCATATGAGAAGGCATTCCATAAGGTTGTTCCGATACTTGTGGTTGTGATTCAATATTGCGCCCTATGTTTTGATAGAGGGTGTGGACGGCGTTGGTGTTGGATGCATAGCTAGCCCATGGGTTGTCATAAATGGGTTCGTTGGGATTAGGGACATGTCCCCCTGGTTGATCTTGAATGGATGATGGGGGTTTGTCGTGGAAAATGTTTTTAAGTTTATCATGGTCAAATGAGTATGGAAGGTGTGCATCATATTCAATGAGACGTTCAAGGAATTCATATTTATGGTTGTCAATGAATTGGTCAAATTTGTTGTGTAATCCCTTTTCATTGAGAAAATTGACAAAGGTGGTAGAATATGGGTGATAATGAGTGGATGTTTTACCCACTTCAGGTTGGTTGACATATCCCTCCATGTTAATTGTGGTAGAGTCATGAGGAGAGAGAGGTTGGTAGCGTGCATCCATTTTCTTCTTAGCTTGTGATCGCATGATGGGAGGCATAAAAGGTGAACTTGGGTAGGATTTGGCTGATGAGGTACCAATGATGATGAATGTGGATTTGACTCTAAGTTTATAATCTAGATCAAGATGATTGAAAGATCACTGATTGATCCTATATACTTAGGGTGGACAAAGAGCCTAAGAAAAAGGATGATAGGATTATCTTACTTGGGGTAGACAAGACACACCAAGAAAAATGGGATTTATTGAAATCAACTAACTTAGGAGTTGTCTAAGTTCCCAAGTTAATTTATTCAACAGGATTATGATGTCTAGTTTATACTAAACTTAAGATAGACAAAGTCTTAAGCTTAACACAAACAAAAGGATGATTTGATCTAGATTCTAACCTTAGGATTTGGATGGGATTTTGATTGATTTCAGAATTGGATGTGGATTGATTTTGGATTCGGATGATATGGTTGGATAAGGATTTGAGTTGATTTGAGGATAATGATTGATTATGGATTGATAGGGATTGATTAAGGATGGTAGGATTGATTAAGGATGGTAATGGATGACAAACAAAGATTTGATTAAGGATGGATTAAGGATGATGATTGATCAAAGATAAGGATAATGATAGATTATTGCCTAAGGATGATGATTATGGATGACAATGGTTGAATTAATTAAGGATTGATTATTGATGAGGAGTGATTATGGATGTTAGTGGATGATAATCAAGGATTTAATTAGGGATGGATTAAGGATTAGCCAAGTAGCACAAGGACAACAATGGTGATTATGGATGACAAAGATTGGATTAATTAAGGATTGATCAAGGATAATCAAAGGTTATGATTGACAATGGGTTAGGAAGGGTGATTAAATGGAAGGTAGTGATGATTAGGGAATGGATTATGGGGACTAATAATGGACTAAGACTAATTAACTATGGATGGCTTGGATAAACTAGTGAGGATGATGACAAGGATAATGATCAATGATTAAAGTTGGATCACAAGCTAAGAGGGACAAATGGACGTGGATATGGATGAGGGGGCATGTAATGTCAAAGGATGATGTGGAAAGAGGATTTTTGACAACCAAAAGAACAAAATTTTGATTTCTTTAATGGCATTGAAAATGGGTGTTGATTCAGGACACTGAGTGTTGATTCAAAAATTGAGCATTGACTTGTAGGAAATGGACGTTGTTTTGCTCAATGGGTGTTGATTCAGGATAGTGATGGTATCTTGTGATTTTCAAGTTATTGGATTGGATTTTTGGCAAGATTTTCACATACAACAATCACAATGGTTGTTTAATTGACTTAAGAAGTTGGTGTGAGAGGTGGTTAGCCTTCGCGGTTCACAAATGGCTTGTACAGGTTTTGCAAAAAGAAGACACTTCAAGCACTTGAATACAACCTAGAATTAATCAAGTGGGAGTGACATATCTTATGGATCTCACAAAGTGGTCGTGGGCCAATCCCAACTCAAAGTGAATCAAGATTCCCACCCCCACTAATACCTTTGGTGCTATAGCTTGGATAGACAGGGAAAATAAGGTCCTAAACCACCTTACGCCACTCACCTTGGAGACTTTTGTCTTGCCCAAAGCATATCCTATCTCAAGTATAATGGTATGGTGAGCATCTTCCCCTCCTCTACAACAGTGCACCACAAGATATGACAGTTGAAAGGTCTTACATAGCCTTAACAAGGATTCTAGGGGTGTCCTCTAGCGTACTCAAGGAACTTGAGGCCCAAGTCCATGAACGGGGGTGTCCCAATCGACTGACGCTCAACCACTCAAGTCTTGGCAGACCAAGGGTCTTGGAGGTCTATTGCTTGGAGGTGAGAGGGTCCTTCCTTTAAAGGAGTCTTTTGATTCTCACAATATTTATATACCGCACTGGAACACGCAATTGAGGTCGTCCCTTAGGGGGATGAAATCCCCAAGCAGGCCTCCTAAGAAGAAACCACTTCCCACTTTTGATCACCCAAGATCACATGAAGCGCAAGGGGAGAGCATATGTGGAGAAATTACCCCTTCAGGTATGAAAGAAATTAAAAGGTTTGAAAATGGAATTTTGATCCCCAAGATCACCCTAAGGCGCGAGGGGAGAGCATATGTTTGATTTTCAAACCACAAGCACAACAAACAAAGTTAATTCCCACTACTCTAATTTAGTGCAACTACAACTAGTGAAGAAAAAAAAGAGATTCTTTGTCGGTGGGGCTGCAAAAAATTTGTTAGTAGTTGAAAATAAGGTCTTGGACAATTGATAAATGCTGCAACACCAACATTAATCCAAGACAAATTCTAAAAAAACTAACTTGTTGCTAACATAGAGACTAGGTGCTGATACAGAAAATATGCGTAGTTTCAAAGAAATAGACACTAAAATACCAAATGGGCGCTGATATGTAGAATTTTATACCTAACAGTGGGTGTTGCTTTGCAGAATAGGCATTGCTTTGTTGGATAGGCACTGATATACTGAAGCAAGTGCTGATATACTAAAGCAGAGTCTCCCCCTTGTAAAATTGACTTTTCCTGCAAAACAGAGAGGATAATCTGCAGAAAATGATGATTAGAAGCCTAAGGAACTCTGTCAAACCCTATGGTTAGAAAAATGCCTGAGAAAAGTTAGTTTTGTGTGCAACTAAAAATGGGAGTTGATATACTAAATAGGTGCCAATCTAGGAAATAGGCGTTGATATGCTTCTGCTAGGCACTGATGTGGGATAGTCAGCACCTCCCCCTTGTTCTTATGTATTCTACAACAAAATAGAGAGCTAACTTGCACAAAATGTTAGTAGAATTGAATTTAATACCTAATTCACAAGTATAGTTCAAAGATTTTATGAAAAACACACAAAAATGATGATTTATACCTTTGCAGAAATGGGCGTTGAAATCCTGAACACGCATTGATTTGTAGAATAGGCGTTGCTTTAAAAAAAATCAGCGTTGATCTGACCTGTCACAAGAAAACTTACAAACAAACATACAATTGCTAATGGAAAAGGTGGTGGGGGTCCCACCGAGCATGCCAAGAATGTCTACCTAAAAGATGGGATCCGAAATTGCATGCGAAATATCCTAAATTGCACCCAATCCTGAACCCAAGGGACCTCAAGATGAGACAAGATCACTACTATGCTTCTTATTAATGCACCCTATCTAAGCATACTAGTGATGATATGTCCTAGTAGATAAGAAACTATACTATGCTAGCTTAAGATTGCACTCATCTAGATAATGTTGAGCACTCAATTTGACAGAATGTCTTTACATATGATGGCTTATGAAAAATGGAGGTGGAGACCTCAATTTATAGATTTTTAGGGATGAAATTGAAGCGCTAGGATCAATTTAGAAGATCAATAGTTGAAGTTGCTTGAGGATCCTCAAGTGGAGAATTGGACAAATGGTAAGCTAGGATTGGATGAGAATTTTGCTCCAAGATTCAAGGGATGATCAGTGGATGAGTTTGCAAGTTTGAATAGCTGGATGGCTAGGATTGGGTAGGTGTATGACATGTAAGGTCTCATTTATGAAAAGTCAAGGCTTGGATTTAGTGAAGAATTTTAAATTCCATGGAGAGGATAAGTGGAATTTTAAATTAGAAGAATAGTGTCCAAATAGTGCCACATGTAATTTTAAATTTGTATGAATAGTGACACATGGAGTGGGGTGGAAGAAAGAGGACAAATGTACACATTTTGGAAGATTTGGCCATGCTTTCAAAGTACCACTTGTCATGTACATGTATGTACATGGGATGACAAGTGGACTTATAGAAACATGGGGGTTTGTAATGATGAATTAATTAAAATTAATTCATGTGCACATGTTTTAGAAGAAAATAATGATGATTACAAAAAGTAATCAAAAGTGGACAAAATATGAATTAAATAAATATGGTCGTTTATTTAATTTTTGAAGAGGGAATAATGAACTATAGTCACAAAAAATATTTAATTTTTGAACTATAGTAGAGGAATTTGATTTTTTGTGAAAGAGGAAAGGTGCAGGATAAATTAATTAAATAATTAAAATTTATTTAATTAATATTTAGGTTGAATGGGGTGATGTGGGTGAAATTGGTTTGGATGAAAGCAGATGAAAGTGGTTGTGACTATTTTTCAGATGTCTACAAGTAGTTTATGATGAATTCTACAATTTTCTCAAAACTTACTTTGTTAATACCTCCATGCCCCATAAGGTTTAAGGCTTCCCTAGCATCTTCATCTATTCCCCTTAGGAATATTATCTTACTAAGTTCTTCATCCAGACTACTGCCACATCTTCTATGGACAAACAAGAAGCGATCCACATAATCTTCCAATTTCTCATCTACTAATTGTTTCATTCTAAAAAGTTCTTTTATGTCCCTAACTCTGTAGTAATCTAGATACTTATCAAGAAAAGTAGTCTCCATTTGTCCGTATGTATGTATAGAATCAGCAATCAATCCCATGAACCAATGTAAGGTTGATTCCTTCAAGGTAGAAGGAAAGAGTTTTAACTTTTGATTGTCAATCCCATAGTCATAAGTTTGACAACGGGTTTTGAATTTGAATAGAAATTGGTCTGGATCTTCAGAAGACTTTCCTCTAAATGTTGGTAATACTGAGGGGGATATGTGTTTTCATGGGTGGCTCATTTCTCTTAGGAGTTAAAGAAATTGGATACGAGAATGTTCTATTGTTTGGCTCATCTTCCCCCATAATGTTATCTTCCATAGTGATGGAAAGTCTGGGGACTGTGTACAGTTCTAGATTTGATGAATGTTTTGATATTTCTTTTAGGTTGGACCCTAATGGTGAATGTGGTTCTTTTGACGGGCAAACTGGAGGTCTTTTTATAAAGTTGCCTAAGGAGTCTTTAGGCCTACTCATAAACTATAGGAGTTCTAATGCTCTTGGTTGAAATAAACCCTACCAACACCTTAACTTACAAGATCTATAGTTATTTTCTCTGGCAATGGCGCCAAAAATGATAGGGTCATCGTAGTTGTCAAAATTTCCTATCATTAATCTTTATCAATCTGGGTTCTCAAGCTGTTTGCGGTAATATTTCTTCTTCTTTCAGGGTTTTTAATGTTGTGATTCTATTCTAAATTGAAAATGGAAATCAAATTCTAATCTAAAATTTTATCTTATTCTGTGCAAATGTAAAGAGTCATGCTGAATTACAATCTACCTACTGCTAATAGAAACACACATATTGAATTGAATGAATTAAATCAATCCCAATCTACACTAGTCCCAATTGAAACACATACAAAAATGAATGCTAAAATAGAATTGAAGCAAATACTCAATTGAAATCAAAGTTGGAAAGGAAGGCTCGATCTACACTAAACATTCATGCTTAACAAAATTATTGCTGAACAAGATCAATGTTGGCAAAGTAAATATTTTTATGATTTTCTTTTAATGACCTACAGGTAAACGACAACAAAAGAATAATACAGAGACTACTTTAGTCACATCACAAAGGAACATCTAATTCTTAATACACATCAAAGAAATATAATCACAAGAAGTGAAGTACAGGTAGATCACCTCCTTTGGGTGGAGTGGGCCCAACTCCCCTTCTAGAAGAATTTGCCTACACTAACACCAATGGAAACCCATATGGGCATGCTTACATGAAGGAGAGCGAGAAAACTATCGTTGGAAAACAATGCTAGAAAAATAGAAAGAAAAGATGGAACTAGTTTCTACTCTCCTGGTTCGTTATTATACACTTAAGCCTTATTCCATAAACTAGACTAAATTGAACTTAAGACTAAATAAAATTAAACTTTCTTCTACCTTTATTCTTAAGACTAATAGTCTCTTATTGAAAACAAAAGATGCCAACAATTCAACCAAAAGGGAATCCTTGATTGAAGGCATGAGGCAATGAAGATGAGGCCTAGATTAGAGGAAACTTTAGTAAAGAGGAGCTTTAGTTATTTGGGTGGTTCATCCTTTGAACTGGAGAGAACAAGGTGTAAAAAAAATTGAAGTTAGCTAGGAGTTGTGATGACCAGTTGGGCAATTGGAGTTGCCATGTTCCTTATGCGGCATATGTCGAGGTTGAAACTAATCACTTAACCTATCGAGAAATCACCAACTTGGAAGAGGGATGATCGATGGTGGTGCAAGGTGATACTCTGAAGCTATCTAGAGATAACTGTCTTCTTTTTATGGTTAGCTTCAGAGAGATCCGAAACGTTCAGTCCAAAAGTTTAGTAGTTGTCTTTGTCACAAGATCATAAACATATATGTGTATAGACAAGAAATCATAGCAACAATCAATAGATTCAACCTTTGAAAAATAAACACCAAAACACAACATTCATTCATTCATAGATAAATAATAATGTTTTAAGTGTACTAAATCTATAGAAATAAAGAAGTATTGCAATGTCTATATGAAAATAAAACACATTTATTAGGGAGCATCAGCACTTTATTTCAATGCATTTACACATCTAAAAACTGCTTATAATAGATGGGGGCAGTGGTTTTATTTTATTAAAAAATCATTTTTTTTTAAAATATCTTTTTTTGTTAAAAAGAAAAAAATATTGATGAGGGAACACCACCACATAGCTCCCAAAGGCGGTTGTGGGGGTAGTATCCCTCCCAAGTCCCTCTTTAAAGAGGCGGCAAGGGTGTGTTGGGCCTCATCCCTGTCACCTTGACTAACATGACAAGGGGTATAGGCGGTACAAGGTACCCACCGCCTCCAAAACCTTTTTAATTAAAAACAAACAATTACCAGCGTTGGGTTGCTCTATACAAATGCCCTTCTGATATTTTTTTATTTTTTAGTAATATTTTTTTTTACAAAGTGCATTTAAAAAAGTATTTGTTAACTATGTTAGGTCATATGGTCTGATGCAGGAGCATCCATTGGTGTAAGGGCAATTTTGCATCACCCAAAAAATGATGATTTTGTTCTTTGTTATTTTCAATTTTGGTATTTTCGGATACCCAATTGCTTGAATAATGATGTAGAACCTTCAATTTTTCCAACCTGCTAAAAATAACAAACTGCTATTTTATAAAAAGTTTGCATTTGATCATGTATGGAAGCGGAAATTTACTCAAAGCTTCGGAATTGAAAAATATAACCTTTGGTGAAGGAATTGGCCAAAGATCACTTGTGGGCTGAAAGATATTAAAGTTTCTGCTTCTTTAAAAACCCCTAAAAAAGTTTCAAAGTCAAATATGAGGCACTTAGAAGCCCCGTACAGCCCCGAAAATCAACAGAATTGGCAAAGCATATTTGAAAGGTGTAGAGTACTTCACAAGATTTCCAATATATCAAACGGTTCGTCAATCGGACACCCAGATCAAAAGTTATGGCTCTTAGAAGTTGACCTATTTTTAGAGGGAGTTACAAATTTTGAAATTTTGGCTGGAAGGCACCAAAAAGGGCTATTTATGAACATTTTTGGGAATCATTTGGGTAGTAGAGAAAAGGGGAAAAGTGGTGAGTCAGGGAAAGGAGGGAAAATAGAAACCCTAGCAGTTTCAAGCTACAGAAGGTAGAAGGTTCCCGAATCAAGAGAAAGGAAGCTATAATGTGTTGCAACTGATTGAGGATTCATCCTCTAGTTTGATTCCAGTTTCTATAATGTAATTTTTTGTTTAGTTCAATAAAAGAACATTCATATTTTTGTGTGCAATCTGTGTTATTGTGTGTTCTAGGATTGACCCCCTCATCAAGTGGTACCAGAGCAAGGGTTCTTGAGTGTGTACCCAGATCATCGATCATGAGGCAATTTGCACTAGGACTTGAGGTTGTGGGTTTGTTGTAGAGATCAAAATGTTTCCACGAAGAAACTATGTTGGGGGAAATGCTTTGACAAAAGAGGGTTTTAGAGCCCTACAAAGGCAAATTGATGCATTGCAAGAGGAGCTATGAAGAGGGTTTGAGCCAATAATAAGAGAAGAAAGTGAAGATGAAGCTGAAGAAGAAGAGCTATATGAGGAAGAACAAGATGCCATAGGAGATCTTGTGCAAGTTAGGTTGTTGAGGGCCATTTCAAAGATTGGGAAGAGGCCTAGGATTGAAGTTTCTACCTATTCTGAGGATCTGAATCCGGAAGAGCTTATTTATTGGATAAACGACATGGAGGTATACTTCGAGTATGAAGATGTGCAGGATCTAGAACGGGTCAAGTTTGCACAAATGAAGTTGAAGGGCCATGTCAGTATTTGGTGGAAGGAGGTCCAGTTAGAGAGAAATAGAAGAGGAAAAGGAAAGATTACCAAATGGGATCAGATGGTGGGCAAACTAAAGAAGCAGTTCATTCATGTGGACTATGAGTTGGAGTTGTTGAAGAAGTTGCAAGGATTGAAGCAAGGTAACAAGTCTGTTAAGGAGTATACAGAAGAGTTTTATAAGATTATTATCAGAACAGGCCATGCAAAGGCCAACAAGGAGAAGGTAGCTAGTTACATTAATGAGTTGAGGCCAAGTATTCAAGAGAAGTTGATCCTGGTCAGAATGACCACCATAGAAGATGCATACCAATTTCCTCTGAAGGTGTAAGAGAAGCTAAATAAAATATTTGAATGCAAGCAAAGAGGAAGAGGTCATGGCAGAAGGACTGGTGGAAGATCCTATGGAGGACAAAATGAAGATCAAAATAAAAGTGAAGAAGTAGGCACTAGTCAAAATTAGAAAGGAGATAATGCCTACCACCCTTGTGACCAAAACAATGGTGAGAAAAGAGGAAGAGGAAGAGGAAGACCTAGGCAAGGACCTGGAAGAGAAGGTTTTAGAGGAACCTATTTCCAATGTGGAGAAGAAGGACATCAAGCCTATGAGTACCCCCAACATCAAGGAAGGACAAATAAAAGACTCGAAGGTAATGCACAAGTTACACATGTAGATGAAGATGCGCAGTCTAAGAATTCTGAAGATGCTGAAAGGGGAGAAATCCTAGTTGTCAGAAGAACCTTGTTAAATGAGGAGAAAGAACCATATCAGAGGAAGAGTTTATCCTCATAAGGTGCAAGTGTAAAGGTAAGTGTTATGATATTATTATTGACAGTGGAAGCACTAATAATCTTGTCTCAGATGAGATGGTTAACAATTTGAAGTTGACAAGGAGAAGGCATTCACATTCATATCAGATTGCATGGTTGCAAAAGGACCATAGAGATTTGGTTAATGAGTAGTGTTTAGTCAAGTTCAAAATTGGATACTACCATGATGAGGTGTTGTGTGACATCATTCTGATCGATGCATGCCATATGCTATTGGGAAGGCCATGGAAGTATGATAGGTGTGTTGTCCATGATGGCCATGCAAACACCTATTCCCTAATAAAGGATGGAGTTCATCATAAGTTGAAGCCCTTGAAGGAGGTGGAAGAAAAGGTATGTAGTACTACCAGAATTTTCTTGGTAGATGGTAGGAGTTTTTGGATGGTATGAAGCACAAGTGTCATTGCTTTTCATTGATTCCTAAGATCAACTAAGAGAAATGTAAAGATGTAGCAGCAGAAGTCTCAAACATGTTGGAAGAATTTTAGGACATTGTCTCTAATAATGTACTAGAAGGTTTACCACCAATGAGGAAGATAAGTCACCAAATGGATTTGATACTAGGAGCTAGTTTTCTGAATAAGGCATCCCATAGAATGACTCCTACAGAGAATGAAGAGCTGAACAGACAAGTTCACGAGATGTTAAGGACTGATAAGGGAGAGCCTAAGTCCATGTGTGGTACTTGCAGTACTAGCACCGAATAAAGATGGGGAGTGGAGAATGTGTACAAATTCCAAAGCCATCAACAAAATTACAATCAAGTACAAATTTCAATTGCCAAGGATGGATGATATTATGGATTGCTTGAGCAGAGCCAAGTACTTTACAAAGATTGATCTGAAGAGTGGATATCACCAAATCTGAATCAGAGGAGATGAATGGAAGACAACCTTCAAGACTAAGGAGGGCTTGTACGAATGGTTAGTCATACCATTTGGGCTAACCAATGCATCAAGAAAATTTATGTGGCTCATGAATGAGGTGCTAAAAGAGTTTTTGGGTAAATTTGTCATCATTTATTTAAATGTTATTTTGATTTTTAGTAAGACTTTGGAGGGGCACCTGATGCATGTTTGAAAAGTTTTTGAGAAGCTGAGGGAGAAAAGTTGTTGATTAATCTGAAGAGATGTAGTTTTGTGAAGGAGTTGGTGTACTTGGGATTTGTTATCTCAACTGAGGGTTTTAAAATGGATATAGAGAAGGTGAGGGCTATCATTGAATGGCCTACCCCAATGAGTGTTACAGAGGTATGATCTTTTCATGGTTATGCAAGTTTTAATAGAAAATTTATCAAGAATTTTGGTAGCATTTGTGCATCCCTAAATGAGACAATGAGAGGGAATAGAAAGGATTTTAAATGGACTACAGGAGTAGCCAAGAGTTTTGATACATTGAAGCAGAAAGTCACAGAGCAACATGTTTTGGCACTTTCATATTTTAATAAAGTATTTAAGGTAGATTGCAATGCTAGTGGTAGTGCTAGAGGAGCTATTTTGAGTCAAGAAGGTAAGCTCATTGCCTATTTCAGTGAGAAGCTTAATGATAGTATTGAGAGTGCTTCTGGCTTCAACTATGTATGTTTTTGTTTCAACGTTTCATATCATACTCAATGGTCCATCGTCGGAAAAGTATTAAGTTTATGATCAGGATTTTTATGCTATAGTTCAGGCTTTGAAGAAATGGAGGCATTATTTTTTGTTGAAAGAGATTGTTTTATATACTCATCATTAGGCTTTGCATTATCGTAATAGTCAAGGAAAGTTAAAACAAAGACACTTAAAATGGGTTGATTTTTTGCAGAGTTATACTTTTGTTTCGAAGCATAGGAGTGGAAGGCCAAATAGAGTTGCAGATGCCTTAAGTAGAAGGCAAAATTTGTTGACATAGATGAAGATAGAGGTCATTGGGTTTAATGAACTCAAGAATTTATACCCTGAAGATCCAGACTTTGCAGAGGTCTGGAAAGCTTGTTTGGATCATGTTACCATGGATAGGACGAGATGGTTGGATTACATAATCCAAGATGGTATGTTGTTCAGAGGAAACCAGTTGTGCATTCCGAGGAGTTCCATGAGAGAGAACCTAATTAAAAAGAAGCATAGTGGAGGGTTGGCATGACACTTTGGTCGAGATAAGACCATTGTTCTTGTTAGTGAGAATTATTACTGGCCACAATTGCATCAAGATGTGAAGGAATTTGTGCAAAGTTGCAAAGTATGCCAGATGGCTAAAGGAGTGAGTTAGAATATTGGGCTATATCAACCATTACTTGTACCAGATGGGCCATGGGAGGATATCAGCATGGACTTTGTTCTTGGTTTACCGAGGACACAGAGAGGGCATGATTAAATATTTGTGGTGGTTGACAGATTTTCAAAGATGGCACATTTCATTTTGTGTCAGAAAACTAGTGATGTTGTTCACATTGTAGAGTTGTTTTTTAGAGAGGTGGTTAGACTACATGGTCTACCAAGGAGTATAGTTTTAGATAGAGATACCAAGTTTGTTGGGTATTTCTGGAGGACCTTATGGAAGAAGTTGAAGATTGATTTGAAGTTCAGTTCTGCACATCATCCGCAGACTAATGAATAGACAAAGGTAGTAAATCAAACTTTGGGCAACCTGTTGAGATGCTTAGTAGGAGATAAGTCCAAGGGATGGGATTTGATATTACCATAGGTAGGGTTTGCATATAACAATTCTATCAATAGGAGTACTGGTAAATCACCATTCCAAATTATATATGGGAGTAGTCCAAGAAATTCTTCTAAGTTGAGAAAGTAGACAGAGGAGAGAAGAGTAGTGCTGAGCCTGAAGACTTTGTAGAGCACCTAAAGAGCTTGCATGAAGAGGTACAATAGCATATTAATAAAATGAATTCTCAGTACAAGGCTAAGGCAGATCAGAAGCGAAAGTTTAAGGAATTCAAGGTTGGTGATGAAGTCATGGTTCAGCTAAGGAAAAAAAGGTTCCCAATGGGGACATATAATAAGTTGGAGATGAAGAAATTTGGACTATGTAGGATCCTGAAGAAGCATGATTCAGGAAATGCATATGAGGTCAAGCTGCTAAGTGGAATCAACATTTCTCCTATGTTCAACATTGTTGATTTAACAGAGTATCATGAAGGTGGCACAAAGGATAGACCAACAAAGAACAGTGGAGTATCCCAACATCTTCTTCGAAGGAGGAGATAGAAGAAATCCTGGATAGCCGTGTGGGAGGAAGTACCCAGAACATATAATATGAAGAATATCTGGCTAAATGGAAAGGAAGGCATGTTGAAGACTCTTCCTAGTTGTCTAAGGCAGAGGTTGACCATTTGGGCTTTCCTCAAAGACTTGAGATGTGAAATGGTCAGCTCTCAAATTATCCTGGGTGTTTGATGCAGGAGCATCTAGTGGTGTAAGGGCAATCTTGCATCACCAAAAAAATGATGATTTCTTTTTGTTATTTTCAATTTTGGTATTTGTAGAGCTAAACTCTACATTTTTAGTTTTCTTTTTTATCGCGGCTCAATGTTTCATTTTTAGTTGTTGCTCAGTTTCTTCAGTTTCTGGTGATGTTTATTTCCTGTATCATGTCACTGCAAAGAAATGCTCTAAGTAATGCAGATAGTGCCACGTGGGATGGAGTTTCAGAGAAGTTATAATAATTTCTAAGTGTCACAAATGGTCATGCATATTTTCTTTATGCTTTGTAATTTCCAAAGGATGCCAGAATGTGCCACATATCCAATTTCTATATTTCTCTTTGAAGTTGTTTCATGAGCGCAGAGTGCACCATGTGTCGCTACTGCGGGCCTTGGTGAATAGTTTCTTTTGATACAGCTTGTTGCTGGAAGTTGCCAAGTGTCCTTGTATTGATATTGTTGGGAGCTGCCATGTGTATCCCTTTTTATTAGCTTTAATGGTACCGAGACATATGTGGTGGGCCCTAGATGTTATGACACAATTTTTAGGATGTTGCGGAGGGTGCCACGTGTTGTATGCGGGAGATAGCACCAAAGAGGCTATTGATGCTATCGGAAGTTGCCACATATATTTCTTTTGTAGTTTCAGTTGATGCCAGAAGATGACAGGTGTCATCTCCGCGGAGCTTTGAGGGACTCTTTTATAAATCTTTAGAAACAGCCAAAGACGCCACATTCCTATTACTACTTCAGACGGATGGCGTCGCGTGTCACTCATTTATGTTAAGCTATAAGATTAAAGAAACATATGGTGGGTCCCGCAAAATGAAGCTGTAGTTTATAAGTGATACGGTGAGTGACATGTGTCATTACCGCAGTTGTTTAAGGCATAAAGTAAATAGCTTTCAGGATTGGTGAAGAACGCCAAGTGTCTCAGTTTTGGTTCTTGGGTGCTGCCATGTGTCAAGTTTCAAGTGTGGTGGATGGCGACGGGTGGTAACTGTAGACACCCAAATTTGTCCCAACTTTGTCCATGTCTTGCAACACCTTGTTAAAACATTATCCTAGACATCATAAGCCATTTTGTCCTAAATCCCAACTTAATCCCATCCTTATCCTACTTAGCCAATTAATTAAATAAATTTTATTTATTTAATTAATTTCCCTCACATATCCCAACTAATTCAAATTTTTATTTGAATTAAGTTCCCCACTATCCAATTAATTAAATAAATTTTATTTATTTAATTAATATCCAACTCATATCCCAACTAATTCAAATATTTTATTTGAATTAAGTTCTCATCATAAGCCGACTTTCCAATTAATTAAATAAATTTTATTTATTTAATTAATTTATCTTATCATTTTAGCCGACATGTGTGCCTCTTTCATTTAAAAAAGATAAGTGGTACTACAGCCTTTTATTTAATATCTTTTATATGTAGTACTTTTTATGTACACAAGCACACATGAGCCCTATTCTCCTTGACACTTGTCAAATGACTACAACTCCCTTGAAGAGTGGGAATACCTAATCAATCCTAGCCGTCCACATCAATCAATTAGTTTTTTAATCTCAGCCGTCCATTGGAACCAAGCCTTTTCTATAAATCATACCCCTCATAAGCCATTAACAGGCATTGAGCTTCAAGTACCATTATTCTGCCAAATTTTCTATAATGCATTGAGCTTCAAGTACCATTATTCTATCAAATTTTCTAGCATGCATTGATCCTCAAGTATCCACATGCTGTTGAAATATCATTAGAGCCTTTGCATCCTTTATTCTAGCATCTTCATCTTAATGTTATGCTGCAGAAGTGAGCATCCAACATTCCTCCAACAATAATCCTTCAAAATCTTGCATGCTCATGCGAGGTGGAGAAGAGCAATGGAGATAAATCGAGCATAGCGTGGAGATCGATTTAATTTGGAGGTCGTTTGCAGTGTGAAAATATCAGATCTTTACCGACTGTACCGTTTCCATAAATCCGCATTTCTGGGTGCAAATCAGGGAATTTTTCTGATTTCTTTACATTTTCGGAAAGCTCTCTAAAAATTAATGGGGGTCTCTTCTTTGATTTTTTAATTTTAAAACTAAAAATCTATCGAAATAATCAAATCTAATTCGGCTATGCATCTAAAATTATAATTTTCCTTGCCTGATGAGCCTATTTTTTATGCCTGCATTATAATATCATTTTTTTTTATGTTGTAGGTGATCATAAGGAGCTGGAGCAGCATTGGCATCAACATTTACAACAATTTGGATAGCGAATTAACCAGGTGCCATCATTTCATTTCTCATCTTCTAATCATTGTTTGCAAACACATTTGGATTTTGGGCATAAAATGAACAATTGTTTGCAAATTCACATCAAAACATTGGGCTAAAACAAACCATTGTCTTTCATCACATTTGGATTTGGGACTTAAAACAAACAAGTGCTTGCATTATCTTCCACACATTGAATTTCTAAGGTTAATGAACCCCATGCGAGTGTGACCAAGTAAATGTGTATGCTCTCTCCTCGCGTCCCAACACGAACTTGGAGATCAAAAACATTTACTTGTGTTGCTTTTGTTAAACCTTAGAGAGGCCTGCCTTGGTATCCACCCCAAGGGAACGACCTCAAGTGGTACTTTCATCCGGTCCGCTATAAAAATCAGAGGATAAGGCAAAAGCCAAGTCTAACCGGTATTAGCGCTCACCATACAGTGCTAACTCGAAAGGAGGTGTACCTTTGTGTATATTAAAACTCCTAGTAGGGTTAGTTAAAGTCTTAAGTGGCTTGCTGGATGCTCGTGGGGTGCCGGTCCCCCGGATTTTCATTAGAACCTCCTTGTGATAGTGGCCTTGCCTTAACTAGGACTTGTTGAGTGTCTTCACGTGCTTGCGTAACCATCATCACATTCTTTCAAACTAACAACTTGCTTATGTGTCTTGCGTGAGTGATTCATGGGTGTATATGCATAATCATTTGTTTTAATATTGCCACATCAAGCTCTAAACAACCAAACACATAAAGACAAGTCATCCTACACATTCTTCCAATAACATTCAAACCCAATCACTTTCATCCCAAACATAGCCTAGTCATCATCCAACCCTTCATATCCACATCATCATCTAAATCCCTAAACAAGCACTTGTTAAAAGGACTTAAGGCATACACTTGGGTGACAACATGTTTACACTAGAGAACCTAGAAATCAAATTCCAAAGATTCCTCCAAAATCTTTATCAAGGATCACAACCCCTAAACCAAGATGCCATTGAAACATTACAATTCTTCATCCAAAGAGCTCAACCCCATGTAAGCCATTCATCTCAACTACAACACTTCGTAGCCCAAGTTCAACACCTTTTAGCCACTAGTCAAGCTCGATAAGTACAACAATCCTTAGCCATTCCATACCAACCCAATCCACCTTATAGCCACATGTCATATCCATCCACTTCTTATCAACTTAATCCACCTATCCACCAAGTCAATGCCACATCAACCTATGAATATCCACCTCAAGTTTATCCAATCCATCATGTCATTGTGCCAATGCACTACCAAGCCCATCCACAAGGCAATCAAGTGATATCACAAGAACAACATGCAAGTCCCAATGGCCCCTTGTACATAAACCAAATGAGTGCAAGTTATCTTATGCAAGACTTAATTACCTTTGACAAGGGAGATACCGATCTAGAGTGGCCTTCATCATCTAATCACCCACCAACACATGAGCCAACTAATCCTATCCCAACACCACCATGTGATCCCATTCCTAGTCCATTAATCCCTCTATCTTCCAAACCACCAAGCCCTCCATTACCTTCATCACCATGTCATTCTAATCCTTCACCAAAGGATGCGGCTGAGATAGTTTTACAAAGGATGCTTGAAGCAAAACTCATTGAACTACCCCCCATCAACCCATGTGAAGAAAGTCCATATGATGAACATGATTATTGTGCATACCATAGGACCAAAGGACACAATACAAATCAATGCCCAATATTTATTCTAATTGTTTACAAGGTGTACCTACCTACAATAAGAAATCATGCCACATCATCCCAATCCCATGTGTCACACCTATCTAGTCCAAACCCTAATCCATCCAACCCAATTAGCCCTCAACCTAATCCTAATCATAAGCCTACAACACCATCCACCCTTATCATCCATCCATTATATTGCCCATCCACTCATACCCTTGCAAAGGATGTGATCCATTGGCTACTAGCAAGGAATAAACTACCTCCATGTCAAACACGCATTCATGAGCCTACCAAAGAACTTCCAAAGTTCATGTCCAATCATATAATCCCATCATGTGGTCCACCTATCCTTGAGCCTATCCACGAGCCTTCCATTAACATACCTAGCCCTTCAAGCCCATCATGTGACATACAAGCCATCAAGCCTATTTGCAAATCTTCTATCATTAATCCAAGTCAAGAGTCATCATGTTCTCATGTTGTTGACCAAGAGCCTATCCAAGAGTCATCTACTTCCATTCAAGCAACCCAAGAGGTATGTCAAATGTTTAATCCTAAGCATGTGGAAACATTAAGCCCTAGTCCAACTCAAGATCAAAATTCTTTCATGCAACCCATCCATAACATTTACCTTCTTTATGATCAAGATGATACCTATGAAGAAGCTATCCATGAGCACCTTGATCCTATCCATAATCCTATATCTATCTATGAGAAAGATATCCAAATTGCTCCTAGTCATCTGCCATCTAGCCCTATCTATAATGAGCAAACATCCACTTGTCATGATGAGACACTTGTCCCCCAAGTAAGCATAAAAGATCAAACAAATAACTTAGATCTTAGCGAACATAATGCTACTCAAGATCCTAATGATCCTCCTTCCACATCAACCATCAATTCCACTTCAAGTCCACCATCATGTCCTAGTGGTCTTACAACCTTTGTCCATGAGTGTTCCTCCTTAGGACAACAACGACCTTTATCCACTTCACCTTCTCCATCCAATAACAAACTCAAGTCTAGTGTTCAAACCACACCAAGTCCTATAGTCAATCGCATACTCCAAAACATGAACTACCAAGGCAAAGGTCTAGGTCTTTATAAACAAGGTATTTTGGAGCCAAACCATGTCAAGGTCCCTCCATGCTCATATGGCCTTGGATACACACCCCAAGTTAAAAAAGCTAAAGATGTTGGTAATTCCTCCATCTATCCTAAGCCCACTTTCCATCACAAACCACATCATGTTCCCAAAACATATGTTGCCATTCCAACTCCATCATCCTATAAATGTCAAAAGCATGTGACCATACACCTTCCACCATCCACTTTGCCTCCACTTTTACCAACTCCAAATATCCCTCCATCCACCTTGCCACCATTGCTTCCAACACCTAACATACCTATCATTCATAAGTATCCTTACATCCCTAATCCTGGCCAACAAAAGCACACATCATTTAAGCATAAAGCTTCCAATCATTCCATCCACTCCACCCACCCCATGGGATTCAAAAGCAAAAATTTTGATGCCTCTACTTATAAAACCAAAAATCTAACTAAAACTCCTAAGGACCCTCATGCCTTAGGGTATCAATGTGAAAAGTCTCTAAATCATCCATCTTCTAAGCAAAGTACCTTCAAAAAGCTATCCAAACCCTTACCTCCAAATGCAAAGCCCAAAAGCAAAATGGTTTGGGTTCCTAAGCAAATAGCTAGCAAAGCAAATGAGGCATCCTCATCCACATCTAAACATCTATCTAAACCCTTACCTCCAAATGCAAAGCCCAAAAGCAAAATGGTTTGGGTTTCTAAGAAAATAGCTAACAAGTCAAATGAGGCATTCTCATCCACATCTCAAGAATCCCAATCACCTATCTCCATCCAAAAGCCTACTTCCATCCAAAACTTCCATTCCCTTCAAAAATCCCACAAGCAAAGCAAAAGCACTAAAAATACTAAATCTATGTGGGTTCCTAAATCACTTCATCAACCATCTCCTAAGCAAACATCTCCATTGCTTCCTACACCACCATCCAATCACAAGCTTCAATGTTTAACATGGTGTGTGCAACCATTGGTCATCGTTCCCTTCCACTCCGTAGCACCTCCACATAACTACATCTACCCATCTTCCATCCATTATCCTACGTATCTTCCCAATCACCTCCCTATGGTCCATGCTTTGGCATAAACTTTTCATCCATCTTCATTCCATAAGCCAATACAATCCATATCATAATCCACTATCCCCATCCATCTATCCTTGCATGAATATTGCATAATCCACATCCTAATCCATTGTCTACCTCATCCATCTTGCTTTCACACAATCCCTTATCAACATCTATGAGCATAATGACATGGTCCATGCGAAGACATCATCCATCTCTAATGGGACAATATCACCTCTCATAGCACTAAACACTTGAGTCCCTCCTATCCATTACCATGGTGAAAACCTGGCAAACAGGCACCATGTGTAATTGTCAACCCATCTAAAAGCAAAAAAGAAAATAAAAGAAAAAAAATCAAAGAAGTAAAGAGAAATCCCTTCATCCAATGGTGAAAACCTGGTAAACAGGTGCCTTGGATAAGTACCATGATGAAAACCTAGCAAACAGGCGTCATGTGTAGGTTGATCTTCTATGTCACCTACACTTGGGGGCACATTGTCTCATCCAACCTATCCATTTCCAAATTATCTATCCCATTATATCATTTTCCATCCTACCATCATTAGCCATTACATCCACATACCTATCATGTTGAGTCTATCCTTCTTTCTGCCTTTTGATTTTGACGAAGACATAGGGGCAAAATATTGAAACATGTTTGGATATTTCTTGACATACCTTCTTTCCAAACCAAGTCCTATCCATTGACATTTTATCCATCCCATTTAAACCAATCCATCATGTCATCCTATCGTCATAAGCATCATGTAAAATCCAATCTTATCATCCCATGGTCATAAGCTTTGTCATGAAAAAAATCTTAAGCATTACCGTCTAGAATGGGGCAAGTTCTTCCGATGCAACATAGCTTTTGGAGATCACATCCTAGCTCTCTTATGATCCATTCACTATGGTGTATCCTTATCACAAGCTTTCCGTCTTATAGCTTATCCCCATCTATTTATCATAAGCTTTCCACTATAGCCTACCTATCCGTTTATCATGGGGCATGCATCCATCCCTTATACGGCCTATCCTCTTATCTATCCATCAATCATGATCTTGCCATCACATTTAATATGAGCCCATCCTTTTATCCATCCAATCCCATTCATCCATCCTTGCACCTAGACTTGGTTTTCCCTTGTCATTGGTATCAAGCACAAAGGCTACCCAAATTGTAAATCCATTGATGTTCCAAAACATTTAAAAATCTAAAAAAATCAAGATATGTCGAAAAATCCAAAAAATCAAATATCCAACAAAAAATCCAAGCAATAAAACCAATCACATCATCCAAAACAATCCACTCTAGCATTCAATCAAAATCAAATCCTCATCATCATCAATTCCTCTTATCAATAACATTCATTCATCCATTTCAATCAATCACCTCTTACAATCATATCAATCAAATCAATCTAAGCAATGATCTCAAAATCCAAGTCACATTAATCCATATCAGGCAAGCTAATCAATCAAGGCACATATCCAATCAAATCAACAAGTTTTTGATCCTAATCTTGTCATAAACTAAATCAATCATCATCAATCATCATCAATGGGATATAGCATTCCCACATCCTTGTGTTGATCTAGGGATATAGCTTTCCCCGCAATGACAACACTATCTATAAAAACAATCAAACAATCAATTATTGGTTTATGACTTGACAAGGGCAATACCTTGTTTGTTTTACATCCATTGAGCACACCGAGAACACTTGCTTATGCTTAGATTGAGTCGACACTCTAATCATCACAGCATCACTATCATCATTCAAAACAATCCTATCATCAAAACAAATCAACCTAACAATAGAAAACATCAAAACCAAAGCACATCTAGCCAACCATCAAAACAAATCCTATCAATCATCAGCATCAACATCAAACCAAATCAACCAAAGCACATCAAGCCAACCATCAAAACAAATCTTATCAATCATCAGCATCAACATCAAACCAAATCAACTAAAGCACATCAAGCTTGCCATCAAAACAAATCCAACCACTTCAGCAAATCAAAAGCAACTCAATCCACCACATATCATCCCATCATCAACATTTCATCAAATCAATCTAATCATTCATCATTTCATCATCCTCAAAATCAATCCAAAGAATCAAAGCAATGATCCAAATGCAAGCCCATCCTTAAATCCATACCAATCAAGTTAATTAATCAAGCCAAGTTATCCAAACGCAATCAATGGTCTTGATCCTCGCCTTGTTGTAAGCCAAATCAATCAGCCAATCAGCGAACCAACTCAGCAAACAACCTTGTGTTGATCTAGGGATATAGCTTTCCCCACCATGACAACACTCTCAACTATCAACAATCAATCCTTGGTTTACAGCTTGACAAGGGCAATACCTTGTTTGTTTTTGAATCATTTGTGCATGCTTGCTTGCTTGCTTGTGTGTGTCATTATTTTATCTTGCATTTGCATCATATCAGTATCAATCCAGCTAATATTCATATCTTGTATCCAGACAAGGTTGTATTATGCTGGGGCACGAGACACGTCACCCTGGATCCTTATACCTTGGTGCATAATGTCTAGTGCTATATCAAACATTATGGTTGCTCACATTCCTTGCAGTATAACACATCTTTATTTCTTCTATCTATCCCCTAGCTTTCTTTTGTAGCCAAGCCATTTCTTTTCGAGAGCATACCCGCATTTGTCCAACCCGCCTATCCTCTCGAGGGGGCATCACCAACCTATCCTTTCTATCATCATCATCATCATCATCATTATCCCTATCAATTATCCATACCTTAACTTCTTTGTATCATCATCATCATCATCAGCATCCCTATCAACTATCCATATCTTAACTTCTTTGAAATGATGTTACTCGACACAAAGCTCATCATCTCGAACATCATCGAATGGAAAGGAAGCTAAGCATTGAGCAGAAAGTGTCGCGTGGCATATTTTGGACCCGTTTGATATCTCGCAGGTGGTGCCATGTGTCAAAATAGAACAACAATTGCAGTGCCACATATTTTATCGCTCAACCAATGAGCACATAGGAAAAGATGGTTGCAGATTTGAGGAGATTCCCAATATCAGTTTGAATCCCAGTTGAATTCCAGTTCTATTGATGCCATTAAGATCCTAGGTGGTTAGAGGCAATCTTGAGTCAAATTTTATGGCTATAAGTAGGGAAGATTTTGTAATACATAGGGACATTATTGATTAAGAATTCAGAGATTTTTGTGGTGATCAGATTATATCATTTGCCTTAGTTTAGTTGTTTCAAAAGAAGGAAGTTGATATATCTATGCATGTTTCTGTGCCTTTGTATTTGCCGAATTGTTAATGAAAGAAGCTTTGTTCTGTACCATCAGTGATATTTCCTGTGTCTTTGCATAAATCTTTTGAGTTTGGCCTTTGATTTTGAATTCATTTACAATCTGTCTATGTTAATCATGCAGCATTTTCTCTTTGATATAGTTGAATCTTGAGAATTTGATCACTGTGCTAAGTTACTAAAATACATTTAAATCCATCACATCGCCATAGAATTAGAAGCTCTATTTATTGTATCTATAATCTTGTTTTATCCCCTTTACCCAAACCCCAATTGAAATAGGAAGAGCTAGCTTCTATAAAATCTGGAGGTTGTTTCAATTGTCAAGTCTCACATTCTTTAAACTTCCCATGTTGGTGCTGGAATCCGCACAATTTTATACATCAACAATTTTTGGCACACCCAGTGGGACCTTTCTTGAATTTTGATCAATCTCGTATGAACCAGAGAGCATCAAGGAATCAGAGCTGTGGATTGACAACAAGATCTCAGTCAACTGCTAATCCAGGGATTTTATTGCCACCATTAGTTGCCACTCCAAGAAGAAGAATAAATCAAGATGGCATCAGGAGCAATCATGGGAGGACATGTACATCTAAGAAACTATGTAAATTGGAACAATAGCAGTCCTCTCATTCTTCTAACACCACCAGACACTTGGGATCCAATTCCAGCTAATGCTTTGAAAGCTTTACCCAAATTTAGTGGAGAAGATTCCAAGACACCAGGGGAGCATCTCCAAGATGTATCAAATGTGTACAGTACATGTTATTATTGAACAAAATGTAGCTATCAGGCTATTGGTGGCTTCTTTCAAAGGGAAGGCTCTAAATTGGTATAGATCTTTGACCCCAAATTCAATATCCACTTGGGACCAACTTGGGGACACCTTCTTTGCAAGATTTGTTGAAAAGGGCAATAAATCCTCCCTGCTACAACAATTGATCACTATAAAGAGGGCACTGCAAGAAGCTATAACTGACTTCAACTCTAGTTTTCAAAAGACCTAGGATAGAATCATTGCTATAACTAGGCCACCATCAGGTATGGCTATTGTATTCTACCTCAAAGCTTTCAATTCTGATATCTCTGTGATGATTCAATCCCTAGGAGGGCAGACCCTACCAGACGCATATGAATTGGCTGTAAGAGCTAAGAACAACCTGATAGATGTTAGAAAATTGCCTCCAAGGCCTCCTATGCCTATGTTCCCAAAAATTATATCCCCTTGCCTCAAGAAGTCCCTAATCCACCATTTGTGCTTGTATCCATGTACACCTTCCCAACATCTCAACAACCCACTGTGTCAACACCCTCTACTTCTCCATCAGAAATGGATGATGTCAAGAACATCCTTAGGACCTTTTCAAATGAGATTATTAATCTCAAGAGGCAACAGACTTCTTACTCGAAGCCTCCTTACAAGGGATTCCAAGGAAATAGACCCCCATATCAACCAAACCAGTACCAAGGTGCTCAAAGACAAAATAATCCTCAACCTTCAAATCAGTTGGTCATTGTTTCCACACCTTTGCAAGTTGTCCCTCCTAACCTAGGTAGAGAAATGGTCCCTGGACAAAACAATTTAGCAGAAGATGCCAATGTTTGGTGTTTTCCTTGCAATAACGCCCATATGCCAAGAGATTGTCATGTCCCTATAATGATTTATAATTGAATCGTTTATTTAAATAATAAGTTAGCCTTATATAAACTAAATATATAATATATTTATTTAAAATATATTATTAATATGTATTATTTAATAAATAATATTATTAATTTAATATAATATAAATATTATAAAATATATGAAATATATATATTTAATTAACTAGATATATTATAAATATAAATATTTTAATATAATATTTATGTGAATAATTAATAAGATATATTATTATATATAAAAAATAAATATTACGAAGAGTATTACCCATTAAAGCTATTACCCATTAAAGTTAGAAAGTAAAGTAATTTGGAATAAGGCAAAGTAATAAAATCATATAAAGATAAAAGTCTAATAAGACAAAAACATTATCCCACCATATTATGTGCTTGTGAATAAAATAAGATAAAAGAGCTCCCATACTTAATAACAAATGTATTTATTTAAATTTTATACTATATATATTATATAAATAATGTACTTTAAAAAGATTAAGGTGAGGCCGAAGGAGGATATTTATAAGTGTAGCAATTAAGTTGGTTGACACCAGCGATCACATAAATAAATAATATATTATAAATATATCTAATAATATAAATACAAATATTATTATTATTCACAAAAGGGAATTAATATAAAGTAATAAAAATTATAAGAGGGTAAGTATGTCTTTTACCACCAAGCATAATAAGAGATGTGCCTCTTCCAACATATCCCTTGAAAGGGAAATAAATAAAGGTTGTGAGATAGAAGGAAAACATCATCAGAAGAAAATATAAAAAGAGTATCGAATAAATATATATATTTAGATCTACATTATATATATAGTTCTGAGTCATAAGTAGGAAAGATGTCATAAATTAATATATAGAGATATGTACATCAGCAGTAAAAGGGAGTGAAATATATATTATAAAATATATAAACAGCAACAGCAAAACAATAAAAATTATATTACGGCAGCATAGGTAGAATTCTAGGTAAAGCTACAGCAAGCAAGTATTTATATTTAATTTGTTCAATCTATAATTGGTAAAAATAAATGGTAAGATTATTATATATAAAAGAATAAATATATATATGTATGCGATCCCTATATCAAAATAGAACTATACTATGTGAACAAATAGTTGATTGAAAGTACATTCTTAAATAAAGAAACATGATTGAGACATATATGAACATATATATACATTACGAAACTTGAGGAGAAAAACATAACCATCCCATCACTTCCATTTCCTATAACTATAGGAGAGGCGGTCTTGTTAGGGAAAGGTGAGGTAATTCCATCACAATGCATTAAAGAGGGTTTAACGCGCCCTAGACAAGAATACTAGGGAAAGGCGAAGTAATTCCATTCATAATGCACTGGAGAGGGTTCAACGCGCCCTAGACATATAATTCCCCATCCATGGTTAAGGAATAGAAGGAAGATGACATGGAGAGATAAACGTAGTTGTTACTTCTATATATATTTCTCTATTACTTCATCCTTTAAGGAATGATAGGTGTTGTGAGGGAGAGGCAGACTAATCCCATCCGTATTAAAGCCCGTAGGCTGGGACATAGTTCCTATAGGCTAGGTCAAGAGATGGTTTCAGTGCCCCTATACATGTAAAGCCTAGTTCCCTGAGGAAGAGTAATAAGGAAATATGAATGATTGAATTATGGAATGGTTATCAATAGCAAGTAACAATTAGGAAATAAATAATCCTTTAACAAGGAATGATGTGAATACATTATCATTGATCTTATCCGATCTTATCATTAAAATTTATTGTTCTCTAACGTTACTAATGTCTCCTTGAGAATCATTTTGAATGCAGATTCAAGTTTAAGTGTTTCCTCTAGAAAGGGGACATTATAGAGATTGCCCTAGGGGTAATTTACAGCAAAAGATAGCATAACAGGGAAGGATGGAAAGTCAAGCTATGGTGTCTAATGCTCCTCCATATCAGTCACTTGGTGTTCAAAATGCAGTAATGGTGGCTCAGATTCAAGGTATGTCTATTCAATAAGAGGAAGAGATTGCCCTAGAGCATGCTTTGTTTTCATGGATTGAAGATGAAGATTCAGTATTCTTGAATGAAGCATCTACCTCCAAGAAACCCTTAGTACAGTCTGATTACTACACAAGATCAAAAATAAGGATGGTGAAACAACCTGAAACTATAAAAAATGAAGTAGCTAGGGTCCCTCCCTTCCAAGCTCACTATAATCCAACTTCAAAACAAGAAGTACCTCAGCTGACCCAGAATCAAGCAGTCTCTAACCCAGTACTAGAAAAAGTAAAGTATCCTTACTACCTAAAGACACAGACGTTGGGACCCATGAATGTGGTAGAACAGCTAAAGAATACCCATGCTCATGTATCACTATGGGATATGCTGGCCATTCCTAAGCAAAAGACATTGTTGCAAGAAGCACTGCAGATCTAGGTTGATCCCAAACCTATCAATACAAAAGAAGGAAGTACTAGCAAAGGAAAGACTCAAAGCAAAGACACTCCACCTCTACAGACAGCTGCCCTACTAAATGCTACAACAAAGGTAAGCAAATCTAGGCCTGAGCCATTTTACTTAACTTTAATAGTGGGCAAGAAACTGTTACATAACTCAATGATAGACTCAGGGGCTAGTACTACAGTCATGCCAAAGCAAATAGCTGTAGCTTTAAAAATAGAATATGAGCCGTTGGCTAAAGGGGTCATGCAGTTAGATGGAAAGTCTGTTCAAACCATAGGAAGGATCAAACGGCTCCCCTTACAGTTTTATATACTTGCCCAAATATAACTATTAAGTAGGATGTGATGGTTATTGATATTCCCCCTATCTTTGGTTTATGTCTATCTAGAGATTTTAGAGCTAAAATAGGAGGATATATGTCACTTGATTGGTCACATTTGATTTTGAGAACTAAATATGGAACAAAGATGAAGGTGTTGTCTAAGCCCCTGTCTAAAGATCATATTACTGAAGAACCAACTCCAAAAGTTGAAGCATCTCACGCTATGATGAATAGCGAGGAGAGAATTTTTGTGGAAGAAGTTGGGGAATGGACTGAATATGACCAACAAGAAGAAAATAGTCAGATGATGACCATGATGCAAAGTGACCCTTATGGAAATTATGACTCTATTGGTCTAGGTACTTATGTAATATTTGAAGAAGGACAAGAAATACCAAATGTGATGAGACTAGAGATGCCTGAGGAAAAGGATACAAATAATGAGTCTAAGATTTGGACCTTGAACTTCGATGGGGCCAGAAGTAAAAATGGTGTAGGGGTAGGTATATGCCTCACTTCTCCAAATGGTGAGAAAATCCTCAAAGCTATACGCTTTCAATTTGCCTGCACAAATAATGATGTTGAGTATGAGTCTTTGGTGCATGGTCTTATGCTAGCCAAGAAGAAAGGGATGAAGAATCTAGTAGTCAAGGAAGATTCAGAACTGGTTGTGAAACAAATCAGAGAGAAAGCTGTGGCAAAGAATGTAAGAATGAGATATTATCGCCACAGAATCTGGGATCTAATAGATGGTTTTGATGCTTTTAACATAGAAGTTGTACCTAGAACTTAGAATTTTGAAGCAGACAGAATGGCACAAAATGGTTCCCAATTTGACCCAGTGAGTGACCTGCTTGTTAATAGTGAGGCAATGAAGGTGATAGTGAGACCAGCAATCCCAGACAACATCCAGAATTGGCAAGTCTTTGATAATGATCTTCAGGTGCTACTATTTTTACAACAATCAGAAGAATTTGCTGATCAATTATAGCCCAAGATCAAAGAAGAATATGGTGACCAAATTATTCAGTTGAAGTCTAATAAACTCCCAAAGGGGTTAATCACGCTAGAGAACCTGTTTGACCTAGATGATGTGAGCCTGGACAAAAGGAAGTTTAAGGCAAGCAAAGATGATTACTCTGAAATTCAAGTCAGTGAAGGAAGAAAGTTGAAGTTAGGCAATTTACTACTACCCAAGAGAAAAAAGATAAGTTGATTTATTTGTGTAATAAGTATGATAGAATAATTGCATGGACCTATGATGACCTTCATGGTTATAATAGAGACATCATTCAACATACCATAGAACTTGCTGAGGGGTCAAAACCAATCCGTCAGAAACAAAGACCAGTGAACCCTAAGATTGAGCCTTTAATGGTGGATGAATTGCAAAGGCTTCTAGAATCCAAGATTATTTTTCCAATTAAGCATTCAACTTGGGTGTCTAACTTGGTGCCAATAAGAAAAAAAAATGGGGACATAAGACTCTGTGTAGATTTCAGAGACCTAAATAAAGCATCATCGAAGGATCATTGCCCCCTGCATTCTATGGAACAAATTTTGCAAATAGTGACTGGATCAGAGAGGTTTTCTTTGCTTGATGGTTTCTTAGGGTACAATCAGATTTGGTTGGCTGATGAAGACCAACATAAGATAGCATTCACTACAAAATGGGGAACCTTCGCATATGCCAAAATGCCATTTGGTCTTTCAAATGTTGGAGCCACTTTTCAGCGTGCCATGGACATAGCATTTGGAGACCTTATAAATAAGATCATTTTGATCTATTTGGATGATCTAACTATATTTACCAAAGATGCCAAAAATCACTTTGAGCACCTAGAAGCCATTTTTTCAGAAATGTCAGGAGTTTGAGATCTCCCTAAATCCTAAGAAGTGTATTTTTGTTGTGCCCCAAGGGAAACTCCTGGGACACATTGTTTCAAAATATGGAATTTCCATTGATCCAGAGCGAGTTATAGCCATACTAAATCTACCTTTGCCAATCAACAAAAAGGCAGTTCAGTTATTTTTGGGTAAAATCAATTTTGTTAGTCGATTTATATATAATTTTGCAGGGCTACTTAGGTCAATCACTCTGCTGCTAAAAAGGGATTTAGTTTTCAAATGGACTATTGAAGGGAGACAAGCTTTTGAAGAAGTCAAGAAAGCCATTTCTACTGCACCAATACTAAGAAATCCAGATTTCTCTAAGCACTTTATAATGTATGTATATGGAGGAGAACATAGTGTTGCAGTTGTTTTGACCCAAAAAGATGACAAAGAAGGAGAACATCCAATTGCATTCTTCTCTAGGACCTTAAGGGAGTATGAATCCAATTATAATTTCATTAAAAACAAGCTTATGTTATGGTAAAAGCTCTTAAAAAATTTAGGCATTTAGTGACAGGGAATAAGATCCTAATATTAGTAGCCCACCCTAGTGTAAGGGAGTATATTATGGAGGGTGAGATTACTAAAAAGAGGGCCAATTGGATAACTAAAATCTTAGAATATGATGTAGAGGTAAGGCCTACCAAGTTGGTCAGAGGTAGGGGACTCTGCCAATATATTACTCAAGACATAGAGGAGTCAATGCCTGAAGAAGCAGAAGTTGAAACAGTGTTGAAACTCCAAGAGGTTGATCAAGATTCTTAGGTAAGTGACAGAATACAGTTCATGAGAATTGGTGTTTTCCCTAATGAACTCTCCTCTGATAAAAGAAGGTATTACAGACAATAGGGAGTTCATTTTGTATTGATTGATCATGTTTTGTTTAAAAAGAATATTGATGGAATATTGTTGAGATGTGTTGAGAAAGATGAAGCCCAAAGGATACTGCATGAGTTTCACCATGGAACCTCAGGGGGACATTTTTCAGCAAGACCTACTGCAATTAAAGTGACACAAGCTGGCTACTTCTGGCCAACACTATTTGTATATTGCTATCGAGTGGTCAAAGATTGTCAGGTTTGTCAGTTTTATACTAGAAGAAGAAGAAATGTTGCATTGCCTTTAAGTCCCATAATAGTGGAAGAACCTTTGCTCAGTGGGGTTTAGATTTTATTAGGATGATTAATCTAGTGTCAAATATGGGATACAAGTGGATCCTTGCTGCAACTGATTACTTTACAAGGTGGAGTGAGGCAGTACCACTCAAGGAAGCTACTGAAAAGGTAATCTTAGAGTTTCTTGAGGGAATAGCTACCCGTTTTGGCCCTCCGTGCACCATCATATCAGATAATGCCAAAGCATTCTTAGGAACTAGACTATCAGAGTTTGCATTAAAAAATGGAATATATCTGAAGACTTCATCAAATTACTATCCAGAAGGCAACGGTTTGGCAGAATCTACAAACAAAAACCTAATTAGACTCATAAAGAGAATGGGGGCCAATCATCAAAGGGATTGGCACAAGTTCCTCAATTCAGCACTATGGGTAGATAGAATCACAATAAATCAAGTGACTAAGATGTCTCCATATGAGTTAGTCTATGGCAAGCATACAGTGATGCCACTAAGTATAGAAGTTCTTGCCTTACAGTTGCTTAAACAGTTGGAGATAGAAGAAAGTGGCTCAATGCATGTGAGGCTCACCGAGTTACTGGAGGTTCAAGAGAAGAGAGAAAAGGCACATGAGTCATTGATGAAGCATCAACAGATTGTAAAGAATTTGTTTGATAGAAAGACTTCCAATCTAAATTTTGAAGTTGGGTCTTTGGTGCTGAAATGGGATGAGAGAGCTGCTAAACTAGGCCGGCACAATAAGTTTGACTCATTATGGATAGGTCCTTTTAAGATCTGCTCTTGTAAGCAACAAAATGCATTTGAGTTGGAGACTATGGAAGGGGAGCCTGAAGAGATTCCTGTAAATGGGATCTTCTTGAAGCATTTTACATAGTATTGAAACCCGTCATGTATCATAGTTAGTTAGGTGTCTTTTATTTCCTTTCCCATTTTTCCTTTCTTTCCCGCTTTTTCCCTTTTAAATAAGTGTTCTGAGAACACATGTTCATAGCACAGTGGCCCCCTCTTGTTAGCAGTTGTGCGTACTAAGGTTGTTTGGAAATTCCTTAAACTACCAAATCATATGATCATCATTTTTAAAACTGATCTGACACACCATCACATACAGATTTTTAAAGATACACTTACCATCTTTTTGGCATTAATGCCATTAATAAGACATAATGGGTCAATAATGCTTCCTTACGTCCTGTCAAGCTAAGTATTGAATCCCTCATATTGTTGCATTTGCTATTTCGTTATTCTGCTTTCTCTGAGTTGCTATCTATGTCGAAAGTTTCATTCCTCGCCTGCAATTCTAGCTAGGTTCAAGTCATTTTCAAGTTTCTTGCTTACTTGTTGCGTCAAGAGTTTCTAAGGTTTCTAAAGAGACATAGAGATGTCAGAGTCATAGTCACCACAGGAGGGGCTAGGGCTTTTTGAGCTATCCGATAAATTGAAAGGTAGCAAATCTTATGCGTCTGCACCAGCGCAACCAAAAGTGAGCTATCCGAGGACAAGGGTCTTGGATACGGGGGTGAGTGCAGATTCTACACAAATGAATGAATACTTAGATGGCATATTTGACACAATTATGCAAAAGAACCTAAAGAATTTAAGAGAGGGAGCTCATCAGAGGTGCCTCATCCAAGCTACAAAAGGGTAGTCAGAAACTTTTTGAATGAGAGTTTGGACGTCTCAATTGGTAGAGTTTGTGGTTCCTATTGTTCACCCATATCTAGAATTGATTGACCTATGTACAGAGTTGTTTCATCCTCCAACTACCTCTATTCAACGCGGCCCCTTCATGATCCAGATAACTCCTAAAGCAATTTGGGATATGTTGGGTTTGCAATATGACAGGACAACTACATTTCCTACGATTCCCAAGTTGTAGGCTACATGGGGAAATCTCCACAGTAGGGTAAAGTTTCTAAACACTGAAATGCATTTAGGTGATGACAATACCTAGTTGCCTCCACTGTCCATAGGCCAAGCTCAGTTTAATCCTGATGTTCAAGATGCCCTTGCCATGCTATCTTTTATCTTTGGCCAGTATGATGATTCAGCAGTACATGATTGGCAACTTGCAGTAATTTTTAGACTCAAGACTGTGGACAAGTCTTAGGAGTACCGTCTTGACTTTTTAGAGCAAATCTATGCGGCTATGGTGGACTAGCTCACAAATTTCTCTCAGAATCATGTTTTCAAGTACTCAACCTACCTATTTTATTTAATACTGTATCAAAATCATGGTCTCTTTCAGCAATATATGCCTTTAAATATGTATGACCCTGAGTCTAGTAGTAGTAGAACAATCCCAGTGTTCGCTTGGACCCATGTTCTGTCAGACACTTCAGATCCCTATGAGTTTACAGAATGTTTTGTTGCACCGATTTTTAACCAATTAGGGTCTGAGCCTGTGGAAAATAGAATGACAAAGAGCCTCAGGGGTTTCTTAACGAACTTAAAGATTCCTTGTGATTACTTTTTTAGAGCCCATACAACTATTATTAGACTTCATGGCTTTGCTGGAGAGCCTTTCCTGCTCCCAAAGGTTTTGACTCCTAGGGTTACATTTTTAGAAGTGGCTCAGCAAATATCTGTTATTGATAATAATTTTGGTCATAAAAAGAGGAAGAAGAAAATGTATGTTGTTCCTTGGACCAGAGAAAAAATAACAATTGAGAGGAGAGAAACTAAAAACCTCCTATTAAGCAAATTAGCATCTTATGGCTTCCTGATAGTTAAAGATAAGTGGGAGTATGATCCAGATAGTTTCTTAGCTTCTTGGATTATCAATAATAAACCTTCTACAAAATTTATTCATGAGAGACGCCCCTTTTGGGAGAAGAAGAGATCGCCAAAGCAAGATGATCCTGTAGTTTATGTTGAATTGAAAGACCTGCCAGATGAAGGTCCTAGGCCATGGGAGACTTTTTATAAGAAGATATAGGAATATGACCCTAATAAGTTGATGACTCCAGGCCTCAAAGCTACTTTAAAGAAGAAGGAATGGAATGTAGAAAAAATTGTTGCTTAGTGGAAATATAGACAAGAGATATCAGAGTTTACCCATACTTTTGGAGATGTTGAGACTTATGAAGAATGGGAAACGGTCTAGGATGAGTTTCATATGACCCCAGTGTCAATCCCTAACACGAGTAACATTCCAAGATATTCAAAAGTAGAAGAGGAAGGAACATCAGAGGGAGCTCAAGAGCTTGAAGAAATAGAGCATGTAGCGGTAGAAGTTCCTAGAGTCCCATGGCCTCCATCTCTTAGTGCTTTACAGAAACAAAAGGGGACAGCATCACCGTCTTCTAAAACCCAAATAGCTTCAGCATCGGGGGGTCTCAAAGTGGCATCTTTTCAGCAAATAGTGATTGATTCAGAAGAGGAAGATCATACTGCCACAGAGGATAGGCTTTTGAAAAAAAAGTGTAAATTGGTTTTAGAAGAAGAGGAAGAAGATGTATCGGTGCCCCCAGCAACAACAAGTTTCTATAACTTCATTGGTGGCCTAGGTTAGTGTTTCTTCTCCTTTTTCCCCTTCTTCTGGTACTTCTCATATATGGGTGGCTTCCCAGTTAACACATTCTTCCACGCCTCTTGCCACCTCTGCTGTGCCACTTCAGTATTTTGCCCCAATTTCTAGTTCACCGGCCATGTCATCACAGGCCATATCCTTACCCCTATTTTCCCCATCAATGCCCAAGCGGGCTTCACCTCAGTTTGATCCAAGCCAGCAAATAACTACCATTCCCTATGGCTTGCCTCAAGGTTATTCATTTGCTGGTGGACACATTGCCTCACCTCCTACTTTTCAAGCACAAGCTGACACAGCAAGGAAAGCAAGAGAGGCTCGAATGGAAAAGCAAAGAAAGAAAGAGAATAAGAGCCCAGTTGTTTCTCACATGAAATCCTTGTTTGATCATATTCAACAGTCTTTGACTGTTACCCATTTAGCCCCCAATGTGATCAAACCTGTGGAGCAAATGCATCCACAAGATTATACAATGAATGCAATGGCCATGGATCTGACTCATTTCAGACCACAAGACAGAGTAGAATTAATGAATGAAACTACTTCAACAGTTACTACTGATTATTTGAAGATGTCTAAAAGGTTGCAAAAAGTTGAAGCTGACTTGGCAAAATAAAAGGCTAATAATAGTAGCTTGATGTCAGAGATACAAGCTAAGGTTAAAGAAATTGACACTTTAAATAAAGATTTACAGTCTATTGTATCTTTACAGATACATCAAGCATCATTGGCTCAGGTCGCAGCTTTGAAGAATGAAGTAGCACAGGAGAAAGTTGCTATTGCAGCATTGAGACAAGAGAAACCCACTGTGGAGAAGAAATATCAGGACAAAGTCTAAGAGGTGTCAACATTGCATCAGACCCTTTCAAAAGAGCAGAATCTGAGTAGTGCCGCTCAAGCCCAATTTATGGCTGAATAGCAAAAGACCAAGCAATTAACAATTGAGTTAGCACAGCGGCCACAAAATGCAAGGGTCTTGAATATGGGAAAGGAGCTTTATGCATCCACATGGAAGAGAATCTCAAAGGAGATTGATCAGCTTAAGCCTTCCCTCACCTTCTTGTTAAATGCACAACAATTATGTGAAAAAGTAGAGTCCTCTGTAGAGGCAACATTGTCTATTGTTTCTTTGAGGGTTTTAGATTCCCATCTTTTATTGCAGAAACTGTATTATACAGCTGATGAAACTTTGTTAGCTGCTAGTGTAAGTGACAGGATGATTGCTGCAAAGAAAGTGAATCAAGTTTTGAGTTGTAATTCGGCTGCCATAAGTTGCAAGGCACTGCTTGATATAGTAAAAGAGGTGTAAAGAATATGAAGAGACACATTGAAGAATTGGTACAGTTAGGCTTGCCTTCTCCTTTTCCTGATGACAGTACAGTTTTAATGACTGATGCCATAAAGGCTTTGTTGCTAAATAAACAAAATGATCAGACCGTTTTTCAAGGTCTGAGTGATTCTTCTAGTGTGGAAGAAGTGGAAGCAGTCCTGGTTCCAATGGCTCAACTTGAATTTCAATTACATGATGTGGTTCAAATTTTGCAGTCCTTTTCTCATAAGGACATCATCAATTTAGATTTTGCTTTCTAGGATTTGTAGAGTAGACAGGGATTGTCAGATTCAGAGCGGTCTATATATTAGGCTGCCTTGCAGAAGTTGTGATTCTTTTCTTTGTTATGGCAGTGCAATTTTGAATTTTTGTTAATTCGGGAGTTCTCTCTGAGCATGCACAGAGGTCCTTGTAGTCACCATGAACTGTAGAGATAAACTCTACATTTTTAGTTTTATTTTTTATCGCGGCTCAGTGTTTCATTTTCAGTTGTTGCTCAGTTTCTTCAGTTTTTGTCAGTTTCTATTGATGTTTATTTCCTGTATCATGTCACTGCAAAGAAATACTCTAAGTAATGCGGATACTACCACATGGGATGGAGTTTCAGAGAAGTTATAATAATTTCTAAGTGTCACAAATGGTGCTACATATTTTCTTTATGCTTTGCAATTTCCAAAGGATGCTGGAATGTGCCACATATCCAGTTTCTATATTTCTCTTTGAAGTTGTTTCCTGAGCATGGAGTGCACCACGTGTCGCTGTCGCGGGCCTTGGTGAATAGTTTCTTTTGATACAGCTTGCTACCGGAAGTTGCCAAGTGTCCTTATATTGATATTGCCGGGAGTTGCCATGTGCATCCCTTTTTATTAGCTTTAATGGTACCGAGACATATGTGGTGGGCCCTAGATGTTATGACATAGTTTTTAGGATGTTACGGAGGGTGCCACATGTTGTATACGAGAGATAGCACCTAAGACGCTATTGATGATGCCGAAAGTTGCCACGTATATTTCTTTTGTAGTTCCAATTGATGCCGGAAGACGACAAGTGTCATCTCTATGGGGCTTTGAGGGACTCTTTTATAAAGCTTTAGAAATAGACGGAGATGCCACGTTCCTATTGTTGCTTCAGGTGAATGGCATCGCGTGTCACTCATTTATGTTAAGCTATAAGATTAAAGAAACATATGGTGGGTCCCGCAAAATAAAGTTGTAGTTTATAAGTGATACGGTGAGTGACATGTGTCATTACCACAGGTGTTTAAGGCATAAAGTAAATAGCTTTCAGGATTGGCAGAGAGCACCAAGTGTCTCAGTTTTGGTTCTCGGTTGTTGCCATGTGTCAAGTTTCAAGTGTGGTGAATGGCGATGAGTGGCAGCATTTTGTGTGTCCCTTTCGAATGTAAAGGAAGCTAAGCATTGAGCAGAAAGTGTCGTGTGGAATATTTTGGAGTTGTTTGAGATCTCCTAGGTGGTGCCATGTGTCAAAATAGAATAGCAGCTGTAGTGCCACATATTTTATCGCTCAACCAATGAGCGCGCAGGAAAGGATAGTTGCAGATTCAAGGAGATTCCCAGTATCAGTTCGAGTCCCAGTTGAATTCTAGTTTTGTTGATGCTGTTAAGATCCTAGGCAGTTAGAGGCGATCTTGAGTGAAATTTTATGGCTATAAGTAGGGAAGATTTTGTAATACATAGGGACATTATTGATTAAGAATTTAGAGATTTTTGTGGTGATCAGATTATATCATTTGCCTTAGTTTAGTTGTTTCAAAAGAAGGAAGCTGATATATCTGTGCATGTTTTTGTGCCTTTGTATTTGCCAAATTGTTAATGAAAGAAGCTATGTTCTGTGCCATCGGTGATATTTCCTGTGTCTTTGCATAAATCTTCTGAATTTGGCCTTTGATTTTGAATTCATTTACAATTTGTCTATGTTAATCATCCAGCATTTGCTCTTTGATATAGTTGAATCTTGAGAATTTGATCACTGTCCTAAGTTACTGAAATACATTTAAATCTAGTGCATCTCCATAGAATTAGAAACTCTATTTATTGTATATGTAATCTTGTTTTCTCCCCTTTACCCAAACACCAATTGAAATAGGAAGAGCCAGCTTCTACAAAATTTGGATGTTGTTTCAAGTGTCAAGTCTCACATTCTTGAAAATTCCCATGTTGGTGCTAGAATCTGTACAATTTTAGACATCAACAGTATTTTTGAATACCCAATTGCTTGAATAATGATGTAGAACCTTCAATTTTTCCAACTTGCTAAAAATAACAAACTGCTATTTTTAGAAAGTTTGCATTTGAGCACGTATGGAAGCAGAAATTTACTCAAAGCTTTGAAATCTAAAAATGTAACCTTTGGTGAAGGAATTGGCCAAAGATCGCTTGCATGTTGAAAGATATTTAAGTTTATGTTTCTTTAAAAACTCCTGAAAAAGTTTCAAAGTCAAATATGAGGTACTTAGAGGCTCTGTATGGCCCTGAAAATGGGCAGAATCAACAAAGTGAATTATAAGGGTGTAGAGCACTTCACAAGCTTTTAAACACATTAAACGGTTCATCAATCAAACACTTGGATCAAAAATTATGGCTCCCAGAAGTTGACCTATTTTTGGAGGGAGTTATAAATTTTGGCTGGAAGGCGCCAAAAAAGGGCTATTTATGACCATTTTTGGGAATCCTTTGGGTAGTAGAGAAAGGGGGGAAAGTGGTGAGTCAGGAAAAGGAGGGAAAATAAAAACCCTAGCAGATTTGAAGCTACAGAAGGCAAAAGGTTCCAGAATCGAGAGGAAGAAAGTTGTAATGTGTTGTAGCATGTTAAGGATTCATCCTCTGGTTTGATTCCAATTTCTATAATGTAATGTGTTGTTTAATTCAATAAAATAACATTCCTATTTTCTATGTGTAATCTGTGTTATAGCGTGTTCTAGGATTGACTAGGATTGACCCCCCTCATCATGGTTGTATGACCTACAAATTTTTGTTGCCTTCACTACTACTCCAATTTCAATGATTTTACAATTGACTTATGAGTATTTGGCTGCTCTAGACATAATGATGCTATCCATTCGGCCCCAAAAAGATTCAAAAAAAATTCTTCACCTATGGAAAAAGATAAACCCTTGAACAAAAATTTGGAAGTATATGCAAACGAAAATATAAATTGGCAAACCAAATGTGCCCCTTTGAGGTTTTAGACATTGTGGATGCAATGGAAGTGTCAAAATCATGCCACGATGCCTCAAAGAAGTTTTCCAACACAAGCCTATTGAAACCTTTGTTCTTCTCTTGACACAAATGAGCTCCTTGTCACCTTATGGCTCTGATACCATGTTGGAGTTACCTCAAAGACTCACACAAGACACGATCTAGATGAGTGAAGCACATCATAATAACGAATGTGTTATTCCAATAAACAAAGAACATAAACACACAAATATGTGAAATAAGAATAATATATTGTGACAAGTGCAAGATTATAATAACATAAAAGGCTCATTTTCAAATGTGAGGATGGGAGAAGTATTTATAAGAAATACTCAATAAAAGTCCTATCATATGACAACTAGGGGAGTCACCAAGTGAGTCACTATGAAGGAGACCAAGTAAAACAAGACTTGCTAATAATAGAAGATGATTTCTATGAACATGGCACATGTGGGTGAGAGAAGATGCTCCTCACAATGTGGCATTTGTACAAGTCAACACCTAAGCAAGCTTATCCTATGCATAATAAACCTAGGTTAATAAAATAGATATGCAATAATATTATGCACTCTAACAAAAAACTCTAATTTCTAATTTATACTCTAAGCTCAATTCCTCATGTCATATAATTTTTTGTGTAGATAACCCCCATGAGGTGACACAAGTATATCTCTACTCTCCTACTTAGACAATAGGTCCTCTCATCCATGATTTTCATATAATTGAGCTACATTCTTGTTTGAGATACACTTGAGTCATGGTTTTATGTTCATTTTTCAGGTTTCATATGGGTGACAAGAGCACATGGCTAAGGTGGTATTTCTCAAACCCTGCACCAATGGTAAGTAATCTTGTTTGTATTTCATTTCAAGTTTCATTTTCGCGATAGCTTTATACTATGCATAATCTTTTATTTCATTTTTGTAAGTCCAAATGTGGGACATCAAACAAGGCAAGTTCAAGTAAGTGTTGAGGTTCCACATGCCTATTTCAGGAAGCAACACTCATTTAATTATGTAGACTACCTTACCTGAGGGAGAAAATATGTACATGCCTAAAAATCAATACACATACATGGTAAGTTTGATGAAGATTCGGTGGCCCAAAACATGACTCATGTGGTGTGAATAAAAACTTCTCTAAACTAATTTGAACTTAATGGAAGTATTAAGTCAGCCTATAGGACCCCCTTTATCTTTTATTCTATGCTAGTTGATCATTTGCCAAGCATTTGTGCTTTATTGCCTTTGAAAAATCATGTTTTGATTGATTATTGATGAGATCGCCCACTTTGAATTAGAATGCCCTTTTCCTAAACTTGTGATTGCCCCAGTGATTTTGTGTTTGCCCTAGCAATGTTGTACTAGTAAAATTGGTGATCCTACATCTAATTTGTGTTCCCACATTTTTTTGCATGCGTCAATCTTTCACTAACTTTGGCTTTGCTACTCTAGATCAATTTGCTTTTGAACGTGCCTAGCATAGAGAACTCTTAGTTATCCTCACTTGTCATGGTTTTCATGTTATTAATAGATTGGTTTTCACTCTTGTCTCTTTATACACCTATACAGTTGCAAGTCTTAGTATCCATTCAAGAGAGTTATATCAAAAGTCTAACTATTTTCAAAAAATTTCCTATAGCACTAGTCTCCTACAACTAGGCTCCAAAATTCATCATTTACCAACTTCAAAGCTTCACAGTTTCCCACAACAACAGTGTTTTATTTTGATTTTATATTCCCCTAGTCTTATTTTTTGGCTTCCCTACCTTCTTTTCATCAAGAGAAGTATCTGAAGTTAGGAGAAGAAAAAAATGTTATCAAGTTGGGTCCCTGAGGATGATCTTGCCAACAACTAGTTCTTCATCTTTGATAATCACAAATACCAGGTGTGGAGTTCCTCATTTATTTTATTTGAGGATACAACCACTTCTTCCTACTAATTAGCTTCAAAAATAGTAGATTCGCTTCACTATTTATCTTAGTTCCATTTATTTTAGCATTCAAATTAGTCATTTGCAAGCAATCAAAAATGTCATAAATCTCCAACAAAACAAAAATCGCAACAACTAGGTCTTTTGCATTTGAGTTGGGTGCTCCTAAACTTAGTCAAACAACATTCATTGCAACTTTGGAAACAAGGCCAACTTCTCAACAAGCAAACACCTACATTGTTTAAACGCACACTAAAATCACAATGAAAGTGAAGTATCTAATTAAAAGGCATTGAAGTGAATTTTTGCCCTTCTTCTCCCTTTGATCACTAGCGGCATTTCAAATCTACATGTCTAGGTGTGCAAGAAGATTGGGTTGAAAGTACTTTGTGGGAACTTAGAAATATTCACCCAATTCCTATTGCCATTGAGACTAAAGAACAAGAAAGAACCATACAAGAAGTTTAACAACAAAACAATCAACAATTGGTCATTGAATTAGCATATTTGGAAGCCATATTTGAGATAAAAACTCTACGTTTTGATATTTTCCTCCAAAACACTGTTGAGACCTTAAAACCATTCACATAAAGATCAACAACCACCATACTATTGCAACTGCCACAACCACCACAATTCCTCACACAAACATCTTTGCCATTTGGAGGGCTCTCCTTCCTCGTGAAGAGGGTAGCCCACCTAATCTCCCACCATTACATTTGTAGCCTTGTAAACAATAGTAGTCAACTTTATCCGATCAATGTGAACCATGAGTGTGCCTACCACTAATGACTCAAGCACAATAATGGTATGTCACATTTTGAGAACACAGTGTCAAAGGATTCTAGTCTTGAATCACTAGAGTTTTAATTATCTAAACATGTAATCTCATTGGTGGATTCTTGTCTCCTCTCTTTTTTAAATCCATTTTATCATTCTTCTTGTTTCTATTTCCTTGATTTGTTGTTCCTATATTCTTATTTTTTGTTTGTGATGAATTGTCATCCTCACTACAAGGTATTTAACATTTATTAGCCTTTCCCATCTAAAACTTATTGTTTAAATCATACTTATACAACTAACTAAATAAGTTTGGGTGGTGAATGGAGTAGAGATGGATGGTGATGGGAGCTTCTATTGGTCGCAAGCTAGGGCACGCCTGACCATGGCCCTAGCTTCGCCTTTTCTCTGCTAGTTTTTGCATGTTGGGAGGCCACTATGTGGGGATGTTTTTGCTATTGTTGGGGGGGACAGATCTGGGTTTTTGTGGGAATAGTTTGGATTTTTGTCTGTTTGAGATTCGTTTCTGTCATGCTTTTTTGCTATTAAGGTTGGACGGGGAGGATTTGTGGGGCTTTCGATAGTTGGATTCTTTTCCTCTTCTTTGGGGAAGGTTTTTCCCAACTATGCAATGGGGTCGACAGCTAATTTGAGTAATGGCTCTAAGTTTTCCTTTCAGGATGCCCTTAATAGAGAGGACCCTTCTCCATCTATGGTTCCTCAGGGTTTGCATGCAGGGTGTGTAGCTCAGTTTGTAGGCCCTAGGGTTTCCAAAGTTAATGGTTGCCTTGAGAGGAGCCAAGAAAGACCTAGTTTGGTGGTCCAACCAGAGTCGATGGAAGAGGATGTGAGTTATCTGGTTAACCATGCCTTGATTTGTAAGTTTATGGGGATCCGTACCTCTTTTCCCTTTATTGAGTCTTGGGTTCATCGTACTTGGAACCCGGAAGGTGATTTGGAGGTTATGTTGGCGGTGAATGGTTATTTTTTGGTGTTCTCAAATATGATGGATCGTAATAGGGCTTTTCAGGGAGGACCGTATTTTTATAATCAAGTGGGGCTTTTTATTAAGCCTTGGCATACTGGATTTAATTAGACTGAGGAGCTCCTGTCCAGAATTCTAGTGTGGGTTCAACTTCCTTGATTCCCTCTTGAATTTTGGAGTGATTATACCTTGCATATGGTTGCATTGCTGCTAGGCAAGCTGATGGGCCCTTCGCAACAGATGCTAGAAAAAAAGGTAATATCTTGTGCTCACATTTGTGTTCAAATAGATTTAAATAATTCTCTACCTAATTCTGTTGAGATTCGGTTGGGTGATTCCTCATGGACTCAATAGTTGGACTATGAAGCCCTTCCATTTAGATGTCGTTTATGTCATGAGTATGGACATTTATAGAAGTGTCCCAAAGCTTCTCGTGTTGGGTCACAGACGGTTAAACCTCCTCAGTCTGCCCCTTAGTTGGAAAAATGGAAAGCACCAATTGTAGCTGAGGAAATAGATAAAGAGGGTTTTACTATTGTAAAACCCCACAACAAAGGAAGAGGACTCTTAAGGATAGACAAGTTGATGGGTTATCCAGTCGCTTTGATGCTTTAGAGGAGGGTGAGAAGTAAGGATTGGTTCCAGAAGCTGTGCAGGTTGAGATAGACCCCTTGGGGATGGCTCAAGGGGGTGCAAGGGCTAAGGCCTTGTGTGATATCACTTAGATAGAAGTAGCAGGTGCTCAGATGGATACAGATCAGGCTCCTGTGGTTTCCAGTTATTTGGAGATAGTTGGGGGAGATGAGGCTAAGGTTGGTCTTAATTTGGATCTTCCAGGTTTATAGTATGGAAAGGAGGGTTAGACTCCTCGGGCTTGCAGTTGATCCCAACCATCCCTTGGTATTCAACAAAAGAATCTCAAAAGGCTTCCATGGAGAAGCCTTCTAAGATGGGGAGGAAGAAAGATCAGGAGAAGGTAAAGATGACAGGTGAGACATTGGTGGAATCAGGGTTAGTAAAAACCCTTGACTCTCATTTCACCACCTCTCAAAAATGATTTTGCCTTCATGGAACACACAAGGGTTGAACAGCATCCCTAGACAAAAGGTTGTCCAAGATTTGATTCGTGTTCATTCACCTCATATGGTTTTCATTCAGGAGTCGAAGTTGTTGGTTGAAGGCATGTCCAGTATTGCCTCTCGTTTGTGGAGTAGAGGTCACTATCAGTGCATTGGGGCCCAAGGCACTACAGGTGGAGTGGCTTACTTATGGGATCCTCGTAAGGTATCTCCTCTGTGGTGGTTAGCTAGTAAATCCTCAATTTCAGTGGTGGCATCTAGCTTTGAATCGAAGGAGGTGGTTCTATTCACCAATGTGTATGCTCCAGTTGATCCTTTAGGAAAATTATCTCTTTGGTCTCATGTCTGCTATGTGCACTCATTATCTCCTCTTTTTCCCTAGATCTTGGCGGGAGATTTTAATTTTATTGTTAGTTTGGATGAGAAGAAGGGGGGTTGGACAGGCTAGATCCTTCTTCTACTCTATTTCGGGATCACATTCTTCTCTTGAACTTGATTGACGTAAATCCTTCCAATGGTTTGTTCACTTGGAGCAATCAAAGATGTGGAGAGCTTGCTATTTTTGAAAGGCTGGACATGTTTCTGGTGTCTAGTTTTTGGGTTAGTAACAACTGGGTGGCAAGTTAAGAGATCCTAGATTGGCGGGGATCGGACCATTGGCCTATTAAGTTTTTTGCTTCCTTATATGGTGCTTCTAAGAATCCATCTTTTAAGTTTCAACTTATGTGGCTCAGAGATCCCTCCTTACAAGAATTTATGGTTGAATGGTGGAGGAAAGGTAAACCGGCTTATGGCACTGCTATGTACTCTTTTGTCAAGAGATTAAAGTATGTTAAGTTTAAACTTAAGAGGTGGAACAGACAATCTTTTGGAAACATTTTTTGGCTAAGGAGGCAGCCTGGTCCCATCTAGATTCCATCACTAGGCAGATTAGAAACTTTGGTCTCTCTTTGGGGATTCTCAGGGAGGAAACGGAAGCCATAAAGGATCTTACAGAGTGGGAATTGATGAGGTCGTAGTAGTGTTCATTAATTCACATCATTTAATTATCAATCCGGAGGTGTCTGGAGCGATCTATGATAAGACTCTTAATGTGGGGGTTTTTGAGTGAATCCGAATTGGTGGTTGGTGGACAAAATCCATCTTACTTATCTTGTGGAAAGAAACATACATGCAAGGAAATGAAACTATCTATTTGCTTTTGAAGAGAAACACACATACTTAAAAAGAAACTATTCTAATTATTTTGGAAATAAACACACTTGCTTGAAAGGAAGCTAGTCTAATTGCAAAAGAAATAAACACACTTTGCTTGAAAGGAAACTAGTCTAATTGCCAAAAAAGAAATTATCTTAAATGCTAAAATAGAACTTCAAGGTAATTGAATCCATTATCAAATCATAGCAAAGACACACTCTAAATATATCAATGTTATTGAAATCACAATCCTATTTTTGGTATTTTTAGAATTTATAAAACAAACCTGCAGGTGACATCTCACTAAACAGTGATACAAAAAAGAGGAAACATATCACAACATTAACATACGTAGATAATTTCACTAAACAGATAGACAAAACAAAACTGCATAAAATACCGAGTGATCTCCAGTTTGGGGAAGCGGGCCCTACTTTCCCAGCTAGAGATGATCCTCTGAGCTTGAACAATCTTTCAAAAGAATTCCCCTTTCATTTGCATTAAATCAAAGTCCAGAAATGGACATGGATACAGAACTGGAAATATAAACAGATTACAACTTGCTATCAAAATCTGGAACTATCCTAAAGAGATGACCTACCCCTACTTATACAGTTGAGCTTTATTAAAAGGAGAACTAACAACGAATCTAACTATAGTGAACTGGAATTTAAGCCAATTGCTTATTTACTTCATTGATGATTCCACTGCGAGTTACGAAAGATCAGAGATTTGTATCAACTTGGTTGTTGGTGAACTTGAGTGATTTCCTGGAATGGCGTAGCGCTTGGTGGCACTGACTTCAGTTGGAACTGACGCCAATTAACAGTTATTTTGGTTAGTCACTAAAATGGAGTGACGTGGAGATTTAGATCATAACAACTACCTTAATTGAGGTCTGGGTCATGTTTGTGTTGCTAGGCCTTTTGGGTAGCCCTAGGATCGGCCGGTAATAGTCATCGACTCGAGGGGAGGATGACCCTATTGGAGGATAACGACACCTGGAGCCGTCTGGAGTTCAGGTTCTTCACAGGAAAAGGGGGCTCCGAAGGAATCCAGAGACCACTGGAAGTCTTACCAGCATAATCCTTATCTAAACACAAACCACTTGTACCATAATTCATGAGATATGCACTTTGAAAATGTTATTCAAGTAAATAAGTTAAGAGATTGCATCAAAAGGAAATGATTGCTAAACATGTGCATAATCCATCCAAGAGACAAATATAATTATAATAATATATATGTATATGCAATAATGTTTTATAAAATTCTTTTTGAAATAGGAAATATAAAGAAATAAATGAGTCATAGATTTAACTCATCATTCCCCCCAACTGAAACTATGTCATGTCCTCATGGCTGCTCTGCACCATCTGCCTCATCAAGTATATTCTTTCCTTCAATGATAGTACTACAATTACAGTCCTCATCCTCATATTGAAATAGCTTTCTTCCCTTTGGTTGAAACCCATCATTCTCCTATAACCTGTTGAACCATTTGTTGAATTTGCCTTCTCTCATTGGGTCTCCTAGAGGGTGACTAAGGCGAGGAGTTGGCATTAGAATTAGTGGTGGTTTGAACCTCATTCCAATCTAGTTTTGTTGCCTCTGTTGAATCAGGGGTATCATTTTTCTTACCTTATTTGTCATCCACCTGATGTTAGGAGGGGACATAGGTTCCCTTTTGAAAATATGAGGCAATTCCTCAAATCTGGATATGTAGCTTGAGACTACTGCTTTGGGAAGATAATCTGCAATTGCAAAGAAATCAGAAATACAGGAATTCAATTTCTCACATATTGGTCTATGATGCCCTACCTGTAAGCATTTTCTTTGAAGGTGTTGCAAAACCATGTAGTCTTAGGGCACTCATGTCTCATTAATGACCCTATGGATCCTGCTGCAGCATCATATTCTTCCATCCTTTCTTCCCATAGCCTGTTATTTCTAAGAAGAGACAGATAACTCCGGATCTGGAGTTCTCCTACATATAAATTAAACATTGAAGTATTGACATGTCCCATAATATGACCATGTTGGAAGAATTCACACCGGAGATTTTGTTGGTCTTTTAGATTTTGCAAATAACATTCAACGAAATCCCTATCATTATCAAAGTCAAATGGAAGATTGCAACTGATCCTGAGTAATTTCCATCTCAAAAATTGTTCTCAAAGGAACAAGGCATACACATCTGATGGCGGGCGTTGAGCTAACAAGGTCTCCCCTATTTCACAAGCTAAAGCCAAGTTCTTCTCTACTACCACCTTCTCTTCTCTAAGGGTTTCTAGATCTCGCCGAAGATTTATGATTTCACTTCTGAGTTGTCTGTTATCCAATGTTAGCTACAAATTTTGTGCATAGATATTTAGGGATGATGGTGCAGGGGTCTATTGAGTAGCTTTTTGTCAAAGCTGGGTGATCTGAGTATCCTTTTGGGCCATCATGGCCTTGTGATTATCCACCTCCTTTTTGAAAACAAAAATTTCTTTTTCTTTCTCTTCTTTCTCCATTGCAGCCTTTGCCTTTTGTTGCTCAAGTTCTTCTTCCTTGGCCCTTAATTACTGAGCCATGGCATCTAATTGTGCCCTGCATTATCTCAAATCAAATTCAACTTTTGATAGAGCCATGGCATGCCAAGTTGCCTTGGCTGTTGTATCCTCAGAGTCCTCCATGAGGGGCTCTTTTCCTTTCCTGTGGCTGTGTTACAAGATATCCTCTTTTGTATCTTTGGGAGTGCCTTCTTCGCCAATTTCCTTAGGCATTTCATCACCGCCAATTTTTTTAGTCCCCGTGTCCTCAAGAGTTTTCTCTCTTTGCTGTGCAACAAGGGATGATTGTTCGCCTGAGATGGCGGTATGACCTTGCTCTGCTTCTTCTTTGTCCTCCTCATCTGAAGAAACAATTAACAAATGGGGGTGGTGTGTCCTAGCAAGGGTGGACCCTATTGCTTCATTTGCTTGACTTGGGTGTTCAGTTCCCCTCTGGAGTCATCTGAACCAAAATTTAGGGGATTTGGAAGACACTGCCACATGGTCTCCTAAAATAGAGACAGTGGAAGTGTGGTGTTTCGCCTTCTTCCTTCTAGGCTGCAAGGGAAGAAAGTCCTCCCACTTCTGTTGGCCCTCTTCTTTCTAAAAGAAGTGATGCTTCATGATCAAATGTATCAAGCTGGGGTGGCTAATCTGCCCTTCTTTGTTCTTCCTTTTTGTCATCATATTAACTAAGTTTGTGTGCAAGAAAGCAGGCAAGTTTATCAAATGCCTGGGGTCATTGGCTCCATGCCTTATGTGATTAATTAGTTTCATTCCTGGCCCTAAAATTGTGCCATACTAACCATCACATGTAAAGAATGTCATGATCCATAGGACAACAGTCTTCCATGGGTCTGGAAGACTGGTCCTCTCAATTCCTTTGGTTCCTCCCTTACAACATATTGAGGGAACGGCTCCAAAGCAACATGAAAATTTTGAACTAATTCCTCATATGATGGTTTACTTGAAAACAAATCAACACCTACTGTAGGTATGCCAGAAAGTTGACTAATCACAGTAGGGTTTATTTGTATTCTTACCCCTTCTACTGTGGTGAAGGTCTTGTGGAAGTTTGCGATGAACTCGTCGACCAATTCTGCTTCATACCCCTCAAACTTTTGCAGGAACTCCAACCATCCAGCCTACTGGAAAATCTGTGCACTGGCGTCATCAAAAGTGACATTCTTTGGCTCAACCTTTCGTTTGTTACCCATCTACTTCGTTGATTTTGAATTTGCAGAGAAATGTGGCAATAGAACTCTAGTTTTTTCTCTTTTGCTCTCTGGTTTTTTCATAACAAGAAGTAGTGTGAATTTTGAGTTGTCGATGGTAGGTTTAAGCGAGGAAATAATCACATGCAAGATGGACAGGTTGGCAGTTACCCTGCCCATCATTTTGGCATTCATGGGTGCATACTTCGGAGGTTCAAACCAGAGTGGCAGCGTGCGAAGTGGAAATTCATAGCCGCCACCTTAATTGTTTTCCATGTGCATCCAAAGCTGATGCCATCAACCATAGCTCTAGCCACCACCTTAACTGTTTTCCATGTGCATCCAAAGCTGATGCCATCAACCATAGCTCTCACATCTTTTCAAATGCATTTTCCTTTTATGGTCATAATTATTGGTCATTATTATTGCACCAACAAGTACTTATTTCTTTTTATGGCATTTATGGAAAATGTTGTTATCATTATGACCAAGTACTTGCATCTTATAGCAAGGTACACGAGACCTACGGACAATTCTTTTGCTACCACCTGTCTGATCGATGTCAATCATTCAATTGCCTTGGCGCGTGTGAGGAATAAAGACTGCATTCAGGTCATTTGGGGGAATACATGGCATATATACATATATTAAAATAATTATACAAGTTTCAAGGTAGGAATATACCTATGTACAATACACATCCCTAAGATGGGTTCGCCTTAACTTTTACCAAATCACTTTTTTGCGATGCAACATCACCTAATGCCCAATGATACTTTGGAAAGCAAGCATCCATCAATGTTAGTCTGGAGCCATCTGTAGCCATCTAGAGCTATCTCGAACCCGTCGCCTGATTTCTTTCTGATTGAAATGCGGTGGGCATCATCTTGAAACTAAATAGTTAGCTAAATCTAAAAAACAAGGCGATTGTATAGAAATCGCAAAGAGATGTTCATCTGGAAACATGTCGTCCATTGGTTCATTACTTCCCTGCACAGTCAATCTAGATAAGAAATTAGCAACAACATTATCTTTTCCAGGTTTATCAACAATGGTTATGTCAAATTCTTGCAACAATAACAACCACCTAATAATTCTTCCACCTACCACAGCTTTATTCATCAAATACCTAATAGTTGTATGATTGGTATGTATAAAAACTTTGTAGCCTGTGATGTAGTGGTGGAACTTGTTGATTGCATAAACTAATACTAAGAATTCCTTTTCTGTAGTGGTATAGTTTTTCTCTGCAGGGTTTAGGTTCTTGCTAACATAATAAATTGCATGCATCCCTCCAGATTCATTTGTCTGTCCTAAGACTTCTCCAATAGCCTGATTGGAAGCATCAGTGTGAATATGGAATGGTTCACTCCAATTCAGTCCTTTGATGACTGGTGCTATCATGTGGGCACTTTTGATGGCTTCAAAGGATTCTTGACATTGTGGTGTCCAGTTAAACTTAGAATCATTTTTAAGCAAGGTAAACAAAGGATCAGCTTTTCTACTGAAATTTTCAATAAACCTTCAATAATACCTAGCATGTCCTAGGAAACTTCTTACTTCTATTTGAGTTTGAGGAGGGGGAATTTGAACTATAATTTCAACCTTTTTGGGGTCCACTTTCATTCTCTCTTGTGAGATGTGGTGACCTAGGACTATCTCTTCAGTCATCATAAGAAGGCACTTCTCATGATTTAGAGATAAGTGATGTTGTTTGCACCTTTCAAGCACTTTATTCAAACTGTTCAAGGCTTCATCAAAAGTTTTTCCATGTACCGTAAAATCGTTCATATAAACCTCCACACATGTATTGGCTAAATCAGCAAAAATTGCCAACACAGCCCGTTGAAATGTGGTTGGTGCATTGCATAATCCAAATGGCAAAACTTTGTAGGCAAATGTCCCCCATGGGCACATGAAGGTAGTCTTATCCTGATCTTCCAGAGCCACCTGGATCTGGTTATAACTGCTGAACCCATTTAGAAAGGAGAAGTAGCGACTACCAGCCAGATTATCTAGCACCTGGTCAATGAAGGGAAGTGGGAAGTAGTCTTTTTTAGTGGCTTTATTCAATTCTCTATAGTCAATGCAAAATCACCACTTGCCATTTTTCTTTGGTACTATAACCAATGGCGATACCCATTGGCTGTCAGAAATGGGGTAGATGAATCCTACTTGTAATAATTTCTCTATTTCTTCCTTCACTATGTCCCTCAAGGATAGATTAATTCTCCTCTGTGGTTGTCTAACAGGACGGACATCTTCAATGTACAAATGTGATGTGTGCATACACTGGGGTGGATACCTCTCATGTCTTTGTATTCCCATGCAAAAGCTTGGGTATGATTTTGTAATAGTTTTGTCATTCGAATTTCTTCTGCTTTTGTTAACCAACTACTGATAGAGAGTTGTTTGTTGGTTTGGACAATGATTTGCTTTGTACCATTATGAACAGAAAGAAGGTCTTTGTAAGGACTTAATAGAGTATTTAACAGACAAAGGTGAGGCACAATCTGGTGTAACATTTTTTCTTGTTGATAACTTAAGTGGGAAGCAATTTGTTCAGAATATGGACAATGGAATGCCTTGAAAGATCCCTTCGGATCTCTCTGGAGCCATCTGGAGACCTCTTGCTAGGCGACATTGTACAAGGATGTTTTGTCGTTTCAAATTCTTTATACTCCTCATTGCATTCTTCAAAATGTTTTGCAATCGTTACCATTGCCAATGAGGAGGCATCTTCTTCATCTGGATCCATCAGGTCATCTATCCATGGTTTACTCTCATACTATAAGAAGGGTTTGGCAGGAGGATAGATGGAAAGTTCTTTCATCTTTTTCCCATTTGAAATAAGCATGTTTCCTGACCTACAGTCAATAAAGGCTACTGCAGTAGCCAGCCAAGTTCCCCCAAGTATTATCAGGTACCCTAAACAATTCTTTCTAGTCTGAAGGATGAGGAAATCAACTGAGTAATCCTAGGTATCAATAGTAACTAGGATATCCTCAAGAATTCCCTCTGGTTTGGTGATAGACAAATCTTCCAGCTGATGTTGGTTGAATATGTATTAATGCTAGAGCTTCTATTGTTTTTGAAGTCTTCACATTGATAGTAGCTCCCAGGTCAATCAGTACATTAGAGACCAACACTCCTTTTATTTCTACTGAAATAATAGGACTTCCAGGGTCCACATATTTTTGAGGAATTAGCTTGCCTAGTAGAACATTGGCAAGTTTCCCTTCTACTTGGATTGTGTTGGGTAATTTTTGTTTTCTACCCAAAAGTTTTAGGCATAAGATCTTAATGGTCTGATTTATTTCTGGGATATCTTTTATTGTGTGTAACAAAGGAACTTCAATATGTATTTTTCTAAGTTCCTTAATCAACTATGAGTCATCATGTGCAAATTGGTTTTCCTTAGATTTTGGAGGAGTATGTTTAAATCATTCTGGGAATGGGATAGAGGTTTCTTTCTGAATTTCTTGTCCCAGTGGTTTCATCTTTTTGTTGTTTATCAACATTGTGCGTTACTTCCTCTTCCTCAGTTATTTTCTCTACAAGAATATTTACAGGAATGCTCCGAGATCGAAGCTAGATATCATTTATTTCCACAACATTTAGGGTGGTTGTATTTGGATCTGTGTTATACACCTATTGTTGCAACCTATTATTTTGAGGATTGGAAACTGGCTGAGCAGGCATTGGAGGTTGATTTACCTAATCATTTGGATTCAGGTTTCTAGGTTGTGAACGTCCAGGAAGTAAGGCTTGAGGTTGATTCCCAAATCGCCTCATTCCTTAGTTATATTGAGGTGCCCACTATTGTTGATATTGTTGTTGATTTAGCCACTGAGGGTTGGTCCAAGATTGATTTGTCCAGTCTAGCTGTGGCCAAGCTAGTCCCCACTGGGGTGGCATTTGCATTGGAGGAAGTGGACCTCCCCAAGGTCCATTCCAAGAGGTTGGGCCCCAAATTGATGAGCCCCTTGGAGCATATTGGTTTGAAAACTGATCGAATCCATAATTTGGTTGTTTCTGGCCAATAAAGCTTAGTTCTTCCTCATCTATTGGTACCTTCTTTAATCTATTTTTGATTTCAGGGAGCAGGCTACACTCATTTGTTGGATGACTTTTCTCACATATTTTGCATAACTCTGTTCGATTCAAAGGACACTCACTAAGTGGATGTTTTTCTCTACAACGAGGGCAATGAATGGCTAAGGGTTCTGTGTTCCTTTTACTAGCTTGCATACCATCCAAAGTGGTATTCAGGTGAAGCAAGATATCAGTTTTTAAATTTGCTAGCTCTTCCATGACTTTTGTAACATCACTGGAACTGCCTTTCTTCAGTATTCTCTTACCTGCATGAGTACAAGAGTAATTCCTACAAACTTCCACAATTTATGCAAAATCTTGTTTATTAATATCTCCTTTCCCCATTAGGTTTAAGGCTTCCCTGATTTCATCATCAATTCCCCTCAGAAAAATGGTCTTACTTAATTCCTGATCTAAATTATTTCCACATCTTCTATGGACAAATAGAAATTCATCCACATAATCCTCCAATTTTTCATCTTCCATCTGCTTCATGCGGAAGAGTTCATATTTTTTGTCCCTGACTACAATAGTCTTGATATTTGTCAAGGAAAGCAATTTCCATTTCATCCCAGTAGAGATAGTCTGCTCTCAGGCCCATGAACCATCAGAGTGCTGACTCCTTGAGAGTGGAAGGAAAAAGTTTTAATTTATGGTTGTCTGTACCATAATCATAGGTTTGGCATAGGACCTTAAGTTCAAACAGGAATTGGTCTGGGTCTTCAAAAGTCTTCCCATGAAAGGTGGGTAGGAAAGCAGGAGATATATTTTTCATGGGGGGTTCATTTCTCTCAGGAGTGATGGAGATTGGATAAGAGAATGTTCTATTGTTGGTTGCCTCCTCATGGTCACCATTATCACCCATTGTAGGAGTATGAGGGAGAATGGGAGATTCTGATGTTATAGGCAATCCCTGATCACTCAGGTGATTAAGTTCCAAAGATGTGTTAGCTGTGGTTTGCTTAATGAATCGACCTAAGGTGTCCCTAGGCCTTCTCATAAACTATTGAATCCGAAATGTGCTCGTTCAAGAAATCTTATCAACACCTTAAACCTACAATGATTTGTAGATTATTCCCCAGAAATGGCACCAAAAATGATGAGGTCGTAATAGTGTTCATTAATTCACATCATTTAATTATCAATCCGGAGGTGTCTGGAGCAATCTGCGATAAGACTCTTAATGTGGGGGTTTTGGAGTGAATCCGAATTGGTGGTTGGCAGACAAAGTCCAACTTACTTATCTTGTGGAAAGAAACATACATGCAAGGCAATGAAACTATCTATTTGCTTTTGAAGGGAAACATACATACTTAAAAAGAAACTATTCTAATTGCTTTGGAAATAAACACACTTGCTTGAAAGGAAACTAGTCTAATTGCAAAAGAAATAAACACACTTTGCTTGAAAGGAAACTAGTCTAATTGCCAAAAAGGAAATTATCTTAAATGTTAAAATAGAACTTCAAGGTAATTGAATCCATTGTCAAATCATAGCAAAGACACACTCTGAATATATCAGTGCTATTGAAATCACAATCCTATTTTTGATATTTTCAGAATTTATAAAACAAACCTGCAGGTGACAACTCACTAAATAGTGATACAAAAAAGAGGAAACATATCACAACATTAACATACACAGATAATTTCACTAAACATAAAGACAAAATAGAACTGCATAAAATACCGAGTGATCTCCTCATGTTTGGGGAAGCGGGCCCTACTTTCCCAGCTAGAGACGATCCTCTGAGCTTGAACAATATTTCAGAAGAATTCCCCCTTCATTTGCATTAAATCAAAGTCCAGAAATGGACATGGATACAGAACTGGAAAAACAAGGAGTTTTTCCTCTAACTGGAAATATAAATAGATTACAACTTGCTATCAAAATCTGGAGCTATCATAAAGAGATGACCTGCACCTACTTACACAGTTGAGCTTTATTAAAAAGAGATAACTAACAACGAATCTAACTACAACAAACTGGAATTGAAGCCAGTTGCTTATTTATTACATTGATGATTCCACTGCGGGTTAATGAAGATCAAAGATTTGTATCGACTTGGCTGTTGGCAAACTTGAGTGATTTCCTGGAATGGCGCGGCGCTTGGTGGTAGTGACTTCAGTCAAAACTAATGCCAATTAACAACTATTTTGGTTAGTCACTAAAATGGAGTGACGTGGAGATTTAGATCATAACAGCTGCCTTAATTGAGGCATGGATCATGTTTGCGTCGCTAGGCCTTTTGGGTAGCCCTAGGATCGGTCGGTAATAGTCATCGGCTCGAGGGGAGTATGACCCTATTGGAGGATAATGGCATCTAGAACTGTCTGGAGTTCAGGTTCTTCACAGGAAAAGGGGGCTCTGGAGGGATCCAGAGACCACTGGAAATCTTACCAGCGTAATCCTTATGCAAACACAAACCACTTGTACCACAATTCATGAGATATGCACTTTGGAAATCTTATTCAAGTAAATAAGTTAAGAGATTGCATCAAAAGGAAATGAATACTAAACATGTGCATAATCCATCCAAGAGACTAATATAATTATAATAATATATATGTATATGCCATAATGTTTTATAAAAGTCTTTTTGAAATAGGAAATATAAAGAAATAAATGAGTCATAGATTTGACTCATCAGGAATTACGTGAGGAAATTTTCTGGAAGCAAAAGTCACGTGTTGATTGGCTTCAGGAAGGTGATCGAAATATTGCATTCTTTCATCATTCTATCAAAGACAGAAGGCATGGGAATGCGATTACTTTAGTTTCCTCTCAAGGGACTCATTTATCCTCTCGCGGGGAAATTTCGGCTGAGGCCTCTTGGTTCTTTTCTTCCTTGTTTTCGGAGGATTCTCCTAACTCAGTTGAAGATGAAAATACTGTTCTGGATTGTATTCCTTCTTTGGTGTCTAATGAGATGAATGAAGCTATCTTTAGTCCTATCTCCCTGATTGAATTAGAGAATATTGTGTTTTAGTTGAAGAGAGGGAAAGCTCCTGGACCGGATGGTTTCCTGGTTGAATTTTATCAGGATTTCTGAGAGATTCTTAAATATGACCTCTGGGAGGTTGTTAAGGAGTCACAAAGGAGTAAGCGGATGTTGAAAGCCATGAATTCTACATTCTTGGCACTAATTCCTAAGACAGAAGGGGCTAGCTCACTGAATCAATTTAGGCTTATTGCTCTGTGTAATGTTGTCTATAAGATCATTACCAAGTTGATTGCTGAAAGACTAAAAGCTTGGCTCTATGGGTTGATTTCTAAGGAACAGGGAGGATTTGTTGCTAGTAGGCAGATTCTGGACAAAATTGTGGTGGCAATTGAGGCCATTCATTCCATGGCATCATCCAGGGAGAAGACGATGTTCATTAAGCTGGATATGGCCAAAGCCTATGATCGAGTCAAATGGACTTTTCTCTGTAAGGTTCTTCTGGCTTTTGGATTTGGGATTGATTGGGTGGATTGGGTTATGAGTTGTGTTACCTCCACTTCTTTCTCGGTGCTTATTAACAATGAGCCTACAGAGTTATTTGGTTCTTCTAGGGGCCTTCGGTAGGGGGACCCTGTGTCTCCATACTTGTTTATCCTCTTGGCCGAAGGTTTGGGCAAACTTATTAAATCCCATGTGAGTCAAGGTTTGATCCATGGCTAGAGCTAGGGCAACAATTTACCTCCCCACTCTCATTTACAATTCGTTGATGATACTGCTCTAATGGGTTTGGCTAGTGTTAATGAGGCAGTTAATTTGAGAAGGGCTTTGGATATCTATTTGGCAGCCTCGAGACAAAGGATTAATGAAGACAAGTCCTCCATCTTCTGTTTCCACACTCCTCAGCTTATTCAGAATAGGATTGCTCGGATCCTCAGATTTTAGATTGGGACCCTTCCGTTTGTCTATCTTGGCATCCCCATTCATGTGGGCACCTTGCCTAGGGGTCCTGGCAAGATATCCTTGACAAGCTCCATAAGCGGGTTAGTCATTGGACTTGTAGATGGCTTTCTTTTGCTGGCAGAGTGACTTTATTGAAATCAGTGATTCAAGCCCTCCCCATTTATAGGTGCTTTGTTCAGGGTGCTCCTTCTAGATTTCTCAAGGAGTTTGATGCCCTATCTAGAAATTTTTTATGGGCAAGTAATTTGGAGTCTTCAAAGTGGAGTTTGGTTAAGTGGGAGTCTATTTGTAGGCCGAAGCAGGAAGGTGGACTCAGTCTTCGTCAGGCAAGGCTAGTAGGTCAAGCTTTAGCAACTAAGTTATATTGGAGGTGGTGCACTTGTCAGGATCAGGTTTGGGCTCAGATTCTCAATCTTAAGTACTTTGGGGGTGTGGAAAGTAGAGATGTTCCTAGGATTAGCCTTTGTTTTGGAGTTGTAACAGTGGTTTTGATGCCTTGTTCTGGCATGATTCTTGGGATGGTTGTCCTCCTATATTGTCTTTATATCTGCATTTACAACCCCTGTACAACCTATTTCTTGATGCAGGGTGGTCTCAGGTTGAGCATTTCAAATCTTTTCAGCCTTTGGGTCAGGTGGAGGTGGGTCACTGGAAAGATTCCTCTGAGTGGCCGCCGGGGGGATTGGTGGAAGGTCGTGAAGAGTTAGCTGGGATCCTTGCTAGCAGAATCTATAGTTCACTGAGGGAATGAGATATTTTAGCCTGGAGTCCTAATCCAAAAGGTGTCTATTCTGTCGCTTCTGGATATCGAGAGTTGGATGGTCAACAATTTGGGGAGTCATACTTTCCTTGGTGGAAATTTGTGTGGAATAAGTTTGCCTGGCCTAAGTGCAACTTCTTCCTCTGGTTGGGTCTCTGTAATCATTGCCTCACTTGGGATAATTTGCAAAAGCGAGGATTTCAAGGCCCTTCTTTGTGCTTCCTCTGTAATAGCAGTGAAGAGAATGCTCCTCATTTGTTTTTCCAGTGTTCCTATGCCAGGGAGATTTGGCATTGTTGGTGGGGAGCTTGGAAGCAGGGGTTTTTACATGTTTCTTCTCTGATGGATTTTTGGAAAAGCCTAGGGCATGGAATATTGGGCCCTCCTACATCCTGTGGCAACTCTAGTTGGAAAGGAACCGGAGAATCTTTTAGGAGAAGAAGTTGGTGGTTCAACAGGTGTGGTAGAGGATTTTGGGTATGCTTCAGGAGACTTTAGCAACTAAGTGTGATCTTTCTTCTAAGTTGGATATTGGGGACTCAGAAGTGGCTCAAAATTTAGGGATAGCTGTTAGCGGATCTTGTCTCCCTTCTTCCAGGAGGAATGGCCAGCCCAAGGGTAAGATTCAGAGGGAAGGTAGGTGGTCCCCCCCACCTCTAGGCATCTTTAAAATAATACTAACCACTCTTCCAGGGGGAACCCTGGTTTTGCTGGTATTGGGGGAATTGGGAGAGATAGTTCTAGTGTTGGTTTGTTCTTTTTTTCCATTTATAAGGGTCATCAGACGAACAATTGTATGAAAGCTTTAGCTATTCTCTGGGCTTTGGAAAGAGGGTGTGCCCTTGGATGGCGTAGGATTATCTATGAATCTGATTCCCAAATTGTTATTAACTTGTTGAATGGACGGTGTGGACAATGTGCATTAGCAGTTGGCTTCGGTGGTCAGGCAGATTCTTTAACTGACCCACTCTCTAGAGTTTGTTTCTTTTCTCCATGTTCCTTGAGAATGGAATAAAGTGGCAGATTGTTTGGCGAAGTGGGCTTATGCTCTGATGAGGAAGTGGAATGTCTGTGATTAGGGTTTGTTACCTCAAGACTGTGCTCTAAGTCTGGAAAGTCTTATTTCAGAGGATATCGTTGATTAGTTGGGTTCTTTCCTAGGGCTTGACTTGCTCTGGGTTGATTGGACTTTGGCTCTGTAGGATTTTCTTGCCCACGGTTTTTTTGTGGGCTTGTGCAGTGCTTGGTGTTTGTTGTTGGTTTCTTATTTAATAAATTTTTACCCCTCTTTTAAAACTAACTAAACCTAACTAAACAAGTTCTACTAATAAGACCTAATTAGTTCATTACCAAAATTGATAAAAATTTGTATCATTTTTTAAACCAAAACTAATATTACTTACTCATAAATTATCTAATAATAATTAAAAATATATTAATTAAACACAATTACATTCACAACATTTAACTATCAATTCAAATTAACTAATATTCACTCCAAGAATATGGCTACTTTAAATATTACACATCGCTTAATCCCTCTAAGCTTTATTTAAGGTACTTTGAGTTACAAGGCATGATATTATTATAACATCACTATGTGTAAATTTTTTTATATGAGTTTCACTCTAATACAAAACTCCAACCAACCATTGAACAAGCTTATAATGTACCTTATTGATGACTTGGGAGGATGGTGCTCATATTTGGTGAATGTTATTCTTCTAAATGGCAGTGTTCATAATTTATGAATGGAGGATCTGAATTTGACGGTCGTGTGGCCATGTTTAGATATTTTTACTGTAAAATATAACTAAAATTTTAGAGGATCGTATCACATAAAATATAAAAGGACATATATATATATATATAAGATGTGCAACTTCGAATGGATAATCATCACAAATATTAATGTGAATTAGGTGAATGGGTCAGGCTGCAAAGAAAGAGCTTAAACCGCCAGCATTTTACAGGGAGAGTAGCCCCTATAAAGTGTCAACATGTGTGGTTCTTGATTCATTCACCCAATTCAAATTAATTGATATTTGCAATGGTTAGCCACTCTAAGTTGCCCTCTAAATATTAAAGACATCTTATTTTTTATATATAAATTTTTGTAACATCTTATTTTATGTTTATTATATTTTACAGTAAAAATATAATAAACATGACCACCCGACCATCAAATTTAGGTAGCAGTCCCATGGAGGGGGGTGTCTTTAATTATCTCAGCGATGTTGCTGAAATTTTTTAGGAGCATTTTAAAACAAGAGGTCCAGTTGCATGTAGGCTTAAACTTTAAGCTGTAAAATTTATGGAAGCTGGTGGTTTCATGAGGTTTTTAAATTGATTTAGCAGAGATTTTTTAGGACCTACAAATAAAAAAATTAAAAATCATCAAATAAAAAACTTTCCCCCCAAAATATTTCCTAAATTAAATAGAAAGAATTGGTAGAAAAATCCCTAAGCGGGTGGAGGAAAGTTTCAGCCCCACCTCAAATGCACCCGCTCAAAATCAACCACCTAAAAAATTGCTGCTCCTATTTTGGAGGAAAAGATTCTCATTTTATGCGGTGACAATTTTTTGGGGTTTCATTGGACCCCTTGCTCCACAAAAATAGATCCTCTAGCAGCTCCATAGGACCCCTTCCTTAAGCCCTGCCAATGTGCCAACCGTTTAAGGCAGGCAAGCCGGGAGGGCCGGAGGGTTATTCTTGTGGCCAAAAGGACACAATTCCAGAGAATTGCCCTGCAACAAAAGCAACCATTCATAACCTAGAAAAACAAGGGCTGCCCAGCAGCAGGAGTCCCTGCCAAATTCTGCCAGCATAGATTTGATTAAAAAAATATTATTTTAACGGTGAAAAAAGGTAGAATGACATCAATGATCTGTCCACATCAATGTATTTAGATCCCAAATGAAAAAGTCAAAATGTTGTCTAGTCTTTGTAAAAAAACTAAACTGAATGGTACATATCGAACACCCTGCTGCAACCAAAGCATCAACAAATTTTGAGATCATAACAAGCAAATCCTACATCAATTTAAAAAATGAAATTTCCAAAACATTATCAGGTCACAGAAATATGGTTCTAATCACCTCAAGCACTCTGTAGACCTTCTCTCTCTCTGGAGGATTATTATGCTCCTGTGAATCTTACACAAGCGGTCAGAAATTATAATGTATACTAGTGACATTTTTTTATCGTGATTTAGAAGAATCATCTAAAAGTTTTAAACATTTAATAATAGCATAGTGCAAAGAATGGTTGCAAATGAGACTAGCATATTTAATATCTATGACACTGCAAATATAGCCTAATTCTAACATCTAGTTTCAAAATACTGTCCAGAGCTACCACACGCATGACTAAAACTGGTTCCCTCAGACATGTGGGTATGTAGTATGTAGTTTTATCCAGCGTGAAAGTCTACATTAAAATAAAGAAAGAAAGATGAAATTTAAATGGAAGAAATAAATAAACTTAAAGACATTTTTTTTAATAAGGAGTAACCTAATTCCGTTGGCATTGTTCTTTTTTTTCATGCCCAGTTTGCCTTTGGGATTTTGATTGCAAAACTGCAAGCTATGTAAAGACAAATGCTCTCATTGCTATTGATGCTCATGGAAATTTTCATGCTCTCTGTAGTTAGTAATTTTACTCACAGCATTGGATAGGCTATGAATTCAATACCTTGTATGCAGCTGAAATGTTTATTTGATTGGATTTGTGATGGGTTTTTATTGTATTGTATGCAGACATATGTAGTGCAGAACAAGCGACTGTATTTTTAATTTTTGAAGACTCGTATGCAGTGTAGATTCCTTTTTTTCACCATGGAAATATCCATAAAATTGAATTATGTGCACAAGCAACTTGCAACTTTATTACAAGAAAAATCAACAAAGATGTACGACCCTTTCTTTAAACCACGAGCTCCATTAGCTGTTGAGGGAGGTAGTAAAGTTTAACAAAAGAAAACAATTGTTGACTTACTCTAAAAATTGGGCAATGAGCAACTTGTCTTTGTAATTGTTGGGAACTCTAAAAAGTTGGCCCTAGAAAACAAATAATACCTTTGACAATTTTTCTAGAGAATAAATATCCACTGGTGGAGAAAATTTCAAAATACAATTTCAATAATTAAAACACCCATTTTCAAAAGATGGATCATGGAGGTGTTAATTCTAATCCATAATTAGCATGAAAACTCAGGTCACCATAAGATCTATCTAACTAAATCTTCTATAAAAAGCAGCTCAATATTCCTTCCATAATTCATAATTAGACTGAAAACTTAGGTCACCGTAAGATCTAACTAAATCTTCTATAAAAAGCAGCTCAATATTCCTTCCATAATTTTAATACAGTGCGAAGAATTCCCCACATTGAAAATGTGTAACAGTTTTGCATTTGCAGTGACATAAGAACATGTAGGCATCACCCCAAAAAAAAAAAAACTCTAAAATATGCAGTGTGCCCCAGGGAGACATCCCTAGGGAAAATCGGGCTGCACTAGAACTGGGACAGCAAAACGAGAATGAAACATTCCCCCACTGTCCAATTTCAAAACTCCTCCTCAACATGAGAAATGAAACAGCTTAAAGTATTTATCAGTAGCAGAGTTGAAAACATCTTCATGGCAAATATAGCAGATAAAAGATCAGCAGGGAGACAAATTAAGGGAGACTATAATAATAATGCAGATTGCAAAGTTTAGCTTTAGTAGGCACACCAGATGCTCGTTGGTCACAGCAATAAAACAAAGATATCCAGGGAAGTATAAATGATCTGGGGAGCAATTTAGCTCATCCATGAGGTAATTTTGAACAGGAACTTGAAAAAATCCAAATTTAAGCCAGACGCTTCAAATTATGCCGGCAAATTAGCGCTCAAAATGTACAGAGCCTTCAAAAGATCTGCAGCCTACTCAAATTTGCAGCAACAACATTGCCTCATACTCTTTCCCCTCAAGCTGGTCAAATTGTAGTACAACAAAATGCAAAAATTTCACAAAGGTCTTTTTTTCTTCGGGCAAGCTGCTCAAAATCAGTACAAAAGACGAAAAGTTTTCACAGACGGATTTTTTTGCACAACCTGCTCACGGATTAGTTCTAAAAATGCTAGATTCAATCCCTACACCCAGGCATTGACCCCTACCTCCAGGCATTCCTATAGTGGCTACGATGAAGTGGTCAAAAGGCTGAGAATCCGTAGTGTTCCATCTTCATTCTTGCTATCGCTATACACCACAAGATTACAATTTTGCCTCTTCCTCTTCGATTTCTTTATTTGCTCCTAAAACACAATTCACAAAACCCATAAAAAAAGACTAATACAGTTAATTCAAACCCTTCTCTTGATTAACATGAACTCATTATTCATCAATATTGTATCTCAAGTAACGAATCTGCCTCATGGCAAAGAAACACTTCTCTAAATTGGCATAAAGCTTATGCCTGCACAAAATTTGGGGAAAATATTGAGAATGGTGCATGTGTTATCCCCCATGTCTTACTAATAACCAAAATGCCATTAGGATAAACAAGAAAACTTCTAAAGTGTTGTAGAATACATCATCCTCATACAGTTGCAGGTGCATTGGTCACATGCACATCACATGCATCATCCAGACAGATTCAACTTTAGTTAAATTTTAAGTTAAGCTACCACTGACACTTCATAACCAAACTCCCTCTTAGTAGAAGTGGATCGGAACAGGGATATAAGGAGGTAGAAGTGCTTGTAAATGGACATATGTTTAGCAATGAGATTAACTGCCCTGTATAGAAACACCCGTAGAAGAACGAATAAATAGATGGTAATTAGCAACTGCATACCTGTGTGTCATGGTTTCCACCTGGGGACAAATGTTGCCAAATGTGCTGATTGTCTTGCGAAGTCAGAGCAATCTGATACCAGCCTCCATGGCATAAAAAACTCCGCCAAGCCAGAATACTTTTAAATTATCAAACACCCAAATCTGTAAGAAAACTATATTAAAAAATGCAAACCCAGATTTTGATTAAATGCATAACAAATCTAAAATCCCATCTATCCTTAATAATTTTTTAATCTCAGATTTCCATTAAATCCCTAAGATTACTAAAATACAATCTATCCTTAAGAAATACAAACCCAGATTTTGACTAAATCTATAAAGAAACTAATATACCATCTATATTAAAAGAAATGCAAACCCATATTTTGATTACTTCTCTGGGATCTTGAAGTATGCAGTCTTTGGGGTTTTAGCTTCCATTTGAACAGAGCCCTGGTCTTGATCTTGGTCCTCTTCCTCTTCGTGCAATGGGGATTTTTTAGAATGGGTATTGGCCTATAATTTTTTGGCCCCTTCCATGACATCCTTCAAAGACTTAGCAAATCGTTTGCCTTTACTCTTAGTTGTTGAGGAAGGGGGAGCACATTTCCTCTCGGGCATGAGAATGTCCAAAGATGGAGGGGGTTTAGCAGGGGTTTCAGACGGTTGTTTAGCAGGGCTACAAGATTTGGGGAACAATGTGGGGCTGAGGCGGACAGGTTTCTTGCAAGGGAAGCCAAAAATAGACTGCATTTTTTTTGGTGAGTTTTTCAATACCAAAGGTTTTTCTTTCCTTGTGCTCCAGAAATTTTTTTTCATGGCTGCCTTTTGATCCATTTGGGCTATTTTTTTTCCAGATTTTTTCCCTGCAGAGAACATTGTTAATGAAAATATTTGTTTGTATCCCTGCTCTGCTTTGCTCTTCTCCCGCCAACAATCATTTGCTTCGATTTTCTTCCAGCCTTACACTTAACACAACACCCGTCCTTCTCCAGGCCACATGGGCTTGCGTGAACCCTCCATTGCCATGCAAAACTAGAAAATGCCAACAATCAACCCAAAACAATAAAATATTTGAATCAACAAACAACCAAGATTAAAATATCAGAGGTATAATAAAGGCCCAATGGAAAAATGGCATTGGTCAAGGTAAAAAAAATAAAAAAATCCAAACTTTAGATTAGAGCTTAATATTTCCCAGATTGCACGCAAGTCAAAGCAAACTAATGCAGTTTTTGTTAGGCAAAAACAATAGTCCTCTGCTAAAGCAGGGACTAATAAATGGCATAGGAGGATCTGATATCGGTTTCAGAGAAAAATTTTAACGATTGGTGATAATGTGTAAGAGATACTAGTGGCGAGTTGGAAGTTCGTGGCAGTGAGCCCTGGCAATTGTGCGATTGCACTCGAAACTGTTTTCTTTTTTAAATTGACCAACATGAATGCTTGTAACTGCCCCTAAGGTTTTTAATATGGTGGTGGTTTCTCTAAAATGATGTTTTAGCTCTATATCAAAATATTATAAAACAATTTTCCCAGATTTTTGAAATATAGATTTAACTATTTAAAACAGCATGAATATAATACATAAATGAAAAATATATTTAAGAATTACAAAGAAACAATTGGAATCTTCAATAAAACATTAATATTTATTTCCAAGGTTGATTACATATCTTTGCTGGATCTTGGCTCCTCTCCTCTTACTGATCAGATGCAAAATCCTTAAGCTACGGCCATATAACAGGAGGAAAATAATATTATATAAATACCCTCAGTTCTGGCCACCACCATTCAATGTATACCCTATATTTTTGATTGGACATACCCATGCTTCTTCTCCAATGCCCACTGCCTACTTTGATCTGTCCCAGGAGTACCCTCTCAGTTTTTAAATCCCACATTTTTCATTACAAATAGTGTATTAATTAATAATCATTTTTTAATCCCATCACAAAATATAAAGAAATATCAATTCCTATACACTAGAATGAAGGGGAAGTAATATCTTTATTGATCGATTTTAAATGATATACTTCAGTGGATTTTTACAAGAAGGAATGCAGTTCACATAACTGTCGATGCAGTTCAAGGACGATGCAGTTCATATAACTGTGAAACAACTTGATAACTGCAACATTGACAATATAGTTAACAATGTAATTATGCCAACATTCCCCCCCTTATTACATTATTCCTGCAATAGTACCAAGGGACCCCCCCTGAATGTTAAAATACTCAACAAAGCTGATTACATACTATGAATACATATTTTATAGAAGATCTTCTCCTAAAAGAACAAATCCTAAACCAAGTGGGGCTCCATCAAGTTGTCTCTTGACCCTCGGAAAGGTGTAGCCTCGAGATGTGTTCGAGCTCTCAATCCTGAACTCTCAAATCACAATCTTGAATTATTCGACAACAATACCTAAGAGATACGACAGATCTCTATCATTGTCTAGGGACCACAAAAGGGTATAATTCTCGATCATATACTCTGAAGCTCGCTTGACAACAATCCATATTGAGCTCAACACCAAATCTCAAACCTGTCTCCAGAACATAATCTTCACAAAACATGTATTCTTCAAATCTGTCAGCAACAACAAGGAAAAACAAAAAACTAAAGCCAAAAACACTTCTCATACAAAACATCATCTCAAAGCGAGAAGCTAACTTGAGATGATGAAAATTCCTCCATCCTCCGATGCCGCCAGCCTCCATATGACTTTAACCAACTGATGTCTTAGATGAGTCTTTGGAGGCCTCATCAGGAATAGAAAAAATGGCTCCAAAAGCATAAGCGATCTTTGACATATGTGCATTCATGATTAAAAGATGATAATGTCAATTTGAACCAATGATAGACCCATACACTAATCAACCTTATACCTCCATAAACACAAATATATCCTTAAAACTCCTTATACCTTCTATGTAATTACTATGATGCAAAACAAATTTCAAACCATAGACGTCTTACAAAGCAACGAAACTTCTTACAAAATCCCTTATTTCTCCAATTAATAGCTCACATTTATAGTTTAGAAATTAAAAAATACTCTTACCACTCAAATTTCAATGCTCATTCATTGAGAGTGCATAGATAAGGCACCATTGCTTCTTTTGACAACGTTGTTCTAAACAAACCCTGTGTACGGGCCAACACAACCCTTCAACTCCCTCCGCGCACTGCTAGCTTCACATGCCTCTGTTTGGAATCTCAATCATTAAACCCTAAACTCAAATCTGCATAATCCTTAACTATCGCTGCCTCTGTCACTGTCCACTGCAACTATAGATTGGACTTCCAGGCAAATGCAATTATAGAAATACTGGCCGCTATATAGAGTGACAAAATAATGCGGGCCCTTTTGATCACACAAGGACATGTACAATCAACTCCTCGAAATTGCAAACTGGCTTGAAACTAACTCAATATGGAGTTTACATGCCAAAAACAATTTCTAAACCAGCATAAAGTTTTCCTAGTAGAAGCAGCATTGTCCAGTTGGTGTAGACTGCACAACACCAACCAACATTCGGAGTTGCAATGCACTGACAAGATTGTTGCGGACATCTTTCACAAGAAAATGCAGAGCTCACAAGCTCAGGATACCCCTCCACCTGCCACGGGATATGAAATTGTTCCCTCAACAAGGTATGATCAAGCCCTTATCCTAGAGGATTTCACATTCCCTCCTGTGCCAGGGTATGACTCCATTGGGTATGACGGAAGATTTCCTCCTGCATCAACAAATGGTCCCATCGAAGATCCATACTACTACCCTCCATACAATAATGACTTCCAAGATGAGGAGGTGGATGAAGTGCAAGCATTCCAGCAATCAGTTGGGAATGCAGGTCCAAGGGTCTACCAAAGGAATTATTGCCCCCAAGAGCCGTTGACCACCTCAACCCCTCCAAACAGTTACCGGACTCCACCGGATCCAAATACCAATAACAATCCAAGCTACCCAAGGGATTCACCAGAATACCGACAAAGGGATGCATCTCAAAGAATTGATCCATCCGAAGGTGCCGCTCCCAAAGCCCCTGTTCCCAGGGATAGCAATCCCAAAGATAAACTAAAGAGATTGAGCTAGTGTGTGACGGAGGAATTTAAGAAGATAAGAGTGAGCCAACCCATTACTGAGTTAATGAGAGTGCCTGAAATCAGAGAGACTTTCTTGGAAAGTTTGAACGACACCAATACAAGGAACGTCACCTCAGGCACGCAAGGTGGCTCCAGTCCATCCAACCCATCCAGTTCACCTCATGCATCTCGAGCCAATGGAACCCCGAATACCAACGTAGCACAATCATTCCCTTATGATCCCCAAGTTCAGCCAGATGTCGTCTATATAGCTCAGAATGTCGCTGATACCGCTGAAGGAGCACCAGGAGGGAACTTGCGAAAGCATAAGGAACTTGCAAGAAATAACAACACAACAGAAGGTCAAAATCCCGAGCCAAGAAAGAATGTCCATTTCAGTGCTCCCAAGAAGAAGTTGGTGGTTTTCTACCAAGGAAAAGATGAGCCTCCGTCGTTTCTCCTTTCAGTAAGGATGTTTGGCAAGCTCCTGCACAACCGTCTGATGGATTCCGGAGCATTCAGCAATGTCATGCCCTTAGGCATATGCAAGAAGTTGGGTCTAATTCCAAAGCAAACCTCCAGGAAGGTCACTCAGCTTGATAAGACGAAAGTCCCAGTTGTAGGAGAACTACATAACATCCACATGCAATTGGCAGCTGATCCAAGAATCCAGCATTACATTGACATTTCCGTGGTAGACATTCCAGAGGGATATGGCATGCTGCTAAGTCGAGACTGGTTGAGGAAGTTAAATGGGTATGTGTCCACTGACTTCTCCCACATGTGGTTATCATGGAAGGGACTTCCGAACCAAATCAAAATAGACAGTACTCCTTGCCTGAAGCTAATGATCACCGAATACGATGAAGAGAATGAGATATTCTTCGTGGAAACCAATCTCGGCCTTTATAGGCCAAAGGTTGATGAAGTTCTCATCATGCAAGGCTCCTCAGAAGTACTAGTGGGGAGTGATTACGACTCCAACTCTGAACAAGAAAATCCCGGTATGTTTGAAAATTTTAGAAATTTTGTTCTTAGGAATGTCAAGCAAGGAATGGAATTTGGAAATCACACCAAGATAGAGAATCTGCTGCTACCTAATTGGTGTTGGATCCACAATGCTTTCCATTCTAAGTTTACCTGTGCAATGTGCAAAGTTTCTCTGGAGCAAGTCCATAAGCGGATTCTAGAAGCCTCCGGCTTGGAAATTTCGGTAGTACCCAAGCCTGAAGAGACAGCTCCAGAAGAAATGTTAGCAAGTGACGATGTCTCACCTAAGGAAGGAGTCCTCCAGAAGGAGCAAAGAAAAGACGACAATAAGAATCCAAGTCCAGTACCTACAACTGACCAAGCATGGACGTTAGGATTCGATGGGTCCAAATCCAAAAGGGGAGTCGGGGTTGGTTTCGAATTGATAAGCCCAACCGGAGAAGCCTACCTAGCCGCCCATAGATTACAATTTCCCTGCACCAATAATGCTAAAGAATATGAAGCACTTGTCCACGGATTACTACTCGCCATCAAGAAGAATGCCAAAGTGCTGCATGTGTTCGGAAACTCTGAAGTGATCATAAGACAAATAAGGAAGCAATATGTCTATCATGACAAGAGACTGACCAGATACCGCAATAGAGTATGGGATCTCATCGAAAGCTTTGATGCTTTCAATATTCGGTCAATCTATAGGTCTAGAAATTAGGTTGCAAATGCTCTAGCCCAGGCAGCAAGTTCATTGGAACCACTCGCAATGGAAGGATTGAAGAAGTTTACTACGGAATTGACTTCCGTTCCTTCAGTCCCAGATAATATCACCAACTTCCAAGTGTTTGACGACAATAAGCATATATTGGACTTCTTGACCAAATCTGGGATATTCACTACCCAGATCATTGATGAAGGAGAAGGGGAGGAAGCAGAGTTTGATCCGGACGGAATAATGAATTTGAGAAATAATACTATCCCCAGAAGACTGATCGAGTTGGAAAAACTCTTCGATTTCGACAAATTAAGTGCACTTCCACATCCCAGTGAGGAAGGAAACAAGTGTGACCTAGTGAACCTAGGAACCGAAGGAGAAGTGAAGAATTCATTGGGAAGGCTTCCACGCCGAAGGAAAGGGAAGGTATCCTCAGGAATTTAAAATAATATATGGATGTGATAGCATGGGGATACGAGGACTTGAAGACTTACGATACTTCCATCATCACGCATACTATTCCTCTCAAGCCCGGAAGTAGACCTTTCCGACAGTGTCAAAGGCCAGTCAATCCACTGCTAGAGCCTTTGATTTATCAAGAAGTCAAGAAGTTACTGGAAGCCAGAATCATCTTCCCAGTAAGACACTCGACGTGGGTCGCCAACCTCGTCCTAGTCAGAAAGAAGAACGGATAGACTTCCGCAATCTCAACCAAGCTTCGGAGAAGGACAATTACCCTCTCCCCTCATTAGATGAAGTACTGCAGATCGTGAACGGGTCTCAAATGATGTCCTTCTTGGACGGGTACTCGGGATACAACCAAGTAATGGTTGAGGAGCTAGACCGACTGAAGACAGCATTCACCACCAAGTGGGGAATTTACGCGTACAGAAGAATGCCTTTCGGCCTAATCAATGCCAGAGCTACCTTCCAACGGGCCACGGACATCACTTTCAGAGATCTAGTCGGCAAATGCATTGTCATATACATGGACGATCTCACTGTGTTTTCAAAGAAAAGATAGGATCACGTAGAAGATTTAAGAAAGGTCTTCAAAAGATGCAGAAGGTACAGAATTTCCCTCAATCCAAAGAAGTGCATTTTCGGCGTAACGGAAGGAAAACTCCTAGGCCATGTAATTTTAGAACAAGGGATATTCATTGATCCTAACCGGGTGAAAGCTATATCCAAAGTCAACATACCAACGAGCAAGAAAGAATTGAAATCTTTCTTCAGAAAGATTAATTTCATAAGTTCATTACGGGGTTTGCTGAGATAGTGAAACCACTGAATGAGATGTTAAAGAAAGATGCTAAGCTGGAGTGGACTCCACTAGCCAAAAGAGCATTTGAGGAGATCAAACAAGCCATCACCAGTGCTCCTGTCCTAAGCAGTCCAGACTATACCAAGTCGTTCTACCTGTACTCTTTCGCATCAGAACACACTTGTGCAGGCATTCTCACTCAAAGGACGGAGGAAAAGGACGAGCATCCTATTGCATTTATGAGCACTCCTTTCAAGGATGCAGAATTAAGATACCCATGCGTGGAAAAGCATGCCTATGCATTGGTAAAAGCCATCAAGAAGCTCAAGCATTATGTCCTAAGGAGTAAAGTCTATGCCATAGTCCCAGATGTTGTTGTTAAAACACTGTTGATGCATAATGAACTCGGGGAAAGGAGAGGCAAGTGGGTCGCCACTATCCAAGAATACGATATTGAGATCCAACCCATGAAGATAGTGTGAGTTCAAGCACTCGCTCAAACAATTGCAGTCGAAGGACCCAGACTGGTACAACAGACCTATGTGCTGGAAGACGTATCTCAAGATGCATGGTATGATGACATCGTGTATTACTTGCTACAACAAAGATGTCCTGCCCACCTGAAGTCAACTCAAAAGAGGGCTCTGAGATTCTGGAGTCAACGTTTCATGCTCCAAGGAGCAGTCTTATTTTGGCGGAACCATGAAGGAATTTACTTGAGGTGCGTAGGAAAGAATAAGGCAGGCCAGATCATGGAACAGTTGCATGACAAATTTGGAACCTATCACGGAGGAGGATTAGCCACGGCTCACCAAATCCTGAAGGCAGGATATTATTGGCCGACATTGTTCCACGATGCCTACCAGCATGTCAAAACCTGCCACACCTGCCAAGTAGCTGCTGCAAGAAAAAGGAATGCTACCGTGCCTCTTCAGCCTGTATTCGAAGTAAGACCTTTCGCCAAATGGGGAGTTGACTTTATCATTATGATCAATCCACCTTCCTCTGCGCAACACAGGTATATTCTGACCGCTACTGATTACTGTACTAGATGGTCTGAAGCTCATGCTTTAAAACATTGCACCATTGACGTTGTAATCAAGTTCTTAGAAGAAAATATCATTACTAGGTTTGGATGTCCTCATGCTTTAGTCTATGATAATGGTTCTGCATTTTCATCTTTAAAGTTTTCAAATTGGGCTTTTGATCATGGAATACGTTAAAATTCTCATCAAATTACTACCCACAAGGTAATGGGTTAGCCGAGTCCACGAACAAAAACCTACTCAATGCAATCAAGAAACTATTGGATAAGAATCCACGAGACTAGCACACACAATTGAAATTCGCTCTTTGGGCAGACCGGACTCGTGTCAAGGCCCCCCTAGAACGTCTCCTTACCATCTAGTTTATGGCCAGGATCCCATTTTCCCTATCCAACTGAGAATCCCAACTTACTAGTTTATGCAGGAGTACTTGGCAGAGGATGAGAGAATCCAAACTAGGCTCTCACAACTATTGCACCTGGAAGATAAGCGAGACACATCCTTAGATAAATTCATGAAACACCAAGGGGTTGTGAAACCTTGGTTCAATAGACAAGCGAAGATCAAATCATTTAGGATTTCTGATCTTGTCCTTTATTGGGACAAGGCACATGCAAGGAAAGGTGAACACGACAAGTTCGACCACCTCTGGAAGGGTCCTTACCAAATCACTGAGATATTGGGGGAAAATGCCTTCAAAATTAAGACCCTCACCGGAGAAGACACTCCACTGCCCGTCAACAGGCAATTTCTAAAACATTATTTCCCACCGTAAGTTCCTTCACGAACTTACCCTATATATAGTTAGAGTATTTTTTTTCCTGCTTTAGTTTAGCTTTGCTTTCCATAGAGTAGAATTCCCTAGGATTAAGTTAGGAGTTAGTCGTTTTTTGTGTTCGGTTTCCTTTTGTGGGACCTTGGTCTGCAAGGAGGCGTTGAACTTCTGAACACATTTTGGCACTTCCACCTAGGGGCTCATTCCTTGAATAAATTGCTCATGAAACTGTTTGAATCTTCAGGATAACTTTTCTTTAGCTTATCTCCTATTAAGATTGGTACTTGACTCGAGATTAGAATCATACATTACATCTCGACATGAATATCTTTGATTATATGTTTAAAATGTTTAAATCTTTAAATGAACACTTCCTAGTTTTCCTTTGAGAAACTCGTGTCAAACGGATGCGTTCATTGTGAGCTCCATTGTTAGTGTTTGGATAACATGTTGCTTGCTCTTGGAAGATAAATTGACTGTTTAGAATAACTTGAAGTAAGTTGAGATCTCATACCTTACACACTAAAGAAATTTGGAAGTCACTGGGAGAGACTTTGTGATCTTACATTAAGTGAAAAATCTATGGTCCACCTTTGCCGCCATCGGAATTCCACACCCAGCTATCTAAGTTATCAACGTAACCTATGCCGTCAAAAAGCATATGTTGCAAGGGTAGCAGTACTGCATTGTACTCTGCCGAGTTCTAGCTTAATTGTTAATCAAAAGGAAAAAGGACAAAGCACTCAATCACACACTATAACTCAGTTAGATGGACAATCGAGCAATCTCTACCGGGGCTATGGAAGCTCGTTGGCAATGGGGCTCTACTCGAGTGGAATTACGAGACAAACCCGCCGAGGCTATAGATGCTCACTGGAAGCGGGGCAATGTCCAGGTAGTTTAGGTGGTGCGTACTAATCATGTAGCTTAATGTAAAGGAACTTTGATGACCCTAGTTGCTTACAAAAGGGAATGAATGCAATCACACACTGGATCTCCAGGATATGAATGGTTGTACTAACCCTTTGATTTTGAGGCCTCGACCAAGAATGCATGTTTATCTGACTTAAAGTGTGGGTGTGCACAGGGATGTTTGAAGTTTTGACTCTTGTTTATCATTAGAACACTTGAAGAGCTTTAAAAGAAAATGTTTCTTTAATGCAAACAACAAAGATGGATGTCTTGATATAACCTATGACTCTTTTCTCCTTTCGAGTATATTTCCTAACTGATAGATGGCCTTGAGGAAGTTGTACTGTTGATCTCAAGTTTTGGAATGGACCTTTAATCCCAGGAATGTTCAGTGAACATTCCTTCTAGTGGAGTCGCCAGATGTTGTGACCACTTTACAACATCAACCCCGATTGCAAATTGGGTCCCCCTCTTTTGACTTGGCCCGGATTCTTGCTCTGATCCCGGAATTTCGGGCCTATCTTCATGACAACAGATGATGTTACTAGTCAAGATGGATCACGGATGCTCGAAGAGGTGAACACGGAGAATCCCTCCTACATGAATGTAAAACCCTAACTGCTTGTCCTGGACAATCCTCGGGAAGGAGTTTATCTTTGCATCTTAAGAAGTGAACCCACTCCACTCCTGGCATGGAACTCAGTTCTAATCTTGTTCCAGACCCCAGTCCCAATCTGGAAGTCCAATCCAGATTCCAATCCAAGAATCAGTCTGGAAGTTCAATCCAAGGGATGTCCTTCTGATCCCAATCCAGGACACTCAATCTCATATCATAACTTGGAGGATTATCAAATCAATGGAGTTTTCAAGGACTTGGAGCAAACTCCAAAAAACAAATGATGTTCCAAACACCCCTCCGGAAGAATGTGGAAATGCTGAACAGGAACATTCCTGGTCACATATTCTAGTACCCAGTGGAATATGTGCCCAGGGAAGAAATTTCTCCCTGGTCGCATAATCCAGTAGGTACTGGATTATGCACCATAATCCAGTACCTACTGGATTATGCGCCCCTGGATCAGGGTGTCTAGTTCCAGGATCCTGTCCAGTCTGGACTATGCAGTTGGTCAAGAAATCATTCCCGAACTTCTCTGTAAAGAATTCATTGTCTGTTAGGAGAATCTTGCCATAAAAATTGAAATTCCCTGAGGTGATGGAGGGAAACTCCTCATTCCGGATCCCGTGCCAATGATCAAACCTCTATGAAGCAACTGAAACAACTCAAATCCCACTTGAAATAGAAGAAAAGACCTTAAAGAAAAAACCCAAGCAAGAAAGAATCCAGGTCGCACTTTTCACCTACAGGTGGATTTTGCGCTCAGGGAAGAAATTTGTCTTGGAGCGCAGAATTCAGTTACAGGTGGATTTTGCGCTCAGGGAAGAAATTTGTCCTGGGGTGCAGAATCCAGTTACAGGTGGATTTTGCGCCCCTGGAGGAATTATGTCCTGGTCACACAATCCAGGACCCAATGGAATATGCGCTCAAGGACACTAGACTATTGGTGACTCTTCTGACCCAGCCTGAGAATACAACTGAACAACTGAACTCCAGGACCTGTAGAAAAATGTGCCATAAGGATTCCAAGTTTCTCCGGAACATGTGACATGAACAAATTCTTGTTCACAAGTGCAAAATTGTAGCCTCCATCTGAATGGAATTCATCTAGGAGAAAATTTTCAAAAACTTGGCAAAATTCTGACAAAAGAACTTGAAAGTAAGCCTGAGAGAGGAAAACCTGGAAGGAATTTGTCCTTGGTCGCACTATCCATGACCAGCTGGATTATGCGCTCCAGGAGGATTTTTTGTCCTAAGCACAAAATCCACTTCCTCAGGGAATTTGCGCTGCTGGATAACCTGACTGCAGTGCACTCCTGACCTAGCCTGAAAGGTTCCAGTCTCGTCGGAATGGGTAACTCGAGAGGATTCCTGTCAAACATGAGATCACAAACTTCCTTCTGGAGGTTCTTCAGAGAGGCAACATTCCAAGACTTAGCCAAATTTTAACAAATAAGTGTCAGAATCACTCCAAGGGAAGAAATTCCTGACTCAAGAAGAAATTATCCATGGTCGCATAATCCAGTTGCTCACGAAATCCCCGGCCTACTGAAATCCCCGACCACCGACACAAGGAGAAAAAGACAATAATCTAAGTCGGCTGAGTAATAAAGTATGGCAGCTAGGGTTTTTTTTTCCACCAACCTGGGTCGGCCAAGTGGCAAAAGAGGTCAAGTTGCCTATAAAAGGAGGGTGCTCACGTCATTCTTATCATTCAAATGCAATTCCAAAGCAGCAAGAGCAGAAGTACACCTTCTAGGAGCAGAAATATTCATTCAAGGGCGGATTTCATCACTAGAGGGACAAATTCATCCAAGGAGGTTGCAGATTTCACCATTTCCAAAGCAAAATCATTCAAAGGAGCAGATTTTCTATAGGCTAAAGGCAGATTTCTGAAGATTTCGAAGGCAGAAATTCATCTTCCTAGGGCAGACTTCATCATCCAAGTCCAAGATACCTTCCTCCCAAGGCGAATCCTTCTCCAAGACTCATATTTCTGAATATTCCTAAGGCAGATTTCTTGGCAGAAAATCCATTAAAACTCAAAAATTCCTGCATAAAAATCAGAAATCCATCAAAAAATCAGAAATTTCATTAAAGGTCAAAAGTTCCTTGTGCAAGGAGAGGTATGAGAATACATAGGATGATTCTTCTTACTTAGAATATTATTGTTTTCTCCTTCCTATGTACTTAGCATTTATCAAATTTTAGTCCCACATGCATAAATTCATTGTACTAACTTCTCATGTGTGGGGATAAGAACCACCATCCTGCCTCCATCCTTACCCCTTTAAAAACTTATACTTTGTTGTTTCTTTCCTTGATTCCACAAATGAATGGCAAGTGCCAAGGCGAGCTCTTCAAGACAAACTCAAATGAAGGCTCCCCTCAAAGGGACACTCCCGGAGTCCAAAATCATCTTAAAATGGGCGAACGTGGGAGACACCAACATCCATCCCTCAAGCATGGAAGAAATAAGGAAGCGAATGTACGGAGTAGATGGTCGTCCTCCATCCCAGCTTGCAGCCAAGATCGTTCAGAATGGAGTTGCCTCCGCCACATGTTTCCCGCCCACCATTCCTTGTCCCAAGCTGATCGTGGAATGTTTCATGCACTATGATCCAGAACGAAGGATGGTTGTTGATCACAACAACACAGTGGTGGCCTATTTCTCCAAGGAAAAGATTACGGAGGCATTCAACATACCTGTCTATAGTCCCATCGAATACACAAGCAAGGAGGAGTCAACCGACATGTTCCAAGCTGATCCAGCAACTTGTTTCGGGATCATCAACAAGTCATGGATTCAAAAGAAAAGGCCTCACCGTTCCAAGTTGCCAAGGACACTCCTTAAATCCGACTTCAAGCAAGAGCATGGAGACCTTGTCGTCATGCTGAATAGGATCATGGGAAGTCCTCAGTCCTCTACCTTCGAGCCATGGATGTACTACTACATCGAGGAAGTCACCGTTGGGACAGAGATGATTTATTGGGCTCGACTCCTCAGTGACAGTACTGATGCACAATTCCAAAACCTCGAGGAATCGAAGGCCTTTTACATGAGTTCCTATGTGATCTATATGCTGGCAAGGAACAACAAATATCGACTGTCATGGAAGGGATGTATCGGCAATCAAGAAGGGCAAGTCAAGGTCTATGATTGCTACACCCAGCTTCATCTCTAGAACATAAACCATTTCAGGAGGTTTAATGACGCATTCGCCATGCACATCACAAGGACCCTCCAAGGAGGCACTCACCAAAGGTTATTCCCTGAGTCCAAGCAGTTGATCAAGACTTATAGCTCCTGGTTCATCCAATTCCCGAAGTTCACATACATTAGGGTGCAAGGATTCTCTGCCTACCCATATAGACTACTAAGATATCCATTGGACAAGATGGTCCTGTTGGAATTGACAAGGCAACTCTCGGCATATGACAAAGTTTAGAAGAAGAAGAAGAAGAAGGCCGGGGTAGCCTACCCAGTCCAGACGGAAGATGCAGTCGAAGCATGCCCATTTCTCCAAGCCGCAGAAAGATCCGAAGAGGAGCTACAGTTCTATAACCTGATGACTCATTCTTTGCGGGAGAACTTTGACCCGTTCAATACCACCCAGGTAGCATGTGGAAGGAGGCATGGACATAAGGTACGCCTGGACGACCACTGGGCAAACGTTGAGGATGACTTTGAAGTGCGGAGGACACGTTCCCGGCTTTTAGTCAACATGATCAAGGCCACCAAGATCTTTTCAATCCCGAATCAAGTTAAGGAGGATGGAAGGCAAGTCCGACCATTCTTCGAACAAGAGAAGGATAAACCCCTTCCACCCTTGGTTTGGTCCGATCCTGAGATCACCCACTTGGACGATCTAATGGAACCCGTGCTGACGATAACACGGAAATGGATAAACCAGCAAATGGAGAAATTACACAAGAGGGGCATCCACCCGACTTATGACCTGGTGGGAGACTTGGATTCTCAGTCTTCCGAGGAGGACATGACTGAAGAAACTCTTGTGAAGGAACAAGGAACAGGTAGACAAGAGGTAAGGGGCAGGACTGCAGAAGATCCACCGATGAAGAGAGTAAAGGCTCGGAAAGAACCTATCAGCAGGCCTGACTAGGAGCAAAATGCATCTAGGCCTCACTCTGCCAGCACTTCTTCCGTCCGGGAGGTTGATCTTTTTGAGGATGTGCAAACAGTTAAAGGTAAAGGACCCGTGAAGGAGGAAATGGTCCCGAATGAGTAAGCTGATCAGGAAGATAATAAGTCCATGGATTCCACCCTGGAACGGACCCCCAACCTGATGGTGGGAAATCAGCCTAACCTTTCATCGCGGAATCCAGGGGAAGTCCGACTTGAAGACATGCTCCATCACCCTGATTTAGAATTCCTTGATGAGGAGTTCAACTCCGGCGAAATGCTGACATCCACACCACAAGTTGGTCAAGATCCACAGAAACCACATAAGGAAGTCAATCCATCCGCAAAACCCAATTGGTTACAGGACAGGTTGCAGAAGAAGACAATCAGGAAGAATGATCCTTCCACCGAACTTGGTGATTTTCTGGCCAGGATAGGGAAATCTGCAGACCCAAAGAAGGCGAAGAAGTTTTCCCGGATCACAAGGGATGAATCAAGATCCTGTCGAGTAGAGGTGGCAATTCCCAGGGTAACCGAAGCAAAGGAGGACATCACTCCGAATGACTTTGACGTCTTGAAGGTCGACCTTGGACCAACCACGAAGGATCAAGAAATGGAGGTGCTAGACGATTCGGTTGTCGCCATCCGAAAAAGGTTGAGGAAGGAAGAAGAAAAGAAGAACCAGTTGAAGCAAGAGAATAAGGAACTGCGGCAGCACATCCAGCAGCTCATGGGCCCATTGCAGTCCGCCCAAGGAGCAACGGCCCAACCTCTAAGCATAACTAAGGATTCATTAGCTGAGGTTGAAGTTTTGAGGACAGCTGGCCATATAGCAAAAGGTTGGATAGAGAAGGTCTCGGATAGAGCCCATAAGTTCATAGAAGACCTCATCCAGGTGAACAGGAGAGTTACAGCACTCATGGATAGAATTCAAGCAATTTTGAATGCATGTCAGCAATTCATAGTCGTCCGAGAGGAAACCATCCCTAGACTAAAGGCACTGATGAATACTCCGAAGTTGGACTTGGTGAGGAACAAAGTAATACATGCAAATTCAGTGTATGATTTCCTCCGCTGGTATTCTGCCTTGGTTATGAAGAGAGATAACCTTGAGAAGATTGAAGGCGACACTTCCCAGGCCCACGCCATGTTGAAGGAAATCTAGGACAAAACCCTTGTATCCTTGGAGGCCTAGTTTGATCTGGAGGTAGCACCGGATGGAGTCATTGACTTAGAGGAGTTGAAAGGCAAGATGCGGAGCATATACTTCAAAGCTGCTTATCCTACCCAGGAATTCCATATTGAGGATGCGTCCTCATTCCTAATCTTCATTAACAATATCCAGGAGCTGAGGGCGGATTGGGAAAATATCCTTGTCCCCTGTACCACCACCGCGTCCGTCATGGAGTTCCGGAATGAAAACATGCCCAGTGCTCCTATGGAGGAGTTGGAAGTCGTCCTGACCAGGGCCCTGGAGGCAAAGACTAAGGAGCAGGATGTTCCAAACAAGCAAGACAATCCTGTCCAGGAGTCCTAGTCAGCTGGGACATATGGCAGTCATCCTTTCACCTTCTGACGCCCAGGACAGGTGGCAGTCACATACATGAGGAATCTAACGACCCCACCTACTTTTCCTAGGGTTTCTGACTCATGGCACACATTTCAAGGAAATTTGATTTCCTTTTGCCCTAAAGTATTTTTGGTTGCCTATATAAAGGCTGGGGGGCGCCTCATTTTAGGATTCTCTCTCTTTTCCATCATTATGATGCTCCTAGAGCACCCTAGTAGTTAGCTTTCATTTCTGCATTGTATTTATGAGCTGAAACTCCAAGGATCAGTTGGATTGTTGTAATACAGACTTCTGAAGCAAGAATATAAGCATTGAATATTGGTGTTCATATGGTTCTTTAGATGTTTGGCATGGTCTTATTGATTCCTTGAAGCAAATCTGAAAGTTATTCAAGTTATTTCCTTTGTTTTAAGCTTTTGTTAGTTAATATGATGGAAAATGTTATTGAATGATTGAATGCTGATTTGTTCATACCATTCGCGATCTGTGGCTTGCAAATCACTTTGTATGGTTAGTCTGAACTAATTCCAAGCCTAACTTCGACTGTTCCTGAATGATCGGTCTCATGTTCCATGTCAGGACAGTGTGAAAATCCCTGCCGCTATCCCAGAAGATCGCACCATCTCTGCCTAATTGTTGTCATATAACGAAACAGAAGCGTGGTTCCAGCATCAATCTTTAGTGATAGTCTTTCCCATCATTTAGATCCCTGAACTCTCTTCCGCTATCCCTATCTTTTCATTTTCTTTGAATTTTCCTTAGGAGTAGATTATAGAAGAGTCTATTGCAAAATCAGTCGTTACCCGCATAGGCTAGTCTGGTTGAACTTAGATCTTTTCCACCAGAAGTTGAGAATCCAATCCAGGAAAAGAAGAATCCACGTCCAAGACTCTAGAATCCACCAAAACCTCTATGACTTTCTTCCTTGGGTACTGAAACACTAAGTCTAATATGTAAGTCCCCCTTGTGATTACCAACAAATCACATCATCCCACTGAGTCTATCCTTATGCACATCAAAACCTGACACAAAAGGAACCTTGGGGCAATCTCATTCAATCACATAGTTCAGCGTCTGAGACGCTTTATTCAAGAGAGGATAGAATACTCTGTGTTTTATTCTAATGTTTGTTGCAGTCACAAAACACTCATCAACAAAACCGTAAAAAATGACAAATAATGTAAATATATTATATTATATGAAAAAGGCAAGGTGCAAATAATTAAATTCGATATAAAAGAAAATACAAAACATCCCTTCTAATAGAAAATGTGTCAAGTAATATAATATACAATAAGTATTAAAAAATATGCCTATAAAAAGAAGAGACAAGCTAAGCATAAATTAGAGAGAAATAATAGATACCATAAAGTTCGTGGCTCACTTTAATATGTTATTTCTCTCTAATTTATGCTTAGCTTGTCTCTTCTTTTTATACGCATACTTGTTGTATATTATATTACTTGACACATTTTCTATTAGAAGGGACCTTTTGTATTTTCTTTTATATTGAATTTAATTATTTGCACCTTGCCTTTTTCATATAATATAATATATTTACATTATTTGTCATTTTTTACGGTTACTATTATTATTTCTTTGTTCTTAACCTACTGTTTTATTGTCCCATCTAACCCTAATCCCTCTCTTCCTCATCCTTTTTAAAGTGCAAACCTGCAATCCAAATCATTAGAATCCTCTTCCTCGTGATGGATCACTGAGTGTGATCCAAAACGTTGAAGTAAAGAAATACAGAGAGTTTAATCCAAAAGCACTTATACAAATCAGAATTGCCTCCCATATTGGGAACATTGCTTCCATATCATTTGCTAAACATGACATACAAAATGTTGTCCCAGGGCGATATATAGGCAACCAGCAGTGGTACACATTCATTTATATTATTGGGCAACAGAAGCCTCAAGAATGCAGGATGCTAAAATGGTAGGCAGTTAAAAAAGGCCATTTCTGAAAGGATTCTATAGGTCTTGAACGTGACAAACTAATTGACATTTTCTGATGATCAATTGAAACTGTAAATATCATAGACTAATTACAATTCTAACCCTATAATGGTAAAATGTTAGGCAGTAAAATTGTCATTTCTGAAACGAAGCTAACGGGCCTTGTGTTGACACAAACTGCCTGAATATTATCAGAAAAAGCTAATCTAGCCAACCCTTGATGATACACGAGTAGACATTTGGAAAGAAAAAATGGATTTGGTTGCTAGCGAGCCATCAACACGCATATAATATATCCCAGCCAGATGACTCTTGAACACATCACAGACACCAAAATAACAATTAAACAGTCACCTCAATTATTTACAATATGTCAGTATCATTGCCAAGAGCAAATTAGTATCATATGAAAGGCTAATTACCAAACCACAAAAAAATGGCTTCATTAACAAGGAGGAATTTTTGCATGAGAATGTTCAAATCTACCTTGAGGAAAGTTCATGAACAACATCTTGGCCTAACAAAACAAGTGCCCTTCACCATATATCCAGATTTAGACAAGCATTACAGGCCATATGCTTATTCTTCAACATACATATATAATTACAACACAGAGAATAAAACTAGATTTTTAAACAAAACGCAATAACAATGTGCAGTCACATTCAGCTTCAGATAAGCCTTGCTTTATCACTGATTGTACAGTTCAGAAGATGCAGAATAAATATATAACCAAACAGTGCTAACAGATGTAGCTGCTACTGTTCTTAAAGTTATTGGCAAGTGTCGATTTGCTGACATTCTTGCACAAAATCTATAAACTAATCATCTTCTTTTGTTATCTCAGAAGCAAATCTATACAGTAGAAGTAAATTACAGCCTTGTTTCTCTGCCAAATACCTCCCTTCTAACTCAGGGTACAGCCACTTCTTCCTGCTGAGGAGAAGGGAAGCCTCCATGTTTTTCAACATAAGGCTGGCCCATATTTACCTTATTAAAAGTGGATATAACATTCTCCTAATTCTCTGATATGCAGTTATTCTTGGAATATTAAGAACTTGACTTGGATTTATCAGTGGCAATAGCAACCAAGTCATCATCAATATCACCTGGAAGAAAGTGTGAGAAAGATAAAGGATTATCCGTAGAACTGCCTTTCCGAAGATCCTTGATAGTTCTCAAAGCAGCAAGTATGCTTTTGTGAATAATTTCTACAGTATCTCCTTGCAGTGAGGATGCTTGTTGTGAATTTGCTCCCTCTCCTGGCTCGTACGTACCAACTCCAACATCATCCAAGGGAATCGATGGGAAGATGCTCTGAAGGTTGGCCTCACATTCCCTTACAAGCTTTGCAAGCAGTTCTGTTGTGAAAAATGGTTGTTGAAGGACACTCTGGATAAATGGCAAACGTAGCAGCGTGCCAGTTCTCTTATCATATTTTTTCAAAATTTTCACCAAGCCTGTAACGACAATGACATAAATGTCAAACTCAGTAAATGCATTATCATGATTATTGGCCCTTGACTACAGCACTCTGTAAAACTCAAAGATGTAGATACCAGCAGGCTGCAAGTGTCTCTTTATCACTCCCTAATACATTATGACAAGTGGCCCATAACTAACTATAGAATGTTTGCAACATTTGCTACAAATTTAGATAGAAAAACTACCTGTAAAATTGAGAGCACTATAGTTCTCAAGCAGTACCATTTCACCATGGATAGTGACAATATCTCTGCGGATCGCCACTGTTTCTTCATTGAATTCATTTTCTGAGCCATACATTCCATTTTGTCTGCTCTTTTCCTTTAACCGTTCAATCCTTTCCTTGACCTCCTGTAAAGAGAGAAGTGGAAATTAGATTTCCAATGCAAATATTTGATAGGATTGAAAAATCAGAAATATATTGAAGGCATAAGTTTAAAAACACTCGAGGACCATACAAAGAAATGGGGCCAACGATATGAATTGGATTTGGTTAGAAAATAAATTCTATGCATATTAGACAGCCATATTCCATGAATGGTGTAGGAGGTCCTCAGCAGCCATGGTGTTTTAAGTCAATTTCCTGGAGACAAGAAACATTTCAAGGCCCATTAATTAAAATCTGCATTCCTAGAAGACTGCACAGGCATAAGATGTTTTTTTAGTGTCAGTAGTGTGATGTTCAGATTTCCTCCATGGGGAAAATGGGCGAGGACTGGTGGAGGATCTGATGAGCTACCTGGCTTTAGGACGCAAGAGCAGGCTCAAAATATGCCTCAAGTTCTTGTTATGTAGAAGTTCAAGCTCCTATTGGTGTTCAGGCTCCTCTTCCAATGATCGTGGTACCCAACTATAGCTCTCAAGAAACCTCGGCAGATAATTCTAGTAGTAGTTCAATTTTAGGTGAGTTAGACCTTATGCCACGCATGGAGTTGAATAGATAGAACAAGTATTGTAATAGAAGGGTCCTTGTCTTGTTGCCTCATAGTGTTGTTTATTCCAAAAAGATAAGGATCTCATTACAGCTCATGATGGGATCAAAATATGTTTGCACCTATGGTGACAAGATTTAGAAAATACAAAAGGAAAGCAGAGAAAATGCTAAGTTATTCCTCGCATGGATTTTAAACTCACCGTGTAACTCGCGAGAAATTTTCAGTCCCAAGTAATTCAACCTTGAACTCACCAAGTTTTAGAAATGCGTTTCTGTGAATTTTTGGTGAGCTTTTGGGAGCTACTCTCCCAAAAACTCACCAAAATCCACGAGTCGGTGGGAAAAACTCACTCACAGTTGCATAATGACGGTCATTTTTCAGAATTTTCTCTTTCAGTTCTCTCCCCAGCAAATTGACAAAATTGCCAGTAACTCACAAAGTCTGAAGGTCTATGTGGTCTTGAAGGCCTTAATTTTGGCTTGGTGGCGGGGACTCTGCCCCTCGACCTCACCCTATATCGCAACAAGGAACACGCCAGGGGAACTGGCCTCAGACCCTGCAAAGGGCGCTGCCAGCTCCCAGGCCCCTGCGCTGGTCTGAAAAAGCAAAAAACAAATTCTGTTTTGGGCCCATGTTTTCCATGGATGAAAATTGTAAAAATAATAATACCGATTTGTAATTTATAATCATATGACACTATGATGTGCATTGAACTCATTTTTTAATCTATAAATGAAGGACAAACTACATATGACTTTCGTAAATTCAGTTTAATGCGTGTTTTTAAAGATTATTTTACAAATTTATGTGTATTTTAATGTTCGGAAATTTTGCTGAGTTTTTGAACTCTGATTCCTCATATTTCTGCTGCTAATTGTCAATGTCATGTGTCTCTCCTCAATGCTCATATTGCAAGCGCACCAAGAAAAGAAAGATGAGATCAATGCTGCTGTGACTGAAGAAATAAAGGTTAAAAATTGTTTCTGATTTTGACTGTCCAATATAAAAGGGACTGCTGTAATTGATGAAGCTGACTGAATGGACTGAAGAAGTAATTATCAATGTTATGTGTGTCTCCTCAAAGCTTATATTGCATGCTGTTCCAAGAAAAGAAAGATGAAATCAGTGCTGCTGTGACTGAAGAAATAAAGGTTATAAATTGTTTCTGATTTTGACTGTTCAATATCAAAGGGACTGCTGTAATTGGCAAAGCTGCTTTTCTTGGTGCCAATAGCAAAAATATTAATGATGTTGGGAAAGAAATGTCCAATGCTGAGTAGTATGTTTTTCTTGGTTTGAACATGGTTCAGGACCCTGTATGGCCTTTTGAAACTGCTTATTTTTATTTTTTATTTCATGGCAATCTCTACACATCAGGCTTGAGATACTCTTATTTTTATTTTTTATTTCATGGCAATCTCTACACATCAGACTTGAGATACTCTTATGGTTCAGGACCCTGTATGGCCTTTTGAAACTGCTTATTTTTATTTTTTATTTTTATGTTTAGTGGTTTTTGTTATCTGCTATTACTGTATGGTTGATACTCTGGCTGACATTCTGTTGAGGGGTCCCTTGTAAGGGCATATCTGTAAATATAATTTTGAAGCAATACAGTTTTTACAAAAAAGCATGACACTCGTAGAAATGGCTAGATGCATGCTCCAAGCTCAGCAGGTCAATAATAGATTTTGGGGAGAACTGTCTTATGTGCAGATTGCATCCTAAAATGGGCTCCTACAAAAGCAGTCAAGAATAAAACTGCACATGAAGCATGCACAAGAAAGAAGCTGTCCACTGAGCTTTTTTGCATGTTTGGTTGCATAACCCGGGTCCATACTCCCAGTAAGTAAAGACACAAGATTAATTCCCAATGTCACAAATATATCTCCAGGGATATTCTGAATAGTGCATAGCTTATAGGTTATGGGATCCCATCAAGTCTAAGATCATCATTCACACAAGTGTTGCTTTTGATAAAGGATCCCACTAATCAGATTTTAGGGAACAACCTTCACAAATGGATCCTAGCATCAACTTTGTTTCTTTTCATGAATCAGATTTTAAGCACAAAGAGCATGAAGCATCCAATATTGTGGCTCTAGAGGAATCCATGCAAGAACCTCGTAATCACGTCAAGCCTTCAAATGAAGAAGATGAGACAACATGTAAAGCCCTTGAACAGAACCTGAGGAAGCACCATCATATACCAAGAGAGCTCCTCTTGCTAAGCTCCCCAAATGGGCAGCATCCACTCTAGCTTTTGACTCAAGAAAAACTCAACTTTCAAAACAGAGGCCTTTAACGACAAGAATCCTAGACGCTTGTAATCACATAACATTTAGTGAAGCTCAAGAACCAAGCATGAAGGGATGCCTTGAATGAAGACTATCAATCTTTGTTTAGGAACTAAGTTTACTGAATCGGCCTGGAAACTGCCTGTGTACAGATACAATATGTTTTGGGTTTGGGTATGGCCAAAAGGGTACCCTGTGGAATCGCAGAGTACTGCAGATCTGTCCCAGAAATGCCCAGGTATGTCCTGTGTGATTCCAGGGGTATCTGCGCTTTTTTTTATGTTTTGTTTTAATGTGTTGTGATTGATTGGTGAGGCAGATGGCACAAGAGCAGATTGAAGGATTTCCGATCAGATAAAGGGTAGAAGCATTGAATTTGTTGTAAGATGAAACTTGTGTAGGCTTGTGCTGGAAGCCACGCATGCAGCACACGAATCACTAGGATACCCACAGACATGGCTTTCAATTTCTAGCTACACTAAAAATGTGGGTAGAAACACTTCATATGGCTGAGTCAAAATAAATGGTAAGTTGTTAGACAGCTGGCAAGCCTGCACACCAGAGAATAAGGAGTCACAGACAGCCTCCAAGACACAAACACAAGTCAACATTGAAACCACAGAACATGAACATTTATGTAAAATCAAGATGAATAAAGACAGTTCAAGTTTTCCCTGTATTAATGAGAATGACTGAAATCAACCTCGGGATTACATTATAGCTTATACTCCAGTTTCAGAATTTAATCTGTGCTTAAAGAGGCGAAATCTTGGGCAATCTAGTGAAAATTTAAGTAGCAACAGCTCCTCTTGATATGTATGGACACTCTTATTTATTTTAATAGATGATTGGGATAAATTCTTTAAATATTGTGTAGGGCTGTGGTTAACTGTCTCACATACATCACCAAGGTTTTAGAATCGGATGCCAATATATAATGATGTATCATTCAGAGAATTCTATAAAAAAATTGTGTATCATTCTTGCTTGTCATTGACATGGCAAATAGACAGCTAAATTGACATTGATTCTTGAGTACTATTTTATGGTTGTTATGTTTATTCTATGCATGTTATGTAGTTATCTAAAGTTAATTCCTGTTTTTTAGGCTAAAATATTTATATTTATGATTTTAGATGTTTTTTACAAACATATTGTTGTGACGTTTTCACACATCGCCCCATTGCAAATGGGGACCCCCTCTTTTTTCTCGCTTTCGCCATCGTTTTGCTTTGATCTTGTTTCTTGCTCGAATCCATGATGCTCGGAAGGAGTTTTCACCCACAGAGAATATGAAGAATGCTTGAAATAGTGAAAAAGGGAGTGATTTTTCTGAGGATTGAATGAAACCCTAATTATCATTCCTCAAGCAAATCTAGCCAATCCATGGTAGAAGTCCATCATTTCATAGGAAAAGGTCCAAGTCCTTCACTTTGAACATAAGAGTCCATGATAAATAGGCTATTCCAATCCAGGAGTCTCTATCCACAGTTCCAAGGTCTATCCGAAATCCTGTTCCAAAGTTCCATTCCAAGGTCCTGAGTGCGACAAAGCTTGTCATTCCATGTCAGAGTTCATCATTCCATTGGAAAATCTTGAATTCCTGACTTTAAAACACAGAAAATTCCAAAACACAACTCTAGGAAATCCTTAGCAAATTTGAAAAATCCTTGTCAAAACCATGAAATCTTGAATCTAGAATGGAGGTTCTCGGATAAAACCCCTTTAGCGGCTGAATCCAAGTCCATGAAAAAGCGGAATGTTCACCTTAGGAAAAATCCCAGACGAGGAATTCCAAACAAGGAAGAATCCATGACTGAAGTGCAGGTGACCCTTGGACAAGGAATTCCAAGCAAGGAAAATTCCATGACTGAGGTCCAGGTGCGCCTTGGATAAGGAAGTCCAAAGTAAGGAGAAGTTCATGCTAAGAAGGAATTCCCGTCCAGGACCTGAGTAAATCCATGCTCCACTCAAGAAAAATCCACAACCCTATGGAATATGTGACTAGGATGGGGGAATTCCAGTTAGGAAAAATCCTCATTGTAAAAATCCATAACCTTGTGAAAATTGCGCCATAGATAAAGAGGAATCCAAGACTCCAAAAGCCATGCTAGGAAAATTCCAAGGAATATGAATTCGCACTCCAGGACAAGGAATCACAAGCAAAGCATAATCATCCAAGGAAATTGAAAATCCACACCGGTATGAAAAGTGCACCCTTGGATAGGGAAGAATTCCAGACATGGCAAAATCCCCGACCTAAAGGAAAGTGCGCCCTCGGATAGGGAAGAATTCCAAACGTCATAAAGTTTGCGTCTGAGGTAAGGACAAAATCCTGAGGCGGTGGCCGACTTAATAAACCATCGTTTGGGAAATAGAAAAACATTCGATCCTCTTCCAAGTCATTTCAAGGAAAAATCCATGACCATCAGGAATTCCACAACTCAGGACAAGGAAAATCCACCTCTTAGTGAGATAAGCTCCTCAAAGAGAGAGAAGGTCCTACTTAGTTTGATAAGCTTCAAGAGTGACCAAGGCCCATCATCCAGTCTAAAAAGGAAAGAACATCAACAAATCCACGCCAAAAGGAAGAGACTCAAGGAAAATCCACGCCTTGGTGAAAAGTGCGCCTAAGGAGATGGAAGGAATTCCAAGCAAGGAAAATGGTGCAGGAGCACCCCTTCGAAATACAAATTAGGTCTAGTTATAGTATGTTTTACCTTGTGATGTAATAAGGTCCATGTGACCAATTCTTATGTTTTAAGTCAATCTGGGATTGTGTGTTGACGGTTATAGTTTGTTATGCTAGCTGTCCTCCCAACCGCTTGGAAGCTCCCAGCCGTTGGGAATCGAGTCTGTACTACTCGAGAGGAGTAGTTATTTATGCCCTAGATCAGTTTGTTTAGATACAGTTCAGTATTGTATATGAAAACAAAGACATTGTATTTGGAGATTTGACAGAGCAGTGTTGTGCAGTGGGACTGTGAAGTCAGATATTTGTATGCATTCCTGAATTTGAAATAAAGAAGATCCCATTGGTGTTGTTTGTCTGATCTTCGATCTATCTGTGTGATCATATTTTGTTTTGCAGTTGAGATGGAATCGTTCATCCATTCCACCGGTTGATTCTCTGAATTGGTGGAATGGACATGTACAGTAGTTTAGTTTGCATTTTCGTTTTTCTGTTTTTACATTTCATGTTTTTGGGATCGAAATATTGCATGCAGTGAGCAAACCTAACATCCTCGTGTGCTAGGGTTTAGAGGGAAGAAATCTGTGTCGAGATTGCTACGTAAGCGGATCGGGTCGAGCTCAGAGTTTTCGGTGCAAATTTGTGAAGGCCTCGGCGTGAGAAGAACCATCGGGTTGAGAAAGTTGCATTGAGCCGACAGGGGGCACTTTCACCAATCGGGGTGACAATTACAAAGTGCTGCCGACGAAGAGTATATCGGCATGAGATATGCCATCGGTGGAGAAGTTAAAGGTGTCGCCGATAGTCATAGTCTGGCGGACGGTGGAACCCGGCATTGGTAGTATCGGGGAGACAATAGAGATCAGCAAAAGACTCTAGGAGTTCGCCGATAGTGGAAGTCCCGCCGATAGGCGAAAAGGAGATTCTTCATCGGTAAGAGGGTGGCGATCGGTATAGAGATTTTAGAGGTGGCCGATAGAGGTTATCTTGCCGATGGGGACGTGAATACATATTTCGGTATTGTATGGTCTTTATTGAAAGGTGATTAAGTTAAACCCTAGCTTTTTGTGGGTTGATGGGTATTTTACACTGTCATGTAAGCATCTGTTGCATGCTCTGCATCAGAAAATCCATGACATCCTAAAATCCACGCCCTCAATGATATGCGCTCCAAGCAAAGGAAAGGGCATGACTTGGAAAGAGTTCCAATGAAGACAAATCCGCGACCTTGCAAAATCCGCGCCCATCCATGAGGAAGAATCCACGAACTATCCAAATCCGCAACCTTGCCAAATCCACGCTCTTGGACAAGAAAATCCATGATGAAGTGGAAAGTGCGACAAGGAATTTCCATGACTTCCCCAAAGGTGCGACATGGAAATTCCGAAGGTAAGTGAAACATGCGACAAGGAATTTGCCCAAGGGAAGATAGAAGGTGTGACTAGCATTCTATGACTTAGTGAAATTGAGACAAGGAAAATCCACAACATCACAGGGTTTGCAATGAGGAAAAATCCAAGGCGAGAGGCAATATTATGGATTCAATCCTTGACTCCCTTAAAATTGCGAAAATCCAAAGGATAGCCAAATGTGCGACAAGGATAATCCAAGACCACTTGAAAGGTGCAACAAGGAAAATCCACCTCCTAGTGAAACATGTGACTTGGAATTTTTCCATGGCTTAGCAAAATGTGCGACCTAGGAGTTCCATGACTTAGTGAAAATCATGCTCAAGGATGATTATCCACAACCTAAGGAAGTATGCGACCTCTTCCAAGCAAAAATCCATGACATGATGATAAGTGCGACTAGGAATGTGAAACATGGGATTTATCCAAGACTAAAAAATCCATGACTCCCTAGAAACTGCGACCTGGAATTCCTGACTGAGGAATTCCTGTCCAAGGAATCCTGCTCCACCTTCCATATGCGCCCTACCCTGGAGTCTATCCCTGTGCAGCATGGAATTTGCACCTAAGAGGAAAGTCCAGGACCACATGGAATCTGCGCCCAGGAGAGAGAAATCCAGTTTAGTGTTCAAATGCCCCTTGCCTTGGAATTTTGTCCCGATTGCTCTGGAGAGTGCCCAATCCCTGTCTGATAGTCCTGGAATGAGTGAAAAGTCAGTTAAGTGTGAAGAATGCCAGAAAATGAGGAAAATCCTTTGTTTGTTTAGGAATTTATAAGTGAAATTGATTGAATCTTGCAAAATCATTCATGTTTCATTTCGTATTACATTGCATTAAGGATTTCATCCACCTTTGCTATTCAAGATTTCTCTTTCTTTTATAGGAATTATCCAAGGCGATCAAGATGGATGCAGAGAGTTCAAACGCTGGAGAAGATGACTATTTCAAGGATCCAGGAGTTCCAATAACAAGAAGACTACACATGCACACCAAGGGAAGATGAAGGACATCACTCCATTCCATTGCCCGCCTCTCTCCTCCGAACGCTCAACATGATTGGCACAAGGAAGGCAACATCAAGGATTCCAGTTCAGTGACAAGGAGACTTCGCATAAATGATAAAGGAAGATCAAAAATCCTCTCAAGATTTCAAATGACACAGAGAATGGTTGCATCAAGGATAAGAGGATGGAAGAGATCACTCCAAGTCCAATATCAGGGATTCCAGTTCCGAACAAAAGAATCAATCCTTAGAATCCACGCCAAGGACAAGAACCCATGCCAATGCAAGAGTCCAAAGGAAGTACCCAGCACAAGGACAAAATTCCAAGTCCAAAGTTCACTGAAAGGACAAGACAAGGTGGCGCCCTAGGACAGGTGTCAACTTTTCATTTGCCAAGAGTGGTGGCAGTCTCACCTACCTCCTCATTAGGGTTTTGTTGACCTTATTTTGGGCGTGGATTCCAAGGAAATCAGATCTTGCCCTCTATTGTACTCTTGGATGCCTATATAAAGGCCCATTCACCTCATTTTTCAGGAGAGGAGATGAGACATTAGAGAGTAGAGAGGGAGGAGGATAAGAAAAAGAACAATATTCTGTTGTTCATTACTATAATACTCCATTTTTTAGAGCAAGGAACTTTGAGATATCAATAAGACTATTGTGAAACACATTTCTGAATCAATATATGAACATTGAAGATTAGTGTTCTTGATATTCTCTGGATTGTGGTGTGGTCTTCTAATTTCTTTGAAGCAAATCATAAGCTCCAAGTTCTAAATTGTTTCATTTCTATTATCTTGCAGTATTGATTAGTTAGAATGATGGAAAACATTGCTGTTGGTGCATGATTGAAACTTCTAGTTCATACCATTTGTGGTTTGTGGCTTGCAAATCACAGTGTATGGTTGGCCTAAACTCATTTCAAGCTTAACTTCGGTTGTTTCTACATATTTCATTTCCATGTCTATGTTTGAGCAGTCTGAAAATCATAACTAGCATCCCAGAAGATTGCACTATCTCTGCATAGTTGTTGCCTCATGACGAAGCAAAGCATGGTTTCTAGTTTCCATGAATCAGCAATAGTCTTTCGCATCAATTAGATTCCTGAACCCTTATCTTTCTTTTGCATTTTGTTTTTAGATCTTCACTAGGATTAGTTTTCAAGAGCTTCATTGTCAAATCATACGCCTCTTCAAGAGTGGAACTTGGAAAATTCCAAGTTTTCCCCTTTATAAAGGAGTTCCATTCATCCACAAATCCGAGACCCAGGAGTAATGAACTTATCCATGCCCATGAAGAGGGAGCAATTTCGCGTAAGTCCCTTTGTGAAAAGCCAGCAAAATCACATCATTTCATTGAGTCTATCCATGTGCACATCAAGACCTGACATTCAAGGAACCTTGGAGCAATCTCACTCGATCACGAAGTTCAGCGTTTGAGAGGCTTTGTTCAAGAGAGGATAGAATACTCTGTGTTTTATTCTAATGTTGCTGCTGTCACAGAAAACACATCAACACATACTCAAAATGTACGCAACCCTCCCCCAAAAAATTCCATACTGGCATACCTGAATCATTATACCCATACCCATACTGGTAAACTTAGTTTAGGAACATTACATGGAGATTGTTCTTCAGCTCAAGAGAAATAACATTGTCAAATATAAGTGGGTCTACATGACAAAACTCAAAACCAACGGAGCTATAGAAAGATATAAGGCACATATTGTTGTTAAAGGATTCTTACAAAAGTAAAGGACTGAAAATAATTAGACTTCTGCTCCAGTTATCAAAATGAAACAATCCAAGGTTCTTTCCTCTGTTGCAGCAAATCATGTAAGGGAATTGCATCAAATAGATATCAGTCTCTGTTTCTTCATGGATATCTCTCAAAGGTAGTATTTGAGGGCAAACCACTTGCATTTAAAATTGGCAGCAGATATGTTTGTTGCTTCTTCTTTCTCAAACATGACTCATCATTGTATGTCTGATTCAAATATATATGTGAAGCATGATGGACAAAATATTCTAAATATTGCACTTTATGGGGACGACTTGCTCATCATTGACAATAGAACTACAGTGATCCATGAAATCAAATTCAATCTCAACTATGCCTTATAGATGAAAGGAATAAGGATCCTACATTACCTTCTGGCCTAGTTATCTGGATACATGTGGGTGAGGGAGCAAGGACGCCAATCAAATAAGGGTAGATGAGTAAATGAATAAGGATACAGTTATAATATATATAAATGTAGTTACCAGAAATTTTGGGTACGGGGATGGGAACATGGTCCACATTCTATAATTGAGTTTTCTAGTATGTTTCCTTGGCATCCAAGTCACTCAACTTTATGATGTGACCTTCTTATCTGGGCCAAAGAACAAGTTTTACCTGTAACAAAAATTTAGTCGGCGGAACCATAATCCATTCTCCACCCCATATTTTGCATGGACAACTATAATCCCTTCTCTACCCCATATTAGTTTAGTGATAAGCTTACAAATCAGTACTTCTCCCAAAGTCATTGCCACCTTATATGGACAACTTGTTGGCAATCTTCTTTATATGTCTCACAACATGTCTGATTTCTTTTGCCGTTGGCCTTGTTTCTTGGTCCATATAGGAACACACCAATGTTTCCACTGTGCAACTCAACAATTTGGTACCCTATCAAAAAGGCGGCAATATTTATCTCATTAGCTATATAGACTCTATGATACCTAGAAAAACAAAGTTGCATGGACATGTATACAGATACAGTATCTGATACGAATACGGATATTTATCAAATATACGTATTTAATAAAATATTAAATTATAAAATATAGATTAAATTATCAAATATAGTTATAAAATATTAAATTATATTTTAATATAATAGATTATTTAATAATATATTTTTAATTTGCTAGAAATCTAATGCACATTTTATTTTTCAAACTACACCCAAATGGTCTCAAAGGATTCCCTATTCTCCTGTCAGGTAGAATGTTCTTCGCTCTAGTCAAATTGTGCAAGACAAAATACACATAAGTGTTGCATAATCCTAAGGGCTAAGAGAAAAAGTGAGAGATTACAAGTAATTCTATGTAAAGAGGGAAAGCATCCCACAATCACTAAGATGCATTTTCAAGTGGGACTCTAGGAAACTCTGTCCCAAATAAGTGGAAATTCCTTGGAACATCTCTCACATCCCCCTAAAAAGGCAACAGCATCCCCTGTCCTCCAATACACCCTCTGCCTAAACAGAGGATTCTGAGGAGACTTCCCACATCACTGTTTCAAGGGAGACTCATCCCTAATATCAAGGTGTATGTCTATCCTTTAAACAGGGCAGAACTGAAAGAACTCTTAATGCAAATAGATCAGGTTTAAGTGCCTCAATTTAGTCCTACAGAAGAAGAATATAAGTTGCTGCCCTTCCTTAGTTTGCAAACCCAATTCATAAAAAGAAAGGAGAGAACTCAATAGATTTCAATGTGACAATAAAAATGATAAATTTTGGTGGGAATCAATTAAGTTGTTGTACTGAGGCTCCCTCCACTGCTGCCTCCATGCAAGTCTTCCTAGTTTGGAAACCCAATTTTGAACAAAAGGGGAGAGAACACATTTCAAAGTGAAAAAAACAATGTTTCTCCGAGTTTCCTAGACAGGACGGGAGATGCAGGGATGGGGTTTTGGGGACAACATAAATACACACATATGTACATACTCTTCCTCAGTTTGGGAACCCAATTTTGAAAAATAAGGGAGAGAACTTAATACATTTCAAAGTGAAAATACCAATTTTTCTCTGAGTTTCCTATACAAGTGGATAGGAGATGCTGGGATGGGGTTTTGGGTATGGCATGCACACATTACATGATGCACATACAAAACAAACATAAATACGCACATACACACACACACCCACCCACACACACACACAATGTCAATCACTAGTTATTGATAAATCCAAATGGTTTATATCATAGTACCATTACACAATATTAGGATTGAATCGACAAACCAAAAGTATAAATGGAATTCAATTATGTGGATCCTAGGATATAATCGAGAAAATAATGTTTTTTCATTCCGGCACAACACAAAACAAACTTTTTTTTCTTTTTTAAAACCAAAGCAGCAGGGGTATGGGGGTGGCAGCCGGCAGCACCTAGCAAGATTGAGGGGCAGCGCCCTTGCAGGGTCCAGGGGCAGGGGTTGGAAGGCGGAGCCCCCATCACCAAGCTCAAACGAAAGCCTTCAAGGCCACAAGGACCTCCATGTCACCTGTTATTTTTCCTTCTTCTTGCTTGTAAAACTAAATTGTAACAATGCAAATGACAAATCCTGAAAACATAAAAATGAATGTAGGGTGGGGTTTTTGGGAGTGAAATAACATTTTTTATTATGGCGGGCCTGGGGCCCCCATAAATGGTTAGGTTGTTTTTCAGTTTTTTTAAGGGTCTGAGTTTGACAGGGGTGGGGGATGTCAAAGGGATGTCAGGGATGACAGGCCATCCCTACAGAGCCCCTGCAGAAGAGGGGTGTCCTGAGAAACGTTCCCCACTTTGGGGAGATATCCCGAAGACATTCCCCCACAAAAATTAAAATTGGGGATAGGGAGGGAATGTTCTGTCCCTGTCCCTGTCCCCCATTCCCCAAAACATCCCCCGGACAAGGGGACACAAAAAAAACCCTAGGAACGCATCCCAAGAGTACACTGGAAAATACATGATAAATTTTGGTTGGAACCAGTTATTTTTTTCATGGGGATGTCTCCATATGTAAATTGCTATGTTTCACAGCGTTTCAGGGACGAGACGGCAGGAGACATGTTTTGGGGACGGCAGTCTGAGGGCCAATTTTTGGGGATGGCAGGGGACGGCGATATATGAATTTTTCAAAATATATATATATAAGAATTTTTCAAACTATCAATATGAAATAGAGATATCATATATGTTAATAAGTATAACTTAACAACAATATCAATATGTGAATAAAGGCTTATAGTGCTGCTTGCAAACTGAGGGATTCAACTTTGATTGTATTTGTTTGTTGCTCAGCCTTTCAATCTTCAAACATTCAACAAACTCAGAACTCTCAGACTCTGTCAAACACCTCCACCTCTTTTCAGTGTTCACTATTCACTATTCAGTGTTCACTGTTCAGTGATTCACTGATTCAGTTCTCTCAGCAGTAGCAGGCTTAAACATTTTAGTTTTTAACAAAATACTGAAACAGCATTAAAGCTTGAAGTTGAACAAACAAACAAAATAACAGGCCGCTGCGGTTCAGTCACAATCCTTCCTCAGTCCCATTTTCTTCTTCCTCTGTCCGGCGGTGGCATTGAGTATTGCGTTTTGTAACTTTAAGTTTTAACTTCAAAACTTTTTAGTATTGTTACATTGTAGGGTTTCAGAATTCAGTTTGTATAATTTTTAATATTTAAATGAATCATGATGTTGGCGTTTAATTTTTGGCACATTGTATGGTATTTTATTATATCATAGCGGGCGAAAGATGTTTTAATGTTTTTTGGCGTTTAATTTTTGTTTTTACTAAGCATTACCGTCGCGGACATCTAGCCGTCCCCGGGACGGGAGAGGGACATCTGACAGCCGTCCCCTATTTTTTTTTAGGCGTTTCGGGGACATTTCTGAATTTTTCGTTTCTTAGGGGACGTCCCCAACCGTCCACCCATCCCGGAAACGTCACTGGGGACGGGGACGGGGCTGGAGGAGGTGGGGACGCATCCCCGTGTACCCCTGGTAAATTGTTGTACCAACCCCCACACCAAAGCTGCCTCCATGCAGATCTTCCTGCTGAGTCACTACTAGATAGTGATGTCTATGGCTATCCCTAGCTAGTGACACAAATTTCAAGTTGTACAATAAAATATTGGCTAAGAAGGGTGCATGTCACATCTTTCTCTAAAATTTAATTAATAGTTTTTAAAACTGTACTGATTAGATACACATTATTTGACAGGTTGTTTTACAAATTTACAGTCACTTGGGGTGTAAATCTACTGCTCAACTACAATGCATGTTACTTTCTAGAAGTTGCATACGAGTTCAAATCATGTGTAAAAGCATCATATCAAGGTCTGTATACTCTTTAGGATTCAAGGCATTGCAAAAAGGAGAGTTGGCCACCATCACTAAGAACGGAATTTTATAAAAGTGAGTTTCAGGATTTCAAATCTGTTGCTTGAACATCTCTTATTTGTTGCATTTGAGTCTTTTTTTTGTTAATTTCAGTGCTATTACTTTCAGCTCCAACAGGGCTCATATGAGGCATGTCTTTTTTCCCAATATGTGGCCAAAACAGTTTTAAATTTACGAATATATCTGTATTGTTAATAAATCCATTATTTACTTCAAAAATAAATGCAAAACTTCCAAATAAAAAACATAAAGCATACAGAATAACAATAAGGAATTTGCGGACACTGTCTACATACAAAATATTACTAATCAAAACAATCGCCAACTTGCAGACACATGAAAAGGCCATTTGTTTTAAAAAATATTGCGTAGTCATAAAACATCAACTGGATTTCAGAAAGAATGCACCTAAATTTCCATACCTGCAAGTAAATGACATATTCTTCTTCCTTTTCTAAGAAAAAGTTATTGAATTTCTCTAGCTCCTCATTAATGAGTTGAATAAAATCTTCCTCTTCAAGGATTCCCTTCTTCCTTCCTATGTTCCCTTCTTCATGGACACTACATTGACTTGACACCTCATCATTCATTTCTGTAATCTCTGGGGCAGGCTTCAAACTACCCACTTCGTCTGTACTCTCATTTCGTAACCCCTCTATACCATCCACATAGATAGAACTGCCCTTTCTGAGCTCTTCAAGAGCTGCATCTACCACTGATGTGGAGCTCCCATTGAGTGGAGGGCTAGGTGGACAGAACATAACAGCTGTAAAACACTCAGAAGCTGAGAGTTGCTTGAGTCTCTTCTTGAGAGGCTTGTATGACAAAAATTTATCTCGCCATTCAGGCAGAGTTTCCTCCATCTGGCTTTGAAGGCGCTTACCAAACTTCATGATTCCTCTTGTTCTCGTTCAATACTATTGCTTATATTATCTCAACTAATAGATTGCTATAGTACTTCAAGATAATACCAAATGTATAATTATGGCTTCAAACTTGCATCTGCATCATCTCACAAAGGCAAAAAAAAGGACATGCCAGATCATTTTAGAAATTCCAAGTAACAGAATGAGTAACATTATTTTTTCCATTCAAAAACTCTATAAATCAGAAACAAACATGCATACCAAAAACATTAACATACCTCGATAAATACTCAGTCTTTAAATCAGAATAAAAGGCTCCAAAACTTCAGAAGAATTAAAATGCATTACTCGATTCTTCCTTGTTAGTCCAATCCCTGAACAAACACATTATTGAATAATTAGTCTCTGTGCACAAAGTGCAATGCTTGTCCAAGGATGCATGCCAAAGGAAAGTGAAGAGTTGATAGTCTGATTACACACAAATTAGCTTTAATATTATTCCTTGCACAAATCATGGTAATTCTCCAAACTCCAAATTCAAACAGGCAAAGAGGAAAACATAAATACTTATGCCTCAATGTATTTACAATTTTTCATTAAATCATTACAAGAGAAGTTGAATATAAATAGAGCTATCACAGGCTAGGGAAGTGTATTAATAAAGGAATCATGGGGTACATGGTTGGAATTTTATAGTTCATGAAACGCGTAGAACTAAAATTTTGAAACCGGTGAAGGATACCACTTGTTTGTATAATCAAATCTAAGAACCAATTAACCAACAAAAAGCAAGTATCAGCCTTTGTTTACCAAGCATTTTCTTTGGATTCGTGCTTTCAACATACAGCAATGAAGAAGACTTTCCACAAAAAACTTATGGGATATTGCTCGTCAATTGGTTAATGTTTTGACATTTAATTTTTAAGAAGTTGCCTATTCATAATACATATAATTTCCACAAAATGTCATCAGAAATTTTAAAACAAGAGCAATTAAAGTGACTACATAAGGCAAAATTCACTAGTAAGATCTACATTTTTTCCTCATTTTATAATATGATGTGCCAAATATTATAAGATTTGTGCTAATTAGTACAAATTCTATGCTTTTACCTTCAATATTATTATTATTAGCATATAATGTTCATATTTCTTGGAAGAAAATGAATCCACCAAATATAATGTGTTTTGTGAAATGGAATTTGGCGATGGTAGAATATCATATTAAATGGAAATATTAACAATCTTATACTGTAATTATAGGAAATGGGCCTGTTCCTTAAATCTGCCCTCAGTTTGTCTGAACCAAAAGCTCAACATTCATATTCATGTTCTAAAAAATTGCTACTATGACATACAGTAACTCCATATAAATTGCTACTCCAGTTAAGTTGTAAATCCACATACATGCAAAACAGGATGTGAATATTATAACTCAGCAAAAGGCAAGGCAACCCCATGATTCTGCAGAGCAAAGAGAGGCCAAAGACCTCGGATTGTATTTCTGTTCTGAAGTAGAATTGAAAATGTCAAAGTGAGAAAAGGCCGCGGTTCAGATGCTTGGCTCATAAAGAGTCCATCAGGATTCCTAGATCTTGGAAACCCAGCCTAATGAGGCCAGTTATTTGTGGGAAAATCTAATGACCACTTATACCTTAGCAGCTTAGTCCAATGAGACCAATCATTCACGATATCCAAAACATATAGGCCATTTCAAACCTCAAATAAAAACCAAAAATTGCAGAAACCATAAACCTAAAAAGATCAAAAGTGTATCTATTTCCACTGCAGTGTCCCTCAAGAATTTCACGGAGGACACTCAAACCGTTACACGATTATATCCAGACATATAATATTGTAAGTATATTTATCCATAAATATCTCAAATTTTATATATATATATATATATATATATATATACGAATATAATAAATGTTACCAGGAGATGATGAGGCATCTCGGAGACGGCGAGACATCTCTGGTACTGACACATCTCTCAGAAATGGGAAACTTCCTTCAGAGTTTCCCTGCGTCTTCAGTGCAATCTTCTAACTTGAACTACAAGCTCCTATTAAAAATTAAAATAATTTGAAAAATATTAAAAGCATATAAAAGTGACCACTGTCACTACTACCTATCTGATCGTAATCCACTAACCCTATGCCCTAATCTCATAACTCTAAAGTTTTTTTTAGTGCATTCTATAGATCGTTTAAAGTGGTTTGCGAATAATATATACAATTTATTTTGTTATGGTACAGTCCTCGTCTCCCGTACCAGTACCCGTCCTCATTTACCAGGGAAACTGACATATTATATTAAAAAACAAAAATTGCAGAAACTATAAACCTCTGGAAACTTTTTTAAAAAGTCACCATTTCCACCCCAAATTTTATCAGTCAATCGTAGGTTAAAAATATACAATATAGCATGGCCGTTAATAACACGAAACAATGGTGATAAGCGGAGAAAAGAAAAAGCATAAAGGAAATTAAGTTTATCATGATCGTAAAGAACCTGCGCCGGCCGGAAGCACAGCAAAAGAATGTCCCAGAAATAATTGAAAAAAATGCAGCGGGCGTAGAGAAATATGTAGGGAAAGAAATGAAAATACCTTGCTCGAAACCGTCTGTGTGTGTCTGTGGACAAATGAATAGATGAAACCCTGGTGTTGTTATTGGACGGACGCCTGTTCCTTTAGATCTATACATATCCCGTACAGAATATTCTCCGGCTATATTCGAATAAAACTGAGGACCTTACTTTAATGCGCCCCAGTTGCCAGGCGTCGGTTCTTCGGATAAGGAATATAATCTACAGATATCCGCATCATTATTTAGTTTTCTCTTTGCTTATTTTAATATTTTCTTTGACTTGGATATTCTTGGACTCGATACCATTCTGTTATTAGGCCTCACACCCTTTCCCGCGGATGGGCAAAATCCTTCGACGGATGAATCAATTCCAAATAGCATTAAATATATATATATATATATATATATATATTAAAAAAAATGTTTGACTCTTTTCTGTTTTAACTAGGTAGTAGATTTTTGGTGGAAATACCTTTGAAATAAGTTTGTATATATATTTTTGTTGAAATAAAGTTTTTTTAATATAGAGAATAAAATACACCTACCATTGGTAAGTTTCTATATTATTCTTCAATTGTGACTGGTTAATTCAATGAAATGTATATAAATAAGTATAAATTAATTTAACTAAATGGTGGTTGGATATTTAGTATAGTTCATGGGTCTTAAATTTGAGGGTGGATCTTGTTTGTGGAGTAAATTTTTCACGACTGTTTATCTATTCAAATTTGTCTTTCAAATACAAAGACATACTTTACTATAAACAAAAGTATATATAAACTAAATACATATATCAAAATAATTCTATAGAAATTTTGACGTTCTTTGAAATCTACCTTTTATGTAATACAATCTTACTAAAATTTTGATTGTATAAATACTTAAATACATTTATTTAAGAGAAGTGTAAAAATTATTAAAAATACATTTAAGAAAGGAAAATTGAAATGATAAGAATATAAATGGGTCATTTATAATTTAATGAAAATAAATTATTATTTCAACTTTTACAATTATTTTATTTTTTATATGACTATTAAATTTTAGTATCTATTTAAACTACTAGAGACACATAAATGAGACATATAAGTAGATAAGCACATACATAAAAAATAATAATAATAAATAAATAAATTATTTACTACATACATACACATGGACACATAAATTTTAACTTTTATTTAAAAATTATTTTATTTTATATACATTATTTACTTTAATTTTTTTGAAGCAATCTTTTTTTTGCTACGTAATAATATTTCATATATATTGAAATCCAAAAAAAAGACAGATACAGTTCAATTTTCTGAGAGTTGCCAAACTCAGCCTAATCGCTGCCCCCTGACACCATAAACCCTACCTATAACATTTTTATGCAGCGACGCAGGGCCATTCAAAAAGGATCTTATGCTAATGACTTTTGAACAAAAACTTAAACTAGATATAGACCCATATTCACATAGTAACCCTAAACAACAACAGAGACCTCAAACCTACAACCACCACGCCCACACAACGAAACCCGCCAGCTTCACATCTCTAGCTCGTAATTGTGGAGTTTCATATTAAATTCTTCAACCCACTCAAAATCTTGGGTTTCCAGTATCTGAAAGTGTTTAAGCAGAAAATTCACCCCCACCCTGGCATGCTATCTAAACCAAACCAAATCCTCTCCCCTAAGATGCAGAATAAAAGGGAAGTATTTCACAACGTTGCCTGGTTGAAACACGAGATGAATGTCTCTCAGTCGCGGCATGCCAGCTCCAAAGCATCCTCGAGCCCTCCTAAAACACTGGGAATACACGACCTGCGTGCCACTGAATCAACCCAAGTTTTAGCCATATTCAGGTCCAGAAGCGTTGCCACAAACTGAGAACTAATGTCTGAATCCACACGGTAGCGTTCGCTACCCTCTACAAAATCCTTCCCAAGGATCATCTTTACAGCCCCCAGAACCAGCTCGTCTTAACATTTCATAATTCGTTTGATACACAGGTCAGTGATACCTCCCAAAAACGCCATTTGCCTTTTGGCACTCACCAAACGAATTGGAGTGTCCATGCCTCTGTACCTTATCCACTCAGCTGAGAATCGCAGAACCTTAGGTTTTTCAGACATTTCTTTTAGCACTGAAGAAGAAGAAAAGCATATAATTAAATGAGACTCCCTTCGTTTAATGCATGCCTTCCGCTCATGGCTGCTTTCACATCTTCTTCCTAAACAGCCTGTCGAAATCCTACTTCCCGTTGCCCGCTCGTGAGACCCCATCATTCAAACGAAACTTGCTAAAGAAGGAACCAGTTTTTACAAAGTCATGATTGCCTCCGCCGTCCTCTTGGAGGGATGTATTTATAATTGATTGCCTTCTGAGCTCGCCACCCGTTAGGAAGAAGTTCCATGCCTTAGAATCCCAGCTCACGTGTTTGGTCCTCAAGTATCCAACTGTCAGCAAACAACTCCTTAACTCCTTTCTGTTGCCAAGCCCCCGGTCCTTCCACAACTAGTCATGTGGAAAGACTCCCACCCTACCACCCTCTTCAGAAGGAAGGATTTTAACATGACCTTGGCTCCTCTTCTTTACACTCTTTACCATCAACTGCCAAGTTTGACAAAGCGTCCGCTTCTGAATTTCCTTCCCTGAGAATATGTTTAAACTATACTAATTCAAAAGAATCTGCTAAAAGGAGAGCCTGATCCAACATTGCATTCAGCCTCCAGTTCACCATTCTTCTGGTTCTTAGCCCGTTTATTATTTTTTTAAGCAATCTTATTTTGAAAAGGATAATATATATTTTATAAATTTTATTTATTATATATACATGGACACATAAATTTTAACTTTTATTTACATTGTTTATTTTATTTTACTTTTGTATGTAACTTTTAATATTAATTTTGGAAAAGCTACCATTCATTATTTAGGTATTTCTTTTGTTTTGTTTTTAGTTTGAGAAGTATGGGAAATCTTTATGTTACTTTTTGTTAGTATAGGTTTTTATTTTTCTAGTGGGTATTTAATTTCCAAATATTTAAATTTTTCCTACACTTTTAGTTAATGCTTGCTTAGGTTTATAAAGTGAGTATTAGTGTGAGTGGTGTATCTTATTTTTGGGTATTTTGATGTATTTTCCCTATTGATTATATTTACCTTCTCCTTCTCACTTAGTCTATAAATACTCACTTTCCTAGCTTGTATTTTTAATTCATGGAGCTATTTGCTTCAATACTCTCCTAATATTATTTTGCTTATTGAGCATTTGCATTACTCTTGTTGGAGACTAACTCTATTTTTCTATTTTGATTTCAATATATCATTTGCATTTACAATTTAATAGTTTCTAGTAATGAAACAACTTGCACAATAGAAGAGTACAATAGTAAATATGTTGCAAATACTTGATAATAATATGCCACTTCAAGGGGGCAACCTCATAATCCACTTCGAGGGGGATATTGTTAGAAATGAAGGTGCAAACCACACAATGGAAATCTGATTCAAACCTTATTTGTGTCCTCTAAACAATGTAGAATCAATGGAGATTGCAATAGAAATAAAACTCACTTCACAGAAATAACATGCATTAAGAACTGAACACATAACACGGTATGTAATGTGGAGAAAACCCTTTCGAGTAAAAAACTCCACCAAGAAAAGAGGCTCCAAGTTGTATTATCTTCAAATATGAGATTATAATACATGCACTTTCGCTTCTTCTTCAGTCTTCAATCTAGCACCACTTGTTACTCTCAACTCTGCTAAAAATGTAGTACAAATATCCTTATAAAAGGGGGTTGCCTTCTAGGGCAAGAAAACTGACATAATATCGACCATTGGATCTGTGACCTAATGACGAACGGTCTAGATTTACAATGATCAAATATAAATAAATGTGGTTTCACCCCCTACGACTCCCCGTCGCGAATGAATTAGCATCGAGGACTGGATATCAACTGTAAAAAAGATTAGATGATCAACAATCTACTAATCAAACATGCAGAAGTAAATAAATCAAAGCACAAGAGAAATACCAGATTGCACCAAGGAGACTAAGACAACGATTGTGAAGGGGGAAAACAAAGAAAAACCCCCTGTGTATATGCAAGTGGCAAGAAGCCAAAAAAGAGAGATTACAGAGATATTGAGAAGCTTCTCAATGAGAGAAATGAGAAGATGAAGAATAAGAATAAGAAGATATCCATGAAGAGATTATTGTGTGAAGAAAGAGAGGACACCTCTTAAATAGAGGTGAAGAAATGGAGTTATGCATAACTCCCATATGCAACCTTGCATAAGGTGTGTGTCACATGTTTCCTCTTAAGGAGGAATCTACCAAAATAGATTATTCCTGCAGAAGGAATAAAAGAGGTGTTATCGAACATGTGGGGATAAAACACCAAAAATAATAAAATATAAAATTATAAAATAATCTTCACTAAATATAGATTAATTTCTAATAAAAACATGCAGGTGAAACAAGATCGTTGCTGGTGAAACCTTTCATCCCTTATGGGTGATTTACAAACAATAATAGGAATAATAAATTACATAAGATTTACAAGGTTGATTGCACCTTAATCCTAACAGATACCTCCAATAGTCTTCAATAAAAACACAATACTCAACATGATGATAATAACTAATCTCCACCTCCTATATATACCATACTTATGCCATGGATGCCACCCAAGCTGACCTAACTACCTATATAAGACTATATTAATTTGGTCGATAAGCCAGTATATGTGAACAAATATTGCAACTACCAAAAATTTGGTAGTGCTTCGTCTAATAAAAATCATTTTTTTGTCGTATAAAGAATTAAAATATCTATAAAATCAACTTTTTAGTTGTCCAAAAAAAAACCTTATCCATTTTCATCATCCAAAAGTAATGCCCATAGAAAAATGAAAAATAAAAATTTTCATCTTAGGAGAACAAAGTAAGCTCATTTTGATTTTGCCTTGTGAGAGAAGTGAAAAAGAATAAAATGCAGGAAATCTTGCTCATTCAGGGAGCCCAATGTGGCAACCAGATTGGCTCCAAGGGAAGTGGTGTGCGAGGAGCGTGGGATCGACCCCATGGTCTGCTATAGTGGGTCATTTGGTCTTCAACTAGAGAGAGTGAATGTGTATTGCAATGAGGCCAATTACGAAAGATTTGTTCCTAGGGTCGTCCTCATGGATCTCAAGCCTGACACCATGGATAGCATCATGACAGGGCCCTATGGCTAGGTCTTTCACCCAAATAACTTCATCTTCAATCAATTCAGCATTGGAAACAACTAGGCCAACAAACATTACATTGAGGGTGTTAAGCTCATTGATGTTGTCTTAGACGTCGTGCATAAGGAGGCCAAGAACTATGACTGCATGTAAGGTAATCTTTAAGCACCTCAATTGTCATGATTTTATTTTGTTAAAACCTTAGGAACCCTAGATCTGTAACACTATTTTTTTCTCTTTTGTGCTTCTTTTTTCCTACTTCTAGGGATTCAAGCGTGTTATTCTCTAGGAAGAAGCACATGATCTAGAATGGGGATGTTGCTTATATCGAAGATCAAAGAGGAGTATCTCGATCACATGATGTTGACCTTCTCTATGTTTCCATCTCCAAAGGTATCAGACACAATCGTGGAGCCCTGTGTAATGTCACTCTATCGATGCACCAATTGGTGGAGAATGTTGACGAGTGCATGGTTTTGCATAACAAGGTGTTATATGACATTTGCTTCAGAATACTTAAGCTCACTATGCCAAGCTATAAGTCAGGCTATCCTTTTTTAAATGTTTTAGCCATATCATTTGTTTCAAACTTAGATTAATCACATTGTGTGGTTTGAGATGTCGATATTTTTTTGATAATATAAAGCGGCTAAACAAGGGGCCGAACCCTTACAAAAAATAGAGAGGCCTGAAGGCAGCAAGCATCAATAGTGCCTTAATCCAGAAACAACATATACAACCATAACAAAATACCAGTAAAACCAGCAAAACTAGCCGCTAATATGAAAGTCAAAAAACTGAGAAACAGAGTATCAGCAGTATAACAACAAAGACTAAGGAGACAACAACTCTCCTTTCTAGACCATAGATTTAATAATATCATCCAATTTTTTAGCCAGATCATCACTGTCAGTATTAACAGTAACACCCAGATTCTTCAGCACAGAGATGTTGAGGAGTATAGAGGTCCTAAGCACAATGGAGAAATTCTGCTCCAGCTTCGCAATGCGATCGCGCAAACCTACAAGATCAGCCCCCGGACCATCATCAGTCTCCATAGCATCCTCAGCCTCTTCCACAAACATGGCACCCGCTGTGTCAGCATTTCCAGCAGAGTCAACAGCATCCTCCGTGGTAGCCCCTGTATCCTGCATCCCCTGCTTGTCTTCATCATCACCAGAAATGTCCTGAATCTCCACATCCCTGTCGTCCTCTCCCTGGGTGGATTCATCCGAGCCGCTCTCAGAATAGTCAATGAGCTTTGCTAAAGGAGCCGGTTTGCCTGCAATACGCCCCGACCACTGAACACCAGAGGAAAGCCCCTCCTTACAAATCTTCACCGAAGAATCCTTTCTTTGTCCCACCGGGGTCCTACTAAGGGTTTTGGGGGTCCCAACCACTGCCTTTCCAGTGCTCATATCACCAGCAACCTTCCGCTTTTTACCCTTCTTAGAGGCAGTAGGGCCCAGGGTATCAACAGGATTTTTCGCAGGAGTGCAAGAGGAGACTTCAACAATTTTGATAGGAATAGGGGAGGGCCCGGGTTCAGCAACATCAGGAATATTCTTAGAGTTTGAGGAGGGCTCCCCGTCCCCACTATTAGCGGGAATGGTTTTGGAGGGTTCGAGGGCAAGATGATGATTATACAAACAGAGAATGAGGCCCTGGTGAAGAGGTGTAGGCTTCATAGCAATATTTTTAGCCAATTTCACCCAAACCCTAAGGACGGAATGCTCCAGGGAGGAAAGTAAATAAAACAGAAAACTAATTTTAGCATTGCGACGGAAATGATTTAACAGGGGGAGATGGTAGTTATAAAACCTGGTAAAGCGCCCCTCGAGGGTGAAATACTTCATGAGGATAAAACACATAGCGTCCCATGGCTTCAGCAACTTGGCTCTGTCAAAACCGCCCTGGTAAGGGACTAATTCTTCGCCAACCCCAAGGAAGAGCTACTGACTGGAGAGGTCCGCGATTTTAGTTTTTCGTTGCAGCTTCAAGCCCTGAGTAGACATACCAGTGGCCAAAGTGATCACACGTTCAGAAACTTCAAATCTGATTCCACCCACCGAAACCCATCTGTTCTGCCAAGACCGCGCAAATTGTTCAGAAAGAGCTTCATTGTACCCATTAAGCCTCTCCAAATAAGGGCTAATCCTGCCCTCTTTGCAGTAATGCCAAGCTACCAGATTGTCTTTGAATTCACAGCACGAGACGGGCTCAGTTCAAATTATGTCTCCTCCCATAGCAGAATTACAGTGCATGCCATAGAAACCCTCAGTCTCCTCAGTCGTCTTAATAGGAGAATTACTAACATTAACAAGGCTAATAATAACATCGCACACAAACTCATAATAATGGGAAGCCTTACAAACCCCAATCCCATGCTTAACTATAATTACCCGGCACAGGCCATGATGATCCGGCCATCCGCTCACCTTATGAGAAAAATGAGCAGATTTGACAGTAGAGAAAGTACGAGAGGACTCGTACTTCAAAAGACACGTCAGCCCCCTCCCAAGGAGCTGACAGTATGAGCTGGCTTTCGAACACATCTGACTCATCCAGACCCGGCCACGTCTTTAAGAATGAGATTCTTAAGATTTAAAGGAAGATGATCAAATTGGCGCCAAACCCTCCAATTTGAATATCGCTGCCCAAGTTCAGCACAGGCGTCTGCAACTCCGTTACCCTCACGGTAAATATGTGAGATCTGCACATTAGTAATCCTCTGCAAAAGAAACTGAATATCCTTAATAACGTCTTTCAACTAAATGCCAACATTCGACACTTTAGTAATGGCATCAATAACCATTTTAGAATCTCCCTGAATCTCCAAATTCCTAATACCAAGTGATATGGCCAATTTAAGCCCCCAAAGAAGAGCCATAGCTTCCGCATATTTATTGATGTGACAGCCCAGACCTCCAGCATAGACAGCAAACATCCTCCCTTTATCATCTCAGATGATCCCGCCCCCGCTAGCAGTACCATCAAGCTTAGAAGCCCCATCAAAATTGAGCCTCATCCAGTTAGAAATTGGAGGCTTCCATCTAGTGTTGAGTCTCTGTAATAATTTAGTATTGTTATAAGCAGGAATATGATTGAGGATCCTCTAGTTTACCGCAATTTGTTCTTCCTCCTGGGTCAGAGGTTTCACTGCAGTGCGGATATGAGCCGTAGTGACACTCTCCGAGAGAGTCTTCATGAAAGTATGAGAGACCTGAGAGGCATCTCTAGCAGTATCCCTAAAAATCTGATGGTTGTGCTCTTTCCACAAAGTCCAGCTCAAGCACGGCAGAGTTTGGTTCCATAACTCAACAAGCCAGGGATGGGAGAAGGGAGGATACCAATTGTTAATAACTTCCTGAATATCAGAATTGCAAGCCCACTGAATACCAAAATTGCTGAGGATGAGGCTCCAAATGTCCCTAGCAAATTCACAGTGGAAGAATAAATGAGAAACCATTTCCTCCTTTTCACAGCATAGATAGCATATGTTGGCCAAAGTGAAACCTCTCTTCTGCAAATTATCTTGGGTCAGAATTTTGTTATGAACAGAGGCCCACCAGAACATGTTAATTTTCAGGATTAGTTTGTGATTCCACACGTTTCTCCATATATCCTTTTTATGAATCTCAGGGACCAATAAGTGATAGGCAGACTTAACAGAGAATCGGTCATTCTTATCTGGCCACCAAAATTGCTCTTCATGAGGGAAGAGAGGAATTCTGACTTCCTAAATCAACTTTTGAACCATCTGAGCTTTAGGGGCTAGATCAGGGTGATGGGGACAGCAATCCAACAAAGTTCTCCAGCTCCTATGACCATTATTGGTTGACATATAATCACTGACCTTATTGCCAAAGAACTGAGTAGCAATGCCAGCAAGCTCACCCAAATCCTTCTGAGAGATGAGAGCCTTATCTTTTAGCCAAATATCAGTCCAAAACTTGATACCCATACCATTACCCAACTTCCATCTGATTCCTTGCATGAGCAGATTTCTAGATTTCAACATTTTGTTCCAGATGATTGATCCCTTAGGAAGACCTTCTTGCTGGAGGAAGTTAGACCAATCAGTGTCATACAAATATTTGGCTTGCATGATGTCTCCCCAATCTTAATGATGATAAATCAGGTTCTAATTAATTTTAGAGAGTAGGGCTTTATTCATACTCCGTATAGTTCTAATATTGAGACCTCCATGGGATTTAGGAAGACACACTTTATCCCAGCTGACCAGGGACATCCACTGTTTATCTTCAGCTCCCGTCCATAAAAATTTTCTTTGAATCTGTTCCAAATTGGCAGCAAAAGAAGTAGGAATTTTAAAAAGAGAGAGGAAATAGGTGGGTATACCTTGCAAGGAGGCCCGAAGAAGCTGCAATTTACCAACACTACTGAGGACTTTTCCTTTCCAACCAATCAGTTTCCATTGAGTTCTTTCCAAAAGGTTATTCCAAAAAGTTGGAGAAACTTCTTTAACCGTAAAGGGGAGACCCAGATAGACAACAGGAAGAATATCTTCAGCACAATCCAGCAGGAGATGTCGATATTTTCAATTTATGCTCGTAAAAAAGTTAGCAACCATGTGTCGAACCACATTGTGTGGTTTGAGGTTGCAATTATTTTCAATTTCTATGTATAGAGTTTTATCGTTGATGAATGAGATCTAGATCTTTTTGGTTTCTAAAATTTTATGTAGGTAGTTTGTCTTAGATAAGATACATTGTATGGTTTAAGATGTTTGTTAGGATTAAGGTGCCATCAACCTTGTAAATCCCATGTAATTAATTACTCCTAATGTTATTTGTAAATTTTCATAAGGGAAGAAGTATTCACTAAGTAATGATCTTGTTTTAGTCGCATGTTTGATTCAAGTACTCGATAGATGTAGGTTATCTGGGGGGGTCTAGGGGCCGTGCACCCTGATGGGGGTCCGTTGCCCTAGGAAGCCACATTATATATATACATGTACATATATGTATATATGTATATATACATACATATATATGTATGTATGTGCATGTACATATATGTACATGTACATGTACATGTACATGTACATATACATATATTGTAAATCTAGACCGTTCATCATTAGGTCACAGATCTGACGATAGAGGTTATGTTTGAAAGGGGAAACAGAACCCGGTATGCACCTTCCAGTATCCTATGATTTTCTTAAACATATATTTAATAAGTCGATACAAGCACATACTACTATGCCCTTAAAATGGAAACAGACATAGTTGATTTCCCATCATTTTAACCCTTAGAGGAAAGACAATGTAGCTTATAGATCTAAGTAAATTAACACTTTAAGAACATGAAAGAAGAAGAATAGAAGAAAGATGGACAAAAGAGAAGAGACACTATTATACGTTGGGAAAACCCTTTCAAATAAAAAACCCCACACTCTAAAGCATCAAACCAATGTATTAATCTACAACAACAAACATGTTACAATACACTTGCAGGCTCAAAGCCCTAATATGGAGATTTACATCTTGCTCCTCTGGAGGAAAACTAACAACATAACCCTACATAAAACTCTCAGAGTCAGTGCCTCCATCTCAAGCCCTCAATATATAGACTCATGGGAGCCCAAAATACAACCATAAGGCATTACCATGGGCCCAAACAAGGTCCAAAAATACCATGGTAAAAATCCATTCGACCCACATTTCCATGACACAAAATTCCAACGCCTTGGCTAAGTTTGGGCTTCCAGACTATTATTAGAATATTCCTTGCACATGTAAGATGCTATCATAAGTTTTCATAGTCAACCCACCAACTTAGGCAACCAAAATATAGCATTTACCTCCTTTAGAAAGATGCATATGACATACGTCATAAATTGTCATAATGTTAGTCAAGAATCCCAGTTCACAATTAGTAACTCCCTATAATCTTACTCTTACGTGTCATAAGAATCTGTCATAGAATCTGACATAAAATCTATCATAAGAATCTACTATAAATAAACCTTCTAATGATACCTTACAACTCACCACAAGATGCTAACACGTGGCAAAGATGCCACCTTGGAAATCCCATGCCCCATTTTGGTGGAGCACAATTATTAAATAAAATACATTATAACAATTTCTAATTAATTATGGGAAAATGATTAATTATAAATTCGGGAACTTGTAAAGGTTGAGACACCTTAATTCCCAACATTCTCCCACTTGTCGAACACCTTGCAAGAGAAAAGAGAAACAAAACCAATCTGTGAACCACCAAGGTTACCATACTATCTAAACTGAACTCCACTAAGCTCACGAGCTTTACAGAAGCATCTGCAACATCTTCCAAGTGATCACCAACATGACAAAAATATTAGAGTTCCAAAAAATGTGATGAAACACTAAATGCCACATAGACAAACCAATGTATCCAACTTCAAACCCATTACTAGAATACAACTTAGAAGTCCAAACTTCCTCCAAAACAAGATCGAGCATGAATGCTCCAGAATAGTTAGAACAACAACCAAAGCTAGTTGTTTACATCCAACTAAAAAACCCACCATTGATACAACTTTTGCAAATGACATATCTAGCCCATATTGTAGCTCTCATCCCTGTATAATCCACTATCCTACTCAAAGTTACCATCTCCCATGATAAGAAACACACCAAAACCATTGATGTGCAAAAAAATCTGAAGACCCTTGATATTGCAGTCCAATGAAAACAATCTACCAAAGACATACATACATCATAGGAATCATACTACATGAGCAATGCCAACCAAAGCAACTCATAGTCTACCAATCAACACTTAGATAAAAGTGTGGCTTATAATCAAATCATGTAATACAAAGAACAATCACAATGATCTGCAAACTACAACCAACCTATTGCAAAACAGAGCATACTTCCACAAACAGTTTTTTGCTCACTCTCTCACCTTTTGTAAAGTACACATTCAATCACAAAAGTTACTAAAGTAAATAATCTACTTAATTACATCAACTCAAGTAAGAAGATAGATCTCATAAAATTTAATCAATAAAGTCATTAAATCTTACAAATCACATGCTTAATCCAGGTGTTAGCACTATAAAAGAATATACAATGTCCATCTTGGCTTTCATTCCATAAGTCATCTCAAATATTAAGGTGCAATAATCAAGTACAAAATAACAATTAATAAATCAATCAATCTGTCCAACTACCGACATGGTCTTCCACAAGCCAAGAGATGGGAACGATCAGGCACTTTTCCGCCCAACCATGAAGCAATTACACTTCCCTGAATCCCTTCATAACACGAAGGAAACCCAACCCTACATGAAACATCTAGCAACCTAGAAATAACTGATAGGAGGGAACACCCGATGCAACCTGAAGTCTAAATGATGATGTGCAAATGTCTCACAATAGGACGTGGCAGAGATATATATAAATAAAGTTTTGCTAGACAAATATTCATCTATTTTTGTGAATTCCCAGCTTGGCCCAAACATTTAAAATACTTACAGTCAAATCTTGAAAAGAAGAAAAGCCATCTTTGTTGTTCCACATTTGGCATCCTAGCCCAAAAGTAACTCCAAACACACATAAAAGATAATCTACTTTCTTTTCAAAACAAAAAGCAACCCATGTTCGCCTAAAAACCATTTCTAATCCCTTTCCTTTTTACAATTAATGTAAATACATTTTCAAGCAATACAAGCAATAAGGAACATCATTGATTCATTCAAAAAGCATTTATAGAAACTATAAATGGTTATTTTCCCTAACCCATATTTCATTCTTTTAATTATCTAATAGAATCTAGAGCTAATACTTTCTACCTGAAAGTTGGTTTACAATTCCATGCGATTAAAATTGTAACAAGAATTCCAAAAAAGTGTGTAATATTTGCCGATAAAACATTATTTAAAAACAAGGCATAGGTATAATTAGATGGTTATAAATGTCCTATTTATGCTCCAAGAATAAATTAATCTGCTGTTGGGATTCAATAAATCTATGTCAGAAACCATCTAACTGCTATGGGAAGTAATAAACTAACTGCTACAGGAATAACAAAATAGCGACACAATAAATTTAACTTGTTGCGATAGGGATAGATAACCAACGAGATGATAAATGATATGTGACAGGATTTAATAAAGCTATGATAGAGTAAAATAAAGGCAACTAAAATAATAAAATTAACAGTAGCAACAACAAGAAATAACCAAGCATCGACAGAAATAAGTAATTGCGACAGGGATTGAATTTGTCAATTGAAGTCTAAAGAGGCCATTGAGAATGAAAAAATAGCTTGAATAAGAAGATTAAACAAGATCTTCAAGTCGTTATAAAAGCAAAATATAGAGGCAATAAGAAGGATAAAAAGAACAAAATAAATCAAATTTTCAAAAACTTATAGTTTGGAGAACGTTTCAGTAGACATATAGGATAAAAAAGAGAGCGTTTTGAATGCAGGTCGACCACAAAACAAGCATAATCCTTCCATACATAATCCACATGATAAGCCATTATCTACCTACCCCATCCCCCTCTCATGCAATCCCTTACCAACTTTTATGAGCATAATGACTTTTGACATGGTCCATATGCGTCATCCATCTTTAAATGGAACTATCACCTTTCTTGGAACTAGATGCTCGAGTCCTTCTTGTCCATATCCACCCTTTCCATCCAAGTATAAAAAATGAAAAATATGAAAAAAAAAGTAAAGAGAAATCCCTTCGTCCAATGGTGAAAACCTAGTAAACGAACGCCTTGGATAAGTACCATGATGAAAACCTAGCAAATAGCGTCATGTGTAGTTTGACTATCTATGTGTCTTACACTTGGGGGCATGTTGTCTCATCCAACCTTTCCTTCCTATCTACCTCATCCTATCATATCCTATCTTACCATCCTTACCCATTATACCAACATACATATCCCATCTATCCATCCATCCTCCCTTCCTCCTTTTGATCTTGATAAAGACATAGGGGCAAACTGTTGAAAAATGCATTAGAAAATCTCTTGATATACCTCATCCTTTTCAACAAATCCAATCATCCTCTTGTCCTAAGCCAACCAATCCAATCATCCTCTCGTCCTAAGTTTTGTCATGTAAAATCCTAAACATACTACCTAGAATGGGGCATGTTATTCCTACGCAACATAGTCTTTGGAAATCACATCCTGCTCACTTATGAAACATACATCCATTCCTCACACTATTGCCTACCCTTTTATCCACCCCATTATCATATCTTCCATCCCATTTGTTTTCACTCCTCCTTTTGTCCACTTATCTCATCCATAAAACAATAAAAAAAATCACAAAAATATCCAAAAACAATCAAACAATCTAAAAAATATCTAAAAACAATATAAAATCCCAAAAGTATCCAAAAATAATCAAACAATCTCAAAATATCCAAAAACAATAAAAAATCCCAAAAATATCTCAAAAATATCCAAAAAAAACAATTAAAAAAAAAATCAAAAATACAAAAAAATACTCAAATCTTTCAAAAAATCCAAGCAATAAACCAAATGCAAGTCATCCTTAATCTATACCAATCTCGACAATTTCAATCTAGCCAAATCATCCAATCGCATCCTTTGGTCTTGATCCTAATCTTGTCATAAACCAACTCAATCAACCAGTCATCAATGGGATATATCGTTCCCACATCCTTGTGTTGATCTAGGGGTATATCGTTCCCCACAATGACAACATTATCATCATCATCATCAATCAATCATCAATAGGATATATCATTCCCACATCCTTGTGTTGATCTAGGGATATATCATTCCCCACAATGATAACACTATCATCAAATCAATCAGTCAATCAATCAATCATCAGTTTATAGTTTGACAGGGGCAATACCTTGTTTGTTTTTGTATCATTTGTGCATGCTTGCTTGCTTGCTTGTGTGTGTCATCTTTCTTATCTTGTATTTGTATCAAATCCATATCTTTCTAGCTAATATTCATATCTTGTGTATGTTGGAATAACTTTTTGCATTATCCTTTGCATCTAAGGTCATATCATACCTTCTATGCATTAGGACTTTAATGCTCTAAGTATCCTTCCTCATACGTCATGACAAGGTTGTATTACATTGGGTGCACAAGACACATCGTCACCATGGTCCTTATACCTTGGTGCATAATGTCTAGTGCTATATCAAACTATAGGATTGCTCTACTCAAGTCAGCATAACTACTACTCATAAATCCATCATTCTATCATCCATCCTTTTATCTTCTTCATTTTTCTCTATGTTGTTCTCCATCTTCTATCTCCTTATTTTCATCATATGTATCCATTCATTTTGAGAGCACATATGCATTCTTCCAATTAGTCTGTCCTCTCGAGGGGGTATCATTCAACCTATTAATTAATCTACTAGGTACTTCTTCTACCCGAATGGGGCATCATCATTTCTAATCCAATCATATGGTTCTTCTAAACCAATATCTTCTTCTATCCAACATAGCACTATGTTTTAAACTTCTTTAAAATGATGTTACTCCGCAACACCATCTCAAAGAGGGGCAAAATGTAGACACCTAAAATTGACCCGTTTGCAGATCATACATGCACCTGCCATACTTCAAATTAATCAAAAAATTATTAATTATTTGATAGAATTATTTGATTAAGTTCATCCATCAATTTATCCTCCATATTAATTAAATAATTCCAATTATTTAATTAAATCAATTTATCCTCCATATTAATTAAATAATTCCAATTATTTAATTAAGTCAATTTTATCCACCATGTTAATTAAGTCATTCTGATTATTTAATTAAGTCAATTTTGTCCTCCATATTTGATTAAATAATTACGATTATTTAATTAATTCAATTTCCCTCCAATTTAAATAAAAAAATTTAAATTATTTATTTAATTAGTCTTTTTCCTCCAAAATGAATTAAATTTAATATTTAATTCATTTATCACATGTGCTCATGAAATTAAATAAATAATTTATTTAATTTCCTTTTGTTCCCTCTCATCCATAATTCACTCATAATCAATTAAATAACTAATCAATCAAATTAGTTAACTAAATCAATCAAATCAGTTAACAAGTTAGTTAATTTAGTTAACTAATCAATCAATTTAGTTGACTAGTCAATCAATTCAGTTCACTACCTAATCAACTCAGTTAACTACCCAATCAACTCGGTCAACTCCTTAATAAGATCTGTTAACTCCCTTGATGCATGAGAGGACAAGGACACTTGTTACTCTCTCATTCGTGCACATCCTCTCAACCATTCTTAGCCATTGATCTCTCAGATCATCCACAACAGTTGATCTTCATCCCTAAGGGTCTATAAATAAAACATTCTCCAAATCATCTAGTCCTCTTTGATCTTCATACAACATTATTCTGCGGAAATCACTCTAGATCATATCATTCTCATCACAATGTTATGTTATTTAATTGAGCAATCCACAATAATCAAAGAGCAAAGAGTAATCGATTGAAGTGGGGCGCACTTCAATACGCTCGATCAATGAAGGTAAATTTGTTTGTGCAAAAGGGAGGTAACTTGTGTTGGCAAGAGACACTGCTCTGATGAAGGATTGCATGTTGTCATTGATGGCAACAAAGCAAAGTATTTTCACTAGCATGACAAAGAGACATTACTCCAGAAGACCAACTTGATTTAGCAACAAGGCACAAAAGTATTCTGGTCCGAAAGGCTAAAATGACTAAGTATGGACAGTATACAAAGTAAGTGACAGAGATTAGGTCAGTATGCCTCTGCAGTAGAAGATCATTATATGCGGATCAAGTATGTTGTTCATAGCTATTTGATGATGATATGTTCCAGTGCTCAAGACCTGACTACCTCTAGAAGTCATACTATGAAATGTCTAAGTTCAGGTGAACAAAACTAAGATAGGAACAGTGCACAGTGCTAGAGAAAAAGGGTTTGCATTCCTCTGCAGTTGCATAATTTGTCTTGAGGCTCTGGAGGTATGATCTATGATGAGTAAAGAGCCTCTGATATGGATTTGAGCAGGTCTTGTGGTATGCAGTGGAAGATGTTGTCTGACAGTTGAACTAAACTAGTAAACAGTCTGTGAATAAGGCCGACATAATAGTATGATGTGTGTGCGGTAAAGTTTTGGTGTTGAAACTTAATCGTAAGTGGTAAAATAGTTGAGAACGACATGTGTGATGGTGTTTCAAACATTGTTTGGGTCTGCCATAAATTTTGGGAAATAAATTTGGCCGACAGAGCACATAATGCATGACTACATGGTACACTTTATCAGGCCGACCTAATATGAAGATTTTGTTTGTTGCGGATATATATATGGGATTGGTTTCGGTATTTGGATGATGTGATGGGATATGAATGTGTGTAGAATGTGAATAGAAGAGTAGGCGACAAAAAATAGAAGAGAGATCCTGTCTAATGTAAAAGCAGAGCAGTCAAGATGACAAGTTTTAAGACATTAATTTGAGCATACATTGAAGCTCCATTCATGCATGTGTAGATGCAATCTAAGCAGTTCATTTTGGCAGTGTGCCATCTCCTTCTTTCTTTCTTTCTTTTATCTTGGCAGTGAGCCTTTGTGTAGTGAGCACTTCTTCATAGGGCAGTGATCCCTAAGGCAGTGAGCCTTCTTGTAATTCGGTATTATGCTATCATAATATATTGTGAGCTAACACTCACCATGGTTTTTCCCTTTTTGGGTTTTCCACGTAAAAATCCTAGTGTCCATGTGTTATGTCTTTATGGTTGTTGTTCTTATGCTTATTCTGCTTTCATGTTATTAATTTTGGAAATTGGATAAATAAACTTATTAAGAAGTGGTTTTGTGGAATACTGATTCACCCCCCTCTCAATATTCCTTATATTCAACAACTTGTACTTGATTTTTTTCATCTTTCATTTATGTTTGCATTGCATTTTTCACCTATCACACCACCAACCCAAGTGTAGTTCAAAGAATTTTCTCTGAATTATACCCAAAAACTTTCTAAGTGTAAAAGTGGAAAATTTTTCCCACTTTACACCAAACACTATCTTGAAGTGTAGAAGTGCATAATTTTTCCACAACTGCACAGAGCTAGATACTTGAAATTTTTCTAACTCTGGAAGATTTCTGAAAATCATTTTTTGTAGTCTATTGCCAAATGTCTGAGCCTTCTCCGAAGAAGAAAAATATGAAGTACAAGTATCAAGGCGTCATCCCAATGACCTCCATGGAGTCCAATGTGGATGATATCAGAGACACAAAGATTGAGCATGTTGACATGTCAGAATTTTTGGAAAGAGTAAATAAAATACCTGTCATTGCACATATGCAAACCATCCTCTATAGTAGCATCCATTTGGTTTCCACCTTCCCAGTGTCGGCTCAAAATCTAGAGTTCGTGTTGGCCATGGCAGCTAATTTTGATAAGGAAAGCAAGAGCATATCAGATGCATAGGGTAAAGTAGTGATAAAGCTAGATGCATAATTCTTTAATAAGGTCTTCATGAGCCCTGACATTGATGATTATGCTAATCTCACCATAGAAAGAGCACGAGATCACTATGATAAGAATTTGGAGAAATGCATGAAAATCATCAAAACCTGGTGGCTCAAGACTCCTAGGCGCACAATTGCAAGATGGCCTAAGAACATTCATCGAAGTGAGTTCATTAAGGAGGTATGTGATCTTATTACCCTCTTAAGCAGAGTCAAAAAGAATGGATGTATCATTATATCTATGTCATAAAGAAGGGTAACCAAAAGATATTTTGGGGGAAGCAAATTAGTGATTCAATTTGTGAATAACTCTCAAGAGTGTCAACATCTCTGAAGTTTTATATGACTTCATACTTGGTGTATGCTGCTGCTTCTATGAAGCACTTTCTTGGTCTGACTTCAGAAGGTAACAGGGGAAACATTCCAGTGTATGAATACTACCCACAGTTGACACTGAAAGAAAGCATCAAGCACTTCAGAAGGGTAACTGATGCCTTCTTCTATAATTACATTTGCATGCTTGAGAAGAAACTTGAGGAGAAAAGGGTCTTCAATGAAGCTTGGGAGCAAGTAAAGAGGTTTGGATGTATATTTCTACAATTTCCTACCTTTACTTATATCAGAGTTGGTTGTTTCAATGGGCAACCATACATGTTACCAAGATATCTAGGTGACAAATTGATATTGATGGAGTTATGCAGACAAATCATGACTGTGCATAACAAAAAAATATAATCCCATAGAGTTGGGTTCAAGTTTCAAGTTGCTATTGGCAGGTATTCAATTTTTATGACTCCAAGAGCCAAAGCAATGGATAACAATGAAAAGATATAAGAAAAGAAATGGCTTTTATTGCTGAGGTATTTAAGACAAATTGAAAGGTAATTATACTCATGTTCATAAGATTGAGGACATATGGGCAGAATGCATAAATGATGAGGATGTAAGGAAGCTAGACTTCAGTCGGCTTACCTTGGAACAAGTCAGAAACTTTGATTTGGATGATATCCCAGAGGACATGCAAGAAGAAAATGACATAGTGGATGCTGCATATGCAGGAAATAAGGTTGCTGACACTCCTCTTCCATCAATTCAGTGGTCACAAAAGGAGATGATTTCAATAAGAGAAAGGTTTCAGCCTATTCTTGCAAACACCAATGTTTGGCTGGAGAAGAAAGGAATAAAGTTGAAATTCTTCAAAACTGGGTCAGAAGAAGAGCATACTGAAGGACCTTCTGGTAAGAGGAAAGAGTTGAGGACAAAGAATAAAGAAAATACTCCTGGTACCAGTAAGAAGCCAAGGTATATCTTCACAACAAAAGGAGATAAAGGTAAAAGGAAAGAAAAAGAGGGAAAATCTACTCAGGTAGATGTTGAATAAGAAGAAATTACTGCTGAGGAGTTACAAGAACCTCGTATTACTTCTCAACTGGAATCAACACAGGTAATACCTCCCCCTTCTCCTCCTATAATTTCAACTGTTCAAACTCCTATTCCTCCTGTTTCTTCAAGTGCCCAACCATTGCCCATTGTTTCTACTACTTCTACTACACCCAATGTATCTGTGCATTCTGTTCATTCGTCTCCTTCCACACCTACCAATGAACCATTCTCTGGAAGCCCTCAAGGTAATATTGAGAATGTGTTTGGTTCACTTTCATCTTTTCCAAGTTTGTCAGATGTGTCTTCTCCTATACTTGACCCACTCACACAATCAAAATTTGACAAGTTCATATCTACCTCCACATCTAAAGTGTCAATTGATGTCAATCCTACTGTTGTCCTAACTCAGACTCCACCCATTGTCACTTTCACCCCACTTGTGCCTACATCAGTACAAGATACTTCCATCCTACCTGCTTCACAAACCGTAGGTCCTTCCTAATCCTCTCAAAATATGGTGATAGAGACAGGAGGTGATTCCTTTGTTCTTCCCCCTTGGCTAGTATCACAAAAGCCAAAGAGAAAAAAGTAGGCTGTATCCCCAGATGAATTTGACTTTAGCCAATTGGTCCTGTAAAAGCCCAAAGCAACTAAGAAGGCCAAAACCTTGTCCAGAATGCTTGTTGACCCATCAAGAAACAATATATGCTGAGGTAGTTGTGCCTCCACCAGACAAAAACACCAGTGAAGTCCAAGCTTCCAACTACACTATCTCAAGGATAGAACTTGGCAAGCAAACACACGAAAGCACCAAGGAGGATTTGAAAGCAACATTGGTTGCATTGCTTGAGAGATTTGACAAGGACAAGTTGATCAGGGATCAACTTAAGGCACAAGTAGAGTAGCTAACATCTATGTTACTCAAGATAGCCCAATCATCAGAGCAGGTAGAACCTGTTGAGGTAAGTGTTAATGATGAAGCCATTCAGAAGGCTGAAATGATTGGGGCTCAAGGTCAGGAAGTTAGTGCCTGGATTAAGAGGATATTGGCCCAAAACAGTCAGTTGATAAAGTTTTCAATTGAACTTTACAACAATTTGGGCCAGGTAAAGAAAGAAGTTGACCAGACACTTGAGATACTTTCTCAAGATATGCGGCTAATAGAATAGGATCTTGAAACATAGAACAAGCTGTGAGATATGTTGAATATAGGGAGGCAATGATAAACAAGAAGGATGTTATTGAGAACTTGATCAAAGATTTAAAGGATGGTTTAGAAAAGGGCATAGACAAAGGTTTTGATATTTAAGATAAGCTTGCCGAACTTCCTTATCATATGTTAGATGATGATCAACAAACACTCCTTGTTGATACAATCGTCCAAGAATTCACCACCCTAATACTTACAGAGATAGAGACATAAGCTTTTTCATTGGCTTCTATTGACAAATTGGTGGAGCTTTAGGTGATTCTAGATAGATTGCAAAAGATTCTGAATAAGCACAAGAGTGGGCCTGTCACCCTAACAGACTCCATCACTAGAGTGCTCACCATCTCCGAGCATACACCAAGACCTGACAACAATGAAGTTCAAGCCACTGTGAAGAGATACAAAGATTTCTTGGAGAAGGACAAAGAGGAGGAAATTCTTGTGTCTTTGGACACTTAGTCATTTTTTCTATGCTTTTATTATGTAGTTTGTAATTTGTAAATGACATTCTACATGTCTTTTTGTAATATGCAATTACATGTAGGTGAAGTACAGAGTCCCAACTCAAATCAAACTCTGTCATTAAATAAGTCAAGGTAGTTGTAGATTTCCTATTTTTTCTCTAGCCTCTCCCTATAAATAAAGAGGGGCTCTTTTGTAAATAATTATCTTTTATCTATTGAAGTGAAGCGCTGCCATTTTGAAGAGCAAATTGAAACTTTGAGATCATATTGTAAATAATTTTTCAATCAATATAAAGAAAGCAAGTTGGCATCCAATTTTTGTCTTGGGTTAAGCTTGTAGTGCATTGGGATTGTTCTTAAGTCTTTCCTATTGCATTCTCTTGTGTAAGTGATTGAATTGTAGTGTGGAATCAAATATCTTAGAAGGTGCTCTAAATCTGATTTTGTAGTCTTTGAGCTGCGATATCATCTTTGGAATTGTGTTTATGTTCATGATTGGAAAGTAACTTGAAGACTTTGGGCTACAAGTTATTGCCTATGGTTGTCTGGTCTTATCTCAGTGTATGGTGAAGACTTTGATCTGCATCATATTCCATACTCTTTCACTTCCAATTGGTGTAAGAAGCAATAAAAGACTTTGTGCTTTTGTGGGTTTCTTGGTATTCACACTTGCTGGTATCATTTCAGTTATTCTGTTGCTTAACTTAATTGGATATCAGTCATTATTGCTCCAATTAGTAGTTTGTGGTTCGTTACATATTGTAAGCATCACGAGATTGTTATTGTAGGTTTGTAAACATCTATTCTAAAATAAGAAAATTAGATGATACATAAACACCCCATGGATAGTTTTAATGTAAATAAACTTAGTTAATCACTGGTTGATCATAGTTAGCAATAAGGGAGCCTGCCTTTTCTGAGAGGAGAGATTTATCTCATCATACTGTGGTTGATATAACCATTTGTCATCAGTTAGTTGATAACAAAATATTCACCCAACATTTCTGATGGGGTTGCACTTTGTTATTTGGTTTCCAACAATGCATTATGGGATGCATACATTGTGATTGTGCATGTTAGATTATTCCAGTGCTTCAGCGTCACTGTTTTCACTATACTTGTTATAGTTGTGATTGTCGTATTATTCCCGCATTATGAAATGTTTCTATTTATGCATCATGTTACTGGATCATGCTAGTCGTAGATGATTATAGTGACTGTGATTATTTTATATCATGTGTGATTATACCACGTTGGAGTGGATTATGTTGCTTCAAATATTATATGTGGAGCAGGTACGCTTGATGGTTGACTTGAGTGTGCAGGTAATTATAGGTGTTAACTAATGTGTGAAATGTGGAGAAGGTTAACATGGGACGCTAAGCCATCTCACCCTTATCCTTGTGTTGTGGAAACCCATAATGTGTGCTTGAAGTCAATTATGTGTGTTTCCTTAACATTTTGCACTTTTTTTTAAATGATCTCGAAAATCGTGTTTTCCGTATTTTCATATTATTTTAATGATTAATTATCTTAGAGAAAATATCTATTGCATTATATTATGCTAGCGGAGTAAATTTAAATGATTTCGAATTATTTCCAAAATTTAATATGTTTCCGTAAAAAAGGTAGAATTGCATTAAATTGGAAAAGGGAATTCTTGATATGGTGTGCTTAGATTTTTTAGAATGAGATTGAGTTAAAAGGCAATTACCTGATTGGAATAGTTGCAATAAGTTCATCAACTAATTTTCTATTACTAAATGTGTTGCCTGCAAGGTATTTGGAAGTTGAAATATTGTTAAAGCAATTTTAATGTTCCTAGGTATTTTATTAAATTATGTAGGTTAGTAAAATGAAATAAATTTGATATATTTTTAAATGGTGTGTTAAATGAATATATTCTATTTCATTATTGATTCAAAAAATGATTATAAGTGAATTTTATATTCTATTTTAAATTGGGGCTTTTGGGTGTTAAAAGGGAAAAAAAGAGTTATTTTATGGGATTCTTTTTCGTCTCCATTTGCTCTCTCCTCTCAAACCCTCTCTTAATGGAAAGAAGGATTTTCTCCATGAATGAAAGAAAGGTTGAATTGCTTGGATTACTTGGTTGAAGTGGAGTGAATTTGAATTGTGGATGCTTGTGTGTGATCAAAGATTGCTTTCAAAACCCTCTTCTCCTCCTTGGATTGCTTGTAGGAAAGGTATGATTCTTGAATCTTTCCTTTGTTTTAAATTTGTATGCTTTCTTCATTGCCATGACACATTTAGTGGATTGCTATGACATCCTAATTAGGCAAGGAAAACTTAGATATGAATTTATGGTTTATGTAATTTTGCTTTATGTTCTTAGTTGGAAACATGTAAAAATAGATAGGGTTATGGCAAATTTTACCTAGGATTACCCACCTTGTTTTTATTGCATATTTAGAATGTTGTGCATTTATGCTACAATGGGTAGTTGTCAAATTTCCATTTGAGTTTGAAACATGAGAGTTAGAAAATGGCTCAAGATAGCCAAGCTTGCAACAATGGTGGATTTGGGTTTTTATAGTTTTTCATACAATTAGAAAAAAATGAAATTCCAATTTTAAACCTTTCTTTTATTATGCCGAAGGCGTTCCCTTTGGCAAATGAATATCTGAGATGAGGGATCCACGGTTGGCATCGATCTAAAAACGTGCAAGACGATTGAGTTGTTGCTCGCCGTCTGATTTCGCCATTGTTTTTTTTTTGTTTTTCTTCATTGACCATTCGATTTTACTGGGTCTTTATTTGTTTGCCATTGCCGGTGATATTATCGTTGTTGTACATATTGCGGTCAGTTTAGCTGCCACTTTTGAACTACCCCAAGTTCAACACACCTATTATGTGCAAGTCAGCGGCCTAAGCTTCATTGGACGAGGTTACTTTGAATACCTTTTAATATTAATAAAATGAGGTGGAGCCCATGGAAATATGTAATGTTAGTTCCCTAACTTTGTGTTGGTATATTTAAATTGGCATTTTTTTCTTGATATTTAATTTGTGTGACTCATTTTTCTTAAATGTATTTTTCTATTATGATGTGTTCTTTGGGACTACGTTATTTTGTTTATTAATATAAAAAAAACTTCTTCTATATTTTGTTTATTAATATAAAAAAAAATTCTATAAAAGTAATTATCTTTGCTATAAAATATATTATATTTATATATTTAAATTATATTATTTTATTATAAAATTATTTATTTAGAATATATATTAAATATATAATATAATTATATTTATTATTACATACTATATTTTATAATATATTTTAAATTAATAAATTTATTTCTAATATTATATTACAATATACAATCATATATTTATATTAAATATACTTTATGTCAAATGTTTATTTATATTTTTTATATTTATTATTTTTATATTTATTATTGTATATTATATTCTATTTACTTTATATTATTACATATAAATATCAGTATTTTAATTTATATTATATATTGTTTTTAAATAAAATATAATTTTAAAAATATTTTTACATTTTATTTATATTTAAAAATATATATTATATAGAATATAATGTATAATAATATATATAGATAAAATATAAATTCCACATATAAAATAAATTTATAATTTGATAACAAATATGCAGTTTTTCTAATATAATAATATAGTTTGAAATATATTTATATTTTTTAAATTAAATGAAATATAGTATATAATAATAAATTTCTATTTCATTGTGTAGATAGAGAGGAAGACAAAGAGATGGAGAGATAAAGATGGAGACAAATAGATAAAGAGAGTCAAAGAGCTGGCACTTAGTATTAAACCACCCCCCCACATTTCTTAAATATAGCGTGCTTATATACATTTTTTTATTTGACAAAATACAAAATTTGAAACATTGATATTTTCTTAAAATACATTTTTTTCCCTTCTCTATAGGTATTTGTCAATTTTCCACAAGGTATTTGTCAATTTTCCACAAGGTTTGTTCCTTGGATGGTGGCTCTCTTTGTGACTAATAATTATGTTCCTTTTACAAAAGTTTTTTCCAAACCAAGATTCAACACAATGGGCTCCCATGACATAGAATGCACGTCATTTTTGAGGTCTCGAGATCATTACCATATCATTTGTAAGTTCAAACAAATGAAAACTTTTCCCCTAGATATTTAATATTTTTAGAAAATTAGAAATTCTCAATCTATAATTATAGAATGTCTAAATTTAATTTTAATCCATCTGAGCTCCAAATTATGAAATTGTGTGAAATTATAAAAGCAATGAGGGTCACTGAGTTTGATCAAACTTTGTATCGTGTGACATCCCATGAGAGGATGAATGATGGTAGGAAAGATAACAAATAAACATGACGTATGTGCCTATATTTGCAAGAGAATGTCCATTACATATAGGTGTCAAGATGTGAAATATGAGGCTTCTGATAAAAAACACACATGCTTAAAATAATCTATGCAGTGCATCAATAAGAATCTAGAAAGGGGATGCATGCAAATAGAGGCTACACACCAAACATGAAAGCTCCCAAATTTGAAGTAACTACTAAGAAAAACATTGGGATCTTAAATCCATTAAGATTATTTAAATTAATTCACGATAGTCAGTGGAACAAAAAATGAAATGGGCCATATGGATAAAGACAAGATCATCATTCACTTAAAGACATAGCAATTTAAATATTATTGTGTCTAACATACACCTCTAGAGTCATCTACCAATACCAATGATGAGTCTCCTTGTGATAGAGAATATGTAATCTACCAAAATAATCTTGAAGAATGACAAGTCCTATTAGGATTGTACCTAGGTTACCTATTCAACTGAATGAGCTTGACATGCTTGGCCAATGTGAGATTGATTGTAACCACAATTGGGGTCCGCCAACCATCAACCCATTCTTGCAGGTATCAACAATTGATTTCATATATTCTAATCATTCAACATACTAGCTCCCACATGTTGGATCAACTCGCCCTACACCAAACAAATGCAACCACCATTAGGGTGATCATATAAGGAACTAGAGGTATGAGGAAATCATACTTGATAAAAACCATTAGATCATTCGTTCAATAACAACACCACATGACATATCACCATTATTAATTCTTGCACCAACTATCTCATGGTAACTTTCAACATACATGCAACCATCATACATTTTGGTCTTCGCATTCCAATAAAAAGATGGATCCTCTATAGGAGAACACACGAGCAACATTCCAGGAGAGCATGTTTTTCAATCGATATGTTGTAATTGATGAAATGATTTTCATCATGCTAAGGTTATTGGAACACATTGACAACTACTTGCATGAAGCATTTCCAAATCATAATCAAATCCCATTTGGTGCTCACTCACTCATCATTTTTGGTGGTTTGGTTTAGCTACCACCTTTGAAAGACATTCCTGTGTATGTTGGAGCATTGTATGGGGAAATAATTTAGGGAAGCTTTGATACAATAGTTACATTGATTTCTTGGCAAAATAGAGAAGAACTATCATAGGTTGCTTTTCGTACACTACTTTCACATTTATGGAATGCAAAGCCAACACTGTCAGACTAGGAGCTTCTAATGTCATGTTGAAATTCTTCCTTTACCTCTAAAGAATAAATATATTTTTTCTTTTTGATACATTTGTTTGCAAAAAATAAATTGGTTTCATTGCATAATAAACATATGCTACAATCATTGGGATTGCCTATTGCAACATACAATGCAGAGTAGCTAAGGGATACATCATGCCCCAAATCCAAAGGATGAACACTTGATGAAAATATTCTCTTGTACGTTAGCCAACAAGTTATGCTAAGTTCTAATTTGTGGGTAGTAGTAGGCCTTGTAAATGATGCATTAGGATAAATTGAAGCAATTGTATACAAAAATGACAACAATCCACTAGATCTTCCATTCTTTGTTGCGGTACAATTCAAACATTACATAGGCCCACCTTGGGACCACACCCAACCAAAAAATGTGCCCATCAACAGATTCCTCTTAAAATGGCATTGGCCTTAACAATCCATAAATCACAAGGTCTGACAATTGAAGGAGCAATAACCAATATCGGCAACATTGATTGTCAAGGACTCACATTCATAGCTATGTCAAGAGTACGTTGCCTTGTGGGTCCTTATATATGCTCCACCTTCACATACTAGATATATGCACACATGTAGGATAGTCTGTATGTTGCACTAAGAGGGCAAGAAGAGGATAGCTTAAGGGCATTGTCAAATGGAAATAGATAACAAAAAAACACACTCTCAACAAAATTATATATCCATCCATTTATGATAGGTCGATAATTTTCTTAAATTGAATATAAAAGTTACTATGGATGCAAATGTTTTAGTTCACTCTACTTATATTGCAATCTATTTGTATGTTGTTAATTCATGCAGAACAAGAGCAACAACTAACATTATTCAAATTTCTATCATTATTCCCATTTTAGCCATCACAATAACCATTTATGTAAGTAATTGAATTTGTTTATTTTATTTGCTTGAATTACATCATGATTTAAAATGTTGCAGTCCTATAATGATGAAATTGCTTTTTTATAGGGCTTTGTAGTTGGATCATCTGTATTGCTATCAGTTTTCAAACCAGATTATGGAACACATGTGAAGATATCAATTAATGCATAGTTTCAACTATCTCTTGAAACTATGATTAAAAAATATTGTTCTTCAAATCCTTTTTTCCTCCTATAATGAGCTTCACTATCTCTATAAATGGATCAATTCTTCTTACTATTGTTATAGACAAGATACTAAGAGAGAGGCCCTCAAAAGAAGATAGATAGAGAGGAAAATGATACAAAGAGAGGAAGAGGAAGAGGAAGAGAGATGGATGGAGAGAGAGGAATCTAGAGAATGGGAGAGATAGAGATATAGAGACAAAGGTAGAGAGAGGTACATAGATAAAGAGGGAGAGAGATAGAGATAGAGAGATCGGTAGACAAATAGATAGATAAAGAGGGGGATACAAAGAAATAGAGAGCTAGAGAGAGACAAATAGCTATAGAAAGACAATAAGACAAAGAGATATATAGACGTAGAGAGAGAGAGATTATTTTAAGATTATTTTAAAAATATTTTTATGTAGTTTTGTAATCCAAGGATGTCGCAACATAGGAAACTAAATTTTAAACACTAGCTAATTTATAAACTTAATGTAAGTGGATGAACAATTAATTCGAAGCTACTACGTATTCATTGAGACCTTGGTTGTGCACATGATGTCATTTTCTTAATGACCTACCAATTGACCTCATGTATTACACAATTGTATGCAAAAAAGAAAAGCAAATCACTAATTGCCCTTCCACAATTTTAGTGTGCAATGGTTATCTCGAATGAGGTCTTAAAGGTGAATTATTAGGTCCTTAAGCAAATGATGTGTTTTCCTAAGCATACCATGCCAAGCTACATAAAATCAAAGTAATAATAACTTCCATAATTTTTAATAATGTCCATAATTTATTATCTCTATCTTTCTCTCTATTCTCTATCTCCCTTTACCTCTCTATTTCTTATCTCCATCTCTCTTAGGCATTACCCCACTATTTGCTAAAAAATTGATGAAATCAACAAATAGAATAATTGCTAACATACTCTTATAAATATTTTATTCTTCTTATAGTATTCTACCTATAATTCCTCTGCACTTCATGATATTTTCAAACTATTACCAATATTTCTCGCTAGGTGCTACATTCAAGGTATGCTACTACATTATTTTCTTTTATTTTTTAGGGTGACGTCTGAACTCTCAAATGCAAATGGTAGGATATTGAATTTCAAATATTATTTCTACTATTCATATTTCTAAATTTTAGTTTTTGAGATATTAAAATGTTGCTATTTTGTGTTTCCTACCAATCCTTTAACATGGTGTGGTAAACAAAAATTGATATCTTTATTGTCTACAGACAAACCTTTGTAATACATACTTTCTTTAAGCTTTATCTTTTGAAATGGTTTCTTGTGATGGGTTTCATACGATTCCTTTGCTAAATCTAAGTTTTTTCTTTTATGAAATTTGACTTTATGCACATCCTCTAGGCTTTCATTGAAATGCTTGCAAAAGGAAACCATGGTTAGCATGACTAATCAAACTAATAACCCTAGGATTGTAACTGGTAACATCCAAGCCTGTAATTAGTCCCATGCTAATTATGCTGACAAATTTGCTCCATATAATTATGTTGAAATAACAAAGAGGGAGCTAGAGATGGCTAGAGAGAGAAGTGGGGGAGAAAAGGGGGGAGAGAGAGGTGAAACATAAACAATGATATTGTCTCATCAAGGCAAGATATTGTGAACCATTGGGAGAGCATTTCTACTGGACCTACCATTCATAATAAATGTATGCTCCAAAAAATACCTATCTAAGAGCTTATGAGATAGAATTATTACATTATATCAAACTAAGCGTCTTGTAAATAAGTTGTTTTTGAAAAGAAATTTGTATTCTTTAAAGATGCATGAAGGAGACTTTGTAACCAAACATTAAATACTTTTCATGTAGTAGTGAGTCAATTGGATTCCATAGATGTAAAATGGAAGAAGAGGAAAAATGTATCACTTTGATTTGTTCATTATAGGATACCATCTTTATGTTTTGAACTATGAGTGCAGAAGTTGATTTACATTATTTAGGTATGTCATTCAATTATGTTGTATCTACAAAAATGTGTAAAGAAAACAAGCTTATCCTCAAAAGTTGGGTGAAAAAAACACATTATTTGATTAAGGATCTATCAATTGACCTTTAAGACCTCTTTGGTTAACCCATTGTATATATTGAATTTTAAGAGCAATATGTATAAACAATTGAAAAAGGTGAGATTGTTCATGGGGAGCTACATTGAATACAACATGTCATTTGATTAAGGATCTTACAATTGACCTTTAAGACCTCTTTGGCTAACCCATAGAGAGAGAGAGAGAGAGAGAGAGAGAGAGAGAGAGAGAGAGAGAGAGAGAGAGAGAGAGAGAGAGAGTTACAAATTTTTGGACATTGATTTTTTTTTGTAAATACATTCCTTCTCTATAGGTATTTGTCATTTTTCCACAGGGGTTGTTCCTTGGATGGTGGGCCTCATTTTGACTAATAATCACATTCCTTTTAGATAAAGTTGTACCAACTTGGAGAGATTGAATACAATGGCCTCCCATGAAATAGAATGCACATCATTTTTGAGGTCTCTAGATCATTCTCATATCATCTACAAATTCAAACAAATCAAAAGTTTTTCCCTGCAAATTTAATATTTTTAGACAATCAGGAATTTTTAATCTAAAATTATAGCATGTCTAAATTTAATTTTAGTCCATTTGATCTCCAAATTATGCAAAGGTGTGAAATTATAAAAGGAATGAGGGTCACTAAGTTTGATTGATCTTTGTATCATATGACGTCCCATGAGAGGATGCATGATGGTAGGCAAGATCTTATATTTGTAAGAGAATGCCTATTAAATGTAGGTATCAAGATGTGAAATATGAGGATTATGATAAACAAACATACATGCTTCAAATAATATGCATAGGTGAGAACTAATGGAATGTAGGTGAACCCAGGTGTAGTGCATGGACAAGAATCTAGAAAGGAGATACATGCAAATAGAGACTACACACCAAACATGAAAGCTCACACATTTGAAGTAGCTACTAAGAAAGACACACGAGTCTTGAAGTCCATTAAAATTATACACATTTATTCATGACACTTGATAAAATAAAAAATGACACAGGCCATAGGGATACAAGACAATTGAATCATTCATTTAAAGACAAAGAAATTAAAATTCCACAACTCTTCGGCGTACCCATTGCACACCAAGGTGCAATTGCTAGTTAATTTTAATGTGGGATGAGTAGTCTCCCATGGAAAATGATGTTTTGCATCTTTTGAGAATATGTTGTGTTTTTGTCACCTCGTAAACCATGCCATGCCCAATTGGTTAAATTGGTGCTATGGGTGTTTAGGAAGAAGTCTAGGTGTAGGAAAGGAGTCTATTCCATCGTGCACCACAACCCAAAGAGGCCGTTGGAATTAAGCGAATGGAAGTTTTAATCAAGAATAACATTTAAACACATTGGGTAATAAAATTTAATAATGAGATCATCTACACCAAATTGCATGTCCTGGTGAAGTGTCTGGCTTGCTTAGGTTTGGGTGTAAAAAGCAATCTTTGGTGTATTGTTCAGTTGCTATGAGGAGGTCATGCCCTCATGTTCTGCTGCGAGGTGAGTATTACCTTCATTTGACACTCCTTGTCCTAACTACCTAGGTCTCTCTTCCTTCTTCCACTATTAGAGTTTGACTCAACGTGTGATGTTTACCATGAGATTGCATGTGCTTTGTGATGCCTGATTCATGCTTGTATGCATCTATGATGGACTATGATTTATGCCTCGTTTTACGTGTATTGAAGGTGTGATTATTTCCCTTATGCTTGAATGTTGTGATGTAATTCTATTATGCTTTGGGAAGTGTGCCATATGTTACTTGAATGTAATTGGATGGTAGTTGTACCATGTGTTGTTTATATGCATTGTATTAGCAGTTGTGCCATGTGTGTTGTGTGCATTGATTGGTGTGTATGCCATATGTTTCTATGTATACCTTGGATTGAGTGAGATGATGCTAGCGGGTTTTCCATGATCACCTTCTCCATAGCTGGGGGTTGCCTAGAGTTGCGTAGATAGCTATTGCACTCGACGATGGCAATATGGTTGGGAGGCGAGCAACATTTTCCCATTGGTCTTTCATGATGATCTTTAGGTGTTGGATGGTTCCCTTATTTTCTTGTAGGTTGATTATGCCGTGCTTCATGTCTTGTTGCACCTTGGAGAGCGTGTTGGTTTTTCGTTGGTTTAGGCACTTGTATATTAAATCATTATTGATTATTGTAACCTTTGTAATGTAGATCTTTTGAGACCCTTGTAATAAGATATAATTAATGCTATGAGTTGATTTATGATGTTGACTATGATTCATCTATGTTTAAGATGAAGCCCTGCGAATATTATAATTATTGGATATCATCTTGTATTTTTCCACGACTCGATTTGTGAAGACGTTGGCATGTTTTGATAGATTTTACATGTTAGAATCTAGCTATGTTAGCATGTTTAGACTCAGTTATTTGATGTTGTATTTACTGTTTATGGATATGTTTGTGTTGGATCGTGTTCATCCCACATAGGTGGTGAGGATAGTATCTTTGCTTTTAGCATGTGTCGATGTTGGTGTTGAACATACGTAGCCTTTTGTATCGCTTTTGTCCTTTTTGGCATGTGGACATAATTGGTTCAACCCTTTTATGAAGTTTGTTGTCATAAGGTGCTCGTTTGACCACTCGAGTGTATCCATGGTGTCATTTCCATGATGTGATATGCACTCTTGGATTATTCTCTCTTTTGCTTTCATGGGAAGCGTACCTCTACACGACTTCAACTAGTGACCATTCTAGTTGGTTGACGAATCGTACCTCCTAGTTGGACCATCTCGTGGGTGAGCGTTACCCTTGTGTTTGGGATGTCTTGTATAGTCATGGAATGGACTGAGGTGGATGTCACCCTCATCCTACTCCATGTGTTCATGAGGGAGCAAGGTCATGGACGTGTATCTGATCCTTGTCATGGAGTGAGCTCCACCTCTTGCTTGGTCTTCATGGTGAGTTGTCACATGATGGGTGAAGTCTTTCGCTTGTGCCACCTTGCTTAGTGCAATGGTGATGTCATTTTAGGTGTTTTTGTGCTTGTTGCGACACCTTGTGTGTGCGTGAGTGCAATGTGACATGTAAATATCGCACTTGCAAACCTAAAAAAATTGTGGTTTGGTATTTGTTTGGCTAATGTGCTTATGCAGATTTAGGTGCAAGCCAACAAGGTTGCACTTGAAGTTGCATCTACAAGACCTTCTTGACCACTGGGGTAATGCCCCTGTACAATCGCTAGAGTTCCAACTCTTACCTCTTCTCCACCTCGCGGGCACTAGCATGGTCATAGCCAATCTGTGAGATGTGATCAAGGATCTCAATCCCACAACTCTCAGCCTCCAGGGTCTAGGGATCGTGTAGCTTGCGGTTGGTCTTAGCCTTCTTGATTGCCTTTTGCCTCTTCTCATGGGTGCAGTGCTTCTAACTAGCTAGATTCTGGCAAGTTTCCTTGCTTGGAGCTGGGTATTTCACCTGTTTGTGCTCAACAACCTGCAAATGATGATCAAGAGGAGGAGGATGTTCTCACTAGTTCGAAGCCTATTGATGACAGTTCCATCCTTGTTGATGTTTGGGGAAAACTAGATGACTAAGACCCCCTCCTACTAGTGTTGCTCTCACCACCTAATGGTTGTTTTATTTTTTTATGTTTGAGCTTGACTCAATTTAAACTGCTTTTGTCTTTTGCATTGGACTTAGTTCGTCATAGATTCTTAGAGTGTGTCTTCTTATTGCCCACCTTTTTTTTTTGTGTATATTATATTATTATCTTTTTAACTTTTAAAAAGTAATAAAGACCTTATTCAACCAAAAAAGAAACAAAAGAGAAAAAGAAATAAAGAAAAGATGTTTGAGTGAAAAACAGAAAAAAAGAAAGAAAGATGTAATGTTTGAGTGAAAATAAAAGAAAAGAAAGATTAAGAGAAAGAAAGGAAAGATGTTCGAGTGTTCTGTTCAAATCCTTATTCGTCCTCCGTCCCCAAAAAAGAAGAGTAGGAGAAAGAAAGAAGAGATGTTTGAGTGGTGTTGTCAAATCAATTTTATGTAATGTGTTGTCCACAAAATGGTCTTTCATCCCAATTGCTTACCCTTCCATTATTCCTACGTATGCTCATTTCTCCGAAGCATTAAACCAACAACACGCATTGATTCCATATGTTCTATGGACGAAAATTGAAATTCCAAGCTGCACAGATCAAACTCATCCCCCTTCTCAACTTCTTTATCTCCAAGAAAAGTAAAACGAATCTGCAACTCTTACAAAAAGTTGCCCCTTTTGTTTTTATATATCAGATTCATACATCTAAAAATCATTCTTAAAATTAATAAATTTTTGAAATATTAAATCGGGTGTTCCCTGAGATATTTCACATAATCTCTCTGAAACAAACCAGGTATTTGAACTTGGTTACAATAAAACATGTCATTTGTGACCCTAAAAACCCCAAGACAACAGAGGTTTTACATTTTAAGAAAGAAATTCGCAGAATGGGCCAAATCTAAAGAAACGTAGATCCCGGCAAGAGGAGGCACATCTTTAGAGACCAACGCCGCCCTGCGCTTGGTGGGCGCCGGCGGACATTGTGAAGGCTGCACAATCCTGTATTCTGCTCCCTTTGGAGTTGAGAATCCCGATTCCTCTTCTTCGCCTTTCTGTAATTGCAATGGCCGCCCTTCCTCCTCTCCACAAATCACTATTGAGCGCGCCATATGACTTATAAGAAAGCTGTTGTGATTTTTCTTCTTCCTGAAACTTTACAGCGTAGGGTTTTATGGTGTCCGCCCAGATATAACGTGATGAATAAGAAACGCGAGGTGGGGAAGCTTCGTAGTGGTTGAGCGAAGTGCTTGACTTGATCAAGTCTTGCTCTCGTTTGCTTCGATGGAGTCAAACTCGACGGCTGCTTTCCACGCTGGTTTCGCCCCGTTTGACGCGCAGGCGCGTTTTGTTACGGCACTAATTTTGAATTATACCAAATTTAACTGGAATTGAGTAGAGGGGCTCAGATAAGCAGGCACTAGGCACCGTAAGGGGTAGGCTTATTCCAAAATGCTTGGAGTGAATGCATACCGTCTCTTGAGGTTATTGAGGGTGTCGGTAGATATAGGTCTACCCCATTGATGCTCATTGCTAAGAGAAAGATCATCTTTGGAAGGTTAGATATCCCAATTCAAGTAGGCGCAGAAGATAACATTTCTAGCATTGGATAAAAACCAATAAAAGTGTAAATAAAATTAGATTAAAATGCTTAAGTTTGATATACTAAATGTGCATTTATTTATTTGTTAGAACATAGACAGTGGTTGCAGGTTTGAGCCCCGATTCAAACGCTGTGTCCGATTGAGGGGGCAGTTTAGGCATGACCACCGAGTTATAGGATCAGTCCTGTCATTGTTGATTCTTCGTGTAAAAAAATAATAAAATGATTTTAGTTTGATAATTGTGTTTTAGATATAATTAGCCGATAGGCTTTTATATGTGAGCATTATAGTGCTCAGATTTGTCTCACGCTGTAAAATTCACGTCGGGAAATTTTCTAAAGTTGTTAGTTGTTCCTATCGGCGTATTCCTTGAATCTCCTATGGGTGCAAGTGCTAGTTAAGTAAATGGATGTAAGAGTTGAGGTTGCATTAGTATTAAAAAAGAAAATGTGATAGCATTAGAGAAAGTGTGTTTGATTTCATGGTTGTAGAGGTTGAAGATGGCTAGAAAGATAATAGGAGGAGGTTTTGGAATATTGAAAGTACATTCTAAAGCTTCTATCTTGAACAATAGTCGGTAGCGTCTCATAGTTATGTTCCATATGACGTGCTAGTGTCCAAGGGCATGCTTGTGTTTTGTACTTAGGTGGCTTTGTCCACTATACTTCTTGTTAGAAATTGGCTATAATTGTTAGTTCTTGTCTCGCTATTACATAACTTGTCAAGCTTGGAAAAGGAGAAAATGGGGTGACTACAACACATTCAGGAGTTTGCCTAACTCAAGCCCCAAGTACCATGTTTCAACTAAAAGTAGTTGAAGAGTTCTAGTGTTGGATCTTATGGTGCTAGTGTATGGAGCTACAACAATTGAGGTGGTGTGTGCAACAATGGTGGTTGCTCTAGATGGATAAAGAGGAAAGCATGTGTAGGTGTTAGAATATGGAGGGAGATGTATTCTTTCCCTTCTAAGAAAGCTCACTTAAATGAGGATGTCCTAGATCAAATTGACCATTGGAAGATATATTGGGGTTAGTGTTTTGCAAGAGGTGTGATTGTTTAAGTGGGAAAATTTGTTTTTGAATGTTTAGGACACGAGCATGCATGGTCTTGTCCATGGGACGAGAGCATGCCATTCTAGTGTCCTAGGTAACTAAAAATAAGAGATAGTAGCAGAACAAAGTTCTTGTAGTAGAAGGGGTCTTGTTCATGTGGGATGAAGTATTTTTCTGGTAATTTGATCTCTAAGAGGGCAAAAAAAGGTTAACAATAAGCTTATTGTTAGCGAGGGCTAAAATAGATACAAAATGAGGTGGAAAAGTGTGAAGTGTGAACTTTTTGTCTCTACATTTTGCCACCACTTTAGTGTACATGTGAGCTATAGTGAATAAAGAATGCTATAGTAAATAAAAACTATTTTTATAATACTAGATAAAGAGGATACAAAACAGGATATTGAGGAGCACTACTTATTGTTGTCTTCTATTTGAGCCTCATCTTTAGATTTGTAGTACACACAATAGAAGAAATTAGTGTTTGTCATTAAAAATAGTTAGAAGAAAAAGTTTCACACATCCTAAAACTATTTTCTACCTTAGGTTGGATGAACTAGGTGAGTAGGCCCTATCATGGAGTTGGAATCAATGTGGCCTTCATGATACTAAGGGGCAAGAAAGAGGTGAAGTGGTGTATGATCCAAGGAGGGCCACTCTAACCAAGAATGTTTGAGGGATGTGCTATGAAGGTTTCGACACAAAAATAAATATATGGTGCTACATTGAATTTTCACTATATGCAACAATTTCATTTGCCTTGATTCAATTTTGATTGAGATGACTCATGGACAAGGAAAAATATTTGTTTGCCTTAGCCATTTTGTAAATTTCAATGTGTTGCTAACACTTTGAAATCCTTAAGTTGCAATATAATCCTTATCTAATGGTGTGTAGGGATTCAGAGTTTAACAATGAAGACTTTTCAATGAGAATCCTCGGTGTTGCAACATGTTAGCATGGCAGGCTTGTCATTTTCCTTTAGTGCTAAGATTTTTTTCATTAATGGTGGGACTCACTCTTTTGTTCTTTTTTGTTTTATCCACAAGGCTTCTTAATGGATACCATGTGGTGTGCTTGTGGGGCTTTTAGGAAAAAATGATGCAGTCAAGGATAAGGGGCCAAATGAATGGCCACCTTGGCCTTGCAACAACAACCTCACAAATCACATTAACAAATTAACTCTTTCAACACCTACAAACATGGAGGTAACAACTTATCCATGAGGGAAATCAACAACCTTAAAAATCAAGGGTTTTCAATATTCATTTGCTGAAGAATTTGAGCGAACCAAGTCACCATCTACAAAACTCTTTCTCATAGATGTACATATAATAAAAATTAGTATTATGAAATTCATAAATTGATACAAATACTATCACATGACAACAAGTACATCCCATAACAATACTCTCAAAACTAGTTGTAGTACATACATTAGAGTGTGAGGATTCCACGCCTTTTTTTGGAAAGCATCAACAAGAATAACAAGAACACTCTTGTGAAAATTTAAGTAGCTTATTACCCTATAAAAATACACCAAAAATAGACCCAAGAATTGAAAATAACAACACTCTTAACTAGACTCCAACACCTAATCTATACATGAAAAAATCACTCCAAAATGCACTCCAATGTAAGTAGTTTGAAGTAGTTTTGTTATATTCGAACTCTCTAATGTGTAAACATATCTCTCCTAGCCATCATCCAATTCAAATTGTTGTCTAATACCTAAAGAAGCCAAGCCCAACATGTTCTCCTTCCCTCCTTTCAACACATTCCTTCATTGGTTGCCTAGGAGAGAAAAAACAAGATGCAAGCACAAAATGCCAAGTGGCCCCCACATCCAAGAGAGTAGCACCCGTTTTCAAAAATTAAGGGTAATTAAAATGTGTATGAGATAAATCTTACATGTTAGACCCAAATTTGGTGTCTACCTTCCAAGGAGTTAAGCAAGAATCAAGGAGGAAATGAAAACTTCCCAATTTATGGCATTATCATAGTGTAAATCCCACAATTAGTGCAAATTAGAAAATAATGAAACTCCACCAAGTAAGTGCGCCTCAAAAAGAGTCAAGGAAAATTTAAGGTGGTAAACCATATGAGCATGGTCAATAATGAAGAATCCCCACTATCCAAAACATTTATGAGAAATTGTGACTATTCAAATTCCACTAGGCACCATGAGCTTGCAAAGAAGTGTCAAATGAGCTCCCCAAAGATGTAAACCAAATATTAATGTCTAAATGAGAGGAAAATATTTAAATTTTAATAGATGAAGTGTAGAGATTTCCTCCTTCACATAGAAACATAAGGTTAGACCCAAAATATACAAAACTACAACAAATAAATATTTTTGGTTCATGTTGATTACATGACCTCTAAGATGATCTTGCATCACAAAAGGTTACAATTCTTTCCTCCTAGACTAGAATGAGCCATCCATATTATAGCTTAGATTAGGATCCAACAAACCATGGAGGATGGAGCCCATTCCTCAACTATTCTTGATAGTGATAATGCTTGGCAACCAAAATTTGAAGCTTGGGGCATCCATGGGCCACAAGGATTCTCCATGGCATTTAGATAAAGAAATTTAGCATCGAGTAGGGATTTATCCACTCTTTTTAAAATTATACCGATATGCAAGTGGGTATCAAGAAGCTTTCAAATTCTAGTGGTCACCTCTCGTAGCGTTGACAATTAGTTTCAACCACCTTGGCATTTGGGTGAAAGTTTTGTTAGTGTAAATAGTGACATTATCTAACTAGTTAGCTTTTAGCTTACCTAGTTGAAGTCTTATTCACACTTCTTAAGTCTCCACTTAGTTAATTTTAGGAGTTTGTCTCATCTCATATGGTTGAGACATGTGTCCTCATCTTTTGAAGACACCTATTGCATGCATACTTGCCACTTGCTCAAACACTTGTCATTTGAGCTCACAAGTGTTGCACTTTTGGAGGGGTAGTGAGTCGTTGTTTCCTACCTTGGACTACCTCCTCTTTCTTTTCTATTTATACAAGGCATCATTATACATTTTACTTAATTTTTGAATAATATCAATTAGGCTTATTTTGTGTGCTTATAGCTTGTGGAATTTATTCTGGTTCTTGCTTGTTGATCTTGGCTACTCCAACATAGTATCAGAGCCATGCTAGCAAAATCATTCCCTTTTGGGTAAATCTCTTGAGCAAATCCCGCACCTAGCCTCGTCAAGAGTTCATTGTGGAGCCAAATGGACCTCATTGTTGAGTCTAGAAGGCTCAAGATAGTAAAGATTACCCTTTGGTGAATTTTGGTAAAAGTGATTTTTTGCAAAAAAAATTACCTCTGCCCTTGGGTGTCATACGACCTGTAGAGTCAAATCCATACTTGTATGGAATTTTTTGTAAAAAAGGTTTTTTTTTTGCAGAGGGCGAATCCGCCCTGTGCAAATTTTGTCATTTTTTGGTTCAACATTGTTTATTGTAAGTTTCAGGCCATTTGGCCTGGTTAAGGCATCCTTGGATTTACCCTCTTCTCAATGGACTCAAACATGATTCCTTGGCTAGCTTGACCCTTGTCTCACTTGCTCGACCATGACCATTTCCATATCACATGGGCCATCGTTATTTTTTGGTGCTCAAGCCAGCTCCTCATAGTCCATTTTGGACCCTACTCGGCCATTACACAAGACGACGACTATGTTCCCTAATCAGGCTGTGATCAGTACTAGGCACTTTGGTGTGCATTGACCTCAAATCTGACTCGACCCTAGTGGTCTACATCTTGGGTTTTGATGTAGGAGCATCCAAAGGTGTAAGGGCAATCTTGCATCACCCAAAAATAATGATGATTCAAAATCGATGACTTTGTTTTAATTTCTTTTCAAAATTTGTATTTTTGGTTCCATAATTGCTTGAATAATTATGTAGAACCTTCAGTTTTTTCAAATTGCTAAAAATAGCAAATTGCTATTTTTGGAAAGTTTGCATTTGGGCACGTATGGAAGCAAAAATTTACAGAAAACTTCTTAATTGAAAAATAAGACCTTTGGCAAAGAAATCAGGCAAAGATCATTTGTGAGCTGAAAGATATTAAAGTTCTTGTTTCCTAAAAAACCCCTGAAAAAGTTTCAAAGTCAAGTTTGAGGCACTAAAAGGCCCCGTACGGATCTGAAAATGGGAAAAATCAGCAAAGTAGATATTTAGCGCGTAGAGCTCTCTGTGAGCTTTCCAATGCTTCAAAAGGTTTGTTAATCAGACACCCAGATCAAAAGTTATGGCACTCGGAAGTTGACCTATTTTTGGAGGGAGTTGCAAATTTTGAATTTTGGTTGGTGGCCGCTAAAAAGGGCTATTTATGAACATTTATGGGAACCCATTGGAGTAGTAGACATAAGGGGGAAAGTGTAGAGTCAAGAAAAGGCAGGAAAACAGAAACCCTAGCAGATTTGGGGCTATAGAAGGCAGAAGGTTCCAGAGTCTGGAGAGAGGAAGATGTAATGTGTTGCAGTTTGTGGAGGATTCATCCTTTGATTGTATTTGAGCTTCTGTAATGTAATGTGTTGTCCAAATCAATAAAATAACATTATTATTTTCTGTGTGCAATTAGTGTTATTGTGTGTTTTGTGATCTACCCCCTTCATCAAGTGGTATCAGAGCAAGGGATCTTGAGTGTGTAGATAGATCACCAACCGTGAGGTAGTTTACACCAGGACCTGAGGTTGTGGGTTTGCTGCAGAGATAAAAATGCCTCCACGAAGAAACCGTGGTGGGAGAAATGCTTTGACGGAAGAGGGTTTTAGAGCCATGCAAAGGCAAATCGATGCATTGCAAGAGGAGCTATGAAGAGGGTTTGAGCCGAGAACAAGAGAAGAAAGCGAAGATAAAGCTGAAGAAGAGCTATTTGAGGAAGAATAAGAAGCTGCAGGAGATCTTGTAGAAGTTAGGTTGTTGAGGTTCATTTCAAAGATTGGAAAGAGACCAAGGATTGAAGTCTCTACCTATTTTGGGAATATGAAACTAGAAGAGCTTATTGATTGGATCAATGATATGGAAGAATATTTCGAGTATGAAGATGTGGAAGATCCAGAACGGGTCAAGTTTGTAAAAACAAAGTTGAAGGGCCATGCCAGTATTTGGTGGAAGGAGGTCTAGTTAGAGAGAAATAGAAGAGGAAAAGGAAATATTACCAGATGGGATCGGATGGTGGACAAACTAAAGAAGCAGTTCATTACTGTGGACTTTGAGTTTGAGTTGTTGAAGAAGCCGCAAGGATTGAAGCAAGGTAACAAGTCTGTCAAGGAGTATACATAAGAGTTTTATAAGATTACTATTAGGATAGGCCATGTAGAGGCCAACAAAGAGAAGGTAGCCCGTTACATTAATGGGTTGAGGCCAAGTATTCAAGAGGAGTTGAGCCTGGTCAGAATGACCACCATAGAAGATGCATACCAGTTTTCCCTGAAAGTGGAAGAGAAGCTGAATAAAAGATTTGAAAGCAAGCAAAGGGGAAGAGGTCAAGGCGGAAGGACTGGTGGAAGATCCTATGGAGGCTGTAATGAAGATCAAAATAAAAGTGAAGAAGCTGGAACCAATCGAAATCAGAGAGGAGATAATGCCTACCGCTCTCGAGATCAAAACAATGGTGAGCAAAGAGGAAGAGGAAGAGGCAGACTTGGGCAAGGACCTGGAAGAGGAGGTTTCAAAGGAACTTGTTTCCAATGTGGAGAAAAAGGACATTGAGCATATGAGTGTCTACAACATCAGGGAAGGACAAACAAGAGACCTAAAGGTAATGTACGAGTTGCACATATAGATGAAGACGCACAGTGTGAGAATTCTGAAGATCTTGAAAGGGGAGATACCCTAGTTGTCAAAAGAACCTTGTTAAATGAGGACAAAGAACCAGATTAGAGGAAGAGTTTATTTTGCACAAGGTGCAAGTGTGAACGTAAGTGTTGTGATATTATTATTAACAGTGGAAGCACTGACAATCTTGTTTCAGAGGAGATGGTTAACAAGTTGAAGTTGACAAGAAGAAGGCATCCACATCCATATTGGATTACATGGTTGCAGAAGGACCATAGAGCTTTGGTCAATGAGCAGTGTTTGGTCAAGTTCAAGATTGAAGACTACCATGATGAGGTGCTGTGTGACATCATACCGATGGATGCTTGTCATATGCTATTGGCAAGGACCTGGCAGTATGATAGGTGCAGTGTCCATGATGGCCATGCAAACACATATTCCCTAACAAAGGATAGAGTTCATCATAATTGAAGCCCTTGAATGAGGTAGAAGAAAAGGTATGTAGTACTACTAGAATTTGCTTGGTAGATGGTAGGAAAGTTTTGGAGGGTATGAAGTACAAGCGTCATTGCTTTGCATTGATCCCTAAGATCAGCCAGGAGAAATGTGAAGATGTACTAGCAGAAGTCTCAGATTTGTAAGAAGAATTTTAGCACATTGTGTCTGATAATGTACCAGAAGGTTTACCACCACTGAGGAAGATAAGTCACCAAATGGATTTGATACCAGGAGCCAATTTGTTGAATAAGGCACCCATAGAATGTCTCCAGTAGAGAATGAAGAGCTGAACATACAAGTTCATGAGTTGTTAAGGAAGGGACTGAAAAGGGAGAGCCTAAGTCCATGTGCGGTACTTGCAGTACTAGCACCAAAGAAAGATGGAGAGTGGAGAATGTGTACAGATTCTCGAGCCATCAACAAGATCACGATCAAGTCCAAATTTCCATTGCCTAGAATGGATGACATAATGGATTGTTTGAGTGGAGCCAAGTACTTTATGAAGATTGATCTGAAGAGTGGGTATCACCAAATCTGAATCAGCGAAGGAGATGAATGGAAGAGAGCCTTCAAAACAAAGGAAGGTTTGTATGAGTGGTTAGTCATGCCATTTGGGCTAACCAATGCACCAAGCACATTCATGTGGCTCATGAATGCGGTATTGAAAGAGTTTTTGGGAAATTTTGTTATTGTTTATTTAGATGACATTTTTATTTTCAGTAAGACTTGGGATGAGCATCTGATGCATATCATAAGAGTTTTAGAAAAGCTGAGGGAGGAGAAGTTGTTGATTAATCTGAAGAAATTTAGTTTTGCAAATAAGGAATTGGTATACCTGGGATTCATTGTCTCAGAGAAAGGTCTTAAGATGGACCCAGAGAAGGCAAGGGCTATCATTGAATGGCCTACACCAAGGAGTGCTACAACGGTATGATCTTTTCATGGTTTGGCAAGTTTTTATAATTTTTTTTTAGGAATTTTAGTAGCATTTGTGTACCCCTAACTGAGAAAATGAGAGAGGATAGAAAAGAGTTTAAATGGGCTACTGGAGCAGCCAAGAGTTTTGATACACTAAAGCAGAAAGTCACAGAGCAACTTGTTTTGGCACTTCTAGATTTCAATAAGGTATTTCAGGTAGATTGCGATGCTAGTGGCAATGACATAGGAGCTGTTTTGAGTCAAGAAGGTAAGCCCATTGCCTATTTTAGTGAGAAGCTTAGTGATGCCAAGAAAAAGTATTCTTTTTATGATCAAGAGTTTTATGCAATAGTTCAGGCTTTGAAGAAATGGAGACATTATTTGTTGCCAAAATAGTTTGTTTTATATACTGATCATCAGGCTTTACAATATCTTATTAGTCAAGGAAAGTTGAACGGGAGGAACTTAAAATGGGTTGAGTTTTTGCGGATTTATACTTTTGTTCTGAAACATAAGAGTGGAAGATCAAACAGGGTTGTAGATGCCTTAAGAAGAAGGCAAAATTTGTTGACAGAAATGAAGATAGAGGTTGTTGGGTTCGATAAGCTCAAAAGTTTGTATCCTGAAGATCCAAATTTTGCAGAGGCTAGGAAAGCTTGTTTGGAACCTGTTACTTTGGACATGACAAAATGGTTGGATTTCATAATCCAAGATGGCATGCTGTTTAGAGGAAGCTAGTTGTGCATTCCGAGGAGTTCCATGAGAGAAAACCTGATTAAGGAGAAGCATAGTGGGGGATTAGCTGGACACTTTGGTCGAGATAAGACCATTGCTATTGTTGGTGAGCATTATTATTGGCCACAGTTACAGCAGGATGTGAGGAAATTTGTGTAGAGTTGCAGAGTGTGTCAGATGGCAAAAGGAACAAGTCAGAATACAGGGCTATATCAACCATTACCTATACCAGAGAGGCCATGGGACAATATTAGTATGGATTTTGTTCTTGGTTTACCAAGGACATAGAGAGGACATGATTCCATTTTTGTGGTGGTGGATAGATTCTCAAAGATGGCATGTTTTATTCCTTGTAAGAAGACTAATGATGTTGTTCATATTGCAGAGTTATTTTTTAGGGAGGTGGTGAGACTACATGGTCTACCTAAGGGCATAGTTTCAGATTGAGATACCAAGTTTGTTGGTTATTTCTGGAGGAAATTATGGAAGAAGTTGAAGACAGATTTGAAGTTCAGTTCTGCACACCATCCACAGACTGATGGATAGACAGAAGTGGTGAATAAGAGTTTGGGGAACCTGCTACGATGCTTAGTAGGGGATAAGTCCAAGGGACGGGATTTGATTTTACCATAGGCAAAATTTGCTTACAACAATTCTGTCAATAGGAGTACAGGTAAATCACCATTCCAGATTGTTTATGGGAGTAGTCCAAGAAATGCTTCAAAGCTAAGGAAGTTGGACAAGGGAGAAAAGACAAGTGCCAAAGCTGAAGACTTTGCAGAACACCTAAAGAATTTGCATGAAGAGGTGAGAAAGCACATTAATAAGATGAATACTCAGTACAAGGCTAAGGCAAATATGGAGAGGAGATATAAGGAATTTTAGGTACGAGATGAAGTCATGGTTCACTTGAGAAAAGAGGTTTCTAGTTGGAACATATAATAAGTTGAAAATGAAGAAATTCGGACCATGTAGGATTCTAAAGAAGCATGATTTAGGAAATGCATATGAGCTAGAGCTGCTGAATGGGATCAACATTTCCCCTATGGTCAACATTGTTGATTTAACATAATATCATGAAGGTGGAATAGAGGATGGACCAATAGAAGAACAATGGAGTATTCCGTCATCTACTTCAAAGGAGGAGATAGAAGAAGTATTGGATAGCCATGTGGAAAGGAGTACTCAAAATAGGAAATATGAAGAATATCTGGTGAAGTGGAAAGGAAGGCCTATTGAAGATTCTTCTTGATTGTCTAAGGCAGAGGTTGACTGTTTGGGGTTTTCCTCAAACAACTGAGATGTGACAAGATCACTTCTCAAAATTACTCTGGGTGCCTGATGCAGGAGCATCCAGAGGTGTAAGGGTAATCTTTCATCACCCAAAAATAATGATGATTCAAAATTGATGGATCTATTTTAATTTCTTTTCAAAATTTGTATTTCTGGTTCCATAATTGCTTGAATAATGATGTAGAACCTTCAGTTTTTCCAAACTGCTAAAAATAGCAAACTGCTATTTTCAGAAAGTTTGCATTTGGGCAGGTATGGGAGCAAAAATTTACAGGAAGCTTCATAATTGAAAAATAAGACCTTTGGTGAAGGAATCAAGCAAAGATCATTTGTGAGCTGAAAGATATTAAAGTTTATGTTTCCTGAAAAACCCCTGAAAAAGTTTCAAAGTCAAGTTTGAGGCACTAAAAGGCCCCGTAAAACTCTGAAAATGGGCAAAATCAACAAAGAGGGTTCTTAGCATGTAGAGCACTTCGCGATCTTTCCAACGCTTCAAATGGTTCATCAATTGGACACCCGGATCAAAAGTTATGGCTCCTAAAAGTTGACCTATTTTTGGAGGGAGTTGCAAAATTCAAATTTTGGCTGGTGGCTGCCAAAAAGGGCTATTTATGACCATTTTTGGGAACCCATTGGAGTAGTAGAGATAAGGGGGAAAGTGTAGAGTCAAGAAAAGGTGGAGAAACAAAAACTCTAGTAGATTTGGGGCTACAAAAGGTAGAAGGTTCCAGAGTCTGGAGAGAGGAAGCTGTAATGTGTTGCAACCTGTGGAGGATTCATCCTCTGATTGTTTTTTAGCTTCTGTAATGTAATGTGTTGTCTAAATCAATACAAGAACATTCCTATTTTCCATGTACAATTGGTGTTATTGTGTTTTTTGTGATCTACCCCCTTCATCAGGTTTCAGCTCAGTGGAGAGCTCTGACCTTCATGCTCTAAGGTTCCTAATCTCTACTTGACCCTTTAGCCCTCGCTTAATGTTACGACCCTGGAACTCTGATTAGTGCACACCAGTCCTAGACTCTCTACGACCTAGTTTGGGAATTCAAACTTAGAGACCACATGAATTGGGCTCCTATTCTTTCCCTTCAACAACTTCAAGGGCTCAGCCGACCACAAATCCGACCTACCCAGCTTCAAAATCGGCCTTGCAAGCCACTTTGCCGAACTAGTCGACCTACAACTAGGCCCACTCACCCCAGTGACCCGATCGAATCCTACCTGGCTAGCCCTAGTGCCCCAAACACGTCCACACAAGCCTAATCTTGAGCTCCACTAGGGTGCCACCGGGCCACCACCAGGCCACCACCAACACATAGAAGGGCTCTTTTTTTCATTTTATGATAACTTTTACCTATAGAGGCTGATTTTTACAAAATTATAGTCAATGAAAAGGTGTTTTGATCACGTTCATTGTGGTGAAGATTATTTTTTGAAAATTTGATTTTTTACCTAATTTTTTAAGCTCTGAAGTTCAATTGTGTTGGAAATTTTGATGAGGCATAACTTTCTCCCTGTTTGTCAAAATTTTGCAATTTTTTTAAAAATTCACTAGAAAAACATAAGGAATTTTTTTATGCATAAATTTTGTAGCTTAGGATAATCTTTTTTAATCAAAATTGTAAAAATCACCATGTTTTATAAACGGTTGATTTCAGCTTTCCTATTGCACAAATTGCAAATCAACTCTTGTTTACTTTTTCTGGGGGGCTTATAAATTCAACATAATAATAATAGGGGGGTTGTCTTGTGTTTTATTTTCTAAAATGGATATAATTCTAACTCCATTTAACTTCCATGAATGGAAGTAAACAATGGAAGTACAACTAAAAAAACTAGGATTGTATTGTGTCACAATGGGCTTGGAACTTGAACGCACATCAGCATCTGAAAAGCTTAAGTGGTATAATCGTAGTGATGAAGCATATGGAACCTTGTGTGTCTCCATATCTCAAGATCTTTTTTCACCTTGACGCTGCCACAACACCTAATGAAGTATGGACTAAGTTAGAAAGTTTGTTTGGCAAGCAAGATGTAATGAGAGGGCATCAACTGGAGAATTAATTAATAAGTCTCAATCCACAAAACTTCACAACAATCCAGGATTTCTTCACTAAGATGAATTTATTAAGGTTTCAACTAAAGAAATGTGGCATTGAAAATAAAGATGATCAATTGGTCCTAAATATTTTGTCCAAACTTGGTCCATAATATTAAGTGTTTATTTTAGCTTTTCATACTACAAGGAGTGCATTTGGTACAAACTACACTATGCCTACACTTGTAGAACTTGCTATTAATCTAACATGGGGGCAAGATAAGATAATTCAAATAGGTGTATTGAGGTCTTCAACATCACATGCTCTTGTTGCAAATGTCTTCAAATCACAAGGAAAAGAAACAATCTAAGGATCAAGATAAGAGTCATCAAGATAAGGGTGTTAGACACACCAAGATACTGAGAGGGGGGGTAATCAATATCTTATCAATCTTCAAATTTACAACTTTAACTTATCTGGAGAAAATTAGAACTTAAGAATCACAACATTAACATGAACATGAAAAATTAACACAATGCACCACAACACATAACACTAGATATACGTGGAAAACACTAGAAGGGAAAAACCAAGGTGAGGATTAACTCACAATATATGAAGCTCAAATAATAACTTTGTTTTAGGGGCTTTAACCCAAGGAAGCTACTACTCCTTAAGTAACTTTGATTTAGGGTCACTCCTAAGGAAGCTTCTACTCCCTGATATGAGAATACAAAAGACTACAGTATAACAGTCTTTTCTTACTATCTGAAAACTATCATTGAAGCTCACACCTTGATGATTGCACTTCTACCTCCACACACTTTCTTCTGAAGATCTGATCAATCAGACACACTCTATACTTTATCATTGTTGCAAATATGTCTTCAAGATGTATTCGGACAACATCAACAACATCTACTTTTTCTCCTTCAGTCGCACATAAATAATGCATTTATTCTACTTTTTATTTGCTTGCAAACCTTTACAATCAAATTGCAATCATACCTTCCTAACTCAATTTGATTCACTATTTATACATGATATTACATTGATTACATTTCTTGTCAGCCAGATACAACATGAAAAATACATTTACAAGTTGGCCAGACAACACACACTATGAAACGTGTAGAAGATGGGTCCTAATTGAAACAACACGTTACCCCAGCAAAAGATCCAGGCCTTGTGCACCCCAACACTTGCTTAACCAGGTCCAAAACATCCTTCACTACTTCAAACATCAAGGAATTACATATGCACATTCCGCTCATTTGAAAATAGGACAGCTTTAAGGAAAACTCATGAAGACTTGAAGAATAACGACCACATCAACTTGAAAGCCTTTTGCAGTACAGGAAACAAGAAAGATTTTCGTGAAACTTTTCCAAATGAGTTCACATGACTCATAAAACACCCCCATACACACCTTTGCCACCACACATCAAAGAATTGTGCCGCATAGCTTCAAACATTTACTCTGCAAACACTTTGTTATCCGGAACACACTGTACCAAGCTGTCAATTGAAACACTGAGCTGCAGACCACCAAGAAGCTTGAAACAGAAAAGAGGCATGCCATGCACATTTAAGAACATGTTCATGAAACTGCAAGGTCAATCATTCACTTTCAGAGGAATCAGAGCATTCCAGTGGGTCTTCAACATTGCACCATTTTGCCAAAGCACATACCAATGTTCTATCATACATAACTTTCACAGCGGAGGGAAATATGATTTGAAACTTTGGAAATAACACCTTTACTATCTTCTTGACACAACTTCATAACCGCATAGCCACATCTACAACTACAGAGGAATGCGGAGCATTCCATCACCCTGCTAGGAACCTCTTTACAAAACCAACTTTATCCTCAAACTGTCAGCAGAAAGACATCCTTCTGGTGATCAAAACCTCATGAAACTTGGAACATACATAAAATGACATTGTATGAAGCTATGTTCCAAACCGCAAAAGCTCAATAGCAAAATGATGAAATGCAGAGCAATCTATCAGACATTCTTCAAAGAGAAGGCATTCTAAAACAAGGACTACCATCTTCTGTCAGAGGCCAAGTCTTCTTTGCGTCACCACATACAAATTAGGACCAGTAGGATAGATCATACAACATGCTTCAAGCCATCATGCATCCTTCCTTGACATTTGATTCTTTTAGTGCTTCTAATTCCCATATTAATATGGCCTCAAAATCAACTCTGCTTTGATTAGAAATATAGCTTTTATGACCTCTAATCATGAGCTTTCTCTTTCTTAGGAATATGCAACCAAGAGCAGTATCCTACTTTCCTGATAGTCTCATCTGTGTATGCTATGTTGACATCAATGTATGTTATGTTGACATCAATGACAACACATATGGAAAAAATCTCCCCCTTTGTCATTGATGGCAACACATGCACCCCTTCTACTCTCTCCCCCTTTGACATCAAGGACAAAGGGATCTAGTACCTGCTCATTCTCCCTCTTTTATCAACAATCATGAATCTGCAAACATTTTCTTGCAATCTCCCCCTATCATCAGTCACCACTACCTACTCCCCTTGAGAGGTATCCATCATCAGTCCAGGATAAAGATATAGCACGAGATCCCCTTAGACAGATGCACCACTATGCATATTTAGCAAGAAGAGGGAGGGGTAATTACCCCTAACCTTTGCTGGAGATCCTCAAAGGTGTCTTTTGCAAGGGCCTTTGTAAAGATATTTACAATTTGATCCTTTGCTGGGACATATTCCAACTTCACTTCCTTATCTGTAACCTTCTCTCTCAAAAAGTGATAGCTGATTGCTATGTGCTTGGTTCTGGAATGCATCACTAGATTCTTGGAAATATTGATAGCACTTGTATTATCACACAGAATAGGAATAGGCTCATCATACAATACCTTGATATCCTTCAGAGTTTGCTTCATCCACAATACTTGATTGCAACAAGAGGATGCTGTAAAATATTCTGCCTCTATAGTTGATAAGGACACTAAATCTTGCTTCTTGCTCTCTTTTAAAGAACAACTATCTTCTATGGAAAACAGACTCCTTTTGAATTTACTATTTCTATTACTTCTCCTAGTTTCTTTAAGGGGACATTTAGAAGCAAAGTGACCAAAATTTCCACAATTGAAACATCTGAAGGGTAACTTACCTTTGTATTTTCCAGAGCCTTTCTTCAAAGTTCTTTACAAAGTTTTCTTCAGCATCATCAGGACTTTCATCTTCATCAATAGTCTCATCCTTTGTCTTTTTACTGAATTTGAAAGCAACTTCTTTCTTTGGAACATCACCATCAAACTCTCTCATTTCAAAAGTAGTGAGGGTCCCAAACATTTGGTCTAAGGATTATGTATCCAAGTCAACGGTCTCCTCAATAGAAAATACTTTGGAACTGTAAGATTTGGGAAGAGATCTCAGAACCCTTTTCACAATCTCATCTTCTTTTAATCCTTCACCAAGACCTTTGATACCATTGACTACTTCATTTACCCGGAGCATGAAACTGACAATATTTTCATCTTCTGACATCTTTAGGGATTCAAATATGTTCTTGAGTATTTGCATCTTGGATTGCTTTACTTTCTTATCTCCTTCATAAATAGTTTCAAGTTTATTCCAAACTTCTTGAGCTGAGCTACAACCTATCACCTTTGAAAGTTTTGAATTAGTTAATACACTCATGATAGAAAACTTGGCCTTGGCATTATTATCATACTTCTTGATTTCATCTTCATCTATTGGAATAGAATCAAGGATAGTGTAACCTTTCTTGATAGAATCCCAAATTCCATAGCCTAGTGAATTGATGTAGCCTTCCATCCTTACCTTCAAAAAAGTATAATTTGTTCCATTGAACCTGGGAATCTTATTAGATCCTCTTAATGCCATCCCGGACCTTCCTTAAGCGGTTAAGCTTCCTTCAAAGGAACTTGGCTCTGATACCAATTGTTAGACATTCTAGGATACTGAGAGGGGAGGGTGAATCAATATCTTACCAATCTTCAAATTTAACAACTTTAACTTATCCGGAGCAAATCAAAACTTAAGCATCACAACATTAACATGAACATGAAAGATTAACACAATGCACCACAACAAATAACACCAGATATACGTGGGAAACCCTAGAAGGGAAAAACCACAGTGAGGATTAACTCACAATATATGAAGCTCAAATAATAACTTTGTTTTAGGAGATTTAAACCAAGGAAGCTTCCACTCCCTAAGTAACTTTGATTTAGGGTCACTCCCAAGGAAGATTCTGGTCCCTGATGACTTTGTTTTAGGATCACTCCCAAGGAAGCTTCTACTCCTTGATATGAGAATACAAAAGATTACAGTATAACAGTCTTTTCTTACTGTCTGAAAACTGTCATTGAAGATCACACCTTGATGATTACACTTCTACCTCCACACACTTTCTTATGAAGATCTGATCAATCAGGCACACTCTATACTTGATCACTATCGCAAATATGTCTTCAAGATGAATCTGGACAACATCAACAACGTCTACTCTTTCTCCTTCAGTCGCACATCAATAATGCTTGTATTCTACTTTTTATCTGCTTGCGAACCTTTACAATCAACTTGTAATCATACCTTCCTAACTTAATTTGATTCACTATTTATACATTATATTACATTGATTACATTTCTTGTCGGTCGGGTACATGAAAAATACATTTACAAGTTGGCCAGACAACACACACTATGAAACGTGTAGAAGATAGCTCCTAATTGAAACAACACATTACACCAATAGAAGATCAGGCCTTGCGGACCCCAACACTTGCTTAACCAGGTCCAAAAATCCTTCACTACTTCAAACATCAAGGAATTACATCTGCACACTCTGTTCATTTGAAAATAGGACAGCTTTAAAGAAAACTCATGAAAACTTGAAGAATAACGACCACATCAACTTGAAAACCTTGAACGGTACAAGAAACAAAAAAGATCTTCATGAAACTTTTCCAGATGAGTTCACATGAATGATAAAACACCCCCATACACACATTTTCCACTGCACATCAAAGAATTGTGCCACACAACTCTTCAAACATTTACTCTGCAAACACTTTGTTATCTGGAACACACTGCACCAAGTTGTCAATTGAAAAACTGAGCTGCGGACCACCAAGAAGCCTAAAACAGAAAAGAGGCATGCCATGCACATCCAAGAACATGTTCACAAAACTATAAGGTCAATCATTCACTTCCGGAGGAATGCGGAGCATTCCAGTGGGTCTTCAACACTACACCATTCTGCCAGAGCACATATCAGTGTTCTATCATACATAACTTTCACAGTGGAGGGAAATATGATTTGAAACTTTGGAAATAACACCTTTACTGTCTTCTTGACAAAACTTTAGAATCGCATAGCCACGTCTACAACTATAGAGGAATGCAGAGCATTCCATGACCTTGCTAGGAACCTCTTTACAAAACCAACTTTATCCTCAAGCTGTCAACATAAAGATATCCTTCCGGTGATCAAAACATCATGAAATTTGAAACATACATAAAATTACATTGTATGAAGCCATGTTCCAAACTACAGAAGCTCAATAGAAAAATGATGAAAATACGAAGCAATCTACCAGACAGTCTTCAAAGAATAGACATTCTAAAACAAGGACTGTCATCTTCTTCTGGAGGCCAAGTCTTCTTTGCATCACCACATACAAATTAGGATCAGTAGGATAGATCATACAACATGCTTCAAGCCATCAGGCATCCTTCCTTGACATTTGATTCTTTTAGTGCTTCTAATTCCCATATTAATAAGGCCTCAAACTCAACTCTGCTTTGATTAGAAATATAGCTTTTATGACCTCCAATCATGAGCTTTCTCTTTCTTAAGAATATGAAACCAAGAGAAGTATCTTACTTTCCTGATAGTGTCATCTGTGTATGCTATGTTGACATCAATGACAAAACATATGGCCAATAAAGGGATCAAAATCACAAGATCCACTTGATTCATCTCCCTCATCAAAAGGGAATAATTCTAAGGAGAAGCCTCCTTGTTCTTATTGTAAAAGAATTAGGCATGAAGAAACCAATTGTTTTAAAAAGGAAAGAGATGAGTTCGAGAATCATCTTTAACAAACTGAACTTGAATTGTCCCAAATAAAGGCTAGTGTTTCTTCTTCTTCTCCATCAACATAAAAAAATATAAGGGCAAGACACTTGTTGTATCTGCAGTCTCTAAGTTTGGGAGATGGCTCCTTGATTTTGGAGCTTCCCATCATATGACTTCTTCATCGATTTTGTTCTCAACATTACACCCTACATATACATCTAAAATATTGATGGCTAACAACACTTATATGGATGTTTGTGAGAAAGGAACTATTGACATAGGCGAAGGATGTTTCACTGATGTCCTTTTCATTCCTGAATTGAAAACCAATCTCCTTTCCATATATCAGAATACCAATAGTGGGACAGGGAAGAATGTTTAGTTCATATCAGATTTAGTGATGATTCATGATTTGCAGATCAGAGAGGTTGTTGCAATTGGCAAGGTTGATAATTTCTCTCATCTTTACACCTTCTCACACTTTGCACCTGATGATTTCTTCTCTAACATTCACACTTCTGCATCTAGTGTGGATAGTTCATCAGAGGCCCAACTTGGTCACTTGAACCTTCATGTTCTTAGTACAAGCCAGACATCGCCTCCACCATCACCTGTTGCTACTTCAGGGCTCCATGTTGCTTCACAGTGGGATTCCAAAGATTCCTTGTAGTAGGATATTGATATCAGTCTTCTAGATCATTAGGACATAATTCTACCTAACATCTCTTGCTTGTTTGTAAAGTCCCACATTTCAGATCTTGATGACAGTATTAAGGACATTTGTCTTCTTTTTGATGACAGCCTCATCAACGTTGTTGTCCCTACATCTCTTGATCCTGTTCAACTTTTGCATGTTGTTTTTCTACAACTTCCAGAGATTTCATTTTAGTCTTTGAATTATGTTCAGCATTGAAAGACCTACATTGTTCTTCTCACTTGAGAAGATCACTTGCACCTTTTTGCAGTTCTCTTTCTTCCACAAAAAATAAATGTTGTTCGACATTCATGGATCTCATTCTGCATTCATCTTTAAGCATTAGTCAACACTGTAGGATCCATTATCTTATGGGGGATCTCTAGTCTCTCTCTTTCTCTCCTTTAGGGGGAACATTTCATGTACTTTCATGATAGAAGTAGTCCTTGGGGGTCATGTTGAGTCCTCTGTCTATCCTCTTCTTCTTCTTCACTTGTACATTTTTATCATGTATCATTTCTCTTTTGGAGAGGGGTTTTTCCCACTAGGTTTTCTCCTTTACTCCACTTATGAGAAACTTGTTTTTACATGGGTACCTAACATGGCCTAGTAGCCGGGACCCATAATTATTGTATCGCTTCTCCCTAAGTTGCACTTAAGGGGGTGTTAGTGTAAATAGTGAAAGTAACTAACTAGTTAGCTTTTATCCTACCTAGTTGAAGTCCTATATACACTTCTTAAGTCTCCACTTAGGGACTTTTAGAAGTTTGTCTCATCTCATATGGTTGAGACATGTGTCCTCATCTTTTGAAGACACCTATTGCATGCATACTTGCCACTTTCTCAAACACTTGTCATTTGAGCTCACAAGTTTTGCACTTTTGGAGGGGTAGTCAGTTGTTGTTTCCTACCTTCCTACCTCCTCTTTCTTGCTTATTTATACAAGGCATCATTGTACATTTTACTTAACTTTTGAATACATCAATTAGGCTTATTTTGTGTGCTTATAGCTTGTGGAAGTTTATTATGGTTCTAGCTTGTTGATCTTGGCTACTCCAACAAGTTTAGAATTGTGTCACCTTTTTATAAAGGAAATAGCCAACATAAATCTAGCTTTTTAACTTGAAGCACCTGAAAGTGACATATATGTTTTAAATTTTAAAATAACATATACTAATGAAATGTAGAATTTTTATTGTAGTTTATGTTTGTAATTTTTAAAAATAAATTATTTAGATATACTTTTTTTATATAATTGAGACTATAATTTAATTGCTGAAAAAATGTTCAGAAAATGATGTGAATGAGCCTCCACTTTAAAATAGTTAATTTCATTTTTCTTGATTTTTTTACTTAGTTAACTTGAGTATTTAGTGCATGAAAAAAAATATTTTTAATTGAATTTAGATGCACTAAAAATATAATGGTTTTGAAGGGCCTTCACTTTATGTCTTAGCAATTTATTCTAAACCAAAAAAGCTTTTTGGATAGGATTCTCTCCTCTAGTGCACCATATTTTTCTTAAATTTTTAAAATAACTTTTAATATACTTTTTTGAAATTTTAATCAACATTATATTTGACTCGAATGAACTACTTGTAGTGAACTTGAACAAAATTGCTAAAAGTAATTAAATATATAGACAAATATTTTCAAATTCTAGGCTTTGAGACCTACCAAAAGGTATTTTTAAATTTTGTTCAAAATGTTTGTGATTTGAGAAAATCTGGTTGACAAATAGGGTTCATAAATTTAAAAAAACAAAGGGGTAAAAGTGCCATGATTGCTACTAGTAAAGTAGTTTCAAGCAAAACTGGTTTGACTGAAACTATTTTGGTCAAAATAAGTTTGTCCAAAACTCCTTTGACTTTTATTTTTTTTAGCTATTATTATTTTTGGCTATTGCAATGTCAAGAATATTTTGGCGATAGGCCATTATTAGATGAACTTGATAATTTTTGGTCTAACATTTTTATGAAAAAATATTTATATTCTAATAACTATCACATGTAGTACAAAACTACCTTTGTAGCTACAAAAAATAACCAGATTGATTGTGCAAAGGATGACAGTTACCTGGATTGATCATGTGAAGTGGTTTTACACAAAAAAACAAGTAAATCATTCATTTACTCTTGAGAATGATAGCCTAATTTTTTGAACCACTAATTTATGGGGCAAATTGTTTGCTTCTAAAGTTTTCATATCTACATAGCTATGCTTGTATTACATTATTTGTTCTTGGGATTATAATAACTATTTAGACTATTAGAAATTTAATTTATTTAGAGATTTGACATGCATTGTTAAAATTTGAATACCAAGTGATGAGAGTTTGGTTTGCAACCAAATCAACAAACAAAAATAGTGTAAAAATATGTCTATCTTTTGACTTTATTCTCAACAACCATGCATACAATTAAAATGGACATAATTTGTGGCAGCCTCCTAATTGTCTAGTACAATAGATATAGCTCATCCTCTCTAGTCCATGAAAAGCCCTATGTTGTTTGAGAAAAAGGATCAACACTTGAAGAGATTTTAGCTAATGATGAAACCTAGATACTTTCTAATGGTAACAATTTGAAATGCAATTTAATTTCAGGAAATGTGGTAGGAATAGGATCAAAAGATAAAAGAAATGATGATATCAACCTGGTGAAACCACATTATTCACGATCTACAAAATATTCAGCTCACCATAGTGGTTTAGAAGCTCAATAGTCTACTGATAATAACATTATAGTTGAGATTAGTTCTAGTGAGAATGAATGTGTTGATAATAGTACACTAGATAATACACTACAATCTAATAGTACCTTGAAGAAAGATAGTGGAGAGTATAGACAACATGGAGATGTACCAATGAAGGAACTTGAGAATGATATAGTAGAAAAATAATGTTGCTAGTAGTATAGGTGTAGACAACCATAAATCAACTTACATTGTTAAAGGAGGAGGATATATTGGAACATACGGATCACTAAAAATAATTTTCCTTGTGAAAACTCTTCTACACATAATGGTGGGGATATCTCAATAGTTTATAAAATGAAAGATAGTTTAGTTGCCTTAGAACACAACTAAATTGGCTTACAACTATGTTCTTTTAAACATAGCTCATATGATCTACTAAAGGTTGAAATAAATAAATATTTTTTAATGTGGGACAAAAATATAATTTGTGATCTATATGGGCAAAGTATGTCTTTAATGCATGGAGAATGGTATGCTTGGTGTCATGGTTTGCATTCACATTATTCCAAATGCTTAGAGGAGCATAAACAAAAATTGTTGAAATCAATGGAATATAAGAAAGAAAAATCTTTAAACAAGTGGAAGGGTTATTAGTGGAGTGGGAAGGTTCATAGAATATGTGGCCTTTATTCCTTAGATTTTTTTGAAAAATATGACACTAGAGATCAATTTGAGGGGCTATGGAAAATTAAGGAAAAGAGTAGGCATGGTCTCAATGAAAAGAGTAGGTTGAATTTCATTGATGACTCATCATTGAAAAATTTAATACTAATATAATCAAATCTCTAGACAATCCCAAATATAGAGAATTATTCTTCATCTCATATCTATAATTTACTTGAAACAAACTTTCAATCACTTAAAGAGAAGGTCTCATCTCTCAACACCAAATGTCTATATTTTTCACGATTGTGAGTAAAATAATTATCATTGACCATGTGCAGTTGCAACAAAGCCATGCCACCCCAACTGATTTAAATATTAGGGGTTAACCTGGTACTATAAAATAGATAAGGAATTTGAAACTAAGGACTCAAGAGTTCATTCCTCCTCCACCATATCCATATGTGTTGGGATTAGGTGTGTCATACACCTTGCAAGTCCTAATATTTTAAATATTTACATTTATTTGTATTTCTTATTCACACACATATTTTGGGCATCCTAATTGGAGTGGCACTATGTGTCACTTGTAGTTTGTATTTTGGAAATTGTATTTATCACTTAGTGTCATGGAAGTTGCTAAATGCAACTATGACAACTTGTAATGTATGTAAGAGTTTCTAGAATGGAAAGAGATTGAAAGAGGGAGTTACCTCGAAAACTTGACAATCATGATTTTAGGAGATAGTGGAAGCATAATTTTAGGAGCTAAAAATGGAGTGCCATATTTGGAGAGTGAGTTATGATCTAATAGGTGTAAGTAACTTTCTATTTTATGGTGGATTTGATTCTCCATGACTAGGCGTTGGATATTTCCTACCCAATTTGGGCACAACATTGGAGGGTGGTATTAGCTCATGGTTTTGGGTTTCATTTTGGTAGTTTCTTGTATTGAAACTCCTATAAATTGAATGCTTGAGGAGTCATTTGTGAGGAGAGTTTTATGTAGGGTTATGTTGTCAGTTTTTCCTCCAGAGAAGCATGATGTAAATCTCCATGTTAAGGCTTTGAGTGTGCAAGCGTATTGTAACATGTTTGTTGTTGTAGATTAATACATTAGTTTGATGCTTTGGAGTGTGGGTTTTTTATCCGAAAGGGTTTTACCCACATATATTGGTGTCTCTTCTCTTTTGTCTATATTTCTTCTATTCTTCTTCTTTCATGTTCTTAAAGTGTTAATTTACATGCCATTATGTTGTCAAAATTTACTTAGATTTGTAAGCTACATTATCTTTCTTCTAATGATTAATGTGACGGGAATCATCTATATCTGTTTCCACTTTAAGGACATAGTAGTATGTGCTTGTATGAAGTTATTGAGTATTTGATTAAGAAAAACATAGGATACTCGAAGGTGCATACTGGGTTCTCTTTTCCTTTCAATTGGTATCAGAGCCATGATGGTTCCATGCTATGTGTTGGTTCCATAGTGTTTAAGGTTTTGGGTATTTATTTTGTTGTGATTTCTTAGCCTGGAAAGCTTGAGGGAATCTATAAAAAGGAATTGGCTAATTATTAATTCGCTTGAGTGGAAGTTTTGTAGTTGATCTTATTTTTTAGAGTACATTAGGTATTTAAAGGATGGAGAAGATGGAGTTTTTTGGAGTTGATCATGTGGTTACATTTAATATGATATTGATCTGGAGCTCCTATTTAATAGTATGTAATAATGCTCATGCATGGTGGTTGTGTTCTTTCATTCTATGGCCATTTGCAACAGAGTATCCATGTTGGGTGTTTGTTCTTATCTCCCTGATCACATGGAGAAACTTGGGTTGTCATGACTATGGTTTGATGTGCTTATGTTGGGTGCTAGGCTTTAATCCATAGCATTGGAAGGCACTATTTTGTTAACCTTGAATGCATGTAGGCTGTGGAGTTGATCATTGGATGATCTAAAAGCTTCTGGAACAAGCTAGCTCCTTTGTTTTCTTGTACATGGTGGTGGTTGTGGAGTTGGCCTACAAGTGTGCCTGGAGTTCCTGGACCTTTTCTTCCTTTTGGTTGGTTGTACTTGTATGTCTCAGTTTGATATTGAATTGATCTAAGGGTTTTGTAGATTTTCCATTCAAAATCTATGGTCATTATTATCTATGTTATTCCATTAATCTGGTTTAACTATTTTGATGATTTTTAGACTTGTGGGTCTTCTAGATGATAAGTGGATATGGATTTGCATGTGTGTTAGTGACATGGTGGTTTTGCAAGTTTTACATGGTTAGTCAAAACTCATGGTTTTGTAGATCTACAAATAAACTATTTCTCATATTATGAATCTCTAGGAGTGTTTCTAGATGCAAGATAGTTGCAGGTTTGCATGTATGTTTCGTTCATGGTTTGAGGAGGTTATTTGCAACTTTCTCAATGTGGAGATGTTGGTACATGATTAGTCACTCAACATTTCTATAGTATTTTCTTGATAGGTTTCTTGACTATGGTTACTCATTGTGGATTTGTTTGGTAATTCAGATTTGGAGTTAATCTGGTGTTTGAGTCTTGAAATCTACATAGTATCTTCTTTATAATCTCAGTTTGTAGGTTACCAATGTGATGACGAGTTTCCATGCTTCATTGTTTTGAGATCTACGAGTTATGCCGGTTTGTGGGTTGATCACCCATTGGTTGATGACTCAGATGTGGACTGTCTATATCCACAAGTCTATTCAATGTTGATGCAGACTTTGTTAGTTGGCCTTTTCTGTGGTCATTTGTACATTGGTATGTTGCATTGGGATGAAAGGATGGATGATTAGAGTGCCTGGATAGTTTGTTATTGGGATTTGTAGAATGTTGTGTATCTTCTTGACTTAGAGATCTTGGTTCTACTTTATTCTTTTGTGTTGCTGATGGTGCAGTTGAAGTATTTGATTGTGTTAGATACATGGATGATCTTCATTCAAAGGATGGTTATCACGATGCCTTGGATAGATCAGTATCACAATTTTAGTAGGAGATTTAGCAATGATGTGAATCCATTAATTGATGATGGATGATCTTCTACAGTGGTTGTAGGTGTCATGGTAATGCTTTTGGATTATGATTCTTGTATGCTATGAAATTATTTTGACATCTTGAGTTCCATTTTCAGAGGATGGTTATCTTCATGTGATTGGAGATGGTATTGTGACTTGTTGATTTTAATAGATAATCTTATTTTAGTGATTATTTTGGTATTGTACCATGATGGAATCTTGATTCTAGATTGGAGTTTTGGCATGATGGTGCCCCTTTGGCAAGATATGTTCATTGGAGCATGTGATCTCCTAGGAGAAGATGTTAGATCATGATGTCATGTGTGTTACTAGATTTTATAGATGTGTAGTGGGATTTTTGATAGTGGTCTAGTGAAGTTCTTTGGTTTTGAGTATTAATCATTTTCTTGAAGCTTCATGTTTTTGCAAGTTGTATTTGAAGTTAGCATGAATTGATTGTTGGATGCTCACGGATACTAGAGGGACTTGAGGTGAGGCTAGAGAGCCCTTGTAGTGGGGACCATGTGTTGGAAGGATGAAATTTTAGCAAAAATACCGAGGAGCCTTCACTTGAGTATGGACATGAGTTCATGTTTGAACTTGAGAGGAGATTGTTCTTGGAGAGAGTCTATGAGGCTTGGTATATCTTAGTGGAGTATTCTCATTCCCCACTCTCAGTTCACTCGGTAGAAAATTATCTGATAGGTATTGCCCATGTTGTTTCAGATTCATTTTGTTTTATGTTTTCTCATGGATAGGATCTTGAGCTATAGTTTCTAGTTTTGGAGGGTTCATTTGAGGAGTATTTGTCATGGTTATCTCCTTGGGTATATGGTTTGATTTATGAGAAGTTTTGGAAATGTTATTGGGCTGAATTCCTATTTATGGAATGAATTTTGAGTTTGATCTTCCTTGGTTAGAGAAGCTTACATCCATTTTGGTTATGTAAGATATATATGTTTTGTTTGATCTAATGAGAGTGAACATTTGGGTGTTATTAAGGCTTTTCAGTTGGGGTTTTGTGAAGGAGGTCTTACTTGACATAGCTTAGCACTTGGTAGTGTTGGTAGAAGGATGTGATATGGTTTGCAATTTCTCTTTATGGTCTTATGTTTCTTCCTAGAGTTTCTTATTCATCTAGTATGATCATTGGTTTGTGGTCATCTACTATTGGTGTACTTTATTTTTTTTAGCAATAGTATGTGTTATTTTAATGTATATCATTTGAGATGTGGAAGACTTGGGAGAAGTGAAAGAGATCAAAGGTGAGAGAATGAGCATAAAACTATTTGTGGAAGTATGCTCTGTTTTGCAATAGGTTGGTTGTAGTTTGCAGATCATTGTGATTGTTCTTTGTATTACATGATTTGATTAATAGCCACACTTTTTACGCAAGTGATGATTGGTAGAATTTGATTTTCTTTGGTTGACATTGCTCATGTAGTATGATTCCTAGGATGTATGTGTGTCTTTGGTAGATTATTTTCATTGGACTACAGTATCAACGATCTTTAGATTTTTTCCACATCAATGGATTTGGTGTTTTTGTTATCGTGGGAGATGGTAACTTTGAGTAGGAAAGTGGACTATATAGGGATGAGAGCTCTAGTATGGGCTAGATATGTCATGTGCATAAGGTCTATCATGGGAAAAAACTCCTCCCCAAAAGTGAGAATGCAAGAAGTGTGGAAAGGTAGAATCAACATGAATTATATGCTACCAATTCCAACACATATAGACAATGAATAATCCCCTCAAGGAGAGAGGAAAGGAAGAGAGACAAAGTAGCCCCCCTCAATGTAGAGTCTCCTGCATTGATGGTAGATGCTCGACAAGGAATGCTAAAGATGATCCACGATCACCAAATAACATTCCTCCCCTTAGGAACAAGACCAAGAATGTATGCAGGATTTCTTCCCATTCCTAAAAGGAATATGAAGGAAGAAAAATCAAAATGTATGAAGTCTTTGAACTTTGCTTAGGTGTCGCCATGTTGATGCCGAAAGAAGCCACAATCCAATCAGGAGTCTCATGCCAAACTGAAGAATGTGATAATCTAGGATCTAGTGGATGTTGATAACTGAGAGGGGGGGGTGAATCAATTATCCTAATTATTTCTTCTTTTGAACTTTCTTATTAATCAATGCAGCATTGAATCAAACAAACAAACATTACCATGAAATGAAAAACACATGACACAGTATTTTTGACGTGGAAACCCTGTTAAGGGAGAAAACCACGGGGTGATTAACCCAAAGATTATTCTCTGTTAGAAGAATAAGGAATTACAAAATGGCACTTGCCAATTAGGGCTCACTGCCCGAGCACACTGCTCACAAAGAGGCCCACTGCCTACAAGGAGACACACTGTCTACAAAGTGATAAGAATCACAGTCTTGAACTGATTGGAAGCATCTACATATGCTGGAGTTCAGTTCCGGTTAGGCTCAGTACACTGATCTGTTGCACTTCATCTTTCCTCTGTTCTTTATTCTGCTATCCTTTCACATACCGGATCTTTCTTACTACTTCTGCTCTGTTCTGCACTTATTCGCATACACACTCACACAATTACCATCTTCACAACTAAATCCATCCTCTATATATATCCGCACTAGTGATTTCATTATCTTTCTAGTCGGCACCCGGAATAATCTATCTTCTCACAAACTCTGTTCTGTCAGCTGAATCCTTGCATATCAAGTAATGCAGATCAAGCATATACTTGTAGATGTCATTCATCATGTCGGCCAAACATGATTCATGCCTTCACAACCTTTACCATCAACAGTAACACATCCGGAAAATAGTCTGATACTCTGTCAGTCAGTTCTTCCTCTGTTCTCACTGTCTCTTAGGAATCCGGTACTCAACTATTCATATCTTTTTCTTTGTTCATCACCGGAGGCTAAATCCTTGGAATATACTACTCAAGGTAGTCCTCTTGACTTCCCCAAATCCGCACTGCACCAAGACACTTCCTCTGAGAGATCCGGACCAATCTGTCGGACCTTGCCACATGCTCTATTCTTGTTCACTGGACCACAACAATCTTCATTCTGACTTTCAGTAGAGACACACCATGACTTGTGGATATGTGGGATGACCTTTGTTGCCATCAATGACAACAACCATGAATCCATATAGTGTCTCTTGCCAACAGTGGAAACTAATGTAGAACACGATCCAAAGACAAAGAAGCCTCCAAATGTTTCTCAAGGATATCCAACTCAATGTCAAACTGTGACAAGTGAAGAGGAGAAGAAAGAACAAGAGGGTATGAAGGTTCCCTCATCACATCCAAAGTAGGTGAATCAACTCCTTCAAAGAGGAGATGAATGTCATCAATGGTATCCTCCAAGTCTACAAGATAGGACTCACAAAACAAGACTACAATACCTGTCAAGTACTCATCCCAAGTAGCTAACTCTGGAATACTATGAATGTTTTGTTGTACTGAAGCACTGGAAACCATGGATGTAGAAACACTAAATTCTATAGATGTAAAAAGAGATGAAGGAGGAGATGGGATGTCAGCACATGTCTCTAGAACCTTAGTCGATGAAAGAACACCAAGATTCAAATGACCATACTGCATCTCCTCAAAAGTGTCCATATGAGTGTGAACCTTAGCCGAAGGAACAATAGGAGCAAAATGTGAGAAGGTGTACACTCAAGATTGATGATCTATCTCCCCAACTGCAACTATATCTCTGCTATGCAAATCTTGAATAATCATAGAATCAGGTGTGAACTCAACACTCTTTCCTACTCCACCATGTGTAATCTGATAGATAGAAAGGATATTGGTAGATAATGAAGGTACACAAAGGACATCATTGAATGGTCCTTCCTCAATGTCAATTGATCCTTCCCACAAACACTCATAGATGTGTTGTTGGCCATTAGAATGGGTGGTGATGAACAAGTCTCAAATGAAGAGAACATACTTTGTGATGAAGCCATATGATGTGAAGCTCTAGAATCAAGGATCCATTTCCCTGACTCAGAATCTGCAATTGCAAAAAGTGCTTTCCCCTTTTGTTTCTCAAACTTTGAAGATGATGATGAAGAAGATGAACCCCCTAAAGATGAATTCATTTGAACCTTCTTTAGTTGATGTTGCAATTCATCAATTTTCTTTATGTAAAATTTGTGTTCATCATGCCCCAATTTCTTGCAATATGCACATTGAGGCTTCTCCTTCTTAGATGATTCTCCTTTGGAGGGAGAGGACTCAGATTCTTTCCATGGCTTCTTCTTTTTCTTCTTTTGTTTCTTTTCAGGATTCCCTGATTCTTTCTGTACCTTAGGTTCACTAGCCACCAATGCTTGTGGCTTGGAAGTATTGAGAATGCCCATTTGAATTAGGTTCATTTCTTCCTAGATTAGAATATTTGAAAAATCATCAAAATTAGGCTCAACATATGCAACTCCCATGGAAACCTGTTGAGTGTGAAATCTAGAAACACATATTGAATACTTAGGACTAAGATTGGATAACACATTTAGAATCAATTGTAAATTCTCCTTATTAATCTTGCAATCCTTTAGTTGTGTTCTCAATTGCTTAATGTTGGAGATATAGTCTTGGATTTTGTCAAACTCCTTAGGATCAAGAATCATCAAATCATTATCAATCTGATAACCCCTAATCTTGTCAGTTTTACCATACAATTTTTCAAAAGTCTCCCAAGCCTCAGGTGTGTTGCATGATTATCATGAAATTGCAAATCAAAAGAGACTAATGAACAAATGTACCCAAGAGTTTTCTCATGATTGATCTCCCATACTGCCTTTGCATTCGCATCAATAGGTTCAGAAATAGATTCTTTTACATATCCTATGAAACCTTTTCCCATTAGATAATAGCATACTAATTGTTTCCATGATGCATAATTATATGGAGTTAGAAGTTCAATTTGAGATTTCCCCGTTACAAAATCACACAACCAAGAATGGAAAGCAATCAACCACTGTAAGATCACCCCCCCAAATTCACTCAATCAATGAGCCCCCAAACAAAATATGATCTTGGCACTTTATAATTAGTGCAATTACAGTTGCCATAAGCCAAAATAGCTAAGTGGTCTTTTGATTTTGGTACATGCAAATGCCAAAATTAGACTATAACTGAAAGTATAAATTTTGAGAAAAACTAGTCCAAACTAATTACAAATCTGAGAAGTACTCAGAAAATCATGCACTTAAAAAAAAATCACCAAAAAATGTTACCGTATGAGCCCAAACGGAGCCCTGAAAGGTCTGAAAATGAGGACTACTCATTGACAACAACAAAAATCTGCAATTTATGAAAAATCTAGACACCAAAATCAAAATCCATCTGCACCACTGTGAAGCCTGTGAAATTCTCCCAAATTAAAAAAAATCACCAAAATTGGAGTAGATATGACCAAGTTACAAGTGTAAGAAATCTAAGTGCCAAATCAAAAACTCCATTGGAGCAGGGGGAGAAAAAAATAAAAAAAAATTGTCGTCAAATTTGGTGGCACTGCCGCCAAATTAGTGGTCTGCTAAGTGTGGAGGTTCGCCAGATTAAATAGACCTCTACCAAATCTGGAGATGTCACCAAAATCCTTGCTAAACTTATCTGCCAAATTTGCTGCTAAACTGGCAGAGCTGACAAAATTTCTGCTAAATCTAGCGGAATTGTCAAAGTCACCACCAAAGTTGGCAAAGCACCAAATTAGCCACCATTTTAGTAGATTTGGAAAAAAATGTCTGCTAAAAAATCCCTATTGCTAGCTATACAGTTTTGAGGAATTGTAGAGTTTTTTTTTGAAAAAATATTAAAAAAATAAAATTCAAGGCCGAAAGGCCTGTGCTACCTATTGGTACAAATTGCAGGTTTGAATTTTTTTGTAGAATAAAAAATATTACAAAAAGGCCAAATGGGCATGGATTTGAGTTCTTTTGGTAGAATTTTTTTTATTTTAAAAAATAATAAAATTTTTTATAAGAGGTCGAAGCCTTGGCTGAAGGGTGCAAACCCATTTAAGGGGTTGCAGACCCCTGCAGGCTGTATGGGGCTAGGCCCTTGCACACCCACCCTGCAAGGGCTACAGGCCTGAAACAACGATGGCAGTCCTTGTACCACTACAGGGTATGGGCCTGCGCAGAGTGCAATGCCCTGCCCAAAAACTTTTTTATTATTTTTTTAAAATTTTATTTTCAAATAATTTTTATCACCAGCAACAAATTTTTTTTCTCTGAAAATTTTGGAAAAGAATATTGATTCATACCGATGACACTTGGACTGCGTAGGCACTGTGCTAGCCTAAGAATATTCTGCACGCAGGGAATATTCTAAGAATATTTTGATCTGTACAGCTGAGGGGACAATTTTTTTTTCCTTTTGAGACAACTTATGATTTTGACAATTTGATAGTCGATCTTGGGGTTTTGGGCCTCCTAAACATGATGGTAGAGTCAGATTTGATCCAAAATGCTTCGAAGGATCAAGCGTCTGCTGGATCTTGCATGCACCTCCCAACTTCAAACCCTCATAGACTTGGCCTCCGATGTCCAATCTAGACGAAACAAAAGGTGATTTCTACTATCTCGATTGCTCTGGATGCAATGGTGACCTCAGATTTGCACCAGCATGCTCCAAAATGAACCTGCAATATAAAGCCACAAGAAGAAATCCCTCCTGAATCTGGTATTTCTATCAAATTTTTCTGATTCTCCAAGTCATCATGTGATGCAAGAGAAGATCATACTCAATTTTTCAAGATCAACCATGATTTGCACTCAAGATCTCTCAATAGACTAACCAAAGGCAATCTACAAGCTCTGATACCATGTAAGATTTGGCTATGGAGATAGCCACCCAAGATCTACAAGCCTAATGGAAAACACAAATAAAAGAGAAGATCAACATGACAAGAATAAATTGTACTCCTGTCAAAGAATGCAAATACAACAATATACAAGATTACACTCCCATTACAATATGATATGACATACCTTGCTTATAAATGCAAAGATGAGAGCTAAGATGTTGTAGTCATGTGACAAGTGTCTTAATCCTATGACATGAGACAACTAGAACATAAGACAACTATAAGACAACTATCAACAACTAGAGACAACTCTCAACATCTAGAAACAATTAGAATGCTTCCTAGGTCAACTTAACATGTGAATATGTGTGAGAATATTATTTAACTAATAAAAGTTAAATAATATGAATTATTCACACAACAAGGGGAAAATAGCTAGTAAATAATAAACTAGATATGAAATATCCCTAGTCACACTAACAAAAACTAGCTATGGTTGTTGTTCTAACTATTCTGGAGCATTCATGATTGATCTTATTTTGGAGGAAGTTTGGACTTTTGAGTTATGTTTTGGTAATGGGTTTGAAGTTGGATACATTGATGTGTCTATGTGACATTTAGTGTTTCATCATGTTTTTTATAATTCTAATCTTTTGTCATGTAGGTGATCACTTGGAAGATGTTGCAGGTTTTTTTTGTAAAGCTCATGAGCATAGTAGAATTCAGTTGAGATAGTATGGTAACCTTGTTGGTTCATAGATTGGTTGTGTTTCCATTTGGCTCTTGTAAGGTATATGACAAGTGGGAGAATGTTGGGATTATGTGTGTCAGACGCCTTGCAAGCCCTATTATTTGAAATATTTATTATTCATGCACATATTTTTGGAATCCCACTTGGAGTGGCACTATGTGTCACTTGTAGTTTGTATTTTGAAATTTTTTATTTATCGCTTAGTGTTATGGAAGTTTCTAAATGCAACTATGACAACTTGTAATGTGTATAAGAGTTTATAGAATGGAAAGAGCTTGAAAGAGGGAGTTACCTTGGAAACTTGAAAAGCATCATTTTAGGAGGTAGTGGAAGTGACGAGGGTCATTGTACCTTGGCATTTAATCATGTTTATTTGTCAAATCTAGGGCTGTGTTCATGGCAGTCTGCAATAGAAACTAGCAATTAATAGTCCTAAAACTACCTACTGAAATGAAACCTACTTATTCAATCAAATTCATTCTTTTAACTAATTGCTGTGAAATAAATCTAATATAGGAATTGGAACAATACGATGTTGAAATGATTTATCTAATTATAAGAACTAGAAAAGACATTAAAATAGAATTAACAAGAATATGATTTATCTCTATGAAAGCAGGAAAACTAAATCAAGGAATCTACAGTAATGTAAGAAAGGAATAAACTAATTGTGATACTAGCATTCCTTCTATTAGTGGGAGTGGGCCCTTGCTCCACACCTCCAAAATTGAAGACTAAATAGAAATTTTAGAACACACAAATAGAAGAACCGCCTTCCTTTAATCCAGTATTTCCAAAATAGAGTATTCTTCAACAAGGTAACAATAAAAGTATATATATGCTTTTGAAAAATATGAGACTATCTATCTTATTGCCTCCATACAATATCTATCAGATGTTGTTCATATCATATCTTCAGAGTTTATTAGTTTACTCCCAGTTCTACTTTAGAAACAAAAGATCTTTATTCTAAAGACTAAACATGCAACTACCTATATCAAAATATAATCATGCAGAACTAAAAGAGACTTAAGTGACACTGGAGGTGTCCTTAAATCTAGAGTTTTGACTTTGATAAAATAGGTCATAGAGGCTCTGATAAAAAGGAATCAACTTTAAAAACAACATACTACTATAAGTCCCTAATTCATGCAAAAAATCAAGTGACATGTGTCCTTTGTCTCCCCCGAGCTACTGCAATTGTCTTCTTAAAAAAACTTCAGCCTTCACATGTGGAGCTCTGGAGCTCTACAACAACTCCAGAGATTCTTTGCAGTAAAACAACTTTGGAGATTCTATACAGCTCCAGAGACTCTGTGCACTTAACAACAGCTCCAAAGATCACTAGATAGCTCATCAGGACACAACTCCATAGGTCTTGTGATCAACAACCTTTGCTGTCCTGATAATCTAGCTCCGGAGATCCTCCAAGCATTCTGCAAAACATTGGAGTTCTTTGTAATGTGTCTTCTTCTCATCTCTAGAGATAGTTAGGAACATCTCTAGAGTCTTCAAAAACCTTTCCTTGCCTAATAGATGGACCCCTGTGATCAAAAGAAGACATTTCTACATAGTTTTGTTAGTTCAAATCCAAAACATGAGTCTTTTCATCACAACAACAACTTCAGTATTTCATCTTTAATTAACATTATTTAAATAAGGTTTTATAGTTTTCATAGTGCAATCAATAGCTAAAGTAGCATATAAAATGGAAAAAGGGAACATAAGGGTGTGTTTTGATGAGTGCTACCTGTTGAACACACTAGGATACTGAGAGGGGGGGTGAATCAGTATCTAAACAAACTTCAACTTCTCTGGAGCAGATTAAAACCTAAGCATTACAGCATTCACATAAAAATGAAAGATTAACACAATGCACATCAACACATAACACTAGATATATGTGGAAAACCCAAGAAGGGAAAAACCATGGTGAGGATTAACTCACAATATATGAAGCTCAAAATAACAACTTTGTTTTAGGGCTACAACCTAAGGAAGCTACTACTCCTTGATAACTTTGGATTCAGGGTCACTCCCAAGGAAGCTACAACTCCCTAAAGACTTTGTTTTAGGGTCACTCCCAAGGAATCAACTACTCCCTGAATAGAGAACAAACTTAGAACATATTATAGTATGACAATCCTTCTACTGCCTGAAAACTGACATTGAAGTTCACACCTTTGATGATTGCAATTTTGCCTCTTCACACTTCCTTCTGATGATTGGATCAGTTAGACACACTCTACACTTGATCACTGTCATAGATATGTCTTCAAGATGAATCAGGACATCATCTACAACTTCTGCTCTTTCTCCTTCAGTCGCACATCATAATGCATTCATTCTGCTCTTTCTCCTTCAGTCGCACATCATAATGCATTCATTCTGCTCCTTATCTTACTTGCAAACCTTATCAATCACATTGCAATCACACCTCACCTAACTCAATTTGATTTACAATTTATACAAGATATTAGATTGATTACATTGCTAGAGACAACATGAAAAATACATTTACAAGTCAGCCAGACAACACACAACATGAAACATGTAGAGGACAAGTCCTAAACAAGACTACGCACTACACGAGCAGAAGACCCATGCCTTGTAGACACTAACACTTGCTTAACCAGGTCCAAAACATCCTTCATGGCAACAAACATCAAGGAATTACATCCGCATACTCCACTCATTTGAAAATAGGACACCCTTAAGCAAATACATATGAAACTTGAAGCATAATGGCCACATCAACTTGAAAACCTTGTGCGGTACTAGAAACAAGAAAGATCTTCATGAAACTCTTCCAAATGAGCCTATAGGACTCATACAACATCTCCAAATACTCTTGTACCTTTGTACATCAAATATTTTGTGCCATACATCTTCAACTATAAACTTTGAGAACAACAAGTCATCCGGAACACACTGCAACATACTGTCATTGAAAAATTGAGCTTGCGGACCACCAAGAAACTTGAAATTGCAAGGAAGGATATAATGCACATCCATAAACATGTCCACAAAATTGCAAAGGAAAAAATTCACATCCGAAGGAATGTGGAACATTCCAACAGGCCTTCAACACTACCTTACTTTGTTAGAACACATGTCGGTACTCTATCATGCATAACTTTCACAGTGGAAGGAAAAATGATATGAAACTTTAGAATTATCACCTTCACAATACCCTGAACATAGTTCTAGAACCACATAGCCATAACTACAAATGTGAAGGAATGCAGAGCATTCCATTACTATATAGAAAATGTCTTCTTTAGAACCAACACTATCTTCAAACTGTCAACTACAAAACATCCTTTCGGTGATTTGATCATCTTAGTGCTTCTAATTCCCATATTAATGCATCTTCTTGATGCTTCTAATTCCCATCTTAATATGTCTTCTTGATGCTTCTAATTCCCATTTTAATATAGCTCTAGACTCAACTTTGCATTGATCAAGGCATGACATCCAACCATGAACTTTAGTAACCTCATTATATTCAACATGACATCCAACCATGAACTGTATCTTCTCTACTAGATAGGACATGACATCCAACCATGAACTTCTAATTCCCATTTCAATGTATCTTCTTTAGGAACATGACATCCAACCATGAACGCCATCGCACATCCATGACAGTGTTCACATCAATGACAACCTTGTGACAGTGTTAACATCAATGAAAACCTTAGGAACCATATCTGTAACAATCTCCCCCTTTGGCATTAATGGAAACACATGAGCCTACACATTTCTCCTTCTTTGACATCAAGGACAAAGGGCAACTTCTTCTCTCTTAGGGCATAACTTCTTCTTGCAACAAACAGACTCCCCCTATGATATCAGCAACCAATACCCATTCCCCCTGAGAGGTAGCCACCATCAGTCTAGGAAAAAGATATAACATGAACCACTCCCTTTAGACAGATGCACCACTATGCATCTAGCAAGAAGGAGGGACAATTACCCCTAACCTCTGCTGAACATCCTCAAAAGTGTCATTTGCAATAGCCTTTGTGAAAATACCTGCAGTCTGATCTTTGTTGGAACATATTCAGACTTTACTTCCTTTTTTTGCAACCTTCTCTCTCAAAATGTGATACCTGATTGCTATATTCTTGGTTCTAAAATGCATCATTGGATTCTTGGAATATTGATAGCACTTGTATTGTCACATAAAATAGGAATAGGCTCATCATACAATACCTTGATATCCTTTAGGGTTTGCTTCATCCACAACATTTGTGTACAGTAGGATGCTGCTACAATATGCTCTACCTCTACAGTTGATAAGGACATTGAATCTTGCTTCTTACTCTGCCATGAAACCAATATACATCCTAAAAAGAAAGTACTGCCAATTGTACTCCTTCTATCATTAACACAACCAACGCAATCAACATCAGTGTAGGCACTCAAATCAAAGTCATTACCTCTTGGAAACCATAAGCCATTATCCAGAGTTCCTTTCAAGTATCTAAATATTATTTTCACCACCTTCTCATGTGTTTTCTTGGGATTGGCTTGATATCTGGAAACCACACTTACTGCATGCATAATATCAGGTCTAGAAGTAGTTAGGTACAACAATCCTCCAATCATAGATCTATAGGAAGTCTGATACACTTCTGGAGACTCATCATCCTTGCTCAAGTGATATCTAGTGGCCTGTTGGCAACTTGGCAAAAATCACTAAGAGAGAGACACTACTGGTAATTGTACATGATGTTTGAAGATGTCATTGATGGCAACAAGGAATAAGGTTGAGACAGAGTTTTTGATCTGATGAAAAAGACTTAGTCATTTTTGACTAAGTGTTGGTAGTATGCATGAGATAACGACAGAGTAGCAGTATAATGGATGACATTGGTCCACAGTTGAAGATTAGATAATGTGGTTCTGGTATGTTTTTTGCAGTCCTTTGATGATCCTGCATCTAAGTTTTTATCTTGTGATAAGTACCGAAAGCATACACTCAAACAAACTAAGTCTGAAAGAATAGAGTACATTATGATTCAAAGCAGAACACTCATTTGATTTGGTTCGCATTCCTCTGCTGTTACATATCTTGTTATGCAGTTTTGAGGTGTTGTAAACACTTATATGAAGTGTCTAAATCTAGAGTTTTAGGTTCTAAAGTCCACCGGAAAGATAGGTACAAGTTGTTGAGTATCGCTATAGTGTTTGACAATGTTTGACTGTGATAGGGTACATGTTCTTGGGGTCTGCATTTTGTCGCAAGAAGATATTTTTCTGGTGCAGGAGCACCCAATCTACAGGAGCCTCCATGAGGCATTAGCTATCTTAAAGTTGTTTTATGTTTTCAATGAAGTCCTAAATGGACATTAAATGTAATAAGGTCTGAATTGACCGTGCTTTGCTATTTTTAGATAGTTGGTTAAGAGTTTGTTAGAAAGTCTGTTAGTTTGTTAGGACAGCTGTAACTCCCAGCCACTAGGAGTCATTTTCTGTACTACCCCATGAGGGGATAAATATGTGAGATTTGATCGATCTCAGAACAAGGAAGAAGAACAGTGTTAGATCAGAAAGATTGTAAATCAATTTGGTGAAGGAATAAAAACAGTTTGTGTTCTAGTGTAATTGCAGGGGAAATCGTTCAGGGTCATTCCACTGGTGGATTTCTTTGAAATCAGTGGAATGACCCCCAGATCATTGAGTTTTATTTCTATTTTGTAGGTTTTTGCATTTTCCATGTGTTGTTTGGTTAAAATGGTTGCAGGGGAGGAATCGTGCATTTTATGCGTATATGCCAAATGTATGTGGTGAATATTTTATGAGTATCCCGCAGTTGCATATTAGGGTTTGCATAATTTGAAAGGAGTATTGGGATAACAAGTATGAAGTCCTACCGATGGCGAGTTGATGGTAGGCACATCGGCGTGAGGGAGCCCATTGGCGGAAGAAGTTTGGAAGTTGCCGACAGTTGAATGTCTTACCGAAGATAGAGCAGAGGATGTGCATCAGCGTAAAGTTGGACATTGGTGGAGGAGTTGAAAGTTAGGCCGATAGTCATAGTCTAGCCGATGGTGGAGTTGGTGTTCAGCATATCAGAGTGACAAAGGAGATCGGCAGGAGGCTTAAGGTGTTCGCTGATAGTGGAAGTCCCACCGATAGGCAGAGGAAGTAAAGGTGTGCCGACGGGAGGATGTGTTGCCGATGGACAAGTGAAGTGGAGCGTCGGGGTGAATCGGTGGAAGTCTTAGCGAAGGAAGACTCATCGGTGTAAGTTTACGCATCGGGAGACAGACAGAAAGTTACACTGACGGTGTAAGTCTGAGCGATGGGTTCTATTTCATCAGAGAGAGATGACTTGTCGGTGAAAGAATTTCTGAAGTGGCCGATAAGATAGGTCAAGCCGATAAGAAAGGAGAGGATCATTTCGGTGAGAAAATAGAGATATCTTGCCGATAGGAAAGTGAATACATATTTTGACATTGTATGGTCTTTATTGAAGGGGTTTGAAAGGAAATGAAGTATAAACCCCAGGTATGGTGGGTTTTAATGGGTTTTCACCCTATTTGTGAGCTTTGGCTGTGTTGCTCTGCTCATTTTCTTTGCGGTTCAAGAGGTATGATCCTTGATGGCTAAAGAGTCTCTAATACGAGTTTGAGCAAGTATTGTTATCCATAGTAAAAGTTTCAGTCTGATAGATGAACTGACCCAGTGGTAGTTTGAGTTGGAAGCTGACATGATAAGTTTGAATTGTATGCGGTAAGTTCTATTGTTGAGAACTTAATCCTAAGTGGTGGAATAATTGAGGCTGACATATGTGAATGTAATTCAAGTGTTGTTTGGGCCCGCTAGGAGTTTTGGTGAATGAATTTGGCCGATAGAGTACATAAGGTATGACTACATGCTACACCTTATTAGGCCGACCTAATATGAAGTTTTTAAGTGTTGCAGATATATATATATATATGGGATTGAATTTGGTGTTTGAATAATGTAAGGTGAATGTGAATGTATGTGTGATATACGAAGTGCAGTACAGGTGACAAGAGCAGAAGAAGAGAGATCTTGCTTAATGTAAAAGTAGAGCAGTGAAACAAAGCAGTTAAGATGAAGAGTTTTGAGACAGTGTTTTGAGCTTCATTGGAACTGTAACCATCCATGTGTAGATGCAATATGAGCAGTTCAACTTGGCAGTGAGCCATTCTTCCTTCTTTCTTTCTCTAGGAAGTGATCCTGTTGTGAAAGTGAGCCATTCTTGCAGTGAGCTTCTTTGGACAGTGAGCCCTAAGTAGTGAGCCCTAAGGCAATGAGCCTTCTTGTAATATGGTATTGTTATTACATAATATATTGTGAGCTAAAATTCACCGTGGTTTTTCCCAATTTTGGGTTTTCCTCGTAAAAATCCTGGTGTTCATGTGTGATGGATTGTGGTTGTTTCTTATATATTTAATTTGCTTTGTTATTGCATGCGGTAAATGGATTATTAGTTTAATAAGCAAGAGGTTTAATAGAGTACTGATTTATCCCCCTCTCAGTACTTTGGGTGTTCAACAATTGGTATTAGAGCTTGGTTCCTTGGAAGAAGCCTAATAGCTTGAGGAAGATCTTGGAGACTAAACACATGGCAGGTAAAAAATGTCCTACTCCTCTTGAAGAAATTGATTCAACTGAAAATGAAGAAGAATGCACACTTGTCAACAAAGAAGAACTCAAGCTTGCCCTTGAAGATCTTGAAAGGGTTGAAATAGAAAACAAGGATCTAAAAGATAATGTCAAGGAAGCAGATGAGTGCATCAAAAAATTGAGGGAGAAAAGTCAAGACGTTCAAAGAAAAATATAAGGAGTTTAATGAATAATTGATATCTGCAAATGATACCTTGAGTAATCTGAAAGTGGAAGTTGTAAAAAGAACAAAAGTAGAAGAAGACCTAAATCAATTGGTGAAAAGCAAAACTGAAGACTGCACAAAGCTTGAACAAGAAGTTGCAGATCTAAAAGCTGATTTGAAATAGGCATGGATTCAGGAAGATAAATTCAGAGTGAGTGCTGCCCGACTTGATAGAATACTTGCTAGTCGGAAGAGTCCTGATGATAAAGAAGGCTTGGAATTTGAGAAAGGTGAAAGTTCTAAAACTAGTCAAGAAAAGAATAATGAGATCAAGAAGGACAAAGACAAATAGATCCAGAATCAAAGGAACAGACCTAGAAGATCACCAGTTAGGCAACTAAATGCTCAAAGGTACCCTTCTTTCAATGGTTATTGTAATACATGCAATAAGTTTGGTCATAAGGCTACTTAATGTAGGAACAGAGTGAATCAAAATGTTCCATCATTCTCTAGTTGGTGTTTCACTTGCAACAAAGTAGGTCATAAAGCTAATGAATGCAAAAGTCAGATAAGGAATAGTTACAACAATAGTAGGAATGTTCAAACTTTCAAAGGTAACTGCTTTATATGTAAGAGGTTTGGTCATAAAGCTATTGAATGTAGAAGTCAGATAAGGAACAACTATAATAATGGAAGGAATGCTCAATCTTTCAATGGGAATTGTTTTGCATGCAATAGATTTGGACACAAGGATAACCAATGCAAATCAATAATGAATGGAAGGAATAATGGACAGAGGAATGTTGTATGCTTCAATCGCAACAGGCTTGGATATATTGCAAGATTCTGCAGAAGCAATAATATGAAGAAGGCAAATCAGGTAGAGATGAAGAAATCAGTACAAAAGGCAGATCTAGTAGAGATCAAGAAGGAGATGAATCAAATTTGGGTTAAGAAGGAAGTGCATGTAGTTAAGGATGAGTCCGCACCAGACTCTGGGAAGTAAATTGGGAGCTCTAGCTCAGGGGGAGCTTGATTGCAAAATCCTATCTCCCCAGCTAGATAAGTGGTGCTGACATCCAACACAAAGGTATAAGCTAGAAAACAAGAAAACATAGCTTTTGGAGAAGATTCCAGTAAAAAGAATCTAATGTGGTGGATTGCAGAGCAATTTAGATCGATTGTGAGTGGTAGAATAAGGGTTTGACAACTTTTTGAAAAAAACATTTATGACGATTGAATCTTGATGGAAAGAGGATATAAGGAATTCATTTGAAAGAAAATCCACTTTGCATTCAAACCCTCAAGCAACTAAAGAGATGTGAGAAGTGAGCTAAGGAGAATCCAAGTGTTTAGCGATTGATGCGAAGAAACCCTAACCGGAAACAAAAGGTATTTACAGCTATCTTTCTTAATTTTTTTTGTGTTGAATCTATAGAGATGTATACTCCTCAAGTAGTTGAGATAATAGAGAGGCCTCACCCTAAGTTCAAGAAACATCCCTTTAAATCATTAATGACTGATCCAGATGGCGCATTTTTTGAGGTTCAACATGGTGTTATGCATACAGAAGATGTTAGGGCATGCATACATGCAAACCTAGAGGAATTTGATCACATGAAAATAGGGAAATTGTACTTGGATGAGTTGACTACTAATAATATTGTGTTTAAAGAAGAATACAATGTTATGCATGAGAAGAACTTGGATACCTAATTAGATTTTCTGGTATTCTCAGATGATGCGTGGGTTAGATATGTTTTGAGCAGAATACATGATGAATTCTTTTGGCTTGATGTGCCCCACATGATAACAAAGGATGCTATCAAAGTAGTAACTGGAATGTGCTCTACTAGAAGGGTTCCAACCTTGACAACCATGAAGAACAATACAGTAATGCAGTTAACTGGTGTAAAATTTGTTAAGAGGGAACTAACTGTGAATGACATTGCAGATCTGACAGTTAGATTTGCATCAATGGTTATTGGGTACAAGGTCTATTTCTCCAACAGGGAGAACTCAACATCTGCAACAACCATATACATAGCATATGATATGGTCAAGAATAACACAAACTATGACCTATGTGAGTTGCTCTGGGAACAACTAATGGAGAACCTGAAAAGAATAAAGGAAACGAAATATCCCTTTAAGTATGGAACTCTGATCATTTGTCTGTTCTTCTATTTTCTGAGAGAGTTACCTGGTATGGAGAATATTAGTTGGCTTGGTCATGCACCTGTAGCTGATCAAATTTGAAATTATTTGCAGAGTTTGGGAAATGCTGACAAACAAAATGCATCTTTATGGGGTTATTTCAAGAATTTCCAAAAGAAAATGTAGGCCAGGGCTAGGATCCTTGAAAAGGTTGTGAAAAAGTATGAAAAGGATATTGTGTTCATGGTGGATAAGGACAAATGCCTCATGGAGGCTGTAGAACCTAGAATTATATGGGTCCCAGCCATGGGATACAAAGTCTTAGAGGAAGTGTTAACTGGTTTGGCAGATCTTATATTGAGCAAACCAAAAGACCCTAAGGAGGAAAGGTTTGACACATTTGAGGAACTATCTCTCAAATTTTATTTGGAGCAAAAACAACTGGAAATAAAGAAGAATGCAAGGAAAATGGAAGATGAGTTTGTCAAAAGCCAAGGATTCACAGATGAACAAATAAGTGAAGCAAGAGCAAAGGTAGAGGCATCCAAGGTTGCAAGTGCTTCGAAAGGGAAAACATCAAAAGCTCCTGAGAAGAAGAAAGAGGATAAAATTGAGAAAGAGAAGCATGCATCTAGCCCTGTAAGAAGAACAAGAGCCTCCACCTCTGTAGCTACTTCAAAGAGTTCTGGACTTTCTGTTGTAAAGACAAAGGGTGCAAGTACTGAGAAAGAGATAGCTAAGAAAAAGGCTGAGAAAGAAAAGACAAAGCTTGAAAAACAAGTACCGGTGAAGAAAAATGTAGAGAAGAAGAAAAGTAAGAAAACAAAGGCAACAAAAAGAGTGTATATGAGCCTGGGTGAAGGAGAAGAAGAAGAGGAAATAGAGACAGATGAGGAGATTGTAGCAAAATGGGAAAGAACAGAGGAAACCACTCCCGATAAAAAGGAGAAGCCCTCAGGAAAGACCAAGAAGAAGAAGGAAGATAAGAAGACTGAAAGTGAAGCAATGCTATCCTTGGAAACCTTAGTCAATGCATTTGCTCAGCATGGAAATTTGAAACCCATAGCTGAAATGTATGATGAAAGATCTGATGCAAATAAGGTAATTATTGAAACAACAGTTGTCAGATATATGTTTAATAAGGATTTAATTGAAATCATAGATCAATTACCGGATAGCCTAGCCAGCCTCATGACAACAAAGAAGGAAGGGGCTATGGCCAAAGATGTTGAGATAAGAGAATATGTCCTGTTGAGTCTTTGCAACAAGTGAACAAAGAGCCAAAGTCACAAAGATACTCAATGAAAGATTTAGAACAAATAAAAGAGTTAATACACTTATGACTGGTGACACTGAGATATGGGTAAAAGAAACAAAGGAGATAACCTTGAGCGTGTTGCATGAATTGCAAATCACAACTGTTGTAGACATTGATGGGGAAGAGCAAGTTAACAATGTTGTCACGTCTAATGCTGCCCTGGAAGTGAATGTTGACTAGAGCATGGAGCAAGGCACAATGACTCTGAAGAGTTCAAGAAAGGATGAAGAAATAAAAGAAACTGAAGAAGAGAAGAAGTTTGAAGAAGCAAAGATGACATCTGATGAAAAGGCATTTGAGGAACAAGAAGAGCAGAGAGAAGAGGAAAATAAACCAATGATGGACATTCCTACTCTGGAACTAGAAAGAAATGAACAAGAGCACAGTCAAGAACCTCCTCTGGAGAGTCAAGATGCTGAAATGTCTTAAGTTAAAATAAAAAGAGACACTACTGATTCATTAAGGGAATTTTTGTTAAAACAAAAGGAAGCACAAATTGCTGACACATCTAGACTATTGTAAGGTCAAATAAACTTAGCAACCATGTCTCCCCTACATAAATTAAAGTTGGGTACAATGTTCCAAGCAACTGCCAAGGAAGAAATAATAAAGTTTCACATGAAACACAGTGAGCTACTTGGTGAAGCAATAAACATGTTTGAGAAGATCATGCCCAGAGTTCAGAGAGATAGAATACTCACTCCCGTAACACAAATGAAAAAGCTTATGGAGTCTATGAATTCCCATTTTGAATCCTTTGAGCAAGCTACTGATAAAAAGGTAAGAGCTGAAATAGACACCAAGAGATTAGTTGTGCTAAAAGATAAAGCTTCTCAAGATAAATTTTTATTAGAAAAGAGTATAGAGTTTGTACAAACAACCATCAAAGAGGCCAGTAAAATCTATTAGATCTGTGTTACATGGCTTGAGAGAACAAAGGACATAAAGGACAAGATAAATGAATGGGAAGCCAAGATAATGGACATCTCCAAAACATATGATCTGGTAAAAGATGTTGTTGGCCAGAAAAGTGCAGAAGTGGAAACTATCCACTCTAATATACATAAGTTGAAAATGTATAGAGAGGTCACAAAGCAAAGAATGAGTCAGCTCAGGGAGGTTGTGAGCTTCAAAATTGCATCCATGGCCAGATTAGTAGTAGCTGCAGAGTAGACAAAGCAAATTTTTGAGGTCCCTGCTATGGTAAAGAAGGCAGAAGATCTGATATCTTAGATAAATGGACACATATTAGTTTTGAGTGATGTCAAGGTTAGATGGGATCAAGATGTGGCCCAACTAGGGAAGCTTTATTCAGATAATCTACCGGCAAAGTAGTAAGATGCTTTGATTTCATTTATATATATGCGGAGTATAGAAAAATAGTTTTGAAGTTTTGGTAACTTATCCTTGTATCATACACCTTTTCCATTGATGTGAAAGGGGGAGAATGAAGCATGTGAAAAACACTTGGAAAGTAAGAAGAGAAGCATGAAGTTAGGGGGAGTAGTGTGTAAAGAGTAAGGGGGAGTAGTATAACAATTTTTCACATCAAGTGTTGCCATCAATGCCAAAGGGGGAGATTGTTGGCAACTTGGCAAACATCACTAAGAGAGAGACACTACTGGTATGATGGTGAATGATTGTGCATGATGTTTGAAGATGTTGTCATTGATGGCAACAAGGAAAGGAATAAGGTTGAGACAAAGTTTTTGATCTGATGAAAAAGACTTAGTCATTTTTGACTAAGTGTTGGCAATATACAAGAGACAACGACATAGTAGTAGTATAATGGATGGCATTGGTCCACAGTTGAAGATTAGATAATGTGGTTCTGGTGTGTTGTTTGCAATCCTTTGATGATCCTATATCCATGTTTTTAGCTCCTGATAAGTACCAGAAGCATACACTCAAATAGACTAAGTCTGAAAGAATAGAATACATTATGATTCAGAGAAGAACACTCATTTGATTTGGTCCGCATTGCTCCACTATTGCATATCTTGTTATGCAGTTTTGAGTGCTGTAAACACTTATATGAAGTGTCTAAATCCAGAGTTTCAGGTTATGAAGTCCACCAGAAAGATAGGTACAAGCTGCTGAGTATCGCTACAATGTTTGACTGTGATAGGGCAAGTGTTCTTGGGGTCTGCATTTTGCCGCAAGAAGATATTTTGCTTTGCGGTTCTGCAGTTATGATCCTTGATGGCTAAAGAGTCTTTGATATGAGTTTGAGCAAGTATTGTGATCTGTAGTAAAAGTTTCAGTTTGATAGATGAACTGAACCAGTGGCAGTCTGAGTTGGAAGTTGACATGATAAGTTTGAATTGTATGCGGTAAGTTCTATTATTTAGAAGTTAATCCAAACTAGTAGAAAAATTGAGGCTGACATATGTGAATGTAATGCAAGTGTTTTTTGGGTCTGGTAGGAGTTTTGGTGAATGAATTTGGCCGACAGAGTACATAAGGTATGACTACAAGCTACACCTTATTAGGTTGACCTAATATGAAGTTTTTAAGTGTTACGGATATATATATGGGATTAAATTTGGTGTTTGAATTATGTAAGGTGAATGTGAATGTATGTGTGATATGTGAAGTGTAGTATAGGTGACAAGAGAGGAAGAAGAGAGATATTGCTTAATGTAAAAGAAGAGCAGTGAAATAGAGCAGTTAAGATGAAGAGTTTTGAGAAGTGTTTTGAGCTTCATTGGAACTGTAGCCATGCATGTGTAGATGCAATCTAAGCAGTTCAACCTGGCAGTGAGCCATTCTTCCTTCTTCTTTCTTTCTCTAGGCAGTGAGCCTGTTCTGATAGTGAGCCATTCTTACAGTGAGCATTTATTTTGGCAGTGAGCCTTCTTGTAATCCAATATTGTTATTACATAATATATTGTGAGCTAACACTCACCGTGGTTTTTCCTTGTTTTGGGTTTTCCATGTAAAAATCCTGGTGTTCATGTGTGATGGATTGCAGTTATTTCTTCTATGTTTAATTTGCTTTGTTATTGCATGCGGTAAATGGATTATTAGTTTAATAAGCAAGAGGTTTAATAAAGTGCTGATTCACCCCCTGTCACTACTTTGGGTGTTCAACATGACCATGTGAGTACTCACTGGTTTTGAATCCTCCATACCAAACTTCTTCAACAATTCTTTGACATACTTAGCTTGATAAATAAACACACCGTCATCTAGCTAAGTAATTTAAAGTCTAAGGAAGAAAGACATCCCACCAATCATAGACATCTCAAACTCTTTTTGTATCTCCTCTGTAAACCTCTTACACATATCATCATCTCCACCAAAGATGATGTCATCAACATATACTGCAACTATCAATATCATGTCTCCTTCTTCCTTGATGTAAAGATTTCTATCTGTAGTACCTTTCTTGAAGCCCTACTGAAGTAAGTACTTGTCCAACCTATCATACCAAGCTCTAGGTTCTTGCTTGAGACCATACAAAGATTTCTTGAGTCTACACACCATGTTTGGATCTTCTGATATCTGAAAACCATCTGGTTGCTCAATGTAAATCTCTTCCTCTAGATCACCATTCAAAAAAGCTGACTTAACATCCATCTGATATACTTTGAAGTTCTTATGAGCAACAAGGGCAAGAAACATTCTGATTGCCTCCATCCTGGCTACTAGAGAAAAAGTCTCCTCAAAATCAATGCCTTTAACTTAAGAGTAGCCCTTACATACAAACCTTGATTTGTTTCTGTTATGTAAGAAAAAGTGGGATTATAGGGTAAATAGCTAGATCCTCCTTTCACTACACACATTCAAGGACATTTAACCGAGTTGAATCACAACTTTCGCAATAGGATTCACCTACAGGTTGGTTGTCACTTGGAATGATAGGGAAATTCAGAAATTGTTGGTTAATGTATTAATTTAATGCTCAATTATGCTCAAAACCCTAATTGTGCAAAATCATAAATAAACAGACAAATTATGACAAATGCTCGCACACAAAGATAGCTAACAAAGATTAGTTACTGACCATTTTTTGAAGTTTAGGAATCTAAATAGTCGAGGGCTTTATGACTAGTGCCCAAGCCCAATGGAGTGTTTTCTTAAGGGACTTCCAGACTCCTTTCAACACTAATGATCACTGTTTTGTCTATTTCTAGCTCTGGAGATGTGGAGGGAACTATGACTAGTGCCCAAGCCCAAGGCATGATGTTCTTCAAGATGTCGAGACCTCTTCTGATGCTAATTGTCATTGTTTCAAAGATTTCTACTCTTGTAACCTCGGGGGGCTTTATGAATAGCACTCGGGCCCCGACAATGCAACAAAATGCTTCTTTCCATTAGATCTAGAATTCTTGTCTTCTGTAACCTTCCTCTGCAACTCCACTTTGTGAAATTCAACACCTGTAACCTGCAATCACAAGGAGTGTGGTTGGGGTTGTGGTGTTTAGGAGCTTGCCTCAGTTAAGCCTCGGAAGGACATTCAAGTCTTCCAAACACTATTGTCAGATAAAGAGTGTGTATCCTTATGGGGTAGAGACAAAACAAAATGATAAATGATTGATTCAAAGACAAATAGATATCACCTCAGAGGTGTAGCTCTCATGGATGAATGAAGCTCTTTCATGCCATGAGGAGATGGATTGATGAAGCCAAAATCTGCATACAAACACAATAACAACAGAAGACTGCTCTGTAGCACAATGAACACCTTGAATCACCTTAGCATAAGATCACAAGTTCACATTATCCATCTAGTTTTCAAATGAAGTCCTAAACATACTTATATATGCATTCCCACTGCAAATTTCATAATTCAAACTTAAGATGTCAGCATAGGACACCTCTAACGGTCACATAACTGACATTCAAATATGGGACCTACTTAAAATAGGGTAGGACTAGGGCACGAGCATCCAAGCCCCTGGTACCTAGTTTAGGGTAGGGTTAAAGATCACAATGTACCTCAAGCCCCATTTGACATGGGTTTCAAGCCATTTTATCTCAGGAGTTAGATTTAACATGCAAGATGAAAAACAATGGACCCAGGAGCTAAACTTAGGAGGTAAAAGTCCTAGGGGACATTTTACGACATAACAATTCCTTACAACTTCACCTTCTTCATTCAAATTGTTCCAGAACACCCACTTTGTTCCTATGACATTCTTGTTGGCTGGTCTGGGAACTAATTCCCATGTCTAATTCTTCTCTATCTAATCTAGTTCCTCTTCCATTGCTTTTATCCATCCATCATCTTTTATAGCATTAGCAAAGGTTTTGTGTTCTACTTTTGATAACAAACACAAGTTTACTTGCTCATGTGTCTTAGCAAACCTTCTCCTTGTCTACACACCTTCATTCTTATCTCCAATGATCTAATCTACTGAGTGGTTCTTTTGAACATACTTTGCTGGAGTCTTAGGCATCTACTCTGGCTCTTTTTCCTTTTCTTCTTTCACTTCTTCTTCTTCAATTTGAATGTCAGATCTAGAGTCCTCTAAATCTTGTGAGATCTGATACAAGTCTTCATCTACTTTGACATTTGTGCTTTCAATCATCTTTCCCAACCTCTTGTTGTAGCATCTATAGGCCTTGCTTCTGGTTGAGTAACCAAGAAAGATCCCTTCATCACTTCTTGAATCAAACTTTTCTAGGTCTTCTTCATCTCTTCTGATATAACATTTTCTACCAAAGATCTTGAAGTATCTGATAGTGGGAGGTCTTCCATACCATAGTTCATAAGGGGTCTTAGTGCTGTTGACCCTCAGTTGCACCCTGTTAATTAGATAGACAGTAGTGTGAACTACTTCCTTCCAGTACATATCAGGCAAATCTGCATCTTTCAACATTGCCCTTGACATCTCTTACATAGTCCTCTTCTTCCTTTCAACCACCCCATTTAGCTGAGGGGTCCTAGGAGCTTCTAGATGTCTCCTAATACCACGATCTTCACAAAACCTTTCAAATACATTTGAAGTAAACTCACCTCCTCTATCAGACCTTAAAAATTTGATCTTAGCATCCATTTCATTTTCAACCACAGCTTTTAAGACCTTAAATTTATCAAGGGCATCTAATTTTTCTCCTAAGAAAGTAACCCAAGTCATTCTAGAATAATCATCAATGAGTAACATAAAATACCTCTCACCTTTTTGACCTTTTACTCTTGTAGGGCCATATAGATCAGTGTGAATCAGCTCCAATGGCATTGAAGAAGAATACTCCTTACTTTTGAAACTTTTCTTTGTCTACTTTCCCATTTGACATTCCTTGCATACTGTGTTTGCAGGCTTGATTATCTTGGGCATGTCTCTCACTGCATGAGTAGAGCTGATCCTTACCATATTATCAAAATTGTTGTGTCCCTTTCTTTTGTACCACAACCAACACTCACTAGATTGAGCCAACAAACATGTTCTTCCATTTACCTCCTTCAAATGATAGATATCACCATATGACTTGATACCTTCTGCAACTAGTTTTCCAGACCCTGCCTTCTTGATTTCACATCCTTTAGCATGAAAAGTGAGATTGTAACCTTTTCTGCACATTTGACTGACATTGAGAAGATTGTGATTAAGTCCTTTGACATAGAGGACATCCTCAGTCCTATTCTTCCCATCAATAGTTATAGCACCCTTCCCACGGATTTGTGTTGACTCATCACCACCAAACTTGACAGCTCCACCATCCCACTTCTCAAGGCTGATAAACTTCTCCTTGTCACTAGTCATATGATTTGAGCAACCACTATCAATTACCCAAGCCTTGGCTTCTTCTTTTGCATGAAAGGCAGTCCATACAACCATTGATCTATCATTATTTTGGTCTGTTTGCAAGGCATTAGTCTTCTCACATTTTCCAACATCATCCTTGTTGTCACCAATACTCAAGGCCATGAAAAGTGCTTCATCATTTGAATCATCATGATCCTCATCTTCTAAAGAACAACTACTCTTTATGGAATACATGCTTCTTTTGAACTTGTCTCTCTTGTTACTACCCCTTGATTCTTTAAAGGGACATTTAGAAGCAAAGTGATCAACCTTTCCACAATTGAAATATTTGAAGGGTAACTTACCTTTGTATTTGCCAGTGCCTTTCTTCAGTCTTCTCACAAAATTTGCTTCAACTTCATCAGAGCTCTCATCTTCATCAAAAATTTCACCCTTTGTCTTCATACTGACTTTGAAAGAAGCTTCTTTCTTTGGAGCATCACTGCCAAATTCTCTCATTTCAAAAGCAGTAAGGGTACCAAATAATTTGTCTACAGTGTATGTATCCAAGTCCGCATTCTCCTCAATAGCAGATACCTTATGATTGTAATATTTGGGGAGAGATCTTAGAACCTTCTTCACAATTTCATTCTCTTCCACTTTACCACCAAAACCTATGATACCATTGACCACTTCATTCACCCGGAGCATATATCCAACAATGTCTTCATCCTCTGTCATCTTTAGGGTCTCAAATTTGCTTTTGAAGATCTACATCTTTGCTTGCTTTACTTTCTTATCTCCTTCATAAATGGTTTCAAGTTTAACCCAAACTTCTTTAGCAGAATTGCAACTCATTGCCTTTGAAATTTCTGAATCAGCTAACCCACTCATGATAGCAAACTTTGCCTTGGCATTGTTATCATATTCCTTAACTTCATCTGGATCTATAGGGGTAGTAGCAGGAGTTGTGTAACCAGTCTTGATAGAGTCCCAAAGTCCACACCCTAAAGAATTGATATAGGCTTCCATCCTTAGCTTCTAAAAAGCATAATTTATTCCATCAAACCTTGGTATCTTTCTGGATCCACTATGTGCCATCCTGCACCTTCCTCAAGTGGTTATGTTTCCTTCAGAGGAAATTGGATTTGATACCAATTGTTGAACACACCATGATACTGAGAGGGGGGGTGAATCAGTATCTAAACAAACTTCAACTTCTCTAGAGCAAATTAAAACTTAAGCATTACAACATTCACATAAACATGAAAGATTAACACAATCCACATCAACACATAACACCAGATATATGTAGAAAACCCAAGAAGGGAAAAACTATGGTGAGGATTAACTCACAATATATGAAGCTCAAAATAACAACTTTGTTTTAGGGCTACAACCCAAGGAAGCTACTACTCCCTGATAACTTTAATTTAGGGTCACTCCCAAGGAAGCTACAACTCCTTGAAGACTTTGTTTTAAGGTCACTCCCAAGGAAGCAACTACTCCCTGAATAGAGAACAAACTCATAACAAATTATAGTATGACAGTCCTTCTACTGCCTAAAAGCTGACATCGAAGTTCACACCTTTGATGATTACAACTCTGCCTCTTCACACTTCCTTCTGATGATCAGGTCAGTTAGGCACACTCTACACTTGATCACTATCACAGATATGTCTTCAAGATTAATCAGGACAGCATCTACGACTTCTTCTCTTTCTCCTTCAGTCATACATCATAATACATTCATTCTGCTCCTTATCTTACTTGCGAACCTTATCAATCACATTGCAATCACACCTCACCTAACTAAATTTGATTTACAATTTATACATGATATTGTTGAAATGCACCAGACAACTAAAGGGGGGGGTGAATTAGTTGTCTCCAAAACTTTGACCACTTATGAACATTAACACATCAAACACTTGTTCACTGTTATTCAGATTTAATCATGAAAGCATGAAATAAGAAACTCAACATAACAACATCATCAACACATGAGACACCAGATTTTTTACGTGGAAAACTCTAAAAGGGAAAAACCACGGTGGGTGTTAGCCCACATAAATATATATGTTATAACAATACCAAAAAATAGAGGCTCACTGCCCAATATGCTCACTACAAATGTTGAGGTTCACTGCCAAGGGTTGGTGAACTGATTTAATAGCATCTACTCCATGCCTGGGTTCAGTTCCATTGAAGCTCAGCATAACTCCTCTGCTCTACTCTTTTTACACATTTTCACTTATCTTCACATTTTCGCACAAGGACATCTTTTTCACAACTACATTACATGTTTTTATACAACTCATCAACCTTGGAATGTACATCAAGGTCGGCATTACATTCATCAACCATTGGAACAATCTCCAAGGTTGACATTACAAACATACATAGAAATAGGTTTGGACCTAAACAAAATTTGCTAAGGTAAAGATGTATGCGGATCAAGTTATGCCTTAGCTAGGACTCAAATGCAATCTTCCATGCCATAACACACTTCCACAATCTTCTATGCAACTCCGCAAGTAGTGAAAACAACCAAGTTGACAAAGACTAGTGTTAGCACTAAGTCTTCTAAGAACAGTCTTCATCCACGATCTAAATTTCTCTTTATGGACCAATCCAAAGGTAGGAACATGATAAGGAGACATCCACAAGCACATTTTAATCACCAGGAACAACCGCATAATCTCTAACCACTTTGTCAAGAAGATTCTTCAAACTGGGGCACATGAACAACACTGTCAGCTACTGTCATAAGGAAAAGATCGCTTGCAGACCACCAAATCATGAACCATTGGAGTTGAAGGTACTTATCATCATTGTAAACTTGATTCTAGAACCGTAGACTTAAATACTTAATTGCGGAGGAATGTGGAGCATAATACATTCTCCCTGTCATCACCAAATATACAAAAAAAAGTAGTTTTCACTCTAGTGAACATAACTCACTCAAATCTTAGTACCAGAGGCTCAAACTTGGAACATAGCATCTTCAGACATGCATCTAAATAACTTCCAATTTGTAGATAAGGATATTCATTCTACAAGAAATGCAGAGCAATCTACTGGACTGTTCTGCTGTATCAGGAATACTTATTTTCTTCAACACTTAACTTATTATAAGCAAGCATCAAAACAAGAGCATAGTTGGCACCAATGATAACACAGATATGTTGACATTAATGACAACACCAGTTAGGCACATACTTACAATATTCTCCCCCTTTGTCATTGATGGCAACATATGATGTGAAAAACTGTAATGACCATCAAGACAAGATACTCCTCCTTTCTCTTCACACATCTGCACTCTTTCTCACCCTGAGTTTTTTACATGATTTCTCTCCCCCTTTGACATCAATGGAAAAGGGCACATAATTGCACTCTGCTGCTATGATTAGATTGCTCTTTCATGATTGCTTTAACACTTACTGCTCTTTGTCAAGAACACATATTAGGAACACTTGATACTCCCCCTGAGATGTAGCCCTCAAAGCATCAATCCAGATCAAAGAATGAGGCTTTGGACATCACTGGAATGATGCATTCTTATGCATCTTAGTTCAGAGTAGGAGGGGTAATAACCCCTAACTTTTCTCTAAGATACTCAAAGGTATCCTTAGGCAGAGGCTTAGTGAATATGTCTGCAATCTAATCCTTTGTGGACACATATTCCATCTTTACTTCATTCTCTGTCACCTTTTCTCTCAAAAAGTGATACCTTATTGATATGTGCTTTGTTCTTGAGTGCATCACTAGATTCTTTGAAATGTTTATGGCACTTGTATTGTCACAAAAGATTGCAATTGGATCTTCATACACAACTCTTATGTCCTTTAAAGTATGCTTCATCCATAATACTTGAGTACGATAACATGCTGCTGCAATATACTCTGCTTCTACAGTAGACAAGGAGATTGAGTCTTTCTTTTTGCTCAGCCATGAAACCAATCTATTTCCCAAGAAGAAGGCACCTCCACTTGTACCTTTTCTATCATCAACATCTCTGCCCCAATCTGCATCTATATAAGCACTGAGAGTGAACTCCTTATCCGTTAGATACCATAAGCCATGGTCTAATGTGCCTTTCAAATACCTTAGGATTCTTTTGACTGCCATCACATGTGATTCTCTAAGATCTTCTTGAAATCTTGCCACAAGACATACTACATACATTATATCAGGTCTGGTTTGAGTTAGATAAAGTAATCCTCGAATCGTGGATCTGCACCTTTTCTGATCAGTCTTAGGTGATTCATCATTTTTACTTAACTTGCAACTAGTCACCATGAGAGTACATACTGGTTTGGAGTCTTCCATCCTAAACTTCTTCAACAACTCTTTCACATACTTAGGTTGAGAGATGAAGATTCCTTTATTTGATTGAGTAATTTGCAAACCTAAAAAGAAATACATTTCACCAAACATAGACATCTCAAACTCATTTTGCATTTCTCCAACAAACTTCATGCACATACCTTCATTCCCTCCAAAGAAAATGTCATCAACAAAGACTACAACAATCAGGATTTGATTATCATTAATTTTGAACTAGAGATTGCTGTCTGCAGTGCCTTTACTGAACCCTAATTGCAAAAAATACTTGTCTAACCTTGCATACTAGGCTCTAGGGGCTTGTTTTAGTCCATACAAGGCCTTCTTCAATCTGCACACTATGTCATCTTAGTTTGATAACTTAAATCCCTATGGTTGTTCAATGTAGACTTCTTCCAATTCACCATTCAGGAATGCAAACTTAACATCCATCTGATACACTTTGAAATCTTTGAATGTTGCAAATGCCAAAAACATTCTAATTGATTCAATTCTTGCCACCAGAGTATAGGTCTCCTCAAAGTCTATCCCTTCAAGCTGAGAATATCCTTTGCATACTAGTCTTGCTTTATTTCTAACTACTTCTCCATTCTCATTCAACTTATTCCTAACCCATTTAGTTCCAATCACATTCTTATTAGCAAGTATAGGGACCAATTCCCAAGTTTGATTCTTTTCTATCTACATCAGTTCTTCTTCCATGACTTTTACCCAATTTTCATCATTGCAGGCTTCATTCATAGTTTTTGGTTCAACTTTTGAAAGCAAATAGTAATTCACTGTTCTTCTGCAACTCGTTTCCTTGCCAACACCCCTTTGTTTTTGTCACCTATAATCTGATCTTCAGAATGATTTATCCTTACATACCTTAGAGTCTTAACAACACTTTTCGGAGCCTCTTCTTCATCCTGACTGTCTTCTTGCTCAACTTTTTCTTCATCCACTATAGTCACAGGTTCATATGGTTCACAACAACTCAAATCTAATATTCTTTCCTTGACTTCATCCACCTTCACATTAGCACTCTCAACAATCTTATTCAATCTCTTATTGTAGCACTAGTAGGCCTTACTTTTGGTAGAGTAACCAAGAAAAATTCCTTCATCACATCTAGCATCAAACTTTCCTAGTTCTTCATCTCTTCTGATATAACACTTGCTTCCAAAAACTTTGAAATACCTCATTGTAGGAACTTTTCCATACCATAATTCAAAAGGAGTTTTAGAGATGTTACCTTTGACTTGAACTCTATTTAGGATGTGTTGAAATACACTGGACAACTGAGAGGGGGGGGTGAATTAGTTGTCACAAAAAAATAGCTTTATATGAACATCAAACCATCAACAACTTAATTGCTTATAATCAGATTTAATCAAGAAAGCATGAAACCATAAGCTTAATCACAAACACACATCCAACACAATAGACACCAGATTTTTTATGTGGAAAACCCTAAAAGGGAAAAACCACGGTGGGTGTTAGCCCACATAAATATATGAGTTATAACAATACCAAAAAATAGAGGCTCACTGCCTACAGGGCTCACGACCCAAATTGCTCATTGCAAAGAATGACTCACTACCAAAGGGGTGGCTCACTGCCAAGGGGTGAACTGATTAAGTAGCATCTACTCCATGCCAGGTTTTAGTTCCATTGAAGCACAATATAACTTTTCTACTCTGCTCTTTCACACCTTCACACTTATCTCTTCATATTCACACTCACACACTTTTTCACAACTCTATTACATGCTTTTATATAATTCATCAACCTTGGAATGTAAATCAAGGTCGACATTACATTCATCAACCATTGGAACATTCTCCAAGGTTGGTATTACAAAACACACACAGAAATAGGTCTAGACCGATTACAAAATTTAACTAAGGAAAGATGTAGAGAAGTATGATGAACATGCCACACCTTAGCTAGGACTTAAACGCAATCCTTCATGCCACAACATGCTTCTACAATCTTCAATGCATCTCTGCAAATAGTGAAAATGACAAAGTCGGCCAAGATTGGAGTTAACACTAGGTTTTCTAAGAACATTCTTCTTTCACGATCCACACTTCTCTTTACAGACCAATCCAAAGGTAGGAACACAATCAGGAGACATCCATAAGCACATTGTAATCACCAGGAACAACCACACGATCTCTAACCACTCTATCAAGAAGATTCCTCAAACTGGAGCACAAGAACAACACTGTCAACTATTGTCATAAAGAAAGGATAGCTTGTGGACTACCAAATCATGAACCATTGGAGTTGAAGGCACTTAACATTATCTCAGGCTTATGTCTGGAACCACAGATCAAAATACTTCAATGCGGAGGAATGCAGAGCATAACACTTTCTCCCTATCTTTGCCAAACATATAGAAAAAGCTATTTTCACTTTGTTGAACATAACTCACTCAATCCTTCATATCGGAGGCTCAAAATCAGAACATAGCATCTTCAGATGGACTTCTAAATAACTTCCAATCCACAGATAAAGTTATTCATTCTACAGAAAATGCAAAGCATTCTTCTGGACTGTTCTTCTGTATGCAATACACTATTTCCACTGCAACTCACTGTTTCTAACAGAGAAGTTAATTTTCTCAATATCCTCAACATCAAGATTACTTACATCAGTAAATACAAAGCATCTTACTCATTACAAGCAAACAACAAGATAGGAGCACAGTTGACACCAATGACAACACAAATATGTTGACATCAATGACAACATCGATTAGGCACATACTTGCAATAGGATGTACATAGCAGTATGTATGGCTTCTCTCTAGTATACTTCTAGTAGGTCAGCTTCCTTTAGCATAGTCCTAGCAGCCTCTTGAACTATCCTGTTCTTTCTTTCAACAACTCCATTCTACTGAGGAGTTCTAGGTGCAGACAACTATCTTTTTATCCCTTGTTCTTCACAGAAAATCATGAATTCATTTGATGTGAACTCACCTCCTCTATCAGACCTTAAGCATTTGATCCTCAACTCCAACTCATTTTCAACCATTGCCTTGAAAACTTTGAAATTGTCTAAGGCTTCATATTTTTCTTTTAGAAAAGTGACCCAAGTCATTCTAGAATAGCCATCAATAAGCAACATAAAATACTTATCACCTTGCAGACTTCTAGTTCCTATGGGACCACACAAATCTGTATGTACCAACTCCAGCAATCTAGCAGAAAATTATTCTTTGCTTTTGAAACTTGTTTTTGTTTGTTTCCCAAATTGACACTCCTTGCAAATGGTGTTGGCTGACTTTACAAGTTTAGGCATATCTCTTACAGCCTATACAGAACTTATCTTCACCAAATTGTCAAAATTGATATGACACATCCTTCTATGCCACAACCAACTCTCATCTGTCTGAGCCAATAAATAATAATCATTATTTCCTCTTAATTGGTAAATGTTACCTCTGGTCTTCTTACCGATAGCAATCACTGTTCCAGAGCTTTCCATGATCTTGCATCCATTGTATTTGAATCTCAAATCATAACCTTTATCACACATCTGACCAACACTCAAAAGATTATGCTTCAAACCCTTCACATATAGGACATTATCAATGTTGTGCTTTCCGTCAAAAGAAATAGATCCTTTTCCACAAATCTTACCAACTGCGTTATCTCCAAACCTAACCAATCCTCCATCATACTTTTCCAAACTCAAACTTTTGTCACTGGTCATGTGATGAGAGCATCCACTATCAATAATCCATTCATCCTTATCTTTTTCAACCTGAATAGCCAAAGCACTTTCTTCCGCTAGTTTTTCTTCCTTCACACAGCTAGTAGGATTAGTAGACACAGGTTCTTTAATTGCAATAAACAAGCATTCATTTGCACTAGTACTAGCATCATTAGATTCATCATCTGTCACACCTTCATCATCAAGATCTCTAACATAGTAGCATCTCTTTGGAACCCTAGGTCTGCTCTCAAATCTTTTTCTATTTCTTTCAATTCTCTCAGGACATCTAGAAGCATAGTGACCAACCTTACCACATGTAAAACATTTGAAAGGTAATTTTCCTTTGAACTTACCAGAACCTCTTTGTAGTCTATCAACAAAGTTGGCTTCAATTTCATCAAGTTCATCATTAGGTTCTACCTTGTACTTCTTTGCTCTGGAGATCTTCTCTGAATTACTGGCTTTGAAAGTAGTTTCAACTTTTAGTAGGGCATCGCCAAACTCTCTCATCTCAAAGGCTATAAGATTTCCAAGCAACTGATCCTTAGTGACATCTTGCACTATCATTACTTCTTCAATTGCAGCTACCTTGTGACTGTAGGACTTAGGTAGTGACCTAAGAATTTTCATCGCAACTTCCTTCTCATTAATAGTTCCTCCCATACCTTTTATTCCATTGACAATTTCATCAACCTTTTGCATGAAGGCAGTTATGTTTTCATCTTTGTTCATTTTTAAGCCCTCATATTTCACTTTTAGGCCCTGCAATTTGGCACTCTTTACATAATCATCTCCTTCATATAGTTTTTCCAGCTTTTCCCAGACTTCATGAGCAGATTCCAAATCCATGACCTTTATCAACTTAGTCTTAGACAAGGCACTCAATAGAGCATCTCTAGATTTTATGTTTAACTCATATTCTTTGATTTCATCTTTAGTTTGCAAACCATTTTGAGGCAAGGTATACTTTGTCTCTGTCGCTTTCTACACTTTATAAACAAGACAAAGGAGGTGGATTTTCATCCGTACCTTCTAGAGAGTGTAATTCATTCCATCAAACTGCGGAGCTTCGTTCTTATAAGACATCCTAGATCTTCCTCAAGGGGTTAGGCTTTCTTCCAAGGAACTTGGCTTTGATACCAATTGTTGAAATGCACCAGACAATTGAGAGGGGGGGGTGAATCAGTTGTCTCCAAAACTTTGACCACTTATGAACATTAACACATCAAACACTTGTTCACTGTTATTTAGATTTAATCATGAAAGCATGAAATAAGAAAATCAACGTAACAACATCATCAACACATGAGACACCATATTTTTTACGTGGAAAACCCTAAAAGGGAAAAACTACGGTGGGTGTTAGCCCACAAAAATATATATGTTATAACAATATTGAAAAATAGAGGCTCACTACCTTAGGGCTCATTGCCAAGTTCAACTCACTGCCAAGGAGTGGCTCACTGCCAAGGGGTGGCTCACTGATTTGATAGTATCTACTCCATGCCTTGGTTCAGTTCCATTGAAGCTTAGTATAACTCCTCTGCTCTACTCTTTTTACACCTTTTCACTTATCTTCACATTTTCACACAAGGACATCTATTTCACAACTACATTACATGTTTTTATACAACTCATCAACCTTGGAATGTACATCAAGGTCGGCATTACATTCATCAACCATTGGAACAATCTCCAAGGTCAGCATTACAAACATACATAGAAATAGGTCTAGACCTAAACAAAATTTGCTAAGGTAAAGATGTATGTGGATCAAGTTATGCCTTAGCTGGGACTCAAATGCAATCTTCCATGCCACATCACACTTCCACAATATTCTATGCAACTCTGCAAGTAGTGAAAACAACCAAGTCGGCCAAGACTAGTGTTAGCACTAAGTCTTCTAAGAACAATCTTCCTCCATGATCCAAATTTCTCTTTACAGACCAATCCAAAGGTAGGAATGCAATCAAGAGACATCCACAAGCACATTTTAAGCACCAGGAACAACCGCATAATCCCTAACCACTAAGTCAAGAAGATTCTTCAAACTAGAGCACATGAATAACACTGTCAGCTACTGTCATAAGGAAAAGATCACTTACAGACCATCAAATCATGAACCATTGGAGTTGAAGGTACTTATCATAATTACAAACTTGATTCTAGAACCACAGACTTAAATACCTAATTACAGAGGAATGCAAAGCATAATACATTCTCCGTGTCATCACCAAATATACAGAAAAAGCAATTTTCACTCTGGTGAACATAATTCACTCAAATCTTCATATTGGAGGCTCAAACTTGGAACATAGCATCTTCAGACAAGCATCTAAATAAATTCCAATCCATAAACAAGGATATTCATTCTACAAGAAATGCAGAGCAATCTATTGGACTGTTTTGTTGTATTAGGAATACTTATTTTCATCAACACTTAACTTATTACAAGCAAGCATCAAAACAAGAGCACAATTGACACCAATGACAACACCGGTTAGGCACATACTTGCAACATATATTACATTAATTACATTGTTTTTCGGCCAGAGACAACATGAAAAATACATTTATAAGTCAACCAGAAAACACACATGTAATGTGTAGAGGACAAGTCCTAAACAAGACTACATGCTACACTAGTAGAAGACCCATGCCTTCCAGACACCAACACTTGCTTAAATAGGTCCAAAACATCCTTCACATCAACAAACATCAAGGAATTACATCCTCACACTCCACTCATTTGAAAGTAGGACAACCTTAAACAAAGACATATGAAACTTGAAGCACAATGGCCTCAGCAACTTGAAAACCTTGTGCGGTACTGGAAACAAGAAATATATTCACAAAACTCTTCTAGATGAGCCAACAGGACTTGTATAGCATCTCCAAACACTCCTTTACCTCCACACATCAAAGATTTTATGCCATACATCTTCAACCATAAACTCTGAGAGCAACAAGTCATCCAAAACATATTGCAATATAGTGTCATTGAAAATCTGAGCTTGCAGACCACCAAGAAACTTGAAATTGCAAGAAAGCATATAATGCACATCCTTAAGCATGTCCAAAAAATTGTAAAGGCAAACATTCACATCTGGAGGAATGCAGAACATTCCAATAGGCCTTCAACACTACCTTACTCTGTTAGAACACATGTTGGTGCTCTATCATGCATAACTTTCACAACTGAAGGAAAAATGATCTAAAACTTGGGAATTATCACCTTCAAATCACCTTGAACATAGTTCCAAAACCGCATAGCCATAACTGCAAATGCAGAGGAATGCAGCTTGCATTTCATTATTGTATAGAAAATGTCTTCTTTAGAACCAACACTGTCTTCAAATTGTCAATTGTGAAACATCCTTCTAGTGATCTGATCATCTTAGTGCTTCTAATTCCCATATTAATGTATCTTCTTGATGCTTCTAATTCCCATCTTAATATGTCTTCTTGATGCTTCTAATTCCCATCTTAATATAACTTCATACTCAACTCTGCATTGATCAAGGCATGACATCCAACCATGAACTTCAGTAACCTCATTATATTCAACATGACATCCAACCATGAACTGTATCTTCCATGCTAGATAAGACATGACATCCAACCGTGAACTTTAAATTCCCATCTCAATGTATCTTCTTTAGGAACATGACATCCAACCATGAACACCATCACACATCCATGACAGTGTTGACATCAATGACAACCTTGTGACAGTGTTGACATCAATGATAACCTTAGGAACCATATGTGTAACACTACCCGCTACTCATCATCCCCCCCGAGCTTAAGGATTTGCAGGTCCTCCTGCACTATTCAAATCCTAGATTTGTTTATCTTGTACAACCTTCAGAGATGTCATATTCTTGTTCATAGGTTGTCCAAGTTTTCTTGTTGGTATCAACATTTCCTCTGAATTCCTCAATTTACTTTATCCATACCTGAAATCTTGTATCTTCCAGCTGTTCAACCCACATAGACAGGGGCTCAATGATCAAGGGTGGTCTGAAGTGCCCCGTATCCATTCTTGTTTATATTTATCTATCATTTTGACTACAACCCTTGCCTTCCTCATAAACCATTTAAGGTTAACTAGAGATATTAGGTCCCTCATTTTCTGCTCCTTAGTTAAGTTATTCCACCTTCTTTTGCAAATTGTCATAATTTGGTTAGTTGAGGAGTGCATGAACATTCCAAACTCTATAACACATTCTTGTAAATGCTACTGATTTAGGGACAATATCTTGGCTATGGGAGAATAGACTGCTAACCTGAACTAAATTTCAAAATCCATTCGATTTGGGCATTCTCTTCAAAGGAATAGGCCTATTTTTTCCACTTTTACTGTATATGCCTCCATTCTCTCATGCCAGATTTGGTGGTTTTTCATTAAGTACTTGAATGCCCTTCACTAAAATTTCCCTACAAAGAGACCTTCAACCTCCATAGTCTGGACCTTCTTTCTTTTAGTAGGCTGTTTAGGCCTGTCCTGCTTCTTTTCAGTAGTCTTCATCTAAGCTAAGGTCGCAGATGCAACTCTTCTTCCTGTGGATATTGTTTGTGTAGATTTGGAGGGCTGCAGTGCATTTACAATAGCAAATGTGGACCTACTGGTCCTTCTTGGCCCTTGAGTAGCTGGCGGATTGACAGGAGCTTGTTATGGAACCTTCGCAGGGGTTTTTGATGTAGATTTTGATGAAATACCCCACTTCTCATGTAACTCATCTTTATGCTTCTTAAGGTGCTCCTCCACACTTTTCTTATGCATCTTGTTCATTATTTCATCATATGCTCCAAATCTCTTAGCATTTGTGTCTTTAGGTTTGCTGAGAAAAATATCAGTATAGGTCTTGATTTCTTCTGTTGATACCTCATATGGAAGTCTAGGAATCCAAGTAGTCCTAGGCTCAACTGCTTCCATGTAGGTATAATACTTATCAACCAAAAAGGTGATTTGACCTTCATATTGCCTTACAACATTAGCTGGGATTCTATCTCTGGAATGCATGTTGGTTTGCAAGTTTTTGAAGAAACCCCAGTACATTGTTTTATAGTGATTTGGATCAATGAAACCTCTTATACGACTCTTAATTTGAGAGGCAACATGGACATGTTGTTGTCAGACCTTTCCTCTAAAACTAGGAAATTCATTCATAAAGTAAAAAGAAAGGCAGATGATCAAGGTAACATACCTGAAATTGTAGCCAGTCTCCTTTGTTATTCTCACATTCTCCAAGAGTTCTTCTCTTATGACCACACAGAGGTCATAGTCTTTTTCTTAACCATCTAGTAAGTAGTGTGAATTGTTGTACTAGTGGCAGATCCCTCTTTGTTTGTGAAGTAGACTTTTTATGCAATCCCTATTACAGCATATCTAACACTTGGGTCAATTATATCATTTACAGTCAGGGTCCTCTTATCAAATTTAGCACCTGTCAATTCAGTGACCTCATTTTTGATAGATTTCATCACCGGTATAGATCCAGTGGAGCATAGTCTAGTGATTGCCCTAATTGCATCCTTAGTGATCCTATAGGGCTTATCAATATACAAGAATTCTTCTCAAAATGTATCTCACCCATTCATTCTCATCACAAAAATCAGGGAAATCCTTCCATATGTCTAGTTTCTTAGCCCCCACATTGGCATATTTTGGTTTTTAGACAACATCATCATCCAGGAGTTGATCTCTAAGCTCCTCAAACTTTACATGGTTAATCTCATCCAACTTTCAGTGAATGAAAAACCTAATATCTTCTATGTATACAACATATGCCAGAATGTTTGAAAGTGCCCCATCCTTATCTACCTCCATTGCTTTGAAAGGAAATTTCTTATACTTAGGTCTTGGTTTTTTAGTGACATCAACTAGCTGCACAGTCACCATCTCAAACTTCTTTGAATTTGGAAACTAGGGTTTTAGGAAAGTGTAGTTCTGATAAATACTTTTGTTTTTTAATCGCTAGGGTTTCAAATTCGCCAAGTGCTTTGAATTCCTTCTTCACTTCTCAACTCTAGATGCAAGTGCTTTGATTTTGAATGATCTTGAATTGTGCAAATGAAACATAAATAGATTTTCATTTTCCTTAACTTTCCATAATTAATGCACCTTTATCTAGTTTGGTGAACTATTATCAGAGTGCTCTATAAGTCAATAGAGACTCAAATCTATTCCACAATCCTCTACATCTTATGCTTTTGTTCTAGAAATTTGGGGGAAAGAAACTATCTTCCCTTATTAATAGCCTCATATGTCAATTTCAGGTCAATTCATCTAGCTTCCACTATAGAAGCCATAAGCATTCAAGGGGAAATAATAGATATGCACTGGTTAGCTCCCCCTGACCCCATGTCTTTCCTCAATCAGCAATGAAGTCTTCTACACTAGGCAGAACCACGAATTCCCCCTTCTTCTCATTATCTTGTTCTGTCTTCTTTCTCCACATCTTTGCCATTTCCTTCTTTTGCCGAGTCACAGTTTCCTCTATCTTCTTGTGCTAAGCAGGTGGTTTCTCAAAGACACTTTTGTAGAATCTTGCTTTGTGCCGAAAGTTGTTCATTTGTAGAAAACAAAAATTATATTCTGAAGTCATTCCATTTCTTGTTACTTTAGTTCTACACTCAACAACCCTATGTCCAAACTTATTGCATGCATAGAAATAAACATAGAAGGAATACAAGATCACAACATCATGTTTTGGAGGCACAAATGAATTCTTCCTCATATAGTCATTTCTTCTTGCCTTAGTTCTATAATCAATAGCATTATGACTAAATTTAATAAAAGAATAACAGTAACCATAGAAGGATTAAGAGAACCTAGGATTAGCAGCTTGTCTAAGAGGAGATCTCTTGAAATCTCTCTTCTAATCACTGACCTGTATGAAGTCATCATCATCCAATTCCTATTCCTCATCTTCAGTTTCCTTTTTTATTGTAGGGTTCTTCCTTTTTCATTTCAAACATGCCTTCAGGTATATCTATTTTAGAACTATGACCTTTTACAAATCTAATGCCACCTTTATTCTTTAGATGTTTTTGACCACTGATTATTTCATCAAGGATGTTGGTGCTTTTCTTCAGTTTTAGTCCCTTGTCTATCTGATCCTTTGCTTTCTCCAATTCTTTCCTCAAAGAGACAATTTTTTCTTCAAGTTTGGAGAATTCAATCAATTTGTCATTGAGCTTAGCATTCAGACCATTTGCAACCTTCTTACCTTCTTCAACTTGAGCTTTCAATTTGACGATTGCTTCTTTTGATTGTTTGAGCTTAAACTTATACTCTTCATTTTCTCTCATTGCAACATCTAAATCTTCTAGGGTAGAAATGAGTTCTCCTTCAAAACCAACTTCACCATCTTTAAGATTAAAGCATGTCATGTTTTTATCATCTTCTGGAGGATTCTTGTCATTAAATAGTACTTTAGTTCCCATGTACTCCACTCCAAGATCTACCTTAGCTATTAGATTGCATTCAAGGAACTTCACTCTGATACCAATTGTTGAACACACAAAAGTACTAAGAGGGGGGTGAATTAGTACTTAATCAAATTCTTTACTTCGAACAAAATTCAAACGGAAGTAGACATTTAGATCATGAAGAATAAAAGAACACAGAAGCACACAACCATAACACTAGATTTATGTGGAAAACCCTAGAAGAGAAAAACCATAGTGAGCAAGTTACTTGGATCTATTGTCCAAATCCAGCCTCACAAATATAAAAAAGATTACATTGTCATTTATGGGGTACAACGCAAAGGAAGATGCAACTTCCTAAACTGATACAACATTTACAATCTTAACACAAAGGGGCTTCAACCTCTGCAACAAAATACTATCTAACAAACACTGACTGATCCAACCTTCTGCTAACCCTTCCAACCTTTGCATAATTACTTCACCTTTGCACAATCACAATACCAAGTTCCACAACACCAAAATACCTTTAGCAACACTTCTCTAACATCACATAACCTATAATCACCTCCGCAACAAAACCAAATTACATAAACTAGTCCTTTCCACATTTCATCATCAAAACTACTTTTGTGGTTATCTTATTTGCACATTATCAATGCTATCACACAATACAAAACATGTTCATCACTCAACAACTTTGATCTTATATTTATATCCTCCGCAAGCTTGAAGATCTTTCTTCTTAGTTGGCCAAGGTGAAATGTACAACATAAAACATGCAATGGCCACAACAGTTAGCTTCAAAACATATGCGGTAAGTAGAAATCCAATGCGGTTCAATAATAAGATATAATCGGGTCCTATCTTACCTTAGCACACACTTCCATGCTGGCACACATTCTCAAACACATAGCACAATCATAAGCATACATCAAGTCGGCCCAACAAACACTTAACCATCCTTGCATTTAGCTCCAGACCAAAAGTGGTACCAGAGGAGACAAAATTACAACAGCATACCACATAACAAGCATTATATGATTTGCAAAGCATCCCTATACTCTCCCTTTAATAATTCATGTTGTTTTATGTTGGCATAAACAATAAAACTTTGATGCCGGTGTCCTTAACATACTCAACTTACATAGTCTTGAAGTAAAACAATGAAAATCATACTTGCGGTGAACATAACCATTTGAAACTTGAACAGAGCAATCCAACTGATCTAGTGTGCTTGTCTTTCCATTAGGAAAGCCAAAAACGAGTGTGTGGTGAACTACTATGGCTTCAACTATCTCCTTCTACTTAAAAGTTAATCAGCATCAAGACATGTCTTCACACAACTGACTCTGGAGAACCAACTGTGGTACAAATTAGCACTTGGAACTTGAAACATGGATACCTTACCTCATATCTATGTATCCTTCAAACCTCAATGTCATATCTTCATCTATGGAGAAGTGTGGAGCATTCTCTTGACTCTCTGTGACTACACTTGCCCTGTTTCATTACTACCTTCACTCTTTTGACTCTAAAACACTTTGCGATAGACTTTATGATCTCAAATTTGAACCATAGATACCTGAGAGTAATATCTAGCCATCTATCCAATCTGCAGGCCCATATCTTCAAATGTGGAAGAATGTGGTTCATTCTTTTGAGCCTATGACACCTTTCCTAACTTGAACTTTACTTAGCTAGATTTATTCAAACTATTGCAACATTCTTTCTCCAGTTCCAAGTCACATGTCTTCATATTATCCAAATATAACATACTTCACCTAGCATAGCATCCATGACATAACATACCAAAGCTATTGAAAGCATACACTTAGTATGAACTTACACATGAACTTCAGAAGATAAGGTGTGATTGTGTACAGATGATACTGATCTTCTTATCTTCCATGATCTTTGCTCATTTGATCTACTGGTGCAACTATGTATAGATGATACTGATCATCACTGTTACTCTAACCTATTTCTCTGTCTACTCAACATATTCACATTTGCCTCTGCATTCCACATTGCTACTCAGTTGACATCAATGACAACACATATACAACATGATGGAGCACCCTCAATAACAATCCTCTGAGTAGGGCCAGTCAAAGGTAAGTGCCTATTATAATTGCCTTGCTGACCAAAATCTTTCCTGGGCACATCATGGTAGAAAGGCTGTTGAGGTCCTTTAGGCATCTACCTCTTTAGAATAATAATGTCATTAGCCAACCTTTGAATAACATGATTAGTTGAGTTACTTGCCTGAGGTTTCCCAGTTTGCAACTCCTTCTATTTGCTAGTAGTTATCAAACCATCTTCTATGGAAATAACTCTTTCTTGTGCTACTGCCAAATCATCTGCAGCTTCTCTCTTGATAGGGAAGTGGACATCCAGAGGGAGAGTGTTGATAAAGAAACACTTCAAGAGTGTTAGGAATTAAGGTGTCTCAACCTTGGTAATTCCTTGTATTATTTCATTGTATTTATTTATTTATTGCCTATTGTATAATTAGGATGCAAAACCTATGTTGTCATCTTGTGGGAGTTGGCACAGTGATGTGTCATCCTACATGGTATATGACCACATGTAAATTTGTCCTCACATGAGGAGATAGGCATCCCACTTAGTGGTAGGAATATTTTGCCATGTGTTGGCATCTTGACTTGTGTGTAAGGAATATTGACTGAAACGGTCATGACAGATTCCTATGACAAAGTTATGACATATAAGAGTCAAAAATAGAAGATCCTATGACAGGTATGGACATGTGTTGAGAAGCATCTTTGAAAAGGGCATCTTTGGGCTCCCCAAGGTGGGTTATAAAATGTTATAAGAGAATATGCTATTTATAGCCTGTGTATGACAGATTCTCTTACAGCTATAAGTTATGACAGCTATGACAAATTCTATGATGGTTGTAAGAGTCATAGGAGCATCTGTCATTACCCATTTTGGGAATAGGTGACCTCTTTGGGATGGGGTGACTTGACAAGTGTCAGGAACATCTTACAGTGTTGGACAACTGTCCATAGGTGTGGGTTTTGAGCCATGATGCCATGTTGGACACCCATCTCAATGTGGAGCCATTTTTGCCCTGTATTTTCTTTATAAATAGGTGCTTTGGAGAGGTGATGCATTATGTGATTGATAGGTACTGTTATGCTTTCGGATCATCTCTAGATACGAGTGTCGAAGACTCCTGCAAGAGCATTGGCTCCGTGACTATATTGTAACCTTCATTGTTTACGGAATACATTTGAGCTGCGTTTTGGAGTGGGGTTTTTCTCCCATAAGGGTTTTCCCCACGTATATCTTGTGTCTCTCTTCTTCTGTCTTACATTCTTGTGTATGTGTTTGCTACAATATCTCTGTTAGTGGGTTAACATAGCTATAACTGTAAAGATTAAATTGAATTTGCACTCACCTCTCCTCATTAGATTAGTTTAGGAAGCGATTTCCGCACACCTAGCTTCCTTTCAGTTGGTATCAGAGCCTGGCCAGTTTTGGTTCTAGCTACTGGGTAGGGGTTTTTTGAGATAATCTTAGGTTGAGTGGGAGTGTTGTGTAGAGAATTCTATATCTTGTTGCAGCAAGGAGATGGCAACTACATCTAGAAGGTTAGAGGTGGAGAAATTTAATGGCACTAATTTCAAGTTGTGGAAACTCAAGATGGAGGACCTACTTGTTGATCGTGACCTATGGGAAACTGTATCTGGTGTAAAACCTACAACAATGTCACAAGATGATTAGGACCTCAAAGATCAGAAGGCTAAGGGTCTCATAAGGCTCTATTTAGCTGACTCTGTTATGTTGAATGTCCATGAGGAGAAGAACACAAAAGATCTTTGGAAGAATCTGGGTGATGTTTATCAGGCTAAGTCCTTGGTGAACATTCTTTTTTTGAAAAAGAAGTTGTTCGCTCTGAAGATGGAAGACAGAGGATCTGTTGTGGACCACATGAATGCTTTTAACATGATTGTTGCACAGTTGACATCCGTGGGTGTGAAAATGGAGGAGGAGGATCGGTGTATGACCCTACTTTGTTCTTTTCCAGATTCGTGGGATCATCTTTTCATGGCCATCAGAAGCACCACTACCACCTTCAAGATGGAAGATGTGGTGTCTTCGCTATTATCTGAAGAAATGTGGAGAAAGACATCCGAGTCGGCTAAAGAGGCTCTTGCAATTTGTGGAAGACCCAAAGAGAAAGGGAAGAAGAAGGACAAGAAAAGTGAAAAGGGTAGATCCAAATCTCCTGGAAAGTCCAATGCTCTTTGTTGGAACTATGGAAAATCTGGGCATTTCTGAAAGGAATGCAAAGAGGAAAAGAAAAAGAAAAAGAAGAATGCCCCAAATTCAGATTCAGACAAGTCACAAGATGATGGTGATGCTTTCATCGCAGCCCTAGCCACCCATGCATCTGATGATGTGTGGTTGATTGATTCTGGTGTATCATTCCACATGAGCTCGCATCGAAGATGTTTCACAAAGTATGAAGAGTTTGATGGTGGAAGAGTGTACCTAGGTGATGACTCTATCTGAAGATTGTTGGTCATGGAAGAGTCTCAACCTGATTCCCTGATGGATGAGTGAAGGGGATCATTGGGGTTATGCACATCTTAGGCCTAGCACGGAACCTGCTTTTTGTAAGTATGTTGAATGATGTAGGTGTGCAAGTTGTCTTTTCAAAGGATGGATGCAAGATGACTAGAGGATCTATGGTGATTACGAAGGGTACTCAGAGAGGTACTCTATTTCAGCTAGAGGCATGCACTTCACAGTGCAATAGTTCTTCTGACTCAAAGAAAAGAGCTGCAGTCACTCCATCCCCACCATCTGAATGAGCAATGAAGAAATCTGTTGTAACTAGTTCTGATGGTAGTGCACATACTATGGAAGATAAACTTCTTGCTGAAAAGATTATGTTATGGCATTTGAGATATGGCCACATTGGTGAGAAGGGTCTTAGAACCCTAAAAAATAAAAACCTCGTTGAGGGGTTAAATGATTGTAATATCAGGTTCAACTTTTGTGAACATTGTGTATATGGAAAGCAAAGCTGTGTTTAGTTTTACTCTAGTTCTCACAAGTCTTCTAGTGTATTGGATCTTATTCATTCTGATGTGTTTGGTCTAGTTAATGTTCCTTCGATTTCTAAATTTGTATATTTTGTATCTTTCATAGATGATTACAGTAGAAGGACATGGGTTTATTTTATTAGAAGCAAGACTGAAATCTTTAGTTGGTTTAAAGAGTTTAAAGCCTTTGCTGAAAATTAGACTAGTAAAAAGATTAAGTGTTTGAGAATTGACAACGGTGGTGAGTTTTGTTCGGCAGAGTTTGATAAATTCTATAAAGAGCAAGGGATTGAAAGACATAAGACAACTCCATACACCCCATAGCACAATGGAGTTACAGAGAGGATGAACAAGACATTGATGGAGAAGGCTAGGAGTATGCTTAGTGGAGCAAGCCTTGAACAAAAGTTTTGGGCTGAAGCTGTTGCCACTGCTTGCTACCTAGTAAACATGTCTCCTACATTAGCTCTTGTTGGTAAGACACCTATGGAGGTGTGGTCTGGTAAGAAGCTTTTAGTTAGGCATCTTCATGTTTTTGGTTGTGAGGCATATGCACATGTGCCTAGGGAGAAACAATCTAAATTAGAGAACAAGGCTGTTAAATGTATTTTCATTGGCTATGGTGTCAGTGTGAAAGGATACAAGCTGTGGGATCCTGTGGCTGAAAAAGTGTTGTCTAGCAGAAGTGTTATCTTCAGAGAGCTAACACCTTCTTCTATTGTTCTACTACCAGAACAAATAGAAAAGAAAGAAGATGCGGTTCAGTTTCCTTCTACCCTTGAGAAGACTGAATTGACAAACCCTGTGAGACCTGATGATGAGGAGAGCTCTAGCAGCTCTGAAATCTTAGAAGAAGTAGAACCTCAACCTCAGCCATTGAGGAGGTCTACAGGAACAAGAAAGCAACATGATAGGTTTGGTTATTCATTACTTGATTCTAGTTGTGCTTTTTCTTTACTTACTAACACTAATGAGCCTAAAACTATGAAAGAGGCTATGGGCATGAAAGATACAGGTTCATGGAAGGAAGCCATGGAAGATGAGATGGTTTCTTTGGAGAAGAGTAAAACATGGGACTTGGTGCCTTTTCTTGAAGGATGGAAACCCGCTAGATGCAAATGGGTGTTCAAGAAGAAATTTGGTGCAGATTGCAGTGTTGAAAAGTACAAGGCTAGATTGGTTGCAAAGGGGTACTCACAAGTGGAGGGAATTGATTATGGTGAAATTTTCTCTCTCGTTGTAAAGCTGACATCCATTCAATTCCTATTATCTCTTGCAGCTGCTTATGACTTAGAGGTAGAATAGATGGATGTGAAGACAACTTTCCTTCATGGTGATATGGAGGAAGAGATTTACATGTCACAGCTAGAGCATTACATAGAGAAAGGTAAAGAAAATTTGGTTTGCAAGTTAAAGAAGTCTTTGTATGATTTGAAGCAGTCTCCTAGGATGTTATGAAATTTGATGCATTTGTGTTGTCCATTAGATTTCTAAGATTGAAATCTAATCATTGTGTGTATTACAAGTTTGAGAATGATCGCATTCTCATTATTGCATTGTATGTTGACGATATGCTGTTGGTTGGGAATGGTAAGAATATGATTTCTGATTTGAAGTCTCAGTTGTCAGCACAGTTTGAGATGAAAATCTTGGGGCAGTCAGGTACATTCTGGGAATGGAAATCAGAAGAGACAGAGCTAACAAAAAACTTTGGTTAAGCCAGAGTAAGTATGTGAAGACCATGTTGGACAGGTTTATCATGGCAGATTGTAGACCATTGTGTGTTCCTGTTTCATTGGGGACAAAGTTGTCTGTTAATGATTGTCCAAAATCTCCTAGTGAGGTGGAGGACATGAGCAGAGTACCTTATGCTAGTGATGTTGGCAGTTTGATGTGAAGACCAAACATTGCCCAAGCAGTGGGAGTCCTTAGTTGATTTATGGCTAATCCTGGACGGGTACATTGGGATGCAGTTAAGTGAGTGTTCAGATATTTGAGGGATACTTCTAAGTATTCCATATGCTATCATTATAATGCTACATGACCTCTGCATTTAGTTTGTATTCGTGGATTTGTGGATTCTGATTGGTCAAGTGACATTGACAACAAGAGATCCACCAGTGCCAATATGTTCACTATGTTTGGTGGTGCAATTAGTTGGATGAGTAAGTGACAACCTGTGGTTCCTTTGTCCATGATAGAAGCTGAGTATATGGAAGCAACACATGCTTGCAAGGAAGCCATTTGGCTAAAGATATTGTGTTCAGATGTTGGTGTTGATGTAGGACAGATTACGATTTGTTGTGACAGTTAGAGTGCGATTTGCCTTGCGAAGAATCCAACTTTCCATGCTAGAACAAAGCATATTGATGTACAGTTTCACTTCGTGTGAGACATGGTAGAGGATGGGAAGGTAAATTTGGAGAAGGTAGATACTTTGAAGAATGTTGCAGATGCATTGACGAAACCAGTGGGCACAAAGAAGTTCAGATGGTGTTCGGAGTCTATGGGCCTCTCGGCCTATACCAGTTAAATCCTGTTAATTCTATTGTCTCTTACAAGGTGTTCGACAAGTGGGAGAATGTTGGGAATTAAGGTGTCTCAACCTTGGTAATTCCTTGTATTATTTCATTGTATTTACTTATTTATTGCCTATTGTATAATTAGGATGCAAATTTTATGTTGTCATCATGTGGGAGTTGGCACAGTGATGTGTCATCCTACATGGCATATGACCAAATGTAAATTTGTCCTCACATGAGGAGATAGGCATCCCACTTAGTGGTAGGAATATTTTTCCATGTGTCAGCATCTTGACTTGTGTGTAAGGGAATATTGACTAAAGTGGTCATGATAGATTCCTATGACAAAGTTATGACATATAAGAGTCAGAAATAGAAGATCCTATGACAGGTATGGACATGTGTCGAGAAGCATTTTTGAAAAGGGCATCTTTGTGTGCCCCAAGGTGGGTTATGACTTGTTGTAAGAGAATATGCTATTTATAGCTTGTGTATGACAGATTCTCTTACAGCTGTAAGTTATGACAACTATGACATATTCTATGACGGTTGTAAGAGTTGTAGGAGCATTTGTCATTACCCATTTTGGGAATAGGCGACCTCTTTGGGATGGGGTGACTTGACAAGTGTCAGGAACATCTTACAGTGTTGGACAAGTGTCCATAGGTATGGGCTTTGGGCCATGAGGCTAGGTTGGACGCCCATCTCAATGTGGAGCCATTTTTGCCTTGTATTTTCTTTATAAACAAGTGCTTTGGAGAGGTGATGCATTATGTGATTGACAGGTACTGTTATGCTACCGGATCATCTCCAGATACGAGTGTCGAAGACTCCTACAAAAGCATTGGCTCTGTGACTGTATTGTAACCTTCATTATTTACGAAATACATTTAAGCTGTGTTTTGGAGTGTGGGGTTTTTCTCCCGTAAGGGTTTTCCCCACGTATATCTTTTGTCTTTCTTCCTTTGTCTTACATTCTTGTGTATGTGTTTGCTGCAATATCTATGTTAGTGGGTTAACATATCTGTAACTGTAAAGATTAAATTGAATTTGCACTCACCTCTCCTCATTAGATTAGTGTAGGAAGTGATTTCTACACACCTAGCTTCCTTTAAAAGAGAGAATTTCTAGGTCTCATATTCTAGGGGATCCTATTTACCAATTTGTTAAATTTGGCTACGAATTCTCTCATAGGTTCGTGCACTTTTTTCTTCATAGAGGACAGTTGGGCCATGAGATTATGCTCATTCTTTGCTATCTTGAACCTATTTTTAAATTGGGTCCTCATAGTTGCCTAATTGTTTATTGATGCATTAGGCAAATGATAGAACCACTCGGCTGCAACATCAACAAAGGATTCCATAAACAATTTGACAGAGACATCCCGTGTTGTACACCTAGAATGGAACATGCTGCAAAGAAGGCATTCAGGTATTCTTCTGGGGTAACCTTGCCCTCTCCCCTAAACTTGGGTATTATTTTACCAGATCCTCTAGGTAACTCATGTAATTGTACCCCTAAGTTCAAAGGGCCTATAACAGCTCCCCATGGGACAGGTAGTTGTTGAGCCATATTGATTGGGAAGTTAATTTGCAAGGGTAAAACAATCCTGTGTAATACAAGGGCTTGGAAAAAAGAGCTTGATATATCTCTAACTGGAAGAGGAGAGGATGGTATACTAGAAGACTTTACTCTACGGGTTGGTGGAAAAGTAGAGAAATTTAAAGCTTGCAATAAATCAAAGTCAGAATTAGGAATACCTTTCTTTCTATCTGATTGTGTGTACCTTTTGTAAGCTAACTTTGGAGATAAAGGGTGTCAAACAATAGAGTCACCAACCCACTTATTGGTTACCCTGGTTACCTTGAGGTTGGTTTGGTAGGTTATTTTGGTTTCTTGGCCAGTTATTAGGAACAACATGAATTTGAAAGGGTCTATCCCTTCTAGGAACACGTACAAATCCTTCAACAATATAATTCTCATGAACAACACTAAAATCCCTAGCCTATCTTCTCAAGTCTTGTCCAAATTCTTCTTCTCTGTCTAAGATTCTATCTACTTGATGAAACTATTTTTACTTCTCCTTTGTCTCTAGGCTAGATTATGTAAATCAGTAATGATATCTTCTTGCTCTACGTAAGCCAATTGACGTTAGGTTGAAGCACATGTCCAAATATCCTGTGGAGTACCATAAAGACCAATTATAAAGCAACTAAATATAAATAAGTCCCTAGTAGAGTCGCCAAAAATTTGTTAGTTTATAGAGTTGTCACTTAACTCTATATTCTCATGCCCATACAATGACAACTGAACTAACAGTTGAATTTGATTGCAATGGTATTTGCAATGACTCTCTGCATTGTTTTACAAGGTGCAACTACCTTCAAAAGATTTTAAATGAATGAAAATTGTATGTGCTTTTAACCAGAAAGTAGGAAAGGTGGCGCTTTTAACTAGAAAATAATAAAGGCAATCAATCTTAAAGAATAACTAAAGAATAAAGAAGCACAAAGACTTCATGTAGTAACATTCACAATCTAATTTTTTTTAGAATATAATCACTACTGTAACCATTCATCAAAAGAGAAATAATCCACAACAATGAGCTTCGATAGGGATTCCCAATTTTTCCAATATAAAATTGTAATTCAAAAAGCTGATAAACATTCAATGTAAGAAGAATGCACATTCATTCACCATAACACAAAGTTTATGATTTCTGAATTCAACTTCTCAAACTTCCTTTGTATATTGAAAATAATTGAAAGATAGAATAGCACAAAAAAATGACCAATTAACAACACAAAGTTTGCCAAAAAGATCCTCATAGCATTGATAGGCCTCATATATATAACCTTGTCTTAAAATAATTGTCTTTAAACAATATAATGACTTCTTGAAGACAACCGATTAAAGCATAATTAATAATAAAGTCTTTTCAAATAACAAGTTTCAGAGAGCCTTTAAAGAAACAACATAAAAATAAGAAATGCCATCATGTGGCAACATTTTGATCATCCTCCCAAATCGCTCCACCTCCTTTGTCTTGTTCTTTAGCACTTATCAAGTCCACTTGTGACCTATGCCTCACTTTATAGCTCCTGTACTTGGAAATGATGGGAGTTAAAAATTTTCCACTTAGACTCAAAGTAATGTGTACTCGAAGTCTCCATTTACTCATTGTTCTCTCCACATTTGCCATTCTCTGATTGACATCATTGACTTCTGTTTTGAAAGTTTTGAGGTAAATTACTATATTCCCAAGCTTTCCCAGTGACTCGCCATTTATAGTATCCACCCCAACAATCTCTTCGTTGAGCATTTTCCTTAAGCATTGTTTTACTTCTTTCACATCAAGTAAATTTTCCCCACTTTCATCCAGAATCTTCGTCTCTAGAATTGTACAATTTTTCTTGATATCTACAAGGTCAACATGGTATTGATTCATAATTCCCCTTATCTCACTGATAAACTACCCCAACACAGATAATTTCCACTCAATTGCATCTAACCAGGAAATGAAATTATTTTCTTTAGGATCATTTAGAACCTTCTCAGCCACTAGAATATTAGTATCAATCTTTATGATTTCTTGTACTTCCTTGGATACCATGAGAAAACCACTCTCATCTTTTTTGACACTCTATAGTTCTTTAGCTAACCCTTTCCTTTTCTTTGAGATGAGATCATATAACTTCATAGCCTCTTCAATGTACATTAGATTGTCAATGGTAACTTTTACAATCCATCCTTCACTAGCTTTGACCAGATTCTGATACCTTTTAATCTGCTATACATGCCTGGGTCTACTCCATCGATAGTAACACTTAAGGCTACATTAGAGGGTTGGGAAGTAGCATTCACAATGAATTGAATAAAAGAAGTTAGAGTGTTTACCTGAGTATGCAATTTTACATTTTCTTGTTGCTCCACTTTAACTCTTTTTTCTAACATTCCCACAGAAAATTTAGCATGATAAATATCACCCTCTATCATGGGAGGGCCCATATTGATTTTGCTCATGTTAAAGTCTGCCTCTGTGATATCATGCTCATTTTTATCTCCAATTGGATCTAAAATCTCTAGAATCTGATGTATTGAAGAAGAATCCATCACCATCCTTGACATCCTCTTAGCCTTTTTAGGCTTGGGTGTAGTTTGTAGCAATTTGGCTATAGTATCAACATTCATGTCTGCCATAGGGGTGTATCTTCGTTTCTTCTCAACTACCTTCTTGAGCCAAGAAGGATATGGCAACACTGCACCACTATTACCAACATCTAGAACAACATTGTTTGGTTGCTTTTGAGTACTATGTACAAGAATTTCATTCAGAACAGGGGAGGCTGGAATTTCAAATAAAGAGCGGAACACACTATCTTCATAAATTTGTTGGAAGATAGAAGAGTCATTAACTAGCATGGGAGACACAAGAGGAGTCATATGGTTAGCCTGAAGCTTCTGCAAAGCATCAAGTTTCTTCTCCACTCCTGATCCTCTAGCTGCAGGTTCACCATCTTTCTCACATGCACTTTTCAATCTCCTACTTTCTTTAGGTTCCTCTCCATCTCCACCTTACTGTGAACCAACTTTGGGTCAAGTTTTTTCCACACTATTTGAAGCTATTTGATTTCTAGAAGTATGAGAAGCCCCCTGCTCCTTCATCATTGGTTCCCTCTATGCAGAAGAGGATACAATGCACTCACAGAATTTCCCCTAGAGCCACCTCTCAGTTTTATTCAAACCAAAAGAAGACTGAGTTTTAGTATTAATAATTTCTTTCTTTGACCATTAGATTTGTGGCAAAGGCTTAGCAACAACAACATGAAACTCATCATCAATCATGTCCAAATTATCATCAACTCCACTAGGAATTTGCAGAGGCAAATTGAAAGCACATATTTGGTCTAGAGTCAACCTCATCCAATATCTTCTTTGAACTTCTCTTTCATCTATATAGTCCTCTCAGTAATCTTTGAGATGGGGTTGATGCTCATAGAGATTTCCTCCATACAAATTCCTATTAACAAAGTTCTTATTGTCAAAGAAAGACCTCACTAATAGAGGACAAAAATTGTATTCAGCCAAAATCCACTCTACATTTCTAGCATTATCATTTATCTTACAGGTGAAAAATGACAATGACACAGGGAAGGTGTACCCCTTTTCTTCATACCATGATATTTATTATTCACAGCCACCATCTGGTGATAAACTTCCAAAGAATGAAAAAGTCACAGGCATACCTCGTCAATTTCAATGAGGCATTTTTAAACCCACCAATTCTAAGATAAGTAAATCTGTCGAATTGGATGTAGAAGCTCCCATATCTCATAACCAATTCTGCAACTTCAGGAGAAATTCTTACTTCTAGGTTGCCTTCAATTCTTCTTGCATTAAACATCAAAAAAACATCATTTACACAACGTTAATCTCTAACACCAATTTCCTTTTGCAATTGGGGAAAATAATCCTACACAGGTGTGTTTAGTGTTAAAACCTTGAGTCCTTAACCTCGCCCAGACAACCTCTTTACTAGCCAATACATAGAACATATATGAACACATATAAAAATAATCCTTTTGATGGAAATTTACCAGTTGGTCATTCACTTGATCACTTATTAAATTAGCCTAGTCAACATACTGAGACTCACTACATACCACTAGAATGAACTGACATATCCACTTATCAAAAGAATCTAATTCTTCGTTTCCAACTACATGGTGTAACCGTGTAATAATATATGATATTTCTTCCTTAAAGTGTGCCCTTTTCAGATTGGAGGGTACGTGAGATTTCCCCCTTTTCTCCACCTTGAGCCAATTCTTTGTAGTAAAAGTTAGACACCAATCTTTCATGTTTAGAAAATAATTCCAGCCCATAATAATAGACATTTCTACAAACTCTTCCCTTTCGAGTAGTCTTAGGGTACGAGAAATAGTTTGTGCATAAATTGTTATTATCACAAATCCATTGTAGGCTCTTATTTCCTAAGATTCTAGATGATTATTCTTTACACATGTAAGGACTAAGTCTGGGCAAGGCACAACTGGTGGAAAACCCCCAGCACAAGCTAACTTGCTTGTCAAGGTTCTCTCGGCCAATGGTGACCTGGGGTTTTGCTCCATTCTACTCCAAAAATCCTTCAAATCTATATGCCCCAACTCAGTGTCCTTTACTTTAGCTAGGCTATTTGCAATTATGGATGCTATTAGAAAACCCTGGTAGTTATATTTCATTCTTACTAGCTTGAGAAACCAGTAAATGTATGCTTCTATCACTACGAAGGGTACCAAGCAAACCCCCGGAACATTTGGGGAAGATAAGCAATCCAAACTCATGAAAAATAAATACTCTTCCCGCTAAACTAAATAAGGAAATTCAAATTTATAGCAGAAAAGAGCGGTGATAAAGAAATACAATCGACCTAGTTTTAAGAGCTCGTGCATAATACTTGCAAAAGACACTGCGCCAAAACACTCTGAAGTAGCACACCAGCAAAAACATAGAATGAAATGTCTGCGAGGGTGGTAGCTCTTATAAAAATACTTCAATAAATCTCAGTGAATGTGATGGCACATACGGTAGTACATCCCATTAATGAGCCGCTTTAGATGTCCAATGAAAAATCTACGAGTGAGCTTTTCAAGACAATCTGTATTTATCACGAAAGGATATGAGTTGCTTTCTCTGTACATAGCAATAAATAGAAGGTTGGCCTTAAATACGTAGACTGGGCATTGAAGTAGGGAGTTAGTGATTTTCAAAACTCACAAACCATAAGGATGAGCTAGTCGGGAGTTAGGAAGTTCGAAGGACTTCTAACTTGCTGATCAGGAAACGTTTAACATTGATAACTAACACAAGATCAATGAGTAAGACTTGACTCACAACCTGGGGAAGAGTCGGCTAATTAACAAGTTTTGAAAACTTAGAACTCACTAACATAGGTTTCAAAAATTTATAAATCACCGATTGCAAAGGAAAACACTTAGGAAAAGTTTGTGAACTTATTTAAAGGGGTGAACAATAAAAGACTAAGGAAAGAAACACTACATTGACACAAAAATGGTGAATCTTTGAAAATGCGGTAACAAATATCAAACTCGAGGTAGCTAGGTATGTACTATGGAATAATGCTCTTTATAAAAGAAGCAAGGATGGTTCCTTCCTTAAATGTGTTGATAAAGAAACAAGTCAAGCTTCTTAAACTTTTCCATGATGAAGCCTGTGGGGGTCATTTCTCTTCTTCTGTAACAACTTATAAAATCCTGAGACATGGGTACTACTGGCCAGGCATGTTCAAAGACACCTACAATTGGGTTTAGAAATGTGTAAAATGTGTTCAATTTACTGGTAAACGTCAATTGGCAGCTTTACCCTTAAGGCTAGTCATTATTGATGAGCCTTTCCAACAATGTGGGATGGATTTTATTGGACATAAATCCCAACTCTAGTGCTAGTCACACTCACATTTTGACCACAATTGATTATTTCACCAAGTGAGTAGAAGAAGCTCTAGTTAAGCAAACCACATCTGAGGTAGTGTGTGATTTCATCAAGCACAACATTTTGGTCAGGTTTGGAGTCCCTATGAAAATTGTCATTGACAATGCTTCTATTTTTTCTTCATATGAAGTATCTCATCCTATTATGATTGTAGCATCTCTCTCGTTCATTCCTATGACTACTATCCACAAGGAAATGGCCAAGCAAAATCTAGTAACAAGAATTTAATATCTATTGTACAAAAAATGATGGATACAAATTAGAAAAATTGGCACAAGAAACTCTATGATGTTTTTTGGGCTGATAGGATTACTCCTAAGAGAGATATAGGTATGTCTCCTTTCAAACAATTTTATGGTATAAATAGTACATTACCTATTCCATTGGAACTATCAGCTATGAATTTACAGAAAGCCATTGACGATGAATAATTTTAGAATGCATTGGATAAGAGGATTAAGTTTCTAAGTAAAGTTGAAGAACAAAGAGAAAAGGTAGTCGACAGGATCTCATAGCATCATTTACAGGTAAAGAGGCCCTTTGATAAAAAGGCTAGGAGATGAGGTTTCTCAGTGGGAGATTCAGTATTACTTTGGGACAAAAGGAGGGAACCAAGAGGAGCACATGGAAAATTTGATTTGTTATGGAAAGGACCTTTTGTTATAACATAGGTGTGTGGAAATAATGCTTTTATGCTATCCTATCTAGATGGTACTCCTACGTCTCTTCCTTATAATGGTCAAAATTTGAAGCAATGCAACATGTAAAATGGGTTGTCCCCCGTATGCATTATAGTTTCTATGTTTTAAGCTATTCTTTTTGTTACTTTGTTTTGGTGTGACTCTATTGCCCAATGAATAAGGCTCTAGCCAGCTAGAGACACTGTGTTCTTTTCATCTTGTTTAGTCTTCATCCCTAGTTAGAGCCAGCTGTTGCCCCAGTATTGGTCTTTATCCTTGTATAATTCAAACTTGGTTTATTTTTGACTTTCCTTCCTATCTTGGTGTTGTGTCTCAAGTGTGTAAACCTTTTCCCCTTTATCGACAAAATCATGATTAAGCAAACTTTAAGTTTTTGGTAAATCCTACTTTAAACTTCCTTTGTTATCAACTTTTTCGTACTTTTGCAAACTTAACGTTTCTCCCTTTCTTATTGGTAAAATTTCTCATCGGTGAACCTTATTAGAAAATTATCAGGTTCACAAATTCTTTGATTTCCCGATAATCGTGATCCTTTTGTCAAGTCTTCCTTATTGGTGTTTCTCACTCCTCGCAAACTCAACTTAGTTACCATTGTTTATTGTTATTTCTTGAGTTTGTGATTTTACCGATCACACGATGTCTCGTGTTATTGTTTTGTGTTGTGTTTCTATTGCCAATAAAGGGGAAGACATGTTTGTCGTATCCTTCATTTTAAAGTTCATGAAAGAAATATTTTATCGATTATTTCTATAAACATTGAAATCTTCCAAAGGATATCAGAGAATTGCTTGGTTCGCAAATTCTTAAGTTTGCTGATAAAGTGATAAATAAAGACAACCAGAAAGAAATTTACTTCACAAAATTACCTTTTCATTGATACAGAGATTTAAGCTCCAGATTTTGGTTCATGAACAGGAAAGTTTGCTGATGTCAAAGTTAGGTGATTGTCATTTTTACTGATAACGTGCCCTAGGTAAAAAATGTTGGTTGGTGAAAAGGTAAAATGACCAATAAAGTGACTTGGTATAATGAGTTGTGAAAGTATTTATTATGAAGGAAGCATTTTGATGTAGGAACATCCCTGGTTCAAGAGCAATCTTGCATCAACCAAAAACATTTGCATTTTAATTTGTTTCTTTTCATTTTCCAGTTTAGTTCAGTCAATTCAATCAGTAGCAGTTTTTGTATTTTGGTCCACATTCTGCCGTAGTTGCATTTCACACCTTACAAAGATGGACTTAGCATCTAGAGACATTCATGCACATCATATCCAAAAATTAAATCCTTTAGATCAGGTACCGAAAAGATATCGCTGTCAGAAGATCAACTATTTTCTTAGAATAGAGCATCCTAACAGTCTTAAAGAATTAGCTAAAGGTGAAGACCTGCAGAGCAATTCATGACTTGTGGAGCTAAATGACACATCATTCAATGTTTTTTGGATCATGGATGACCTTCCCTAAGATTTGCACGCTATTCCATTCATTTGCGGAGGAGTTCTATATGATTAGGTCCGACCTATCCGTGTACACACGTTACAACTCTTCATTGGAGTTCTATATGATTAGGTCCGACCTATCCGTGTACACACATTCTATATGATTAGGAAGAGTATGAAGAGTTGAATAGATAGATACATGAGTTGTTGAGAAAAGGTTTGATCAGAGAAAGATTGAGCCCTTGTGTAGTACTTGCAGTGCTAGCACCAAAGAAGGATGGAGAATGTGTATTGACTCTAGAGCTATCAACAAGATCATAGTTAAGTATAGATTTCCTTTACCTATGATGGATGATATTATGGATTATTTGAGTGGAGCAAAATATTTTACAGAGATAGACTTGAAGAGTGGATACCATTAGATCAGAATCAGAGAAGGGGATGAATGGAAGACTACTTTTAAGACAAATGAAGGATTGTATGAGATGTTAGTGATGCCTTTTGGATTGACAAATGCACCGAGTACTTTCATGAGGTTGATGAATGAAGTCTTGAATAAATTCTTGGGTAAGTTTGTTATTGTATATTTGGATGATATTCTGATTTTCAGTAAGAGAAAAGAAGAACATTTGTGGCACTTGAGACAAGTATTGCAGATACTGAGAGAAGAGAGATCATTGATAAACATCAGGAAGTGTAGTTTCATGAACGAAGAATTGGTATACTTGGGATTTGTGATTTCGGCAGAAGGATTGAAGATGGACCATGAGAAAGTAAGAGCAATGGTTGAATGGACTACACCAGAGAACATTGGAGAAGTCAGATCATTTCATGGATTAGCTAGTTTCTACTGGAAGCTCATCAGAAATTTTAGTTTAGTATGTAACCTATGACAGAGACAATGAGACGTGATAGAAAAGACTTTAAGTGGACATCAGGAGCAGATAGAAGTTTTGAATTGTTGAAGTAGAAGGTGATAGAACAACCTCTATTGGAATTACTAGATTTCAATAAGGTATTTCAAGTAGATTGTGATGCAAGTGGAAATGCAATAGGAACAATGCTAAGTCATGAAGGTAGAACAGTGCTAAGTCATGAAGGTAGACCTGTAGAATATTTTAGTGAGAAGTTGAATGATGCAAGGAGAAGATATTCAATTTATGATCACGAGTTCTATTCCATAATTCAAGCCTTGAAGAAGTGGAGACATCATTTGTTGCCTAAGGAGTTTGTGTTGTATATAGATCATCAAGCTTTGCAGTAATTGAACAGTTAAGGAAAGTTGAATCAGAGACATATGAGATGGGTAGAGTTCATGCAAATTTATACTTTTGCGTTTAAGCATAGGAGTGGAAAATCAAATAAAGTTGCAAATGCCTTGAGGAGGAGAAGGAACTTGCTGACAGAGATGAGAGTTGAAGTCTTGGGATTTGAAGAATTGAAAAAAATGTATGAGGAAGATCCTGATTTTGCAAAACCTTGGAAAGCATGTAAAGAGCCTGTTGTGACGAATAGAAGTAAGTGGTTGGACTATTTTATTCAGGAAGACATGTTGTTCAGAGGAAATTAGTTATGCATACCTAGGAGTTCAATGAGAGACAATTTGATCAAAGAAAAACACAGTGGTGGATTGGAAGGACATTTTGGCATTGATAAGACATTAACTTTGGTAAGTGAGAATTACTTTTGGCCTCAGATACATAAGGATGTTAGGAAATTTATGCAGATTCGTAGAGTTTGTCAAGTAACAAAAGGGAGTAGTTAGAATACTGGATTGTACAAATATTTGACAGTACTGGAGAGACCTTGGGAAGACATAAGTATGGATTTCATAATGGGATTGCCAAAGACGCAGATAGGACATGATTCAATATTTGTAGTGGTGGACATATTTTAAAAGATGGCACATTTCATACCTTGTAAGAAGATAATTGATGTAGTGCATGTGGCTGACCTATTTTTCAAAGAGATTGTGAGATTGCATGGATTACCTAAGAGCATAATTTCAGACAGAGATATAAGATTTCTTGAATACTTTTGGAAGACACTTCGAAAGAAGATGAAGACAGATTTGAAGTTCAATTCACCATTTCATCCACATACTAATGGATAGATAGAGGTAGTGAATAGGAGTTTAGGGAAATTATTGAGATGTTTGATTGGAGAGAAGACAAGAAATTGGGATTTGATTCTTTCATAAAAAGAATTTGCATATAACAATTTAGTGAATAGGAGTACCAGAAGAACACCATTTGAGATTGTGACAGGAACTAACCCTAGAGGAGTAGAAAAATTGAGAGATATCAGTATGGAGGATAAGAGAAGTGCACAAGTATAAGAATTTGTAGGACATATAGAGAAAGTGCATAATCATGTTAAGAAGCATTTGGAGAAGATGAACAATAAGTATAAAGAGCAAGAAAATGAGAAGAGGAGATACAAAGAATTTGCACTTGGAGATAAAGTGATAGTGTATTTGAGAAAAGAGAGATTTCCAGTTGGGACATATAACAAGTTGAAGATGAAGAAGTTTGGAACATGTAGGATACTTAGGAAATTTGATTCAGGAAATGCATATGAAGTGGAGATAATGAAGAAATTGGGTATATCACCTATTTTCAACATTGCAGACCTATATCAGTATCATGAAGCAGAGTTTAGTGACAACATTAAAGAAGACCTGAAGAAAAAGTTACCACAACAAGCACCAGAGCAGATTGAAGACATCTTGGACAACAGAGTTGGACACAACACCAGAGGCAAGCAGTACAAAGAATATCTTGTGAAGTGGAAAGATAGATTGGAAGAAGACTCATCTTGGACTTCTTAGGCTAAGGTGAACTGCCTTGGTTTTCCTCTAGTCCCAGCAAAGTGAGGGACTCACTTTTTTCAACAACCTCAGATGTCTAATGTAGCAGCATCCCTAGTTCAAGAGAAATCTTGCATCAATCAAAAACATTTTCATTTCAGTTTGTTTCTTTTCATTTTCCAGTCCAGTTCAGTCAGTTCAATCAGTAGCAATTTCTATATTTTGGTCTGCATTCTGCCATAGTTGCATTTTAGACATTGCAGAGCTGGACTTAGCATATAGACACATTCATGCACATCATATCCAAAACTCAGATCCTTTAGATCAGGTACCAGAAAGATATCACTATAAGAAGATCAATTATTTTCTAAGAATAGAGCATCTTGACAGTCTCAAAGAATCATCTAAAGGTGAAGACCTGCAGAGAAATTCATGTGCGGAGCTAAATGACACATCATTCAATGTTGTTTGGATTGTGGCCCCATATGCTATTCCATTCATTTGTAGAGGAGTTCTATATGATTAGGTCTAACCTATCCATGTACACACGTTACAACTCTTCATTGGAGTTTGTGATCTTTCTTGGCTGACGTGGAGGAATCTTATGTTCTGGAGATGATATATATTGATGTAATAGATGCCTAGGAAAGTAGTCATTGATAGTTCTAAGTTTGATAGTTTAATTTTCTTGCAAAGGAGCTTCAAAGCTATATCTTGTGCATACTCTATAATTCTATAATCAGGCATGTGATCCCTAATTGTAAGCCCACTTATTGCCCGCTAGTTTGTATTTGAATTCTATGATATACTGAATGATTGTATTTGCATTTGCTTATATCTTTGAGTTGTTTCCATTGTGTTTACCTTTGCCGCACGGTCTGGACTGTTCACTTTATGGACCATCCTAACCATGACTGCACCACATTTAATGAAACCCTCCATCCAATTTATTTACTTTATAAAGTAAATGTTTCCTAAAGCATAATTCATTAATGTTTGGAGTATGGTTTCAAGCCTGATTATGGTTAATCTAGCTTCCTCTTCACAAGCGTTGTAGTTTGAGGTGAGTGCACTGTCATTTTCTCCTTTTTAGTTTAGATAAGTGCTAGCATTGGTGGTTGAACATTACATTGCAATTTTTCATCTTTCATGACTTGCAAAACCCTACTTATTTCAATCGTTAACCATAACCCTCTCTTGTCAAACGTAAACCCTCTGGTCCTAGTCACTACCAATGGCTCCATTGAATGGATACTCAAATTCATCAAAATGAAATACAAATATCAAGGGCTCAACATTTCCTTCATAATTGAGAACAAACTTTATGAGATTAAAGACACATATTTGGGTCATATTGATCTTAAGAAATTATGGGAAAGGATGAATGCCAACCCAAGGACTCCCATAGCTTAGAAAGCCTTGGATAGTAGTTTGGCACATGTTGGTGTTGGCAAGAGACACTACTAGACATGTCAGGTGTTGTCATTGATGGAAACTAAATCTATCTTACACAGCCACATTGTATCATTTGATCATACCGGAAGTCAGATTGTAGATTTGTCCAAGTCCGGATAGACAAGAACATAGCATATGACAGGGTTCAGCATTTTGGTCCTTATTTCTCCACAGGTAATCATATTGTGCTACAGATATGAGGGAATGTTAAGGGATGTTAGGACTACCTAAATCCAAAGTTTTAGCCTCCGGTGATGAAGGGATTGAAAGTTACAAGCATTTGAGTATTGGGTTTTGGTTAGATAGTTTAGTCTGGTGAAGAACAGGCTGACTTGGTGTTTGATCCTTGTGCAGATTAAGAGAAGTGGTTGGTTGAGTAATATATGAGATCCAGTGGTATTGGCTAACATGAGTGGTGACTTGAATACATAGGTTTTGGTTTGTATTGATTTTTGTGCATGGATTCAGCTGACAGAATAGTGATCTTGAAAAGTTTCTAAGTTTTTCTTGAGGCCAATTGCAGTTGATGAAATTTCATGTTGCGGATATATATGATCGATGGGTTTGAGCATTTTGAGGTATGGATGAGCGAATATGAAGTGATAGGTGCGAAGTGTGGTAGTATCAAGTGTGAAGAAAGAGATCTAAGCTCTAGATCATGGCAGGTCAGTGAAACAGGGCAGTGAAAGATGAAGTGTGTGAAGTTAGTATATTAAGCCTAACCGGAACTGTCATCTTGCATTGTTAGATGCTACTCTTCAGTTCAAATATTTTTGTAAACTCTTTGTAATTGATCTTGTAGGCAGTGAGCCTCCTTTGAGTGGTGAACTCTGGGCAGTGCGCCCGAAGGCATGTGCCTTCCCATTTGTAATAATTTTAACAGAGTATAAAATCTTGTGGGTTAACCCCCACCGTGGTTTTTCCCTTAACTGGGTTTCCATGTAAAAATCTTGGTGCTCATGTGTGATGATCTTGTTGTTGCTGTTCTTAAGTTCATGCTTCTTTCTTTTGAATGTATGTGGTAAATTAATAAAGGCACATGATAATAAGTTTTGTAGAACACTGATTCACCCCCCCTCTCAGTGTTCCTTAATTCCAATAGTTGGGGGTTTTCCTCTAGAAGTTTAGTGTACAAATTTGATTATGGCTTGCATCCACAATTACCACATTGAATCTCAGGAAATTCAAATGGTCAGTGGTGAAACAATTCTACATATAGTTATGGATGCTATCAATGATAGACTTGGGCTACAAGTGAGAGATGAATATGTTGATGTCTCACAACAAACTGGTTGGAATTTCTTTGTTGATGGTATAAAGATGTGTAAAGACGTTATTGCTACATCATGGCTTAAGAAAGAAAATAAAGGAGGCTTGCAGCTATCGAAGAACTTAGTTCAATCCCTTTTCAAAGATGATATCTTAGACAATATAACATTGCTACATAGGGTGGTTGGCAGTGAAGATTCATTTATGAGTTTACTCAGTGGATGTGCCAGTTCATATCGGTCATTTGTACAGGGAAACAATATATTGATTGGTCCTAGATAATTAATGAACATTTGCATGATCAATTAGTGAACTTTTAGAGGAGGGGTAATAAGTTCAATATGTGTTCTTACTTGATTTATTTGTTAGCTACCACTCAACATGTTTGGCCAAGTTTGAATATTGCTGACCCAATGACTAAAGATACCCAAGTGTACAACTATTTCCCTCAGCTATAGGAGGAGTATGGCAATAAGGACTACAAGAGAGTCAATGATGCTTTCCTTATGTTTATGGTGAGAAGAATATATGAGAATCTTGAAGTTAGGATCTCAACAGAAGTAGCTAACTTGATCATGCAATTTGGAAGTTACTTTATAAAATTTGACAGGTTTACATATTTCAGAATTGGTGGTTTTAAGTACCCCCCTCTAAAGGTACCTAGATATGCTTCTAATTACCTGATATTTCTAGAATTATGTAGACAAGCGTCTCTTGAAAGTAAGAGGTACCATGATGCTAAGAAGAAGGGTTATCCTTTTACTCTAAAATTAACTCATTATACATGTACCAAACATGAGAATGCCAAGAACGTTGACATATTACTTTCTATGTTCAACTTATCATCATATGGCTTTAGAAGATTCTTTGATAGCAAAGATTTTGTAAAAAATAATATTTATTTTCCTATGCTATGGGGACATCAGCCTCACCTAGAAGATTTTTGGGCTGACTATGCCGACAAGTATGAAGGGAGGAGAAGAGATTGGTCAAGATTGACCCTAGACCAAATGAGAATCTTCAATCTTGGTTGGGATCTTCCAAACTTAGGGTGGATGATTATGTTGATTTGATTGATCCAACTTTTTCTATTGAAATCACTAAACTCCTGCCTAAGTTAGATTAGACTTTAAATGAAATTACAAATATTAATGCTAGATCTTCCTTTGTGTTGAATATAAATCAACAATGGCTAAAATCTAAGATGAATGGTCCTGGTGCAGGTTCTCCTTCACACAAGGAGAAAATCATGGGAGAGAAACAGTTTCCATAGGCACCTCTAGCCAAAACACACCTGTCATTGCCCACACTTCAAGGTCATAGTCTCCAATCAAGGATGGAAATGATGGAGGAGATGATTCCAAAAGGAATGCTGCTTTATAGGCATAATGTGAAGGGGACAATGAACCCCCTAAGAAAAGGCTCAAGACTAAGAGGTGTTTGAATCCTCATGCAAATAAGTTATCAGAGCAGGAGCAGATACACTAGGGTGAGGAGGATAGGGAAGATACACCTTCTCTAGCCAAAGATACAATTCCTCCACCCTTTGCACAAAATTCTCCCCCTGTTTTTCATGATGGAATGCCTCATAGCCCCTTGTCTTCTTAGAAACAACAAGGAGTGCTCGGTAATCCCATGTTAGATATTATGCCTCATATTACTACCAATGGTTGTCCTATTCGATCAACTCTTTCTTGGTTGAAAACATAGGTTAGTAACAAAAGAAGCTATTATCAGATCATAGACACAGAGTTTAATGCAGTTGCAAGACTCCTAAAATTAGATTCTACTCCTAAGAAATCCAAAAGGATGTCCAGACTCATGGTGGACCCAATGACCAAGCATGAATATGTGGAGATTGTAGAACCAATGGTAGAGAAAGAAGAGAGGGATGTCTCTGTAGACGACTTTCATGTTAGCAAGGTAGACTTGGGGCCTCCTTCTGTTCAAGGAGATATTCACAATGCTAAGCTATCTATGGAAATCTTAGCTACCAGGTTAGAAGAAAGGGAAAGGGAGAATGAACTAATTGTGGAACAGGTGAATATCTTAACCTCGTACATCAGGTCCATTGTTGACACTACATATCAACCTTTGGATGCTACTATAGGCATGCCTACAAAAATCCCTCCCAAAGGTGTGAGCTCTGAGGTGATTGAGAAAATTAACAAATATAAAATTTTGGGTAAAGCAGTGGAAGAGTGGGTTGAGAAACTCACCATGTATGGTTTACTTTTTATTCATGAGACTATTATTTTGTATACTAAAATATCTAATAAAAAATTGAGATTTTAGTCGATTTGAAAACTATCAAGAAAGAAGAGACTATGCTAAATGTGGCTAGGAATGGACTAATAGGGATGGTGAAAATTAACTCCAATGTCTTAGTTTCAGAGTAGATTGTAGCAAGCCAAAAGAAAACGAGTCTATTAAATAGCTAAATTCAATTGATTGGAAGTTGACAATGGTAAAATAGTATCTCATAGACTTGAACGTTGCCAAATATAATAAATCTTACTTGTTGGATCTCAGGATTTCTTGTCTTTCTTTGGGGGTTGATATTTTTGATAAGACTGAGTTAAATTTGTTGGATGTTGCCATAGTCAAACAAGCCTTTAGAGATCCGTTGGTTGAAGAATTGAGAGCCAAAGAGGATTCAACTAGTAATCCTATTGAGAAACTGACTAATGTGGCAACCTATCTCTTGAACTTTAAGAAAGATATAGTAGAGATGCATAAGAGGTATGAGGATGCTAGAAACACTTTACAAATATGGAGAACAAGGTTGATGATCACCACCATTCTTAATGCTAAAGACATTATTCCAATTCTGAACAAGTTCAAGGTTCTTAAAGCCAAACTAGATACCTCACAGAGGTCTGGAGATCAAACGGACAAGGATGGCATTGGTGAACAGGTACCCCATGAGGAACATGCAAGACATGATGCAGGAGAGGGCGAAGACAAAGAAGTTTCTTCCTAATATTTCTTTAAGCTTTTTATGGTTTCTTGAAACTTATGTTATAATCTCTATTATAATTGGGACAATATCTCTTTCATTGTTAAGGGAACTTTATTGTGTTTAATTATTGGTTGTAAAAGATAGTTACACAGGAAAGTTAGTTTCTGACTCTTTTACTATAAAATGAATGAGTAAAAGAGAGTCAGGGTCTTTTGCTGAAATTAATTTCATGAATAGATCATTGAATATTTGGGATTTTGAGTTTTAAAAGGAAAAGGGGGATACTTTTACATAGGTTATATGACATTTTCTTGAAGAAATAAAGTATTATGCTCTATCTTACTCATTACTACAAGGAGGAAGTGGACATTGGGTCAATCACTTTCATGTATTGCCATTGTTTCTTCTTATGTCAAATGTGTGGTTATTTGAGTATAGAAATTTACATATATCTGTGTATAGTATCGATAACCTGCCTTTTTTAAAGTCTGTCATTGTCATTGATGTGTCTTCATTCTTAGGTTTAAATTCGATGCAAAAGTGGGAATTCAATAATTCATTATTTATTCACTAGTTCTTTCCATTCTTATGTTTGGGTGGATTTCTAGGGATTATATTATTATAAAATGCATTTGGGGTTAAATCCTGCAAGTGCATTGGGCATTTGAGAATATTATTCATTTTCATATTTCCAAGTACAAAACATATCCTTTATCTGCTTTCAGGTTAAAAGCGCACCAAGAAAATTTGAATTTTACTTTATAAAAGGAGTTTCCCCTTTTTGAAATGCAGAGAACATTTACAAAAGCCATTTGCAATTCCTTCAACTGTTAAGACATTTGTCACTATTTTGTGGGCATAATCATATTAAGAGTTTGGTGACAAATCTATTGACTAACAATATAGAAGTTGGGGAACAAATTCCAATGTCCCAATATGCCCAAAAATACTAAATTAATAAAATATTACAATATTTTCCCTTGAAAATAGGCTCCATAAAGAGTTGCCATAACCTCCTCTTACATTCGACTATATTTAGCTAGTCAAAGATGCTCTTCTTACACCCACTTACACTTGTCATAAATAATTATGAAGATGCTTCTCAAATAAGAAAATTTATAACTCCTCACTAAATGTGTTGTCAAAAAATATTTCTCCCACAAAAATAACTCCTACTTTGTCATAAAATCAACTTATAACTCCTCGATAATATGCTGCCATAAAACTATCATAAACATGTCGTAGAAACTATCATAATGAAGATGCCAAATAATTTGTGAGTTACATTATCCCTTATTCATGAATTCTCATGCCTTATTTGGGTAATAAACAATATTTTAATATCTTTGGCCCATTTTCTCAGATTTACGAATTAGTAAATAATTGAGCCCAACAATTAATAACTATTTCCCTAGCAACTTCCCTTAGCCCTTGAGAAATATGGAAATGGGCTTAAGGTCCACAAAATTAGATTAATTAAAAAGGGGACATTACAAGAATCCGTGTAGGTTATTTACATCACATGGAGCATCATCATTGTAGTATGGTCCATTTAATGTTACAACCTTTCCATATGTAGAGGATATTGATCTATTGTTAAAAATCATTAGATACATTAATATATGTGATGTATTTTAGAGGACTTGATGAGGGCATATTAGGTGATATCCTCATGGATGGGGATCTCTCTCTCAAATTTTAGTGCATATGCCAATGACATCATCATTGAGTTAGAGTGTCCAATGCCCTCCGAGTATGCAAATGTAGACTGATGTAGATCCTCTGGTGATCATCAATAGTCATGATGTTTAGAACCATCTACATTTGTTGCTCTTCAATATTTTATAGGTGTCACAATGGAGCATTTTGGTGAGGGCATGAGTTTCACAAAGATGATTTCTTTAAGTGTTATGCCCTCACATTCCTAACCCTTTGCACTCATCATTCATGTGATTGTTGGGTGTGAGATCTTTACCAGATCTTGAGTGGCTATGCATACTACAACTACATATGGGTCCATGTATGTTGATTTGGGTGGAGATGACACTACTCCTATAGCTACATAAGGATAATTTTAATTTAAGTTAAATATTATATTGTAAAATTTAAATCATATGCATGAGGTCGTACACCTCTACAAGTATCATTTGAAATTATTATTTTTACGTACATAGGGGTCAACACCTGATATTCCTAGTTCACATGTAGGGAGTGTATGTATTGGTGGTTCACTTGACGATAGTGAGTAGGTAGAATAATTTATATATGTTATAATATTATACTAAATACATACATAGATTGTAGTTCATTCTTATAATGTACATGTTCTAATTTGTTCATGTGTACATTTCTATAGGACTATATTCATCATTTGGAGCAAGATTCTCACTTTGAGGTTTGCTTGACTAGGAGCATACATTATGATTGACTATTTTACATGATATGACATGTTTCTATTATGAAATTTACTTATGTATTTGAGAGTATCATGATCACATGTATACTTTGAGATTGACATTGACATCGACATTATGATGTGTATTTTAGAGTTCCATTATGACATTTACTTATGTATAGTTTGACTTTTACTTTTCATCCTTCATTCTTTTGCAAATTTTCTACTTATTCTCTTAATTGAACATTTTTTTGAGGTATGCATCTTGTTTCCTTCTAACTATTTGAATGTGAATAATATTCTTCCTCATTTATTTCCTTCTAACTATTTGTATGGTATTATAATTTGTATGAATGTATAGATATACAAATCAATTTATCTACATACACTTGTATACATAAATATTAGATCTAGTTGGTGAATCAAACTCATTAACAAATTAATTAAATAAATGTGGGAGCAAGTATAGTAAAACTAATATTTAATTCACTATCATTATAGACTAATTCATAATAGTCCATGTTGTTAGCATATGATTTATTAGACATGTCCATAGTAAAATTCTCAAGTAATTTAATGTTTTTGATAAATTCAACTGAAAAAAAGGGTCTAGAACCTTGTATAAAACAACCCAAAGGGCAAACCAAAAGCCTCGAATAAGAAATATACAACACATTAACAAAAGATTAGCATATGAAAACAATGAACATAAAAACCATCGACTAAACCAACCTGTTGATGGTGGTTTTAGCACACAACAACGTAGGTGAAATACATGTATCCCACCTCTCTTGAAAAAGGTATCCTATCCAAGATAGGACCACCCCAAGGATAATACAACTAGGTCTTAGCTTGTAGGAATAACTTAGTTGGTATGTTTAGCTATGCCAACAAGGGGTCTTATATACAATGATATGGTTTGTAAAGGTAATATCAATAGAAGTGCAGAAACCCTATGATACTTTTAGTTGATTTAGAAATATGTTTGTTGCTTAAACCCTAATCTAACAATTGTTGTGAAAGAAAGTGCAAAAGATTAAAGGGTTAGAGAGGAATCCTAAGTGACATTCACAATGCAAAACTTATTGAGGGTAGACAAACATTCCCAAGTTAACCACTTTTTGTTTTACCAAGCTACAGGAATGTTACAGTGCTTCAAAAAATGATGCTATCTTCAATGGAGACTAAAGGTTTTCAAATCACATTCATTCATTAAATACCCAAGTTATGGCACGATTTAACTTATGAAATGCAATTGAACTAAGCTCAAATCAATTGGCCCAGGATAACTATGCACATCAACTTATAATTAGCAAGCAACTAATAATATGGACTAGAATGTTCATTAGATACCTTCAACAAATCATTAACATTGAAAAAGCATAATTAACTAATTGTAAATAATGAAGTGAATCATGAAACCAAATAGACAACAAAAGTGAAAAAATTCTTAGAAATACTGTAGAAACTTTCTTTGTATTAATCTCAAATGGCAGAGTGTCAACAATTTGACATCAAGAGTCTGTTACAATGAGAGAAATGACAACCCTTTATATAGAGGAGGCTCCATACCGAGTTTTTGAATGAACGGTGGAGATTAACTCAACACCAATAGTCCAGATTACATGGCATTTAAAGCAATACAGTAGCTAAATTGCATTTTCGGATTAATATTTGTCTTGTAGGAAAAAGACAAAATATAGCTTCCAAATACATTGAATCTAGAAATTTTGGATACCCATTAAGTTGTACATAGGGAAAAGTTAATTTCCAAGACATAATAAAGACAAATTAAGGTCACATGACCCTCCAAATATAACATTAATTACAAATGATAGGATTTACATGTGATTCTACTGTTCATCCTCATCCAAATCAATTTTGTCTTCTTCTACCTTCTTATTGCTGTATGCTACTAAGGCTGACAGAGCTAGGTTGATGTCTGCTGGGTTTGGGTCTTTGACATAATCCACTCCAAACCTCAAGCTCTCGATCTCTACACAAAATTTGTAGTATACAACTTCCCTCAATTTTCTTCCCCTTTTAAATACCAAAAAAGTAATATGTAGATCACTGACCTTTTCCATCTTTCCAACCATATTTAGTGGCGAATCCCCGTGAATGACCTGATATAACTTGTCTTTACACTACTGTTCATCTATTGGGGTCAAATCATTCAGACCAGTATTTATGTAATCTCTCAATGTATCATTTATTTCATATATTACCTCCATTATTTTGGTCTTTGCCGTCTCAAAAGAATCTTTCACTTTATCAAAATAACCTTTTCTTAACTTCATCTGTTCATGCCATTCCTTAGGTTTCTTTAGCCTATCCTTTGTCAAAATATTTTCTATTAAAAGGGTCCCTTGGACAATCTCCTCATAGTTTGTACTCTTGGGAACATATGAGAATAGTATTCTTCATATGGTTCACATTCATCATGCAAATCTTCCCATTCTTCTCTCAAAAGGCAAAAATCTTTATGTAGTAAAGATGCAAAGGATATTACCTCACAACCTTCATTGTATACTTTAGTGAACCATTCATGTAGCAGTGGTTTTGATATCATCAAACTTAGTCAATTCTTCTTTGGCCAGCGAAGCAGGAGCTGTTCTTGGTTCTCCATCAAAATACAATGGCTTCATCAGGAATTGTATGCATGCCCAAAGCTCTTCATTCTGCTGTTTTAACTGCTACTTTGTCATTTCATCCTTATTCAATTGATCTAAAATTGTGGACACTGTCTCCTTGAACTCATCTATCTTCTGTCCCTGAGTGGCCGGTCCTAGATTGACAATAGTAATGGTGTAATCCTCGGCCCTCACTTCTCCTTTGTATGCCTTTGCAGGAGGACCAACCACTTCTGCAATCCTAGCTCCTGTTGCATCTTTATGGATTCTCGACTGGATCTTAGCTCTTTTCTACTTTTTAGGTTTCTCTACTCTAGCTAAGAGTGCATCCAAGTCTAATTTCATGATTTCCACCCGTGGGGTTTTATTATCCAACCTCTGCTGCAACCAATCTGGTATCGAGGAGGAAGAATCTTTAGGAGCGTCAATGTGACTATTTCCTTTATTAGGTGATCCAGTATGAATTTCCAACTCATTTTTATCTCTACCATCCCCTTCATCGTTTGATTGCTCAACATTTCACAAGTTTTCTAATATAGTTTGCTAATCAATTCCCAAAACTATATCTATTGTTCCTTTGTTTACTGGACTGTCGGACACCTCAACTATTTCAATATTCCCAGGGTTAGGAAGAGGGTCTTCATATACTCCCTCAATTGCCTCTTGCTCTTGAGATTCCAACTCTGCACATACCTTTTCAATTCCAGGCAGTTGTGGGATAGCCAAAGGTATAGACTCCGGGGAGACAACAATGGGGCTTGTCAAAGAATTGTTTACTGTGGTTAGGGAATGAACAACCATAGAAGATAAATGTGCATGGGATAAATTAGCAAATGAAGCAAATCCCAATGAGGGTGGTATGAAAGAAGGAGAAGACATGGAAGAGATGGTAACGGGTGAAGAGAGGCTAAGTGATGGAAGGGAGAAGGACGGGGATATGATTGTAGAAATAGGTGGTAATGAGATTTGAGTGGAGTAAGAAATTGAAGAAATAGTAGGTAAGGACATGGTTGAGATGGGAGGGGATGAGGAAATAAGAGTAATGATGGTAGAAATGGTGGGTGAAGAAGGGAGGCTAGGGATGCTTACATTTGCCACCACTGAAGGCAATGATGATGTTGTGTCTGAAACAGAGAGAGTAGAGGATGCAATGCCTTGTGCATCAAGAGGAATGGAGGCTACACTGGCTGGGGATGAGGAAACTATCAGGACAACTGAGGTATTGGTAGAGGTGGTAGTAGATGCTTCTGTTGTCTGTGCCTTCAGCTTCATAGCCTTTGAGCTCTCCCCTTTGCCACTTGGTATATCTTTCCTTTTAGCTACTCTGGTCCTCGTGGCAGGAGGAGGATCCTTCTTTAAAGTTTTGGGAGTAATATTCTTGGATTTCCCCTTTTCAGCCAATGGCACATGTTCCTCACTGTTAGTATCTCTTGTTACTTCTTGTTCTTCTACATTGATCACTTCCAGAGGTTGATCTTCTTCATCTCCTGACTCCTCTAAATCTTCCTCGGTGTATGTTAGTGCAACCCCTGCTTGTGTCAACACTGCAATTTTGCTTCTAACCCAGATCTTGCTAAGTTTGATCGGGTTCCTCATTGCCTCATCTAATGAACTTTCCTCTGCATTGGCCCAATTTGGAGGAGGAATAGGCTGATTGAGCAATGCTTCCCATGGCCCCTTTTGAACCACATTTCCATCTTCCACTACTTGGTCAGGAACTTGTATGATACAGAATCTCTTTATTCATTCCAAGGACAATTGGGAGTAATTTCTTCCTATTACTTCATAATCATCCACACAATCTGCGCAAAAGTCCTCAAGGTGATTGCTATGGAACAACTTTTTACTCACATACTTCTCCATAGTCCTGTGGGGATCAAAGTGTTTTCTCTTTATGTATAGATGGAGATCTAGTGTTGGGAATTAAGGTGTCTCAACCTTGGTAATTCCTTGTATTATTTCATTGTATTTATTTATTTATTGCCTATTATGTAATTAGGATGCAAATCCTGTTTTGTCATCTTGTGGGAGTTGGCACGGTGATGTTTCATCCTACGTGGAAGGTGACAACATGTAATTTTTTCCTCACATGAGGAGATAGGCATCCCACTAGTGGTAGGAATATTTTTGCATGTGTCGGCATCTTCGATAGTGTGTAAGGGAATATTGACTGAAATGGTCACGACATATTCCTATGACAAATCTATGACGCGTAAGAGTCGTAAATGGAAGATTCTATGATAGGTGAAGACATGTGTCACAGGGCATCTTGGAAGAAGGCATCTTTGGGCTCCCCAAGGAGGGTTATGACATGTTGTAAGAGAATATGCTATTTTTAGCTTGTGTATGATAGATTCTCTTACAGCTGTAAGATATGACAGCTATGACGGATTCTATGATAGTCGTAAGTGTCATAAGAGTATTTGTCATTGTCCAACTTCAGAATAGGCAACCTCTTTGGGATGGGGTGACTTGACAAGTGTCATGAACATCCTACAGTGTTGGACAAGTGTCCATAGGCATGGGTTTTGGGACATGAGGCCATGTTGGACGCCCATCTCAAGATAGAGCCATTTTTGCCTTGTATCTTCTATATAAATAGGTGCTTTGGAGAGGAGATGTATTATGTGATCGACAGGTACTGTTATGCTACCAGATTATCTCCAGATATGAGTGTCAAAGACTCCTGCAAGAGCATTGGCTCTGTAACTATATTGTAAACCTCATTGTTTAGATAATACATTTGAGCTGTGTTTTGGAGTGTGGGGTTTTTCACTCGTAAGGGTTTTCCCCATGTATATCTTGTCTCTCTCTTCTTCTGTCTTACATTCTTGTGTATGTGTTTGCTACAATATCTCTGTTATTGGGTTAAACATTCTATAATTGTAAAGGTTAAAAGGAATTTGCACTCATATCTCCTCATTAGATTAGTGTAGGAAGCGATTTCTGCACACCTATCTTCCTTTTAGTTGGTATCAGAGCTTGATCACCTTTGGTCCTAGTTGTTGGGTAGGGGTTTTTTGAGCTAATCTTAGGTTGAGTGGGAGCTTTGTGCAGAGCATTCTGTAATCTTGTTGCAGGAAAGAGATGGCAGGCACATTCGAAAGATTAGAGGTGGAGAAATTCAATGGCACTGATTTTGAGTTATGGAAACTTAAGATGGAAGACATGCTTGTTGATCATGACCTTTGGGAAAATGTATCTGATGTAAAACTAGCTGCAATGGCACAAGATGATTGGGATCTCAAAGATTGGAAGGCTAAGGGTCTCATAAGACTCAGTCTAGCTGATTCTATCCTGTTAAATGTCCATGAGGAGAAGACCATGAAAGATCTTTGGAAGAAGTTGGGAGATGTTTATCAAGCCAAATCCCTAATGAACAAAGTTTTTCTGAGAAAGAAGTTGCATTCTTTGAGGATGGAGGATGGAGTATCTATTACAGATCACCTGAATGCCTTGAACATGTTAATTGTACAATTGACATCCATTGGTGTCAAGATGGAGGAGGAGGATCATTGTATGACCTTGCTTTGTTCTTTGCCGGACTCGTGGTATCATCTTGTTATGGCTATTGGGAGCACCACATCCACTTTCACAATGGATGAAGTGGTATCTTCACTGTTATCTGAAGAGATGCAGAGAAATTCTTCTAAGGCAGTCAAAGAGGCTCTTACAGTTTGTGGAAGACCTAAGGAGAAAGGGAAAAAGAAGGACAAGAAAGCTGAGAAGGGCAGATCTAAATCTCATGGGAGATCCAAATCTCCTAGAAAGTTGAAGGCTCTCTGTTGGAACTGTGGAAAAACTAGGTATTTCTGAAAGGAATCCAAGGAAGAAAAGAAAAAGAAGAAGAATGTCCCAAATTCAGATTCTAACAAGTCACAAGATGATGGTGATGCCTTCATCGCAGCCCTGGCCACCCATGCATCTGATGATGAGTGGTTGATTGATTCTGGTACATCATTCCACATGAGCTCACATCAAAGCTGGTTCACAAAGTATGAAGAGTTTGATGGTGGAAGAGTGTACCTAGGTGGTGATTCTCATTTGAAGATTCTTGGTCATGGAAGAGTCTCAATCCGATTCTCTGATGGATGAGTGAAGGGAATCACTAGAGTTATGCACATCCCAGGCTTGGCATGGAACCTTCTTTCTGTAAGTATGTTAAATGATGCAGGTGTGCAGGTTGTCTTTTCAAAGGATGGATGCAAGATGACTAGAGGATCTATGGTGCTTGTGAAGGGTACTCGGAGAGGTACTCTGTTTCAGTTGTCGACATGCACTTCGCAGTGCAATAGTTCTTCTGACTTGAAGAAAAGAGCTACAGTCACTTCATCCCCACCATTTGAACAAGTAGTGAAGAAATCTATTGTAACAAATTCTAATGGTAGTGCATCTTGTGTACCCAAGGGTGCTCATGCTTTGGAAGTTAAGCTTCCTGCTAAAAAGACTATGTTATGACATATGAGATATGGCCACATTGGTGAGAAGGGTCTTAGAACCCTGAAAAATAAAAACCTCGTTGAGGGGTTAAATGATTGTAATCTCGAGTTTGGCTTTTGCGAACATTGCATATATGGAAAGCAAAACCGTGTTTAGTTTTACTCTAGTTCTCACAAGTCTTCTGGTGTATTGGATCTTATTCATTCTGATGTGTTTGGTCCTATTAGTGTTCCTTCGATCTCCAAATATGTATATTTTGTATCTTTTATAGATGATTACAGTAGAAGGACATGGATTTATTTTCTTAGAAGAAAGACATAAGTCTTTAGTCGGTTCAAAGAGTTTAAAGCTTTTGTTGAGAATTAGACTAGTAAAAATATTAAGTGTTTGAGAACTGATAACGGTGGTGAGTTTTGTTCGGCAGAGTTTGATAAGTTGTGTAAAGAGCAATGGATTTAAAGACATAAGACAACTCCATACACCCTACAACAAAATGGAGTTGCAGAGAGGATGAACATGACATTGATGGAGAGGGTAGGAGTATGCTTAGTGGAGCAAGCCTCGAACAAAAGTTTTGGGCTGAAGCTGTAGCCACTGCTTGCTACCTGGTAAACAAGTCTCCTACATTAGCTCTTGTTGGTAAGACACCTATGGAGGTGTTGTCTGGTAAGAAGCCTTCAGTTAGACATCTTCGTGTTTTTGGTTGAGGCATATACACATGTGCCTAGGGAGAAATGGTCTAAATTGGAGAACAAGGCTATTAAGTGTATTTTCATTGGCTATGGAGTTGGTGTGAAAGGATACAAGCTTTGGGATAATGTGGCTAAAAAAGTGTTGTATAGAAGAAGTGTTATCTTCAGAGAGCTAACATCTTCTTCCGTTGTTCTACAGCCAGAACAGATAGAAAAGAAAGAAGATGTGGTTCAGTTTCCTTCTACCCCTGAGAAGACTGAATCGATAGACCCTGTGAGACCTGATGATGAGGAGAGCTCTAGCAGCTCTAAATGTTTAGAAGAAGAAGCAGAACCTCAACCTCAGCCATTGAGGAGGTTTACACGAACAAGGAAGCAACTTGATAGGTTTGGTTATTCATTACTTGATTCTAGTTGTGCTTTTGCCTTACTAACACTGATGAGCCTAGAACTATGATAGACGCTATGGGCGTGAAAGATGCAGGTTCTTGGAAGGAGGCCATGGAAGATGAGATGACTTCTTTGGAAAAGAATAAAACATGGGAGTTGGTGCCTTTGCCTGAAGGATAGAAACCTGTTGGATGCAAATGGGTGTTCAAGAAGAAATTTGGTGCAAATGGTAGTGTTGAAAAGTACAAGGCTAGACTGGTTGCGAAGGGGTATTCACAAGTGGAGGGAATTGATTATGGTGAAATTTTCTCTCTCGTTGCAAAGCTGACATCTATTCGGTTCCTGTTGTCTCTTGCAACAACTTATGACTTAGAGGTAGAGTAGATGGATGTGAAGACAACATTCCTTCATGGTGATTTGGAGGAAGAGATTTACACGTCACAGCCAGAGCATTAAGAAAATTTGGTTTGAAGTTGAAAATGTCTTTGTATGGTTTGAAGCAGTCTCCTAGGATGTGGTACTTGAAGTTTGATGCCTTTGTGTTGTCGGTTGGATTTCTAAGATCGAAATTAGATCATTGTGTGTATTACAAATTTGATAATGGTTGCATTCTCATTATTGCATTGTATGTTGATGATATGTTGTTAATTGGGAATGGTAAGAATATGATTTCTGATTTGAAGTCTCAGTTGTCAGCATAGTTTGAGATGAAAAATCTAGGGGCAGCCAAGTACATTCTGGGAATGGAAATCAGAAGAGATAGAGCTAACAGAAAACTTTGGTTAAGCCAGACTAAGTATGTGAAGACCATGTTGGATAGGTTTAGCATGGTAGATTGTAGACCATTGTGTGTTCTTGTTTCATTGGGGACAAAGTTGTCTATTAATGATTGTCCAAAATCTCCTAGTGAGGTGGAGGACATGAGAAGAGTACCTTATGCTAGTGCTGTTGGTAGTTTGATGTATGCTATGGTCTGGACAAGACCAGACATTGTCCAAGTAGTGGGAATCCTTAGTTGATTTATAGCTAATCTTGGACGGGTACATTGGGATGCAGTTAAGAGAGTGTTCAGATATTTGAGGGGTACTTTTGAGTATTCCATATGCTATCATGGTAATGTTACAGGATCTCCACATTCTGTTTGTGTATATCGAAAAATTTGGATTTATAAATGGAAATGATCAAACAATTGAAATGCATAACCTAAACCCAAATAATTCAATACCTCGAAGATGCAAAATGAGCTTGATTGATTGATCGCTTTGTTGTGTTGATTGCTCAATTCCGCAGCATAATGTTGATAAGGAGATAGATGATGGATGCAAAGGCTCTAATGATATTTCAACAGTATGTGGATACTTGAGGATCAATGCCCTTTTAGAAAATTTGACAGAATAAGGGTGCTTAAGGCTCAATGCATTCTAATGGCTTGTGAGGGGGTTGATTTATAGGAAAGGCTTGGTTCCAATGGATGGCTAGGATCAATTAGGGCTTTAGGTGAAATGGATGGATAGGATTAAGTTAGGTTTCCTTGCACATCAAGAAATTGTAGTCATATGACATGTGGCAAAGGAGGATAAGGCTTAGGTGTGCTTGTGTAGATAAATACTAAAATTAGGTCCCATTAGTTGTGCATGTGAAAGATAAAAGTTGTAACACAACACATGATTGACTAGACAAGTGTTGGAATGTGATGAAAGATAAGTGTTTAATTCAAATAAAATATTTGAATTAGTTGGGATATGAGTTGGAAATTAATTAAATAAATAAGATTTATTTAATTAATATGATAAATGAATAGGATGGGATAAGATATGATGTGGAAATTAATTAAATAAATAAAATTTATTTAATTAATTGGCTAAGTAGGATGAGGATGGGATTGAATGGGATTTTAATTAAATAAATAAAATTTATTTAATAAATTGGCTAATGGATAAATGGGATTAAGAGTGGGATTTAGGACAAAAATGGCTTATGATGTTTAGGATAATGTTTTAACAAGGTGTTGTAGGACATGGACAAAGTTGGGACAAATTTGGGTGTCTACATTTTGCCCCTCTTTGAGATGATGTTCGAGATGATAAGATTTGTGTCGAGTAACATCATTTCAAAGAAGTCAAGGTATGGATAGAGGAAAATGATAGTGATGATGGAAAGATATGATGAGGATGATGATGGTGGAAAGATAGGATGAAATGGGATGATGATGCCCCCTCGAGAGGTTAGGCGGGTTGGACAAACACGGGTAGGCTCTCGAAAAGAAATGGCTTGGCTGCAAAAAGAAAGATAAGGGGATAGATAGAAGAAATGATGATGCGTTATGCTGCAATGAAGGTGAGCAACCATGATGTTTGATATAACACTAGACATTATGCACCAAGGTATAAGGACCAGGGTGACGATGTGTCTTGTGCCCCAGCGTAATACAACCTTGTCTAACATATGAGGAAGAAAACTTAGAGCATTGAAGTCCTACTACACAAAAGGTATGATATGACCTTAGATGCAAAGGATAGTGCAAAAAGCTATTCCAACATACACAAGATATGATATTAGCTGGAATGATATAGATGTGATACAAATGCAAGATAAAAAGATAACACACACAAGCAAGCAAGCAAGCACAAATGATTCAAAAACAAACAAGGTATTGCCCCTGTCAAGCTGTAAACCAATGATTAATTGCTGATTGTTGATAGTTGAGAGTGTTGTCATTGCAGGGAAAGCTATATCCCTAGATCAACACAAGGTTGTTTGCTGAGTTGGTTGGCTAGTTGATTGATTGATTTGGCTTACAACAAGGCTAGGATCAAGACCATGGATTGCGTTTGGATAACTTGGCTTGATTAATTAACATGATTGGTATGGATTAAGGATGGGCTTGCATTTGGATATTTGTTTGGAATGGTTGGAAGATGATGAAATGTTGATTAGATTGATTTGATGAAGGATGGATGATTTGTGGTGGATTGAGCTTCTTTTGACTTGCTGAAGTGATTGGATTTGTTTTGATGGCTAGATTGATGTGCTTGAGTTGATTTGCTTTAGTGTTAATGTTGATGATTGATAGGATTTGTTTTGATGGTTGGCTTGATGTGCTTTGGTTGTGATGTTTGTTGTTGCTGGGTTGATTGTTTTGATGATTGGATTGTTTTGAATGATGATAGTGATGGTGTGATGATTAGAGTGTCGATTCAATCTAAGCATAAGCAAGTGTTCTCAGTATGCTCAAAGGATGTAAAACAAATAAGGTTATTGCCCTTGTCAAGTCATAAACCAATATTTGATTGTTTGATTGATGATGATAGTGTTGTCATTGCAGGGAAAGCTATATCCCTAGATCAACACAAGGATGTGGGAATGCGATATCCCATTGATGATGATTGATTGGACTCATGACAAGATTAGGATCAAAAACTTGTTGATTTGATTGGATAATGTTCCTTGATTGATTAGCTTGCTTCATATGGATTAATGTGACTTGGATTTAAGATCATTGCTTAGATTGATTTGATTGATATGATTGGAAATGGATTGATTGAAATGGATGAATGAATGTTATTGATAGGAAGAATTGATGATTGATGATTGAAGATGATGATGAATTGATTTTGATTGAATGTTGATGAAGTGGATTATTTTGGATTGATGATGATTGGTTTTATTGCTTGGAGTTTTCGTTGGATAGTTGATTTTTTGGATTTTTTGACAATATGTTATTTTTTTATTTTTTGAAATGTTTTGGGATGTCAATGGATTTACAATTTAGGTAGCCTTTGTGCTTGATACCAATGACAAGGGAGAAAACCAAGTCTAGGTGTAAAGATGGATGAATGGGATTGGATGGATAAAAGGATGGGTGATAGTGGATAAGATGAAAGACTGATGATAGTTGGATGGGATGGAAGGTTCATGAGAGTTGGATGGATAGATAAGAGGATAGGCCATAAAAAGAATGGATGCATGCCTTATGAGAAATGGATAGGTAGGCTATAGTGGAAAGCTCATGATAAATAGATGGGGATAAGCTATAAGATGGAAAGCTCGTGATAAGGATACGCCATAATGGATGGATCATAAGGGAGCTAGGATGTGATCTCCAAAGGCTATGTTGCATAGGAAGAACTTGCCCCATTCTAGGTGGTAATGCTTAGGATTCTTTGCATGACAAAGCTTCATGACCATGGGATGACATGATAGGTTTTACATGACAAGGTGTATGATAGGTGGATAATGATAATATGGATTGATGAGGAAGGTATGAGGTATACCAAGAGATATCCACAGCATGTTTCAAGATTTTGCCCCTATGTCTTCATCAAAATTAAAAGGCAGAAGGATGGATGAATGGATAAATGGGTTCAATAGGATAGGCTTGTTTATGTAATGGCTAAGGATGGTAGGATGGTAAATGATATAATGGGATAGATAGTTTGGAAATGGATAGGCTGGATGAGACAATGTGCCCCCAAGTGTAAGTGACATAGAAGATCAACCTACACATGACGCCTGTTTGCCAGGTTTTCATCATGGTACTTATCCAAGGCGCCTGTTTACCAGGTTTTCACCGTTGGACGAAGGGATTTCTCTTTACTATTTTTTTTTCTTTTTTTTTTATTTTTTATTTTTGGATGGGATGACAATTACACATGGCGCCTGTTTGCCAGGTTTTCACCATGGTAATGGATAGGAGGGACTCAAGTGTTTAGTGCTATGAGAGATGATATTGTCCCTTTAGAGATGGATGTCGTCTTTGCATGGACCATGTTGTTATGCTCATTGATGTTGATAGGGGGTTGCATGGATGGGAGATGGAGTAGGTAAATAGTGGATGATGAAATGGATTATGAAAGGTTCATGCAAGGATAGATGGATCGGGATAGTGGACTATGATGTGGATTATGTAGGCTTATGCAAAAGCATGGACCATAGGGATAGCATGGCGGAGATATGCAAGATAATGGATGGAAGATGGGTAGATGTAGATATGTGAAGGTGTTGCGGAGTGGAAGGGAATCATGACCAACGGTTGCACACACTATGATAAACATTGAAGCTTTTGATGAGATGGTGGTGTAGGAAGCAATGGAGATGTTTGCTTAGGAGATGGTTGATGAAGTGATTTAGGAACCCACATAGATTTAGTATTTTTAGTGCTTTTGTTTTGCTTGTGGGATTTTTGAAGGGAATGGAAGTTTTGGATGGAAATAGGCTTTTGGATGGAGGTAGGTGATTGGGATTCTTGAGATGTGGAGGAGGATGCCTCATTTGACTTGCTAGCTATTTGCTTAGGAACCCAAACCATTTTGCTTTTGGGCTTTGCTTTTGGAGGTAAGGGTTTGGATGGTTGCTTAGATGTGGATGAGGATGCCTCATTCGCTTTGCTAGCTGTTTGCTTAGGAACCCAAACCATTTTGCTTTTGGGCTTTGCTTTTGGAGGTATGGGCTTGGATAGCTTTTTGGATTGCTTTGATTTGGTTCTTTGCATTGATTTTTCATGTTTGTGCCCTAAGGCATGATAGTTCTTTGGATTTTTGGTAGGACTTTTAGCTTTATAGGTAGAGGCATCAAAATTTTTGCTTTTGAATCCCATGGCATGGGTGGAGTGGATGAAATGATTGGAAGCTTTATGCTTAGGTGATGTGTGTTTTTGTTGGCCATGATTAGGGATGTAAGGATACTTATGAATGATATGTATGTTAGGTGTTGGAAGCAATGGTGGCAAGGTGGATGGAGGGATATTTGGAGTTGGTAAAAGTGGAGGCAAGGTGGATGGCAGAAGGTGTATGGTCACATGCTTTTGACATTTATAGGATGATGGAGATGGAATGGCTACATATGTTTTGGGTATATGATGGGGGGTGTGATGGAGAGTGGTAGGTTTAAGATGCATGAAAGGATTACCAACATCTTGGCCTTGTTTACCTTGGGGTGTGTATCCAAGGCCATATGAGCATGGAGGGATTTTGACATGGTTTGGCTCCAAAATACCTTGTTCATAAAGGCCTAGACCTTTGCCTTGGTAGTTCATGTTTTGGAGTATGCGATGGACAATGGGACTAGGTGTGCTATGAACATTAGACTTGAGCTCATTATTGGATGGAGAAGATGAAATGGAGGACAATGGTTGTTGTTGTCCTAAGGAAGAACATTCATGGAGGAAGGTGGTAAGACCACTAGGACATGATGGTGGACTTGAAATAGGATCGATGGTAGATATGGAGGGAGGATCATTAGCATTGTGTTCACTAAGATCCAAGTTATTTGCTTGATCTTCTATGCTTTTGTGTTCTTGAGAGGCACATGTCTCATTATGACAAGTGGATGTTTGCTCATTATGGATAGGGCTAGATGGAGGATGACTAGGAGCAATTTGGATATCTTGCTCATCGATGGTTATGGGATTATGGATAGGATCAAGGTACTTTTTAATAGGTTCTTCATCATAGATATCATCTTGATCATGAAGAAGGTAAATGTTATGGATGGGCTGCATGAAAGTGTTTTGATCTTGAGTTGGACTAGGGCTTAATGTTTCCACATGCTTAGGATTATGCTCTTGACATACCTCGTGACTTTGGATGAAAGTGGAAGGTTCTTGAGTGGACTTGATAGGCTCTTGAGGGTTATTGATATGAGAACATGATGACTCTTGACTTGGATTCATAATAGGAGACTCTTGAATAGGCTTGATGACTTGTAGGTCACATGACAGGCTTGAAGGGTTAAGAATGTTAATTGAGGGCTCTTGGATAGGCTCAAGGATAGGTTGACCACATGATGGGATTATAGGATTAGACATGACCTTTGGAAGTTCTTTGGTGGGCTCATGAATGGGTGTTTGACATGGGGGTGTTCTGTTCCTAGCTAGTAGCCAATGGATCACATCCTTTGCAAGTGTATGGGTTGATGGGAAATATAATGGATGTATGATAATGGTAGTTGGTGTTGGATTAGGATTAGGACTAGGATTAGGTTGAGACCTAATTGGATTGGATGGATTAGGATTTGGACTAGATGGGGGTGACACATAGGATGGGGATGATGTGGCACGATTTCCCATTATAGGTGGGTACACCTTGTAAACAATTGAGACAAATATTGGGCATTGATTTGTATTATGGCCTTTGGTCCTATGGTATGCACAATAATCATGTTCATCATATGGACTTTCTTCACATGGTTTGACTTTAGGAAGTTCAATGAGTTTTGCTTCAAGCATCCTTTGTAAAACTCTCTTAGCCGCATCCTTTGGTGAACGATTAGAATGACATGGCGAGGAAGGTAATGAAGGGCTTGGTGGTTTGGAAGGTAAAGGGATCAATGGACTATGATTGGGATCACATGGTGGTGTTGAGATAGGACTTGTTGGTTCATGTGATGGCATGTGATTGGATGGTGGTGGCCACTCTAGATTGTTATCTCCCTTGTCAAAGGTTATTAAGTCTTGCATAGGATAACTTGGGCTTGTTTGATTTATGTACAAGGGATTACTTGGACTTGGATGTGCTTCTTGTTGCAAAGGTGGACTTAGGTCTATCAATGGTGCTTGGTGGTCTTGTTGAAAAGGTGTACTTGGACCTGATTGATTTATGTACAAAGGGCTATTTGGACTTGCATGTTGTTCTTGTGATATCACTTGATTGCCTTGTGGATGGGCTTGGTAGTGCATTGGAATGGTGGTATGAGGGATTGGATAAGCTTGAGGTGGAGGTTGATAGGTTGATGTGGCATTGATTTGGTGGATAGGTGGATTAAGTTGATAGGAAGTGGATGGATATGACATGTGGCTATGAGGTGGATTATGTTGATAGTGAATGGCTAAGGATTGCTGTACTTGTTGAGCTTGATTAGTGGCTAAAAGGTGTTGGACTTGGGCTATGGAGTGTTGTAGTTGAGGTGATTGGCTTGCATGGGGTTGAGCTCTTTGGATGAAGAATTGTAATATTTTAATGGCATCTTGGTTTAGGGGTTGTGATCCTTGATAAATATTTTGGAGGAATCTTTGGAATTTGATTGTTGGGTCTTCTAGCGTAGACATGTTGTCACCAAGTGTTTGTCTTAAGTCTTTTTAACAAGTGCTTGCTTAGGGATTTGGATGATGATGTGGAATGTTTAGATGATGTGTTTAGATTGATTTATTTATGTGTTTGGGTGTTTAGAGCTTGATATGGCAATATTCAAACAAATGATTATGCATATACACATATGAATCACTCATGCAAGACACATAAGCAAGTTGTTGACTTTGAAAATGAAATGTGATGATTATGCAAGCACACATGGAAGACACATCAACAAGTCTAATGTGTAGTCAAGTGGGTATAGCCAATTAGGTCTTAGGCTATCTATTGCACAAGGTTGACTATGGAATTGAAAGTGAAATCCTGCCACAGAGCCAGGAGAAAGGGGTAACCCACCCTTCACCTTCACTTCCCAAAGGTATAAAGTTCTTTGGGGCTTAGCCAAGAGTGACAAGATTCCAACTCCCAATGAGGGTGTCTTTCGATTCAGCCTCGATTGAGGTCGTCCCTTGGAGTGGTGTGTCTCCAAGCAGGCCTCCTAAGAAGGGTATGACAAAAGCAAACCAAGTGAGCTGTCACTTGATTCACACTCGCAGTTGTTAATTTCCCCTTAGAAACTTGAAATGTGTAACAAATAGTTCAAGCACTTGTTCTTTTTAGACCCAAATCTAAATGTGATGGAAGACAATGGTTTGTTTTAGCCCAATTTTTTGATGTGAATTTGCAAACAATTGTTTATTTTAAAGCCCAAATCCAAGTGTGATGGCAAACAAGTTGTTTGTTTTATGCCCAAAATCTAAATGTGTGATCAAATAATGATTAGAGATGAGAGATTAGAATGAGTGCACCTCATAAAAATTGCTTTCCAAGTTGCTATTATGATTGATCCAAATGTTGCTCCAGCTCCTTTGATTCACTTACAAGTCACTGCAAAAAATAAAATGTGATTTGGTTCGCTAGATTGGAAGATATGATTTTTTTTTCTAAAAGTCGCGCGTCAAAAATTTCTGAAAAATTAGAATCGCAGGGTCAACTTCAAATCGCCATAACTCTTTGAATACTGAACCAAATCTTTAATGTAACCACTTTTCGGAAAGCTCTCGAAGTCCTCTTTCCAACGAATCTAAGATCTCCTTTTTACAGGACCTGTGTAAAACAAAAAACCCTCTGCAACAGATCTGGTCATAAATTTAAAAAATCAGCAAAAAGTTGCGCGTCAAAAAATTTCTGAAAAATTAGAATCGCAGGGTCAACTTCAAATCGTCATAACTCTTTGAATACTGAGCCAAATCTTTAATGTAACCACTTTTCGGAAAGCTCTCGAAGTCCTCTTTCCAACGAATCTAAGATCTCCTTTTTGCAGGACCTGTGTAAAACAAAAAACGCTCTGCAACAGATCTGGTCCTAAAATAAAAAAAATCAGCAATATAAAATATTTTCAACCTACAAATCAAAGTGCATAAACATGCAAAAATGAATGATTGACGCTCCAAGAAATCTGATCTTCACAAAAACAACTCAAACAAAAGAGGTTAATCAAGGACGTGAGTCCCACCGGGCGTGCCAAAATGTATATCAAAAAATTTGGATTTATAAATGGAAATGATCAAACAATTGAAATGCATAACCTAAACCCAAATAATTCAATACCTCGAAGATGCAAAATGAGCTTGATTGATTGATCGCTTTGTTGTGTTGATTGCTCAATTCCGCAGCATAATGTTGATAAGGAGATAGATGATGGATGCAAAGGCTCTAATGATATTTCAACAGCATGTGGATACTTGAGGATCAATGCCCTTTTAGAAAATTTGACAGAATAAGGGTGCTTAAGGCTCAATGCATTCTAATGGCTTGTGAGGGGGTTGATTTATAGGAAAGGCTTGGTTCCAATGGATGGCTAGGATCAATTAGGGCTTTAGGTGAAATGGATGGATAGGATTAAGTTAGGTTTCCTTGCACATCAAGAAATTGTAGTCATATGACATGTGGCAAAGGAGGATGAGGCTTAGGTGTGCTTGTGTAGATAAATACTAAAATTAGGTCCCATTAGTTGTGCATGTGAAAGATAAAAGTTGTAACACAACACATGATTGACTAGACAAGTGTTGGAATGTGATGAAAGATAAGTGTTTAATTCAAATAAAATATTTGAATTAGTTGGGATATGAGTTGGAAATTAATTAAATAAATAAGATTTATTTAATTAATATGATAAATGAATAGGATGGGATAAGATATGATGTGGAAATTAATTAAATAAATAAAATTTATTTAATTAATTGGCTAAGTAGGATGAGGATGGGATTGAATGGGATTTTAATTAAATAAATAAAATTTATTTAATTAATTGGCTAATGGATAAATGGGATTAAGAGTGGGATTTAGGACAAAAATGGCTTATGATGTTTAGGATAATGTTTTAACAAGGTGTTGTAGGACATGGACAAAGTTGGGACAAATTTGGGTGTCTACAGTTTGTATTCATGGATTCATGGATTCTGATTGGGCGGGTGACATTAACAACAGGAGATCCACCAGTGCTTATGTGTTTACTATGTTCAGTGGTGTAATTAGTTGGATGAGTAAGTGACAACCTGTGGTTTCTTTGTCCATGACAAAAGTTGAGTATATGGCAGCAACTCATGCTTCTAAGGAAGCTATTTGGATTAAGAGATTGTGTTCAGATATTGGTGTTGATGCAAGACATATTACGATTTGTTGTGACAGTTAGAGTGTGATTTGCCTAGCAAAGAATCCAACTTTCCATTCCAGAACAAAGCATATTGATGTACAGTTTCACTTCGTGTGAGACATGGTAGAGGATTGGAAGGTGAATTTGGGGAAGGTAGACACTTTGAAGAATGTTGCAGATGCATTGACGAAACCAGTGGGCACAAAGAAGTTCAGATGGTGTTCGGAGTCTATAGGCCTCTTGGCCTTTAGCAGTTAAATCCTATTATTTCCATTGGCTCCTACAAGGTGTTCGACAAGTGGGAGAATGTTGGGAATTAAGGTGTCGCAACCTTGGTAATTCCTTGTATTTGTTTATTTATTGCTAATTATGTAATTAGGATGCAAATCATATTTTGTTATCTTGTGGGAGTTGGCACGGTGATGTGTCATCCTACGTGGAAGGTGACAACATGTAAATTTGTCCTCACATGAGGAGATAGGCGTCCCACTCAGTGGTAGGAATATTTTGCCATGTGTCAACATCTTGGATAGTGTGTAAGGGAATATTGACCAAAACGGTCATGACAAATTCCTATGACAAATCTACGACGTGTAAGAGTTGTAAATGGAAGATTCTATGACAGGTGAAGACGTGTCACAGGGCATCTTGGAAGAAGGCATCTTTGGGCATCTGAAGGAGGGTTATGACATGTTATAAGAGAATATGCTATTTTTAGCCTGTGTATGACAAATTCTCTTACAGCTGTAAGATATGACAACTATGACATATTCTATTATAGTCGTAAGTGTCGTAAGAGTATCCAGGTCATTGCCCAACTTGAGAATAGGTGACCTCTTTGGGATGGGGTGACTCGACAAGTGTCATGAACATCCTACAGTGTTGGACAAGTGTCCATAGGTGTGGGTTTTGGTCCATGATGCCATGTTGGACACCCATCACAAGATAGAGCCATTTTTGCCTTATATCTTCTATATAAACAGGTGCTTTGGAGAGGAGATGTATTATGTGATTGACATGTATTGTTATGCTGCCGGATTATCTCCAGATATGAGTGTCGAAGACTCTTGCAAGAGTATTGTCTCTGTAACTGTATTGTAAACCTCATTGTTTAGATAATACATTTGAGATGTGTTTTGGAGTGTGGGGTTTTTCACCCGTAAGGGTTTTCCCCACGTATATCTTGTCTCTCTCTTCTTCTATCTTACATTCTTGTGTATGTGTTTGCTGCAATATCTTTGTTGTTGGGTTAAACATATTGTAATCATAAAGGTTAAAAGGAATTTGTACTCATCTCTCCTCATTAGATTAGTGTAGGAAGCGATTTCCTCACACTTAGCTTCCTTTCATTTAGTAGCTACAATTCTTTCTTTGAGTGTTTTGCTGCTCCTAAGGTACTACAAAAATAGTGACCCTTACCCAATATAATTGGAAACTTAATGTTAACCCTATGTAAATGTTTGAGCCTCTCTGCATAGGTGAGGAGTTGCCTAGTCGACTCAAGGAACACTACCTTGTCAGTTGGGTACTGAAGTAGTCTGTAGGGTGCACCTGTGAAGCCTTGAATTCTTAAATATGTGAACTTCTGAAACTTCAAGTACCATCTCCCATATTGTTGCACCACATTCATAGCTTTAGGAGATATTCTCAATCCAGTGCTATCTTGGAGAAGCCTGGTGATATGCATAGTGAATGCATCATTTACTCTCTTATAGTGGATTAATGACTGAGAGATTGTCAGTTGGGTATAACATTCATAAACCTTCAATTATTGATCCCCACTCCCAACTTCTCCAATCTTAGACAGTCCAGGGTATTCTGTCCGTCTTGCCAAGGCATAGACTACATAAGAAGTCCATTTAAAGGTCTCCTTTGTCTTGAAATTCACAAAGGCTTCATGCATGTTGTCACTTAGGATATGAGCCTAGTGAAGTTTCTTGTCTCCATGTATTATCTCCTTAATGAGGTCCAACATCCATTCTTCAAAGGTAGAGGCAGTGGGAAGCCCATAGATTCTACTTAATAGTGTTACTAAGTCCCCAATTTCATCATGAAAATCACTCCTGTATAGTGTGTGAGGTAACTTGGTCAAAGTGGACCTTTTGTGCTTAATCCAGCCTTCATTAATTTCTTTCTTACACTTCTCTACATCCTTCTTATATGTGTCCTCTACATCTTTCTTGTCTGGGATTGAAAGTACCGGGAAGGCGGGTATTCCAAAAATTTTTGCAAGGGAGGTTGAGCTCAAATCTGCCAAAATCTACCCATTTGTGGTCTAAATTTTTTTGGTTAATGGATCATATCTATCTACATATGCTACAATGAGCTATGGACACTGTGCAGAGGTGGGAAAAGTAGCAGCTTCTGCAATCCCATTATCTCTGACCTTCTTGGCTAGAGGAGTTGGGTTTGGTCCAAACACCCTGAGTTTGAAATCCTCCAGGTCCATATGACCTAAATTAGTGTCCCCTATATTCTTCCATGTAGAGGTTGTCTTGGTTTCTAGACAGATGCCTTTGAACTCGTACTTCATTGTGTTAGCTCGGGCAGACATTTAACCTGCAGGACAGGATCTAATAAGTAAAGGTTGCCATGTTGATTATCCTAGACGTTCAAGATCTAAGTTTTAAATGAATGGTTACTATTCTCTATCTTTAAGTCAATTTTTCTATTGAAATTCACACAAAGTCCTTTCAAAATACCTAAATCTGCAATTTGCATGCTATCTTACTTCATAACACTTAATACATGAGTTATGCAAAAGATAAATGAAAACATCACTTTAGAAGTCCTTTTTAACTCATGAAATAAATGCAAATTCATTGAAATTTAAACCCAAAATATGTAAATAATCTTACTTTTACCTTCAAGATGCTTTTCCTAACAAAACAGGCTTAGTTGTCTTAGAAATTTTCAATAAAACTGGCTCTGTGATCATTTTGCGCTAATTTGGGAGGGTACCACCTAAAATGCTGGTTTCAGCTTGTATTGACCTAGTACGATATTTGGAGGTCACGGACTAACATCAGTAAGGAGGATATTCAATGCAGGTCCATGGTCCATGTTTCTAGCACAAAGAATATGAAAGAGGGCAGGTGTGGTTTCTAGCTCGGACCAACTAATAGTATCTCATGAGGTCAGTTGGTGAAGATTTTAGCGCAAGTCTATGGTGGATGAATTTAGCACTAAGAGTGTGAGGGCTTATTGGTGGGGTTTCATGACAATACCGACTTGCCTAGTTTTCAAAGTGGACTGACTAAAGTCCATGGAGGCAATATTCGGTGCAAAGGGTTTAGATGCAGGCTTAGCAGGGTTCTCAGGGCCTATTGACTTAGCGCAAGTTTTGATGATGACTGACTAAAGTTAGTGGGAACAATTTTGGGCGCAAGGTCAGTCGAGACCTATTTTAGTGCTAAGCTTCCTTTAAGCATTCGGTGGGGAATTTCTAGGGCATCGACTTAGTGCTAATTTGATGGGTCTTGGACAGAAGTCAGTTGAGGTATGTTTAGCGCAAGTCTGAGTGGTTTAATTTCAGCACAAATGTCTTTCAGAGCAATTTTAATACCTTCTAGTCTTGCAGAAATTTTGTAGGGTACTACCAAAAGTTAGTGGGAAGTGATTTTGGTGGAAAGGCTGAGGATGCAGTTCAACTCCATCATACTGGTTTAGATTTAAACAAGACTTTGCAGACTTAACTCAAACCTTCTAAATTTTCTACTCACGTCCAAGACTATTTTGCTTGCAAGCTGGGGTTTAACTTTATGCATTTTGGGAAGTTTTCTCCGCACTCCTGCCCCAAAATCGAAATGCTTTTAGCTCAACAAACGTCATGTGAACCCAAAAATGCACTATAAAAATTTCATTCCAAGACAACCCCCTTAATCTAAATATGACTCCCAGAAAACAAAGGATAAGAACATTTTGGCACATGAATTTTCTTAGGGAAACTTAGATTTATAAAACCCTAGGTCACATGAAAGCAAACAAAAGAGGGTTTCGGCATCCCAACCTAATTTCGAGGAGTTGCAGGGATGCAAAGAAACTTTCTTGAAAACACATCCTCAGGTTGGATTCTCATCACTGGGAATTTGCCAAGAATCAATTGCAGAGCTCTCGTAGGTTTCTAAAATGTGAAATGAGCGTAAATGAACCTTGAAATGTTATATATTCTCCTTAATCTGTGCCATTAATGCAGAGTACTTCAGACAGCTTGGCATGCAGTGAATAGAGATAAACTTAGGGTTTAGCGCAAGTTTTGACCTTTATCAACCCAGCGAGGATTTGTGTTTGACTGACTTATTGCAACTTTTGATTCTGACTAACCTGTGTGGATTTGGGTCCATCCAACAAAAGTTGGTAAGTCACAAACTTAACGCAAGTCATTGATTGAGAGATTTAGCGTAGAGTCAGTGTCTTAAGGATTTAGCGCTAACGTTGGTAGGATGTAATTCTAGTGCAAAGTTAGTGTCATGCAGATTTGGTGCTTTGGCAGTAAGCTTGGGTTTTAGCACAAAATTGGTGCTTCAAGCTTTCAGCGCAAAGGTCTATGGGAGGTGAATTTAGCACCAAGTCAGTGAAGGTTTTAGCTCTAAGGTCTGTGGTGCAAATGTTTGGTGCAAAAGGACATCTTAGAATTGAATTTGATGGTAAGGGACTTGACTTAACATTTTGAAACCCTAAGTAACCCAAACACACTTCACTAGGAAAGATTTGACTTCGACTTTCAAATGGATCATTTATATAACGTGACTTGAACATACTAGGAACTAACAGAAACTGAGCTGACACTCTAAGCCACAATAGGAGGGGGTCCCTATTTAGTGAAATGGGGCATGTGTGCAAGGCAGAACAAATGGTGACTCTGCTGGGGAAATGCTCTAGAGCATTTCAGTGATAAACTTCAGTTTTGAACCCATAATCTCTGTGTTCCCCACATGCTAAATAGGAAGACATGATACCCTATCATAGAAGCAGAAACCAAAAGCATAGCGCAACTATCTGTATCCTGAAAGCCTGAGTATGTGCAATTGCATTAATTCCCATCCCTTAGCCACAAAGATCATCCAAGATCCTTCGCATTAAGCTATGTAGGTTGACACACATATCATCCACCTTGACATTGCCCTGCTGCCAGTCAGGCGTCCATAGCCCCGACAGAGTTGTCTTGTAAACGCATTAGCTTAATTGAGTTGCAGTGTGTGCTAGATGCAATTGGATTTTTTTTTGAACTTTATTGCTGGTAGAGTATAATGCAGTATCGCTTACCCTTTCAATTTTACTGATAAGATTCACAATGGTAGTAGAGATGAGGGCTTTAGACTTTTCAGTTAATACGATATCACCTAGAATCCTTTAGCCACTTTAAGATCATTAAAAGTGTAGGAAATATATGGCTAGAAAATACTTCAAGTGCACCAACTAATGACTCATTTCCCATGAACAAACATCATACTATCCAAGTATAACCGTGGAACCCACAGGAAGACCTAAATAGAAAACTTCAACTTCTCAAAGAAATATTCTAGATTACTTACCCAACAAAGGACCACTTATAGATCCGCACGATTTGTCGCCATGTTTAGGATAAGGAGATCCCCAACAAAGAAAGGATAGAAAGTGAAAGCAAAGTGGGAGCGAACAACTAACCTAAGAAAAAACACCTAACAACTATGGAAAGCAAAAGCAGAAAGCAAAAACTAACCTAACAGTAACCTAATCTAAACAACCTAACTATATACACTAAAAGAAGGCAAAGAATCCTCCAAAGCCTGGAAGTAGTGCTTCAGCAACTGCCCATTGATAGGCAATGGGAGCTCCTCACCAGTAAGGTTGTTGAGTTGGTACGTGTTATCTCCAAGGATCTCATAAATTTGATATGGAACTAGCCAAAGCTTGTCAAATTTATCGTGTTCACCTTTCCTCTGGTGTGCTTTGTCCCAATACAAGACTAAGTCTAAAATACAGAAGGCCTTACTTTTAGCCCTTTTATCGTACCATCGTTTCACTACACCTTGGTGTTTGGCAAAGTTTTCTATGGCAGCATCATGTTTTTCTTCTAGGTACAGTAATTGGGGCAAGCGGGATGACATTTGATCATTTGGTTCAAGGTATTCTTGCATGAATTACAGTACAAGAATTCTCAAATGGATGGGGAAGATGTGCTCAATACCATAAACTAGGTGATAGGGTGACGTTCCCAATGTAGCTTTGTGCCTGACCCTATCTCCCCATAAAGAAAACCTAAGATGAGTATGCCAATCTCTGGGATTCTTATCAAGCAGTTTTTTGATGACCTCAAGCAGGTTTTTGTTCATTGATTCAACCACTCCATTTCCTTGGGGATAATAATTAGATGAAAATTTTAAAACAATCCCATAATCAAATGCGCAATTTGAAAAGCGTAATGAATAAAATGTAGGGATGTTATCACATACCAGAGAAAAGGGATAGCCAAACCTTGTGATGATGTGTTTTTCAATAAATTTAATTACTACCTCAGTGGCGCATTGTTTACATGCAGGAGCCTCTGACTATCTTGTACAATAATCAGTAGTGGTTAGAATGTACCTATGGCCCACAAAAGAAGGTGGGTTGATCATACCAATGAAGTCACGCACCACTATGCGAATGGTCTATTGGAGTACAGGACCACTGAGAAGGGGGGTGAATCAGTGGTCTATAAACCTTAAAATCTTTTGCACCTTTTAACTCATAGGATAGAGAAAGAGAGAAAATTCAAGGATTTATCAAATACATATGCACAAGTATGATTATAAACATTATGATCAAGTCTTCAAAGACAAAACATTAAGGCACACACATAAAGATAAATGACAGGAACCATGACACAAGTTTTTCATGAGTGGAAAACCCTCATAGGGATGAAAAACCACTTGGAAAATGCCTCATTGGCTTAATAAAAAATATGTCTCACTGGCTACACAGAAAAATGCCTCATTGGTTACACCTTTTGTGCCTCACTGGAAATCAGGTGCCTCACTAGCAAATCCAATAACATAAGAAGAAGAAAACCAATTCAGGGGGTTACCTTGATTCACTGATTCACTGCAACACATGAAATGACTTAACTCTCTTCATCACACATACAACATCATTTGTCAATGAAAACATTTCAATCCCCTGATGTCAACACTCTACAGACCACTTCATCTTTATCTATAAATTGAATCATACAAACATCTATAGCATGCTAAAATAATTTCACTTACATTTCCTTGTGTCTATAAGCAATACAATATTCAGATACAAGTCTCTTCAAATACAATGATAATGTAAGCACAAATCAGAACTCACTTATCCTCTGGATCACCAATACTTTCTCCCTCAAACATTATACAAAGCTCTTTATCATAGACCCCTCATTGAATACTATATGCCATTATCACATGATTTGATCAGAATATTAAAGAGTTACTACTTTGCTTTCTTCCTTTTTCAACAACCCATCTTTAACAAGAAATATACCCCTACTTACTGAATGACCTCAAAGAAATTTTAACACATCAATATTCAAAAACAAATTTCTGTTTCTTCAAATTTGTGTCAGTTTCTAGACTTCTCATTAACATACTCTATACCCAGCATATTAACTCTACATTCTCTGTAAAAATTGTCTCACTTCATTACTTCTCACACATACCAACCGTCCATCCAAAAGCTTCAAATTCTGTCTTATGCCACTGGAAGAAGAAGCATCAACAGTTACAAAACCTTCTTAAAATTATTTTAAATCTAACTGCCTATCAAATTTCATGATGATGAAAAGGCCATTAGGGCACAATCTTAGTTTTAAACCTCGGGTGTCGATTTCTTCTTCGCAGGCACCTCAACTTTAAATCTTAATCATCGATTTCATTTGCCGCTTAAAACCATTTTGAATTGACCTGTGTGCTTGGTCACTTAGGTACTAGGGCTGGTGTACTCCATGGTGTGACACCCCTCTAGCGGGTAAAAGTTTAAGATACAACCTCCACTTAAATGTCAATGTAAGATTAAAACAAAAAGCAACAAGGTTGTTGACAGGGCACAAAAGGGTTTTTAGGAGCCTTGTAAAAGGTTTAAAACATAACTCATAATTAGGTCTAAATTGACATTTCTAGGGTTTAGAAATAGGAAAGCACTTAAAGCAATAACAAGGGATACTTTATCTGTATCAAGATAAACTCATTGAACCTAAAGGGTTTTAGAAAGAAAGACATTTGATGCAAATAGGAAAAAACCCTAGAACATTGAAGGCACTATGAACATTCAGACCATAACCCAATGAAGTACAAGCAATGAAGCCCATATGAAGCCCTAACAGAATGAAGCACTATGAACATCTAAGACATAGATAGCATGAAGGTATGCAGGGAATTACAAAGCTTTAGGGCAAAATGATACTAGGACTCTTAGGAGTTTACACAGATTTCATTGTGCTCAGTGAAGAATCCACAAGATGTTAATCAAACATAATCTGCCATATCAACATGATTTCAACTCAACAACAACCAACATAACACTGCACCATATTGACAAGAAGTTGACCACCTCAAAAAGCAACCTCATCCATTTTGCTATCAAACCTCAAACACTGATCATACTCAGGTTGACATCAATGCCAACTAATCACATGCCACATGCCAAGGAACAATCTGCAACTCATTAACATGTCCTGCACAACATAAACTACAAGGTGATGAACAAAAATATAAGGTGACCACATCAAACATCACAGTCACAACTTGCCACTAAACCCTTTGACATCAATGACAACTATCACAACATGGTTGTACCTCCACAATTGGTTGTAGTGGCATAGCAGCATTTCCTTCTCTCATTGCAGCTATTTGACACATGTGACAGGTTCTGACATGTGAGTATGTATCTTTGAACAATGTAGGCCAATAGTACCCCACTCGCAAGATCTAGTTGGTAGTTGAAAGAGCTGACCCATGGCCAGTCCCAAACTTTTCATGGAAACTGGTCAATACCTGAGTTACTTCTATTTTATCTGGACACCTCAAATAGATCCCTTCACGGTTCTTCTTATATAGGACCAATCCTTTGATCATGAAGCTATTACTCTTTAACCTGAGTACTCTCTTCTAGACTGAATTCAAGTGAGGTGAGCAGCGCTGATTGAGAAGATAGAATATAATGTCTCCGTACCATTCATCTTTGGAAATATCTTCTAACATATACTGTTGAGAAACTAGGCCTGGATCAGTTTCAGCCATCATTTTCATTAGTGCTTGACCCCTTACTAGTTTCATGGGTTGTATTACTATATCAAATTCTTGTAGAATCGTGACCCGTTTTCCTCTTCGTTCACCTAGCTTGCTTTGCATTAGTAATGCCTTGACTGCTGCATCAGGCACAATTATAGTCACATGGCTCCTTAAGATGTAATAACATAATTTCTTAACTACCTTAACCAAGGCGTATGCTTGTTTTTCCACACTCGAATATTTCAATTCTGCATCTTTCAAAGGGGTGCTCATAAAAGTGATAGGTCTTTCATTGTCAACAACTCTCTTTTGTGTCAACATAGCTGCACAGGTATGTTCAGAAGTGAAGGAGTAAATGCAAAATGGCAGTGTATAGTCAGGACTTACCAGTACTGGGGCATTGGCTATTGCCTGTTTGATTTTTGCAAATGCAGCCTTAGCTTCTGGAGTCCATTCTATCTTAGCATCTTGTTTCAACATAGCATTCAACGGGCGAACAATCTCATAAAACCTTGTGATGAACTTGTGAACAAAATTGATCTTACCAAAATATGACTTCAATTCCTTCTTACTAGCTGGGGGCTGGATCTTACAAATCACTTGGACTCGATCAGGGTTAATTGATATACCTTGCTCAGAAATCACATGTCCAAGTAACTTCCCTTCAGTCACTCCGAAAATACATTTCTTGGGATTAAGTGAAATCCCATAGTCTCTACATCATTGTAGAACTTTTTGTTACAAATATGTGCCTAAGTAATGTTTTCATTGATGCCAACATATCCTTGTTGCCATTGGTGTCAACTGTATCCTATTTTGCTGCCTGTGTAGAAGACTAGATTGTTGAGGATATTGAGAAAATTAATGAGGATCAATGTATGTGGACCATATGGTTGAGTAAAGGATTGTCTGAAGAAGATCTAGTTAAGCTCTGAAGGGTTTGCATGAAGATTTGAAGAAGCTATGGCCATCTAAGTAGAACCAGTTTTGCAGTGTTCGGAAGAGACAAAGTGATAGGAAAGAGGTCCGGATTGTTCCAGATATGGAAAATGATGATCTGCAGATTTGGAGGCATGTTTGGGGAGTCAGCGTGTATCATCCATTCAAGTGGTTCATGGTTTGGAGGTCCACAAGCAATCTTTCTAAAGTGACAGTCATGGCAGACAGTGTTCTTGAGGTTCCAGAGGAAGATGCAAGTGATTTGGATGATTTGGAGGAGTACGGATGTTTTTGTTGAATTTAATGTGCTTGTGGAAGTTTCTAGATTGTATGACTACTATGTTGGAGGTCCGCATTGAAGTTTGAGCTTGTCAATAAATATTTCCTTCTTGGTGTTGTTGTTCTTCCCAGTCTTGGCCGACTGGATGATTCAAGCGTGTTGTGGATGATCTAAGAGAAATTCTATGAAGCATGGCATGTTGATCAAGGAAGATTTGAGTCCTAGTTATGTTTGGCTGACAACTTAGTGATTCGCATTAAGTCAGATGTTTGTAGTGCCGACCTTGATTCCAAGGTTGATGAAGCATATAAATACTTGTTGATGAGTCGTGGAAAATTATCCTTGTGTGAAAATCATATAATATGAAGAAAGGATCGAAAGGTAGAGCAGAGCAGAGGAGAAGCAGAAGACAAGAGCTATTTTGATGAAGAGTTAGAGAAGAAGTATTTGGGGCAAATTAGAAGTTTTGTGAGCATTCAATGAAACTGAACCAAGCATGAAGTAGATGCTATTTCCCAGTTAATTCCTTCTGTACTAAAACAAAATTCTGTAGGTAGTGAGCCTCTCTTTTGAGCAGTGAGCTCTGGGCAGTGCACCTGAAGGCATGTGCCTTCTATTTTTCTAAAGTACTTTTAATAGGGTACAAATCTTTGTGGGTTAACCCCCATCGTGGTTTTTCCCTTAACCAGGTTTCTACATCAAAATCTTGGTGTCAAGTGTGTTGCTTATATTTCTGCTCATATGTTGTTGATCCATGCTTTAATGTTTACATCATTAATCTGATAGTAAATTAATAAAGGTTAAAAGAAGAAAAAGTTTATCTTGTGTGACAACTGATTCACCCCCCCTCTCAGTTGTCTGGTCTAATTCCAACAATTGGTATTAGAACCAGATCCTCTAAAAGAAGCTTGACTACTTGAGGAGATCCAGGATGTTGACCTATAAGAAGGATAGTCCGAGATTTGATGGAACAAATTATTTTGTTTGGAAGAGTCGCATGGAGTGCCATTTGCAATGCATGAGTGATGCTTATTGGGTAATAACCAATGATGAGTATAAACCTTTGGAGAAAGGTCCTTCAACTCCAGATCAACTCAAAGATGTTGAAAATAACCTTCGAGCTAAATAAGCCTTGTTGAGTGCCCTGACTGATTCATAAATGACAAATGTCTTTGGACTAAAAACTGCTCATGAAATCTAGAAGAAGTTAGAGAATTTGTATGAAGGTGATGAATTTGTCAAATGTGCCAAGCTAGAAAGTCTGAGAGGAAAATTTGAAAATCTGAGGATGAGTGAAGATGAAAACATCACAATCTACATGCAAAAGATAAATGAACTTGTCTGTGGTATCAGGGGTGCTGGTGGAACTTTGGAAGAATCAGAGATTGTAGCAAAAGTGCTTAGATCTTTACCTAATTCATACAAACATAAGGTTGCTACCATAGAGGAGATCAGGACTGTCTCAGAAGTTACAAGAGATCAGCTGGTTGGAAAAATTTCATCTTTTGAATTAAGTGAGTTTGATGATTCTCTTCCTAAGTCTGAATCTGCATTTAAGGGCAGTGTGTATGGAAAACAAAGATATGATCTGGGTGAAAGCTCTTCAGCAAGATCAAATAGATTTGTGAAGGCAAGGAAGGATCTTGAAGATGATGAAATTGAGACTGCAGATCTTGAAGTTCTTATTGACAAAAGAATGCTAAGAGGATCCCGTAAGTATGAAGGAAAGTTGCCACTCAAATGTTTTGCTTGTAATAAGATTGGTCATTTTGCCTCAAGATGTTTAGAGAGGTTTTCAAAACCAAACCCTAATAGATATAAAGGTTAGAAGAAATGTTACTATGTTCAAGAAGTTGGAGAAGGAGTCACAGATGATGAATCCGATCATGGAGGTTCCACTAAAAATGATTGGGTGTTCATTGCTATCAAAGAAGAAGATCCGATGTCTACTAAATCTACTAACTGTGAAAATGTGGAAATTGCCATGGTTGCTCAGGTTGTTGAAAAGGATGAATGGGTGATTGATAGTGGATGTTCTCATCATATGACTAGTGATAAAAGTAAGTTTGTAAGCCTTGAAAAATATGAAGGTTGGCTTGTAAAATTTGGAGATAACTCAGCTGGTAGAATCCATGGCAGAAGATCCATCTCTTTTAATGGTAAGAATAACACCAATGATGTTCTGTAAGTGGAAGGGCTAAAGCATAATCTTGTCAGTGTTGGATAGTTGGTTGACAAGGGTTATGATCTCTGATTCAAGAATGGCAAATGCAGAATCTTGGAAAGCTTTGGAACTAAAATTACATCTGGTACACAAACTATAGGTAACATCTTTCAATTAAGTAGTTCTGGTAAAAGTTGTTTGATTGCTTAGACATATCAAAGTTGGTTGTGGCATAGAAGAATGTGTCATGTGAATTTTGATAACATTGTCAAGATAAGTTCTACTTATGCTGTGAGAGATCTTCCAAGACTTGTGAAACCTGATAGCATGTGTAGAGAATGTCAATTGGGTAAATAGAACAAAACATAATTCAAAAGTAAAGAACAATTTTCAAGTGGGTGATTGGAAATTGTGCATACTGATCTATGTGGTCCTGCTAGAATTAGGAGTGTGCAAGGAGATAGATATTTTATGTTTCTGATTGATGATTACTCTCGGATGATGTGGGTAACTTTCTTAAAAGAAAAATTAGAAGCTCTTGACAAATTCAAAGTGTTCAAAGTTATGGTGGAAAATGAGATTGGTGTGAAGATAAAGTGTCTGAGATCTGACAGAGGTGGAGAGTTTACCTCCAATGATTTTGATACATTCTATCAAAGGCATGGAATAAAAAGACAATTATCTTCTCCTAGGACTCCTCAGCAAAATGGAGTTGTAGAAAGAAAGAACTGGACCATTCAAGAAGCTGCCAGGACCATGATGATGGAAACAAATGTTCCACAAGTTTATTGGAGAGAAGCTGTGAGTACCGCTGTCTACACTCTTAACCGGGTGCAAATCAAAGGTGATTCTAGTAAGACTCCTTATGAACTCTGGTTTGGTCATCCTCCTATGGTGAGATATTTCAGAGTTTTTGGTAGTAAATGCTATATCAAAAGAGATGAGGATCTAGGTAATTTTGAAGAAAGAAGTGATGAAGGAAATTTTTTGGGTACTCTACTCAAAGCAAAGCATACCAGTGCTTCAATAAGAGGTTGAAAAGGATTGTTGAAAATGCTAATGTTAGAGTTGATGAGAGCAAGGAAGGACATTCCAGGTCTTGCGGATATGATTTTGATGATCAAGATGAAAATCCAAGTCAAGAAAGGCAAGTGCAAACTCAGACTCAGATCCAGATTGATTCAGAAAATCCAATAATTCAAGAGGTTAGTGCAGAAGTTCAAGCAAATCCCAAAACTCCCAGGTATGTAAGGATGAATCATCCTGAAGATCAAATCATAGGAGATAGAAATAAAGGTGTTTGAACTAGGAGAAGAATTGTTGAAGATCAACAAGAGATTTGTCTATTTTCAAAGATTGAACCAAAAACAGTAAGTGAAGCCTGCGAAGATGAAAACTAGGTAAAGGCAATGGAAGAAGAATTAATGCAAATTGAAAAGAATCACACTTGGGATCTTGTCTCTTGACCTGAGGACAAAAATGTGATTGGAACTAAATGGGTCTTCCGGAACAAACTAAATGAAGATGGTGAAGTTGTAAGAAACAAAGAAAGGTTGGTATGCAAAGGATATTCTCAAGTAGAAGGAATTGATTTTGAAGAAACTTTTGCTCCAGTGGTAAGAATAGAAGTACTCAGGTTATTTCTTGCATTTACTGCTTATAAAGATTTCAAGGTCTATCAGATGGATGTCAAATCAGCATTCCTAAACGGATAGTTAGAAGAAGAAGTCTACATTGAGCAACCAGAAGGATTTCAATTGTTTGATCAGAAAGACATGGTCTACAAATTGAGGAAAGCATTATATAGACTCAAAGCAGCCCCAAGAGCCTGGTATGCAAGATTAGATAAGTATTTGCTAAAGATAGGATATAACAAAGGCACTGCTGACAGTAATCTTTACTTCAAGATTGATCATGAGAATATTTTGATTGTTGAGGTATTTGTTGATGATATCATTTTTGGTGGAAATGAGAGTATGTGCAAAACATTTGCTGATCATATGCAAAGTGAACTTGAGATGTCCATGTTTGGTGAAATGAACTTCTTCTTAGGTCTGCAAATCACTCAGTCAGATAAAAGTATCTTTATATCTCAGTCTAAGTATGTGAAAGAATTGTTGAAGAAGTTTGGAATGGAAGATTCAAAGCTAGTAGGTATGCCTATGGTAACCGGATGTAAGTTGAGTAAAGATGATGACTCCCCTAAGGAAAATCAAAAAAGGTATAGATCAATGATTAGAGGAATTCTCTATTTGACTTAGACCAGACCTGATATCATGAATGTAGTTGGGCTTGTAGCTAGATTCCAAGCTGATCCTAAAGAATCCCATGTTGTAGCAGTCAAGAGAATTTTTAGATATCTCAAAGGGACAATTGATTATGGATTATGGTATCCAAAGGATAATGACTTCACTCTACATGCATATATAGATGCTAATTGGGCAGGAGATGTGGATGATAGAAAAAGCACTAGTGGTGGTGCATTCTTCTTGGGAAGTAGACTGATTTCTTGGCTGAGCAAAAAGCAGGAGGCATTTTCCCTATCTACAGCAGAGGCAGAGTATATGGCAGTAACAAACAATTGTACTCAAGTTATGTGGATGAAGCAAATGTTGAAGGACATCAGAATTGTGTTTGAGGAGCCTGTCACAATCTTCTGTGATAATTCAAGTGCAATAAGCATCTCAAAGAATCCAGTTTTGCATTCAAAGACAAAGCACATATCCATCAAGTTTCATTTCTTGAGAGAGAAGGTAAATGAGAATGAAGTCAAGTTGGAGTTTGTATCTTCAAAGGATCAGATTGCACATATTTTCACTAAGCCTCTTCCCAAGGATATTTTTGAGTATCTCAGAGAGAAGTTGGGGGTTATTACCCCTCCTGATTAGAATTAAGATGCACTAGAGTGCATTAGTCCAGTAGAATTCACAGTCACATCTTGTGATCCGAATTGATTTCAAGGAGGCACTACTCAGGGGGAGTAGTCTACTTGTAATTTTTAAGTTTGGTCTGAACCAAAAGTAAGGAGGAAAGACTGCAAATATGTGCCCTTTGCCATTGATGTCAAAGGGGGAGAGAAGTTCATGTGAAAAACTAGTTGTTGATGAAAGGGGGAGCAATGAAGAAAGTGATTGTGGAAGTGATAAAAGAAAGGGGGAGAAGGTCTTGTCTTGATGGTAAAATCATTTTTTCATATCATATGTTGCCATCAATGACAAAGGGGGAGATTGTTGCAAATATGTGCCTAAGCGGTGTTGTCATTGATGTCAACATATCCTTGTTTCCATTGGTGTCAACTGTATCCTATTTTGTTGCCTATGTAGAAGACTAGATTGTTGAGGATATTGAGAAAATTAATGAGGATCAATGTATGCAGACCATATGGTTGAGTAGAGGATTGTCTAAAGAAGCTCCAGTTAAGCTTTGAAGGGTTCACATGATGATTTGAAGAAGCTATGGCCATCTAAGTAGAACCAGTTTTGTAGTGTTCAGAAGAGACAGAGTGAAAAGAAAGAGGTCTAGATTGTTCCGGATATGGAAAATGATGATATGCAGATCTGGAGGCATGTTTGGGAAGTTAGTGTGTATCATCCATTCAAGTGGTTCGTGGTTTGGAGGTCCACAAGCAATCTTTCTAAAGTGACAGTCATGGCAGATAGTGTTCTTGAGGTTCCGAAGGAAGATGCAAATGATTCTGATGATTTGGAGTATTGCAGATGTTTTTGTTGAATTCAATGTGCTTGTGGAAGTCTCTAGATTGTATGACTGCTATGTTAGAGGTTTACATTAAAGTTTGAGCTTGTAAATAAATATTTCCTTCTTGGTGTTGCTGTTCTTCCCAGTCTTGGTGGACCAGATGATTCAAGTGTGTTGTGGATGATCTAAGAGCAATTCTATGAAGCGTGGTGTGTTGATCAAGGAAGATTTGAGTCCAGTTATGTTTGGCTGACAGCTTAGTGATTTGCATTAAGTCAGATGTTTGTAGTGCCGACCTTGATTCCAAGGTTGATGAAGCGTATAAATACTTGTTGATGAGTCATGGAAAATTTTCCTTTTGCAAAAATCATATAATATGAAGAAAGGATCAAAAGGCAGAGTAGAGCAAAGGAGAAGCAAAAGAATAAGAGCTATTTTGATGAAGAGTTAGAGAAGAAGTATTTGGGGTAGAGTAGAAGTTTTGTGAGCATTCAATGAAACTGAACCAAACATGAAGTAGATGCTATTTCCCGGTTAATTCCTTCTGTACTAAAAATAAATTCTATAGGCAATGAGCCTCTCTTTTGAGTAGTGAGCTCTGGGCAGTGCACCCAAAGGCATGTGCCTTCTATTTTTCTAAAGTACTTTTAACAGGGTACAAATCTTTGTGGGTTAACCCCCACCGTGGTTTTTCCCTGAACCGAGTTTCCACGTCAAAATCTTGGTGTCAAGTGTGTTGCTTATATTTCTGCTCATATGTTGTTGATCCATGCTTTAATGTTTACATCATTAATTTGATAGTAAGTTAATAAAGAAGGTTAAAAGAAGAAAAAGTTTATCTTGTGTGACAATTGATTCACACCCCCTCTTAGTTGTCCGGTCTAATTCCAACACTTTTCTTAAATCAGAAACGTGATCTTCCCTTTTCTTGGAAAACACTGTGAGATCGTCCATATACATGATGATGCATTTTCCAACTAGTCCTTTGAAAGCTACATCCATTACATGTTGGAATGTTGCTTCGGCATTGATTAACCCAAAGGGCATCCTGTGGTACACATAGATTCCCCACTTGCATGTGAAAGATGTATTCAACCTATCTTCATACTCTACGATTACTTGGTTATAACCTAAATAACTATCTAGAAATGACATCATTTGTGAGCCATTAACTAATTACAACACTTCATCTAGGGATGGCAGCAGGTAATTATCTTTTTCTAAGGCCCTGCTTAGATTTCTAAAGTCGATACAAAGTCTGATCTCCCCGTTTTCCTTGTCTATTGGTACTAGATTCATTACCCAGGTGGAATGCCTTACAGGAAATATGATTCTGGTGGACAACAATTTCTGTACTTCCTTAAAAATTAATGGTTCTAGCAGAGCATTAATTGGTCACTGTCTTTGCCTAAAAGGTTTTGCTCCTGGCTTAAGAGGTATTGTATGAGTTATGATTGAAGTGTCATACGTCTTGAGATCTTCATAACTCCAAGCTATGACTTCATGATAATCCCTCAATGCACTGATAATTCTTGTCCTTTCTTCAGCAGTGCTAGCTTTCCCAATGAAAACATTCTTAATATCTTTGAGAGTCCCCAAATTGTAAGGTTCACATTGTGCACCAGGGGATTCTCCCTATTTCTTCTGGATTCCAAACTTATCTAAATCAAACAACCGTTCTAACTCTACCATCCCTCAAGGAATAGTGTTCATCTTCAAGTTGAGAACTCCTTCTAAATCCATTTCAGCAAGCTCCAATTCCTCCTCATCTATTATCTGAGTAGAAAAAACATTTGACGAAGTGAGAAAATCAATTATGTGCTTGTCATCCTTGAAAACTTAAAAATTCATGATGTTGTCTGGTACAGAGGGAGTTGAGACTAATTCTGCAATAAATTTCTTTAAGTCAGTCATGGACAGTGGTTCGAGAGAAGTAGCTGCTTGAGCTAAAGCATCAACAATGTGATTATGTCTTCGAGGAATTAATTGGATGTTAAAGCCATCAAAGCACTCGATCAAATCCCATACACAATTTTGATACCTATTCAATCTCTTATCATTGCATGAATACTACCTTCTTACTTGCTTGATGACCAATTCAAAGTCACCAAACACCTAAATAATTTTAACCTTTTTCTGAAGTGCCATTAACAATCCATGTACCAAAGATTCATATTCTGTCACATTGTTTGTACAAGGGAATTGCAATTGGTATGCTGCCAAGTATGAATCTCCCATGGGACTAATCAACTCAAAACCTACACTAGATCCTTGTTTACACCTAGATCTATCAAATCTTAATGTCCAGATGTGGGATTCACTACCTTTAACACCATATGTAACTTTTTGTTTTTTATCTGACTGAGATTCCTGACCCACTGCATTTGTGTTTGGGGCAACCGGACTTTCCCTTGAGGTTGCTGGAATCTTCAAATGCTTTTGCACTTGTTTAACTGCCTCTTGACAGAGTGAGCATGTAAATTTGGAATGGGAGGCATCATGAATACGACACCATTTTGGTAGTAACAATTCATCCATTTGTATTTTGTTCCCAACAGCTAATTGGTCACTCATGAATTTAGCCATGAAACTTCTGAATCCTTCAAATATTCCTAGTTCTTCATTATCAGAGGAGGACTCTTGGACTGACTGTACATATCCTCTATACTTTCTTGATATCTTGTAAGTGGAGGATCAGAGAATTTACTGCAGTTCAGCATAAGTACTTCTTCTGCCTAATTAATTTGGGGAAGATAAACCCCTAGGTCTACTTCTGAATACAAAATATCATTGGTCTGATTGTATTCTATAATCATATGCTTCATCTTTGGCTCTCTTTCAATGCAAATCTAATTTTCCAGTCCTTTCCATGGTAGCCACATATGGGAAAAGTTTGTTGCCATATAACCGTTCAATGTTCTGGACCAATCCCTGCTTAAAAGCATACCATATTGGTCAGGGATATCAACCACTTAATATCTATATATTGTTGCACCCTAGGATCTGAGGCCAGTTGCATATGAGTCCAATTCAATTCACCCATCGCATTTACCTCAGTTTTGTCCAATTGTGTAACCTTTCTAGAAAATTTTGCTGGGGTGATACCCAGTGCTTTGCATACTGACAGAGGCATCACATTGATAAAGGTCCCTGAGTCTACCAGACAGTTATGAAGGTTCTTCCCAAATATCATAAGGGTCAAAAGGAAAGGTGGACTCTCTCTTTTATCTTTATACAAGGTGACCTTTTGCTCAACATCTGTTACATGGACTCTATCTTTCCCTTTGTCCACATTGTCCTTCGGTGGAATTTCCTTTTGGGAAGGATCTATCCTAACACTTGCTCCCATGTCCTAAAAGAAGGCTGTCCTAACTTCCAGAACTTTCAATAGTTCAAAGAGAGATAGGTTGACTTTCATTTTCTTGAGCTCATCAGCAACATATTGTCCTAACTTAGCTATTTCAGCCCTTTGGGAACTTTCTTCTATGGATCCTTGATGCATTGGCTGGGGTGTTGCCTTGGGAGGTTTAGGGTTGTTAGAGGCCTTAGGGTCAGGTGGAATCTAATAGTTATTCGGAGGGATTGAGGTGGTGAAGGGACCTTTTGGCTTATTGCTTCTAAGGTTGTATGGAGTCTTGTTATACTGCTAATAAGCATGTACCTCCTCACATTCTTCCTCCTCAGGCTGATTTTCGTCTTGGAAAGGAAATGTATAACTATCAAGTACAAGGGCAGTGTCATACCTTTGAGTTGGAACGAGTTCATACCCTGTCGGTGGAAGATTCTCCTGTGCTTCTGCATTCTAGATCTCCATCTGGAAAATACTTGAGGCTATTTGGAACTCTGGGCAATCCAATTTAGAATGAGTACTAGTGTTGTGAAGTAAGCACCATGAGGATAACGTTGCTTCGAGCAACATCACTTGACCAGGTGGAGGACTTTCGGCATCTTGATTCTTCAATGGTGAAGGAACTCCACCATTATTTGGTTGGGTATTCCAAGTTTGATTTTGCCACTGAAAATCTAATTCTGACTCCTTTGTTGCAAGTAGGCATTCTAATTTCTTAAATGAGTAACTTCAACAGTAAGCTTTTTCATTTGTTCTGCTAACTCCTTGATGTCATCTTTGTCATCCTTAGTATTGGCAGCTTCAACTGATTGGAGGAACGATATTTGAGCAGGAGGTAATTCTGCCATTGGAGCTCTAGGATGAACAACTAGGGCCTGTGTTACTGCGGGGACTAGAATTGGATTCATCACAGGGGTATGATTAGCTAGGGCATGATTGATCATAGGTATCTAGTTTGGCATGGCTACAGGACATATGTGGTTTAGTGGGCCTGTTGCTGTCTCTCCCAATTGCGTGTTCACCATGATAGCTTCGGCATATGCCTGAGCTAGAGTGGCTAGAGCCGTGTTAGCTCTTCTCACAAATATGGAAGTAAGTCTGTCCAGGGCTGCATAGTAAATATGCATGGTTACCGCTTGAGCAAGGGTATAGGGAGATTGTAAATAGCTATATGCCTTTTGAAATCAGTTATTGAAAGAACTTATCAACTCCCCTTCATCTCTACAAATTTCCACAAAGGACCTATAAAGGTTTGCGGGAGTAGTGGGCATCCTGAAGTGGTCTAGAAATGTATTTTTCAAATTTAGCCATGAGTTTATGGAGGCTGAAGGGAGATTAGCAAACCAGTGGTAAGATTCATCTTGCAGTGAATAGGGAAACAATCTACAGACCACGTCTTCATGTTGTACCTGCAGAATGAACATACTGCTCTCAAAGATCCTAATGTGTTCATCAATAGTTTGATCAAGGTCATTGGTGTGGAACTTTGAGCAGAACTTATCAAGGTTTTTGGGCATGTCATGATAAGCATTGAACTCGAGCGGGGACTAGTTGTTAGCAACAAAGAAGGCCATGACTGAGAGATTGACTGGGCCCTTGGAGTTTTAGGCACCCCTTGATCTCTCCTAGTTCTTCTAAATTGTGTCAGAGACAACAATTCTTCCCTAGATGAGCTGGACCTCATATGTCTTTGCCTAGTCCCTAGACTTGCTGATTTTCTGGAGGAAATCTTAACTTGGTATCCCACCTCTCTTGAAAAAGGTATTCTATCCAAGATAGGACTGCCCCAAGGATAATACAACTAGGTCTTAGCTTGTAGGAATAAATTAGTTGGTATGTTTAGCTATGCCAACAAGGGGTCTTACATACAATGATAAGGTTTGTAGAGGTAATATCAATAGAAGTGCAGAAACCCTATGATAGTTTCAGCTGATTTAGAAATATGTTTTTTTCTTAAACCCTAATCTAACAATTGTTGTGAAAGAAAGTGCAAAAGAGTAAAGGGTTAGAGAGGAATCCTAAGTGACATTCACAATGCAAAGCTTATTGATGGTAGACAAACATTCCCAAGTTAACCACTTTCTGTTTTACCAAGCTACATGAATGCTATAGTGCTACAGAAAATGATGCTATCTTCAATGGAGACTAAAGGTTTTTAGATCACATTCATTCATTAAATACCCAAGTTATGGTGTGATTTAACTTATGAAATGCAATTGAACTAAGCTTAAATCAATTGGCCTAGGCTAACTATGCACAACAACTTACAATCAACAAGCAACTAATAGTATGGACCAGAATGTTCATCAGATACCTTCAACAAATCATTAACATTGTAAAAGCACAAATAACTAATTACAGATCATGAAGCAAACCATGAAATGAAACAGACAACACAAGTAAACAAGTTTTTAGAAATACTGCAGAAACTTGCTTTGTATTAATCTCAAATGGCAGAGTGTCAACAATTTGGCATCAAGAGTCTATTATAATGAGAGAAATGGCAACCCTTTATATAGAGGAGGTTCCATACTGAGTTTTTGAATGAATGGTGGAGATTAACTCAACACCAACGGTCTAGATTACATGGCATTTAATGCAATACAATAGCTAAATTGCATTTTTGGATTAATATTTGTCTTGTAGGAAAAATACAAAATACAGCTTCCAAATACATTGAATCTAGACATTTTGGATACCCATTAAGCTGTACATAGGGAAAAGTTAATTTCCAAGACATAATAAAGATAAAATAAGGTCACACGACCCTCCAAATATAGTATTAATTACAAATGATAGGATTTACATGTGATTTGACTATTCATCCTCATCCAAATCAAATTTTTCTTCTTCTGCCTTCTTATTGCTGTATGCTACTAAGGTTGACAGAGCTGGGTTGATGTCTGCTGGGTCTGGGTCTTTGACATAATCCACTCCGAACCTCAAGCTCTCGATCTCTGCAGAAAATTTGTAGTACACAATCATGCAGGAGCATCCAGTGGTGTAAGGGCAATCTTGCATCACCCAAAAAAGATGTGTTTCAAAATTGTTGATGTTCTTTCCATTTCTTTTCAAAATTTGTGGTTTTGGTTCCATAATCACTTGAATAATGATGTAGAACTTTCAGTTTTTCCAAACTGCTAAAAATAGCAACCTACTATTTTTAGAAAGTTTGCATTTGGGCACGGATTGAAGTGAAAATTTACAGGAAGCTTCATAACTGAAAAATAAGATCTTTAGTGAAGGAATCATGCAAAGATCATTTGCGAGCTGAAAAATATTAAAGTTTCTGTTTCCTGAAAAACACCTGAAAATTATTCAAACTCAAGTTTGAGGCACTAAACGGCCCCGTATGGACCTGAAAATGGCTGGAACTAGCAAAGCGGTTCATTGAGCGTAGAGCACTCCACGAGCTTTTCGACACATAAAACGGTTCGTCAATCAGACACTCGGATCAAAAGTTACGGCTCCCGAAAGTTGACCTATTTTTTAGAGGGAGATACAAATTTCAAAATTAGGTTGTTGGCCGCCAAAAATGCTATTAATAATCATTTTTGGGAACCCTGGGTGGGAGGAGAGTTAAGGGGGGAAGTGTAGAGTCAAGAATAGGTAGGAAAATAGAAACCCTAGAAGATTTGGGGTCACAGATGGTAGATGATTCCAGAGTCTTGTGAGAGGAAGCCATAATGTGTTGCAGCCTGTGGAGGGTTGATTCCTTTGATTGTATTTGAGCTTCTGTAATGTAATAAGTTGTCTAAATCAATAAAGAATGTTCTATTTTCTATGTGCAATTTCTATTGTTGTGTGTTTCTGATTTACCCTCTTCATCAAGTGGTATTAGAGCAAGGGTTCCTGAGTGTGTAGATAGATCCCTGATCATGAGGTAGTTTGCACCAGGACCTGAGGTTGTGGGTTTGTTGTGGAGATCAAGATGCCTCCTTGAAGAAATCATATTGGGAGGAATGCTTTGACAGAAGAGGGTTTTAGATCCGTACAAAGGCAAATTGATGCATTGCAAGAGGATCTACGAAGAGGGTTTGAGCTGAGAACAAGAGAAGAAAGCGAAGATGAATCTGAAGAAGAGCTATCTGAGGAAGAACAAGAAGTTGCAGGAGATCCTGCATAAGTTAGGTTGTTGAAGGCCATTTATAAGATTGGAAAGAGGCCCAGGATCAAAGTTTCTACATATTCTGGAGATTTGAATCTGGAATAGCTTATTGATTGGATCAATGACATGGAGGAGTATTTTGAGTATGAAGATGTGGAAGACCCAGATCGGGTCAAGTTTGCAAAAATAAAATTGAAGGGCCATGCCAGTAATTGGTAGAAGGAGGTCCAGTTAGAGAGGAATAGAAGATGAAAAGAAAAGATCACCAGATGGGATCAGATGGTGGAGAAACTGAAGAAGAAGTTCATTCCTGTGGACTATGAGATGGAGTTGTTGAAGAACCTGCAAGGATTGAAGCAAGGAAACAAGTCTATTAAGGAGTGTACAGAAGAGTTTTATAAGATTAGTATTAGAACCAATCATGCAAAGGCTAACAAGGAGAAGGTAGCCCGTTACATTAATGAGTTGAGGCCAAGTATTCAAGAGGAGCTAAGCCTGGTCAAAATGACCACCATAGAAGATGCATACCAATTTTCCCTAAAGGTGGAAGAGAAGCTGAATAAAAGATTTGACAACAAGCAAAGGGGAAGAGGTCAAGGTGAGGACTGGTGGAAGAACCTATGGGGGCCGAATTGAAGATTCAAAGAAAAGTGAAGAAGTTGGCACCAGTCAAAATTAGAGAGGAGATAATACCTACCGCCCTCGTGACTAGAACAATGGTGAGCAAAGAGGAAGAGGAAGAGGCAGACCTGGGCAAGGAACTGGAAGAGGAAGTTTCAAAGGAACCTTTTTCCAATGTGGAGAAGAAGGACATCGAGCATACGAGTGTCCACAACATCAAGGAAGAACAAATAGAAGACCTGAAGGTAATGCACGAGTTGTACATGTCGATGAAGATGCGCAATCTGAGCACTCTAAAGACACTGAAAGGGGAGAAACCCTAGTTGTCAAAAGAACTTTTTTGAATGAGGAGAAAGAAGCCAATTAGAGGAAGATTTTATTTTGCATAAGGTGAAAATATGAAGGTAACTGTTGTGATATTATTATTGATAGTGGAAGCACTGATAATCTTGTTTAAGAAGAGATGGCTGACAAGTTGAAGTTGACAAGAAGAAAGCATCCACATCCATATCAGATTGCATGGTTGCAGAGGGACCATAGAGCTTTGGTGAATGAGCAGTGTTTAGTGAAGTTCAAGATTGGTGACTACCATGATGAGGTGTTGTGTGACATCATATAGATGGATGCATGTCATATGTTATTGGGAAGGCCGTGGCAGTATGATAGGAGTGCTGTCTATGATGGCCGTGTAAACACATACTCCCTAACAAAGGATGGAGTTCATCATAAGTTGAAGCCCTTGAAGGAGGTGGAAGAAAAGGTATGTAGTACTACCAGAATTTGCTTGGTAGATGGTAGAAAATTTTTGGAGGGTATGAAGCATGAGCGTCATTGCTTTGCATTGATTTCTAAGATTAGGCAAGAGAAATGTGAAGATGTACCAACAAAAGTCTTAGAAATGTTGGAAGAATTTCAAGATATTATCTCTGATAATGTACCAGAAGGTTTACCACCAGTGAGGAAGATAAGTCATCAAATGGATTTGATACTATTAGCCAGTTTGCCGCATAAGGCAGCCCATAGAATGACTCCAACAGAGAGTGAAGAGTTGAGCAGATAAGTTCAGGAGTTGTTGAGGAAGGGATTGATAAGAGAGAGCCTAAGTCCATGTGCGGTACCTGCAATATTAGCACCAAAGAAAGATGGAGAGTGGACAATGTGTATAGACTCTCGAGCCATCAATAAGATCACAATCAAGTACATATTTCTATTGCCCAGAATGGATGACATAATGGATTGTTTGAGTGGAGCTAAGTAATTCACAAAGGTTGACTTGAAGAGTGGGTATCACCAGATTTGTATCAGAGAAGGAGGCGAGTGGAAGACAACCTTCAAGACAAAAGAAGGTTTGTATGAGTGGTTAGTCATGCCATTTGGGCTAACCAATGCACCGAGCACATTCATACAACTCATGAACGAGATATTGAAAGAATTTTTGGGAAGTTTTGTTATTATTTATTTAGATGATATTTTGATTTTTAGTAAGACTTGGGATGAGCATATGATGCATATCAGAAGAGTTTTTGAGAAGCTGAGGGAGGAGAAGTTGTTGATAAATCTTAAGAAATGTAGCTTTGCAAAGGAGTTGGTATACCTGGGATTTGTTGTCTCAGAGGAAGGTCTTAAGATGGACCCAGAGAAAGTGAGGGCTATCATTGAATGGCCTACGCTACGGAGTGCTTCTGAGGTAAAATCTTTTCATGGTTTGGCAAGTTTTTACAGAAAGTTTATCAAGAATTTTAGTAGCATTTGTGCACCCCTAACTGAGACAATGAGAGGGGATAGAAAAGAGTTTAGATGGACTAAAGGAGTAGATAAAAGATTTGATACATTGAAGCATAAAGTCACAGAGCAACCTATTTTGGCACTTCCAGATTTCAATAATGTATTTTAGGTAGATTGTGATGCTAGTGGCAGTGCTATAGGATCTATTTTGAGCTAAGAAGGTAAGCCCATTTCCTATTTTAGTGAGAAGCTTAATGATGCCAAGAAAACGTATTCTATTTATGATCCAGAGTTTTATGCAATAGTTTAGGCCTTGAAGAAATGGAGACATTATTTGTTTCCAAAGGAGTTTGTTTTATATACTGATTATTAGTATTTGTAGTATCTTAATAGTCAAGGAAAGTTGAACTAGAGGCACTTAAAATGGGTTGAGTTTTTGCAGAGTTATACTTTTGTTTTGAAGCACATGAGTGGGAAGTCCAATAGAGTTCCAGATGCCTTGAGCAGAAGGTAGAATTTATTGATAGAAATGAAGATAGAGGTTGTTGGGTTTGATGAGCACAAAAGTTTGTATCCTAAAGATCCAGATTTTGCAGAGGCTTGGAATGCTTGTTTGGAACTTGTTACTTTGGACAGGACAAAATGGTTGGATTTCCTAATCCAAGATGGCATGTTGTTTAGAGGAAGCCAGTTGTGCATTCCAAGGAGTTCTATGAGAGAGAACCTGATTAAGGAGAAGCATAGTGGGGGATTGGCTAGACAATTTGGTCGAGATAAGATGATTGCTATTGTTGGTGAAAATTATTATTGGCCATAGTTGCAGCAGGATGTGAGGAAATTTGTGCAGAGTTGCAGAGTGTGTCAAATGGCAAAAGGAACAAGTTAGAATACAGGGCTATATCAGCCATTACCTGTACTAGAGAAGCCATGGGATGATATTAGTATGGATTTTGTTCTTGGTTTACCAAGGACACAGAGAGGACATGATTTCATTTTTGTGGTGGTGGACAGATTCTCAAAGATGGCACATTTTATTCCGTGCAAGAAGACTAATGATGCTATTCATATTGTAGAGTTATTTTTCAGGGAGGTGGTGAGATTACATGGTCTACCAAAGAGCATAGTTTTAGATTGAGATACCAAGCTTGTTGGTTATTTCTAGAGGACATTGTGGAAGAAGTTGAAGATAGATTTGAAGTTCAGTTCTGCACACCATCCATAGACTGATGGACAGACCAAAGTGGTGAACAAGAGTTTGGGTAACTTGCTACGATGCTTAGTAGGAGATAAGCCCAAGGGATGGGATTTGATTTTACCACAGGTAGAATTTGCTTACAATAATTCTGTCAACAGGAGTACTGATAAATCATCATTCTAGATTGTATATGGGAATAGTCCAAGAAATGCTTCAAAGTTAAGGAATCTGGACAAAGGAGAAAAGACAAGTGCCGAGGCTGAAGACTTTGCAGAACACATGAAGAATTTGCATGAAGAGGTGAAAAAGCACATTAATAAGATGAATATTTAGTACAAGGCTAAGGCAGATCAGAAGAGGAGATATAAGGAATTCCAGGTAGGAGATGAAGTCATGGTTCACTTGAGAAAAGAAAGGTTCCCAATTGGAACATACAATAAGTTGAAAATGAAGAAATTTGGACCATGCAAAATTTTGAAGAAACATGATTCAAGAAATGCATATGAGGTGGAGCAGCTGAGTGAGATCAACATTTCCCCTATTTTTCAACATTGCTAGTTTATCAGAATATCATGAAGGTGGAACAGAGGATGGACCAACAGAAGAACAGTGGAGTATTTCGGCATCTACTTCAATAGAGGAGATAGAAGAGATCTTGGATAGTCGTGTGGGAAGAAGTACTCAGAATAGGTAATATGAAGAATACCTGGTGAAATGGAAAGGAAGGCATGTTGAAGATTCTTCTTGGTTGTCTAAGGCAGAGGTTGACCGTTTGGGTTTTCCTCACACAAACACCTGAGATGTGACAGGGTCACTTCTCAAATTACCCTGGGTCTCTGATGCAGGAGCATCCAGTGGTGTAAGGGCAATCTTGCATCACCCAAAAAAAGATGTGTTTCAAAATTGTTGAAGTTCTTTCCATTTCTTTTCAAAATTTTTGGTTTTGGTTCCATAATCGCTTGAATAATGATGTAGAACTTTCAGTTTTTCCGAACTGCTAAAAATAGCAACTTGCTATTTTTAGATAGGTTGCATTTGGACACGGATTGAAGTGAAAATTTACAGGAAGCTTCATAACTAAAAAATAAGAGCTTTGGTCAAGGAATCACACAAAGATCATTTGCAAGCTGAAAGATATTAAAGTTTTTGTTTCTTGAAAAATGCTTGAAAATTATTCAAACTCAGGTTTGAGGCACTAAACGGCCCCGTACAGACCCAAAAATGGCTAGAACCAACAAAGCAAGTTCTTAGCACATAGAGCACTCCATGAGCTTTCTGATGCATAAAACAGTTCATCAATTGGACACCCGGATCAAAAGTTATGGCTCCCAGAAGTTGACCTATTTTTGGAGGGAGATGCAAAATTTGAAATTAGGTTGTTGGTCGCCAAAAATGCTATTAATAACCATTTTTGGGAACCCTGGGCAGGAGGAGAGTTAAGAGGGGAAGTGTAGAGTCAAGAATAGGTGGGAAAATAGAAACCCTAGTAGATTTGGGGTCACAGATGGTAGATGATTCCAGAGTCTTGTGAGAGGAAGCTGTAATGTGTTGCAGCTTGTGGATAGTTGATTCCTTTGATTGTATTTGAGCTTGTGTAATGTAATAAGTTATCCAAATCAATAAAGAAAGTTCTATTTTCTGTGTACAATTTCTGTTGTTGTGTGTTTCTGATTTACCCTATTCATCACACAACTTCCCTCAATTTTCTTCCGCTTTTAAATGCCAAAAGAGAAGTTTAGAGATCACTGACCTTTTCCAGCTTTCCAACCATATTTAGTGGTGAATCCCCGTGAATGACCTGATATAACATGTCTTTACATTGTTGTTTATCTATTGGGGTCAAATCATTCAGACCATTATTTATGCAATCTCTCAATGTATCATTTATTTCATATATTACCTCCATTATTTTGGTCTTTGCCATCTCAAAAGAATCTTTCACTTTATCAAAATTACCTTTTCTTAACTTCATTTGTTCATACCATTCCTCTGGTTTCTTTTTCCTATCCTTTGTCAAAATATTTTCTGTTAAAAGGACCTCCTTGGACAATCTCCTCGTAGTTTGTACTCTTAGGAACAAATGGGAATATTATTCTTCATATGGTTCACATTCATCGTACAAATCTTCCCATTCTTCTCTCAAAAGGAGAAAATATTTATGCAACAAAGATGTAAAGGATATTACCTCACAACCTTCATTGTATACTTTAGTGAACCATTCATGTAGCAGTGGTTTCGATATCATCAAACTTAGTCAATTCTTCTTTAGACAACAGGGCAGGAGTTGCTCTTGGTTCTCCATCAGAATTCAATGGATTCATCAGGAACTGTATGCATGCTTGAAGCTCTTTGTTTTGCTATTTCAACTGTTGCTTTGTCATTTCATCCTTATTCAATTGATCCAAAATTGTGGACACTTTCCCCTTGAACTCATCTATCTTCTGTCCCCGAGCGACCAGTCCTAGATTGACAGTAGTAATGGTGTAATCCTCGGCCCTCACTTCTCCTTTGTATGCCTCTGTAGGAGGAACAACCACTTCTGTAATCCTAGCTCCTGTTGAATCTTTATGGATTCTCGACCGAATCTTAGCTCTTTTCTACTTTTTAGGTTTCTCGAGTCTAGCCAAGAGTGCATCCAAGTCTAATTTCATGATTTCCACCTGTGGGGCTTTATTATCCAACCTCTGCTGCAACCAATCTAGTATCGAGGAGGAAGAATCTTTAGGAGCATCAATGTGACTATCTCCTTTATTAGGTGATCCACTAACTTAGTTTTATCTCTACCATCCCCTTCATCGTCTGATTGCTCAACATTTCACAGGTTTTCTAATATAGTTTGCTGATCAAATCCCAAAACTGTATTTGTTGTTCCTTTGTTTACTGGACTGTCGGACACCTTAACTATTTCAATACTCCCAAGGTTAGGAAGAGGGTCTTTAGATACTCCCTCAATTGCCTCTTGCTCTTGAGATTCCAACTCTGCACATACCTTTTCAATTCTGGGTAGTTGTGGGATAGCCAAAGGTACAGACTCCAGGGAGACAACAATGGGGCTTGTCAAAGAATTGTTTACTGTGTTTAGGGAATGAACAACCATAGAAGATAAATGTGCATGGGATAAATTAGCAAATGAAGAAAATCTCAATGAGGGTGGTATGAAAGAAGGAGAAGACATGGAAGAGATGGTAACAGGTGAAGAGAGGCTAAGTGATGGAAGGGAGAAGGATGGGGCTAGGATTGTAGAAACGAGTGGTAATGAGATTTGAGTGGAGGAAGAAATGGAAGAAATAGAAGATAAGGACAAGGTTTAGATGGGAGGTGATGCGGAAATAGGAGGAATGATGGTAGAAATGGTCGATGAAGAAGGGAGGCTAGGGATGCTTACATTTTCTACCATTGAAGGCAATGATAATGTTGTATCTGAAACAAAGAGAGTAGAGGATGCAATGCCTTGTGCAGCAAGAGGAATGGAGGCTACACTAGCTGGGGATGAGGAAACTATAGGGATAGCTGAGGTATTGGCAGAGGTGGTAGTAGATGCCTCTACTGTCCGTGCCTTCAGCTTCTTAGCCTTTGAGCTCTCTGCTTTGCCACTTGGTATATCTTTCCTTTTAGCTACTCTAGTCCTCGTGGCAGGAGGAGGATCCTTCTTTAAAGTTTTGGGAGCAATCTTCTTGGATTTCCCCTTTTCGGCCAATGGTACATGTTCCTCATTGTCGGTATCTCTTGTTACTTCTTGTTCTTCTGCATTGATCACCTCCAGAGGTTGATCTTCTTCATCTCCCAACTCCTCTGAATCTTCATCTGTGTATGTTAGTGCGACCTCTACTTGTGTCAACACTATAATTGGGCTTCTAACCTAGATCTTGCTAAGTTTGATTGGGTTCCTCATTGCCTCATCTAATGAACTTTCCTCTACATTGGCCCAATTTGGAGGAGGAATAGGCTAATTGAGCAATGCTTCCCATGGCCCCCTTTGAACCACATTTCCATCTTCCACTACTTGGTCATGAACTTGTATGATACATAATCTCTTTATACCTTCCAAGGACAACCAGCAGTAATTTCTTCCTATTACTTCATAATCATCCACACAATCTGCCCAAAAGTCCTCAAGGTGATCTCTATGGAACAACTTTATACTCACATACTTCTCCATAGTCCCGTGGAGGTCAAAGTGTTTTCTCTTTATGTATAGATGGAGATTTAGTAGCTGCAATTCTTTCTCTGAGTGTTCTACTGCTCCTAAGGTAGTACAAGAATAGTGACCCTTACCCAATAGAATTGGGAACTTAATGTTAACCCTATACAAATGTTTCAGCCTCTCTGCATAGGTGAGGAGTTGCCTAGTCAGCTCAAGGAGCACTACTTTGTCAGTTGGGTACTGAGGTAGTCTATAGGTGTAACGTTAGAAAATGTCCCCTTGGGGGCTTTTCCCTCATAAGGTTTAGCTCCTGGGTCTTTAGCATGCATTTAGGACATCTTAGTTCATATTTTGGCATCCCGATGGAATGAGGCCTAGGTGTCATGGAAAAGTGGACCTAGGAAGACCCCTTGACCTTAACCCTGCCCAAAATAGGGAGGGAGGACTTGGGCGCCCGCACCCTAGTCCTTCCCTATTTTGGGTTAGGCTCAAAATTTAAGTGTCAGTTTATGACCGTTATTTGGTCCTTTTACGGACACAGTAAGTTTTGATTTTTGAAATCTTTGTGGGAGTGCTTGTAGTTGCATATATAAACATGTTTAGGCATTCATTTGTAAACTAGATGATTACTAGCAAGCTATTGTGTTCTCAAGGTGATTCAAGGCTTTCATTATGTTGCAAGAGAAGACTTGTGTGGTTTATGTGTTTGTTTGTAGATTTGAGCATCCATTTCATCATGGAATGAAGAGCATCTTCCTCCCATGATATCTTCACTACAAGGTGACAATATATTGTGTTTTCATCATTGATTCCTTTGGTTTTTACCTCTGCCTCACAAGGGCACGCACTCTCTCTCTGACAATAGTGTTCAGAGACTTAAGTGTCCTCCGGGGCTTGACTGAGGTAAGCCTCTAAACACCACAACCCCCAAACCAAGTCTTGTGATTGTAGGTTACAAGTGTCACATTTGGGAAAAGTGAAGTTTTAGGAAGGATTGGTAGGCATCAAGGATTTGGGATCTGAAGGAAAGCAGGACACAGGAGTGTTTCTAGGACTTGGGCACTCGCTCTAGTGTCGTCTACAGACAAAGCTTTGAAAATAGAAGTTACAGGGATGATCAGTGTCAGAAGGAGGTCCAGATCCCACGAAGAAACTGGTACCTTGCACTAGGGTACTCGCTCCAGTGTCCCCGACTGTTCCGCTTCGGAACCTCAAAAATAGGTACTCTATGATTTGGTAATTTACTCCTGTCTGCAAGAGCTTTTTCCGTTATTCATCAATTTATTGCCGTATTTGCATAATTACGGTTTTAATGGTCAATTGAGCATAGGAAAAGGAAAATTGATAATTAAATTCCCTAATCCAAGTTTCCCTACATCTCACAAGTGACCTAGGGTATAATAGTGCTCGCCACTCGACCCTAGATCCTTGAATGTATAGTGGAGAGGCAGATTTAAACATCTAAAATCTAGAACATTAACAAATCCCATTTTCCCCTAAACATTTTGGTAAACCCGTGTTTTTGGACTTAAATTGCAACTTGCTGAGTGTGTGTCTTCAGATTTGGATTGATTTCATTCATTCATATAGTCATTCATTTTATTGCATTGAGAAAAATTCAAAAAAATTGCATTGTTTGGCTTACTAAATTGCATCAATTCTTCCTAAATTTTCCTAATTCATGATTTTTGCTTTAGATATGATATAAACTATAGAAAAATCTAAAAATTCAAAATTTGCATTGCATTTTCATTATTAATTTGCTAGGTTTTTGTAGAAATTTTGACAATTTTCATATAACCTAGTAATTCCAAATTCTAGGGTTAGTAGGAATTTTTTTTTTTTTTTCAATTTTTCTATTGATTTTAGAGGCTCATTCAAATTAACATTTGGCTGTAGTCTTGCATTTTAGTGTAAATTTGCATTTAGATTCAAAATATTTGCATTTTTGCATAGAAAATTTCAACAAAAACTAGCAATTTTCATGCATTTTCATTAACATTTTGCATATTAGAGATTAAAAATCATTTTAAGATATGAGAGTAATTAATTTTCATCATAAATCATACTTCAAAACATTCACATAGTATTTTGTGAAAAGATCTCAAACCTAGGGCTTCAAAAACGATGATTTTCACTAAATTTGGCCTTATCGACTCTCTAAACTTGCACCATAGGCGTGTTGTGAAGGGTATTTTTGCATTAATTGGATTTTATCAGGGTAATCATTTTCTTCCCCTCCTAAAAATATTCACAACACCCTTTTAACGAGCTCTTGTATTGAAAATTCGGTGAAAAACTACATATTTTGGCTATTTTTACCCTAGGGTTTGACCTAGTTTGCACCCCAAGCATGTTGTGAAAAATTTTATGGATTGAGTTGACTGATATCATTAGTATTAATTTCTTCACATCCTAAAATTCATTGCAACACCCCTTTTACTAGGTCTTGGAATTGAAAAACCGTGAAAAATAGCCTATTTTTGCTATATTTTCACTAGGGTTTTACTTTAAGTGGCACTAAAAGCATGTTGTGTTTGGTATTTTAGCACCAAGTGGCTGTTATTACTGATATTAGTTTCTTTCCATCATCATTTTCCCCACAACACCCTTTGTTATGCTTTGTTGCATTGAGTTTTGGTGAAAAAAGTGCCCATTTCAACATATTTTCACTATAGTTTGACTTGGCATTATCTTGGATTTGCATCAAAAGTATGTTGTAAAGGATATTATTGCTGTATTGGACTCATATCATACATATTATTTTCTGCCCCTGATAAAAATCCTTATAACACCTTTTCTTTCATATATTTGCATTGAAAAAGTACAAAAAATTAAGCATTTTAGGTCATTTTGCATATAGTTTGCACTTGTCTTTTGCATACTATTCAAAAATTGTTAAAATATGATTTTGAATTTCATTATGGCATCTTCATGTTATTCATCTCTGAAATCTTTACATGAGTATATCCTAGATTTTGAAAATTTCACTACTTTCACTAATGAGAATCCTCATGTTCTAGAACACATAGCTTATATCAGTGGTATTGATGCTTCTATATGTTCTACATATGAGTTGCAATTACTTTGTTATACACATAATTTTAGTAGCTTCACTTTACTCATAGGAGGATATCCTTTGATATTAGAAGATTTAGCCAAATTCATCTCTAGGAATACTCATGAGAAAGATGAGAGTAAAAAGCCCTTTTCCGCCACAGAGTATGATGATGCTGCTGATGTACCTTCCTTTTATCCCACTGCTCTCCCTAGCCAAGATGTAGCATTAGTGGATGAGAAAAGGTCTCTCACATTAAATCCTTTGGGGATGGATATTGGGTGCAATCAAGAGGGAACAATGTTAATTCAATAATCATTAATAGACTTCATAGCAATATTCCTAAAATGATTGTTCGAGGGGCACCTAGTGCACCCTCTTGCTTAAAACCAGTGATTATGGTTCAAGGTGTTCAAAATGTGTTACAACAACCACACCACAATGTGATTGCTCACACATACAACACCTGTAATAACAAGCAAAGTAACCAAGCACTGCATGTGCCTGTCTCTCTTCCATGTTCTCAACCTATGCTCCCTCAACCACCTTGTCTTACTCATAAAAGTGGTCAAGAGTATGATCTTGTCAAACAACTTTGTGCTACTCTGGCTAAGATCTCTCTTTGGAATTTAATACAAACATCACCTACATACCATGGAATGCTCCAAGAAGCTTTGCAAAAGGTGATTGTCCCACCTACTGCTAAGCCTAATGATGTAGCAGTCGTATTAGATAGTATGCATGCGACAAAAAGAGATATTCTCTTTCAACCATAGGAATTACCATCAATTGAAGTTCAAAACCAATATGATCCTCTTATAATCTTTGTCACAATAAACAAAACATTGGTAAAACGAGTTATGATTGACAATGGATCTGCTCCTAATGTTTGTAGCATTGACCTACTAGACAAAATCAAGGTTGACACATCACAAATCACACCAAATGGCATTAGCATTTGTGGCTTTGATAATGTTGGACAACAATCCGTGGGCACTATAACTCTACCTATACAAGTAGGACCTATGCTTGTGCCTGCCCTAATTCATGTCATGCCTTGTTCTTTATCTTACAACATGATTCTTGGTAGACCTTGGATTCATGCATTGGGGGCAGTTCCTTCCACCTTGCATTGTTTAATCAAATTTATATTCAAAGATAAACTTCATACTATTCATGCCGATCTTGAACCAGATAACTTCTTACACATTGAAAAACAAAAACCATTTTACAATCATATGAGCTTAAACACTTTACGAGCTGGTTCATCAATGCCTCTAGCCATGAATAATGTTGTGCAAGACTCTCAACCATCGAATGCACTTGTTGGTGATGATTGGGGTTCATTGGATTTTAATCCTTGCAGTCTAGGGGAATATAAAATTAATAGCCTTGACACATCAAAAGTGGCATCGATCTCACCTAAGCAATTTTTTGAAGCACCTAAGAAACCTAAAATCCCCTTGGTAGAAAATAAAAACAATACCCTCAATTATACTAGAAATTATGATACCTATGAGGCCTCACCTTCTTCTAAGGAATTGGACTCTCTATATGGTCGTGGATTTCAAATTTTGTACAAACATAATGACTATGTAGGTAAGGGAAGTGGTGTAAATCAACAAGGAATTAGAGTACCTATAGAATATGCTTCAACACATTACTCAAGTGGCATTGGATATAATCCTTTTAAAGAAAAGAAAGCTTCTCGTTGTCCTAAAATTAATGTTAGTTCTACAAGATCAAAACAACATGAGAGATATCCTAAATGTGTATGTTCTTAATGATGGTGCTACCAGGTAAGTATTTCTAACCCTTTATTTCTCTTGTGATGTGCTTCCCCCATGATGTGTTATGTGTTGTTTAGGCCTCTTGGGATGACCCTTGATTCTCTTGTAAGGTCTAGGATACCAGGAGATCACCTCTGTTGTGACCTTCTTCTATTTGTATCATCATTCTTCTAAATTGCCTCTCTTTGATTTCATTGTTGTGTGTTGTGTCTTATGGACATAGCGTTGCGGTTGGTGACACCTGGGGGCACCCTCCTACATGATTGTCCCTAAGACACTTGTTTCTCCTCTTTTATTTATTGTTTCCCTTCCTCTAGTGTTTCCACCTAGCGGGTGGATGATGAAAAACATTTATACTGATGCGGACCTAGTGTCCCTTTTGAGAGCAATCAAAAAATGGACTTAGTTCCTAATATGACGATGGAGTTGTATATCTTATCCGACGCTTGGCTAGTGGAAGCACTTGTGCTTTTCGCGTAGTGATGATTTTGATGGTGTTCTATCTCATTTACAAATCATAAACAATATTTCTGCTCCGTGCACTTTGTCTACCTTGAATCTTGCATACCTCAGATTTCATATGCATTGATGTTGTTGTTTATTATGAGGTTGTAGACACTAACATGTTCCTTGCAGGGATGTGTTTGTGGGAACATTTGGCAATCGTGAAGTACATGTCACCTTCGAGGGGGCATGAGCTTTGCAAAATTTGGTGTTCCCTTGTGTGTTTTATTCCTACCTTAACGTGCTTGATATCGTTGCATGATATCAACCACCTTAAGGTGGGGGCATATATAAGGTAAGCTGTTTGTTGTAGATGATAGCAATGTGCTTGTCCTTAGGTGAAGACTAGTACGATGAGTACTTCCTGCATCCTAAGTTTGTTTGCAATCAACCAATCTATCTTGAAATCTATTGCGTATACCTCCTTTTCACTGTAAGGTGTCTCCGTGATGCAGGTGGGGTTGTATACTTTTGAGCTCATACCTCCTTTTCACTATAAGGCATCTCCATGATGTGGGTGGGGTGGTATTCCATGCTTCCTTTTCACTATAAGGTGTCTCCGTGATGCGGGTGGGGTTGCATTTTCAAAAGTCCTTTGTAGAGGCGGGGAGCGGTTCTATAACTAACTCAACCCTTAAGTGTGTCTTCAGCGATTGTTGTGGTGAAGCCCAATTGTCAGTGTGTGCCTGTAACGTGCTTGAGATGGTGATGAGCCTAGAAATAGGGAACACACCATCTCTTGTCTGCCATGTTTTCTTCATGTCTTCAAGTGTGTGTGTTTTGGCATAATTGTTTTGTGTGGCGTGTTTGTTGCCCCAGATGCATCCTGCATTTTGGGAGGTTTTGCGTGTCTTGCGTGTGTGTTGCCCCATATATACAAAGACCTACGCAATGAGTGCATCATGTATTGTGGGAGGTTTGTTTACTTTCTAGTACTTGCATTTGCATTTCATAAATATGAGAAAAAGAAAAGAAAAGATATCATTTCTGTCTTCCATGCATTAATGTGTCTTCTATGCATTGACTGTATTCTCCATGTTCTGCGTGATTGTAATTGTCTTCTCCGTGTTTTACATGCCTATTACTATTTTCTCTGTGATTGGCGTGTCATCTTCGTGCTTGATGTGTTTGTTTTGTTTGTGACCTTACTTTAATGCATGTATTGGCCTTGCGTTTATACATACATTAAAGTGGGGGCTAAATGTAACGTCAGAAAATGTCCCCTTGGGGGCTTTTCCCTCATAAGGTTTAGCTCTCAGGTCTTTAGCATGCATTTAGGACATCTTAGTTCATATTTTGGCATCCCGATGGAATGAGGCCTAGGTTTCATGGCAAAGTGGACCTAGGAAGACCCCTTGACCTTAACCCTGCCCAAAATAGGGAGGGAGGACTTGGGCACCCACGCCCTAGTCCTGCCCTATTTTGGGTCAGGCCCAATATTTAAGTGTTAGTTTATGACCATTATTTGGTTCTTTTTTCGACACGGTAAGTTTTGATTTTTGAAATCTTGGCGGGAGTGCTTGTAGTTACATATATAAACATGTTTAGGCATTCATTTGTAAACTAGGTGATTACTAGCAAGCTATTGTGTTCTCAAGGTGATTCAAGGTTTTTATTATGTTGCAAGAGTAGACTTGTGTTGTTTATGTGTTTGTTTGTAGATTTGAGCATCCATTTCATCATGGAATGAAAAGCATCTTCCTCCCATGATATCTTCACTACAAGGTGACAGTATATTGTGTTTTCATCATTGATTCCTTTGGTTTTTGCCTCTACCTCACAAGGGCACGCACTCTCTATTTGACAACGGTGTTCAGAGACTTAAGTGTCCTTCAGGGCTTGATTGAGGCAAGCCTCTAAACACCACAACCCCCAAACCAAGTCGTGTCATTGTATGTTACAGGTGTCGCATTTGGGAAAAGTGAAGTTGTAGGAAGGATTGGCAGGCATCAAGGATTTGGGATTTGAAGGAAAGTAGGACATAGGAGTGTTTCTAGGATTTGGGCGCTCGCTCTAGTGTCCTTCGCAGACAAATTTCTGAAAATAGAAGTTATAGGGCTGATCAGTGTCAGAAGGAGGTCCATATCCCGCGAAGAAACTGGTACCTTGGACTAGGGCACCCGCTCCAGTGTCCCCAACTATTTTGCTTTGGAATCCTAAAAATAGATACTCTGTGATTTGGTATTTTACTCCCGTCTGCAAGAGCTTTTTTCGTTATTCATCAATTTGTTGCTGTATTTGCATAATTAGGGTTTTAATTGTTAATTGAGCATAGGAGAAGGAAAAATGATAATTAAATTCCCTAATCCATGTTTCCCTACATCTCACAAGTGACCTAGGGTATGATAGTGCTCGCCACTCGACCCTAGATCCTTGAATGTATAGTGGAGAGGCGGATTTAAACATCTAAAATCTAGAACATTAACAAATCCCATTTTCCCCTAAATAGTAGGGTGCATCTGTGAAGCCTTGAATTCTTAAATAGGTGAACTTCTAAAACTACAAGTACCATCTCCCATATTGTTGCACTACATTCATAGCTTTGGGAGATATTCTCAGTCCAGTGCTATCTTGGAGAAGCCTGGTGATATGCATAGTGAATGCATCATTTACTCTCTTATAGTGGATTAATGACTAAGAGATTGTTAGTTGGGTATAGCATTCATAAACCTTTAATTGTTGATCCCCACTCCCAACTTCTCCAATCTTAGACAGTTTGGGGTATTCTGTCCATCTTGCCAAGGCATAGACTACATAGGAAGTCCATCTGAAGGTCTCCATTGTCTTGAAATTCACAAAGGCTTCATGTATGTTGTCACTTAGGATCTAAGCCCAGTGAAGTTTCTTGTCTAGATGTATTATCTCCTCAATGAGGGCAAACATCCATTCTTCAAAGGTAGAGGCAGTGGGAGGCCCATAGATTCTACTTAACAATGTTACTAAGTCCCTAATTTCATCATGAAAATCACTCCTGTATAGTGTGTGAGGTAACTTGGTCAAAGTGGACCTTTTGTGCTTCATCCAGCCTTCATTAATTTGTTTCTTACACTTCTCTACATCCTTCTTATATGTGTCCTTTGCATCTTTCTTGTCTGGGATTGAAAGTACCGGGAAGACAGGTATTCCAAAAAATTTTGCAAGGGAGGTTGAGGTCAAATCTACCAAAATCTACCCATTTGTGGTCTGAATTGATTTGGTTAATGGATCATATCTATCTGCACATGATACAATGAGCTCTGGACACTGTGCAGAGGTGGGAAAAGTAGCAGCTTCTTCAATCCCATTATCTCTGACCTTCTTGGATAGAGGAGTTGGGTTTGGTCCAAACACCCTGAGTCTGAAATCCTCCAAGTCTATATGACCTAAGACAATGTCCCCTATATTCTTCCATCTAGAAGTTGTCTTAGTTTTTAGAGGGATGCCTTTGAACTCATACTTCATTGTGTTAGCTCGGGCATACATTTAACCTGCAGGACATGATCTAATAAGTAAAGTTGTTGCAAGTATGTGCCTAATCATTGTTGTCATTGATGTCAACATATCCTTATTGTCATTAGTGTCAACTATATCTTATTCTATTACTTGTTTAGAAGACTTGTATGTTGAGGATATTGCAAAAATTAGCCTCTTCGAAAGAAACAAGTGAGTTACAAAGAAGTGTAGTACAGACAGTGAATTGTATGCTGAAGAATAGTCCGGTAAATTACTCCGCATTTATTCCTTCTTGAAGATCATGGTCTGTGGATTAGAAGTAAGTTAGAAGTATGTCTAAGGATTCTCCATTTTGGGTCTGAGCCATCCGCATGAAGATCTGAGTGAGTTGTGTTCACCAGAGTGAAACCTGCTTTTTCTATAAGTTTAGTTGAGATAGGAAGACAGTATTTGGCTCCACATTCCTCCGCAATAAAGTATTTTCCTCTGTAGTTCTAGAGGGAGGTTTGGGATGATGATAAGTGCCTACAGTTGCAATGGTTTGTGGTTTGGTGGTCCGCAAGCTATCTTTCTTTTATGATAGTTGAAGATAGAGAAGCTCATGTGTTTCGGTGAGAAGATTCCTATGGATAAAGTGGTTAAGGTTCATGCGGTTGCTCCTGATGATTATAACATGCTTGTGGATGTCTTCTAATCATGTTCCTATCTGGACTTTGGTCCACATTAAGAAATTAGAATGGTGTGTGAAGATTGTTCCTAGATAACGTAGCATGTAACCAGTCTTGGCCGACCTGGTTGATCCCAGTGATTGTGGAGATCTCTAGAAGATTGTGGAAGTGTGTTGTGGCATGGAAGATCATGTTTGAGTACCAGCTAAGGCATGACATGATCCACATTTTATTCCCTTTGCATGATGTTTCAATAGGTCAGGACCTATTTTGTAAATGTTTGTAATATCGACCTTGGAGATTGTTCCAATAGTTGATGCCGACCTTGATGATCATTCCAAGGTTGATGTAGTGTATAAATACTTGTAGCTGAGTCGTGGAAAAGTTGTCCTTGAGAGAAAATGAGAATATATTAAGGAAGTTCCAAAGGCAAAGTAGAGAAGAGGCAAAGAAAAGAAGAGGAAGACCAGAGCAAAGGAGGAGTAGAGCAGAGTTGAGGAATTGTTTATTCACAATACAGAAAGGTGTTGATCATGGCAGTGAGTCTGGCAGTAAGCCACCAGTAGGGTTTAACAACCCTTATTGTAATCTTGCTAGGTTTAGGGTTGAGGTAGTGTGTCTGCTAGACCTAGTTCTTCTTCATGGCAGTAAGCCAGTATGTTTAGGCCCGTGGGGTGACCAAGCCTTAACATCACTATTTCAAGATTGCAACACATATTGAGAGTTAATCCTCTCCGTGGTTTTTCCCCACCTTGGGGTTTTCCACGTAAATATGGTGTATTTTGTGTTTGATGTTGCTTCTATGGTTAAAGTTTCTGATTTCATGGTCTCATTGTTAAATCATAATAATTGTGGATAAGTGATGAATGTTTAAATTGTAGAAAGTGTTTAAGTTTTGTGACAACTGATTCACCCCTCCTTTCAGTTGTCCGGTGCATATCAACATTTGGTATCAGAGCCAAGTTCCTCTGAAGAATGTTTAACAGCTTGAGGAAGATCCAAAATGTCGTACAAGAAGGAAGTGCCTCATTTTTAAAGAACTAATTATGTTCTCTGGAAGGCTTGGATGAAAAGCCATCTTCTTTCTCTTGGTATCAAAGTTTGGAAAGCTACAGAAATAGAATATACCATACCTCAAAATGGTCCAACAACTGAAGATGAAATCAAAGAATATGAGATAGATATCAAGGCAAGGGATGCTCTGCTAAGCTCATTAACCGACTCAATACTGATGAAAGAGGTAGATCTTGAAACTGTAAATAAGGTATGGAAAAAGTTGAAAAATTTGTATGAAGGAGATGACTCTGTGAAGGAAGCCAAGTTACAAAGTCTGAAAGTGAAATATGAAAGCTTGAAGATGAACAATGATGAAAACATATTAGTGTTTATGCAAAGAGTTGATGAACTTGTTACAGGGATAGAATCCATATGCAGAACTCTCGAAGAAAAGGAAATTATCATGAAAATACTTAGATCTCTGCCCAAGTCCTACTGTCACAAGGTGACCATGATTAAAGAATTTATGCAAGTAAAAACAATTAACAGGGATCAGTTGCTTGGTAAGCTTACTGCTTTTGAAATGAGGGAGTTAGATGATGCTTTGCCAAAAGTTGAGACTTCCTTCAAAGCTAGTACTCCTGGAAGTACTTCTAGATTAAAAAATTATAAGGTAGAATCTGATGATTAGATAGATGAAGTTGAAGCCAACTTTGTGGACATGCTGCAAAGAGGATCTGGTAAGTATAAAGGCAAATTACCTTTCAAATGTTTTTCCTATGGTAAAGTAGGTTTTTTTTCTTCCAGATGTCCTGAAAGAATTGAAAGAAATAGAAGAAGATATGAGAACAGGCCTAGGACCCAAAAGAAGTGTTATTATATTATTAAAGATTTTGATGATGATGGAGTATCAGATAATGGTGAACTAGATAATGCTAATTCCTCTGTAAATGAATGCTTGTTCATTTCTATTAAGGAAGATCTTGTGTCTACTAATTCTCCTAGTTGTATGAAGGAGGAAAAATTAGTGGAAAGTGCTTTGGTTGCTCAGGTTATTAAGGACAAAGATGAATGGGTTATTGATAGTGGTTGCTCTCACCACATGACTGGTGACAAAAGTAAGTTTGTAAGTTTGGAAAGATATGATGTTGGACTTGTTAGGTTTGGAGATGATACAACTAGTAGGATTTGTGGAAAAGGATCTATTTCTTTTGATGGCAAGCATAATATTGAAGATGTCTTGTATGTGAAAGGATTAAAGCACAATCTTCTGAGTGTGGGTTAGATGTGTGACAAGGGCTACAACTTAAGCTTCAAGGACAATGGATGCAAGATCAGGGAAATCTCTGGGATAGTCATTGCAACTGGTAAGAATACTAGAGGTAATATCTATCACTTGAAAGGAACCGAGAACTATTGCTTGTTGACTCAGATTGATGAAAGTTGGTAATGGCATAGAAGGTTGTGTCACATAAACTTTGATATTATTATGAAGATAAGTACTGCACAGATTGTTAGAGATTTTCCTAAGCTTGTGAAGCCTGCTAATCCGGTTTGCAAGGAGTGTCCATTTGGGAAACAGACAAGAACAAGTTTCAAAAGCAAGGATCAATCAGTTGGAAGACTACTTGAGCTAGTGCATACAGATTTGTGTGGACCTACCAGAGTAAGAAGTTTGCAAGGAGACAGGTATTTCATGCTGCTCATTGATGATTATTCTAGAATGACTTGGGTCACCTTCTTAAAAGAGAAAGCTGAAGCTCTAGATAAATTCAAGGCATTTAAGGCAATGATTGAAAATGAGATGGATTTGAAAATCAAATGTTTGAGATCTAATAGAAGAGGAGAGTTCACATCAAATGAATTCAATTTCTTTTGTGAAGAACATGGAATAAAGAGATAGCTATCTGCACCCAAGACTCCACAACAAAATGGAGTTGTTGAAAGGAAAAATAGAACAGTTCAAGAAGCTGCTAGAACCATGATGAAGGAAGCTCATCTTCTGGAAGCATATTGGAGAGAAGCAATTCACACCATAGTATATATCCTAAACAGAGTTAAAGTAAAATGTAATAGTTCAAAAACTCCCTATAAACTGTGGCATGGTAGAGTTCCTACTGTGAAATATTTTAAAGTTTTTGGTAGTAGATGTTATATCAAAAGAGAAGAAGATTTAGGCAAGTTTGATGCTAAATGTGATGAAGGAATCTTCCTTGGTTACTCCACCAAGAGCAAGGCCTACCAATGCTATAATAAGAGGCTGAATAAAATCATTGAAAGTGCAAATGTTAAAGTTGATGAATGTAAGGAAAGGTCTTTAGAATCAAGTGGATATGAGTTAGATGATCTAGATGTTTTAGAAGTGGTGCAGCATGAAGACAACATAGATGAAGAAGAACAAGTTCAGGTAAGTGCTACCAAAACTCCAAGATATGTAAGAATAAGTCATTTTGAAAATCAGATCATAGGAGATAAGAGCAAAGGGATCTTAACTAGAAGAAAAGATGCAGAAGAATAAGTACATTTTTTTCTAATCTCTAAGATTGAACCTAAAACTGTGGATGAGGCTTGCAAAGATGAGAATTGGATAAAGGCCATGGAAGAAGAATTGATGCAGATAGAGAAGGATCAGACTTGGTATCTTGTTCCCAGACCAGCAGACAAAAATGTAATTGGTACAAAGTGGGTCTTTAGAAACAAAATGAATGAGAATGGTGAAGTGGTAAGAAACAAAGCAAGATTGGTATGCAAAGGATACGCTCAGGTTGAAGGAATAGACTTTGAAGAAACTTTTGCTCCAGTAGCAAGGATTGAAGCAATAAGGATGTTTCTAGCCTTTGCAACATACAAAGATTTCAAGGTTTATCAAATGGATGTGAAGTCTGCTTCCTAAATGGAGAATTGGAAGATGAAGTCTATATTGAACAACCAGAAGGATTTTAGTCATCAGAGCAAGGGGACATGGTATGCAGATTAAAGAAAGCATTGTATAGATTAAAACAAGCTCCCAGGGCATGGTATGCATGATTGGACAGGTACATGATACAGATAGGGTTTAGTAAAGGTACAATAGACAATAATCTCTACTTCAAGATCAATGATGAACAAACCCTAATTGTTGCAGTTTTTATTGATGACATTATTTTTGGAGGAAATGAAGTGTGTCTTGTGGCAAGATTTCAGGCAAAACCCAAGGAATCACATGTGATGGCAGTTGAAAAAATTCTGAGATATTTAAAAGGCACAATAGATTATGGCTTGTGGTACCCTAGGGATAGTGACTTTGTTCTCAGTGCGTATACTGATGCAGATTGGGCTAGAGATGTGGATGACAGAAAAAACACAAGTGGAGGTGCATTCTTCTTGGGAAAAAGATTAGTATCTTGGTTGAGCAAGAAATAGGATTCAATATCCTTGTCTACTGTAGAAGCAGAATACATTGCAACAACATGTAATTGCACTCAACTATTGTGGATGAAGCAGACTTTGAAGGACATCAGAGTTGTGTATGAAGATCTAATTACAATCTTTTGTGACAATACAAGTGCCATCAACATATCAAAGAATCCAGTGATGCATTCAAGGACAAAGTGCATATCCATTAGGTATCATTTTTTGAGAGAAAAGGTGACAGAGAATGAAGTGAAGTTGGAGTATGTTTTGACCAAGGATCAGATTGCAGACATTTTTACCAAGCCTTTGCCCAAGGATGATTTTGAGTATCTCAGAGAAAAGTTAGGGGTCATCACCCCTCCTGCTCTAAACTAAGATGCACAATGGTGCATCAGTCTGGAGGTGTTCAGAGGCCCGGATTGATGCTTTTTAGGGATACTTCTCAGGGGAAGTAGTTAGAAAGTTCAAAAGAGAGATCAGATCAAAGAAGATGAGTGCAAGTATGTGCCCTTTGCCATTGATGTCAAAGGGGGAGAGAAGTCATGTGAAAAACTTAGAGTGCAAAAGTGTAAGAGAAAGGGGGAGAATTTTGGAGAAAGAAAGAGTGTAGGTGTGTAAAGAGAAAGGGGGAGAATCTTGTCTTGATGGTTGTTGCAGTTTTTCACATCATATGTTGCCATCAATGACAAAGGGGGATATTGTTGCAAGTATGTGCCTAATCAGCATTGTCTATGATAGGTAAAAATCAGGTTAATAAGATCAAGCATAGCCTTGAAAACCTAACCCTACCATCATCAAAGAATGTAATCCAAATGAAATCAAAAGCATGCAATTCAAGAATGATATCACCTAGATTGTATGATTCCTTGTTTATGATGTGGATTGCTCCTTCAACAATGAACAATTATGAAGATCAAAGCTGCCATGATGGATGGATGATAATGATAATATGCTAGATGGATGTTAAAGTGCTCAATATGCTCAAGATGATAATGTAGATGCTATATGAATGATGGATAGATGTAGTATGGAATGAGAGGGTGTTTATATAGAACTCAACCAAAATCAATCAATGGTGGAGATTTGGTGGCTATGTGAATGGCTAAGATTAAAGGATATTCATGGGTGAATGTGTAGATGACAAGTGGAAGGAAGAGATGGCTTATGTGTAACCGTGTACATAAAAAGTACTACATGTGAAAGATATTAAATAAAAGATGTAGTACCACTTATCTTTTTAAATGAAAGAGGCACACATGCCAGCTCATGAAGATAAATGATAAGAGAAATTAATTAAATAAATAAAATCTATTTAATTAATTGGAAAGTGGGCTTATGAAGGGAATTTTAATTAAATAAATGATATTTATTTAATTAAAAAAGATAGAAATAGATAATTAAATAATTAAAGATTGTTTAATTATAGATTAGAGAAAATAGAAGAAATATCTAATGAATTAATTAAATAAATATAAATTTATTTAATTAATAGAAGACATAAGTGATAGGGACATTGCTCAAGTGTGTTAGACAAATGCAGATGATAGCTAATGCGATATTTGAATGTTTAGGTCAATTTTAGGTGTCTACATTTTGCCCCTCTTTGATACAATGTTCGTTAAAATGTTGTGTCAAAAAAGATACAATAATCGCTAGATAAACAAGGTTATGCCCTAGTGTAACTGGTAGGTGATGCTCCCTCAAGAGGTAAACCAGGCTAACCGGGAAGGGCTAGGTTGGCTCGCGATAAGATGAAAGGATAGAAAACACGGTTGACACGAAGAAAATGGGGGTTGGGTGGGAAAAATGAGATGGATATAGAAGAATTAGGGTTTGGACAGGGGCTATAAGTAGGCCCCTCAAGGGCAAATAGGCTCATTTGTGTTTAGAAATCTAGAGCTTAGGAGTGTGAAAAAGTTTGGATGTCCGAAAGCTTTCAGGATGGTTATTCCATGCAGTGATCATCATGCCGAGCGAGTGAGGACACATGGATGACCAGAGGGAGTAGGCACACCGGTATGTATCAAAATTTTTGCTAAAAGTGTGATTTAAATAGGCTAGAAGCATCATAAATGCACACACGTCACCAGAAGCGACTAGGTTAGAGGCTAGACAGTTCAGGTCGGTTGTGGGCTAAAAGCGGTCACGTAGAGTAATTTAGGTCGCATATAGGCGCGACTTAGTCGCATATGAAAAAAGTGAGTTGCTTGTGGTTAGCTAGAGAAAATTGGTAGGCGAAATGTGCATATGGTTAGAATAGGTCAGTTATGGAGAAAAAGTGGATGCATGTAGAAAAATAGCTAGCTTAGAAGGAACAGATGCTCATGTATAGCAAATAGGTCACTTATAGTGAAAAAGATATGCGCATATAGATGTTTAGCTTGCTTTTAGTCAATAGTCAAGCGCATGTGGTAAAGAAGTCGCATATAGGCTAGAAAAAGGCGCATGTAATTAATTGATTGGCTTAGGATCAACAAATGGTCTCATGGAGAAAAATGGGTCACTTATAGCAGAGATAGTCAAGTATAACATGTAAAAGGCAATTTTGATAGCACAAAGATTGATACGGTGAGAGGAATGATGCAGGATGTACTACCACCATTGTTATAATGAGAGCCACATCCCAGAGATTTGCAGTTGGTTAGATTATTGGATGCAGAGGAGTGGCTAGTACTAGAGATCCTAGAGTTAGAGCATGTGTCAAGGCTAGAGCCAGTGCAGGTGCATCAAGGACTGATGACGTCGATGGTGGAGCAATGCAGGAGTGAGCATAGTTCATTCTTGTTGCCAACGGGAGAGGCCCTGATCACACTAGAGGATGTGTTCAGGATTCTATGTATTCCTATTGATGGGGAGAGGGTGGATTATGATTCGGACATGGGTCCAGCTGCATTTAGATGATTGTTTGGGACTCCAGATATTGGGGCAGAGAGCTCAGAGATTTTGATGTTGAGGATGGAGGAGCTATGCAATAGACTGCAGCGAGTAGTTGTAGCTATTATCAGATGGCTAGTGGGCGATAGATGAGTGAGAGGATTCCCAATCGGATGGGGGATGATGATGGAGGGGATGTTCTCCTATGGGATGAGATATGCATGGGCAGAATGTGTGCTGGGGAAGTTATATCATTATCTACATGACTGTGCATATATGTTAAGGGCTTGTATGTTTGCAGGAGTCATAGTTTTGCATGTATGCGCATATGAGCATATTCCAGTGACCAAGCCAGATGGATGGGTGGCTAGAGTAGCAGGAGAGCCTTATGCGAGGATGTATAGAGGAGCTCTGACATACCGGCATCGCAGAGGACTAGTGTACTGGCGGCAGATATTGGATGAGGTAGACATGTTTATATGGAGGCCATGGCTAGGATGTGAGAGATGGGATGAGGAGGACATAGAGCTTATCTATGCTAGGTAGGAGAGATATATTTTTGGACGTGGGATATATATTATAGAGCGCTATTTTCCCAAGAGGGTTTTGAGATAGTTTGGGTTGCCACAGGCAGTACCAGTTGGTGATGCCATTTTTGGGAGGACTCGATAGGAGGTTTTTGATTGGGGGCCAGAGGTAGTGGTTGACACGGCTTTGGTGGAGAGAGAGGGGCTACAACTAGTTGTATGGTAGTGGGGACAGGGTCCTACAGATCCAGGCATGCTACCAGATTATGATGCCTACTAGGTGACAGTGAGACTAACGCGGTTTACGAGGGTGGGAGAGATTGGAGAGATAGGGATGGAGAGACTAGTCAGGAGGAGACGATGATGGGCTCCACCAGCATAGGCTATTGTGCCAGCAGCTCTAGGGATATAGGTGTAGGGACAGGTGCAGGGGCAACCTTAGATACTTGCATAGCCTTAGGGTCAGATATTAGGAGGTGATGATGTTGGGATTCAACAGCTGTGGAGGAGGATTAGGGAGGAGAGGAGATGGAGGTAGTGGGCTCAGATGAGGCTGAGGAGAGTGGAGTTAGATAGGCATCAGGTGGTGATAGGCTTATGGCAAGTGAGAGCACAGGCTGAGACATACCAGGCACAGCTATAGGCGAGAGCTTAGGGAGGTGATGGGCAGGATGATGGTTCATTTGCTAGAGTGACAGGGGAGAGAGATACAATTAGGCAGAATGTGTAGATGATCAGATTGGAGTGAGACACTGCCCTACAACAGATGTAGGTGATGAGGGTTGAGAGAGATGGTCTACAGATAGAGAGGGATACAGCTGTTCCGCAATTATAGGCGATGACTGGCAAGCGGGATAGACCAGTGGCTGCATTGGGTACAAATGGAGCTACTATGTATCTAGCCACATAGTTGACACAGACACATGGAGAGCTGAGGAGGGCACAGGGTGAGGCTGAGCATTACAGGGGCCTATACTATGGGGTTGTGCTAGCAGAGCAGAGGCAGCCTAGCTTCAGGAGCAGGTCAGGAGCGTCTAGTTCACAGAGGACAGGTGGGTCTTGATCTGTAGCATCAGTGATGGGTCCACAAAGAGATAGGGGGCTAGGTACAAGACCCAGTGGTGGTGGTCAGGGTGAGGGAGCTACCAGTAGTCACTAGGGCTACATTGTTTATGTATATTATGTTGTATCATGATGAGGCCTAGAACTAATTGTACATACATTTTGATGGCTTAGCTTGTACATGCAGACACTTGTATATTGACACATTTATGTATATATATGATGGCATTGATTATCGACATGATGTTGTAATGGATGCACTTATGGTATTATGCATGTTGTATTTGTATTTTCATGGATTATATGGATGTTTATGCAAATGATATGAATATGCAAAATGGAAATAATGGAAATGTATTATGTTAATGATAATGCAAATATGTAAATGGTAATGATATGATATGGATTGATGCTTATATATAGATGGTAATGATATGATATGTCTAACACACTTGTTTTGCAGGATAAGAGATGTGGACAAGGACAATGGAGAGAAAGATTGATCTTGGTTGAGAACTACATAGGCGTATGATGGAATGGATACATCAAGTGGCAGTGTTTAAAGTAATTGCTTATAATTTAAAAGAAATGCAATCCTTATGTTTGATATAGCATGTGGATGTTATGCACTAGGGTATAGAAGACCAAGGTGTCAAAATATCCAATGCAAAACTAACATACTACAATCTTGTCTAAACGTATGAGGTCAAGATGTTGAGCCAACATATACAAGATATGAATAGCAGCTAGTGTTCTGAGATGGACTTTGACGCTACAAGCAATGGTTTGAGCTTATCTCCACTACACATAGTGACACGTTGCTGGTTATATGTATGGAGCCAGTCTTGACATAGAATAGTCTCATGTGCATAAGAGACTATTTAGCTTCTCAGATGCTAGAGATATTGATATGTAAGATGCTGATCCCAACACGTACAAGATACCAATACACATAGGAAGAGAATAAGATCATCTTGCAAACACGGCATACGAAAGCAATATGACCATGCCCCATTCCTTACTTCATCACAGCATACCAAGATATGATAGATCAAAGCAGCCTTGATTAGGCATAGGAAAGGAACAAAAGATAAATCAAAAGATTAAACAAAAGATACTGTCATCACGTTCTCTTGCCAAATTTAAGTGCTCTTGGATGGATTTAAGCTAGCGTCTTGTTGAGAGGAAAGCTACATCGTGTTAAAGGCTAAAGATGTTGATTAAATGCTATAGCAAATGTTGGCTTAAGGCATGCGAACAAATAGCTTCTGGCTTGTTCTTGATTGGTTAAAGTGCTTGAGCTTTTAGTATACAGATAGTTTGCTTCTTGCTGGAGTTGGTCAAAGAGAAGAAGATGGAAGATGAATAAGATGAAGAAGATGGGGTGGATCATCTGTGCTTGCATACTGGATACTTCCTTCGTATTCCAGACTGCCTACATACCTTATGTCCACAGGATCAAAGCACATTACGATGATGATGAGACATGATGAATATGTAGTTCTGGGTTTATTGATGATGTAAGTGATGAAAGATAGAAGAAAATGAGATGAAAGATTGGAGGATGATTAGAAGAAAGATGAAAGCTGGATGATGAAAAGGGGGCTATCGTCTTTGCCTGCATCAGAGTGCTTCATTTGCATCTCATATTGCCTACATACCCTGTATCCATGGGATCAAGGCTTTAACGATAGAGCTGGTGATGTAGTTCTTTCTTATTGCATTGATGGTTGATGTCAAAAGATCAACTTTATTGCTTGGATTTTTTTTTGCGATGTTTTGATTTTTTTGGAATTTTGATGTGTTTTTGATGTTTTTGGTGATTGTTGTGCTTTGATCCTAGTTGCAAATGTTTGCCACATTTGAAGTTGGATGTGTGATGTGTTTGAAGTTAAAATGTTTGCTGTGTTATGAGCTTGGATGTTTGTTGTGTTATGAGCTAGAGCTATAGGTATCCACTTCCAAATAAGGCTCAACAAGTGCCCCCAGTATGGGATGATGGTTTATTATGAAGCTGTGATAGATGCGGTTGTGCGATGAAGATGCTAAGATGCCAAAATGATATAATTACCTCAACAGAATCCAAACTGTGAAAGCCAGCAAGGCAGAGGGGAGGATGGAAGACTGTTTATTAAGGATGTATAAGGGATAATGGCTTACAAGGCGAGATGTGGATTATGATATGGATTATATAGGGTAGATAGTGAAGTATGCTATGAAAAGCTTATTATCGAAACAAACTAAGCGGATGATGGGAGCTAGTCACTACACATAGCACCTATTTTCTAGGTTTTCACTATGGTACTTATCCAAGGTGCCTGTTTACCAGGTTTTCACCAGAGGACAGATTACTTATCTTGTACTATTTATTTTTTTGTTATCCAAAGCACCACAAAGTGGTTTTCACTATTGGATAGATTTTTTTTTTTGGGAATAGCTGAGATTCATGGATAAAACTTCTTGAGATGAATGCTGTTAACTGGTTCTTCCAAGGGAATGCCCTCAAGTGTTGAGAGATTGTATGCACCTGATCCATAAACTGATGTGATGACAAAAGGACCAAGCCAATTAGGTTCAAACTTGCCCTGTTTCTCATGGTGTTGCTGATTCTTTTGATTTGCTTTAAGGACAAGGTCCCCAAATTAAAATCTGTGTTCTTTGATTTTCTTGTTGTAGCTGCGGCGTAGACGGTTCTGATAGACTTGGAGATGGTTGAGTGCTGAAAGACACCCTTCATCTAATAGCTCAAGATCATGGAGACTCCATAATCAATATTCTTCATCTGAAACAATATGATGTAAGGATACTCGGAGTGAGAGGATCTCAACCTCAATAGGTAGGATAGATTCAGTGCCATAGACCAGAGCATAGGGTGTAGCTCCAGTTGGAGTTCTGATACTTGTTCTATATGCCCATAATGTAGGATTAAGTTGTAAATGCCAATCACGACCAGCTTCCTTGATTGTCTTCTTGAGGATCTTGATAATTGTTTTGTTAGAAGCCTCGACTTGGCCATTACTTTGAGGATAATAAGGGGTAGAGAATCGATGTTGGATATGGAACTTGTTACAAAGATCTCTGACCTATTGGTTCTTGAAATGACGACCATTATGAGTGACAATGGCTTGAGGAACTCCATACCAGCGAATGATATAGTGTAAGATAAACTTAGATATTTGCTTGCCAGTAATATAGGTCATTAGTATTTCTTCCACCCACTTTGTGAAGTACTCAGTGGCAGTTATGATAAACTTATGACCATTTGATGAAGTTGGATGGATTTTACCTATGAGATCAAGTCCCCACTGCGAGAATGGCCAAGGAGTGGTAATATGCTGAAGTTCATGTGTTGGTGAATGTATTAAATCTCCATGTTTCTGACATTGTAGACATCTTTTTGAAAATTGCTGTGCATCTTTCTCCATAGTTGGCCAATAGTATCCATCTTGTAGAAGTTTTTTAACAAGGCCAGGGCCAGAGGAATGCGATCCGCAGACACCTTCATGTACTTCACGTAAGGCAACCTTTTCTTCCTCAGAATCAAGACATCTAAGAAGGATACCATCAAGACTTTGACGATATAGGGTGTCTCCTAAGATAGTGTAGCGAGAGGCTCGATGGATGAAGGTTTTGCGTTGGGTATTAGATAGTTGTAACGGAAAGGTTTGATTGCAGAGATACTTGTATATGTCCTCATACCAAGGTGAATTGGGACCAACAATCTCAAAAATAAGCTCAGATTGCAGTACTTCAAATGCTAGGATCAAAAGTTGTTCAACTAGGAACTCACACTTATGTGTATTGGATGACATATCTAGAAGAGATCCAATCATAGCCATGGCATCTGCTGCTTTGTTTTGTATCCTTAGAATCTGTTCAAAGGTGATAGTGTCAAAATATTTCTTGAAATAATCAACCATTAGCTTATATGGAAGGAGCTTCTCATCTTTTGTTTGATATTCATCTAAAACCTATCTGATAACCAATTGAGAATCACCAAAGACCTGTAGTTGTTTGATAGCCCATTGTACTTCCATACGTAATCCTGTGATTAAAGCTTCAAATTCTGCTATATTGTTGGTACATGGAAATGCAATTCTGTATGATTTTGAGATACAATCTCCTTGAGGGATAACAAATAATATCCCTACTCCTGATCCATGTTGTGTGTAAGATCCATCAAAATATAGTTGCCACAATGTTGGTGAAGTTAAGTTGAATAATTCTTCATCAGGAAACTCTGGACGTATTGGTTGAATATCTGTGATGGGTGGTGCGGCTAATTGATCAGCAATAACTTGTCCTTTTATGGCCTTGCGATCCACATATTGTATGTCAAATTCACTTAGGATCATAACCCATTTTGCTAGTCTTCCCGTAAGGATTGCTTTGGAGAGAAGATATTTGAGTGGATCAACATTAGATATGAGCTTTGTTGTTTGGTTCAACATGTAATGTCACAACTTTTGGGAAGCAAACACCAATTCCAAACATGCTTTTTCCATAGGTGAATAATTAAGTTCGTATCCCACAAGAGTTCGTTGATGTAATAAATGACTTTCTCCTTTCCTGAATCATCATGCTGAGCTAGAAGGGCACCCAATGTTGCTGTTGTTGAAGATATGTAGAGAAATAGTGGTCGATCAAGTACAGGAGGTGTTGCTAGATATTCTTTTATTTTGTTGAAGGTATGTTGACACTTCTCATCCCACTTAAAAGGTTCACCCTTGCAGAGAAGTTGTTGGAAAGGATGACACTTATCTATTAGTTGTGAGATAAATCTACGGATGGATTACAACCTTCCTTGTAGACTACGGAGCTGCTTGAGATTTGCTGGTGGAGGCATTTCCATGATAGCTTTTACTTTGGCAGGGTCCACTTCTATCCCTTGTCAAGACAAAATGTATCCCAACAGTTTTCCAGATGTTATGCCAAATACACATTTCTTTGGGTTCAACCTGAATTGATACTTCTCTAGTCGATCAAAGATTTGTGCCAATACTTGTAGATGTCCTTCTCTTGTCTTAGATTTTCCTAGAATATCATCAACATAATCTTCCATGATAGTGTGAAAAAGGTCATGGAAAATCACTGTCATGGCTCGTTGATAAGTAGCTCTTGCGTTCTTGAGACCAAAAGGCATTACAACCCAGCAGTATGTACCCCATGGGCAAATGAATGATGTCTTGTCTTGATCTTCCTCTGCTATTTTGATTTGGTTCTATCTTGAAAATCTGTCCATCAAAGATAGCATTTCATGTCCAGTTGTGAGATCAACAATGTTGTCTATGCTTGGTAATGGAAAGTCATCTTTGGGACATGCTTTATTAAGATCTCTAAAATCTGTGCAACAACGAACTCGTCCATCAGGTTTTGCTACAGGTACCAAGTTTGAAACCCACTCTGGATAATCAATAGGCTTTATGAACTTTGCTTCTAAGAGCTTCTGAATTTCTACCTTAACCAATAGAGCTACTTGCGGATGCATTTTGCACAATTTTTGTTTGATAGGTTTTGCATTAGGAGATACTGCTAGATGATGTACCATGAGTGAAGGATCTAGACCTAGCATGTCAGCATAGGTCCATGCAAAATTGATAGTTCTTTTTATGAAAAATGCCGTGAAATCTCTTTTTTCCTGCTCTGATAGTGATGCTGCCAAATATGTGATCTTTGGATTTTGTTCTGTGCCCAAGTTCATGTCTTGTGATTTTTCAACTAACACTGTTGATTTCTCATGATAGTCAGTGGCAATAGGAAGATCAAATCCCCCATCCTTGGGTGCCTTAGAGAGATTTTCACCCTCGGATATGTCCTTTATTTTTACTTTTTCACGGTTAAGAGGCACCTTTCAGTTTTCACCCAATGACCTATCTTTTTCTGATTTTATTTATTTCACTTTTGTAACTGAAGGATTTGATACTTCCACCAAAATATGCTAATTTAGGTAGATCCATCATGAAGCCTGCTTTATGATTGCCCAATGGAATACCTTGTCGTAAACCCATGAATTCGGCAATAGCTTCATCATTTTCAAATGTGTCCAATATCAGTGCCCCCTGTTGGTCCTGTTGATGTGTTTTTATGCACATGCAAACTCTGAATAAAATACTAAGTATTCTATCCTCTCTTGATCAAAGACTCCCCAAATACTAAACTTTGTGATCAAATGGGAGACTCCAAGGTTCATGATATGTCAGGTCTTGACTTGCAATGGATAGACTCAGTAGTTGATGTGATTTGCTGAAAAATCACAAAGGGACTTACACTGAATTGACTCCTTACTCCAATCAAATGTGTTATTTTCCTTGTTTGTGAAATTAAACTTACTCTAACCGGCTATTAAAGAAAATGCAAAAGGACAAGGGTTTAGAAAACTATTCTAAGGATAATGATATAATGAAATATGCCAAGATAGACAAACTCCTCGTGAAACCAAACTCCGCTCCGCCATGAGAACCAACAACTACATGAAGTTGGTGCAATCTTCTACAGAAACTCAAGGATTTTCATGTTGCAAATCTCCATCCAAACACCCACTGTTGGCGCAACTTGAACAAGCATCTATAACTAAACTAAAACAAATGTGGTTCAAGCCAATTTTGCAAAATGACTTATTAGCGACAAATCATAAAAAAGTATGAACCATTTAAGGAATTCATCAATATCTTTGCATAAACTCGTTACATCAATGAACTTCTAATCTAATTCTACTCTACTCGGAAACATCTCTCCATCATATTCAAGAATTAGAAACCATGCCAATAGTCTACAATCACACAAAATCACCATGCGAGCCAACAATGAGCTTGTATTGATTTTGGAAATGTATTTTTACAACAATTTCATATGTCTCTTCAATGACTTCGTAGAGTCTACTCTACTCTACTCCTATTCTAACAACATCTACTCCTACTACTTGATTCATGTTCTCCCTCCTCTACAAATGAGAGAAATGGGCCCTTTTATAGACCTCAAAATTACATGAATGGGCAGGATTGATTTGAGAATCAATGGCCAAGATTGAGACAACAAGGCAGTTTGTTACAAAAATTACTATTTTTAGAATCATTGAATGCAGACGGATGATGTGGCAGATTGTGATTGGATCAATGTTGTGCATGTGCCACCTCAGCATCGAACAAACTGGTTTGATTTTCTTTGTGTTCATATTTCTTGAAATGTTCTCCCAAATTTTATCATTTTTTTTGGAGTAGTCTTCAAACTTGGATTTTCACCTCTGGAACTTGGCTTCTTCGAACTTGTGACTTGGGAATTTTGTCTATTTTATTCTTGTTGTCTTGATGCAATTGTACTTTGGAATGTAATTCATGGATTGCTTGATGAACTTGCTCATTTCTCTTGTTCTCATGCAAATGATGATCTTGATGTATGACTTTTGGCGTTGGATTTTGATCATCTGGAACGGGTCTCTTTCATGCGATGACGATGTCCACCTTCCTCAAGCAATGCTCCTCCATCCTTTCAACTTTCCCATGTGCCGGCTCTTGGCATTCTTCTTATTCATTCATCACTCACCTGCACAAATATCTTGCATCAGTATATTGAAATGATGCTTTAAAAAGGTGCAAAAGGACAAAATCCCATTACTTAGTACATGCAGGATTTAAAATATGCAATTTAGAATCACCTTGTCCTTTCACAAAGAAAGTTATTAATATGGAATTCGCAAAACCTAGCTAGACTTTTCAACAAACTTTGCTCTTAACTTGCCATTTTCGCATTATGATCTTCTCATTAAAATAAATAAATGCTCCTCAAACACCTACATCATTAGTCTATAACCAATTCAATTCACTACCTGGGCAAATTTGTTTGATTTTCTTGATTACAAGCTTGTATCCTGAATTTGTTGATAAAGAAAATTGATTTCGAAGGCAAAAAAAACTTGCCTCCTTAAATCATTGTTCCAGATATCTTGCCTCCTCTGTGAATATTTGCAAGTTTAAACCATGTTGAATGCTCTCATACTTAGGTGACGTTGTTATATATTGGAGTGATGCTGTTAAAATTAGAAAACACATTATCATTCCCCACTAAAAGTAGCCTCCCCACTCAGCATCATGAATTCAATCCTGCAGCGAGCCATCAACATACCCAAGCGATGCTCCTAAATGGCATATGGTCAAGCATTAATAAAGAGTTCATTCCTTAATTGTTCCTAAATGAGGAAATCTATTTTTAGACAACGTAAATCTTCCTACCTCATCTACCTTATTTGAAATCATAACCACCAAGAGAGAAATGAGGGGTCATCGTGTTCTTTGGTGGTTAATCTCTATTTTGCATACTTGTTATCGATCAGCATCACCTGGTGGACCCTCCACTTCGACATGCATAACATACAAACTACAATAGATTACCAAAAGTTTGCTGCATCTATGTGCTATGAGTATGTGCCTTGTAAATAAATCGTGGGAGTCCACCTGAGCGGATATTTCAATCACCAAGGCATAATACAAACAATGCTATTGGGTTAACAAAGTCCACTTGGACAGACTTGAGTGGACAATATGTAGTGCTGTGTCATGTTTGAACTTATCCCTATGCATTGAAAATGTCCACCCAAGTGGACTCTAGACACGATCACACATAACGAAAAGTTCAAACCAATCTATCTTGCTACACTCGTTGCTGCTTTTCTGGCAAACCCAGACACACTTGCACAATCTGTCAGTTTCATAAGACACAAAATGACCATTGAGAAGAGCATGAGCGAACTCCTAAGGCCATCACGCATAAACATGAAAACATCTTGCAAAGGGAAGACAAAAGTCTACTTTAGATGGATATGACAATATTATGAGCAATGTAGACACTGAACAGTGAAAGCGAACCTTCTGAAGCAATGTTTCAATGCAACGGTATATACATTGGCTTCCACAGCTCCAACAAAACAACCTCAAACTTCTGGTCTTGGATGACTTCAAACTTAGGTAAGTACTTTGTGAGGCTGATTATTTTACCTCCCTTATTTTGATCGTTATGCTATTCAGTAGATGACACTATCAGACCTTAGTGACTATGCTTCATTTTGTGGACTTGATTTGATCCACTGATTAAATTAGGACTTTGATTTGACATATGCGATTTGTTTTGATCATAGTGATGTTATTTGTGGAAATTGATTTACGAGTTTATATTTGATGATGTTTTGTGATGAGATTCTAGTTGTTTATGTGATATGGTCTAATTGACATGTGATTGGATAATGCAGTTTAATTTGGATTAATGTATTGATGTTATTGTTGTATTCGATTGTGTGAATTTAATTCCAGTTGCTTCGGCTATCACTTTTCATGATTGAATTGACACTTGATCGAGATGTGTAGGTTTTACATTCCCTAGCCACGAGAAACTGGAGGTAGGATTCACACTATGTTATCCCCTGTAAAACCAATCCATTCCTAAGAGGGATAAGGATCACATTTGAATTTGAGTGTGAATTTATTGTGCTTGATTTAATTTAATTTATTTTGGCATTAGTACCCTTTTTTATTTAAAATTGATTAATAATAAGTGTTGTACAATTTTATTTATTTATGCCACTTGGTATTTATATATTTTTTAGGCCATTTAAATGTGGATTTTTAACCCCTTGATGAACCCTAGGGTCCCAAAAGTTACCCTAGGTGGTCAACCATGAGTCTAGGGTCAACTTGGACTATCTAACCCTAGTTTTGACTCACCTTAGGTCACCCTAAACCATGGTTGAGTAAAAGTGACGAATTTAGAAAAGAAGGAAGATGGGGGATGGGCCTTGCCTTGGGAAGAACTCATCTCCCATCCCAAAGTTTGGGGAATCATTCCCAAGGAAGACTTGGGAGGTCTCCAAGAGTCCTCCCAAACTCCCAAGTGAGTGGGAGCACCATTCAAGACCCTTGTCTTCTTGGGGGTGTGAGTGGGAATCCAACTCACCATTTGTCCCCCTCCCACTTGTGTGGACAAGTGGATGAGGTGGAGATGGAGGTGGAATGAGAGGAGGATAATTGTCATCCTCTTACCTTCTCACTCTTACAAGTGGCTTTGGAGGAGGGAGGAGATGGTGACAATGTCACCTTCTCATTCCCTCAAGGCCAAGTTGATGGCCTATAATAGCTCCTCTTGTTGAGGAGTGGGGGTTCTCCTTCTTTTGGTTCTTCTCTTTTCTAGTTTTATTCCTTGCAATTTTTGAGAGTTCTTGCAAATTTCAGTTTCTTTTCTAGTTTGGAGGAGTTTGGAGAAATTCTAGAAGTTGGAAGGCTTGGAGCTCTTCACCAAACTACTTCCATTAAAGGGGCTTGTAAGGTAGGCTTCTTAACTTGTTATCTTAACTTTGCTTGTATAATGTGTTGTGGTTTAGTTTGTGGATGTTTTGTTGTTTTGCATTGTGATGTTGGGATGGGTGTTATGGTGAGAGCACCTCCAATGGAGGTAATGCTCAACTTGTATGGGTAGGGGAAAGGAACATCCTTGGGGGCTCTCCCACAGTTGTATTTGTGCCTTGAGGGCTTTTATTTGTGGAGGAGAATATTGAATGGCAAGAGTGCCATGGAGATTTTATGTGATATTTGTGGAGGTTGGTGTTATGGAGATTTTTGGCTTGAGGCCATGGGTTGTGATTTATTGGATGGCAAGAGTGCCATGGAGTACTTGTGTTTTGGAGGATGGTGGTGTTTTGATGATTTTGGCTTGAGGCCATGAGTTGAGATCTTTATCATTTGGGAGCCCTTTTAAGTTGAGGGGTCCATTCCCTACCCTCACCAAACTCATTTTTATGAGTTGAGTATTGTGTTAATCCTATGGGGTGTTTGTGTTTAGTGTGCGATTGTTGTTGTTGAATGAAACCCTGTGTGAAATCCCTACCTCCCTAGCTCGGGGGTGACCCACTGGCGGGTCTACGGTAGGGAGGAGAGCTTTTCGAAGTGGCTGGTTTTGTTGTTCCTTTTGTGGTGTTATATTTGCAGGTGTATTAATGGAGAAATGGAGCTTGTTGTGAAGTCCATTTTCATGTAGTTTGTTCCCTTGTTGTTCGCTGTTTGAGCCATGGCTATTGGGGTCCTAATGTATTTATTGTCAAATTTGTGCCTTGGAGTTGGCTATAATAAGTGTTGTAATGCAAACACTCTTTATGTTTTTAATTTATAAGGCTATTTATTCTCTATGTTGTGGAGTTGTGGTTTTGAGTAGTGTAGGAGAAATTATCTTGTTGCTGTGTAAAGTGAATTAATTTTGTACATTTATTAATAGGAAAAAGTATGCATCTATGTTGTTGTGAGAAAGATTTGCAATGAAAAATATATATATGAGCATCTATTCTACATTTTGGGTGCTCAAAGGAAAGTATGTATTGCTGTCACTTTGTTTTGTTCTAAAAGCACTAGATATTGGGAAGCTAGCTGGTCATAGATACATCATATTATTTTAATGTGAAATACTCTTTATTGTGATTTCAAAGATGTTTATTAAGTTGTTGTTTGTACCTATATGGTTATGGAAAGTTTGACAAATGAGATTTTATACTTGCTGTCATTTTATATTTAAAAAAAAAAATGTGTTCAAACTATATGTTATGTTCACAGAAAATAGAATTAGGACTGTAAAAATACTTGCTAGGGAAAAGATACTTGTAGAGGGAAAATTTGTTTCAAATTAAAAAATATATTTTCTGCCTTATTTATTTTGTAAAAAAAAAAGAAGAAAAAAAAATGTATTTCTGTGTATTTATTTTTCAGGAAAAAGATATATACTACTGGGTTACTATGAGTTGCAAATCTGATTTATATTATTTATTAAATGATTGTGTAAATATACATATATTTCTGTATGTTTATTTTTCAAGAAAAAGATATATACTACTGGGTTACTATGAGTTGCAAATCTGATTTTTATTATTTATTAAATGATTGTGTAAATATACATATAAGATATTATATATATACATATATATACATACATACATATATATACTAAACATATATATATTTATGGTTTTATATTTAATCTAAACTCATTGGCATAATTGTGTTAAAATAGTGTATATATATTTGTGTATATATATATATACACACACATATATGTGTATACTTCACAATAGACAAACTAATTAAATAGAATAAAAAAAAAGAAACAAACCATATTTATTTATTTTTATGCTGTTTATAAAATACAGTAAGAAAAAAGAGGAAGATTGAAAGGGATTTTTCTTTTGGCCGAACCCCATTCTCCACCGGAGACGGCTCAGTTTCAAACTAAGGCAAAAAAATAATGGGTTGGGGCGACCCAGTCTACCGTCTCCCCATTTTGGTGATCCCTGTAACGTTGGCTGTGAGTTTTATTAGATGTAAAATATATATTACATATATATATTATTGTAATCTCTGTATTATTTCTGTAAAAAAAAAAGAATATATATGTATATATTGCTCACTGTAGTTTCAGAAACAAAAAAATATATATATAAATAAGAAACTATGTGTATACAAATGCATATATACCTCTGAGAGAGGTATTTCCATGGCAGCCATGGAAGAGAAAACCCAACCTGCAAGAGAGAAAACCAGAGAAACTAAAATGGAGGCAAGAAAATGTGAGAAAAACAATGAGAGAAGAGAATAGATAGGGTTAGGGCTTTTCAAAAAGAAACTAATAAAATATTGGAGAGATTTTAGGGTTGCAAGATGAGTGGGATTTTTAGTTAAGTTTATTTAATTTATTCATTTCTCATTTGCACGTGATTTTCCATCCCCTTCTCATTTTAAACTTTTATTATTATTTTTCCTTTGAGTTTTTTTTTAAGTGGGTCATTTTCATGAGAGTGAAAATTTAATTTTATTAATAACTTTGTGTAACTTTTTATTTGGTAGTGTAATAGGAATGTTAATGGATTTATTTTTATCCCCTTGAGATATTTAAGTGGGTGGAATTTAATTAATTTTAATCCTAACCTTTGATATTTCTAGAGAGATTTAATTTAATTAGGTTGGGAAATCCCGTTTTATATTTTATTATTATTGACTAGTTTTGTTGAGTTGGGTATAGTGTTTTAATTCTTTTTGGGAGGAGTTTACCTTGAAGTCCAATTAATTTTTAATTGTTGAAATTATTTTTATTAGTGGGCCTTATTCTTGGGATTTGTAATTTAATTTGATGGGTTTTAATTTATTTGTTCTATTAAAATTTTGGGATAATGTAGTTAGCATTTTATGTGAGCTTTTTCTATCCTTTTTATGCCTTTTAATTTTTAGGATTCTAAATTAATCTTTTTTTTTTGTGGGTTTTGATTTATTTAATTTAGACATCTTTTTTTTTGTCTTAATATTGCTTTTTTTTATTTTTATGGGTTGGAAAAAAAATTGATTTATTTTCTTTTTGGGAATATTATATTTAATATTTTAGTGGGACCATATAATTGTATTATAATTTATTTAGTAGGGTGAGGTTATTACCCCTAAGTCCTCTAACTTTTGGGGAGGTTACATTTGACTTATCACAATAAATTTAATTGTTGGGCTATTTTTATTAGTTGGGTTATATTATTATATTTTATTTAAGGGTAATTAATTACTTGATTGTTCTATTTAATTTAATGAGTTATTAAATAGAGGGCAAATTTTATAACGTTATATATTGATTTAATTTTACCTTGGTTTAATTGAATAAATATAATTGTTAGAATTATATTTATTCGTAGACCTTTATTATTTTGGGATTTATTTATTTAATAATTTTATTTATTTTTAACTTTTAATTTATCAGGTGGAAAATTTTATAAGGTTATTTAGGTAAATTTAATTTAATCTTTTTATTAAATTTTCTCATAAATATTTTAGAGGGAGACATTTTTAAAATATTTATTTCAAATGTTAATAACGCGTTATGCTGTCAAATTTTTCCCAGATTTTTGGGTTTTATTTTTATGACATTTTTACGACTTCCATTTAATCTTTCCACTTCAATCATGCGCCATCATGTCATCATAATTAATCACCTTTCGATTCGAGTTTAATTAGGGTTCGATGTTGGCGATTTCATCTTCACCTAGGAAACTTAGGGTTCAGATTAAATCAGTCTAACCCTAGAAGCAATACCCTACAGGTCACATACCCCCTAGACGACCTTCACCATCACGGTCACGTTGTCGTGTCTCCACCTATGCGTATTGCCACTGAGCACACAGACGCGTGCGAGGGGGTTCTTAGGGATAGGATAACAAGGAAAAAAAAATTGCAGTTCGTGTCATGACCACATGGCAGATGTGGTTGTGACACGAGCGTTTTGTGCGTCGCGTCTGCGCAGGAGATGCAGACGTGACATTTGGTATCAGAGCCTAGGTTTTTAACATGTCTAAGTTCTGAGTTTGTAGGTCTGTACAAGAAGTTATTGCTGACTGTTCATGTTTGGAGGGCTACAAGGGATTTGGAGGCCTAAAGAAGGAAGTACTAAAACCATGTTTGTTCTACCTTTGCCAATGGTTTGGATGGGTCCCATGGCATGCCAAATGAACCTTTCCATGAAGATTTTAGAGACATTAACTTTTGTTCCCACTTTTGCAAGTTGATCCTTGAATTTGGGCTTTAGAGTGTGAAGAAAACTTTGTCAATCTGTGCTATCCTCTATCTATCCTAGTGCCTCTACATCAATATACAAATCGGTCGCCAACATGCGGGCTTACAATCAGGGCTCACAAACCTTTTTATAGAAAATTAGAATACACAAGATATAGCTTTGAAGCTCCTTTGCAAAGATTTTAGACTATCGATCTTCTAAATTAGACCCATTATCGAAATCTGCTTTCCTAAGGATCTATTACATCAATATATATCATCTTCGATACAAAAGATTCCTCTGCATCGGCCAAGGAAGATCACAAACTCCAATGAAGAGCTGTGACATGTGTACATGGATAGGTCAGACCTAAATGAATAGAAATCCTCTACAAATGAATGGAATGAAGTGCGGATCTCGAGGAAGGTCGACCACGAACCATTAAACATTGAATGATGTGCCTCATAGCTTCACAAATAGTGAAATGCTCTACAGGTCTTCTCCTTTAGCTAATTATTAGAGATTATCAGGATGCTCTGCTTTGAGAAAACAATTGATCTTCACAGCGATATCTCTCCAGAATCGAACCCAAATGATCTAAATTTTGGATATGTTGTAGATGACTATGTCTAGATGTTAAGTCCAACTCTATAGCCTCTAATACGTAAATATGGTAAAATGCAGTATTCTCCAAGGTCACTCTCTCGGTACTATGTAATTCACCGTTAACTATCCCAATTGTTTTAAATGCTTCTAGATGCTCCTACATCAGGGTGATATTCATTTCCATTGAAGGAGCGATTATATGATGTTACGCTAAAATTGGATATTGGCATAGTGGTTAATAGATGGCTTGGTTATTCACTCATTGGTTATTTGGCTCTATGGCACTATGGAATTACCTAGTGGAATGTTAGTGTTTGTCCTCCTTGTGATACCCATTCTTGATGAGCCTTGTGGTGTGAGTCATGTGATGTCTTTATGTTGAGTGTAGTTTGATACAAGTGAGTTTGGTCTTCGTCACGTGTTTCACTTAGAATAATGTGTTATATGTAGAGTTGAGTTATGCGATATGTGTGTCTTTGAGTGTTGTCGAGAATCAGGTATTGGAAATTATTGATTTGAATAGGATATGGTGAATTGATTCAACTTCTTAGTTATAATTGATATATTCGTGATAAGTAAAGATGAATAAAGGACATGCTTAGCTGTCCAAAATGAGGTATGTGGTTGATGTGACTTGACATAATATGGCAACTTATTCTTATATGATGTGGTAAAGTAATTTGTTGATTTCAAATGAGTAGCTCTTTTCTCTTAGGGACTTCCAAGAGGAAGTCTATGCAAGGAGGGAGAATTTAAGGCCATGTTGAGGCCCACTTGAACTTTCTCTAGGGATATTGTTGTGACTAGACTTTATTACTAATATCATGTGGAAGCCCTAGATAACTGTCAGTCAATCTAGGATTGTTGATTATATTTTTGTTACTATGGTTTGTTGGCAAGAGACACTATATGGATTCATGAATGTTGTGATTGATGGCAACAAAGGTTACCCCACACATCCACAAGACATGATGAGTCTCTACTAGAAGTCAGATTGAAGAAGTGTTATGATCCGGTAAGCAAGAATAGAGCAGTTAGCAAGGTCCGACAGTCAGGTCCGGATCTCTCAGAGGAAGTATTTTAGTGAAGTGTGGATTTGGTGAAGTCAAGAGGAGTACCTTGACTAATAGATTCCAAGGATTTAGCCTCCGGTGATGGAAGGGTGAAGAGATATGAGCACTTGAGTGTTGGGTTCCTGTTTGACAAAGTAGACAGAGGAAGAACTGTACCGACAGAGTGTCATACCCAAATCTGGAAGAGATATTGCTAATGACTAAGTTTCTTGAGGTATCATTCATGATTGGCTGACATGATTGAAGAATTCTACAAGCATATTCTTGATCCGCATTACTTGGTATGCAAGGATTCAGCTGACAAACCAGAGTTTGAGATAATATTGACTATTCCGGATGCCGACTAGAAAAGTGTTGAAATCACTTGTGCGGATATATATACAAGATGGATTTAGATGTGAAGGTGTGTGTGGTGTATGTATTGAAGTGTGAATAAAAGCAGAAGAATAGTATAAAAGGCAGAAAAATAGATTTGGAATGTAAGAGGATAGCAGCACTTAAAGAGAGTAAGAATGAAGTGCAGTAGATCAGTCTATTGAGCTTAACTGGAACTAAACTTCAGCATGTGTGGATGCTTCTCATTAGTTCAAGTTTTCTTCTTGTAGACAGTAAGTCTTTTGTAGGCAGTGAGCCTCTTGTGAGAAGTGTGATCGGGCAGTGAGCCCTAATTGGCAAGTGCCATTTTGTATCTTCTATTCTTCTAACAGAGAATAATATCTTGGGTTAATCACCCTGTGGTTTTTCCCTTAACAGGGTTTCCACGTCAAAATCATTGTGTCATGTGTATTGGTGTTATTTCCATTTCATGATTATGCTTGCTTATTTGATCTGATGTTGCATTAACTGTTAAGAAAGCACAGAAAGTTGAAATATTAGGATAACTGATTCACCCCCCCTCTTAGTTATCAACAATTGGTACCAGAGCCAAGTTCCTCCCAACAGAGCCTAATAGCTTGAGGAAGATCTGGGAATTCAAATGGATGTGTATGGTATAAGGGAGCAACTTAAGACTGCCCTTGATGATCTTAAGCAGTCAAATTCTAAAGTCAATGAATTAAAGGAAAGACTCAAACAGGCTGATGATTTCATAAAAGAACTAAAAGAGAAACTGAGTCTCTCTATGAAAAAGAGAAAGGAGCTACTTCAGCAATTGGCAAGTCAAGGTGAAGCCAATGATACAAATGGAGATCTGAAAGCGAAAACCAAGTTATGTGAAAAGTTATCAAAATAAATCATCATGGTAAGACATGAAATAGAATCAGGAGTTATGAAGTTCACCCAAGAAATTGAAGAAAGAAGAAAATCTGAAGATGATCTAAGACAATCTCTCAAGGAAAAATTAGAAGACTGCCACAAGATGGATAGAATAATCAGACATCTTGAATCTGATCTTGAAGATGTTAAAGATAATGAAGAAAAACTTGAGGATCAAATTGTCTCTCTTAAAAGGGATCTTCAAACAACAAATGAATACAAAGAGAAATTCAAGATAAGATTTGCTCAACTTGAAGTTCTTCTTGAAAGCCAAAAGAGGGTAGATGGCAAGTGTGGCCTGGGTTATGAAAAAGGTGAAATCTCCGGATCCGGTCAGAAGAATTTTGGATTAGAAAATCTAAGGAACATGCCTAGAAGACCTCCAATAAGGTAGCCTAATGCTCAAAGATATCCATCCTTCAATGGATACTGCCACAACTGCAATAACTTTGGTCATAAAGCTAATCAATGTAGAAAGAGAATGAATCAGACTAATACATACTTCTCCGGACAGTGTTTCAACTACAAAAGGTATGGTCACAAATCTCATGAATGCAGAAATATGCAAATGAACAATTCATTCAATGGTAGATGCTTTGCATGCAATAGAATGGGTCATATGGCTAATCAATGTAGATCAAGAGGATATCAATCTAATATGCAAAGAAATGTTGTTTGCCAAATTTGCAATAGATCCAGTCATATTGTAAAATTATGTAGAAGCAAGAATCAGGACAAAAGAGGTCCGATACATCATAATCAGAATCAAGATAAGGGAAAATGAAAAGTGAATGCGGATGACGTTCAAAGTGAGATGAACAAGATTTGGGTGAAGAAAAGTATAGAGAATGTAGGGGATGGATCCGCACCAGACTCTAGTGCTGATATTCCTTCCAGAAATTAAAAAGTGAGCTCTGGCTTAGGGGGAGACACAAAGAAAACCATTTTCCCCCAGCCAGTCAATTGGTACCGGAACTGGCACAAGGAGAATTGCGGATTAAAGGGTTCATAAGAGAAACATCTAAATAAACTATGGTTAAGATTTGGAAGATCTGCAAGATGTTTAAGATGAAGATTGATCTGGTTCTTCAAGTCATCCGAATAAGGCAAACTGGAATGACTTAGGTCGAGCATTTATTGCAACTTGGTATTAGGGTTTGTGGAGTAATATAAGGGTTCTTCTTATTAAACATTTGCTCATTCTGCATTTAAGAAGAAGAAAAGAGGAGCTCTGCAACAAATTTTCTCAAGCCCGTCAAAGTTCATTTACAGAAGTCGATTCATCCAGAAATCGATCCGGCTCACTCCGTGAAACCTAAAGGTGCAAAAGGTATTTTTCATTCTTAAATATCTCTCTACAAATCTTTTTAAAGATGTCTGCTCTGAATATTGTGAAGATCACTGATAGGCCTTGCCCCAAATTCAAGAAACATCTATACAAATCCTTGGAAGTAGATCTCCTAGGAGCATTTTCCAGTGTTCCGCATGGTGTCTTGCATACAGAAGATATTAGGGTTTACATTCATGCAAACATTGAAGAATTCAGAGAGTTCAAATTGAGGGATATCTACCACAAACAGCTAATAGATGATTCATTTGAGCTCAAACCCCAATACAAGGCCCTCCGGGAGAAGCACTTTGCACAGTGTATACATTTCCCCTGCTTTGCTGAGGATGAATGGGTCTGGTATGTCTTGAGCAGAATACATGACAACTTCATGTGGTTGAATGGACCATTCAAGATCACAAAAGATGCCATTAGGGCAGTTACTGGTTTGCACTCATCCGGTGGGATACCTATTCTCAAATCAGTCAAGAATCAAATTGTAAGTGAGGCTACCAGATCTAGGTTTGATAAAAGAGCAAGGACAATAGAAGATATCACTGATCCAGATATCAAGTTTGCCTCCACAATCATCGGATACAAGATATATCATTCTAGCAGGGAGAATTCAATACCTGGAACTGCTATCTACACTACTTATGAAATGTTAAGAAAGAATTCAGATTATGACCTTTATCAGCTCCTTCTAAATCAACTCTTGGAGAATCTGTAGAAAATAAAGAAAGATAAAAAGAATTCATTTAAGTATGATGGGTTAATATTGTGCTTATTCTTCTACTTTATGAATGAGCTACCCAGATCCAGTGGATGGGTATGGAAGAATGACAGACCGATTGCCATACAAATCAGGGACTATTTGCATGGACTTGGTGATGACAAAGCACAAAACACAGCTCTCTAGGGTTTCTTCAAAAACTTCCAAAACATGATGCAAGCTAGAGAGAGAATTCCCTAGTCTCTAGTTGAGAAATACAAAGACACAATATGCTTTATGGTAGAGACTGATCAATGCCTAATGGAGGTAGTAGAACCAAGAACAGTATGGATCATGCCAATGGGGTATGAGGTGGATGAGAAAATCATAGATTTGCATGTTCAGCACATGTTGAGTCAACCAAAGGATCCTAAGGCATAAAGGTTTGGAACCTTTGAAGAATTAAGTATAAAAATCCATGTGGAACTCAAACAACCAGAGATGAAGAGAAAAGTGAGAAAAGAGGTAGATGAATTTGCCAAGAGGCATGGAATCTCAAAAGAAGCACTTGATGTACATAGAGAAAAGATGGAAAGGGCAGAAAAAGAGAAGGAAGAAGCAGAAAAGGAAAGTGATCCAGTAAAAGCCTCCTCCCGGACCAGATCCTCTAAGAGGTCTGCACCTACTAAGACCTCAAAGGCATCAAAACCGGAAGCAAAATCATCCAGTAAAGAAGAGAAAAGAACTAAGACAAAGGCCACAAGGTCTTATTTTAGTCAGAAAGATGAAGAAGAGAAAGAATCTGATGAAGAAATCAAGAAGATGAAGAAGAAGAAGAAAGTTTCTGGTGAACCCTCTATTGGTGAAGATAAGGAAGAGATGGCAGATGAGTTTGTTGAAAAGCCCACTCTATCATTAGATGATGTCATCAAATCAGTTACTATGGATGGAAACCTTCAACCAATGACTGAATTCTATGATTATTATAATGAGGTTGACCAAAAGATCTTGCAAGATGCAGCAGTCAATTATCTGAACATCTACAATAAGGCTTTTATTGAAATTATATCTCTTATTTCCAAAAGCCTAGAGAAAGAGTTAGAAATAAGAAAGAATAATGCTATGGCAAAAGATCTTGAGATCTGAGAACAGATAGCCATTCAGCTATATCCTTCAATTGATTCAAAGCAAATGAATATGATCTTCAAAGATTGCAAGGATAAGTTCCGGAGCAAAGCTAGAATGAATCAGCTCATGCTTGGAGAAACTAATAAAGTGGCAAACGAAACAAAAGAGATCCTCCTAAATGCCTTCAAAAGATTCAATCTTCCTGTTATAGAGGACTTAGGTGTTGATCCCTTGGCCACAAGTGTTGAAGAAGGATCTAGTGAGGCAGTGATAGAAGAAGTAATGGACACCGATGAAGATAAGGGCTTGAAATCCTCTGCTCCGAAAGAGGTGGCCCATGAACAAACAAACATTACTCCTCCTATTTCCCCTGCTGACTCTGGATCCAAAGGAGAAGAAAGAATAGAGAAGAAAGAAAAATAAGTGAAGGGAAAAGAAGATGACAACTCTAAGACTGCAGAAGAAAAGAAAATTCTGTCTCCGGCAAGAGACACTGCAGAAATTGTCAAAGAATTCTTAAACAAAGAGACAATGGAGATTGATGAACCGAAACTTCTACTAGGACCATTTGATTTTGATTCTCTTTCCCGGTACAAACAATGAAGATAGCTTCATTTGCTAATGCAAAGGCAAAAGAAAAACTCCTGAAGTCTCACATGGAAGACTGTGAGCTAATAGAAGCTGCATCTGATGTGCTTGAAAAGATCATGCCATCCTTTCTGAAGGATTCATCGGCTTCCTCATCAAGTAATCTTAAGTCTCTTGTTAGTTCAGTCATCACTCATTTTGGGTCCTTAGAGAAATCAGCTGAGGAAAAGGTCTAGAAAGAGTTTTTGGATAAAAGATTCTCTGAAGTACTAAGTCTAATATCAAATGATAGAAGAAATATGGATATACAGATAAAGAGCTTAGAAAATGCTCTTAAAGATGGTGGGGAAATATATAAATTTTATCTATCATGGTCCAAAGAAACAATGGAGATTGAGAAGAAAATGAAAGAACAAGAGATCAAACTAACAAAACTTTCTCAAAATTTTGATCCACTTACCTCATCCATAGTAAATCAAGAATGTCAGACTATTGTAGTCTTGGATGAAATTAAGAAGCTAGAGAAAGAAAAGAAAAATAGAATCAACATGTTAAATGAACTTAGAAGAATAATCATTCCTAAGTTAGAGGCCATGCATGAGGCCCTAAGTGATGCTCAAACCACAACCAAGACAAATGATCCGACAGATCTGAAGAAGGCAGAAGCTTTTGTATTCCTATTGAGTGGTCACATATCAATTTTGGACAGGATGAAGCTGAGTTGGGCAACTGAAGTTGTACAATTGAAAAATACTTTTGTAGATATACTAATGTATATGTAGAGTACAACTGGATGATATACTTATGCGACTAAGTATAGATTAATTTTTAAAAATTTTGGTGTGTAGACCCCACCCTCTGCCATTGATGTCAAAGGGGGAGTGATGAGCAGTGAAAAATGAGGAATCTAGCTAAGGGGGAGCTCTGGAAAATGTACATAGAAACAGAGCATTAGCCAAGGGCGAGTACAGTGTGACACTTAGTCATTTTTCACTAAGTGTTGCCATCAATGCCAAAGGGGGAGATTGTTGGCAAGAGACACTATATGGATTCATGAATGTTGTCATTGATGGCAACAAAGGTTACCCCACACATCCGCAAGACATGATGAGTCTCTATCGGAAGTCAAATTGAAGAAGTGTTATGATCTGGTAAGCAAGAATAGAGCAATCAGCAAGGTCCGACAGTCAGGTCCGGATCTCTTAGAGGAAGTATTTCAGTGAAGTGTAGATTTGGTGAAGTCAAGAGGAGTACCTTGACTAATAGATTCCAAGGATTTAGCCTCCGATGATGGAAGGGTGAAGAGATATGAGCACTTTAGTGTTGGGTTCCTGTTTGATAGAGTAGACAGAGGAAGAACTGTATCGACAGAGTGTCAAACCCAAATCTGGAAGAGATATTGCTAATGACTAAGTTTCTTGAGGTATCATTCATGATTGGCCGACATGATTGAAGACTTCTACAAGCATATTCTTGATCCGCATTACTTGGTATGCAAGGATTCAGCCGACAGACCAGAGTTTGAGATAATATTGACTATTCCGGATGCCGACTAGAAAAGTATTGAAATCACTTGTGTGGATATATATACAAGATGGATTTAGATGTGAAGGTGTGTGTGGTGTATGTATTGAAGTGTGAATAAAAGTAGAAGAATAGTATAAAAGGCAGAAAAATAGATTTGGAATGTAAGAGGACAACAACACTTAAAGAGAGTAAGAATGAAGTGCAACAGATCAGTCTATTGAGCTTAACCGGAACTAAACTTCAGCATGTGTGGATGCTTCTCATCAGTTCAAGTTTTCTTCTTGTAGACAGTAAGCCTTTTGTAGGCAGTAAGCCTCTTGTGAGCAGTGTGCTCGGGCAGTGAGCCCTAATTGGCAAGTGCCATTTTGTATCTTCTATTCTTCTAACAGAGAATAATATCTTGGGTTAATCACCCCGTGGTTTTTCCCTTAACAGGGTTTCCACATCAAAATCATTGTGTCATGTGTATTGGTGTTATTTCCATTTCATGATTATAATTACTTATTTGATCTGATGTTGCATTAACTATTAAGAAAGCACAGAAAGTTGAAATATTAGGATAACTGATTCACCCCCCCGCCTCTCAGTTATCAACATGGTTCTATGATGAGACTTTGTATGTTTGGCTTTTACGTATATCTGACTATGGCTATGAGTGGCATATTGGGTTAAGACATATGATTGTGATTGGATCATGATTGACACATACTTTGATATTCACATATTCTCAGTTGACCCTATATAATGTTTTCTAGATTTTGTTACGTACCTTATTTTAGCAAATTATGTCACTTACTGTGATGTAGCATTACATGATATCTTGGGTTATGTTGTGTGGATTGATATACCTGGCCATGGATTGAGTGACTCATTGATATATATATGTATATATATGGTTTGCAATTAATTTGTGAGATTTGTTGTCTCATATTAATGTGACCTTTATTTCATATTCCATGTGCATTTAAGATTAATTGTAGTAGCCTAGTGAATGAAAGATTCTTATATGTTGCAAGAATGATTAAAATATATGTATATGATGTAGTGATGGTTAATTGTATCTTTGCTTTGGCTATTGTTATCGTAACAGACAATGTGAAAAAAAGTGTGCAGGTTGAGCCAATGGAAACAGGGAAAAAACTTGGAGACCCATTGTGGTTTCCTAGTAAGCCGACCTAGCCTATATGGAGAGGCTCAGGTCCATTGTTTAGTCATTTTCTATGTCTGGTAAAAGTGTACTTTGTGAAAAGTGTCTTGTGAAAATGTCTTGTATAGAGTATTTTGTATTTAGGATATGTGACATCATTGTGGTATTGTATTTGGGACATGTGATTTCATGTGGTTAGTCATGTGTTAACTTATATGTTGTCAGTATGTATGAATATGTTTAGTATGGTTATAGTGTGGTAAACCTTGTGAAGTAGTACCTTATGATTAGAAGTTTAAATATTTGCTTTAGCCTCAAAATTCATTTAAGGGAAGTTTATATACCTTGTTTAAAAAGGAAATTATTCAGCCTAAGTCATAGGCCAAGGTGGGACCCCTCCTTAAAAGAACAAAGCATTATTTTTTAAACTAATTTTTAGCACCTTTTTTGGGGTATAAATTTTATGACGGGATTCAAAAAAATATAAATGATTAAATAAACTAAAATCATGTTTTAGGGATGGACTATGTGGAGTCCTATTGGAAAAGCTAAGTGGGTCAGCAAGGTGGAGACACCTGTTGGTCACTTCTTGACACACTTGTTATCTCGAAAGGGCAAGTGGAAACAAGTAAACAAGGGGGGAAATAGATATGAGGGCTAGCCGGGAAATTTGGCTGGGGGGCTATACATTTAGTTAAAAAAAAGGAAAGAAAAGGAAAGGAATTCTAAGGCACTATAAGGGAGGGAGAAAAAAAAGGACAAAATGGAGAAAAGGGAGATTGTAGTGGAGCTAAACTAGTCCACAAGTCCTGCTGAGAACTCCAAGTAGGCTCCCAATTTTAAACACCTGAAAAAAAATTTGAAAGTCTTTTTAAATATAACAAGTGCTGTGAATTTGTTATGTGGTATAGTTGGTAGGCAATTCTGTGCTTTGTCAGGAAGAGTGCAATTAGTGTATTGGTTCTGTGTAGAAAAACAAATGTTTTAAGATCATTGTTGCAATTATTAAGAAATTAAGAAATTATGAAATTGTGTGGGCTGTATGTTTGTTGTATGGGGAAGTAGAGGGAAATTAATGTCCTCATAGGGAGAAATCTGTATGAGTATGAGCACTCCTGTTACAGTTTTTTTTGGAATGGGTATGAGTACCCCTATTACATCTTTGGAAAAAGGGTATGAGTACCCTCTGTGGCTGTAAACAAAAAGGAAAATTTCAATCAAGAGTGGGTAAGAGTACCCCTACACATGCACATAAGGGTAAGAGTACCCATGAAATAAGATCTTGGAATAAATATTAATTGGTCTCCCTACAGGCTTAACCTTCCTCTTCTCTTCCCCTATGAGAAGATTTCTACAGAGGATCTTCTAAAGTCCAACTGATGAGAAACCTATAAATGAAGGAGAAATATATTTGGTACCTTGTGTTACTGTGTGTGTGCATAGGTTGTTGATGGTTAATGGGTGTGTGTCTGTATTCCCTGATCTCCTTGTGTTTTCTCCTAGCTCAGGGGTGGAAAGCTACTATCCTTGGCTGGGAGGTGAGCTCCCCACTGGCTATAGCCAATAATCTACGGCTCTCTTGCAGGTTAGCAGACTATTAAAAGTGATGGTGAAATGAAATCACCCAGAAGGAAACAAAATACTAAAGAAAGGATTACATATGTGCAATAGTATGTCTGGTGTGACCCTAGAGTTCATGTGAAAGATGATGTTGTAATATTATGGTCCCATGTATGTATATTATGCAATGTGTGAATTCATCCATTAAGTAAGAAACCTGAGACTGTATAAGAAACTTTGGGTATTGTGTGGTTTACATTCAATGAAAATATATATTAAGATGAGTTATTACTTGTACTATGTATTTTAGGAAATACAAGAGGTAGAAGCAAGTCCTTTCTGTTAGTAGAAAGATTAGCTCTATTCTAAATGATGGCTTTGACTAAGAAATCCTTATATGATTAAATAATCACCCACAGAAGAAAAAAAAAAAAAAAGGACTGGGAAATATGAACTGTTGGATTACCTGAGATTTTCTTGTTACAGAACAAGCATTGATATATCTAAACCATTTCTATATAACTCAACTAATAGAATTTTTTTTTACCTTAAAATGTTAACATTAAGAGGGAAATTACAGTAGTTTTGTATTATCTTCAAGGGCTATGAAAGAAAGCATACCCTCTTTGGTGCAGTCACGATAGGAGGGTTCACAAAATGAAATGTCTAGGCCGTGCATCAAGAGTAAACACAACGGAAACAACTCAAAGATATGAAACAAATGTAGATTTCATTATTCAGTATATCATAGAATTAAAATATAGATCAGTCGGCAACATGTGGGCTTACAATTAGGGCTCACATGCCTAATTACAGAATATCAGAATATGCACAAGATATAGCTTTGAAGCTCCTTCACCAAGAATCCCAAAACTAAGAACTATGAATCAATTACTAACTAATTGCTTTCCTAGGCATCTATTACATCAATAAATATCATCTCCAGAACAATAGATTCCTCTGCGTCGGCCAAGGAAGATCACAAACTCCAATGAAGAGTTGTAACATGTGTACACAGATAGATTAGACCTAATTGCATAGAGTTCCTCCGCAAATGAATGGAATGAGGTGCGGATCTCAGGGAAGGTCAGCCACGAACAAAAGATCATCGAATGATGTGTCATTAAGCTTCAAAGGTTGTGAAATGCTCTGCAGGTCTTCTCCTTTAGTTGATTGTCCAAAACTGTCAGAATGCTCTATTATGAGAAAATAGTTGATCTTCTGATAGCGATAACTTTCTGGTACTTAATCCAAATGCTCTAAATTCTAGATATGATGTAGATGAACATGTCTAGATGCTAAGTCCAACTCCGCAAGGTCAAAAATACAACTATGGCTGAATACAGACCAAAATACAGAAACTGCTACTGACTGAACTAAACTAGAAAATGAAAAGAAACAAACTGAAATGCAAATGTTTTTGGTTGATGCAAGATTTCTCTTGAACCAGGGATGCTCCTGCATCAAACATCCGTGGTTATTGAAAAAGTGAGTCCTTCACTTTGTAGGGGCTAGAGGAAAACCAAGATGGTCCACCTCAGCTGGAGAAATCCATGATGAATCTTCTTCCGGTCTACCTTTCCACTTCACAAGGTATTCTTTATATTGTCTTCCTCTAGTGCTGTGTCCTTCTCTGCTATCCAAAATTTCTTCAATCTGCTCTAGTGCTTCTTGTGGTAATTGCTTCTTCAAGTCTCCTTCAATGTTGTCACTAGACTTTGCTTCATGATATTGATATAGGTCTACAATGTTGAAAATAGGTGATATACCCAGTGTCTTCGGTAGCTCTACTTCATATGCATTTCCCGAATCAAACTTCCTGAGTATCCTACAAGGTCCAAACTTCTTCATCTTCAATTTGTTATAAGTGCCAACTGGAAATCTTCCTTTTCTCAAGTACACCATCACTTCATTTCCAACTACAAATTCATTATGTCTTCTCTTCTCATCTTCTTCTTCTTTATATTTGTTTTTCATATCCTCCAAATGCTTCTTCACCTGATTATGCACTATCTCCATATGTTCTGCAAATTCTTCTTCTTCTGCACTTCTCTTTTCTACCGTACTGATATCTCTCAACTTTGCAACTCCTCTAGGGTTTACTCGAGTAACAATCTCAAAAGGTGTTCTTCCGGTACTCCTATTCACCGAATTATTGTATGCAAACTCTGCTTGTGAAAGAATCAAATCCCAACTTCATGTCTTCACTCCAACCAAACATCTCAACATGTTTCCCAAACTCCTATTCACTACCTCTGTCTGTCCATCAGTCTATGGATGAAATGCTGAACTCCTAGGTATGCATAACTAAATTCCTCTGAATAACATATTCTTCTGAATGAAGTAATCCAACCACTTACTCCTATCTATCACAACAGGATCCTTGCATGCTTTCCAAGGTTCTACAAAATTGGTGTCTCTCTCATACAGGTTCTTTAATTCATCAAATCCCAACACTTTACCTCCCATCTCTGTCAGCAAGTTTCTTTTGCTACTCAATGCATCTACAAATTTGTTTGATTTTCCACTCCTATGCTTCAACACAAATGTATAACTCTGCATGAACTCTACCCATCTCATATGTCTCTGATTCAATTTACCTTGACTATTCAAATATTGCAAATCTTGATGATCTGTATACAACATAAACTCCTTAGGCAACAAGTAATGTCTCCACTTCTTTGAGGCTTGAATTATGGCATAGAAGTCTTGATCATAAACTAAATATCTTCTCCTCGCATCATTCAACTTCTCATTGAAATATGCTACAGGTCTACCTTCTTGACTTAACACTACTCCAATTGCATTCTCACTTGCATCACAATATACTTAAAATATCTTATTGAAATCTGGTAATGCCAAAATAGGTTGCTCCGTCACTTTTTGTTTCAACAACTCAAAACTTCTATCTGCTCCTGATGTCCACTTGAAATCTTTTCTGTCACCTGTCATTGTCTCTGTCATAGGGTTACATACTGAATTGAAATTTGAACTTCTAGTAGAAACTAGCTAATCCATGAAATGATCTAACTTCTCCAGTGCTCTCTAGTGTAGGCTATTCAACAATTGCTCTTACTTTCTTAGGGTCCATCTTCAATCCTTCCACAAAAATAACAAATCCCAAATATACCAATTCTTCCTTCATGAAACTACACTTCTTGATGTTTATCAACAATTTCTCCTCTCTTAGTCTCTGCAAAACTTGTCTAAGGTGTCGCAAATGTTCCTCCTTTGTCTTACTAAAAATCAGAATGTCATCCAAATATACAATAACAAACTTACCTAAGAATTTCTTCAAAACTTCATTCATCAATCTCATGAAAGTACTAGTTGCATTTGTCAATCCAAAAGGCATCACTAACCACTCATACAGTCCTTCATCTATCTTAAAAGTAGTCTTCCATTCATCTCCTTTGATTCTGATCTGATGGTATCCACTATTCAAGTCTATCTTTGTGAAATATCTTGCTTCACTCAAACAATCCATGATATCATCCATCCTGGGTAAAGGAAATCTATACTTAACTGTGATCTTGTTTATTGCTCTAGAGTCTATACACATTTTCCATTCTTCTTCTTTCTTAGGTGCTAACACTATAGGTATTGCACAAGGGCTCAACCTTTCTTTGATCAACCTTTCCTCAGCAACTCATGTATCTGTCTATTTAGTTCTTCATTCTATGCTCATGTCATTCTGTTGCCCTCTTAGTTGTTGTCCTTGATGACAAATACACACACTCTCAGGTTTGTGGCACTATGGTACAATGACAATTGTATCATGGCAGTTGACAGATAGTTGGAGGATGTTATTGGTTATTGTTATATGTGACAGTGAGATGTGACAGTGAGCTTGGCAGCAATTGGTTGACTTGGTATGATAGGCACTGTTGGTATTGGTATTCATGATACTGTTGGTATTAGTATTCATGATGTTATTCATATGACATAGTTAATATGTTTAGCATTTGATGCAAGTTGGTGTGCTAGGCATTGTTTCTCCCATTGCAATGGTATTGTGGTTCTTGGCAATATGGTTGTGTTGCAATTCTTATTACATTTGGCATTTGTTGTGTCATGTGTTAAGTGCAAGGGTAATTGAATAAGGCACTTGATTATTTTCTCTTGATCCAATATGCAAACAATATTCATCAAGGTCATCATTGATGTGAAAGAGTTCTTGTCACATTTTGACTTCACTTGATCACTTTCAAACAGGATACAAATTCAAATGTCATTGTATCATGTTGATATTAATTGGTTCTCTTGATCCTATATGTTGCAAGGATATCCTAAGGTTGTATGAAGGAGGTTATTATTATTTCTAACTCCCAAGATAGTAAAAGGCATCATATTGTCAAAGGTTGTTGATTTGTTTTTAAACAAAAATCAATACAAGCAAAGGTTATTTTGCGGCCACTTAAGTGAAGAACCTGCCTAGTAGGTATTGAGCTTGTTTAGTAGGTAAATGTTGATGTTTTTGATTCTTTGTCACCAGGCCTTTTTTAGGGCACACCAGGATTGGTAGTCAAATGTGTAAACAATTAGAAAGTTTGTTTGAAGTTTTATTGGGTAAAGTTGAACTTAGAGACATAATGCCTCTCGACTTAGGGTTTCAATTTTATGCAAAAACTTGCAAGATTTAGTCATGATGAAAGGGATCTTGGGGATATGACATAGCTTTAGTTGTAGTGAGCTTCACCAAGGTTTAAGGTGAGCTTGACAGTTATTTTCTTGGTCTCTTGGAACTCAAAGCCACATCAAAGTTTTTTCCAGTGGTCAGCATTTTCAAGTGATACTCTTCCTTTGTGGTTTTATGAGCTATTAAAAATGAGTGTTTGGTTTTAGTTATGAAGTCTTTGACTTCAAGTAGGGTTTTGTTGTCTCATAAGCACTCTACTTCTTGTTGTTAAAAAGAAAGAAAAATAGTTATGAGTTTTTTCTGGTAATGACATCAGTTGGGTCAAACACAAATTGGTTTCAAGAAGAATGTGTTTTCTGTCTTCTCTTACTATGGATAGGGTTTGTTTTGATGGAAAGATTGTTTTTTCAAGCATAAACTGCTAGAGTTTGGTGAAGATATACCCACATGACTTAACACTAGGGTTTTACTATGATGGTAGTTTTTTTATTAATTATGTATTAATTCTTCAAAGGCATTTCTTGATATATTAAATAGTTTTGCTTACTACTGAGAAGAAAGTTTAATGGTTATTATGGACAGTTGTTGTAACCCTTGGGTTAAGATTTGTAATTCAAATTATTTTTTCAAATGGCATCACTCGTCCATATGATTCTGTCAGTTACTTGTATAAATGGAAAATATTGTTCACAGTTCAACTATTTTAGTTATGGGCACAAACTATTTCATGAACGAAGGAAGGCATTTGTGAAATGTTATTAATATAACACCTGTATGATATTGACGTGTGTGTATGGTTACACTATCATTGAGATTGTAACAGAGTGTTAATGCAAGATCTATCTTGAGTTGATGTGCAGAGTTACTTCTTGAGTCTCAAATAATGAGACAGTTAAGAACTGGATTGTAAGGAAATAGAGTAACCCTCTATATTGATTCAAATTCTCTATTGTATTCATGAGATTGTATAAAAGATAGTGAGGCTCAAATAGCCAGTGAGGCACAAATATCCAGTGAGGCACATATAGCCAGTAAGGCATCTGTATTTGCTAGTGAAGCACATTTTGATTAAGCTAGTGAGGCATTTACTGAGTGGTTTTTCTGCCCCATGAGGGTTTTCCACTCCTAAAATCTTTGTGTTATGGTCTCATTTGATGCATGGTACATTTTCTCTTCATACTTGAATTTCCTGTCCTTTATTGTATAGTTTTTGGTATCTTGCATTACATCAGTATCTCTACCTTTTGTTTTTTAGGTTTTGATAAGACGTCCATTGAATTGTTTTTATCTACAACACTAATTCACCCCCCCTCTCAGTGTTGTATGTACTCCAACAAGTGGTATTAGAGCATAGGTTCCCTATAGAAGTCTAACAGGCTTGGGTAGGTCCTGATAGCGGAGTATCATGGGAAAGGGTAGAAGAAATAGAGAAAAGAAAGAGGACAAACAAAAGGTTGTTCAGCAAGCCCCGGTCAAGTCTAGTAATGAGTCACCCTTGAATGTTGATACAAAGTGTCATAAAGAGAATGATCCTACAGTTGAGAGTTTTGATAGAAAAGATCATTTTGTTGTTGAGATTGATGATGCAAAAGGAGACCTCTTTATGGATGAAGATGGACAGAATTTAGATGAAGATGATTGTGAAGTAGATGTTGAAGGAGAACTCTTGTGTGCCCTGGATACAATCAAGCAACTCAAAAAAGAAAATAAGAGAATAGAAGATCAACTTCAACAAGAAAAAGATTTAAAAGACAAGGTACTTTCAGATTTTGCTAAAGTTTCTTTAGAACTTAAAGAGACAAAGGTACAAGTTGAAGAGACAAACAAATTTGTCAATAGTCTAAAAAAAGAAATTGAAGAAGCTAAAAGAATAGTTGATTTTACAAAATCTGATCTAGAAGTGAAATCTAGTGAATGTCTAAGACAAGAGTTGGAAATAGTCTCTTTGAGAAAAATGTTTGGAAAAGACTTCTTCTAAACTTCACAAAAATATTCAATTTGACAAGAATACTGAATGTTTGAATGATATATTGAACAAGCAAAAGTTTTACAAGGACACTACTAGATTGGGTTATGAGAAAGGAGAATGTTCCAAGATAAGAGATGCTCCTAGGAAGAAGATAGACCTGAATACTTACTCTATTGCTAATGAAGGGGGTAAATCATAAAATGCACAACAACAGAGATTGCACACAGAAAATAAAACTTTCCTTATTGATTTGGACAACTTATTACATTACAAAAGCTCAAATACAATCAGAGGAATCAACCCTCCATAGGCTGCAACACATTACAGCTTCCTATTCCCATACTCTAGAATCTTCAGCCTTCTGTAACCCCAAATCAACTAGGGTTTCTATTTTCCCACCTATTCTTGACTCTACACTTGCCCCCTTAACTCTACTACTGCCCAGGGTTCCCAAAATGTCATAAATAACACTTTTTGGTGGCCTCCAGCTAAATTTCAAAATTTGCAACTCCCTCCAAAAGTAGGTCAACTTCTAGGAAGCATAACTTTTGATCCGGGTGTCCGATTGACGAACCATTTTAAGCGCCAAAAATCTCGCAATGTGAACTATCATGCCAAAAATTCATAAATGGATTTCCATCAACTTTTCAGGATGTTATGGGATGTTTTAGTGCCTCATATCTCATTTCAAAAATTTTCAGGGGATTTTCGAAAAGCAAAAACTTTAATATCTTTTAGCTCACAAATGATCTTTGCCTGATTCCTTCGCGAAAGGTCTTATATTTTTGTTATGTAACTTTATGTAAGTTTTTGCTTCAATCTGTGCCCAAATGCAAACTTTCCTAAAATAGCAGGTACACTTTCCAAAATAGGCAGGTTGCTATTTTTAGCAGTTTTAGAAAAACTGAAAGTCCTACATCATTATTCTGGATATTATGGAACCAAAAACACTAATTATGGAAAGAAATAAAAATAAATACAATGATTTTGAATTATCTTCTTTTTGGGTGATGCAAGATTGCCCTTACACCACTGGATGCTTCTGCATCAGACACCCAAGGTAATTTGAGAAGTGACCCTGTCACGTCTCAGATATTTGTGTGAGGAAAACCCAAATGATCAACCTCTACCTTAGACAACCAAGAAGAGTCTTCAATAGGCCTTCCTTTCCATTTTACTAGATATTCTTCATATTGCTTATTCCGAGTACTTCTTCCCACACGACTATCCAAGATCTCTTCTATCTCCTCCATTGAAGTAGATGCCAGAATACTCCACTGTGCTTCTGTTGGTCCATCCTCTGTTCCACCTGCATGATATTCTGATAAATCAGTAATGTTGAAAACAGGGGAAATATTGATCCCACTCAGTAGCTCTACCTCATATGCATTTCTTGAATCATGCTTCTTCAGGATTCTGCATGGTCCAAATTTCTTCATTTTCAACTTATTGTATGTTCCAATTGGGAACCTTTCTTTTCTCAAGTGAACCATGACTTCATCTCCTACCCGGAACTCCTTATACCTCCTCTTCTGATTTGCCTTAGCCTTGTACTGAATATTCATCTTATTAATGTGCTTTCTCACCTCTTCATGCAAATTCTTCAGATATTCTGCAAATTCTTCAGCCTCGGCACTTATCTTTTCTCCTTTGTCTAGATTCCTTAACTCTAAAGCATTTCTTGGACTATTCCCATATACAATCTAGAATGGTGATTTACCAGTACTCCTATTGATAGAATTGTTGTAAGCAAATTTTGCCTGTGGTAAAATTAAATCCCATCCCTTGCCTTATCTCCTACTAAGCATCGTAGCAGGTTACCCAAACTCCTATTCACCACTTCGGTCTATCCATCAGTCTATGGATGGTGTACAGAACTGAACTTCAAATCTGTCTTCAACTTCTTCCACAATGTCCTCTAGAAATAACCAACAATCTTAGTATCTCGATCTGAAACTATGCTCTTTGGTAGACCATGTAATATCACCACCTCCTTGAAAAATAAATCTGCAATATGAACATCATCATTAGTCTTCTTACAAGGAATAAAATGTGCCATCTTCGAGAATCTATCCACCACCACAAAAATAGAATCATGTCCTCTCTCTATCCTTGGTAAACCAAGAACAAAATCCATACTAATATCATCCCATGGCTTCTCTGGTATAGGTAGTGGCTAATATAGACTTGTATTCTGACTTGCTCCTTTTGTCATTTGACATACTCTGCAACTCTGTACAAATTTCCTCACATCCTGTTGCAACTTTGGCCAATAATAATTTTCACCAACAATAGCAATGGTCTTATCTCGACCAAAGTTTCCAGCCAATCCTCCACTATGCTTCTCCTTTATCAGATTTTGTCTCATGGAACTCTTCGGAATGCACAACTGGCTTCCTCTAAACAACATGCCATCTTGGATTATGAAATCCAACCATTTTGTACTATCCAAAGTAACAAGTTCCAAACAAGCTTTCCAGGCCTCTGCAAAATCTAGATCCTTAGGATACAAAATTTTTAGGTCATCGAACACAACAACCTCTATCTTCATTTCTGTCAAGAAATTTTGCCTTCTGCTCAAGGCATCTGCAACTCTGTTGGACTTCCCACTCTTGTGCTTCAAAACAAAAGTATAGCTCTGCAAAAACTCAACCCATTTTAAGTGCCTTTGGTTCAACTTTCCTTAAGTATTAAGGTACAGCAAAGCCTGATGATCAGTATATAAAACAAATTGGTTTGGCAACAAATAATGTCTCCATTTCTTCAAAACCTGAACTATTGCATAAAACTCCTAATCATAAACATAATACTTTTTCTTAGCATCATTAAGATTCTCACTAAAATAGGCAATGGGCTTACCTTCTTGACTAAAAATAGCTCCTATACCACCACCACTAGCATCATAATCTACTTGAAATACCTTATTGAAATCTGGAAGTGCCAAAACAGGTTATTTTATGACTTTTTGCTTCAATGTATCAAAGCTCTTGTTTGCTCCTTTAGTCCATCTAAACTCTTTTCTATCCCCTCTCATTGTCTCAGTTAGGGGTGCACAAATGCTACTAAAATTCCTGATAAACTTTCTGTAAAAACTTGCCAAACCATGAAAAGATCTTACCTCTGTGGTACTCCTTGGCGTAGGCCATTCAATGATAGCCCTCACCTTCTCTGGGTCCATCTTAAGACCTTCCTCTGAGACAACAAATCCCAGGTATACCAGCTCCTTCTTTACAAAACTACATTTCTTTAGATTAATCAACTTCTCCTCCCTCAGCTTCTCTAAAACTCTTCTGATATGCATCAGATGCTTATCCCAAGTCTTACTGAAAATCAAAATATCATCTAAATAGACAATAACAAAACTTCCCAAAAATTGTTTTAGTACCTCATGAGCCGCATGAATCTGCTGAGTGCATTGGTTAGCCCAAATGGCATGACTAACCAATCATACAAACCCTCCTTGGTCTTGAAGGCTGTCTTCCATTCATATCCTTCTCTGATTCGGATCTGGTGATACCCACTCTTCAAATCAATCTTCGTGAAGTACTTGGCTCCACTCAAACAGTCCATTATGTCATCCATTCTGGGTAATGGAAATATGTACTTGATCATGATCTTATTGATGTCTCAAGAGTCTGTACACATTCTCCACTCTCCATCTTTCTTTGGTGCTAGTACTGCAGGTATCGCACATAGACTTAGGCTCTCTCTTATCAATCCCTTCCTCAACAACTCTTGAACTTGTCTGTTCAACTCTTCACTCTCGGCTGGAGTCATTCTGTGGGTTGCCTTATTCAGAAAACTAGCTCCTGGTATCAAATCCATTTGGTGACTTATCTTCCTCACCGGTGGTAAACCTTCTGGTACATTATCAGAGACAATATCTTGAAATTCTTCCAACATTTCTGAGACTTTTGCTAGTACATCTTCACATTTCTCTTAACTAATCTTAGGAATCAATGCAAAGCAATGACGCTCATGCTTCATACCCTCCAAAAATTTTCTACCATCTACCACACAAATTCTGGCAGTACTACATACCTTTTCTTCCACCTCCTTCAAGGGCTTCAACTTATGACGAACTCCATCCTTTGTTAGGGAATATGTGTTTGTACGACCATCATGGATAGCGCTCCTATCATACTACCAAGGCCTCCCCAACAACATATGACATGCATCCATCGGTATGATATCACACAACACCTCATCATGGTAGTCCCCAATCTTGAACTTCACTAAACACTGCTCATTGACCAAAGCTCTATGGTCCTTCTGCAACCATGCAATCTGATATGGATGCGGATGCTTTCTTCTTGTCAACTTCAACTTGTCAACCATCTCCTCTGAAACAAGATTATCAGTGCTCCCACTATCAATAATATTATCACAACACTTACCTTCACATTTGCACCTTGTGCGGAATAAACTCTTCCTCTGATTAGGTTCTTTTTCCTCATTCAACAAAGTTCTTCTAACAACTAGGGCTTCTCCCCTTTCAGCATCTTCAGAATGCTCAAATTGCGCATCTTCATCTACATGTGCAACTCGTGCATTACCTTCAGGTCTTCTATTTGTCCTTCCTTGATGTTGCAAACACTTGTATGCTTGATGCCCTTCTTCTCCACATTGGAAACAGGTTCCTCTAAAACCTTCTCTTCCAGGTCCTTGCCCAGGTCTGCCTCTTCCTCTTCCTCTTTGCTCACCATTGTCCTGGTCACGAGGGTGGTAGGTATTATCTCCTCTCTGATTTCAACTGGTGCCAGCTTCTTCACTCTTCTTTGGATCTTCATTTCGGCCTCCATAGGGTCTTCCACCAGTCCTTCCCCCTTGACCTCTTCCCCTTTGCTTGCTGTCAAATCTTTTATTCAACTTCTCTTTCACCTTCAGGGAGAACTGATACACATCTTCTATGGTGGTCATTCTAACTACGCTCAGCTCTTCTTGGATACTTGGCCTCAACCCATTAATGTAACGGGATACCTTCTCCTTATTGGCCTCTGCATGACCAGTTCTGATAGTAATCTTATAAAACTCTTCTGTATACTCCGTAACAAACTTGTTACCTTGCTTATGTCCTTGCAGCTTCTTTAGCAACTCCATCTCATAGTCCACAGGAATGAATTGATTCTTCAGTTTCTCCACCATTCGATCTCATTTGGTGATCTTTCCTTTTCCTCTTCTGTTCCTCTCTAACTAGACCTCCTTCCACCAAATACTAGCATGGCCCTTCAACTTTGTTTTTGCAAACTTGACCCAATCTGGGTCCACCACATTTTCATACTCAAAATACTCCTCCATGTCATTGATCGAATCAATAAGCTTTTCCAGATTCAAATCTCCAGAATATGTAGAAACTTCGATCCTAGGCCTCTTTCCAATCTTAGAAATGGCCCTCAACAACCTAACTTTTGCAGGATCTCCTGCAGCTTCTTGTTCTTCCTCAGATAGATCCTCTTCAGCTTCATCTTCGCTTTCTTTTCTTGTTCTCAGATCAAACCGTCTTCGCAGCTCCTCTTGCAATGCATTAATTTGCCTTTGCAGGGCTCTAAAACCCTGTTCCATCAAAGCATTTCTCCCAACATGATTTCTTCATGGAGGCATCTTGATCTCCGCAGCAAACCCACAACCTCAGGTCCTAGTGCGAATTGCCTCACAATCGGCGATCTGTCTACACACTCAGGAAACCTTTGCTCTGATACCACTTGATGAAGGGGGTAAATCATAAAACGCACAACAACAGAGATTACACATAGAAAATAGAACTTTCTTTATGGATTTGGACAACTTATAACATTACAGAAGCTCAAATACAATAAGAGGAATCAACCCTCCACAGGCTGCAACACATTACAGCTTCCTATTCCCAGACTCTAGAATTTTCAGCCTTCTGTAACCCCAAATCAGCTAGGGTTTCTATTTTCCCACCTATTCTTGACTCTACACTTGCCCCCTTAACTCTACTACTTCCCAGGGTTCCCAAAATAGTCATAAATAGCACTTTTTGGTGGCCTCCAACTAAATTTCAAAATTTACAACTCCCTCCAAAAGTAGGTCAACTTCCGGGAAGCATAACTTTTGATCCGGGTGTCCGATTGATGAACCGTTTTAAGCGCCAAAAATATCGCAATGTGAACTATCACACCAAAAATTCATAAATGGATTTCCGTCAATGTTTCAGGATGTTATGGGATGTTTTAGTGCCTCATATCTCATTTCAAAAAATTTCAGGGGCTTTTCAGAAAACAAAAACTTTAATATCTTTCAGCTCACAAATGATTTTTGCCTGATTCCTTCACCAAAAGTCTTATATTTCCGTTATGTAACTTTCTATAAGTTTTTGCTTCAATCCGTGCCTAAATGCAAACTTTCCTAAAATAGCAGGTACACTTTTCAAAACAGGCAGGTTGCTATTTTTAGCAGTTTTGGAAAAACTAAAAGTCCTACATCATTAGTCTGGATATTATGGAACCAAAAACACTAATTATGGAAAGAAATGAAAACAACTACAATGATTTTAAATTATCTTCTTTTTGGGTGATGCAAGATTGCCCTTACACCACTGGATGCTCCTGCATCAACTGCTCCTGAGAATGAAGCCAAGAAGAAAGAAAAAGATAAAGTTGCTGATAATAAAAGAAGAAGTACAAACAGGCACTCAAGACCTTCATCTACCAGGCAATACCATTTAGTCAGGTATAACTATTTTTCAGTTTCATGGTTATTGTTATTCATGCCATGTTTATGGTCATAGGGCTAGAGATTGTGAAAGAAATAGTTTACGATGGAATAAGAAGAAAAGATTTTATAGTCTGTCAAATCAGGATTATAACCATGTGTGTTATAACTATAATAAAGTTGGCCATCTAACAAGAAATTGTTGGGTGCACGAAAGATATGATTATAGAAGTTCTCTCAGATCACGTAGATGAAACTACTTTTCTCTTGGTCAAGACTACAATATTTTGTGTTATAGATGAAGAGACCTAATGTCTCATATTACTGTTTGGAACCTCATATAATTCACATGTTCTTCATCGGGTTGACAGAACACTATCGGTGTAACCTTGTTGTGCTCTACCGATGACATGTGTTTCACCAATGGTAGTGAGCATTGGGAAGACGTCTTGTATCGGCACGAGTTAGGAGTCTTACACCGATCTGCAAGGTCTCACCAAGGGTAGTGGACTATCAGCTAGACTTTTACTATCAGCGAGAGTGATAAGCCCTTGACTGATATGCAAGGTTTCAACGATATGAATGTATCAGCGTGAGAACTTCTATCGGCCTAGCTTTGATAAGTCCCTCCGATTCTAACGATCTCATCGATGGTGGTTTGTCCAGATGATCGGCGAGAGGATGTTCATCAGTGTAGCGTAAAGCCTTTGGGCCAATGGCAGAGGTCACTCCAATGAAGAGTTGGCATTGTGTTGGCGTCGATGGGACAAGGAACTGTCAGAGTGAGTGTTGAAGTGTTTGTCGATGGTGTAGGTTATTCCGATGAGCCTTTAGACTAGCATCGTCGACAACAAAATTGTCGATGATAGTCTTATTGAGTGATTATGTTTATAAATTAGAGAGTACAATGCGACCTGGTGAATGTGGGACTAAAGGTCTCACATGAATACAAATAGTTGCGATGGTTGGAAGGCAACAATGCTAAGTCTATTGGATCGAACAGTTAGGGCAGAAGTTCAAACGGCTTTTGCTCTTGAAGACTGTGTAAATACAGATTTGATGTGGGCGTCTGGAGATATAGGTTGAAGTGATTCGATCAAGTAGTTCATTCTGTAAATGTACAGTGGAACCAAATTGTTTGTATGATCTGAGAATCGATACCTGAGCAAGGAGACTGGTATCTTTGTTGTAACTTTTAAGTTTACTATAATAAAGACTGTCTCTCTTGTGGTGGTAGGTTTTTTACCCGAAAGGGTTTTCCCACGTACATCTGGTGTTATTCTTGTTTTTCTTGAATGTTTATTCTACATTGTCTGATGTATTTATCTTTGTATTTGAATTAAACGTAACCTGTCTGCATTATCCCCTTTGAATTGACATTAGGGAAGTTGTATTTCGCACCTTTGTTTTCCTTAAAACAGATGCAATATGTTTGGGCACAAAGCACAATGGTGTAGAGGAAGGTTGATAAATTCACCTAGAGGTTATACATTCAAGCAAAAGCAAGTAAATACCTTGGGCAAGGAAAACAAATATTCTATGTTAGTTTGGAGAAGAAAGCAAAACCAAGAGAATGAAGGGTCTAAGCTTGTGCATACTGCACAAGAGACATCCATGGGTGCATAAAGAGTAGCATGAATTAAGGGGGACTTGATTTGTAATAATTGATTGATGGCAAGGACTTATAAAGCACTTGACAAAGTTGTATGACTTGCTTTGGCAGCAGTGACTTTAGTGTGTTCTTCTTGAGATCTTTGAACAATATACAGTTTCTATTTCACATCTCAGTCCATAGTTCGAATGGTGTTGGCAATGTTGTTTATAGGTTGGTCAAGTTTGGTGTTCTACTCACAGTCCACTGATGCTATGGTATGGTATCTTGAGTATTGAGGATAGAAGTATATCAACAGTAAACATACAATATTAAACATTTGCTTTGATTGATTGCATTATACTAGTGACAATGTTCTTCTTGCAATATGGTTCTCACACTTTAAAACTTGGAGATTTCTACATGTGTTGCAGTCATGTTGTTATGATAATCACAAGTTGCTTAAGTGTTGACATTGAGTGATCTGATCATCTTTGATGTTCATTTGATCAACTGATGCTATCTATCAGCGATTAGCTATTATTGTTATATCAGATGTCTTGTTACAGTGATCTTTGGTGTTATATAGCTATTATACAATGATCTCTGATGTCCTGTTTTGATGATATACAGTGAATGATAGAGATTCTTGATGTCTTGATGTCCTATACTGTGATCCAGTGCTTCTTAAACTTTGTTGTGATTCTTGCTCATTGCTTTTATATTGTGGTACAGTGATTCTTGGTGCTTTCATAGTGATTCTTACTCTTTGAGTTGTTACAGATCTCTTTTTGGACTGATCAGTTTTCATGCTCAGTTGATGATCTTAAAAGTGATGGAAATAATACAGTTTTTGGGATCTCATGTTCAATTTTTCATGCCTATTCTATTCCTAACAATGGTATTGTTTTTACACAATGGACAGGGTATGCCTTTCATCACAGTTCACGGGAGGTATTTTCATGACTTTGTTTGCTTGGATTTTATCAAAAAGGGATTGCTTTGTCAAATAATGTGTTCTTATCAGAATAGTGCATCGGTGATGAAAGTGGTGTTAAGTCAGTGGAAAACAATACAGTTGACATGTTTTTGCTGATGGTGTAGTTGTTACTTCATGTCTCAATTAGGGGTACAATGAATGCACATCTTGTTTATCTTGCTTATCCTTATGTGTGACTGTATTGACATTCATTGATCATGTTGGTTAATGTTGATCATGGTTTAAGAAGTTGTAATATCAAGGAGTCTTTCAGAGTTTTTTCACCTCATGTTGCTTATGCTCTCAAACTTTATGTTCCAAGACCCTGTTTATTATGCATATGCTATCATGACATGCTTTCATGCTTTGAGAGTTTGGTTTAGATACAACATGCTTCACTGATGTGCTTATAGTGTGCCAATGCAATTCAGTCTTTACTTTCAAGATACTATGAATGATCAGGAATCAAAGGTGTCATCATCACTTCATTGTTGGACAGTGTATGGAATATCAGTTTGTGCTTTAGCATGATTGTTTCATGTACACTTGTGAGTGTTTTTGACAAGAAGTAGTTACAGTGACATCAAGTGCTATTCATGCTTCCTTGTTTCACACAGTGCCTTTCATGTGTTGAATTCCCTTTTATGCCAAAATTAATTCAAAGAGAGGTTTGATTGCAGACTTTGATAGCAAAGCAGTGACCTTGATAGTAGTATAGTCTTTTTGTTCTTGTGCACACTTTTGATGGAGGTTGTTGTATAGACTTTTGTTTATTGATGGTTGCAGTAGAGGTTGCAGATTATAGTGGAGTAACAACATGTTGGAGTAGACCAGACATGTTGTATGTGACATCCTTCAATGGTGTATTATTATGTTGATGACAGTGATAATATATATTTTTTTGATAGTTTGTTGTCTCATATGTTTGGCATATTGAGTTGTTGTCCTTGATAGTACTTTATATCTCCTACTATGATACATGTCCATTCTTTGGTCTTGATAGTACAGTGATGTTTCAGGACATTCTGGATACCTTGTGCTACATTGGCCAATGATGGTATGATTTATATTTCCTATTTTTGCTTATTATTTCTTTATGCAGCATACTGGATTATGGTTCCTGCTCTATCTTTGAGGCAATTGCACAATTCTTTCTCCCTTTGTCTTTGATGCAAAAAGGGGGAGAGAGAGAGAGTTGTATTTTGCCCTCAAGGACAAAGGGGAGTCTGTTTCCCTCTCAATTGTTGTCCTTGATGACAAATACACACACTTTCAGGTTTGTGGCACTATGGTACAATGACAATTGTATCATGACATTTGGCAAATAGTTGGAGGATGGTATTGGTTATTGTTATATGTGACAGTGAGCTTGGTAGCAATTGGTTGACTTGGTATGACAGGTACTGTTAGTATTGGTATTCATGATACTATTGGTATTAGTATTCATGATGTTATTCATATGACATCAGGATGGTATTCATAATGTTATTCATATGACATAGTTAATATGTTTAGCATTTGATGCAAGTTGGTGTGCTAGGCATTGTTTCTCTCATTGTAGTTGTATTGTGGTTCTTGGCATTATAGTGGACTCAAAATTGCATAATGTTTACCAATGATCTTTCCTTGGCAATATAGATGTGTTGTAATTCTTGTTACATTTGGCATTTGTTGTGTCATGTGTTAAGTGCAAGAGTAGTTGAATAAGGCACTTGATTATTTTCTCTTGATCCAATATGCAAACAATATTCATCAAGGTCATCATTGATGTGAAAGAGTTCTTGTCACATTTTGACTTCACTTGATCACTTTCAAAGGGGATACAAATTCAAATGTCATTGTGTCATGTTGATATTAATTGGTTCTCTTGATCCTATATGTTGCAAGGATATCCTAAGGTTGTATGAAGGAGGTTATTATTATTTCTAACTCCCAAGTTAGTAAAAGGCATCATCTTGTCAAAGGTTGTTGATTTGTTTTTAAACAAAAATCAATACAAGCAAATGTTATTTCAGGGCCACTTAAGTGAAGAACTTGCCCAACAAGTATTGAGCTTGTTTAGCAAGTAAATGTTGATGTTTTTGATTCTTTGTCACCGGGCCTTTTTTAGGGAACACCGGGACTGGCAGTCAAAGGTGTAAACAATTAGAAAGTTTGTTTGAAGTTTTATTTGGTAAATTTGAACTTAGAGACATAATGTCTCTCGACCTAGGGTTTCAATTTTATGCAAAAACTTGCAAGATGCAGTCATGATGAAAGTGATCTTGGGGATATGACATAGCTCGACCTGTAGTGAGCTTTAGCAAGGTTTAAGGTGAGCTTGACAATTATTTTATGGGTCTCTCGGAACTCAAAGCCACATCAAAGTTTTTTCCAGTGGTTGACATTTTCAGGTGATACTCTTCCTTTGTGGTTTTATGAGCTATTAAAAATGAGTGTTTGGTTTCAATTGTGAAGTCTTTGACTTTGAGTAGGGTTTTGTTGTCTCATAAGCACTCTACTTCTTCTTGTTGTTAAAAAGAAAGAAAAATAGTTATGAGTTTTTTGGGTAACGACATCAGTTGGTTCGAACACAAATGTGTTTCAAGAAGAATGTGTTTTTTGTCTTCTCTTACTATAGTTAGGGTTTGTTTTGATGGAAAGATTGTTTTTTCAAGCATAAACTGCTAGAGTTTGGGAAAGATATACCTACATGATTTAACACTAGGGTTTTACTATGATGGCAGTTTTTTTATTAATTCTGTATTAATTCTTCAAAGGCATTTCTTGATTTTTAAATAGTTTTGCTTACTGCTGAGAAGAAAGTTTAGTGGTTATGATGGACAATTGTTGTAACCCTTGGGTTAAGATTTGTAATGATCTCAAATTAGTTTTTCAAATGGCATCACTCGACCATATGATTCTGTCAGTTACTTATACAAATGGAAAATATTGTTCACAGTTCAACAGTTTCAGTTATGGACACAAACTGTTTCATGAATAAAGGAAGGCATTTGTGAAATGTTATTAATACAACACCTATATGATATTAACATGTGTGTATGGTTACACTATCATGGAGATTGTAACAGAGTGTTAATGCAAGATATATCTTGAGTTGATGTGCAGAGTTACTTCTTGAGTCTCAAATAATGAGACAGTCAAGAACTAGATTGTAAGGAAATAGAGTAACCCTCTATATTGATTCAAATTCTCTATTGTATTCATGAGATTGTATAAAAGATAGTGAGGCACAAATAGCCAGTGAGGCACAAGTATCCAGTGAGGCACATATAGCCAATGAGGCATCTGTATTTGCTAGTGAAGCACATTTTGATTAAGCTAGTGAGGCATTTACTGAGTGTTTTTTCTGCCCCATGAGGGTTTTCCACTCCTCAAATCTTTGTGTTATGGTCTCATTTGATGCATGGTACATTTTCTCTTCATACTTGAATTTCCTGTCCTTTATTGTATAGTTGTTGGTATCTTGCATTACATCAGTATCTCTACCTTTTATTTTTTAAGTTTTGATAAGAAGTCAATTGAATTATTTTTATCTACAACACTGATTCACGCCCCCCTCTCAATGTTGTCTATACTCCAACACATTCTATGTGCTGCTTTGTTAGGCAAACTAGCTCCTAGTATAAGGTCCATGTGATGACTGATACTCCTGATTGGTGGCAATCCTTTAGGTACATTATCTGATATGATGTCTTCATACTCTGTTAGCAACTCAGTTATCTCCTTCAACTGTGATTCAATCTTCTTCTCCAATGTTTCAAGTTTCTTAGGGATCAAAGCATAACACATATTCTCATGTCTCAAACCATCCAGAAATTTTCCTCCATCTACCAAATAGATTCTAGCATTCCCACATACTTCACTCTAAGGATCATCTTCCAAAGGAATCAAAGTAATTCTCTTTCTATTTGTTGTTATAGTGTATGTATTCTTTCTTCCATCATGTAGAGATTTTCTATCATACTGCCAAGGTCTACCCAAAAAGATATGACAAACATCCATAGGCATAATATCACATAAGAGTTCATCATGATAAGATCTAATATGAAATTTCACCAAACATTGTTCACTCACTAGTACCTTATGATCATCCTGAATCCATGCTATCTGATAGGGCTTAGGGTGCTTCAATCTTGCCAACTTTAGCTTAGTCACCATCTCCTCTGAAACTAGGTTATTTGAACTACCACTATCAATTACAACTTTACAACATTTACCTCCTGATTTGCATCTGGTTCTGAACAAGCTTTTCCTCTGCGGTGGTTCCTCATTTGTCACTGCTTGAAAAAATGCTCTCCTCATCACAAGTGATTCTCCTTTCTCAAGTTTACCAACTGAACTAGGTGATCCAATAGGTTCTTCCTCCACATAGGTTTGCTCGTCCACTGTTCTCTGTTCTCTTGCTTGTACTCGCCTGATTACATTCAAATGCTCTATGTCCTTCACCTCCACACTTGAAATAGGTTCCTCTAAATGTTCTCCTATTAGGTCCTCTTCCTTCTCTTATGTATCCTTCACTCTGTTACAGACTAGGGTTTCCTCTCTGGTAGAAATTTTTGTCATCTCTCTGATATGTATTGTTATCTCTATCCTCCTCTTGAATGTGTTCTCTTGTCTATTCTACTCCACAAATGATCTCTCTCCTCTGGAAAATGTTCTACCTCTCTGAAATTTACCTCCTCTGCCTCTTTGTCTCTGATCATGCCTCTTATTCAACTTCTCTTCAACTTTCAAGGCAAACTGATATGCTTCTTCCAGCATGTTGTCATCCTCACCAAACTCAGTTCTTCTTAAATGTTCAATCTTAGTCCATTGATGTATCTAGCCACTTTCTTCTTGCTTGCTTCACTATGTATTGTCCTTATGAGCATCTTATGAAATTCTTCAGTATACTCCTTCACATATTTCTCCTTTTGTCTCAGGTTTTGCAATCTCTTCAACAACTCCAACTCATAGTCAGCAGGTACAAACTGGTTCTTCAATTTTGTCACCATCCTATCCCATTTTGTAATCTTTTCTTTTCCTCTTCTATTTCTATGCAACTAAACTTCCTTCCACCATATAGCAGCATGTCCTTTCAACTTTGTCTTTGCAAATTTTACCTTCTATGGATCTTCAATTTCTTCATACTCAAAGTATTCTTCCATGTCATTTATCTAGTCAATCAACTCTTCAGGGTTCAAATTGTCAGTGTAATTAGGTACATCAACTCTAGGTCTCTTTCCAATCTTTGAAATAGCTCGACACATCTTTACTTGATCTGATTCTTCTTCTTCATCACCTCCTAGGGTTTCGCCAATTTGTTCAATCGATTGAAATTCCTCTTCATCATCACTTTCAACATTAGGTCTCGGTGTCAATCATCTTTGCCTATATTCCTCGATAGCATCCAATCAAATTCTCATTATTTTCATCATTTCCATCATCTCATCCATCCTACCAGCCATTGTTCCAATAGTAGGGACTCTCCTCAGTGGCATTCTTCCTAGGATCAAGTGCAAACTACCTCAAATTCGGTGATCGAGCTACAAGGTGACAACTGCCTCACAATCGGCAATCGGTTGTGACATGAGTAACCTGCCTCAGATCGGCGATCTATCCACAGCAAGATCTTACAGAATTCCTTCGCCAACATTTTCTCTCAAAGACTTAAACTTTCGCTCTTATCATACCAATTGGTACAGTCATGGTATGAGGGTTCATAGAATGAACTGTCCAGGCCATGTAGCAAGAGTAAACACAATGGAAACAAATCAAAGATATGAAACAAATGCAGATTCCATCATTCAGTATATCATAGAATTCAAATACAGATCAGTTGGCAACATGTAGGCTTACAATTAGGGCTCACAAGCCTAATTATAGAATATCAAAATATGCACAAGATATAGCTTTGAAGCTCCTTCGCCAAGGATCCCAAAACTAAGAACTATGAATCAATTACTAACTAACTACTTTCCTAGGCATCTACTACATCAATATATATATCATCTCTGGAACAATAAATTCCTCCGCGTTGGCCAAGGAAGATCACAAACTCCAATGAAGACCTGTAATGTGTGTTCACAGATAGATTAGACCTAATTGTATAGAGTTCCTCCGCAAATGAATGGAATGAAGTTTAGATCTTGGGGAAGGTCGGCCATGAATGAAAGATCATTGAATGATGTGTCATTACACTTCGAAGGTTGTGAAATGCTCCGCAGGTCTTCTCCTTTAGTTGATTGTCCAAAACTGTCAGAATGCGTTGTTATGAGAAAACAGTCGATCTTTTGATAGCGATAACTTTCCGGTACTTAATCCAAATGCTCTGAATTCTAGATATGATGTAGATGAACATGTCTAGATGCTAAGTCTAGCTCTACAAGGTCTGAAATACAACTGCAGCTGAATGCAGACCAAAATATAGAAACTGCTACTCACTAAACTGAACTAGAAAATGAAAAGAAACAAACTAAAATTCAAACAAACTGAAATGCAAATGTTTTTGGTTGATGCAAGATTCGTCTTGAACCAGGGATGCTCTTGCATCACTCTTCTAAAACTCTACCCAAAACCTTATGGACAGATTCTCATTTTTAGATTACGTAATTAGTAGTTTAGATCCTACAAATAATTTTCTTATGTTTATAACACCCAAATCTGGACTTTTCTAAGCTGCAAAAAAAAGAGAGAATTTCATCATAGGTCAAAGTGACCGGGTGTACTAAGGAAGATAGTATGTTCTTTTTAGAACAACTTGGTCTCCCTAGGGCATGGCCATGCTGCCTTATTTGTACCCAATAACTTTAAACTAGACATAGAGAAATATTTTGCATGTAAACGAAAGACCATTAAAAGAAAAGAAAAAATTTGCCCTTCTCATAACTTTCCCTATGGTTGTAACGAGGTCGTGCCTATGTTGGCCTAGACTGCCTCTAGAAGGTGCCAGATCTCCTACACGGACCCTGCAACTTTGCAAGAACCAAGCAAGTTCATCCAAACCAAAATAAAGTAGAATAAAGTACTCTTGTTCTAGTGAATAGCAGATCTGGGAAGTTTCTTTACTAGAGTGGCATTGCAAACCTATGGAAAACCTTTGGAAAAGCCAAGCAGATTTAGGAAAATTTGTGAGTTAAATCGTTGCCTTGGGGGATCTCACCATCATGCCTCAGTTGATGCCATTCGGCCAACAACCTTTTGTATTTCTGAGTATGGTGCCAAGAGGGTCGCCACTCCTCTTGGTGGCCTAAACAATCACAAACTCAAAACAACACTCAACGCACACAAAAAAGACAATCGCAGATATGCATGAAGCTCACCAGCCGGCAAACTCTCAGAGAAAAAAAAGAATTAGAAAGCATCTGAGACCTCGCCTTCCCATGCTGTAGCTAGGAAATGATCCAATTCTGGTGGCAAGTTTGGTAGGGAAGAAAAAAAAGAGATGTGAAGGAGTCTTTTAGGGCGCCTCTAGGGTTAGGGTTCGTTGAACCCATTTCCTTTTTACTCTTACCAAGTGGAATAAATCTTAGGCAATATTATTATATGCAAATCCTTTTATAAGTTCATTCTTGTCCTCCTTGACCACGTGGGCATTATAGGAATTATTCAATGCTAGTAAAGAATGATAAGACATTACTTTGGAAAAAAAAAGAATTGGCGGCATTACTTTAATAGTAAATATTGTTTTGGATTGCTATCAATCTCTTATCATTAAGGAAAGAATAAAGTTTAGCTTGCCTTTAATTTAATGTGAAGAACAAGATATCCTTACCTCATATCTCAGCCCAAAGATATGCCAACTTTAACCGTAGGAATTTTCATTTCTTTTATCTTAACAAACCATCAATAAATTTGTCTACCAAGTCTTTATGGAATTACCGTGTAGAGAAATGCACAATAGATCAACAACCTAATAGGATACACCGTCAAATTTGTGGGACGCAAGTAATTTTATTGTTTGAAAAGATGGTTACAATTGCTTTAAGTGTTAACCGTGATATTTATAGTTTTATCATTCCTAGTATGATGGGAAGTAAGTTGGCGAGAGGTTGTGGAGCTACTAGAGCTCTTGTGAATTTGAACATCTTCTTTAGGTAAACTTCCTATTTACTTGATTTTTCTTGAATCTTTTTGTCTTGAACAGTGGTCTAGTTGTCAAAGTATAGTCCAATGTTGTGACCAATAATCAACATAACAATAACACATGTTCAAATAATTCTGTTGTTTTACAAGGAATATTAAATAATTCTATATTAAAATTAAAGACTACTTTTTAATAATCATTTTTAGTAATAATAAAATGAATAACTAATTAGTTTAGGGCAAAGAACCGTATGCACTATAGACAATTGTGGTGAATATGAAAATCTATTTAAGGTAAATTAAATCCTCTTTTATATGTTTAATTTTCTTTCTGTATTAGATAATAACTTAGCATTGTATTCTTTTTAAGAGTACATTGGTAACAAATAGAAAAAATAAGTATTCTTATTTCACAACAATAAAAATATATTTGTGCAGCAAATTATTTTATCAGTACCTGCCTTCTGCCAGTACTATTGCAATGAGTTCACACTTATCTAGTTATTAATCTATTGATTGTAAACCAATCAAAAGACATGATTATTTTTCTTGTTGGGCAAATTTGATTTAAATTTGTACTTTTCCTATGTCAACATGATAAATTTTTAACAAAAAATTATTGAAAAATGATTTATCTGTATTATCATTGGCTAAAAAAAATGACCTCTTCTCTTGTCGGAGAGTGTGACAAAAAGGTATAAATGTGGAGAGAATTTGGTTTGAGGGGAGGACGTGGCAAGTAAACAAATTATGAACACAAATTTTGTCTCCCACTAGTTAAGTCATGCCTAAATGGATGGCGATCATTTATGAATTTAAATTCATAAATTTTTTGCTTCATTAGCTAAACGTAAAAATTACTTTTTGTCAAAGGGACAAAGTTATAATATTAATAATATTATTAAAAATATAGGGTTCTACACATTTTATTTTATGAAATTAGATTATTTTTGGGATTTCAATTTTATTTACTCAGTTAAAAATTTGGTATTTCAATTTTATTTACTCAAAAGCTAAAAATCTATAGAATCATGAAAAATATTTTGCCATGTTATTACATTTTTTATTTTATTCTTCAAACATACAATATTTTAAAGGATTTTAAATTATCATAGTATTAATATTATTACATTTTAATATTCTAAGTAGACATTTCAAATCTCTATACACTCAACTAGGGCCAGGGCTGTCCACATAAATAGGGCCAAGGCTCTCCACATAAATACAAGTATGCAGGCTTTTCAAATCTCTATACACTCAACTAGGGCCAGGGCTCTCCACATAAATAGGGCCAGAGCTCTCCACATAAATACAAGTATGCAGGCTTTGTAAAGTTTAGTTTTATAGTTAAGGAAATATTTGTGTTATTTAATAGGCTTTGTAAAGTTTAGTTTTATAGTTAAGGAAATATTTTAGTGCTATTTTATTTTTACCAAATTAAATTATTTTTGAAATTTCAATTTTATTTACCCAAAACATTTCAAAACGAGTTCACATAAATTTTTCCTTATAAATTTAGTTATGGAAATATAATAGTTACAAATTTGAAATGATAAACAATTGATGTTGAAATGGCCAGCTGCTTCGCCGAGGTCTGGACATGGCTCCACACGTGTCTCAGCCAGCGAATTGATGATAAACAATTATTTATCTTTAGAAAAAATTATTTCTAAACCACAATATTAGATTAATTAAAATAATTAATATCATGTTCTTAAAAGTACTTACTATTATTACTTAAACAAAAAATTAAGTGACTATGATAAAATACTGTAGTGATCTAACTATGAATATGTTATTGTTATTATATTATGTAATTATTCTTCAAACTTACAATATTTTAATGCATTTTAAATTGTAATAGTATTCAATAATATTACATTTTAATATCTTAGGCAGACATTTCAAATCTCTCCACACCCAACTAGGGTTAAGGTTCTACACATTTTATTTTATGAAATTAGATTATTTTTGGGATTTCAATTTTATTTACTCAAGAGTTAAAAATTTAGGATTTCAATTTTATTTAGTCAAACGTTAAAAATCTACAGTATCATGATACAACCAATAGCTAATCAACAAAAAAAAAATGCAACTAAACAAATACTATAATAACAACACTTGTTTCTATTACCTAAGAATTATTTTATTTATTTACTTAAGAGTAATTTCATTTTACTTTACAAATGATTTTATTTACTTAAGAATTATTTCATTTACTTAAGAGTTATTTTATTTATTTAAAAGTAATTTTATTTTAATTTACAAATGATTTATTTATTTATTTAAGAATTATTTCATTTACCTAAGAGTTATTTTATTTACTTAAGAATAATTTTATTTTACTTTACAAGTGTATGTGTTGTGTTTTTTTTTAACCAAAAAAAATTGTGTTATGTTCATAAGACTTAATTATGGGCATGACATTCGTTAAGTCTAGTTTTGCCTTCCAGTGGACAGCGAAATAAAAGCAGATAATACAACCCCTTTTCCAGACATTCACCCCCAGACATTCACGTTTGGCACAGAATAAAATCATTAAAGAATGCATTTCGCAAGAGCTTACTTATTTAGTTTACTTATTTAGTTGGGTCTATTTTTGCACTCTAGCGAACTAGCGAGGAAAGAAAATATTAATAAAGGTTAAAACTTTATAATATGTAGCAATTATTAAAATTCAAACAAGGAAAATTCACTGCGCACAAACCGTAACTTGGAGCCGAGATTTTTTGTGAGCAGCCATAATTAATTATTTAAAACATGGGTTTTAAATCAGATTTTGTCCAGCAATCAGAAATTAGGTACCTCCTTTGTAAATTGGTTTGTCAGACATGTTACTCTGTTTTTGATGAAAATGGAAATGGACATGTTTTAGACCAATACAAGAAATGGGTTGCCTTCAGAATTGTTAAATTTGCAACTTTCCAGAACACCAAATTTAGCCCGGTCGCAGTCAAAAAAATATTAAATAGCCCTTCAGAACTCATCCAAGGAGCATGAAATTGAGCAGGCGTACTACCATATGCACCAAAAAACTTTCCACTGTACGGATTTGCAAGATGACAATTGAGTTGCAAAATTTTAATCAACAAAGATGGGCTCTAGGGTAGATGCGACAGGTATCAAATTTAGCCCCCACCACCAATTTGAAGGCAATTAGGCACTTCAAATTCACCAAATTTGAAGGTGTCAACACAAGGAATAGACAATATAAAGAATACTTGGTGAACTGGAAAGACAAACCAGTTGAAGATTCTACTTGGATATCCAAAGTAGAGGTACTTGCTCTGGGAGATTTGATATGAAGCGATGGTACTTCTAACATGATTTTATATCATGCCCCCTTATATCATGATATGAGTAGTACTTATCAAATTCATGATCTTGAGGTTTTTGATAAGGATCACAATGATTGTTGTATGACTACTCATTTGGTCTACTTTTTTTCTTGCAATTGATTCTTGAGGGATAGTTAATGGAGTTGAAACTTTGGTTCCCCAAATTCATGTAATTATCATCTCCACCATAATTATTGTAGTTGTAGTCATTATTTTTTTCAATGGTGGAATGTTTGTTTCTTTATCTGTATTCAAATCATTTTTTAGGATTTTTAATGTTGAAGGATTGTTACTACTATCATAGTTCACCAACCTTCCATTGGCACCATACTCCCTTCTTCCATTATCTATAGTAGCTAGATCAATTCTAAGAGAACTCTCGAGTGCCTTTTCATATGATTTATAAGGGAGTTTCTAGACTTCTTCTCATGCATCCATGTTGAGAGAATGTAAGAAGAGATCACAAAGTTCCCTATGATCCATATTTAGTGCACTAGTTGAAGAATAGTGGACTTGCCTCCATCATGTGATAAAATGTGAGACTAACTCATTGATTTCTTATTTGATCATTAAAAATGATTGTATTCCTCTTTTGACCATTTGATTCATGTCAAATGTAGCCATAAATTGATCGATGGGTTGCCTAAATGAGTGGATCAATGCTTCTAGAAGTTGATAGTACCAATCTAGAGCGATACCTTCTAAATTCTTTGGAAAAATATTGGCTACCACCCCATCCCAAGGGAGGAGCTCCCATGCTACTTGACGTAGGCCTTGATATGAGAGTTGGGGTCTCCTAGTCCTTTGAACTTTATAAGTTCAAGGAGAGTATGGGGTAGTATGACATTATGAATGTTGTAGTCAAGAAGCTCCTTTAAATACTTTAGGTATGCTCCTAAAAGAGGTTTATATGTAGAGGGTTTTGTTCCTCCAAATATTATCCATACAAGTGGAGCTTCTTGTGCTTGTTGTATTTGAAAGGGTATGATAGATTGTTGATATCCAAAGAGAATTGGATAACTAGATGAGATCATGTTTATGTTTTGAAAATTGAGTGGGATTATTTGTGGTTGACCCTAGAATGCTTTATTACTTGTGTTGTGGGAATGGAAGTTTAGATGGGGGATTTTGGGTTGCCCCCTAGTTTGATTCAATTTTGTTAGCAAAATGATTTCCTTGCATCGTAGGTCTTTCATTAATTCTATTTTGGCAAGGTTATCTAGCACCTCCAACCTCAAGCATAATGATCCATTGGAACAAGGTTGCTATAAGGTATGTGGGTGTCGATTCCTCTATTCTTTGAGTTTCACCACCTTGCAGTGGATTGTTTTGTATTGGGGTTTGTGTGGCCCCATTTTTTCCTTCTAACAACATTTGACGTGATGCAAATATTTCAGTTTGATATGCTACATGGAGGGATTCTCAAGCCTCCCAAGCTTCTTGTAAGTTCTTTTCTAGATGATTCGCCTCATTGTCCATTTGGGTGGCCATCTTCCTATAGATTGTTATGGGTCAGTCCTATTGATAAATGTTGGACTTAATGTTCACTCGACATGATTTGGGTTGGTCTGGTTGAATATTTGTCTCTTTGTATGTTGGGTTGTTAAAAACTAATAAGTTGTGGGGCTCTTGTCAGATGGATTCTAAATCTAAGTCTTCAAAGTCAAATTGATTTTAAAATCAGAGCTATTGGATCCAAAGGTGTGATAGTTTCATTGGAGGAGAAGTTCCTCTAAAATCTATGTGATTTTGTCCTAGTTTAGGGGTGTAGGAAACACCATAGAATAAGTGAAATGAACATAGAAGTGAAATAGAAAGATGAAAGTGGAATGGAAGAAATGTACATAAATGTAAAAAATCCCATTAGAAATATTTGTAATTCACATTAGGTTCACCAAAATATGTGAACTTGGTGTGGAAGAGAAGGATGAAAAAAGTGGAGGAGAAGCAATAAATAATACAAAAAGCTTGCCTAGAAGGATTTGCTCTTCACATTGGGTTCACCAAAATATGTGATACTTAGACAATGGCGGTGAGTTAGACTCTAGACAACACATGCACTACACCCTTGCTAAAGGCGTCAATCAAATCACTCCTAGTCTTCTAGGGAAACCCAACTAGGTGTTGCAAATATGTGCATATGATGTGTTGGCATTGATGTCAACATATCTCTTTGTCAGAAACAGTGAAAATAGCACAGTTCAGCAAAGTAAGATTGCTTCACATTTCTAGTAAGATAAAGATCAAAGTCTGTAGACTAAAGGGTTGTGTAGAGGATTGTCTGAAGTTGCTCTAGTTAAGATTTGAGAGGTCCGCATTGGAGGATTGGTGAAGTTATGGCCATCTGAGTAGAACCAGGTTTTGTAGTTGTTCAGAGGTAACAAAGTGATAGAAACTGGGTCTGGATTGCTCCGCATTGGAATATTATGATTTGTGGATCTAGAGGTATGTTTGGGATGTTAGTGTGTGTCCTCAACTCAAGTGGTTTGTGGTTTGGAGGTCTGCAAGCAATCTTTCTAGTGTGACATTCATGATAGTTAGTGTTCTTAAGTTCCCGTATGAAGATGCAAGTGATTCTGGTGATTTGAGGTGGTGCGGTTGTTCTTGTTGATTTCATTGTGCTTGTGGAGGTCTCTGGATCGTGTGCCTATTGTGTTGGTGGTCCACATTGAGGATTGAGATCGTAGTTGAAGATTTCTCTTTGGGTGTTGTTGTTCTTGCCAGTCTTGGCCGACCGGATGCTTTGTGCATATTGTAGATTATCTAAGAAGAGTTCTATGGAGCGTGGCGTGTTGATCGAGAAAGATTTGAGTCCCAGCATTGTTTGGCTGATAGTGTAATGGTTCGCATGTAGTATTTTAATTCTTGTGATTGTAATTACTTATAATGCCTATCTTGGAGAATGTTCCAGATAGATGATTGTAAGGCCAACTTTGATGTTCATTCCAAAGTTGATGTCATGTATAAATAAGTGTTATGAAGTCATGGAAATGTGTGGGTGTGAGCGAAGATGCAGAGGTAGCGAGGAAGTGTTCAGGGGCAGAGCAGAGGTGTTGTGAGCTTCAATGGAACTGAACTTTGGCATGGAGAAGATGTTGTTTCTCAATTCAACCTTTTGGTGTTAACCAAGTGAATGTTTCTGTAGGCAGTGAGCTCTAGGCAATGCGCCCAAAGGCAAGTACCTTCCCATTTTTATATTCTTTTAACAAAGAATAAATCTTGTGGGTTAACCCCCACCGTGTTTTTTCCCTTAACTAGGTTTCCATGTAAAAATCCTGGTGTTATGTATATTGACTATGTTTCTGCTCATGTGTTGTTGATTCATGCTTTCATGGTTATATCATTAATCTGTTAATAAGCGGTAAAGAAGATTAAATGTAGCAAAAGATAAAAGTTTTGTGACAACTGATTCACCCCCCCTCTCAGTTGTCTAACCTAATCTCAACAATTGGTATTAGAGTCAGTTCCTCTAAAAGAAGCTTGACTGCTTGAGGAGATCCAAGATGATGACATACAAGAAGGATAGTCTGAGATTCAATGGAACAAATTACTCTGTTTGGAAGAATCGCATGGAGTGTCATTTGCAATGCATGGGTGATCCTTATTGGTTGATAACTAAGAATGAGTATACTCCTCCAGAGAATGGTCCTACAACTCCAGATCAAATCAAAGAAGATGAATATAACATTCGGGCTAAGGAAGCATTATTGAGTGCCCTGACTGATACAAAAATGACAAATGTTTTGGAATTGAAAACTGCTCTTGAAATCTGGAAGAAGTTGGAAACTCTGTATGAAGGTGATGCCTATGTCAAATCTGCTAAGCTACAGAGCCTGAAGGGTAGATACAAAAGTTTGAGGATGAGTGAAGATGAAAACATCACTTCCTACATGCAGAAGGTGAATGAACTTGTGTATAGTATCAGGTGTGCTGGTGGAACACTAGAAGAATCAGAGATTGTTGGCAAAGTGCTTAGATCCTTGACTGCTTCATACAAGCACAGAGTTGCTGCTATTGAGGAGATCAGTACTATGATAGATGTTACAAGGGATCAGTTGGTTGGCAAGCTTTCAGCATTTGAAATGAGTGAGTTTGGTGACTCTCTTCCTAAATTAGAATCTGGATTTAAAGCCAATGTTTTTGGAAAGCAAAGATTTGATCCAGGTGAAAGCTCTTCAAGAAGACTAACCAGATTTGAGAAGGCAAGGAAGGAACTTGAAGAAGATGAATCTAAACTTGAAGAACTTGAAGCCCTTATTGCCAAAAGACTACCAAGAGGATCCGATAAGTATGAAGGAAAGTTGCCTTTCAAATGTTTTGCTTGCAATAAGGTTTGTCATTTTTCTTCAAGATGTCCAGAGAGGGTTTCAAAGCCAAACCCTAATAGACCTGGGTTTCAGAAGAAATGCTACTATGTCTAAGAAGTTGCTGATGAAGGGGTCATAGATGATGAATCTGATAAGGGAAGTACCTCTGGAAATGAATGGGTGTTCGTTGCTATCAAAGAAGAAGATCCGGTGCCTAATGAATCTGCTAGTTGTGTGAATGTGGAGAGTGCCTTGGCTGCTTAGGTTGAAGAAAAGGGTGATTGGGTGATTGACAGTGGATGTTCTCATCATATGACTGGTGATAAAAGTAAGTTTGGAAAGATATGAAGGTGGAATTGTGAAGTTTGGAGACAATTCAGCTGGTAGAATCTGTGGCAGAGGATCCATCTCTTTTGATGGTAAGAACAAAACTAATGATGTTTTGTATGTAGAAGGGTTGAAGCATAATCTTCTCAATGTTAGACAGTTGGTTGACAAAGGGTATGATCTTCGATTCAAGGATGGAAAATGTAGAATTATGGGAAGCTCCAGAACTGAGATTGCATCTGGTACACAAACTATAGGCAATATATTTCATTTAAGTGGTACTGTAAAAGTTGTCTAATTGCTCAGATTGATCAGAGTTGGTTATGGCATAGGAGAATGTGTCATGTGAACTTTGATAACATTGTCAAGATAAGTACTACTCAGGCTGTGAGAGATCTTCTAGAGCTTGTGAAACCTGCTAATAGCATGTGTAAAAAATGTCAATTGGGCAAACAAAGTAGAACTACATTCATTTAAGTAAAGAACAATTTTTAAGTGGATTGTTGGAACTTGTGCACATTGATTTGTGTGGTCCTACCAGAGTTAGGAGTTTGCAAGGAGAAAGATACTTTATGTTTCTGATTGATGATTACTCTCGGATGATATGGGTCACTTTCTTGAGAGAGAAATCAGAGGCTCTTGACAAATTCTAGGTGTTCAAGGCTAAGGTGGAAAATGAGATTGGTGTGAAAATGAAGTGTTTGAGATCTGACAGAGGTGGAGAGTTTACCTCCAGTGAGTTTAATGCATTTTGTGAAGAGCATGGAATAAGAAGACAATTATCTGTTCCTAGGACTCCTCAGTAGAATGGAGTTGTGGAAAGAAAGAACCGAACTATTCAAGAGGCTTCTAGAACCATGATGATGGAAGAAAATGTTCCACATGTCTATTAGAGAGAGGCTATGAGTACTGTTGTCTACACTCTTAACTGGGTGCAGATTAAAGGTAATACTGGTAAAACACCTTATGAACTATGGTTTGGTCAAACTTCTACTTTGAAATACTTCAAAATTTTCGGTAGTAAACGCTATATCAAGAGAGATGAAGATCTAGGCAAGTTTGATGCAAGATGTGATGAAAGAATATTTCTGGGTTACTCTAACCAAAGCAAGGCATACCAGTGCTTTAACAAGAGATTGAAAAGGATTGTTGAAAGTGCTAATGTCAAGGTTGATGAAAGCAAGGAGAGGCATTCCAAGTCTTGTGGATATGAATCAGATGATGAAAATGAAAGTCCAAATGAAGGAAATATTATGATTGCTCTGGAGAATCCAGTGACTTAAGAAGCTAGTACAAATGTTGAGGAACAAGTGCAAGAATCAGAAGTTCAAGAAAATACCAAAACTCCTAGGTAAGTAAGGTTAAATCATTCTAAAGATCAAATCATAGGAGATAAAAATAAAGGTGTTCAAACTAGAAGAAGAATTGCTGAAGAACAAGTGGAATATTCTTTGATTTCAAAGATTGAACCAAAATCAGTGAATGGAGCTTGTAATGATGAAAGTTGGGTAAAAGTAATGGAAAAAGAATTAATACAAATTGAAAAGAACCATACTTGGGATCTTGTTCCTAGACCTGAAAACAAAAATGTAACTGGAACTAAATGGGTTTTCCGGAATAAATTGAATGAAGATGGTGAAGTTGTGAGAAATAAAGCAAGATTGGTGTGCAAAGGATATTATCAGGTAGAGGGAATTGATTTTGAAGAAACTTTTGCTCTGGTGGCAAGAATTGAAGCAGTCAGATAATTTCTTGCCTTTGTTGTTTACAAAGATTTCAAAGTTTACCAGATGGATGTCAAGTCAGCATTCCTGAATGGAGAGTTGGAAGAAGAAGTGTACATTGGACAGATCAAGGAGATATGGTCTGCAAATTGAGGAAAGCATTGTATGGACTTAAACAAGCCCCAAGAGCCTGGTATGCAAGATCAGATAAGTATCCTCTAAAGTTAGGTTTTAGCAAAGGCACAGTTGACAGTAATCTTTATTTCAAAATTGATCATGAACACATCTTGATTGTTGAGGTATTTGTTGATGATATCATCTTTGGTGGAAATGAGAGCATGTGTAAAAAAATTGTTGATCAGATGCAAAGTGAATTTGAGATGTCTATGCTTGGTGAAATGAATTTCTTCTTGGGTCTGTAAATCATTCAGTCAGATAAGGGCATATTCATATCTCAATCTAAGTATGTGAAAGAGTTGTTGAAAAAGTTTGGAATGGAGGATTCAAAACCAGTAAGTACACCTATGATAACTAGATGCAAGTTGAGTAAAGATGATGACTTCCCTAAGGCAGATCAGAAAAGGTATAGATCAATGATTGGAGGACTACTTTATCTGACTCATACCAGACCTGATATTATGAATGCAGTTGGCCTTGTTGCTAGATTTCAAGCTGATCCTAGAGAATCTCATCTTGTAGCAGTCAAAAGAATTTTCATATATTTGAAGGGGACATGATTATGGCTTATGGTATTCTAAGGATGATGATTTCACTCTTCATGCATATACAGATGCTGATTGGGTAGGAGATGTGGATGACAGGAAGAGTACTAGTGGTGGTGCATTTTTCTTGGGAAAGAGATTAGTTTCTTGGTTGAGCAAAAAGAAGGAGGCAATATCTCTGTCTACTGTAGAGGCAGAGTATATAGTAGCAGCAAGTAATTATACTCAAGTTTTGTAGATGAAACAAATGTTGAAGGATATCAGAATTATGTTTGAAGAGTCTGTTACAACCTTCTATGATAATTCAAGTGCAATAAACATATCAAAGAATCCGGTCTTGCATTCAAAGACAAAGCACATATCCATCAAGTTTCACCTTTTGAGAGAGAAGGTAAATGAGAATGAAGCCAGATTGGAGTTCGTTCCTTCAAAGGATCAGATTGTGGATATCTTCACTAAGCCTCTACCCAAGGACACTTTTGAGTATCTCAGAGGGAAGCTAGGGGTTATTACCCCTCCTATTTAGAACTAAGGTGCACTAGTGTGCATCAGTCTGATGGAACTCACAATCATATCTTGTGATCTGGAATGGTGTTAAGGAGATGCTACTCAGGGGGAGTAGTCAATATGTTAATTCTAGAGTTCAATTTGGTTTTGTCTAAGAAACAAAAAGGGTGAGAGATGATTGCAAATATGTGCCCTTTTCCATTGATGTCAAAGGGGGAGAGAAGTCATGTGAAAAACTTGGAAGTAAGTAGTTGTTAGTGAAAGTAGGAGCATTGAAAAAAATGGTTGCAGGTGTGATAAGAGAAAGGGGGAGAAGTCATTGTCTTGGTGGTTGAATCAGTTTTTCACATCATATGTTGCCATCAATGACAAAGGGGGAGATTGTTGCAAATATGCGCATATGATGTGTTGTCATTGATGTCAACATATCTCTTTGTCAGAAATAGTGAAGACAGTGTAGTTCAGCAAAGTAAGATTGCTCCGCATTTCCAGTAAGACGAAGATCAAAGTCTGCAAACTAAAGGGTTGTGTAGAGGATTGTCTAAAGTTCCTCCAATTAAGATTTGAGAGGTCCGCATGGAGGATTGGTAAAGTTATGGCCATCTAAGTAGAACCAGGTTTTGCAGTTGTTCGAAGGTAATAGAGTGACAGAAACTTGGTCTAGATTGCTCTGCATTGGAATATTATGATATGTGGATCTAGAGGTATGTTTGGGATGTTGGTGTGTGTCCTCAACTCAAGTGGTTTGTGGTTTGGAGGTCCTCAAGCAATCTTTCTAGTGTGACAATCATGACAGTTAGTGTTCTTGAGTTCTCGTATGAAGATGCAATTGATTCTAGTGATTTGAGGTGGTGTGGTTGTTCTTGTTGATTTCATTGTGCTTGTGGAGGTCTCTGGATTGTGTGCCTATTGTTTTGGTGGTCCGCATTGAGGATTGAGATCGTAGTTAAAGATTTCTCTTTGGGTGTTGCTGTTCTTTCCAGTCTTGGCCGACCGGATGCTTTGTGCATATTGTAGATTATCTAAGAAGAGTTCTATGGAGCGTGGTGTGTTGATCGAGAAAGATTTGAGTCCCAGCATTGTTTGGCTGATAGTGTAATGGTTCGCATGTAGTATTTTAATTCTTGTGATTGTAATTACTTGTAATGCCTATCTTGGAGAATGTTCTAGATAGATGATTGTAAGGCCAACTTTGATGTTCATTCCAAAGTTGATGTCATGTATAAATAAGTGTTATGAAGTCGTGGAAATGTGTGGGTGTGAGCGAAGATGTGGAGGTAGCGAGGAAGTGTTCAGGGGTAGAGCAGAGGTGTTGTGAGCTTCAATGGAATTGAACTTTGGCATGGAGAAGATGTTGTTTCTCATTTCAACCTTTTGGTGTTAACCAAGTGAATGTTTCTATAGGCAGTGGGCCTGCTTTAAGTAGTGAGCTCTAGGTAGTGCACCCGACTGCAAGTGTCTTTCCATTTTTATATTCTTTTAATAGAGAATAAATCTTGTGGGTTAACCCCCACCTTGGTTTTTCCCTTAACCAGGTTTCCACGTAAAAATCCTGGTGTTATGTGTATTGACTATGTTTCTGCTCATGTGTTGTTGATTCATGATTTCATGGTTATATCATTAATCTGTTAATAAGTGTTAAAGAAGATTAAATGCAACAAAAGATAAAAATTTTGTGACAACGGATTCACCCCCCCCCTCTCAGTTGTCTTCCCTAATCTCAACACTAGGTAGGGGTGAATCAGACTAATTACTTTCTTCACGTGGACGAAAAGTGTTGCAGGTGATAGTAAAGTTGTGTTGTATTTGTTAAATGTTGAATTATTGAGTTTATGTACCTAGTGATGAAATTGAGGGTTTCTTTGTTTGTTTCAAATGTTTGATTTGAATGTTAAAAATGGTGTTTTCCTCATGATATGATCAAGGGCTTCATTTTTATGTTTTTTATTTTCAAATGTTTTGATGAGTTTCTAATGCAACTATTGTTGCATTAATGCAATCTTTTTAATTGATTTTTAAAGATGTGTTAATTACTATGAAAGGGAAATATGCATGCAAATTATGATGTGTTAATTACTATGAAAGGGAAATATGCATGCAAATTATGTGTATTGACTATGTTTCTGCTCATGTGTTGTTGATTCATGATTTCATGGTTATATCATTAATCTGTTAATAAGTGTTAAAGAAGATTAAATGCAACAAAAGATAAAAATTTTGTGACAACGGATTCACCCCCCCCTCTCAGTTGTCTTCCCTAATCTCAACACTAGGTAGGGGTGAATCAGACTAATTACTTTCTTCACGTGGACGAAAAGTGTTGCAGGTGATAGTAAAGTTGTGTTGTATTTGTTAAATGTTGAATTATTGAGTTTATGTACCTAGTGATGAAATTGAGGGTTTCTTTGTTTGTTTCAAATGTTTGATTTGAATGTTAAAAATGGTGTTTTCCTCATGATATGATCAAGGGCTTCATTTTTATGTTTTTTATTTTCAAATGTTTTGATGAGTTTCTAATGCAACTATTGTTGCATTAATGCAATCTTTTTAATTGATTTTTAAAGATGTGTTAATTACTATGAAAGGGAAATATGCATGCAAATTATATGGTTTTTCCTAATACAATTTATTTGTCCTGTCTTTTTGTGTTTTGATTTATATCTAAGCTATCAAAGAAAAATTGTAACTATTATAAGAAAACATGAAATAAATTTAATCTAGAAAACAATTGAATCTAAACTACCAAGAGAAAGATAAACATTGATTTATTTCCTCAAGGGAAAGATTGTAAGCTAATTACTACAAAATAAATATACAACCTTTAAAAATCAGGCACCAATGCAATGCTTAAATTTCCTCAAAGATCCTTTCGAAACCATCTTCTTCTCTCCATTAGTAGGGTATGGACAAAGATATGATGAATTGGATTGATCTTAGAAGTAGTAGCAAAATTGAGAAGAAAAAGGCACACGTGGTCCTTATGCAAGCATAAAAAGCTAGTGGCAATGTTATGCATAAACTTAGAGAAAACAAGAATGCACGAAACCTGCTAAATGGAAAGCTTTAAAGATTTACAAAACTAAAACTAAAATTAAAATAAAATAAGAGGCTCTAGATGTCCTATGAGAGAAGATTGTTTACTTGCTTCTGGATGAATGAATGAATGTGTTGATTGTGTAAAATAATGGAGAATGAAGGGGTATTTATAGGTAGAAATGAGAGGAAAAGGATGAAGAGATAAAATCACCAGGATGAGTTAATTGAAGATGGAATGGAAATATTTCTAAGAATAGATGATAAGATAAGAGGGAAACAAGAAGACTGTAGAAAACTAAAGAAAACAAAAAGATAATAAGAAGTTAATTAGGAAACAATCTTGAGGAGATTGGGATTGAACATGAGTTTGGATTGGAAAGAAATTGAGAGGAGGGTTAGTTATCATGGAAAAATATGAGGAAATTGGGCTAAAAATAAAGAAGAAAAGATGGAATTGAAAGTCTTCACACATCCAAAAATGACAGGGTCACCCATTTCATAAAGTGGGTTGCCCCTTTTAATTACCAAGGCTAGTCACTTGGGTGATCCTACAACTCAAGGATAGGTTGTTCAAGTGACCCTATTGTTAGTGTGAACAAGGGTGTTTTCCTATCCGATTTAGCCCTTTGTAGTGTGAACATGATACTTTATCTAACTAGTTCTTAGTTAGGACCTATTCACACATGTTCACATGTTAAGTTGACTTAGGTAGTTGTCACTTTTAATATTTGTGTCATCTAGAAGTCTTATTCTCTAGTTGTCATTTAATATTTGTGGCACTAGTTGTCTCATGTCATTGCATTAAGACACATGTCATGCATTTAATAGTGGTGTCTAAGTGCATTCAATAATGTACATCTAGGTGCATTTAATATTTTTGCACAAGTTGTCTCAAGTCATAAGATTAAGACGCATGTCACAATCTTACCTTGAGCCTATCTCTCATCCTTTCCTATATAAGCAAGGTATAGATCATTGTACATTTCATATCATATCATAATGCAAGTGTGTAATTCATTGTTGCACCAATTCAACATCATTCTCTTGCAACTCTCTTGTGGAAGATATTTTGTTTTGCATATGTTCCTAGGTTCGTGATTCCATTGGAGACTCTTACATGGTATTAGAGCTCTAGATCTATGAAGCATCTTGAAATTGAGGGTGATCCAAACTTGAGTTTTTTCTAGAGGTATTTCTGGTCGAAAAGGACAATGCTAATACGTCCCGAAGGATAAAGAAGTGAAGAAAAACATATAATACTTAATATTTTGGCTCTAGAAAATTTTTTGACCATTTTTGCAAGGGTTTGAAAGAGGTCACCATCAAATCCATACTGTCTTACAGGTTTGTACTACCTGCGTCAAATCTGTATGGATCTAAGGTTTGACTATTTTTTCAAATAAAAAATTTTGCATTTGGAAAAGAATAATTTTCTATAATGTTGAATTTTGTTTGTACTATAGAAATAAATTTCCTTTTGTAAAAATTTGATTGTAAAAACAAAGGAAAAATAAAAATATAAAAAGGGTACGCAGACCTACGTAGGGCGTACGACCCTGACATAGGCTTGCACCTCCTTTAAGACGTCATATCCTTTTGTAAGAGGACTGCGGACCTCATCAAGGTCGCAACCTCTTTCAAAGAGGTATGTGGACCTCTACTGGTTCGCGCCCCTTTAAGGGGTCATAACCCCTTGAAAGTGGTTGGGGTGTGGTCTTCGGTCCCCCAACCCACTTTTTTTTTTTTCCTCTGCAATATTTAATTCACCCTTTAAGTGCTTTAAATAATTTTTGTAATCTGCCCTCCTCCAATTTAGCAAAGATTTAGCATTTTTCGTCAAATATGGTCCAGATTTGGCAGATACTCTAAACTAGCAGACATATATCTCTGTCTAGCAGTCTTCTATATTTGGCAGTGGGCTAATTTATCTACAAGGATTCCAATTTGGAGGTTCACTACATTTGGCAGTATAAATCTTGCCTTTTCTCCCCCCTTCATTGTTGGTAGGCAGATTTCAAAAGCTTGTATCTTGCTCATATTGACTCCTTTTTATGAGCAATTTTTTTATTTTGCTAATTTTTTGTGTTCTATGTGGTGGTGCAATTAGATTTTGGTTTTGGTTCTTGGATTTTTGAGAATTTGTAGATTATCATAGGTGATGCTAGACACAGTTTTCATTTTGGGAACTTTGAAGCCTCATAACTTTTGCATACGACCTCAGATCGAGATGATTCTTTTTTTGAAAGTGAATGCTTTTTTGAGTACTTTGTAGTAGAGTTTTTTTCCACACTTGGATTGATTATTGGATTGTACTTTGAGCATAAACGAGCATTTTATTAAGAATTTATAAAGCATTGAGATCAAGTCCACTAAGTGTTTCTTGCTAGTGGCAATTGTAATCACACTAAATATAAAGTGTCATAATCATATTTTATTGGGGGATTCTTTGATTGAGTAAAAAGGGGGGTATCTTGTGTGCTCTCTGAGTTACAAGGGAATCTTTTATGGGGTTATTGTAATCATGAGCTGAGATAAATTTTCATTTTTGGGGGGTTCATCATGGATTTCCATCCTTCTATTGTTAAATTTGTAAGGAAAGCACATGTGTGGAATACAGCTTCCCTAATGTCAATTCAAAGGGGTTAATGCAAACAGGTAACATTTAATTCAAATACAAATATGAACACACCAGAAAAACATAGAATAAACATACAAGATAACAGAGAACAACACCAGATGTACGTGGGAAAACCCTTTCGGGTAAAAAACCCACCACCACAAGAGAGACAATCTTTATTTACAGTAAGCTTAGAAAGATTACAATAAAGATCCCAACCTTCTCGCTCAGGTATCGATTCTCAAATCATACACACAGTTCACTTCCTCTGTACATCTACATAATGAACAATTTGATCGAATCTTTTCATCAATCAGACAATCTCACCAAATCTGTATATATATTATAGTCTTCAAGAGCAAAACCATTTTTAACTTCTGCCCTAACTATTCGTTTTAACTGACCCAGCATCGCTATCTTCCAACCGTCAAAACTGTTCGTATTCATGTGAGATCTTTAGTCCCACATTCACTAGTTCGAGTTGGATATCCAAGTTTATCTACCTGAACACACTGTAAGACTATCGTCGGTAATTTTGTTGCCGATGACACCAGTCTAAGCCTCATCAGAATAGCCCAAGCCATCGGAGACCACTCCACCATTCACACCAATGATTCCTTGTCCCACCGATGCCCAAGCCTTCATCCTTCATCAGAGTAACTAATGCACATCAGAGTAACTACCACAGGCTCAGCCGATGGCCAACCTTATGCTGATAGACATATCACATCGGTATGACACATATCGATTGGAGAAGCTAGAGCATGTCAACCCGATAGAGCATGCCAACTTGATAGCTTTCCCTTCATCAGTGTAACCTTGCAGATCGCCCAAAGACTCCTCACTCCTGCCGACACAGAAAGTCTACCCGATAGACAAACCACCATTGGTGAGAGCAAAGTGATCAGTGTAGCATTAACAAAGTCTACTGATGCTCCAGTGTGGCTGATGACCAAACAACTATTAGAGAGACATTATCCATCGGTAGAACAAGTCAAGAGTTTGCCGACAGTTCAAGTCTTGCCAATGAACAACGAATGATGAACATGTACTTGCTATGAACAAAACCAATGAATAAATAAGGTTCCAAGAAGTAACTTGAGACTTTAGGTCTCTTCAATCTCCCACTTGTCAAAGAGATTACTGCTACATCTTAATCCTAATTTGATTACTGAGAATTATGGGCCCGAAGACCCATTTCATCTTAACACCATTTGAACTTGGCCGTGCTCACTGGTTTAGTTAAGGCATCTACAACATTTTCCAAAGTATCAACCTTTTCCAGCTTTACCTTTTTGTCTTCCACCATATCACGAACAAAGTGATATTGGACATCAATATGTTTTGTCCTAGCATGAAAAGTAGGATTTTTCGCCAAACAGATAGCACTTTTACTGTCACAATGAATTTGTATATGCCCTGCATCAAAACCAACATCAGAACACAACCTCTTCAACCAAATGGCTTCTTGGCATGCATGAGTAGCTGCCATGTACTCTACCTCTATTGTGGACAAAGCAACTACAGCCTACCTCTTGCTCATCCAACTGATAGCACCACCATTTAACGTGAATACATATCCACTGGTGGATCTTCTACTGTCAATATCCCCTGTCCAGTTAGAATCAACATATCCTTGAATGCTGATAGATTTCTAAGATCCAACTGAGTTTCCATGATAGCAAATAGCATAATCAGAAGTTCCCTTCAAATACCTCATGACTCTCTTCATAGCATCCCAATGTGATTTGCCTAGATTTTCCATAAATCAGCTCAAAACTCCCACTGCCTGGGCAATGTCTGGTCTGGTACAGACCGTTGCGTACATTAAACTACCAACAACACTTGCATAAGTCACTTTTTTCATGTCGTCAATTTCATTCAAAGATTCTGGACAATATTCAACAGATAGTTTCGTTCCTTGTAAAACTGGAACAACTAACTGTTTGTAATCAGACATATTAAATTTATTAAGAACATTGTTAATATACTTGCTCTGGCTGAGCCAAAGCTTCCTATTAGATCTGTCCCTTTTGATTTCCATTCCAGAATGTACTTCGCTGCCCCCAGATTCTTCATTTCAAATTTCAAGGACAACTGAGATTTTAAATCTGAGATCATCCCCTTACCATTGCCAATGAATAACATGTCATCCACATACAGTGCAATTATAAGAATCCAATCACCAACAGTTTTATAATAGACACAATGATTAGATTTAGATCTCACATATCCCAAAGATAAAACATACGTATTGAATTTCTGGTACCACATTCTGGGAGGTTACTTCAAGCCATAAAGAGACTTTTTAAGTTTACATACCAGATGTTCTTTACCTTTTACTACAAAATGCTCTGGCTGGGACATATAAATTTCTTCTTTAAGGTCCCCATAAAGAAATGTTGTCGTCACATCCATCTACTCAATTTCAAAGTCATATGTTGTTGCAAGTGATAACAAAAATCTAATGGATGTCAGCTTAGCTACAAGAGAAAAGATTTCTCCATAATCTATACCTTCCTTTTGAGAATACCTCTCAGCAACCAATCTTGCCTTGTACTTTTCAATACTACCATCTGGACCATATTTCTTTTTAAATACCCACTTACAGCCCACAGGTTTTCTACCTTCATGCAAGGGCACTAGATCCCAGGTTCCATTTTTGTCCAACAATGACATTTCATTATCCATGGCTTCCAACCAAGAATCTGAATCAGGTAAATTAATAGCTTCTTTCACAGTCCTAGGTTCATCAGTATCAGTAAGCAAAGCATAGGCACAACTTGAATCAAGTACTGAAAATCCATACCTATCTGGTTGTCTTCTTTCACGTGTAGACCGCCTCAATGGCTGAGGTGCAGGTTTAGGTTCTTGCTCTGGATCTGAATCTTCGGAGCTACTCGAACTCACTTCTGAATCATCTACACTTGGTGCTTGTTGTTCCTCTTTTACAGGGGTCAGAGGAATATTAACAACACTCTTTTCTCTCTTTTCTTTTGTCTTCTCCTGCTGAGGATCAATAACTAGAGGTTTTAGCTCTCTGAAAATTACATTCTTTCTGTAAATTACTTTTTCAGTTTCAGGATTCCAAAGCTTGTACCCTTTAACACTGATTCCATAGCCAATAAAGATACATTTGACTACCTTGTAATCTAGCTTAGATCTTTTTACCTTAGGAATATGAGCATATGCCTCACAGCCAAAGACACGAAGATGTCTTAGAGAGGGCATCTTTCCAGACCATGCTTCCATAGGTGTCTTATCAACCAATCTCGAAGTAGGAGAATGATTAAGAAAGTAACAGTTGTAGCAACTGCCTCATCCCAGAACCTTTGTTCAAGACCAGCATAACTTGACATACTTCTTACTTTCTCCATCAATGATTGATTCAACCTTTCAACAACTCCATTTTGTTGTGGAGTATAAGGTGTAGTCTTATGCCTTTTTATTTCATGATCAAGACAAAATTTATCAAAATTTGCATTGCAATATTCACCACCGTTATCTGTTCTCAAACATTTTATTTTTCTACCAGTCTAATTTTCCACAAGATTTTTAAAATCTTTAAACCGACTGAACACTTCTGATTTATTTTTCAAAAAATATATAAATGCCCTCCTTGAATAATCATCAATAAACGATATGTAGTATCTTGATTTAGACAGAGAAGGAACATCAATTGGACCAAAAACATCAGAATGTACATAGTCTAGAACACCAGAAGATTTATGAGAACTAGAGTAAAAAGAAACACAGTTCTGTTTTCCATATATGCAATGTTCCCAGAAATTGAACTCCAGATTACAATCAATCAACCCATCTACCAGGTTTTTGTTTTTCAAAGTTTTTAAACCTTTTTCACCTATGTGACCAAGTCTATGATGCCAGAGCATTATTTTCTCTACAGGAAGTTTAACTTCCATAGAGTTTGTATCATGTGTTACAATAGTAGCTTTTTCAGATTTTACAGAGACATTATTACAGCACACTGGTTTAGCATCTAACCTATACAAAGTTCCATTGCGTTCACCCTTTGCCAGTACAATAGAACCTCTAGTCATCTTACAGCCACCATTCACAAAAGTAACTTGCACTCCAACATCATTAATCTTACTAACAGAAAATAAATTTCGAGCTAGACCTGGTATGTGTAATACTCCATTCATTCCCTTTATTCTGCCATCCAGGAACTGGATTCTGACTCTTCCTTGGCCAAAAATTTCCAGTGTCGAATCACTTGCCAGGAACACCTTCCCACCAGCATACGGTTCATACTTAGTGAACCATTCTTTATGAGATGTCATATGAAAAGATGCTCCTGAATCCACCAACCATACATCTTCAGATGCAGGCGTTGCCAAGGCAACAATGAAGGCATTAGCATCACTCTGAGAAGAATCAGTGTTAGAGAAGTTCTTCTTCTTCTTCTTTTTCTCCTTTTTGTAGTCTTTTCTGATGTGTCCTTTCTGCCCACAATTCTAGCACTTCACCTTGGACTTTTTGCTAGGAGATTTTGATCTCCCCTCTAATTTGGACTTAGACTTCTTGTCCTTCTTCTTGTCATTCCTTTGACCTACTTCGAATGGACAAAGCCTCTTTGGCCATCTCAGAAGATTTCCTCGGCATCTCTTCAGATAACAGTGAGGCAAAAACTTCTTCAATTTTAAACGTGGTTGTTGTACTTCCAATAGCCATCACAAGATGATCCCATGAGTTAGGTAAGGAACACAACAAAAGCATACAGTAGTCCTCCTCTTCTATTTTTACACCTACAAAAGTCAACTGTGCAACAATCATATTAAATGAGTTCAGATGGTCTGCTACAAATGCTCCTTCATCCATCTTTAGAGAGTACAACTTCTTTCTGAGGAAAGTTTATTCACCAAGGACTTGCCTTGATAAATATCTCCCAACTTCTTCCACAAAGCGTTTGTAGTCTTCTCCTCATGGACGTTCAAGAGAATAGAATCCGCTAAACTTAATCTTATCAGTCCTCTGGCTTTCCTATCTGCTAGGTCTTAGTCTTCTTGCTTCATGCCTGAAGGTTTAGTCCCAAACATAGCAACCCAAAGATCTCTGTCAACCAACACATCTTCAACCTTAAGCTTCCACAACTCAAAGTTTGTGCCATTGAACTTTTCAATGTCTATTTTTCCTGATGTACTTGCCATCTTATTTAACAAAATAGACCTCTATAGAACTCCCACTCACAGAACTGACAAAAAAAACCCAACCTACCAACAAGGATAACACAATTGGCCAGGCTCTGATACCACTTGTAAGGAAAGCGCAGGGGAAGAATACAGCTTCCCTAATGTCAATTCAAAGGGGATAATGCAAACAGGTAACATTTAATTCAAATACAAAGATGAACACACTAGAAAAATATAGAATATACATACAAGATAATAGAGAACAACACCAGATGTACGTGGGAAAACCCTTTCGGGTAAAAAACCCACCACCAAAAGAGAGACAATCTTTATTTACAATAAGCTTAGAAAGATTACAATAAAGATCCCAGCCTTCTTTCTCAGGTATCGATTCTCAAATCATACACACAGTTCACTTCCTCTGTACATCTACAGAATGAACAATTTGATCAAATCTTTTCATCAATCAGACGATCTCACCAAATCTATATATATATATATTATAGTCTTCAAGAGCAAAACTATTTTTAACTTTTGCCCTAACTGTTCGTTTCAACTGACCCAGCATCGCTCTCTTCCAACCGTCGCAACTGTTCGTATTCATGTGAGACCTTTTGTCCCACATTCACCAGTTCGAGTTGGATATCTAGGTTTATATACCCGAACACACTGTAAGACTATCGTCGACAATTTTGTTGCTGACGATGCCAGTCTAAGCCTCATCAGAATAGCCCAAGCCATCGGAGACCACTCCACCATTCACATCGATGATTCCTTGTCCCATTGATGCCCAAGCCTTCATCCTTCATTGGAGTAACTAATGCACATCGGAGTAACTACCATAGGCTCAGCCGATGGCCAACCTTATGCCGATAGACATATCACATCGGTATGACACATATCGATCGGAGAAGCTAGAGCATGTCAACCCGATAGCTTGCCCTTCATCGGTGTAACCTTGCAGATCGCCCAAAGACTCCTCACTCCTGCCGACACAGAAAGTCTACCTGATAGACAAACCACCATCGGTGAGAGCAAAGCAATCGGTGTAGCATTAACAAAGTTTGTCGATGCTCCATTGTGGCCGATGACCAAGCAACTATCGGAGAGACACTATCCATCAGTAGAACAAGTCAAGAGTTCACCAATAGTTCAAGTCTTGCCGATGAACGATGAATGATGAACATGTACTTGCTTTGAACAAAACCAACGAATGAATGAGGTTCCAAGCAGTAACTTGAGACATTAGGTCTCTTCAAAATTAACCTCATAGAACTATTTGTCCTAGAAACAAGGGATAAAGAATCACTGTCTTGAACAAGATCTATTGCCCTATCTCCTTGGATTCGTTCTTGAGCCCAATGACTATGAACAAAAGAATGCATGGTTTAACAATAATGACATGGTCTATGGACTAATATGTATTACTATTTCTGAGGATATTCTACATCACATAGAGCACACTATGTACCCTTTCACTACTTGGACCATCATCCAACAGTTGTATGGAGACTTTGGATCACTAGTAGAATTTTGGCAAATAAATGACTAAGTGACTAATACTTTTAGTCACAACAACTAAAAATGACTAAATTCTACTAATTTTTTTCAACTCATCTATAAATGAGTAAATAAACATTTGACTAATTTGGTTGTTGACTAAAAAAATATTTGGTCATAGAAATAAAATGACTAAATAGCTAGTCACCCAAATACAAATTAGTTAAAATTTTAAAAAGAACTTTTCAGGAAATTATTGGCAGGATGTATTGTCGTGATTCACTATTCACGTTCATTCCAACATTTTTCACTATTTGCATTGCCATCATACTCTATTTTGTATCTTCCTTTTGTTTGCACTCAAATCTCCAACGCCTTAGTGAATATCACCATCACCATCACACTCTTCACTTGCAGGCACTCTAACATGCTCTTCATGCTTGGAATATCTCTAACCCTTCAGTGTTGCTTGTGGTGGACTCGCCAAAAAACAGAAGGTTGGGAATGTAGAGATGAAAGTACTTTCCCAGAGCTACTTCGCACTGAGGCATTTTGAGTTATAGCAGCTACTTGCATGGGCGATAAAGAGGAGAGGACCTGGAGACTTCTAAAAAGGTGGGCAAGGAATTCAGAGTTTGTTGCAACGAATTTGAAGTCGGCGAGGCCCTTTGCAGTGAAGTCAGATTTGGGGACACCCTCTGCAGAGAATTTAGAGGTAATTCGAAAGCCTCATTACATTTATAAACACAAAATCTATAGCTTTGTGATTGGCAACTTATAATAGTTATAATCTACTGCTCTTAATAATCTTCTTTTACAATCTTGCCACTATTCTACTTCATAATGTGTTCTAGCTAAATATAATAAAATTTGGGTGTCAGTGCCAAAATAGAATTTCCTCAAACAATTTTGATACATTTTCATTGCAAGCACAAACTGTCCTTGTGCAAAGTAAACATGTGCGAGATTTACCCACACATCAAGCATCTGAACAAAGATGTTTCCTGCTGCAGCTTCTTGTACATGTGTAAAAATTTCCTTTGCAATATCAAATTGACCCCTTTTAGCTAGCACAATGGCTACACCATTTGCAGCATAAACATTTCCTAGTCTCTGTGCCAACACTTTACAATATAGTTCTCTAGCCTTCTCAAGATGTTGTACCTCCACCTTTGGATCCCTCCTCTCATTGCAAAAAGCTACAAAATAATTCCAATTTCCAAGTGAAATGTTAAGATAAGAATTTTTTGCATCTGATTCACTTTGTGCAACTTTAATTGTTTCTTTTGCTTTAAGCCAATCATCTATTTTTAGTTCCATTTTTCCAAGCATAGATAAAGCATTTGATGAGTTTTTATCCACCTTAAGTGCATCCCCAATCAATTCTAGGCTTAGTTGGATCTCATTCTGAGCTTGAGCCATGGCTGCAAGACATAGATATGCATCAACATAATCAGAAAACTTGAATAGTATTAGCCTGTATAAAAGATTTTCTTTTTCAGTATCATGTAGTTGTTCAAACAACCTAGCAAGATTAAATAGTGTTGTGACTTTATCCCATGATAGCTCAAGTGAAACACCACCTTCTTCTAGTCGATGTAAGAATTTCATATCCTTAAAGAGCATAGGAAAAACTGCAGAATTGGAACTGGGGCTTTTATTTATGTATTCAACCCAAGTGCCATTTCCTAATGCCTCCATAAAATTTTGTTGAGCCAACTCTAGTTCATCATGCTCAAAATGAAGAACCCCAATGTTGTTTAACAATTGAATGGGTTCTTCTTCTCTGCTCTTCTTCAAAAGAGACTTTGTTGTCTTAAGAGAATCTAAGGCTACATTGGGGTCTGATGATATCAATAACTCACCCATCATGATAAATGCATGGGCATCACGTGGATCTATATGAGTTGCCTTTCTTAAAATTTTGAAAGCCTTCTCTGCCTGCCCTTGCTGAGCATATATATGGCCTACAACTTTTAAGCTCTCACAGTTCTCAGGGTGGACCTCCAGAACCTTTTCAAAATTTGAGAGAGAACTCTTAAGATCTCTTAGCTTCAATTGAACCTGTCTACAAAATCATGTGGCCTCTAGCTTTCCTTGACAAATTCCATGTAGTAGTGGCCAGTGGTGTCATAATCACCTTTACTATGATAAGATCGTGCAAGATTATAATATGAATGAGATTTCATGAGAGGGTGGTCAATTGAAACAAGAGATATCTCAGTCAACTTTTCCACAAGAAAATGCTGCCCTGTGAAGAAAAAATGGTTTGCTAAATGATTCAATACCATTGCACAGTACGGGTATAAATCAAAGGCTCTACGCATCTTTTCCATTCCTTCATGAACACTACCTTTTTCACTAACTGTGAGAATCCTACAAGTAAAAAATACACAAAACTGACCACAGAGATTTATGTAGAGGTAGAACATGATGCAGAGGAAGGACTCACACACAATAACCTTGACACATCCCAAACAAAGTTTCAATACACTTGATGTAAATCTGCACCCTTGTTCATTCTTGACAATTTGCTCCTAAGCCTAAAACATGGAAACAACACCCTAGTGACACTCAATCATTGAAGACAACATGGAATATGGGCAAATTGGTTTATTGAAACCTATTACAACATCTTCTAGGGGTTTCCAAATGTACATAACCTAACCAAGTGATTAACACAATGATTTATACAATTTAGGTCTTGCTGCCACTAGGTGCATTCAAGGTGATGACTCCAAATGAAGGTAAGAACACTTGTCATATGAATTCCCATGCTTGTGTAGGCCCTAACAATATGCCACTATGATTCTTCACCCCTCCATTGACATACAGTGCATAGATTATTCAAAGCAACAAAGAACCTAGGGTTTTAGGACTATCTCACAGCAAATCTACACACACAATCAATCATATCTTCTTCACATGTGCCAGTCATGAGTTGTCCTCTTGTAGGGATGTGGATAGGCATGGGACAGAGCTTTCAACCAATTTTCAAGATTTTTGGATGGTGGAAACTCTACCCATGATCAAATTTTGCTCCCTGGAAACCCTAGGTAGGGCTTAGACTTGCACTCACCAAAAATGCAATATCTCGCACAAAACTTGATGAAATTCTACCAAACCAAATGAATTTGAAAGCTAGATTTTTGTTTCTATGTGTAGAACATTACAAATAGATCAACGTCGAAGGTTTACTATGGATCAATAACATGCATTTGATGAGAGAGTAGCCAATGAGAGGGACATGGACAAATATCCATGTCCATGTAAAGACTGTCATGGTGGAAAGGTGAGAAAAAGAAACATGATTCTTCGACATATGATAAGATATGGGCATAGTGGTATAAGCCCTTGGGATTACAATTATTATGAAGATATGATAGAATTGCAGAGTGTGAGAGATGAAGAGGCAACAAACATAGATGAAGTGGTACCAAACATAGATGAAGAGGCATCAATGTTAGACGAAGGGTTTGAATTTGATAGAATGATGAATGAGGGTCTAGACAATGATTGGACCAAGTCGATGGAGGATGCTTTAAAGCCTGTGTATGCTAATTGCAAGTTAAGTCATTTGACAACAATCCTTCAAATTCTTAACTTGCAAGTGGTGCATGGTTGGACAAATGAGAGTGTAGATCAGTTATTGGCATTATTAAGTTTGTTGTTACCACCTAACTCCATATTGCCAACAAAATGAAGTCAATGTAAAAAGCAAATCACTAAGCTAGGATTAGGGTATGAAAACATCCACACATGTGTCAATGGTTGCATATTATTTCACAATAATCTTGCAAGTGAGAGTGAATGTTCAAAATGTCATGAAGTGAGGTATAAACAAGGGTTGAAATTAGTTGTGGTTCCTAGAAAGGTTCTTCGCCACTTTCCAATAATCCCATGATTACTCCAAATGTATAGGTGCAAAGACATTGCTGAACTTATGCAATGGCATGCCCAAAATAAGAGCACTGATGGAAAACAACGACATGTGCCTGATTGTAAGACGTGGATGGAATTTGATAACAGATGGCCTGATTTTTCTCAAGATCCTCGTAATATAAGGTTTGGTTTGGCTCTAGATGGGGTGAACCCATTCTCAGATCAAAGTACTAAATGCTCAACTTGGCCAGTGTTTTTAATAAATTATAACTTGCCTCCATGGTTAGCAACTAAACCATTTTTCTTAATGCTATCATTGATTATACCAAGAAAGAAAAGTGTGACTTCAGATACAATCGATGCTTATCTAAAGCTATTATATGATGAGCTAATGGAATTGTGGAAAGGAATTGAAGCAATTCAATCTTTAAGGGATGGCCATTCAATCAAATTCACTTTGAGAGCTTCCTTATTGTTTACGATTTATTATCTTCCTACATATGGCACATTGTCTGGTCTCAGTGTTCATGGATACCATGGATGTCCTGCTTGCAACTTTAAGGATTTTGTGAGGCACTCAAGAATTTTGTGTTAAGTGTATTTATTGTGTACATTGTGCTTACCTTAAAATGGATCATCCATATCGTCGACAAAAATGCATTTCAATGGTCAAGAAAAGAATCGTGAAGCACCATTACTAATAACAAGTGATTACATTGTTGAGAATGGACAAAAAAGAATGTCATTTATTGAAAATGATGGGATTCCTGGTAGTAGATATCATCCATGTAGTGAAAGAGGTGTAAAACAGTTGTGCATATTCTATAAGTTGCCATACTTTAAGGATATAGCCATTAGGCATACTGTTGACTTTATGCATATTGAGAAAAATATAGCCTATGCTATTATAGAAAATCTTTTTGGTGTTTTTGATACTATTTCATCACGTGAAGGCTTTCGACAACTAAAGATTCATCGAAATCTTTGGATTGAAAAATGTACTAATGAAAAATATTGAAAACCTTGTGCTCCTTATGTCTGGACAAAGGAACAACATGTACAATTCTTACAGTTGTTGTCTCAAACTCGCTTTCCCACTGGATATGTAAGTAGTAGTATTAGAAGACAAACTGACATTAATGGCTTTAGAGGCCTCAAGACCCATGACTATATTGTCATAATCAAGAATATTTTACCTATTGTGGTAAATATATCAAGTTTGGAAAAGGGGCCAAGATTGACAGTTATAAGGTTGGGCCTAATATTAAAGAGAATGAGTTTACATGTATTAGATCCTTCAAACTTTGATAGTTTGAGGGAGGAGGTTGTTGAAGTCCCTTGTCTATTGGAACAACAATTTCCACCAACAATATTTAACATTTCTATGCATCTTTTGATACATCTAGAATATGAACTAGAGCATTGTGGCCAAGTAAGAATGAAATGGATGTATCCTATAGAATGATATATGAAGGTTTTGAAAAAAATTATTCGTACTAGGGAAAAATTGGAAGGTAGCATGTCTGAGGGATATTCAATGCAAGAGGACATGAGATTTTGTATAGAATATATGAAGGATTTTAAAAATATCAATCAACGTGTATGGGATGAAGACGAAGATGAAAGAGTTGTGTTGATGGTGGTTTTAGCACACAACAACGCAGGGGTGATTACTGGTTTCACACCTCTCTTGAAAAGTATCCTACCCTAGGTAAGACTACTCCAAGGTTTCTACAGCTAGGTCTTAGCTTGCATGGAATGACTTAGTGGTATATCTAACTATTCCTACAAGGGGTCTTACATGAAATGTAAGGTTTATAGCATATGATAGCAGTGTATGCAGAAAACCTATGATACTTTTAGCAGATTTGTAATGTAGATGCTTCTTATAACCTAACCTAACAAACTTGATTAAATAAAATGCAAAAGGAAAAGGAGAGAGAGAAGGGATAAGAGATCCTAAGTGACAGTCACAATTGGGTAAAATGTTGCAGATAGACAAATACTTTCAATAAACCATTCCCTGTTTCACCACGACAGGAAACCCACAATGTTGCAAGAAATGATGCAATCTTCAAAGGATCCTTATGATTTTCAAATTGCATTCACTCATTAAACACCCAGACAATGGCACATCATAACTAGTGGAATGCAACCAAACTATATTCAATGCTAGGGCCCAGGTTAACTATACACAACAACTTACTATCAACAAGCACTAATAGTATGGACCAAAGCATTCATCAGATATCTTAACATTTACCCATTATTGCAAAAGCACAACTAATTAAATTCAGATTGATATGAACCATGAAAACCAAAGGGGACAACACAAGAACACAAATTCCCAGCAACCTACAAAACTTGCTTTGTATTGATCACAACTTGGCAGAGTCTCAGCAATCCAATATCTAATCTTACTTACAAATGAGAGAAAAGGATGGCCCTTTTATAGACAAGGCACCATACCGAATTTTGAATGGATGGTGGAGATTAACTCAACACCAACGGTCTAGATTACATGGCATTTAATGAGATACATCAGTTAGTTACATTTTTAGATTTGGATTTTTCATTTAGGAAAAAGACAAAATACAACTTGCAAATACATTGAATCTGGACAAAATATGTACCTATTTGGCTGTATATGATAAAAAGTCAATTTTCAAGGCCTAATAAAGCTAAAATAGAGTCACATGACACTTGAAAACTTGAGCTGATGTGGATTCACAGGATTCCAAGTGTTGACTAGATCAAAATGAGTATTTTGATGAAGGTATATGCAACTAGATGCTTGCTGGACTGATTCTTGATGACTGGACTATTGGGACAGCTATGAACAAGTGTGAACATGTCTTGGACATTGGACTGGATCTGCAAGAACTACCATGAAAGAAGCATGATCTTCAATCTCTTCTATCTCTTGAGACTCATCTTTATCATGTTGGACATTATACTGATCTTCTCTTATAGGTGTAGTAGGAATTTGGTTGATAGAATGTCGATTCTGCATTTCTGGGTCAACAAGGTACCTCTGTGTGTTCATCCTTCCAAGACGGATCCATTTAGCTCCAACAAGCTCCTTTGTGCTCTTAGACTTACAATCAATAAGAAAAACCATCAATTTCATCATAAACAAGTCATTTTCCATCAATTTGGATCAAAACATGTCCATTTGCAGTCATGGACCAGTAAAAAATAGCCCATTGTCAATGTCACTTTCTCTATGAACAACCTCTTAAATCCAGTGATTTTCACATGATGTTTTACATTTTTTACCATTTTCAAGTACCCATTTGGCCAATATATTGATCTAGGAAGTTTTTGCAGTCATAGGATCCATTTAGAAACTTTTATTTCATGTTTTTCTAGCCTTTTCTGTAAAAAGCATGATTTTTGGGGGTCACCGACCTTTTATGTGCAGTGGCATTAATTGTCATAATATGTGCCAAAAATCCACACAAACTTGGTAAAATGTTTATCATGATATGACAAATAGATATGCAATTCAAATCTATCAAGAAAATCCAATTTGCTCCTTGAAAAACTCAATTTTAGGGCCAAAATACCAAAAAGTGTTGATTTTGGGGGTCACTGACTTAGTGCTGATTTTGCTTCCAACTGACCTAGCGGGGATTTTGACTTCATCTGACCTTAGCGTGGATTTTGACTTCATCTGACCTTAGAGTGGATTTTGGGTTCATTCGACTTTAGCACGGATTTTGGGTTAGACTGACTAAAATGATGCTTCATGAGGTCAGTCAGTTCCATTTATAGCATAGGTCCATTGGGTTTGTTTTTACCGCAAAGTTTGTTGGCAAGAGTTTTCAAAGTGACCGACCTAGCAGGATTTTTATGACCAACTGACCAAAGGCAGTAGAAGCGAGTTCTATCACAAGTTGGTAGGAGGTCATTTTAGCGCAAGTCTACGAAGTGGGTTTTTAGCGCAAAGGTCGGTAGAGGCTGTTTTTAGTGCTAAGGTCGGTAGAGGCTATTTTTGGCGCAAAGTGCAGTTGGGGTCATTTTTAGCACCAGATTTTGAAAAGTTTGGGGTGAAAGTATATTTAAAAATATATTTAAGTATAAGATTCTTATACTTTAAATATTTTTAAATATACTTTCAGATGTTTGAGATGGGTTCTAGATCCATAGGATTTCATATGTAGATTCTAGAATTTTGAGGTTCCACCAGATTTCAAACTTAGCCATTTTTTAGGATTTTTAGGGTTTCAAACTTAGTTAAATCAGAGCTTTAGGACCATGTGTCAGGATGAAAGTATGTGAACCCCTAAGTGAAATCTTGTGGAATTTGGCATGATTTTACAACTCTAAGACCTAGAAACTATGAATTTCAACATGAAACATCCTGTAGAAGCAATTTCAAGGGCAACATCCCATGACATAGGATTTTAGAGCAAAATGCAGTAACACCCAATTTCAATGCAGAAGGCAACAAATGGCAATCTTTTAAGCACAAGGCCACTCAAGACACTTCTAAATCAATAATGAAAAACATCAAATGACTCCAATCATGCAAAGTACTCAAATCTGGAACAAAGCATGCACTCTAAGCACAAATTTACTTTCTCATCATCATAAGTAACAAAGGTTGAGACTCCAAGCCAAACCAAAAGAGGGGGTCTCCATTTGGCAAAATGGGGCATGTGTGCAAGGCACAACAAGTTGCAGGTGAAGTATTAGAAGGCAATGGATGTTGCTTCAAGCTATCACATCAAGAAAGAAGTGTGACACATGCCTATATTTTTCAAACACAACTTTGTTCGATAAGTGGCATAGGTAAAAAAAAATTTACACAATAATTTATTTACTCAATTGCATTTACACATTTATATTATTAATCTTACTATTTGTACATTAATATTCTATGTAGAAAATATGAAGAAGAGAATCAAGCTTGGATGCAACATCGACCTCAAAAGCACAGATGTCATGATTTGATTGGAGGTGATTCTTTTCCAAAATTTAAAGAATGGATTGCTAATGTAGTCAATCATGCAAAAGAAGAAGGTTAAGATGTAACAATGGAGGAAAGTGAGCTTTCACAATCTCCACATGTATGGGCTATGTGTTTTAGTGGAATGTGGGCCTATGGTAATCATTTAAGAGTGGACAAAAAAGACAAAGGAAAGACAAATTGTGATTGTGTTGTTAGTGCTGAATTTCTTCATGAAACTGAGAAGAAATTTTATGTTGGATTAATCCAAGAAAATATTCAAGTGGGTTTTGGTGAAAATAGTCCTATATTATTAAAATGTAAGTGGATCTGACCATCTGTAGTACAATTTGATGAGTATGGATTTGTATGCGCAAATACAGGGCAATTTTTATCAAAGATGGATGAGTCGTATGTTTTCCCTCTTCAAATTAACCAATCACTTCTAATTGATGATGTAAGAAGCCCAGGATGGTTGTATGTCATTCAAATAGAGTCTCTTTCCAAACAAAAATTCATGGAAGTTGTCGATATAATGCTTGACGGGCAATATGTTAATTTACAAGAAACATTCGAAGAAGCGGATGAAGATGATGATGGAGTGTTTGAAGAAGATATTTTGATTACCAATGAAGAGATTGGCAGAGAGAATGAGAAGCATGTCACAGATGAGGATGAGGAAGAAAATCAAGCAGATGCAAACATGAGTGATCAGGATAATGATCTTGCTAGCAATGCAGATGATTATGATGATGTTTTGTCACCTTAACTAGCCTATCACCTTAAGAGGTTATCTTGTCACCAAAACTTTGGTTATATGTATGGTGTAATTTATTATTGAATGTAATAAAGATCTGAGTATAGGTATGCTTATTCACTATTGTTTTACTAATACATTTCTGAATGTAATCATCATTATTCTGCTAGTACATTGTATACAAAACTTGAGATGTTCACTGCTGATTTGAAGTGCATTTAAAGTTAGGTTCAATCATTCTTCTTAGTTTTCTTACTTTAGTTGAAATTAATTTTGTTTAGCTAGAATATAATTTCTTGCATGTCCTATATGTTTTCAAGATGTTAGACTTTTCTTGTATGTCCTAGATGATAGCTTTAGTTTGTAATACAGATTCTAGCCTCCACATGCATTGAATATGCTTGTGTGAAGGAAACAATGACGAACATCTGTGATTTAATAATACATATAGATATCTTAAAATTAGGTGAACTAAGCCTCCTTATTTCAAACAAAGAAATGATCTCTTAGATATCTTAACTAGAATTCGACCACCAGATTAAATCTTCTTCTCCATTGATTGCTTCAAATAGATATTACAATATAACAGAAGTCTCCTCATATATGTCTCTATAAATGCCTATACGATAATATCAAAATTTGCTCTTGGTTTATCTTTTATAAGAGAAGCAACAAGCTTCAGACTGTTACAAAATATGGCATCTTTTTAAAATTCATGCCTCTTCGTATAAACTAAACATTAATTTTGCTTAAAACATAATTAAGAGAAAATAGAGAAAGTAGACAATATTGATTGGAATCCCGCAACACTTGAAATACACTTGTAGTCTGTTAATCAACATAGGATACCTATGGTCATCCCAATCTGGCAAAGTCCCCCTCTCTATGATAGAGTATTTGAAGGCTCGATTCTTCCACTGCAACATTTTCAAGGCCCTATTCTTCTGGAGGAGCCAAATACTCTTGCTCCCATTGGTATATTGTGTAGTCATGAGGCCATGATGCTTGTTTCTCCCCTGCACGTATAGCCTATCTATTCATCAGCTCGGAGATACTTCTCCTGCCATTCAAACATAGTAAAATCACTAGGCCACTTATAATCTTGAATTTGGAGCAAGTTGGTCTGGTGATCCTTCCACCTTTTGTCCAGCAATGCTTTGACATCAATTACAAACTTTGTATATCCAGCATCCAAAGCAATTACTCTATCTAGAATGATTTTGAAGCTGAGAATATTGATATCTTCATCATTTTTCAAAAATTCCATGACCTTAGAAACTGTATGACCAAAGTCATCCTTCCATGCATCAAAACCCTTGATCTTTTCATTCTCTGTCAGGATTGATGGAATGAATTGGTGTTTGAAAGCGGCAAAAGAATCAATCTTTGTCTGCATTCTTTGATTCTCACCATTCACATACTGATACTCATCCAATATCATCTTGACCGTTTTCTTTGTTGGCTTTATAGCTACAGGAGCATCTTGATTCCATTGTAGAACTTTACACAGAGTGATCAGTGTGTGATGTGTTGACTGCCATCTTTGATACAAGGGATCTAAAACAAAAAAAATTACTTTCAACCATTCCATGGCCTGAGACAAGGAAGATTAGCATTCATGCACATCTCTCAACTTGTCAACAACCATTTTCACTCTATATTCCAAAATTTTTTCAAACACTTCAAGATTTTTCAATTTTGCCTCATTCTTTGTTTTCTTGTTTTGGCTTTTCAATTCCTTAATTTCTTTTTCCAACTTCAATTTCAAAACATTGAATTGTTCAACAGTCATTGTGGTATCACCAGTCTCTTGTGGCACAAGTGTTTGAATTGGCACAATGGCTTCAATTTAAGAAGAACTCTCACCCTTCAATTGTTTTTTCAGGTTTACATTTTCAAGATACAATCTATTTACCTCATCATTCATCTCCATCTGAGTTCTCTCATAATCAAACAATCCTTGCTCTAGCTTTACAACAACAACTCGTGTAAACATTGCAGTATGCATAGTGAGGGTAGTGTTAGGGATTGCATGCAAAAGATAGCAATTAAATGCAAATAAAGATTAAATAGAGGAATGAAAATAAATAGAAATAATAACAGTGAGAGACAAGTTTTAACATGGTTCACCCAAACTCGGGCTACATCCATCAACATAGAGTCCAATATTATTATCCAGTAAATCAAACTGATTACAAACAACAATCCTTGCAACTCAATACCGCTACAAAATGCTACAATACATCAACGAAAACCCTAACCCTTAGCCGCTTTTATCAAGCCTTATGTTGGTTACAAAATAGGGGTTTTTTTTATGTCGGCCAATAGAAAAATAACTCCTGGCGCTGCCCCCTATTGGTATGTGGTGATTGATCATGCAAGTATTGTACATTTGTCATGTATCCTCGCCAGGGTTCGGGGGCACAGCCCTCCAAAATAATTTTCCCTCTTTTTTGCCTATTCAAAGTTGGTTAATTTTTGTTAACTGACAAAAGAAAAATGACATTGTAAAACCCTAATTCTAAAAGCTTCCAAAAAGCTTGATATAAGCGGTTGGGATGTATGTTGCGGGTGTGGAATTCATGAGATTGTAATTTGTTTTACACTGGATAATAAAATCATTGGATGGCTGAGTTTCTATGGATGTAGCCCATGTTGGGTGAACCACGTTAAATTTCTATGTTGACCTCTTTTGTGTTGTTCTTAATTGTTATATTTGGGTTATTTAATTTGCATATAATTATTAGTGTTTATTGCTTTGATCTGTCTAAACCCTAACAACTAGTATCAGAGAGGGTTGTGTTTGATTATCATTTGCAGGAAGGTCTCACGGTTGAGTGGGAGCAATGGTGGATGAGGGTAAATTGAAGGTAGATAAATTCAATGGGCAGAACTATCAGTTATGGAAGATGCAGATGGAGGATTATCTCTATTAGAAGAATTTATGGAGGCCATTGGAAGGAATAGCCAAGAAACTGACAGCTATGACTAATGAGGATTGGAATCTTCTGGACAGAAAGGCACTGGGAACCATTCGGTTGTGCCTGACACCATCTATGGCATTCAATATAACAGAAGCGAAGACAATAGATGAATTGATGAAAGCTTTAGCAAAATTGTATGAAAAACCCTCAGCCTTAAATAAGGTATTTTTCATGAAGCGTTTGTTTAATCTGAAAATGATTGAAGATGGATCTATGTCAAATCATTTAAATGAGTTTAATACGATTACCAGTTAGTTAACCTCTGTAAAAGTGAAATTTGATGAAGAGGTGAGGGCTCTCTTGGTTTTATGTTCTTTTCTAGAAAGTTGGAATAGCTTGGTAATGGTTGTAAGTAACTTTGTCTCTGGTTGAAATATTTTGAAATTTGATGATGTTGTTGGTGTTATCTTTAGCGAGGAAATGCGATGAAAAAGCATAGGTGAGACTTCAACATTTGATAATGCTTTGACTATAGAGAATAGGAGAAGAACAAAGGAAAGAGGAAAAAGCCCTAAAAATCATGGGAAGTCACAAGGGAAGTCAAAGAAAGGCATATCTAAATCTAGAGGAAGAATGGATTGTTAGCACTATAGAAAGCCAGGATACTTGAAGAAGGATTGCTGGTCTCGAAAGGGAAAACACGGAGATGGACAACATGATGACAGTAAGGAAGCTAATGTTGCTAGTAATAAATAACAGGATGCTTTAATTTTGTGTTTAGATAATGCTAATGATTCCTGGGTAATAGATTCAAGGGCTTCATTTCATGCCACACCCCATAGGAAATATTTTGTAGATTATGTTCAAGGTGATTTTGGACAGGTATATTTGGGTGATGATGAACCCTATCAGATTGTTGAAAAAGGAAAGATAAAAATCAAGTTGCAGAATGGAAATGAATGGTTGCTACAAGAGGTAAGGCATGTTCCATATCTGAGAAGGAATTTAATCTCTATAGGACAACTGGGTAGTGAAGGTTGCTTAGTTACCTTTTTAGACAAAGTCTGGAAGGTCACTAAAGGTGCATTAGTAGTAGCTAAAGGTGAAAAGGTAGGCACATTGTATTTGTGTACTAGTAATACTTATTCTACCTTAGCTGCTATAGAAATAGTTGCTACTGAGACAGTTATAGCACTTGCTACAGGGACAGAAATAGAATTGTGGCACCATAGACTTGGGCACATGAGTGAGAAAGGAATGAAGATTCTTCACTCCAGAAAGTTTCTACCAGGTCTGAAGAAGATTGACTTGGAGTTCTGCAAAAATTGTGTTTATGGAAAATAGAAAAGAGTTTGATTTCTCAAAGTTGGGAAAGAGAAGAAGAGTGAGAAATTAGAGCTTGTGCATTCAGATGTATAGGAACCATCTCAGGTATCTTCTCTTGGTGGTTCTTCCTATTATGTTACTTTTATTGATGATGCAACTAGGAAAACATGGGTGTATTTCCTAAAATAAAAATCAGAAGTATTTGAAACTTTTAAAAAGTAGAAAGCTTTGGTTGAGAATGAGACAAGAAAAAAGTTGGAGTGTCTCAGATCTGATAATGGAGGTGAGTATTGCAGCAGAGAATTTGAAATTTACTATTTATATAATGGAATCCGTAGGAAGAAAATAGTTCCTGGAACCCCACAAGAAAATGGTGTGTCTGAGAGGATGAATAGGGCCATTATGGAGCATGAGATTGCATGTTGGACTACCCTTACACTTTTGGGCAGATGTTGTACATACCCGTTGTTTATTTAATAAATAGGGGACCTTCAAATCCTTTGGATGGTGGCATTCTAGAGGAGGCATGGATGGGTAAAAAGGTAAACTATTCATTTTTGAAAACCTTTGGTTGTGAAGCTTTTATTCATGTTGATATTGAAAATAGAACTAAGCTTGAGACTATGTCTAAAAAATGTACCTTCATTGGATATGGAGTAGATGAATTTGGTTATCAATTATGGGATTATGAAAATCATAAAATCATTAGGAGCAAAGATGTTATATTCAATGAGAAGGTCATGTATAAGGATCAGCTGCAGGAAAAGAAGCATGAACAGGCCAAAAAGGAATATGTGGTGCTGGATGAGATTCTAGAAAATAAAATGCCAGTGGTACTTGATGCTCAGCAACAAGTTATCCCACAGACTCCTGCAAGTGTTAGATGTTCTATAAGGATCATTGGACCTCTGATGCAGAGGTAAAATGCAATGGGAGCCTACAAATGGGAAGGAGGAGTCAATAATACAAACAGCATGTTAAAAATCCTATCGGCTTAGCATCATCATCATATTTCTTGCTAACACAGACAGCATCATCATATTTCGAATGAGCACGAAATATCCTCCTGCTGACTACTGTTCACTTCCTTATCGCCTTTCGCCTTTCGCCTGTCAGCAGCATCATGATATTTGACAAGCGCAAACATCCTCCTGATGTTCACTATTCACTTAGCGCCAAACACTATATTCATCATCATGATATTCAACATCACCTTCATCAACAGGATATAAAATATCCGGTTCCCTTCAAAATATCCTGATGACGACAACTTCAAGCACCCTTCCTTCGATGCTTACGTCACCCCGATATCCTGATGACGATTATCCTGATGACGATGACGTCACATGCAGTTCCTCAATATCCTATTGCTCTGATATCCTGATGATGATGACATCATATGCAACTCCTTCAATATCCGACTACTTGAACAACAGCATCATGATATGACTTATCCGGTCATATTGAAACATCCTGATGATGTTAACCAAACCTTATGCCGATGACTTACGCCGATGCCAAAACACTTAGCGACAGCAGGATAAACTTGCCTAGGGTGATATTCGCAATATCCTGATGATGACCTCTCCGGTACTTAGTCAAAAAATGAACTTTCACTTCCGCATACGATAGCGATATGCGGATGATGGGTACTCACGAAAGATAATCCTGATGACGATATATACACTGAGTATATATCCAACTTATATCATCCTGATGCACTTGAAACATACAGTCCTCGGTAGCTTCATAACCCGATCCGGATAGCGATATACTCACAGATGACGATGCGATTCGCTTCGACTGGAAAAGCACATGCAGACTCCTGTATATCCGTCAGCTGCATGCATGCAAACTCACAGAACCGCACAATTTCACAAAGAAAATATGATGATCGGGCTGGATCACCTTCAGATCAAAACTTAAAGATTTATCTTCCCGAACCTAGCACATGAGGATGCTAGGTTGGTTCACAGCATGCTACCAACAGATCTCTCAAACAATGAAATGCAGAAAACTAAAATGCAAACTAAACTATCATACATGACCATTCCACTGATTCATAGAATCAACCGGTGGAAGGGTTGAAAGAATCCATCAACTTGAAATCAGAACGGAAATCAAAACATAAACAACTGATACACCAGATAATGCAATTGATGAGATCTTATTCAGATGAAACACAAATATCCTGAACAATGCTTCACAATATCTGGACTGATCTCTGGAACTCACTCAATCACCAGTACAACTTAACACAGCTACTACTCTCCTTGACATGATCTCAAACCCTAACTGATCTGAGTTATTTATAACAATATCCTACGAGTACTACCAACTCGATTCCCAGCGGCTGGGAGCTTCCAAGCGGCTGGGAGAGAGGACAGCTCAGACTACCTGATCACGAGCTCTAACTGCCTGCACACTCTCCTAGGCTGATCTAATACATATGCATTGGTCCAATGGACCTTATTACATCATGAAGTCAAACATACTAAAAATAGACTAATGTCCTATCATGCGGACAATGAACCTATATCCTGATCATGTAGGGGTGCTCCTGCACCATACTCCCCAGAAGAAGAAATCTCAAGTCCACTTGAGATGAGAGTATGAAGATCTGCACCATGTTTCTGGATCTGCTCTTCAGTCATCCATACTGCTTCAGAATTAGGTTTGCCCTTCCAAGAGACTAGATACTCCAAGTACTGTTTGTTCCGGGTCTGTTTGACCACTCTGGTGTCCAAAACCTTCTGCAACTGTGGAGGATCATGCTTGGGAATGTCATCATTGACTGTACCCTGTAGGGGTTCCTGATCTGCATCTGGATAAGACTTGTATGGAGTTAAATCACATACATTAAATATAGGGGACAAACCAAGATCAGGTGGGAGTTGTATCTCATAAGCATTCTGTCCATGCTTGTGCAAGATCTGACATGGTCCAACTTTTCTCTGCATGAGTTTAGTATATTTTCCCTTAGGAAGTCGGTCCTTCTTCAAATGAACCCATACCAAATCTCCAACATCAAACTGAACATCCTTCTTCTTTTTATCAGCATATTCCTTATACTTCAAGGTGGTTTGCTGCAGTTGGGTCTTGACTTGATCATGAACCTCTTTGATGGCTTCTGCAAAAGCTTCTCCTTCTGCACTAACAGGGTCTACTGTAGGTAGATCTCTCAATTCCAAAATTCCTCTTGGATGCATACCATAAACTATCTGAAAAGGTGATTTCCCTGTGCTCCTATTGATAGTATCATTATAGGAAAATTCAGTTTGAGATAGAATATTATCCCACTTTTCTCCATGTTGTTTTGTCAAACACCTAAGTAAATTCCCTAAGGATCGGTTCACTACTTCAGTCTGTCCATCCGTTTGAGGATGATATGCAGAGGAAAAAGACAAATTTGTTCCAAGTTTCCTCCAAAGAGTTCTCCAGAAGTGACCAATAAACTTCACATCCCTATCTGACACTATACTCAATGGCAATCCATGGATTCTGACAATCTCCCTGAAAAATAAATCTGCAATGTATGAAGCATTAGCAGTGGTTTTGCATGGCAAGAAATGTGCCATTTTACTGAATCTATCCACTACAACAAAAACACTGTCAAACCCTTTCCTTGTCCTTGGTAAACCCAAGACAAAATCCATACTGAGGCTTTCCCATGGTCTGGAAGGAATGGGTAAGGGCTGATATAAACCTGCATTAGTTGACCTGCCTTTAGCTTTCTGACATATCACACATGTCTCTACAAACTTTCAGACATCTGATTGTAACTTAGGCCAAAAGTAATGTCTTCGGACAAGATCAAGAGTCTTATCTAGACCAAAATGACCTGCCATAGCTCCACAATGTTTCTCCTTAATGATGTTTAACCTCATAGAACACCTTGGAATACATAACTGTCCACCTTTGAACAACAATCCATCCTGAATCAAAAATTCAGAGAACTCAGCATGATATTTTTCTCCAAAAGAAGTACATACATGATATATCTCCCCAAAATCTTCATCAGTCTGATACATGGTCTTGAGTGAATCAATGCCAACACTTTCTAGCTGAATCTGGTTGACTGTTAGAATTCTCCTGCTCAAAGCATCTGCAACTTTATTCTTGACTCCTTTCTTATGCTTCAATGTAAAAGTAAAAGCTTGTAAGGTTTCTACCCATTTCATGTGTCTGTGGTTCAGCTTTTCCTGGCTGTTTATGAAACTCAGAGCCTGGTTATCTGTGAATACTATGAATTCCTTTGGCATCAAGTAATGCCTCCATTTCTTGAGTGACTGGACTAAAGCATACATTTCCAAATCATATGAGGAATACCTCTTCTTAGCATCATTGAGCTTCTCACTGAAAAATGCAATAGGTCTACCTTCTTGGCTGAGTACTGCTCCAATGGCCATGTGACTGGCATCACATTCTACCGGAAAGATTTTGTTAAAGTCTGGAAGTGCAAGGACTGGCTGCTGTGCCACCTTCTTCTTCAATGTTTCAAAAGAATCATCTGCTCCTTGAGTCCAAACAAATCTGCACTTCTGTCCTCCTTTGATGGTATCAAGCATGGGTGCACAAATATGACTAAACCCTCTTATAAACTTCCTGTAGAAGGTTGCTAACCCATGGAAACTTCTGACATCATTCATAGTCTGTGGAGTTGGCCAAGATAATATGGCACTTACCTTTTCCTTATCCATTTGTAACTTTCCTTGTGAAATGACAAAACCCAAATATGTGATCTCCTCTTGCATGAACAAACACTTGTCTAAATTTATCATCAGCTGCTCTTCATGTAACCTCTTAAGAACCAAATCTATGTGTCTGAGATGTTCTTCTTTTGTGTTGCTGAAAATTAGAATGTCATCTAGATATACTATGACAAACTTACCAATGAACTCTTTCAAAACCTCATTCATCAACCTCATAAAAGTACTAGGTGCATTAGATAAACCAAAAGGCATAACCTTCCACTCATATAACCCTTCATTAGTTTTGAATACTGTTTTCCATTCATCTCCTGGTCTAATCCTGACCTGATGATATCCACTCTTTAAATCTATTTTTGTAAAATACTTAGCACTTCCCAAACAATCAAGTAAATCCTCTATCCTAGGGATTGGAAACCTATACCTGATTGTGATCTTGTTAATAGCTCTGGAATCTGTGCAAAGCCTCCAAGTACCTTCCTTCTTTGGTGCTAGTACAGCTGGTACTGCACATGGACTTAAACTTTTCCCAATCAGACCTGAATCCAATAATTCTCCAATTTGTCTGGCTACTTTTGCATTCTGTTCTGGAGTTAGCTTATAAGCTGCTTTGTTTGGAAGTGTTGACCCTGGAATTAAGTCTATGCAGTGACTGATATCCCTGACAGGTGGTAGGGATCTTGGCATTCCTTCTGAGATGATACCTTTGTACTTATCCAATAGGTCTTGGATAGCTGGGTCTATGAACCTTTGTTTCTTCTCTTCCTTGACTTCTTGCTGCCGTTCTTTATTCACCCTTATACATGGGATTAGGGCATATGCAACTGCACCTTCTGTTGCTACTTCTTTCATGAACTGTTTACCTTCCATTAGCATTACCTTCACCTCTTTTCCTTTAGATTTCTCCTCTTTCTCCTTCAATGGTAGTAACATTATATCCTTACCATCTTTAGTGATTTTATAGGTGTTTCTAACACCATCATGTTGTGCCTTCAAATCATACTGCCATGGTCTACCAAATAAAAGATTGCAAGCATCCATCTTGGTAATGTCAAACAACAACTTATCCTTATATGCTCCAATCTGAAATTCTACCCAATCCTGCTCTTCTACAGTTATCTGCTGACCTTGGGTAAGCCATGAGACTTTATATGGGGATGGGTGAGGCAATCTCCTAAGCTTAAGCTTTGTCACCATTTCTTCAGACACAAAATTTTCAGTAGAACCAGAATCAATTAAAACTTTACATGCCTTACCTCCTGCTTTGCAAATAGTCCTGAAAAGAGACTTTCTTTGAGGGGATTCTTTGTCAGGTACCTTCATGGTAGTCACTGTTCTTCTCATCATTAGAGACTCTCCACTTTCTGGGTATCCATAATTATCAGGAGCATTCACACTCTGAAAAGAAGTAGAGCCTGTCATACTTTGATTATCAGGTTCTTGGATCAGATTTGTTCTCCTTTCTCCTGTTGAGCTTGTGGCCTTTTCTGGACATCTGCTGACTATATGGCCTTCTTTGTTACAGTTATAACATCTGATGGATCCTTTGCCCTGGGATCTGCCTCTGAAAGGTCTTCTACCTCTGAAGTTTCCTTGCTGACTATAATTTTCCCTCTGGTTCTGACTATTGTTTCCCTTACTATTGTCATGACTGGATTCTCCTTGATATCCATGTCCATGTCCTCTACCTCTAAAAGGACCTCTTCCACCTCTTTGTTGTCTTCCTCTTCCTCTATTGTGTTGTTCTTGTTTTCTCTTTAACTTCTCTTCCACTTTTAATGCCAACTGAAAGCATTTCTGAACTGTATCTGGATTATGCAGACTTAAATCTTCCTGAATGTTGAACCTCAATCCATTAAGGTATCTGGCTACCTTCTCTTCTTCACTTTCCTTTACCTTTGTTTTCATACAAAGTTTCATGAACTCTTCTGTATATGAGCTGACATCTAGCTCCTTCTGCTTCAGGTTTTGCTTCCTCTTGTGTAATTGGATACTGTAATCCAATGGGACATAAGCTTCCTTTACTAATGCCATCATCTTCTTCCATGTAGTGACTCTACGCTTTCCTTCCTGTACTCTATCATCTTGGATGAAATTCCACCATGTCAAGGCAGCTTCTTTCATTTTTGACTGGGCTATTTTCACCCTCTGTTGTTCTGGTATCTCCTCTGTTACAAAGAAATTGTTCAAGGAGTCTATCCACTCCATCACTGAATCAGGGTCCATCTTTCCTGTAAACACTGGCAAATCCAGTTTCACATCCATGGTTCTCCTCTCCATGGCCTTGAGGGTGTTCAACAGTGGTCTCTGGTCTGCAGGAACGACCTCCTCGCTCCAACTAGGGATCTCTTCTTCTTCCCTATCTTCTTCTCTACCAGAACCTACTCTGCTCCTCAACTTCGCTAACTCATCCTTCAATTCCTGATTCTGAGCCTTCACGGCCTTGCTTTCTGCAATCTGTTTCTTTACCAGAACTGCCAACTCAGCGTTGGTCATCCTTGTCGGCATCTTAGATGTTCCTTCGTCACCTGACATCCTGCTATATCCTTATCTTTTCCAGAAGATCCTTCCTTTGCTCTGATACCACTATGATGCAGAGGTAAAACGCAACGGGAGCCTACAAATGGGAAGGAGGAGTCAATAATACAAACAGCATGTTAAAAATCCTATCGGCTTAGCATCATCATCATATTTCTTGCTAACACAGACAACATCATCATATTTCAAACGAGCACGAAATATCCTCCTGCTGACTACTGTTCACTTCCTTATCGCCTTTCGCCTTTCGCTTGTCAGCAGCATCATGATATTTGACAAGCGCAAACATCCTCCTGATGTTCACTATTCACTTAGCGCCAAACACTATCTTCATCATCATGATATTCAACATCACCTTCATCAGCAAGATATAAAATATCCGGTTCCCTTCAAAATATCCTGATGACGACAACTTCAAGCACCCTTCCTTCGATGCTTACGTCACCCCGATATCCTGATGACGATTATCCTGATGACGATGACGTCACATGCAGTTCCTCAATATCCTGTTGCTCTGATATCCTGATGACGTATATCCTGATGATGATGACGTCATATGCAACTCCTTCAATATCTGACTACTCGAACAACAGCATCATGATATGACTTATCCGGTCATATTGAAACATCCTGATGATGTTAACCAAACCTTATGCCGATGACTTACGCCGATGCCAAAACACTTAGCGACAGCAGGATAAACTTGCCTAGGGTGATATTCGCAATATCCTGATGATGACCTCTCCGGTACTTAGTCAAAAAATGAACTTTCACTTCCGCATACGATAGCGATATGCGGATGATGGGTACTCACGAAAGATAATCCTGATGACGATATATACACTGAGTATATATCCAACTTATATCATCCTGATGCACTTGAAACATACAGTCTTCGGCAGCTTCATAACCCGATCCGGATAGCGATATACTCACAGATGACGATGCGATTCGCTTCGACTGGAAAAGCACATGCAGACTCCTGTATATCCATCAGCTGCATGCAAACTCACAGAACCGCACAATTTCACAAAGAAAATATGATGATCGGGCCGGATCACCTTCAGATCAAAACTTAAAGATTTATCTTCTCGAACCTAGCACATGAGGATGCTAGGTTGGTTCACAGCATGCTACCAACAGATCTCTCAAACAATGAAATGCAGAAAACTAAAATGCAAACTAAACTATCATACATGACCATTCCACCGATTCACAGAATCAACCGGTGGAAGGGTTGAAAGAATCCATCAACTTGAAATCAGAACAGAAATCAAAACATAAACAACTGATACACCAGATAATGCAATTGATGAGATCTTATTCAGATGAAACACAAATATCCTGAACAATGCTTCACAATATCTGGACTGATCTCTGGAACTCACTCAATCACCAGTACAACTTAACACAGCTACTACTCTCCTTGACATGATCTCAAACCCTAACTGATCTGAGTTATTTATAACAATATCCTACGAGTACTACCAACTCGATTCCTAGCGGCTGGGAGCTTCCAAGCGGCTGGGAGAGAGGACAGCTCAGACTACCTGATCACGAGCTCTAACTGCCTGCACACTCTCCTGGGCTGATCTAATACATATGCATTGGTCCAATGGACCTTATTACATCATGAAGTCAAACATACTAAAAATAGACTAATGTCCTGTCATGCGGACAATGAACCTATATCTTGATCATGTAGGGGTGCTCCTGCACCAACCTCCAAAAAGATTTTCTCCATCATTATATTCTATATTACTAATTGATTCTGGTGAACTTGAAGGTTATGAAGAATCAATGCAGGTAGATACCAAAAAGCAGTGGGAGCTAGGCATGAAAGAGGAAATGGATTCCTTGCTGCAGAATCAGACTTGGGACTTAGTCAAATTGCATGCAGGAAAAAGAACATTGCCAAATAAATGGGTTTATAGTTTGAAGGAAGAAGATGGAGGCAAGAAAAGTTATAAGGCCAGACTCATGGTAAAAGGTTTTGCACAAAAAAAAGGTATAGATTTTGATGAAATATTTTCTCCAGTTGTAAAGATGACTTCTATTAGAACTATTCTGAGTCTTGTGGCTATGGAAGACTTGCATCTTGAATAGCTAGATGTGAAAACAACTTTTCTCCATGGGGATTTGGAAGAGGAAATATACATACAGCAACCATAGGGATATGAGGTCAAGGGTAAGGAGGATTTTATCTGTACGTTAAAGAAGAGTTTGTATAGCCTAAAGAAAGCACCTTGGAAATGGTATTTGAAATTTGATAGTTTTATGGCTGAACAAGGTTACAAAATATGTCATTCTAATTGTTGTGTTTATTTCAATAAATTGGGTAATGGCAGTTATATTATCCTGTTGCTTTATGTTGATGACATGCTTGTTGTTGGGTCTAACATGCAGCATATTAATGAACTTAAGCAGAAATTAGCAAATTTATTTTCTATAAAGGATTTGGGTATAGCAAAACAAATCCTTGGTATGAGGATCACACGTGATAGGACAAACAAGAAATTATTTTTGTCCCAAAGTGAGTATGTAGAGAAGGTGTTGAAAAGGTTTAACATGCAGAATGCAAAAGTAGTTAGTACACCTTTGCCTAGTCATTTTAAGTTGACTAAGGAGATGTGTCCAAAGACACAAGAGGAGGAAGACAACATATCTAAGATATCATATGCATCAACAGTTGGCAGCTTGATGTATACAATGGTATGTACAAGGCCAGATATTGCACATGTAGTGGGAGTTGTGAGTAGGTATATGAGCAATCTAGGAATTGGTGCAGTCACGGTACAAGGGTTCACAGAATGAACTGTTTGGATAGTGCAGCAAGAGTAAACACAATGGAAACACTCAAGAAAATGAAACAAAATGCAGATTCAGTCATTCAGTATATCATAGAATTCAAAACAGAGATCCGCCGGCAATACGTGGGCTTACAACTAGGGCTCAGAGGCCTGACTACACATATGTGCAAGATAAAGCTTTGAGGCTCCTTCGCACAAGATATAAACTAAGAATTATGAAAACAATTGCTAACTTCTTTTCTAAGGATCTATTACATCTTTATATATCATTTTCAGACCAATAGATTTCTCCACGTCAGCTAAGGAAGGTTGCAAACTCTAATGAAGAGATGTAACGTGTTCACAAATAGGTCAGACCTAAATGCATAGAACACTTCCTCAGATGAATGGAACAATGTGTGGACCCTTGGGGAAGGTCGGCCACAAACCAAAGGACATTGAATGATGTGTCATTGAGATCCGCAAGTCAAGGAATGATCCACAAAGCTTCTCCTTCAGCTGATTATCAGGAACTGTTAGAATGCTTTGCTCTGTGAAAATAGTTGACCTTCTGATAGCGATATCTTTCTGGTAACTAATCCAAATGCTCTTAATTCTTGATATGATGTAGATGAATAAATGTAGATGCTAAGTCCAGATTTGCAAGATGTGAAATGCCAAAATTAGACCACAAGCTAAAAGCTACTACTGACTGAACTACCTAAACTGAACTGGAAAATGAAAGAACTGAAATGCAAATGTTTTTGGTTGATGCAAGATTGCTCTTGAACTAGGGATGCTCCTACATTAGACATCCGGGGTTATTGAAAAAGTGAGTCCCTCACTTTGTTGGGGCTAGGGGAGAACCAAGACGGTCCACCTCAGCTTGAGAAATCCATAATGAATCTTCTTCTGGTCTGCCTTTCCACTTCACAAGGTATTCTTTGTATTGTCTTCCTCTAGTGCTGTGTCCAACTCTGTTGTCCAAGATGTCTTCTATCTGCTCCGGTGCTTGTTGTGGTAACTATTTTTTCAAGTCTTCTTCCATGCTGTCACTGAACTTTGCTTCATGATGCTAATAAAGATCTACAATGTTGAAAATCGGTGATATACTCAATGTCTTTGGTAACTCTACTTCATATCTATTTCCTGAATCAAATTTCTGGTTATCTTACAAGGTCCAAACTTCTTCATCTTCAACTTGTTATAAGTCCCAATTGGAAATATTTCTTTTCTCAAGTACACCATTAATTGACATCCCACTTCGAATTCCTTATGTCTTCTCTTCTCATCTGCCCTTTCCTTATACTTACCGTTCATATCATCCAAATGTTACTTCACCTAATTATGCACTATCTTCATATGATTTGCAAATTCTTCTGCTACTGTACTCCTCTTTTCTTCTATACTAATGTCTCTCAATTCTACAACTCCTCTAGGATTCACTCCGGTAACAATCTCAAAAGGTATTCTTTCGGTACTCCTATTTACTGAATTATTGTATGCAAACTCTGCTTGTGAAAGAATCAAATCCCAACTTCCGGCTTCCTCTCCAGCCAAACATCTTAACAAGTTTCCCAAACTCCTATTCACTACCTCTATTTGTCCATCTGTCTGTGGATGAGAAGTAGAATTGAACTTCAAATCTATCTTCATTTTCTTCCAAAGTGTCCTCCAAAAGTATCCAACAAACTTTGTATCCCTGTATGAAACTATACTCCTAGGTAATCCATGTAATCTCATAATCTCCTTGAAAAATAGGTCAGCTACATGCACTACATCAGTTGTCTTCTTACAAGGTATGAAATGAGCCATCTTTAAAAATCCATCAACGACTACAAATATTGAATCATGTCCTCTCTGTGTCTTAGGTAATCCCATCACAAAATCCATGCTTATGTCTTCCCAAGGTCTCTCTAGTACTGTCAAAGGTTTATACAATCCAATGTTATGACTACTCCCTTTTGCAACTTGACAAACTTTGCAACTCTGCACAAATCTCTGAACATCCTTATGTATGTGAGGCCAAAAGTAATTTTCACTTACCAAAGCCACTGTCTTATCAATGCCAAAATGTCCTGCCAATCCACCACTATGCTTCTCCTTGATCAAATTATCCCTCATTGAACTTCTAGGTATGCATAACTGACTTCCTTTGAATAACATATCCTCTTGAATGAAATAGTCCAGCCACTTACTCCTATCTATCACAATAGGTTCCCTACATGCTTTCCAAGGTTCTGCAAAATTTGTGTCTCCCTCATACATGTTCTTCAATTCATCAAAACCCAACACTTCAACTCTCATCTCTGTCAACAAGTTTCTTCTTCTACTCAAGGCATCAACAACTTTGTTTGATTTACCACTCCTATGCTTCAACACAAAAGTATAACTCTGCATGAACTCTACCCATCTCATATGTCTCTGATTCAACCTACCTTGACTATTCAAATATTGCAAATCTTGATGATCTGTATACAACACAAACTCCTTAGGCAACAAGTAATGTCTCCACTTCTTCAAGGCTTGAATTATGGCATAGAACTCTTGATCATAAATTGAATATCTTCTCCTTGCATCATTCAACTTCTCATTGAAATATGCTACAGGTCTACCTTCTTGACTTAACACTGCTCCAATTGCATTTCCCCTTCCATCATAATCAACTTGAAATACCTTATTTAAATCTAGTAATACCAAAATTGTTAGCTACTGTTGCACCAAAAGATCAACCTATTAATGCCCAATACAACCACTTGACTTAACAAGCACGAGAGGCGGTTAAGGCCTTATCACAAACCACCACAGTACAACACTGAACAAGGAGACCAAGGGTCACACCTTGCAACAATCCCCCCCAGCGCAAGCGTGGGGTTTGAACCTATGACCTCGGCTCTGATACCAATTGTTAGCTACTGTTGCACCAAAAGATCGACCTATTAATGCTCGATACAACCACTTGACTTAACAAGCACGGGAGGCGGTTAAGCCCTTATCGTAAACCATCGCAGCGCAGTACTGAACAAGGAGACCAAGGGTCACACCTTGCAACAAAAATAGGTTGCTCTGTCACTTTCTGCTTCAACAACTCAAAACTTTTATCTGCTCCTGATGTCCACTTGAAATCTTTCCTATCACCTCTCATTGTCTCTATCATAGGGTTACAAACTGAACTGAAATTCCTGATGAACCTCCAGTAGAAACTAGCCAATCCATGAAATGATCTAACCTCTCCAATGCTCTTTGGTGTAGGCCATTCAATAATTGCTCACTTTCTCAGGGTCCATCTTCAATCCTTCTGCAGAAATCACCAATCCCAAATATACCAACTCTTCTTTCATGAAACTACACTTTTTGATGTTTATCAACAATTTCTCTTCTCTCAACCTCTGCAAAACTTGTCTAATATGCCACAAATGTTCTTCTTTTATCTCACTAAAAATCAAAATATCATTTAGGTACACAATCACAAACTTACCCAAGAATTTCTTTAGAACTTCATTCATCAACCTCATAAAAGTACTTGATGCATTTGTCAATCCAAAAGGCATCACTAACCACTCATACAGTCCTTCATTTGTCTTAAAAGTGGTCTTCCATTTATCTCCTTCTCTGATTTTGATCTGATGGTATCCACTCTTCAAATCTATCTTTGTGAAATATCTTGCTCCACTCAAACAATCCATGATATCATCCATCCTAGGTAAAGGAAATCTATACTTAACTGTGATTTGTTTATTGCTCTAGAATCAGTACACATTCTCCATTCTCCATCTTTCTTCGGTACCAAAACTGCAGGTACTACACAAGGACTCAAACTTTCTCTGATCAAACATTTCCTCAATAACTCTTGTATCTGTCTATTCAATTCTTCATTCTCTGTTGGTGTCATTCTATGTGTTGCTTTGTTAGGCAAACTTGCTCCCAGTATAAGATCCATGTGATGACTGATACTCCTTATAGGTGGTAATCCTTCAAGTACATTATCTGATATGATTTCTTCATACTCTGTTAGCAACTCTTTTATCTCCTCCGGTTCAGTTTCTTTCTTCAGTATTTCAGGCTTCTTAGGAATCACGGCATAACACATACTTTCTTGTTTCAAACCATCCAAAAATTTCCTTCCATCTACCAAATAGATTCTAGCATCCCCACATACCACATCTTTAGGATCATCTTCCAAAGGAATCAAAGTAATTCTCTTTCCATTTGCTATTATAGTATAAGTATTCTTTCTCCCATCATGCATAGCTTTTCTATCATATTGCCAAGGTCTACCCAACAAGATATGACATACATCCATAGGCATAATATCACACAAGACCTCATCATGATAAGATCCAATATAAAATTTCACCAAAAATTGTTCACTCACCAGTACCTTATGATCATCCTAAATCCATGCTATCTGATAGGGCTTAGGGTGTTTCAATTTTTTCAACTTTAGCTTAGTCACCATCTGCTCTAAAACTAGGTTATCTGAACTACCACTATCAATTACAACTTTACAACACTTAACTCTAGATTTGTATCTAGTTCTGAACAGACTTTTCCTCTGTGATGGTTCCTCATTTGCCTCTATTTGAAATAGTGCTATCCTCATCACCAATGATTCTCCTTTCTTTGGTTTGCTAATAGAATTGGGTGATTCAACAAATTCTTCTTCAGCATAGGCTACTCTCCCACTGTTCTCTATCTTCTTGCTTGTACTAGCCTGGTTACATTCAAATGCTCTATGTCCTTCACCTCCATACTTGAAACAAGTACCTCTGAATGCCCTTTTATCAAATCCTCTTCCTTCTCTTCTGTATCCTTCATTCTGATATGCACTAGGGTTTCCTCTCCGGTAAAAATTTTAGTCATCTCTCCAGTAAGCATTGTTATCCCTGTCATCCTTCTTAAATGGGCTATCAAACTTATTTTCCTCCACAAATGATCTATTATATCTGGAAAATGCTCTACCTCTCTAAAATTTACTTCCTCTACCTCTCTGTCTCTAATCATGCTTCTTATTCAGATTCTCTTCAACTTTCAAGGAAAACTGATATGCTTCTTCCAAAGATGCCAAACTTAGTTCTTGAATGTTCAATCTCAGTCCATTAATGTATCTAGCCACTTTCTTCTTGCTTCACTATGTCTCGTCCTTATGATCATCTTATGAAATTATTCAGTGTACTCCTTCACAGATTTCTCCTTTTGTCTCAGGTTTTGCAATCTCTTCAACAAATCCAACTCATAGTCAATAGGTATAAACTGATTCTTCGACTATGTCACCATCCAATCCCACTTTCTAATCTTTTCTTATCCTCTTATGTTTCTTTCCAAATGAACTTCTTTCCACCATATAGAAACATGTCCTTTCAACTTTGTCTTCACAAATTTCACCTTCTCTGGATCTTCAATCTCCTCATATTCAAAGTATTCTTCCATATCATTTATCCAGTCAATCATTTCTTCAGGGTTCAAATTACCAGTATAGTTCAGCACATCAACTCTAGGTCTCTTTCCAATCTTTGAAATAGCTCACAACATCTTTATCTGATCTGATTCTTCTTCTTCACCAATTTGTTTAGCAGATTGAAATTCTGCCTCATCATAGCTTTCAACATTAGGTCTCGGTGTTAATCCTCTTCACCTATCTTCTTCAATAGCATGCAAACAAATTCACATTGTTCTCATCAATTCCATCATCTCATCTATTCTATTAGCCATTGTACCAACATGAGGAACTCTTCGCGGTGGCATCTTCCTAGGATCAGGTGCAAACTGCCTCAAATTCAATGATCAGGCTACAAGCGACAACTGCCTCTTAATCGGTGATCAGTTGTGCACAAGTAACCTGCCTCAGATCGGCGATCTACTCACAACAAGATCTTATGGAATCCCCTTCACCAATTCACTCCAAAGAATCAAACTTTCGCTTTGATACCACTTGGTGCAGTCATGGTAGGAGGGTTCACAGAATGAACTATCCGAACTGTGCAACAAGAGTAAACTATCAGATTGAGGAAAGACAACTAAGAGGGGGGGTGAATTAGTTGTCCAAAATTTTCTTCCAATTAAACTCTTAAATCCACCTTGTAATTCAGCAGCATGATAATAAATCAATCATGGAAATACAATGCATTAAATTAAAAGTAGAAACACATTAACACATGAGACACCAAGATTTTGATATGGAAAACTTGGTTAAGGGAAAAACCATGGGGTGACTAACCCAAGATTGTATTCTCTGTTAGAAGAATATAAAGAACCAAATGGCACATGCCAATTAGGGCTCACTGCGTGAGCACACTGCTCACAAGAGGGTCACTGTCTACAGGAGACACACTGTCTATAGAATAATAAGTATTACATACTCGAACTGAAGAATAGCATCTTCACCATGCTTGAGTCAGTTCCATTTAAGCCCAATACTTCTACTCTGCCTTTCGCTCTCCTCCTAGCTACCACACTCTCATCTCCACAAAATGCCTTTGAAATGACTTTACAATTCCTTATTTATACAAAACATCGACTTAGGGATAATCATCCAAGTCGGCATACATTACAGAGCAAATACATAAATACAACATGACTAATTACAAAAAGACTTCACGTGGATCAACACACTATCGTCCACATAGATCTGAGACTTCAATCTTCATTTAAGAATATGCCAATCCTCACATAACATCTTCAAGATCATCCGCAAGATGTGTAACTCATCTGGTCGGCCTAACTTGAGAATAACACCATCATCGAGAAGTAATTCTTCAATTGCGAGCTCAAACTTTAATGCGGACCACAAACATGAACTGGACACAATCCAAAGAACTCCATAAGCTTTCCTAAATCACCAAGAACATCCACACTACATCTGCTTACTGAATTTATTCTCTCCTTCATCCGAAACCTCAAGAACACAATCTGTCATCACTGTCATAATGGAATAGATGCTTACGGACCTCCAGACCACAAACCAATTGAGTTGTAAATTCACATTGACCTAATAAACACTCCACTAGATCCACAGAACAGGATATTGCATTTTTTGATCTCACCGGACCTATCTGTCTCACTCTGTCACCTCTAAACATCTGCCAAAACTGGTTTTACTTGAGCGGCCACAACTTCTTCAGATCTTCATGTAGACCTCTGAAATCTTTATTGGATCATCTTACGACACATATCTACAAACCCTTTGATGCGCATCCTTTGATCTTCATCTTAGGTAGGATCTTTAGCTCACTCTCTTCACTGTTCTTCTCTATTCCTGATTAAGACTAATTTTCTCAATATCCTCAGCACATAGCTCATCCAATCCTTATCATCAATGCAACAGGAGTATGTTGACATCAATGACAACACCAGTTAGGCACATACTTGTAACAATCTCCCCCTTTGTCATTGATGGAAACATATGATGTGAAAAACTGTTTTGACCATCAAGACAAGAACTTTTTCTTACTGACACAACTCCCCCTATCAACAACAACCATTCACATGTCTTCTCTTCCTTTACTGCTCCCCCTTTGATCAGCAACCACTTGTTTTTCACATGTCTTCTCTCCCCCTTTAACATCAATGGCAAAGGGCACATACTTGCAACTCCAACACTTCAGAATCATACCAGCTGCTCCCCCTGAGTAGCAACTCCCCATCATCAATCTGGACCACAAGATATGATTGTGATATCCACCAGACTGATGCATATCAGTGCATCTTAGTTCATTACTGGAGGGGTAATAACCCCTAACTTTTCCCTGAGATACTCAAAAGAGTCCTTAGGTAGAGGTTTAGTAAAGATATCTACAATCTGATCCTTGGAAGGCACAAACTCCAATCTGACCTCATTCTTATTCACTTGCTCTCTCAAAAAGTGAAACTTTATGGATATATGTTTAGTCTTTGAATGCAACATCAGATTTTTAGATATATTTATTGCACTTGAATTATCACAGAAGATTGTGATAGGTTCCTCATACTCCACTTTGATGTCTTTTAGCATCTGTTTCATCCACAAAACTTGAGTGCAACTACCTGCTACTGCAATATATTCTGCTTCAATTGTGGACAGAGATATTGCCTCTAGTTTCTTGCTTAGCCAAGAAACCAATCTCTTCCCCAACAAGAATTCTCCACCACTGGTACTCTTCCGGTCATCCACATCTCCTGCCCAATCTGCATCTGTATATGCATGAAGAGAGAAATTATGATCTCTAGGATACCACAAACCATACTCAACTATTCCTTTTAGATACCTAAAAATCCTCTTGATTGCCATGACATGAGATTCTCTAGGATCAGCTTGGAATCTAGCAATAAGACCAACAACATTCATAATATCAGGTCTAGTTTGAGTGAGATACAACAATCATCCAATCATTGACTTGTACTTTTTCTTATCAGCCTTAGGAGAGTCATCATCTTTGCTCAATTTACATTCGGTTGCCATGGGAGTACTCATTGGTTTTGATTCTTCCATCCCAAATTTCTTCAACAATTCTTTCACATATTTGGTCTGAGAAATGAAGATTCCTTTCTTAGTTTGAATGATTTGCAAACCCAAGAAGAAATTCATTTCCCCAAGCATGGACATCTCAAATTCCCTTTTCATTTGATTTGCAAAAGTTTTGCACATACTAGCTCTTCCTCCAAAAATGATATCATCAACAAATACTTCAACAATCAAGATATTTTCATGATCAATTTTGAAGTACAAATTACTGTTAGCGGTACTTTTGGTGAAACCAATCTACGAAAGATGCTTATCCAATCTTTCATACCAGGCTCTTGGGGCTTGCTTGAGTCCATACAGTGCTTTCTTCAACATGCAGACCATATCACCATGATCAGACAATTGAAATCCATTTAGTTGCTCAATGTATACTTCTTCTTCCAAGTCACCATTCAGGAAAGCAGACTTGACATCCATCTGATATACTTTGAAATCCTTGAAGGCAGCGAAAGCAAGAAATAATCGACTGCTTCAATTCTTGCCACCGGAGCAAAAGTTTCTTCAAAATCAACTCCTTCTATTTGAGAGTAACCCTTATAGACCAATCTGGCTTTATTTCTGATTACTTCACCAACTTCATTCAGTTTGTTCTGAAAGACCCATTTGGTTCCAATCACATTCTTGTTTTTAGGTCTGGGAACAAGATCCCATGTGTGATTCTTCTCAATTTGCATTAGCTCTTCCTCCATTTCTTTAGTCCAATTTTCATCATTGCAAGCTTCATTCACTGTCTTAGGTTCAATCTTTGAAATCAAACAATATTCTTCTGAATCTTGAGCAATCCTTCTCCTTGTTTGTACACCTTTGCTTTTATCACCTATGATCTGAACTTCAGAGTGATTAAGTCTTACATACCTGGGAACTTTGGGATTTTCTTGCACTCCTGATTCTTCAATAGGTTCATTCAAACTTATCTATTCTTCCTGATTTACAGGATCAGTCTGGATCTGAATCTCAGAAGGGGCTTGGGCTCCTTGAAATAGAACATCATTCTGATCATCTTCATCATATTCATAAAACCTTGAGGGTTTTTCAATTCCTTCATCAACCTTCACATTTGTACTTTCTATAATCTTTCTCAGTCTCTTGTTATAACACCGGTATGCTTTGCTTTGAGTAGAATAGCCCAAGAATATTCCTTCATCACTTCTAGAATCAAATTTGCCTAGATCCTCATCTCTTTTAATGTAACATTTGCTACCAAAAACTCTAAAATACTTCACAGTAGGAGTGATGCCAAACCAGAGTTCATAAGGAGTCTTACCGGTATTGCTTCTGATTTGTACTCGATTGAGAGTATAGACTGCAGTGCTTACATCTTCTCTCCAAAAGATTTGAGGAACATTTGCTTCCATCATCATGGTTCTAGATGCTTCCTGGATGGTTCGGTTCTTTCTTTCCACTACTCCATTCTGCTGTGGAGTCCTAGGAGCAGACAATTGTTTTCTTATTTCATGCTTCTCACAGAATTCTATGAACTCACCGGATGTGAATTCTCCACCTCTATCAGACCTTACACATTTTATGTTCAATTTGGTTTCATTCTCCACCATAGCCTTGAATATTTTGAATTTCTCAAGAGCCTCTAATTTCTCCTTCAGAAAAGTTACCCACATCATCCAGGAGTAGTTATCAATTAATAGCATGAAGTATCTATCACCTTGTACACTTCTGATTCTTGCCGGACCGCATAAATTAGTATGAACTAAGTATAATAATCTGGTAGAAGACTATTCCTTACTTTTGAATGTAACTCTGCTTTGTTTGCGTAACTGACATTCTTTACACAAGCTATTAGAAGGTTTCACCAATCTTGGAAGATCCCTCACAGCCTGAGTGTTGCTTATCTTGATGATGTTATCAAAATTTACATGACACATTCTTCTATGCCACAACCAACTCTGATTAATTTGAACAAATAAAAAACTTTTACCAGTACCAACCAAGTGGAAGATATTACCTTTAGTTTGAGTACTGGATGCAATCTTTGTTCCGGAGCTTTCAAAGATCTTGCATTTTCTATTTTTGAACCGGAGATCATAGCCTTTGTCCACCAACTATCCAACACTGAGAAGATTGTGCTTCAGGCCTTCAACATATAGTACATTACCAGTTTTGTTCTTTCCATCAAAATAAATAGTTCCTCTACCTCTGATTCTGCCAGCAGAATTATCACCAAATTTTACCACTGCTCCTTCATACGTTTGCAAATCTATACACTTGTTTTTGTCACCTGTCATATGGTGGGAGCATCCACTATCTATGACCCAATCATCCTTTTCTTCAACTTGGGCAGCTAGAGCTTTTTCCACAATTTTATGATTGACAAATTCAGAGGGCATTGGATCTTCTTCCTTGATGGCAATAAACACCCAATCACTTCCGGATTTGTTTCCTATCTCTGATTCATCATCTGTTACTCCTTCATCATCATCATCTTCATGAACATAGTAGCATTTCATTTTGAACCTTGATTTGTTAGGGTTTGGCCTTGAGAATCTTTCTGAACACCTTGAGACAAAATGACCAATCTTATTACAGTTAAAACACTTAAAAAGACAATTTCCCTTCATACTTACCAGATCCTCTTGGCAGTCTTTTTGCAATAAGTGCTTCAGGTTGAGCAGCTTCTGCTTCATCTTCTTCTAGGTCTTTTCTTGCTTTCTCATACCATGATAGTTTCTTAGAAGAGTTCTCTCCTGGATCAAACTTTTGTTTTCCTTTAACAGAGGCACTAGCTTTGAATGCAGATTTAGTCTTGGGGGGGCATCTCCAAACTCAGTCAATTCAAATGCAGCTAATTTGCCAACTAATTGATCTCTTGTAATACTTGAAATAGATCTGAATTCTTCAATAGCAGCAACCTTGTACTTGTAAGAATCAGGAAGGGATCTGAGAACTTTGCCAACAATCTCATCTTCATCCAAGACACCACCAACACATCTGATGCCACAAACAAGCTCATTTACTCTTGGCATAAATGTAGTGATATTTTCATCTTCTCTCATCTTTAGATTTTCAAATTTTCCTTTTAGACTCTGTAGCTTGGCACATTTAACATACTTTTCTCCTTCATGCAGAAGTTCCAATTTTTCCCAAATCTCAAAAGTAGTTTGCAGGTCAACAACATTTGTCAGCTTTGAATCAGACAAGGCACTTAGAAGAGCTTCTTTAGTCCACAGACTGTTTTCAGCATTTGCGATTTCATCTATGGATTTCAGACCATTCTGTGGAGGAGTATACTTCTTTGAAGCCATGGTCCAGTACTGCATTCCCATACATTGCAAGTGTTATTGCATGCGACTTTTCCAAAGAGTAAAATTGGTTCCATCTAACTTCGGACTATCCTTCTTGTAGGAGGACATCCTAGATCTCCTCAAGCGGTTAAGTTCTTTTTAGAGGAACTTAGCTCTACTACCAATTGTTATATTTAGGACAGACAACTGAGAGGGGGGGAGGTGAATTAGTTGTCCAAAATTTTCTTCCAATTAAACACTTAAATCCACCTTGTAATTCAGCAGCATGATAATAAATCATTCATGGAAATACAATGCATTAAATCAAAAGTAGAAACACATTAACACATGAGACACCAAGATTTTGACATGGAAAATCTGGTTAAGGGAAAAACCACGAGGTGACTAACCCAAGATTGTATTCTCTATTAGAAGAATAGAAAGAACCAAATGGCACATGCCAATTAGGGCTCACTGCCTGAGCACACTACTCACAAGAGGCTCACTACCTACAGGAGACACACTGTCTATAGAATAATAAGTATTACATACTCGAACTGATGAATAGCATCTTCACCATGCTTGAGTCAGTTCCATTTAAGCCCAACACTTCTGTTCTACCTTTTGCTCTCCTCCTCGCTACCACACTCTCATCTCCACAAGGTGCCTTTGAAATGACTTTACAATTCCTTATTTATACAAGACATCGACTTAGGGATAATCATCCAAGTCGGCATACATTATAGAGAAAATACATAAATACAACATGACTAATTACAAAAAGACTTCATGCAGATCAACACACTGTCGGCCACACAGATCTGAGACTTCAATCTTCATTTAGGAACACGCCAATCCTCACATAACATCTTCAAGATCATCTGCAGGATGTGTAACTCATCTGGTCGGCCTGACTTGAGAATAACACCATCATCCAGAAGTAATTCTTCAATTGCAAGCTCAAACTTTAATGCGGACCACAAACATAAACTGGACATGATCCAAAGACCTCCACAAGCTTGCCTGAATCACCAAGAACATCCACACTACATATGCTTACTAAATTCATTCTCTCCTTCATCTGGAACCTCAAGAACACAATCTGTCATCACTGTCATAATGGAATAGATGCTTACGGACCTCCAGACCACGAACCAATTGAGTTGTAAATTCACATTGACCTAATAAAGACTCCACCAGATCTGCAGAACAGGCTATTGCATTTCAGGATCTCACTGGACCTATCTATATCACTCTGTCACCTCTGAACATCTGCCAGAATCGGTTTTACTTGAGTGGCCACAACTTCAGATCTTCATGTGGACCTCTAAAATCTTTACTGGATCATCTTAAGACACATATCTACAAACCCTTTGATGCACATCCTCTGATCTTCATCTTAGGTAGGATCTTTAGCTCACTCTCTTCACTGTTCTTCTCTATTCCTGATTAGGACTAATTTTCTCAATATCCTCAGCACACAGCTCATCCAATCCTTATCATCAATGCAACAGGAGTATGTTGACATCAATGATAACACTGGTTAGGCCCATACTTGCAACATAAACACAACAGAAACACTCAAGAAAATGAAACAAAATGCAGATTTAGTCATTCAATATATCATAGAATTTAAAACAGAGATCTGTCGGCAATATGCGGGCTTACAACTAGGGCTCAAAGGCCTGACTACACATATGCGCAAGATAAAGCTTTGAGGCTCCTTCACATAAGATCTAAACTAAGAATTATGAAAACAATTGCTAATTGCTTTCCTAAGGATCTATTACATCTTTATATATCATTTCTGAACCAATAGATTCCTTCACGTCGGCCAAGGAAGGTTACAAACTCCAATGAAGAGCTGTAACGTGTTCACAAATAGGTCAGACTTAAATGCGTAACACACTTCCTCAGATGAATGGAACAATGTGCGGATCCTTGGGAAAGGTCAGCCACAAACCACAGGACATTGAATGATGTGTCATTGAGATTCGCAAGCCTTCTCCTTCAGTTGATTATCAGGTGTGAGGGGGAAAATACGTTAATGAAATCAATGAAAACAAAACCCAAACATCAATGGAAGTTGAAAGCAAAGAAGATTAAAACAAACAAAAGTAAATGTACTTACAACCTCTTTACCTATCATTTTCCATTGCTCGCCTATCTGTTCTTGATCTTAATGGTGAAGCCTTCAGAAGCCTTTTTGCTCCCTTGCTTGTTGAAGATGACAAAGACAGAATGGCTATGATATTCGTGTGGTTGAAAATAAGCTCCAAACACACTAACAAATGGATATGAAGTGCTCAAGGAAATGGGGGTGCCAAAGGCGCACTGGTATCTCTGCAGCATAAGTTTGCACAATGATCGATATATGAAATGAAGGAGAGGGTGGTATTTATAGAAAAAGGTGAGGGAAGATCAATGGTTGAGAAGAAAGATCAATGGTTGAGAAGAAAAGAGAAAATCAACAGAGGAGGATTGTTGAGGAACATGCAACAAATGGAAGAAGGACACATGTCATTCGAAAAGCAACCTTGTTGAGTTAACTCCTCTCTTGATGAGGATGAGATTTGTTTTTCCTAAATTAGAATTTATTTTTCTAATTTAAGAGAAGATTTGCTTTAAAGATGCTTTAAAACTGATTTTGCTTTTGTAACTCAGCTTTTTCTTTTATGTGACAAGAGGAAAGTATTTTTGGAAGATAGGAATGATTTTTAAAGATAAGAATGCATAATTAAATAAAAAGATTTTATTTAATTATTTTGTAGATAATTGGGAGGAATAAATAAAATATAGAAATATATTTTATTTTGTGGAGATTTTTTGAAGAATAAAATAAAATATAAAAGTATATTTTATTTAGTGGATATTTAAGATTTTAATTAAATAAAATTGTGTTTTATTTAATTTAGGAAGAATAAAAGATTTTAATTAAATAATTAAAATTATTTAATTATTTAGAAGAATGAAGTTTGATGTAGATGAATTTAATTAATTAAATGAGAGGGGATGAATCAAATAAATAGATAAATGTATTTATTCATTGATAGAAGAATGTGAATGATGAAATAAATATTTAAAATATTTATTTAAGTAGAGTCATGCCAATTTTAGGTGTATACATCAGGAATCGTTAGAATGCGTTGCTCTGAGAAAACAGTTGACCTTCTGATAGCGATATCTTTTTGGTAACTAATCCAAATGCTCTGAATTCTTGATATGATGTAGATAGTAATCCAGATCCACAAGATGTGAAATGCCAAAACTGGACCACAAGCTGAAAGCTGCTACTAACTGAACTACCTAAACTGAATTGGAAAATGAAAGAACTGAAATGCAAACAAACTGAAATGCAAGTGTTTTTGGTTGATGCAAGATTGCTCTTGAACCATGGATGCTCCTGCATCAGGAATGGAACATTGGAATGCGGTAAAATGGATTCTCTGATATTTGAGAGGTATTACTTCAAAGAAACTATGTTTTGGAGGAACAAATTCTGCTCTAAAAGGATATGTTGACTCTGATTTAGCAGGTGATATTGATAGTAGGAGGAGTACTACGTGGTACATTTTTATTGTAGGAGGTACTACAGTTAGTTGGATTTCAAGGCTGCAAAAGGTTTTTGCACTTTCAACCACTGAAGTTGAGTATGTTGCTGCTATGGAAGCTAGCAAGGAAATGATTTGGTTACAACGTTTCCTAGAGGAATTGGGGAAACAAGAAGATAGCCCTTTGTACACTGATAGCCAGAGTGCCATTCATCTTGCTAAGAATTTAGCTCTACATTCAAAAACTAAGCATATACAACTCAAATACCACTTCATCCAATCAGTTTTGGAGGATGGATAGTTGAAGTTGGAGAAAATTCACACAATGAGAATCCTGCAGATATGTTCACAAAGGCAATTACATGGGAGAAACTAATTTCATCATCAGTTTATGTTGGCCTTCATGACTAAAAATGGTGGACATAAGAAACCAGCCAGGCCTGTAATCCAGTGGGAACTGCAAGTGCAGTGGTGCCATCCAGGATCAGTCTCCAAGTGGGAGATTGTTTGGTGTGGAGATTGATTAGTCTCCAAGTGGTAGATTATTGGTATGTGGCGACTGATCATGCAAGTACTATACACTCGTCATGTATCCTCGTCAGGGTTGTTTTTTTGTTAACTGACAAAAGAAAAATGACATTGTAAAACCCTAATTTTAGAAGCTTCCAAAAAGCTTGATATAAGTGGCTGGGATGTATGTTGTGGGTACGGAATTCATGAGATTGTAATCTTTTTTGCACTGGATAATAAAATCATTGGATGGCTAAGTTTTTGTGGATGTAGCCCATATTGGGTGAACCACGTTATTTTTGTGTTGATCTCTTTTGTGTTTTTTTTCATTGTTATATTTGGGTTATTTAATTTGCATATAATTGTTAGTGTTTATTGCTTCGATCTGCCTGAACCCTAACACCCCCAAACCCCCGCAAGGGCCGCTGCCCCTTGACCCCATTAAATAATTTGGAGGGAAACCACACCGATAAAAGTGGGGTAAATTTACCCTCCAAGTCTGATTAGGCTCCATATAACAACAGGTAGCTGCTTCAATTGCTGATGTGTCTTGGAATGTCTTGACCATAGTTGTTCCCCTTATTTCTTGGACCATATCAAGTAATCTTGGTTTGCTAGTTTTATTTTGTGTTGCCCATATTGCCGAAGTCTCTATTTTTGGATTGTAACCACAACCAGTGACACCTTCCTCATAGTCAAATTCAAAAACTAGCATGGGGTCATCTTGATTCCTGACTTGGTCTAACAAAAACATTTTCTTCAACTCAAGCCTGGGAATGATCAGCATGTTGCTCCTTAATACCATTTGCCTAGCCTCATCAGGGCTGACACTTATTTCATCTATTTTCATATTCTTGAAAGTTTGTGAAACAATTTGGTCATGTTGAGATTCATCAGCACCCATTTTATTTATTTCCACTTGTTCTTGAAATTCTTTCATCTTCATCTTAAGCCAAAAATCTTTGAATTTAGGAAAATTAATGAAATCATCATCCTCCATAAATCTCATAGAAGCCACAATTCTTTCATCTTCTTCTAATTCAGGCTCCCCTTGTTCTTGTTCAGCCATTTTGGCCTCTAGTTTGTGTGCTTCTGTTTCTCCTTCATCTCCCATATTTCTTAGGATACTAGCCACTTCATCAATGTCATCCCCTCCTTCGCTCAATTCATATGGAACCAGTCGAGAAACATCCTCAATCCTTTTCCTTTTGGCAGGTGGTGAATCAGGGACATGACCTAGATCCTGTAGTGACATTGCATCTGGTGTAGGCTCTTGAGTCACAATTCCTGGTGGTCTTTTGACATTGAGCTTGGTAGCCTTTGAAGGCTGCTTCTCAGACTTGCTACATATTCTTTCAAAATTGTCAATTATTAGATCTATTCTTCTCAAAGGGTCCCTCTCTTCAATAAAGAATCTAGCAAAATTAGGATTTTGTTTCCTCCTATCATCCTCAATCCTTTTCAAAATCTCCCATTTTCTTACCCTATTATACACTTCTTAAAAGGTGACAAGATTTCTGATCACATCCTCATCAAAATTGATTTGATGGGATATTCCCATTCTTGTGAGGATGGTTTGTCTGACAAAGTTCATGTGACCCTTTGGATCACAACCCTCTCTACACTTGGTTTCAAAGAATATTTAGCCTTCAAATAGGCTTGCAAATCCTCTAAAGTATCAGAACCAATGGACCAATCACCAAACACTGTGGAATTAGGAAGAAATGTGCCTTTCTTCTATTTCTTCATTACATTCTTCTCCATCCACATCATTTGCCACATAATTCAAGGAATGCAATTCTATCTAGCACAAATTTGGGCAACACATGGGGTGGCTGAGTACACCCATATACCCTGATTATAGTATGAACTGGCAAGAAAAACCAATCAACATAGTTATGACTATGACCCTGTTCTAGCCTATGGGCAAGAGGCCTCAAGATTTCCCTGATCTCTTTTGTCAATCTAGGAGAAAAGCTACCAAGATAATTCATTATTCTAATTGAGAAATCATCACAAAACACAACATAGTCACAATCCTTGCAATGGCTATCCCATTTGTAACACCAGCACTGTGTTGGCAATCTTTGTCCATTTTCATCAATCATGCTCAAATCCATTCTGCTAGGCCACTTCCTTCTATTTTGATACAAAATAAAATGACATAACAAAGAGTAGTATTTGAAATCTATGGGCTTTTTGTTTTCTCTTATTTTCAAAAATCCATCATGTAGTTTCTTTTCAATGATGTTGCAAAATCATATTCAACATTAGCTTCTGGATTTTGAATTCTCATGGCCATCATCATTAGGCCGATAGGCATTCCACCTTGGGCATCAATACCCAACACCTAACACAAAGCAAAATATGTTCTTTTGAAATAGACAACAATATCTTCAACAAAGAAAGGTTTAATTGTAGTGGATGGGATTTCAATTCTTCTATTATTTGCCTCTTTCCTCATGTGCAAGGGCACCTCATCCCTTCTGTGTGTTTTTCTCAAACTATTGTACTCCTGCTCACTCTTCTGCATATCTACTTGTGTGAGGGCTTGCTTTCTCAGCATGAAGCAGTCTATGATTGCATTCCTGTCCATAGCCACTAATGGTGACCCATTTGGTAGTCTGACTGTTTTGGTGGTTGAGTGATAGTGTTGTGCCAATGTTCTAATCAAATCCGCATCAACAAATACATTTGGCACCACAACCTTTGCCAAATCCAAATTCCATGGGTTTCTAACTAGTCCCTATCCATCTTTCTTTCCACAAAAATACCAAAAAAGGTTCCATCCAGAGATAGGGATTGCCACATCCCGACATCCTTCTGCAACATCCTTGAACAATTTCTTAGACCCCTTGTCAACTGAATTTGGTAGGATCTCCAACAATGATTGTTGAAGTGGTCATTTCTTGGGAGTAGGGGGGTTAGTGCTCTTACTCATAGACTCCGATTTTTTAGGTGCCATATTTTAGTGCCTTTACAAACTAGGGTTTTGATAATTTACTTGCTCTACCAAACTAGTTGAAAACAAAGCAAAAACCAAACACCAACTTTTATGCAAAGAGTGATAGGGCAGACTTACCCAGTTGGAAAATGCCTAAGGAGAGCACACAAAGCTTGAATTCACCTTCTGCAATCAACACTGAATTCGCTAGAATGAAGAAATACAAAGAAATTCCAATTTGTATCGTGCCATGAAGCTGGTCATTTCACCATTAACCTGGTTCGTGCCATGAAATCAACAAATCTCAGCATTCAATTCTTTTCAAACACAGACTATTGATTTAATCCAATCCAATGGTTGGGCAAGTATTTAAAGACTTGCAGTCCTTTCCTTGAAAACTAGAATCTCTTAGGCATCAATGATAACCATTGCGGGGTAGCACTAAAGTCATTTTGACATTTAATTCTTTACCGCATCACCGCAAGACCAACTTAGGGCAATCGCGGGACCATGGGACCTCTTAGATAGTTACGTTCATCTTCACCACTTACCACCACCCCACAAGCCTTATTGCACACCACCACAGGATGGCGGGATACATGTTATCCCTTATGTCTTTTACCACACCATTGCTAAGCTTTGGCCTGACCGTCACGAGGCCGTGGGAGCCTTTGGTCTCCCATTCGTTGTTTACCGCCTTACCGCCAATTGAAGTTATCAGCATCACGGGGCCGTGATATGTAGCATTACCAGTTACTTGAACTCCTTATACCGCAACACCGCAGGCTCGACTTGAAACCATCGCGGGGGCATGGTGAACACTTAATCTTGACTCCTTCATACTGCATTGTCGTCGGTCATCTCCTTTCTTTCTATGAGGGCGCGATAACATATTATGTGCCGCTTGAGTTTATATCGCAACACCGTAACTAAATTTTCTGCATGCTACGGGGAAGCGGTAACTGTGTATTCAAATCCTCTAATTCTCGCACAACCACCAAGGCTGTTTGCATGTATTGTGGGGCTATGCTACCACAATAATGGGTTACACTTTCTAGGACATCCTGATTTTTGCTGAAATCACATATTTTTAGAAAATATAATGATTTAAGCCTTGAAAGGTTCCATTTAAAGGATTTTAATTGAAGAGAGTTTGATCAAACCCCCTTAGATTCAAACCCCCTTGGATAGAACCCTGCTAGTTTTAAACCATACCTATAATGGAGTCTCCTCTACACCTATCAAAATGCTGATAAAAAACCACTTTCGATTTACCTTTTGGGGGATCAAATGAATTCATTTAAAATTTATGTTTTGTAAGTATGTAGTCCTTATTATAAGCCTCCCAAAAAGTATAATTTTAGATATATTTAATTTGATTATTATATTTATTTTTTATTTCTTGTGACTATAGGTTTTTCACCGAACATCAAGTTCTATGTTCTACACACATGGAAAATTAGTAAATTAATGAAAAAAATTCTGAAAAATATCTATGCCCTAGGTATTGATGTCCTTGTTTCAATATTTTTTTTTTGAATTTTGATCTACATACAGAAAAAGTTATGTTTTACAGAATACGCGTATGTCTAAATTATAATTGGTTTGACTTCAAAACTTAATTTAAAAAAAATATTTAACAAAACATTATGAAACCAAATGCATGACCTATATATCGTTGTTACCAATCTAAATTCAAAAGAATTAGAATTTTATCCTTTGTAGAAAAAAAGTTATGTGCTATAGAATACACATCACTTTTAAAAAATGTTGTTTACTATTAAAAACTAGTTATCAAAGGAGATGCAAAAAAATTTACAATTTAACTCCAATTTTTTTTAAAAATATATATTTAGAATCTACAAACAAAATCTCACAAATCACTAGTTCGTATCATCTTCAAATTCCTAACGGTTTAGTGGCTATAGGTGTCAGAAAGTGAAGAGTTAGTTCAAAATTTTGATTTCAATGTCAAGTTTGGCCAAAATGTGTAACCCATTATTGTGGGATGACCCCGGTAAGAGACAAAAACACATCAATGGTCAAAAATATAAATTTATTTCACATAGACTTGATATGAGATGCTCATAAATGACTCTTAGAACAATTCTAAAAGGAATATGAATTCCTAATTATGGATTTATAGAAGGAAAATGTATGAAATAGAGTGGGACTATGTGAAATTTTGAATGGTTCTAACACACCTCATGATGAACTAGACTATGTTTTTCCTTCATCCTGCTTGTGTTATGTTTTTATGAGTTCTTTTCTTGTGAATATGGTGTAGTCACGGTAGGAGGGTTCACAGAATGAACTATTCAGACCATGCAACAAGAGTAAACACAACGGAAACAACCCAAAGAAATAAAGCAAATGCAGATTTAGTCATTCAATATATCATAGAATTCAAATAGAGATCGGCCGGTAACATGCGGGCTTACAATTAGGGCTCACAAGCTTGATTACATACATGCGCAAGATAAGCTTTGAAGCTCCTTTGCACAAAATATGAACTATGAACTTATGTGTATGCTTACAACTTGATAACTACTTTCCTAAGGATCTATTACATCAATATATATCATCTCTGGACCAATAGATTCCTCCACGTCGGCCAAGGAAGATCACAAATTCCAAAGAAGAGATGTATTGTGTGTATATAGACAGGTCAGACCTAAATGCATGGAACACTTCTGGAAAATGAATGGAATGATATGCGGATCTCCTGGGAAGGTTGGCAACGAACCAAAGATCATTGAATGATGTGTCATTAGGCTTCAAAGATTAGGAAATGCTTCCGCAAGTTTCTCCTTCAACTGGTTGTCAGTGATTATCCGGATGCTCTGTTCTGAGAACAATCAATCTTCAAATAGTGATATCTTTCCGGTATTGAAGTGCGGATCTCTAAATTTTGGATATGATGTAAATGAATGAATGTACATGCTAAGCCCAGCTCCACAAGATCTGAAAATTCTACTGGACCAAAATACAGAATCTGCTTCTGACTGAACTACCTAAACTGAACTGGAAAATGAAAAGAAACAAACTGAACTGCAAACAAACTAAAATACAAATGTTTTTGGTTGATGCAAGATTGCTCTTAAACCAGGGATGCTCCTGCATCAAAATATATCCCTAAGAAAAAATTGTCTGATACTGTAATTGTAAACGTCTTCTTGGTTTTTGACTGCAAATTCTTTTTAACCTGTAAACTGAATTCTATTTTAAGTTTTCATTTGCAGTTATCAGCGGATTAGAAAGTCAACAGTTATCAACTTATGAACTCAATAAAGTTTTATTGATTCAAGTTGTTGATTTATACATTATTGTTTATTTGGACTTAGGAAATGAAGAGAAGGGCTGTAAGGCGCAAATTAGATGATAGTGATCATAATGCTGAAATTTCACTGATAGATTATGAGCACCTTCGTAGAGAAAAATGGCCAAGAATAATGAATATTTATTGAGACTTGGTTTGACAAATAGGCAAGTTGTAAATCCACTAAGTAGTATATTATTTGTTTAATAGTGTTTAATGAAATTTTATAAGCAAGAGCTTTATGTATATAAGACATAATATGATACTATTTTTTATTTTATAGGCAACAAAAAGAGTGCAAAGAAAATGCAGAGAAAAAACAAAAGGAAAGAAAAGATACAGTGCCACCATCTCGTAGAAGCCACCACTTTTGTGATTCAATAAATGCAGTTGGTGAAAACAATAGTTGCAATGATGATCATGTGCATCCTGATATAGCATATGCTGATGTGCAACCTGATATAGCACATGGTGATGTGCAGCCTAATATAGCACATGGTGATCATGTGCAACCTGATATAGCACATGGTGATCATGTGTAGCCTGATATAGCACATGGTGATGTGCAACATTGTGATGATCACTTAGAACAAAGTCTAAGAGAGATTATTGAAAAACATCAGAGCATTAAAGGAATAGCAGGTCTAAAGATGATTTATTCAAGATTAAAGGATGTGTTTGAAGTGAAATTTGCAAAGACTGATACTCATGATCTACCTACTGATGCCACACCTAATTTGGCCAAGGATCATGAAGTTCCAGTTAATGAAAGTCATGGAGAGAGATCGCTTGCATCTGTTGTGCCTCAGAGTGCACCTGTTGCATCTAGAACTTTTGATGGAACTAGTGGATCATCCAGAAATACTGGTAGTGGTTTAATAGAAGATGTGGATGCTTTTATCAAAAGACAAATATTGAGTCAAGATTTGTATAGATCTATAGAGAGGAATGCAAAACTAAGAAAATTAGAAGGCAAGAAGCCATTCTTTCTTGAGGTATTGAGAGATGGTGAGCCCATTGGGCTAAATGCTGCAAAGTGGGCCTCCGAGTTAGGTGTAAGATGTAGGGCCCATTTGGATATTTGCAAATCAAGTTTTGCAGAGAAAGATCCACGATCTATGGAAAATGTTATACAAAAAATGGAAAATGCTTTTGAGACTACTGGTGGACAAATCTCTAGAAAATATTACAAGCAAAAGATGATAATTTTGATGAACAATTTTAGATAAAATTGCAGAAAAGCAATCATGGAGGCAAAAGAGAGGTTAGACTCCACTCTATGTCCCAAATAGTGGGAGGCATTGAAAGAAACTATGCATTTGGAAGTATATTTGGAAAATAGTAACAAAGGCAAGAGAGCAAGAGATAATGTGAGGGCTGGATATACATTTGGCCGAGGCGGGTTTTAGGCCAAAATGGACAAATTTGGAGTAAGTGTATAGCTTTTTGGTTCAATTTACATTGTGTTATTTATTTCAATTTTTTATTGAACTGACTATATGTTGAAATTGACATTGTATTTTAGGTGGAAAACAGTAATAGAGAAGCAGGTGCAGAAGATATTGTCAATTATATGGTAGCACTAGATCCTAGTTAATCTAAGAGTAAGATGAAGTGGAAATCTAGTTCATCAATAGAGATTTCATAGCCATCTGTTACATGCCCAGTAGGATCAGCCTCTCCAGATCATGTCAACTCAAATGAAGGGTACCAACATGTACTGAATTGCATATACAGTCTCAGTCACCAAGTTTCACAGTTGGTTGCCTCCGTTAACCCTATAGTTTCTACATGGAATGAACATAAATCCATGGATTCAGATGAGGTAAGAGGCTCTATTGATCTCATGTCTTCTTATTTGGCAATTCTGTATACAAATGCCTCTTAATATGTAGATTATTGAAATCTGAGCGTAGGAAAATCCAACCCAATTTCTTTATTGTTGGAGTGATCCAGAAAATGTTCTTTTGGACAAATTTATAGCTTGCATTCTTTACTTGACTATTGAATGCTTTATATTTTTTGCATGATGGTTAAACCACATGCAGAGAAATTTTTTCAAAGCAACAGGAAAGCAAAAATGCCTTCATGATGCCAACAGAGCTGCTGATATTGATAGTGATGATTATGATGAACTAGACAAGAATGTGCATCACAGTCATCATAGTTATGCTAAAGTTGAGGTAATATAATAGTTGTCAATTATCTGTCTCAATGTTTTGTCATTCTTCATACTTAAAATGTCCTTTTGGACAAAAAATTATAGCTTTTGCATTTTTTAAGTTGTAAGTTAATTTGTCCCAATGTTTTGTGATTAATTCTTCATGCTTAGAATGTTCTTTTGGACAAAAATTTATAGCTTTTGCATTCTTTACTTGACTTATATTAATTTTTGCATGATGATTAAACCACATGCAGAGCAATTATATGAAAGCAGAACGAAAAGAAAAAGGCCCTGTCAATAGAGCTCTCTATAAAACTGTACAACTTCATGTCAATGTTGATAGTGATATTTATGATGATGAACTCGACGAGCATGCACATGATATTCATAGTAGTAGTCATGTTGAACATGAGGTGAGGGTTATGAAACTACATGCAAGTAAGTACTATTCAAGTAAGTAATGGTTGTTTTATTATGTAAATAAGGGTAATCATTACCTATTTGATAGAAGCTAGTTAGAATAGTAGTGAAGTGTAATTAGCTAGTATACATAGATTATGGAAATAAGGGAGAACATATAACTTACATATGGAAGCTTAGAGGTTAGTTGTAATAGAGTGCATACATAGATTTTGACTATGCATTAGTGCATTGTGTTCGGGGATGTCATGGTCCTCAATTGGGGGGACTTCATTGCTAATCCATGTCTCTTTCTGGAGTACTCGTATAGTCTAGCACTATTGTAGTCTTGCCCTCCATTTGTTTGTATCTCGCAATGGGTTAGTTTTTTTTTAGAGTAAAAAGTTGCTTCTTTGTTATTCAACAGAATAAAAAAAAAGCACATACAAAAACTAATTTGTTCCAAGACATAAGACATTACATACAACTGTCAAAAACAATATAATGTGTATTTTTTTTGTTTTTGCTGACATTTAATATTGATAAACTCCAAGAAGGGGATAAAGTTCAGGTGTTGGATCCTAGTGTTGGTGCTACATCTATGGGCATTGGGCGGATTCACTCACTATCTATTGTACATGGAGTCAAATTGAAAGGAATAGGAGATGCAAATGTAAATATTTTAAAGGTCACAAGTAACATACCCCTTGCTTATGAAGACAAAATAGATGGAGTTGTTCGTCTGAAAGAGAAAGAAGGGACCTTCACACGGTGGCCACTAAAATATTTGAAAAAAATGACATAGTTGATGTTTATCATGTACTAGTTGTTAGACATCTTGGCCCACTGCTTTATGCAATAGTTTGAATGTGTTGTTCAGGGATATTAGTGTTTTTTGTTTGTTTTGGAGCTGTATTAGAAAAAAAAACCATTGTAACTTAGTTTTCTCAATCACAGCACTGAGAAACACACTTTGTAACACATTTTTAAAAGCAAAGACACATATTTAAGTCTTATGGGTTTTTTGGACTTGATTTTATGTTGCTTTTCCTCCATAAACATTCAACATCACTGCCTTCTATGCCTTTATGAAAAGATTCTAGGGTTATTGTTGACTGCATTGAAGGAGAGAGCTTCATATATGGGACACGATCAACACTCAATCATGAAGACTCAAGGAGCATAAATGAGAGAGCTTCATATATGAGATGTCATCATGAAGACAGTCATGAAGACTCAAGGAGCTTAAATGACAGTGAGCAAGAGATAAAGTACACAGTTCATTCCATAGACAAAGTGAGATGAGTCTTAAGCTGATGTGATCAAGGGTGTTGTGTTAGTTTTTGAGAAAGGAAGGGTAGTTGGCAATGCTCAAAGATCAATGAGGAAGATTACAGTCATAAGGTGATGATGTTAGCATTTCATCAAGACTTTGGAAGCAACTAGTAGACAAATTTATAGAAGTCTTAAATAGTAAAAAGGGCAACCACTAATAATGCTATTATTACAAGGCATATCTACATGGCAGTATATTTGAAGGAATATGACAGTTTCATAAACCTATGACAGTCTACAAATGAAAGTCTAAATTCTGTATACTTATGGGTGACTGTTCTATAATAGAGAGATAATGAGTGCATAGAGGTAAGATGTTTATGGTGAGTGGCAATGGTCAATGGTTCCCAGGGATACAGGCACAATAAACATGGTTTCAATGGCATGAGCAAAGGAACAGAGGATTGCAGTGCTAGCATTAATTAAAAGGCAAGTATATGAAAGTTGCAGGGCAATCATCTAGAAAGCAAGTATGCACAGTTCAGTCACCACAATGAGTAGTGAAGACAAAGGACACTAAATATATATGATTGCCTACCAAGTGTCCAATGTAATAGAGGCAGGGTAAGTGAACGGTTTAGACTCAAAAAGAGGCTTTTGAAGATGCATTAATGAAGGAAGAATTTGATTCCATGCCCTAAGAGGACCTGATATCTTCAAACTCAATAAAAACATGTCCCATAAGCAGTGCTGATGACAGTACAAGACACAAGAATATAGTGATGTTTCATTAAGGAAGCCTGATCTAATCCATGTTTCATATTATAATCAATATCCTATCACAGACTTGACTACATATGATAGTGTATTTCCTTTGGTTGCGGTCAAGAAGGACAAGTCCTAGACTGATGGGGCAGATTAGATGACTTGTGGCAGTAGTTAGGCTGGTTGAGAATCAGTTACTGACAGTTCACTTTTTGGCAAAGCATTGTAAACTTGGAGAAGTTAATTCTTTCATGTCATTTCTATGCATTGTAACTCAATCAGATTTTTAGTCTTGTGACTAAAAATAAGCATTGTAATACTCTATTTCTAAGCATTTTTCAAGAAAGATAGATATTTCAGACTTGTGCAAGCTGTAAGAACACCTTTCTTTTAATAAAGTTCAACAATTTTGCCTTCTCAATGGTTGTCTTTATATTGTATGCAATTAATTGATGATTATGATCTGTATTTATGTGTTTTATGTTTAAATCCTCAAATACCAGTCAATTAAAATGACTAAATATAATACTAATTGACGTCAATTAATAATTAAATTGACTAAATATAGTACTAATTGACAGAAATCATTAACAGTGAATAAATATGACTAAATATACTATCAATTGACAGAAATCAATGAACAGTGAATAAATATAACTAAATATACTACTAATTGACAAAAATCAGTGAACAGTGAATAAATATGACTAAATATATTACCAGTGTTAAATCAGTGAATAAAAATGACTAAATATACTACCAAATTGATCAAAATGATGATTAAAATTAATGACTAAATACACTACCAATGGATAGAAATTAGTGAATAAAAATGACTAAATAAGTGACCAGTTAACAACAATTAATGACTAAATATATCAGTGAAAAATAAATGACTAAATAAGTGACCAGATTACAGCAATCAATGACTAAATATACTACCAAATCGATCAATCAAAACAACCAATAAATGACTAAAAATGGTTGAGTCATCAATTTGATCGTGTTATAAATGACTGGAAATAAACTACTAATGGTCACGTGACCATGTTTGGTCATTTAGAAGCAGTTTTTAGTAGTTTTTTCAGTCATATATTGCTATTTCTCTACTAGTGGATCTTCATTTGATAGTGATGTTTCCTTAGATGACCAGGCTCTTGTGGATGATACTAAGACTTCTATTGCCCCATCTTGTGTGGACACATTGTCATGAGATGATCAGTCTATTTGGATGACATACATTGATACCCCATCTTCAGCTAGAGTATTTGTTGCTACTTTAGAGTTCAAAGATGCTTCTTTCAAAGCTTCTAGTGATTCTTTGTAGTGGGATCATTTTAGTCTTCCTACTTTGGATTCCTATTTATCATAAATTGCCCATTTGTTTGTGGAGTCTCACATTTCAGATTTGAAGGATTTATTTGAGGGTTTATCTCTCCTCTTTGATGATAGTCATTTCTATGTTATCTCATAGATTCCTTGTCTTTGGATCTTGTACCTCATGGTTCTACACATGGGATTGGCTTGCTTCTACCTTCATGCAATGAGGCATCTTTTCATATTCACATGGGGACACTTGAGTAGAGTTTTGAGATGGGATACATCTTGAGACTTCCTTCCTCACCTTGCTTCTTTGATTGGGAGTTACTTCTGTTGGTTCGCAAATCAACAGACATCAAACTCTAAAGATTTGTCACTTCTTATGCTCAAGTTTGATGATAGATTTAGCCAAAAAAGACAGAAGATTGTTTGCACTTGTCTCCCCTACACTTTAAGTTCTGACACACCTGGGAGGGTATTCCCTTGCTCACCACAAAAGATTTATCCTTGACAAATTCATATAGAATGCTCTCATGTAGGGACCAAGATTTGTAAGATAAACCCAGATTGGCAATGTTCTTGGACTATCTAACTTGCTGAAAATGAGAACATGCAACTAAAACCCCACTCCTAAAATCTAAAAGTTTTCAAATGATGTTCTAATTTTTGTTTTATGCTTGGATGAAAGACTTGGGTTTTGACTCACAAACTCAATACAAACTCAAGTCGGTGCTTATCCCAGGGCAATGGAGTCAAACTGACATATATGTGTGACTGCTTCTCATAAACTCAACATAACATTCAAGTTTCAAGGGGTTAGATTGGTATTTGCCTTACAAACACCACCCAAGACAGAGTATTCAGTCAACTCTACTTACATACATCCCTGCTGCAATACATTCTTCCCCACACTTAACCCAAAACATTTAATCTATTCCTTGAATAGAGGTAGAGGATTAAGCATGTAATATAGTAAACCTATATCCTAGAATCTTAAATAACCCTTAGTTATGAGATTCAAAAGAAGAGATGCACACAACAATGGAGACAATTAACTAAACACATGCATGCATTTTTCATATACATCAACATGAAACTGAATAGATTTTATGCATAAATGCATTCAACGCATAATACATTGACTTATAGCACAAGAAATGAAGCCACCCAACAGAACGTGTATTTTATTCACTCCTCAAAAGTTTCAAAATCTTCCAACCAAAAACAAAATGAAAGCCCAACAGTTTCTTTATAGGCAAAAAGCATGTTGCCCTAGAAATTAATCACATTATGGAGGTAGGTGAGGCTTTTTCCATTACAATTTTCCCTCCAAAATGCATTGGGAATAAAATATTTTACAATTAAAAGAAGAGAAGAATAAATAATAAATAATGATCTTTTAATCTCCTCTTTTAATTTTTTACATTTTTCAAACTTTCCCAATTTTGAACCACAACAGCTGAAGACTTCCAAATCTCTGCAATAGGTGACCACTGAGACCTATTCTCTAGCTCTTGCAATTGTGTTCAACCGTAGAAGATCATTGCAGTAGCATTTGATTTTGATTTCCACCCAGCCAAACTTTCTGCATCATTTTTTGCAAATACTAGGCATTTTTTGCCATTCTGGCACTCAAAAAACATTGCAAACAGCCAAAAAACATTCGCTAATGCATGAGGAATGTTCCATGGGTGAATTCTGAGCACAAAACCACATATTTGAGCCAAAAATCACCCTCAAAATGGTGCCTGAAGCAGAAAAATGTGATCAGCAATGGCAAAATCCGCATGAGCAGCCAAAAAAACCATTAAAAATGCCTCAGAGTCGAAGGAGATACGTTTATTGCATCTGCAGATGGCAAAGGAGGACGAGATAAGTCCTGTGATGGCTTATTGCACTATCGCAAGGGTCAAGAAAAGGTTGTATGAGGGGGCTGCGATGGTCCGATATCCGTACCATTGCACCCACTACTTCCTTCATAAACTTTATTTAAAGTTCAATAAACTTTATGACTCTTCTTTATAAACTTTAACTTTTTAAAAGTCACCTCAACCTCTTTAAAATGCTTCCCCTTTAATGTTCAATTTTTAATATTTGCATTTTGATTTTTGAACTTAGGCAATTTTTTAAGTTCCTTCGACGGGCGAATGGCGCAATCTCACCGCAGGCAAACCGGGCATCCAACGACCACAAAAATTTGCACAGGGCCCTAATCAATTTTTAAAAAAAACCCATTTGCTTAGAATTTGCTTCGCCAACCAAATTCAGGCACCTGCTTTGTAAACTGACATGTCGGGTGAGTTCGCTGCAACTAGAATGCATTAAAATAATGCATCAAATGGTCTCCAATTTTGATTAAATTGGAACTATAGATGTTTGAGACCAAATCGACAACTGGGTCACCCTCAGAATTGCAAGATTTGAAACTTTTCAGGAAGCCAAAATTGGCCTGGTCGCAGTCAGAGAATAATTAAATACCCTGCTAGAACTTGTCCTGGAAGCATGAAATTGAGTAGGCATGTTACCAAGTATACCAAGAAACTTTCCAACAACTAGATTTGCAAGATAAATTCTGAGTCGCAAAATTTAATCGCCGAAGGTGGCCTCTAGGGTATATTGAGCAGCTTGTCAACCTAGCCTTTATGGACATCTCGAAAGAATATTGGCACATCAAATTTGAAACATTTGAGGGTGCCACGGGTGGCTCTTACTCAGGGATGTATGCCTCTTGCAGGCATGGCAAGATTTCAGCTATCTCTGAGACGTAGACTAGATGCCTACTCCATTGGGCTGCAGAGTCAACACTCCATTTTGCATTAAAAACCATACCTTCAATTTTATTTGGTGGCCCCAGGCCCCCAAAAATGAAGAACCTAAACTCTCCTGTGTCAAATACCCTATTTTCATCTGATTTCATTTGGTCACAACTAAAAATACTGTCATGAACTGCCCACAAACTAACCATGTCACTACCATGTTCAACCATATCACTGAGCTTGCCCATGTCAACATTACCTCTGTCAATCCGCACTTTAAAATTAGGCACTGATCCACACATATTATCATATCCTTTAGCATTAGGCAATACATGAATGTCATATTTATCAAACAATGCATTCCTATATGGCATACAACATTTATCACCATCCATGTCACTATTATGCATTATAAAGTGATCTTTTAGCTAAATTGAAAATTGAAAGCACTCATAGTCCCTCATATAGCGAGGATCATTAGGTCTCACTTCATCATAAGTTTGCATATCAAAGAGGAAACTGTCATATTCATTTTTGTGCACCTCATGCAAACAACCTTTGGCTGCACCAAACAGAAAAGGTTCATACTCTGGCATCTCTCTGAACTAGATATCATTATGTTGATAAGAGCCCACATCCAAGAATGTTAGCTCAACTTCCCCATAATACCCTCCAATATCTTGGAATTGACACCCATCCGTATCATGGAGATTCCACAAATCAGCAAATCTTTCTAAATCAACTTCAAAATCTTTCCTCATGTCTATGTATACATTTTCACAGGAAGCTTTAGACAAATCTAAATACACTCCATCACAATGGTCACCAAGTGAGCTGCTCAGAACTTGACCATCTCTGCAATAAACTTCATGATATATGTTGACCTCTCTTTCACCAGTATAAAATTTGGAATCCTCATCAATAATAATGCTTTGATTTTCATCATACTCAACCAAGTCCTCATCATCACATGTGTCATCCATTTGGAAAAGGGCTGATTCAAGTGTCTCAGATTCATTACAACATGCTATTGGTTCATGGGCAATCAGACATGCATCTATACTGTCATATACACCAATGAATCCCTTGTGTGAAGAGGGAGTATCAACTTTTGTGACATGAACAAAATCAATAAAGGAATAATCATACTCAGCACTATTGCTTATTTCAATCTTTGATCGCTCTTCGTCATCTTCTAATGCTTCTTCCTCTTGCTCTCCATAAGAGTTGCAAGCATCACTTGGTTGCAAATCAAAATCCACACGGCTGTCATTTCTATCATTAAAATCTGGATACTCAATGGATTCATCATAGCATGTTTTTTGTTCACCAATAGTATTGCACCCTTTATTGAATGGAAACATTTCTGTATCTACAAAGAAATGAGCATATTCCATCTCAGCATTAATTTCATGAACTAGAGGCTTCACACCTAGATCTGAATCAGCACACTTTCTAGTGTCATGCATATTAACATCCTCATAGAAGCATTTATAGTCCACAGAAAAATAATCAGACATGTTGTTATCCAGATCCTCATCACAAGAAAATTCATCACTACACAAGCTATGCTGAGAAACCTCAGAAGGAGTGCTTAAAATTTTACTTTCAAAATCATGATCACTGCTACGCAATGAAAAATTTGCAACACTTGCATTGTTATCACTGATTATAACACATGGAGAGACATCTTGTACTTCTTTTACTTCTTCAACATCCAAGATATCATAGGAAGAAATTTCATATATATCCATTCCGTCACCATGTCATTTATCCTTATTTTCATCACTGATATATCGGTCTGCATATGTGTTGATTGTGTGCTAATTATATTCACCATCCTCATTTACACAAGATAAATCTTCATTGTTTGATATACTCTTTCCAGTTATATACATAATGCTTTGATTTTTCCCAATGGGATAGCAACTATCTGCATTTTGTGATGCCACACCACTTGCATAATTACACTGGGTTGATGTATAAATTGGGACAGCAAGGAGGTGAGTACTCTAGCATTCATTTCCAACACCTAAATTACACCTTTCATCAACATTAGGTGTCTCAGGACAGCAGACACTTGTATACAAATAACCCTTGTGCATTCCATACTTCCAGTTGTTCTCAATGTCCATGGCAAACTGATATGCTTGATGAAGTGTGGCGGTCTCCTTATCTCTCAATCTATAGCTCATTTTCTTGTCAGAAGCACCCAAATAAATAAGCAAAGACAAATCATCATTAGGTCTGATTTTTTCTGGAATTCTTTTCAATGCCTTCATGAACCTGAGGTTAAAGGCTAGAACTAACTCATCTTCTTCAATGTGGATATACATGAAATCATTGATAAGTGAAACCTCATACATTCTTTCACTGAACTATTCTGTGAATGTTGCCACAAATTCGCTCCAAGAGCTGACGGAGCATGCTAGTAAATAATAAAACCAGTCTCTTGCATCTCTGTTTAGAGACTGAACAAATAGTCTCATGATCACATCCTCATGATCAAATTCATAGTCGTCCATTAGATTATTAAACTGTTGTAGGTGCTTTTCTGCTGACTCACTCTTCATACCACTGAATTTAGGAAAATATTTTCTAATTTTATTAGGGATAGCATTTGGGAAACCAAAGTTATTGCAGAAATTTATGGGCTTATACCTTTCACTGCTGAAATTCCTTTTGTTACACAGCTGTAACAGATTATTATACATCATTTCATTTGGGTCTATACAAGGATGTAAGGGCTAATGATACATTTTGACACACCTTTACAAGTCTTTTGATATTAACTTTTGCAGTTACACAGGGCATCTCAGACTTCTTTTACAACAGTGATCTCAGGCTTTTAAAATGTGAACTGCTGTTTTAGCTTGCCTAAGGTCCTCTAAATGAGTTTTTTCAACACATTGCATACTTCATTTGAAAGTACATACTACAATCTCAGCAAATGCAAAAGTATGCAAGCCTATCACCACTATTTCCCTTTTAACCAGTGCTAACTTCACCTAATAGGGAATCATTTAAAACTCATACACCATGGTTTTTTGAAAACTAATATATGAAAAAATACCTGGATATGTTGCAGCTGCTGCAAGTTCTTTTCTCTGACTGAGAATATGCAAGTCTAGCACTTCTTTGTATCCTTTTTTAGGTTCTTTATATGCAGTCGCCACCTCCTTGTAGAGGCATAAGCCTTATGAAGCTAAAAACTCTTTTCTTTCATTCTGGGTTCTCCTCAACAACAAAGTCACACATAAATCCTTTTAAAATTGCTGCAACAAAGCACTTCCATGTCTGATAACTTCTTAAAATCTGAACCAAATGCTCAGATCTATCAAATTCTAGACTCTTTTCTCATGGATATGTCATTGTTCCCCAGCAGAGTCACCAATTTTAGTTTTGTTGGTGCCCAAATCAGCAGACTGGTTTGCCATTTCTTATGATTAGGTTTACTATATGATTCGGCCAACAAAGACGGGAGGTTGTTTGCACTTGCCTCCCCTGCACTTTAGGTTCTGCCGCACCTGGGAGGGTATTCCCTTGCTCACCACAAAAGATTTATCCTTGACAAATTCAAGCAAAATGCTCTCATGTAGGGACCAAGATTTGTAAGATAAACCCAGATTGGTAATGTTCTTGGACTATCTAACTCGTTGAAAATGAGAACATGCAACTAAAAGCCTACTCCTAAAATCTAAAAGTTTTCAAATGATGTTCTAATTTTTGTTTTATGCTTGGATGAAAGACTTGGTTTTTGACTCACAAACTCAATACAAACTCAAGCCAGTGCTTATCCCAGGGCAATGGAGTCAAACTAACATATATGTGTGACTGCTTCTCATAAACTCAACATAACATTCAAGTTTCAAGGGGTTAGATTGGTATTTACCTTACAAACACCACCCAAGATAGAGTATTTAGTCAACTCTACTTACATACATCCCTGCTACAATACATTCTTCCCCACACTTAACCCAGAATATTTAATCTATTCCTTGAATAAAGGTAGAGGATTAAGCATGTAATATAGTAAACCTATATCCTAGAATTTTAAATAACCCTTAGTTATCAGATTCAAAAGAAGAGATGCACATAGCAATGGAGACAATTAACTAAACAAATGCATATTGCATTTTTCATATACATCAACATGAAACTGAATAGATTTTATGCATAAATGTATTCAACACATAATACATTGACTTACAGCACAGGAAATGAAGCCAACCACCAGAACCTGTATTTTATTCACTCCTCAAAAGTTCCAAAATCTTCCAGCCAAAAACAAAATGAAAGCCCAGCAGTTTCTTTATAGGCAAAAAGCATGTTGCCCTAGAAATTAATCACATTCTGGAGGTACGTGAGGCTTTTTCCATTACAATTTTCCCTCCAAAATGCATTGGGAATAAAATATTTTACAATTAAAAGAAGAGAAGAATAAATAATAAATAATGATATTTTAATTTCCTCTTTTAATTTTTTACATTTTTCAAATTTTCCCAATTTTGAACCACAGCAGCGGAAGACTTCCAAATCTCTACAATAAGTGACCATCGAGACCTCTTCTCCAGCTCCTTCAACTGTATTCAACCATAGAAGATTATTGTAGCAGCATTCGATTTTGATTTCCACCCAGCCAAACTTTCTACATCATTTTTTGCAAATACTAGGCATTTTTGGCCATTCTGGCACTCAAAAAACATTGCAAATAGCAAAAAAACATTCGCCAATGCATGAGGAATGGTCCATGGGCACATTCTGAGCACAAAACCACATATTTGAGCCAAAAATCACCCTCAAAATGGTGCCTGAAGCAGAAAATTGTGATCATCAATGGCAAAATCCGCATGAGCAGCCAAAAAAACCATTGAAAATGCCTCAGAGTCGAAGGAGATATGTTTGTTGCATCTGTAGATCGCAGAGGAGGACGAGATAAGCCCTGCGATGGGCTTATTGCGTCATCACAGGGGTCAAGAGAAGGTTGTATGAGGGGACTGCGATGGTGCGATATCTGTACCATCGCACCCACTGCTTCCTTCATAAACTTTATTTAAAGTTTAATAAACTTTATGACTCTTCTTTATAAACTTTGACTTTTTAAAAGTAACCTCAACCTCTTTAAAATGCTTCCCCTTTAATATTCAATTTTTAATATTTACATTTTGATTTTTGAACTTAGGCAATTTTTTAATTTCCTTCGACAGGCAAATGGCGCAATCTCACCGCAGGCAAACCAGGTGTCCGATGACCACAAAAATTTGCACAAGGCCATAATCAATTATTTTAATAAAACCCATTTTCTCAGAATTTGCTTCGCTGACCAAATTCAGGCACTTGCTTTGTAAACTGACCTGTTGGGTGAGTTTGACGCAACTGGGATGCATTAAAATAATGCATCAAATGATCTCTGATTTTGACAAAATTGGATCTGAAGATGTTTGAGACCAAATTGACAACTGGGTCTCCCTCGGAATTTCAAAATTTAAAACTTTTTGGGAAGCCAAAATTAGCTTGGTCGCAGTCAGAGAACAATTAAATACCTTGCTAAAACTTGTCCTAGAAGCATGAAATTAAGTAGGCATGTTACCAAGTATACCAAGAAACTTTTCACCAACTAGATTTGCAAGATAAATTTTTAGTCGTAAAATTTAATCGCCGAAAGTAGCCTCCGGGGTAGATTGAGCAGCTTGTCGACCTAGTCTTTGTCGACATCTCGAAAGAATATTGGCACATCAAATTTGAAACATTTGAGGGTGCCACCAACTTCAACATTCACCATTGGAGTTGTTTCTTCCTAAGGGGAGAAATGTCATTTGCCACAAATGGATAATCTTCAGCATTCATATATGGGCATCCTCTTTTGGGGGGTTTCATAGTCTCTTTCACTCTCTCTATTTTGAGGAGGTGTTTTCTATCTTATGGGGGGGACTTTTTCCTCACTTGGGGTTTTGTTCTTCTCATACTATAGAGAACATTTCATGTTTTCTCTCTTTTGGGGAGGAGTTTTATCCCATTGGGTTTTCTCCTTTACTTTGTTTGTGAGAGATTTTTTGTTCATGGGTACCCAACATGGCCTTGTTGCTAGGACCCATTTTTTGCATCTTTGCATTTGTCTACTTCTCCCTAAGTTGCACTTAAGGGGGGTGTTAATGTGAACAAGGGTGTTTTCCTATCTAGTTTAGCCCTTTGTAGTGTGAACACGGTACTTTATCTAACAAGTTCTTAGTTAAGACTTATTCACACATGTTCACATGTTAAGTTGACTTAGGTAGTTGTCACTTTTAACATTTGTGTCATCTAGAAGTCTTATCCTCTAGTTTTCATTTAATATTTGTGGCACTTGTTGTCTCATGTCAGAGAATTAAGACACATGTCATGCATTTAGTAGTGGTGTCTAAGTGCATTCAATAATGTACATCTAGGTGCATTTAATATTTTTGCACAAGTTCTCTCAAGTCATAAGATTAATACACATGTGACAATATTACCTTGAGCCTATCTCTCATCCTTGCCTATATAAGCAAAGTATAGATCATTGTACATTTCATATCATATCATAATGCAAGTGTATAATTCATTGTTGCACCAATTCAACATCATTCTTTTGCAACTCTCTTGTGGAAGATATTTTGTTTTGCAGGTGTTCCTAGGTTCGTGAGTCCATTGGAGACTCTTACACTTATAAGCTAATTGGTTGACCCTTCTAAAGAGGATCTAAAAGGTTTGATGAGGAGAAATAAAGAACTAGAAACACAAAATGAAGGCTAGGAAGGAGGAGAAAGAGGGGGAAACCACTAGGACACATCATCAAGAGTGAATCTACTAAGAGAACTATAATTCACACTTACATGGCTATGATTAGACCCTCTATATCATCATTGAACTACCATGTATGCCTATGTGCCTTTTTGGTACTTACAAAAATAGATTTACCAAAGCTAGGTGGTTGATTTCTAAGGTTTTGAGCTAGATGAGCAATTTCCTTCTGTGGTATTTCATGAAAATAAAAGTATTTTTATGAATTATTTATAGGGACCTCTTCCTACTTCACCCCATCACCCTTCCAAGCCTTCACCATTCATTTTCTTCACTCTTTAGTGCCATTTTTCCATCTCCCCATTAGCTCTTTGCAAGCCTCTTCCTTAGTGTTAAACCATTCCCAAGTTTTTTCCTTTAGACCCTTCATACCCACCTTAGTGCTTTAGATTTATAGACCTCCAAACCCTCCTCTACCATTCCTCTTTTGCCATCATAGTGCCATTTTTCCACTTAGGTGTGTTTACCTTTAAACCTTTATGGGTGTAAGCCTTCTTTTGCCACCTTTTGAAGGTCCAAGCCATAACCCTACTATACCTCCATGAAAGTGCTTTAGACTTAAGGTTTACACCTCCCATATCAGTCACCTTTAACACCCCAAAACCCATTCTAATCCAAATCAAGTTGTGTTTCCAAAACCTTTCTCCTACCTTTGCTTGCCTATGTGTGTTTCCATGAATCCTTGACTACGAAGTTGTAGGTTTAATGGCTATGTAGTGATTTAGACTTGTTCTTCATTAGTATTTCAAAGTGTATGCATGTTTTAAAACTCATAAGGGGTCTAACTAAGGTAGACTGTCCCTTTAACCTTTATTTTTGTAGGGTTTCCTTTGATAAAACTTGATTGTAGGTCAGTTTTTGAAGAATTTATAGACTTCCAAAAAAAATTGTAGAAGGAAAGTAAGATTCAAATTTGATGATTCAAATGCTCAAAAAGTTGTAGGCCTCTATCTAATAGAGACAAGGCAGCTCTAGGCACACAAGATCACCCTGTTGGGTACTAGAAGTAGACTAGGCTACCTAGTAGGCCAACAGTTGTCTATTTCAGTCCCTAAATTAGTAAATTTTAGTCTAGATCAACATCAGAGGTCCACAACAACTTCACAAATCCATCCATACCCAAAAATTAGATATTTTCAAATTGATTTGTTATTGGGCTCCCTATTCAATTTGAAGTCTTTGTCTACCATCTAGACAAGGCCGCCCCGTAGATATTACAGTCATGATAGCTGTCAAAAGTGGACACTATAGTTAGATAGGTCATTATTCCTAATGGTGTCCATGTCCTTTGATATAATCACTCCCAAATTTCGCAAGAAACTATAGAATAGTAATCTAAGCAACTTTCTTAAAGGCCACATCTTCATCCAGGTGCATCTAATACCTATTTTTACTATTTTTCAAAATTTTCACAGTCATTTCTAGTTTCCAAGTCTTGCATGATTCTGAGTAGCATAGTTTGTCTTGTTTTTACTCCACTTATCAGTCCCAAGTCATTATGGTTGTTAATTAAGGCTAGGCTATTTAGAGACAGTTTTATGTAGCTTTAATTTGTACACCTATTTGTAGCCTTAATTTGCACACATTTATTAAACACAAATAAAAAGAAAGAAAACAATATCCTCTTTTTCTTATCTTTCAATTTGCAGTATTATCCACTAATAATACACATGCCAAATTGGGAAGTTGAACCAAATAGTCACCTTTCTAGCTTCTTGTGTTTGTTAAAGTTCTTGTTAGACCCGAGAGAACTCTCCTTGCATAAGATATCAATAAATATGTGGTTGTATTTTTTCTAAGGATGGGAGGAATTGTATAGGTCAAGGAAGTTCTAGTTGTTCATAGGTTTGTTGAAAAAGGTTGTGACAATAGTATTGCCATTAAAGGAGCAAGGAATAGCTTGCATCCAAACATCCTATTATACATAGTGAATTGGTGTTCTTAATAAATGTATTATGATGTTTTATTGCTACCGCTCAGTCTGGTTTTCTCTCTTTGAGGATTTTCTAAGAAAAAATCTTCTTTGTGGTATTCATTTTATTTGCAGCATGTATATTTCTTATTTGTTCAAGAATTCCCTCTCTCTAACAACTATATTTGAATTACAAGTAGCATAGTACATGTTAGCATATAATTCTTGATTTGTAGATTCTAAGTTCAAGAGTTCACAAATCTAAAATAAAGTTCTAAAATGGAGGGTGAAAAGCCCAATTGGTAGAGGTAGTTACTCTCTACTAGCTCTATATTGCTCAAATAAGCAACTACAAAAGCATATTACAACCTTTGTCAAGCCTTCTACTTCTAAGAAATATAATCCTTTAATTCTCCTCCAATAATCAGAGCCATGCTTTCCACCTCTCTATATAGCTACTAGAACATACCTATCATGCTCTATAATAACTAGAATGGAATTGAAATTGGAATGGTTGGTGGTTCATTTGAAGTTCTTTTATTTCTCCTATTGGAACAAAACTACCCCTTTACAATAGTTGGTGATTACAAAAATACCTTGACAATTATGAAATTGTCCTAATAGGGACTCAGTAGTTTCAAAACTACCCTTGTACATAACTGATAGTTTCACATTTAGCTGAGTTCTATGGGTGATTTCTCCACTTGAAAATCATTAGTGTCTTTATTTGAGGATGAGCTTCACTCATGGATCCAATACGGATCATTACCTCAAGGATTACATTAGGCATGAGCTTCCTAGGATTTTTTATCATCTTTAATAGCTCCAAGACTTGTAGAAACAACATCTACAACCAAACTACCATCGCCTAAATCCATTTAAATAGGCAAGGACCACCTCGGAAAAAAAAACTAGGAAAAGGTAGTAATTTAAATGTGTGTATAGTATAACCTATAATAAAACATGGAGAAAGCATGTAAACAAACTCCTATTCTAAACTTGCATACACCTCCGTTTGAGTTAAAAAAGAGTAAAACAACAATGAAAGAAAATAAGAATCTCTCCCTAGCACCCTCTTTGATAGCTTGGATATGCTTAAGATGATGTTGATGGAGAGATTTTGATACGTGGTTGCTCTTGCCAATATTTGGGCAACGTATACTTTCTTGACATCCACACACTTATGATAAGATGTGCTTGAGGGTGAAGGTTTTATAGATTTTTTATTGAGAATATGAACGGTTTAAATTAGATCTTGGATTTGAGGGTGATGATTGGTTAGCTTACAAGGTAAGCTAGTGATGAAGGGTTGAGATTAGCCCAAATGGATAGGGAAATGAAATGCATACAAGTGGTGGCTTGGGATAAGTTTAAGTGAATGAGACAAGGATTGAGGAAAATGGATGGTGGAGATTATCTTAATTTAAATGGAGGGTTGAGATTCAAAAGAGGATTTTTAGATTTTAGTGAAGGTTGACTTTCACTTTATTTTTTAAATAAAGTGGAGGAGGAATGTGCAAGATCTAATTAATTAAATAACTCGGTTTATTTAATTAACTAGTGGAAGAAGATTAGCTTGATTAATTAAATAATCTGACTTATTTAATTAATCAATAATCACCGAAGCTTTAGTTTAATTAAATAAATATTATCTATTTATTTAATCTGTGGAAGAATGTTGGAGAGTGAATTAATTTAATTAGTTAAATAAATACAATTTATCTAATAAATTAGTGAATAAATGTTAGTTTGATTAATTAAATAAATATTTTTTAAAATTAAATAGTAAAGAAATGTTGTGGGATTAGATGATGTGATGACAGAAATATGACAGTGTTAGGTTAAAATGTAGGAGCAGATTTTAGGTGTCTACAAGATGTAGTCTATTGGAAATATCCCACTACAATTAAGAAAAGTGGTATGAAAATCAAGGACAACTTCCACAATATGAAAAAGATAACTTGTAGAGCAACATCCCTCTATATCATTAATAGTAATTTGAAAGAATGAACTTTTGGATATGTAATCTAGGAATTTTGATCTTTAGTAAGGAGAACATTTCTATTTATTTATCTATTAATAAAAAGTTCATCTACTCACCTTTGCTTAATTTCTTATCGAGGGACACACTAGAAAAAGTGGCTTTAGAGTTTCAACACTTCTAGGACTTTCTTAAACATTAGGGGAGCAACCCATGCACCATGAGCATAATCTTGCCATGAAGAGTATGATGGACGAGCCATTCACTTAGCCACAACTTCTTCTTTCCCCCTCCTCAATGAAGGGGTTGGACTCTGTCATCCCATGGTAAGACTATTATTGGGCCTATCAAGTGGCCTTCTCATGGACAAAGTTGTGTTGACTTTGAAGCCATTGTACCTCCACCTCCAAGGTGGAGTGTCCGTGTGCTTCTTATAGTTTAAGATGCTCAAAATGATCAAGTGACTCATGATCCCCTTCAAACTAACCGTCTACATGAGTTATTCTTCATCCTTGAGATGATCTACCCCATTCTCATTCAAAGTACAATGGCAAGTGCTTGATAGTTCCATAACTTTTTATGCCTACAATTCATTTTTGTTTTTTTTAATAAACTTTGTGAATCATACATACCTACCTACAAACTATTTTTTTTTTGCTTGTAAACCTAAAATGTTATATATATATATGTTGATATGTTTGGGATGACTTTGTAAGTTTCCTCTCTTTTTCTCGTGGTTCCTTTGTTTCTTTGTTTGATGTGGCCTGTTTTCCCTTTGGGTCCCATAGACTGTGGTTTCGTAGATGTCATTAAAAACTTTCATTCATTCATTCCTCGCCTTGTCTTCTCTCACATGGAGTGGATGACAAGACATGAGAAGAAAAGTAATCCCGCTTTCCTAGTTTATTTAGTGTGAGCGTACAAAAGAATCGCCGTTGAGCTCAAGGCGTCAGGGCCATAATAATGTAGGGGTAAACCTTTTCTTTTGGCAGAATATCTGTCTTGGCCTCTGGCCCTCCGGCCGTTCCGCCGTAGGAGTCGACCCCTTGACCACTTCACAGCATGCCCGTGACTGTGCATATCTTTTGAAAATAGAGGACACCCAACTTTATTACAACTGAATGGTGACATGGACAGAAAATAACTGGAGAGAAAACTCAAAAAACTATATTGCTTCTTTTTGGAAAAAAAATAAAAATGACTAGTCTGGAATTTCTGCGTTATTTTCATGTATTTAAAACTAACGACAATGTAAGAGAAAAGTGTGGACTGTTTTAACTTGTTGCATGTATACCTTAAGATTCACAAGTCAATAAAGTACGTCTATTTCTGGGGAAGGTAGGTTTGAATAAAGCCTGTTTTGGATGAGGATGTGTGGACTCCGATTCTCATCCCATTCCAAATATCTTTGCCCTGTTCAATTGGCCGCATCTAGCTTCTAGGTGTCTCTGCTATCACAGAATTTGAGTAATGATTTCATTGAATTTCAATGCTTTATTTGGATTCAGTGCTAGACAATATAATTAAGAGAGAGCAAATTGAAAGAGAAGCTACTTACGCCATGAATGAGATTCAGGCAGGGCCCATTGCAAGACCCGGTTTTCAAAGCACAAAATTCCAAATTCGAATGAAGAAGATATCGCGTGAGATTAATGAGCATCCCACTCGCAAGGCAAAGAGATAAGAAAGCGACTCACGAACGTTATCCACATTCCTCAATGCTCGGCTGGGTAGCAAAGAAAAAGCGCTTTACTTCAATATTAAATAGCTTAATCCTCATAGTTAAATAGTGATTTATTAAAAATGGTAAATATTGGTTATATTTTTACCCTGTGGTAGGCACGAGGTTACGAGGTCTAATCTCTTCCCACCCACGTGGCACCGAAGGGCGTGTCACGCCAGTGCCACCGGTCACGTTAAAAAGTTTACCCGGCGCACTAGAGGTTATAAGGGGGGCTGCCCGATTCAGTCTTAAAAAAAAGAAAAAAAAAATATTAGTTAATTTTTTTTTTTTCATGTTTAGTAATAGTTGGGGTAATTGCTTACATAGAAGTTGGAATCATATTGATAGCGTGCAAGTAAGAAGAAATGTCAATACCAACTTGTTACTTTAGAAGGTGGCTAGATATTAAATGCAATCAAGATTAAGTTCAATTCTGGTTCTAAAATAGCTCATTAGGATAGAGTTGGAGAGAGCAAGAGAAGGTTTGGTTTGATGCATGTTTTCCTTGTTTGCTTTGTTCATGCCACACTATTTTCCAATATTGTAGTGCAATATTGAAAGGAAGCTAGGTGTGCGGAAATGCTTCCTACACTAATCTATTGAGGAGAGGGCTATGCAAATTCAACTTTATCCTAACTATTACAGCGATGTTAAACCATTAATATGAGATATTGCAGCAAAACACAAGAACCAAAATGTAGATAGAAGAAGAGAGACGGAGATTTACGGTGGGGAAAACCCTTATCGGGTGAAAAACCCCACACTCAGAAACCTACACAATGTATTAACAAATCTGAGAGAATGTTTACAATACACTTGCAATGCAAGCTTCAATGGTCTTCGACACTCGTGTCTGGAGTCAATCCGGCAGCATAACAGTACCTATAAACCTATGATACAAACTCCATCTCCAAGCACCTGTTTAAATAGAACGTACAAGGCAATTTTGGACCTTTCTTGGAATGGGCGTCCAATATGGCATCTTGGACCAAAACCCATGCCTAGGGACACTTGGTCAACATTGTAGAATGTGTCTGACACTTGTCCACAACTCCCATCCCAAAGAGGTCACCTATTTCTAAAATGGGCTATGACAGATGCTCTTACGACACTTACAACCGTCATAGAATCTGTAATAGCAGTTACAACTTACAGCTGTAAGAGAATCTGTCATACACATGCTATAAATAGCATATTCTCTTACAACACATCATATTCCACCTTGGGGCACCCAAATATGCCTCATTCAAAGATGCTTCATGACACATGTCATTATCTGTCTTACAAACTTCTATTCTCGACTCTTACATGTCATAGATTTGTCATAGGAATCCGTCATAACCGTTTTAGTCAAACATTCCTTACACAACATAGAAGATGCCGACACATGGTAGAATATTCCTACCACTAAGTGTGATGCCTATCTCCTCATGTGAGGACAAAATAACAAGTTGTCATAATCCATGTAGGATTGAGACATCATCGTGCCACATCCCACAATATGACAAAGTGGAATTTCCAATTATTTACAACATATAGGCAATTGAATAATAAATACAAACATTACAAATGCAGAGAATTACCAAGGTTAAGACACCTTAATTCCCAACATTCTCCCACTTGTCGAACACCTTGTAAGAGCCAATAGAAAAACATGATTTAACCGCTATAGGCCGAGAGGCCCATAGACTCCGAACACCATCTGAACTTCTCTGTGCCCACTGGCTTCATTAATGCATCTGCAACATTCTTCAAAGTATCTACCTTCTCCAAATTTACCTTTCCATCCTCAACCATGTCCCTCACGAAGTGAAACTGAACATCAATGTGCTTGGTTCTAGCATGGAAAGTTGGATTCTTTGCAAGGCAAATTGCACTCTGACTGTCACAACTGATCGTGATCTGACCTGGATCAACACCAATATCAGAACACAATCTCTTAAGCCAAATGGCTTCCTTACAAGCATGAGTTGCTGCCATATACTCTGCTTCTGTCGTGGACAAAGCAACAACAGGTTGTCGCTTACTCATCCAACTAATAGCACCACTAAATAGTGTAAAAACATAAGCACTGGTGGATCTCCTACTGTCAATGTCACCTGCCCAATCTGAATCCACAAATCCACGAATATCAACAGAATGCGGAGGTCCTGAAACATTACCATGATAGCAAATGGAGTACTCAGAAGTACCCCTCAAATATATGAACACTCGCTTCACTGCATCCCAATGAACCCATCCAGGATTAGCCATAAATCGACTAAGGACTCCCACTTCTTGGGCAATGTCTGGTCTTGTGCAAACCATAGCATACATCAAACTGCCAACAGCACTAGCATAAGGTACTCTGCTCATGTCCTCCACCTCACTAGGAGATTTTAGACAATCCTCAATAGACAACTTTGTCCCCAAGGAAACGGGAACACACAATGGTCTACAATCTCCCATGTTGAATCTGTCCAACACGGTCTTAACATACTTACTCTGACTTAACCAAAGTTTTCTGTTGATTCTGTCTCTTCTGATTTCCATTCCTAGAATGTACCTGGCTGCCCCTAAATCTTTCATTTCAAACTAAGCTGACAACTGAGATTTAAAATTAGAAATCATATTCTTACCCTTCCCAATGAGCAACATATCATCAACATACAGTGCAACAATGAGAATACGATCACCATCAAACTTATAATAAACACAGTGATCCGATTTCGATCTCACAAATCTAATTGACAACACAAAGGCATCAAACTTCAAGTACCATCTCCTAGGGGATTGCTTCAAACCATACAAAGACTTCTTAAGTTTGCAAACCAAATTTTCTTTACCTTTTACCATGTAATGCTCTGGCTGTGACATGTAGATTTCCTCCTCCAAGTCACCGTGAAGGAAAGTTCTCTTCACATCCATCTGTTCTACCTCCAAGTCATAAGCTGCAGCGAGAGACAACAGGAATCGAATGGATGTCAGCTTTGCAACGGGAGAGAAGATCTCACCATAATCTATACCCTCCACTTGTGAATACCCCTTCACAACTAATCTGGCCTTATACTTCTCAATACTGCCATTTGCACCAATCTTCTTCTTGAACATCCATTTGCATCCAATGGGTTTCCATCCAGGAGGCAAAGGCACCAAGTCCCAAGTTTGATTCTTTTCCAAAGAAGCCATTTATTCTTCCATGGCCTCCTTCTAGGAACCTGCATCCTTCATATCCAAAGCCTCTAATACAGTTCTAGGTTCATCATTGTTAGTGAGCAAAGCATAAGCACAACTAGAATCAAGCAATGTAAAACCAAACCTTTCAGGTTGCTTCCTTATCCGTGTAGACCTCCTCAAGAGCTGAGGTTGAGGTTCAGCGTCTTCTTCTGAGCTTTCAGAGCTGCTAGAGCTTTCCTCATCATCAGGTCCAACATTGTCTTTCTGTTCAGTCTTCTCAGGGGTGAGAGGAAATTGAACAACATCCTCTTTCTTTTCTTTTTCTTCTGGCTGCAAAACAATGGAAGAAGATGTAAGCTCTCTGAAGATGACACTTCTGTTATACAACACTTTTTCAGCCACGGGGTCCCAAAGCTTGTATCCTTTCACACCAACACCATAGCCGATGAAGATACACTTAACAGCTTTGTTCTCCAACTTTGACCGCTTCTCCCTAGGCACATGTGCATATGCCTCACAACCAAAAACACAAAGATGCCTTACTAAAGGCTTTCTACCAGACCACACCTCCATAGGTGTCTTTCCAACAAGAGATGATGTAGGAGATCTATTCACCAGATAGTAAGCAGTGGCAACAGCTTCAGCCCAAAACTTTTGTTCTAGACTAGCTCCACTAAGCATACTCCTAACCTTCTCCATCAGTGTCCTATTCATCCTCTCTGCAACTCCATTTTGCTGCAGGGTGTATGGAGTTGTCTTGTGTCTTTCAATCCCAAGTTCCTTGCAATACTTATCAAATTTTGTAGAACAGAACTCACCACCGTTGTCAGTTCTCAAACATTTAATCTTTTTACCAGTCTGATTTCCAGCAAAGGCTTTAAACTCTTTAAACTTGCTATAGACTTCAGATTTGCTTCTGAGAAAATAAATCAATGTCCTACTGTAATCATTTATAAAAGATACAAAGTATACAGATTTTGATAACGAAGGAACATTACCAGGACCAAACACATCAGAATGAATGAGGTCCAACACACCAGAAGACTTATGAGAACTCGAGTAAAACTGAACACGGTTTTGTTTTCCATAAATGCAATGTTGGCAAAAGTCAAACTCAAGATTACAATCATCTAACCCCTCAACGAGGTTCTTATTTTTCAGGGTACGCAGACCCTTCTCACCAATGTGGCCAAATCTCTTGTGCCATAACATTGTCTTTTCTGCAGGAAGTTTAACTTCCAATGCACGATTACAACCATAAAGACTAGAAATAACAGATTTTTTCACTACTCGTTCAGATGGTGGGGATGAAGTGACTACTGCCCTCTTCCTTGAGTCAGAAGAACTATTGCATTGTGCAATGCATGCTTCTAGCTGAAACAAAGTACCTCTCCCAGTACCCTTAGAAAGCACCATAGATCCTCTAGTCATCTTGCACCCTTTTGAAAAGACAACCTGCACACCTGCATCATTCAAACTACTTACAGAAAGCAGGTTTTGTGCTAAGCCTGGGATGTGCATAACCCCAGAGATCCCCTTCACTCGACCATCAGGGAATCGGATAGAGACTCTTCCACGACCAATGATCTTCAGATGAGAGTCGTCACCCAGATACACCTTTCCACCATCGAACTCCTCATACTTAGTGAACCAGTCTCGATGAGAGGTTATGTGGAATGATGCACCAGAGTCGATTAGCCACACATCATTAGATGCATGGGTTGCCAGGGCTACGATGAAAGCATCACCGTCATCTTGTGATTTGTTAGAATCTGAATCAGGAGCTTTGTTCTTTTTCTTCTTCTCCTCTTTGCATTCCTTTCAGAAATGCCCGGTCTTGCCACAATTCCAACAAAGAGCCTTGGACTTTCCAAGAGATTTGGATCTACCCTTCTCAGCTTTCTTGTCCTTCTTCTTCCCTTTCTCCTTGGGTCTTCCATGAACTACAAGGGCTTCTTTGGCTGCCTCAGAAGACTTTCTCCGCATCTCTTCAGATAACAGTGAAGAAACCACCTCTTCCATTTTGAATGTGGATGTGGTGCTTTCGATTGCCATGACAAGATGATCCCATGAGTCCGGCAGAGAACAAAGCAAGGTCATACACCGATCCTCCTCCATCTTTACATCGATAGATGTCAATTGTGTAACCAGCATGTTAAAGGCATTCATATGCTCAACCACGGATCTTTCGTCATCCATTCAAAGAGAATACAACTTCTTTCTCAGGAAAAGTTTATTGACAAGGGATTTGGCTTGATACACATCCCCCAACTTCTTCCAAAGGAGTTTTGCAGTAGCCTCCTCATGGACATTTAACAACATAGAATCGACAAGACTAAGTCTTATGAGACCCTTAGCCTTCCGATCCTTGAGATCCCACTCGTCTTGAGTCATTGTAGTTGGTTTAGTTATGTTCACACTTTCCCAAAGGTCTCGGTCAACTAACATGTCTTCCATCTTGAGCTTCCATAGCTCGAAATTACTGCCGTTGAACTTCTCTACTTCAAACCTTCTTGATGTGCTTGCCATCTCCTTTCTGCAATAAGATACAGAATGCTCTGCACAGACTCCCACTCAACCTAAGATTAGCTCAAAAAACCCCTACCCAACAACTAGGACCAAAGGTGATCAAGCTCTGATACCAACTGAAAGGAAGCTAGGTGTGCGGAAACACTTCCTACACTAATCTATTGAGGAGAGGGCTATGCAAATTCAACTTTATCCTAACTATTACAGTGATGTTAAACCATTAACATGAGATATTATAGCAAAACACAAGAACCAAAATGTAGACAGAAGAAGAGAGACAGAGATTTACGATGGGGAAAACCCTTATCGGGTGAAAAACCCCACACTCAGAAACCTGCACAATTTATTAACAAATCTGAAAGAATGTTTACAATACACTTGCAATGCAAGCTTCAATGGTCTTCGGCACTTGTGTCTGGAGTCAATCCGGTAGCATAACAGTACCTGTAAACCTGTGATACAAACTCCATCTCCAAGCACCTGTTTAAATAGAACGTACAAGGCAATTTTGGACCTTTCTTGGAATGGGCGTCCAATATGGCATGTTGGACCAAAACCCATGCCTAGGGACACTTGGTCAACATTGTAGAATGTGTTTGAAACTTGTCCACAGCTCCCATCCCAAAGAGGTCACCTATTTCCAAAATGGGCTATGACAGATGCTCTTATGACACTTACAACCGTCATAGAATTTGTCATAGCGGTTACAACTTACAGCTGTAAGAGAATCTATCATACACATGCTATAAATAGCATATTCTCTTACAACACATCATATTCCACCTTAGGGTGCCCAAATATGCCTCATTCAAAGATGCTTCATGACACATGTCATTCCCTGTCTTACAAACTTCTATTCTCGACTCTTACATGTCATAGATTCATCATAGAAATCTGTCATAACCGTTTCGGTCAAACATTCCTTACACAACATAGAAGATGCTGACACATGGCAGAATATTCCTACCACTAAGTGGGACGCCTATCTCCTCATGTGAGGACAAAATAACAAGTTGTCATAATCCATGTAGGATTGACACATCACCGTTCCACATCCCACAATATGATAAAGTGGAATTTCCAATTATTTACAACATAGGCAATTGAATAATAAATACAAACATTACAAATGCAGAGAATTACCAAGGTTGAGACACCTTAATTCCCAGCAAATATTTTTTCTTGCTTGCATTTATTGCATATGCTCTTAAGGTTTCTTGCCCTTAGGATAGTTAGCTTTCTTTGTGTAATATGGCACTTAAGTCTTTGCCTCATAGTGTTAATGTTAAAGTGGTAAGGATTGAAGTAAGCAATGGTACACATTCTCCACTCACCTCCTTTCTTTGGTGCTAGTAGTGTAGGTATTGCACATGGACTCAAGCTTTCTCTAATCAAACCTTTTTTCAATAACTCTTGCACTTGTCAATTTAGTTCTTCATTTTTTGTTGGTATCATTTTATGTGTTATCTTATTTGGCAAACATGCTCCTAGAACTAAGTCCATCTAATGACTTGTACTCCTTATTGATGGTAATCCATCTAGCATATTGTTTTATATGTTGTACTTATACTCTATCAACAACTCTATAATTTCATTTTTAGTGCTTTCTCCACTTTTGTAATGTCGCAAACTCTAGGAATAAAAGCAATCGCATATTTTCATGCCTCAGGCCATCTAAGAACTTTCTTCCATCCACTAAACAAATTTTGGCATTACCATGCACTTGCCTTTCATTCTCCTTCATTTGTAGTAATGTATGTTTCCTATAATTCTTCATCACATTATAAATATTCTTTCTCCCATCATTTATAGCTTTCCTATTATATTTCCATGGTCTACCCAACAACAAATGGCTACATCTAGTGACACATCACACAAAACTTCAACATGATAAGTACCTATCTTGAATTTTACCAAACATTATTCACTTACTAGTACCTTGTGTTATTTCTACAACCAAACAATTTTATATGGACTAGGATGTTCTAACCTCTTCAACTTTAATTTTTTAACCATTTCTTCTAAAACTAAATTATATGTACTCCCACTATCAATGATGACTTTAAACAACATTAATTTTCCTTCAACCTTTCATATTTTTCTAAACAAACTTTTCATTTGTACTAGTTCTTCTTCATCTATAGCATCTATTTTCATCAAATCTCTCCTCATGACCAATGACTCACCCTTCTTAGGTTCTTCAATTGGGCTATGTGATCCTCTAGATTCTTCATCAACATATGCATTTCTTATGCTACCTTCAGGTCTTCTATTTGTATTTCCTTGACTTTGTGAACATTCAAATGCTCTATGACCTTCAGCTTTGCATCAAAATAAGTTCTGTAGAAAGATCTCCCATCATTTACACCATATCTTCCTCTACCCATTTAATATCCATTTGTTCTATCATTATTGTAAGAACTACTAACTTCTCTGCCGTTGTGGTATGAATTATTGTCATTGCAATATGTAAATTGTTACATCTTTTTTCCACATCTTCATAGCAAGGTCCTCTATTGTCGAATTGAGATCTACTTCTCTAGAATCTTCCTCCTTAAATTCCTCTTTGCCAGTTATGTCTACTCAAATATTTTGTTCAATTCTCTTCTAGATGTTTAGTGCAAATTGATATACTTCTTCTACTATCTTCAATCTCACTAGGCTTAGTTCTTCTCAAATAATTCCTCTCAATCCATTGATGTAGCTTGCAACCTTTTCTTTACTTGCTTCATTATGTCTAGTCTGATTAATCATTTTATAAAACTCTTTAATATATTCCTTCGTACTATCTTTTCCTTTTGCCTCAATTTTAGCAATATTTTCAACAATTCTAGCACATAATCAATAGGCATGTTCATTGATTCTTTAGTTTTGTCACCATCCTATCCCATTTTGTTTTCTTTTTCTTCCCTCTTCTATGTATTTCCAATTGACTTCTTTCCACCAAACAACATGTCCTTTCTGTTGCAAGGTGTGCACCCTTGGTCTCCTTATGTTATGCAGCACAACGCTTGGGTTCGTGACAACGCTTAACTGCCTCTCGTGGATGGTGCAACAACAACCATATTGCTAACACTTTCAACCTAATCTTAGCCAACCTAACCCTTTTAGGATCTACCATTTTTTCATACTTAAAATATTCTTCTAGATCATGTATTCAATCAATCAATTCCTTAGGATTCAAATTACTAGAATAACTAGCAATACCAAATCGAGGTCTTCTATTGAGTTTCAAGATAGCTCTTAACATTGTACCCAACCCATTTCTTCTTCCTCTTGATCTTCCATATCTTGTTTGGCGGCTAGGACATTTTCTCCTCTTTCAATTTCTTCATCATCACTTTCATCATTTCTAGGGTTATGACCTCTTCTTCTATCTTCTTCTATGGCATGCAGTTGTATATTCATTTCCTCCAACATTTCAAACATTTCTTCCATCATTCTAGAAAAAATAACAATAACTTGTCCTCACATCTAATGCAAATAGCCTCAGGTCAGTGGTTTGTCTTTAATCACTCCTATAAACTACATCATAATCAATGTTGTGTTTACAAGCTTCTTGCAAACTACCTCAAATTCAATGATCTAGTTATAAGTATAAACTTTTAGGATTCCAAATTTTTTGCTCTAATGTACATCTTATGCAGTCATGGTCAGAGGGTCTAATAAAGGATTATCTAACCATGTAGCTTAACAAGCAATCACATAGTAGGATTCAATTGGTACACAAATAATAACCATATGCTTTATTAATTCACAACCATGAACTTCATTACAATCTATTGTAGGTCTTACAACATGAGGCTTTAGCCCTCATAGATATATTGGCACAACTATGTGCAAAATGCCAAATTCTTAATTGATATTACAATACATTTCTCTTAATATGCTACCAAAATGTGAGCTTAAGCTCTTGAAATGAATCTCTATATTCTCCTATCTAAATCTACTTGCTTTCTAATTATCATGGGTGATGCTTATATAATGAATCTTAAAGTCTTAATAATGATTTATGTTGGCCACAAGGTAGTGCAAAGCTTAATGTGAGATGCAACATGTAGTCAACTAACATGTAGCTAGGAACATTCTAGAGTGAATGTAGTAATGAATATACATTAGATCCCGACGTGGTTCATACCATGAACTTCCCCAAGACCAATTAGCTTAAGAATGTAACCAATAGTTGTCATAAATCTTGCAAGGAAACCACAAACAAGAAATAGTGAATTAACTAAACTCTATTATGCCTACATGAATGAGTCTAGAACTATAATATGCCTTTGCAATGAAATCCACAAGTTGCAGTGACTAATTGATGATTGGAACATTATTGTAAACTTGAAAACAAGCAAACAAATGTGAAAGACAATATTTTTGGGTGATGTAAGATTGTTCCTATGCCTTGGATGCTCCTGCATCATTATGCCCATGCACGCGTGTCATATTTTTTTGGGAAGGCCTTGGCAATTTGAGAGAAAGGTTATACATCATGACATGATCAATACCTATGCTATTGTGAAGGATGAAAGGGAATTTAAATTGAATTATAAATGGAAAAAGTGAACAACAATCATAAGATATGTTTAATCTCTAGAAAATAGTTTCTAAGAGAGATGAAGAAAAAGAGATCTTTTGCTTGCATTCCTAATCCCATGGAGGTTAGGACAACTAATAAAATGGAATAAGTTCCATAATAAGTGAAGGAGATATTAGAGGAGTATTCTAAATTTCTTTCAAAAGAATTACTAGATATGGATTTCCACCTATGAGGAGCATTGACCACCATATGGATTTAATTCTTGGATCAAGCTTACCAAATAAGGTAGTGTATAGGATGCTACTTATGGAGAATGGGGAGGTGAAAAGACAAGTCCAAGATCTATTGGACAAGGGTTTGATAAGGGAGAGTTTGATCCCATGTGTTGTACTAGAAATACTAACACCCAAGAAGGATGGAGAATGATATATGTGTATGAGTTCATGGGCCATTAACAATATAATAATAAAACACATATTTCCATTACCATGAATGGATGATTTAATGGATTTTTTGAGTGGAGATAAGTACTTCATGAAGATTGATTTGAAGAGTGGATATTACCAAATTCATATTAGAGAAGGGGATGAGTGGAAAACTACATTCAAGACAAATGATGGGTTATACTAGTGGCTTGTTATGTTGTTTGGATTGATAAATGCACCAAGAAAATTCATGAGGCTAATGAATAAGGTGTTGAATCCATTTCTTAGTAAGTTCATAATTGTTTATTTGGATGATATCTTGATTTTTAGTAGAACAAAGGAAGAGTACTTGATGCATATAAGGCTTGTTTTGCAAAGATTAAGGAAAGAGAAGTTGTTGGTTAAGTTGAAAAAGTGCAGTTTTATGAAAAGGGAGTTAGACTACTTGGAATTTGTAATTTCCCAAGAAGGTTTGTAAATGGAACCTAAAAATATAATGTCTATCATGGAATGGCCATCGCCAAGGAACACATTTGAAACAAGAAATTTCTATGGTTTGGTGAGCTTTTACAAAAAGATTATTAGAAATTTTGGTGGTATTTGTACACCTGTCACAAAGATAATGAAGGATGGTAGGAATGAGTTTCCTTGGATATTTGTAGTAGAGAAGAGATTAAATATTTTAAAGGAGAAAGTGATGAAAAAACTAGTTCTAGAATTGCTATATTTTAATAAAGTGCTTCAAGTGGACTATGATGCAAGTGGAGTGGCAATAGGAGGGGTCTTGCATCAAGAAGGTAAGCCCATTGCATATTTTAGTGAGAGGTTAAATGAAGCTAAGAAGAAATATTCAATCTATGACCAAGAATTATTTTATTATTCAAGCACTTAAAAGTGGAAGCACTATTTACCACATAAAGAATTTATTCTATTCACATATCATCAAGCACTATAGTGTATTAAAAGACAAGGTAAGTTGAGCCATAAACATATGAAATGGGTTGAATTTCTTAAAAGTTAATTCATTTTTTCTAAATCATAGAAATGGTCTATTGAATAGGGTATCCAATGTATTGAGTAGAAGATGTCATTTGTTGAATGAAATGAGAGTGTCTAGGTTGTTGGGTTTGGTTCCATTAGAGAATTGTATGAGGATGACTTGAATTTCAAAGAAGCGTGGGCAATCTGCAAAATCCCAATTGACATGGACAAAATTCTATGGTTGAAATATTTTATTCAATAGGGTTTGATGTTCAAAGGACAACATGTGTGTGTACCTCAAGGTTCAATTAGGGAGAACTTAGTAAGACAAAAGCATAGTGGAGGTCTTGCTAGACATTTTGGGGTGGACAAAACATTGACATAGCTATGTAAGTATTATTATTGGCCTAGGATGAGTGTAAATGTGAATAATATTGTGCAAATTTGTAGGGTTTTCCAATGTACCAAAGGAAGGAGTCAAAATATAGGTTTACATCATCCATTGCCTATACTAGAGAGAGCATGGGAAGATGTGAGAAATGATTTTGTTCTTGGGATAGCAAGAACTCAATGAGTTAATGACTATTTTTGTTGTTATAGATAGATTTTTGAAGATGACACACTTTATACCTGTACAAAGTCAAGTATTGCCACTTATGTTGCTACATTATTCTTTAGAGAAGCAGTAAGTTTTAATTGTTTGCCAAAGAGCACTAAAGTAGCTAGGAATATAAAGTTTGTGGGCTATTTTTGACATATCTTCTAGAAAATGTTAGGCATTAAGTTGAGTTTCAAGTCAACCTATCATCAATAAATAAATGGGCAAATAGAGGTTGTCAATAGAATCCTTGGCAGTGATAACTTTAAGAAACCACCCTTGAAAAAAGATACAAAATCCTGGCAAATCTTTCAGTTTTTTGGAAAAAAATATTAATTTCTATTAGCGAATCTTTCCTTTTTTTGAAAAAGATATTAATTTTATTGGTGATTTCTTTTTTTAAATCACTAGAAATTTTAGAAAATCCTGGCGAATCTTGACAAAAAATAGGCAAATGCATTAATTACCATGGCGAATCCTTCCTTTAAAAAATTAAATTCCTATGGAAAAGTAAGGGCCTAAGGGTGGCAGTGATTGACTAGTTTAAGGTGTAATGCTCATGTTTATAATTCCTTAATTCCTTAATATTTTAAATCAAACATTGAATATTTTAAATCAGTCCTAAATTCTTTCTCACCACTATTTTTTTTAATTTATAATCTAACGGTTTGGGTTCTATTTCATGGGCCAAAATGTACCCACATAACTCCAATGCCTATGGGGCCTGAAATTGCATTTGGGTCATTGATCTCAATGGTCCAAATGTAATTTTGGGCCCCATGGGCATGTTAGGAATTTGCAGATCTAATTAAACCAATTCCACATAACCTAATAGGAGAAACAAGATGCAAAAACAACCATAATGCAAAAGATCAATGAACAAGCAATAAGGGAACATAAGATATACCCTAGGAAAACCCTTTGCAGGGAAAAACCTAGCCTCTAAAAGTATCCATGCTCACATGTATTATTTAGCAATGAAACATTACAATACAATCCATGAGCCTCCATGAATACCTCTGAACCATCAAGCACCTCCAATGCAACCTCCATGTGTACAAGCATGAATCCATACATCACTTGCCATGCTTCACAATTTGCACTCACAGGAGAGAGCTCAATACAATGACAGCCTCTCACAAAACCTCCACTCACCTACAATGAATAATCCAGCCAACCTCAAAATAATAATATTGTGCTTGCTTTTATAATTCAAGCTCACACATTACATTGAGAAAATCATGTGCCCCAAAACCATGGGTTACACAAAACCACTTGACCCCACATTTGCTTATTGGTACTACATTTTCCCAATTAATCAAATAATACAAATAATATATCCCAATGCTACAATACAACATAAAGTGGACCCAAATAATTACCTAGTGTGATTAACCACACCACATAGGTGCTTCACAACTAAATAATTATTTAATTACAACATTATAAAATATATCAAAAATATGCAATGGTGTACAACACCATATCCCAACATTCTCCCACTTGTATAAATTGCATAAGGGTCAATACATGAAATACATCATCATAGGCTAACATGAAATCACATGAATCTCCAGCATGCTCTTGTGCTCCATCAACGTACTTGCAACAAAATCAAAGTGACTACCATCTCAAGCAAGAACTCCTATCATCCTTCAACATGCCACCTATAGAAGAAAAGAAACATGCCAAGGTGAAGATACACCAATCCAAACAACACAAGCATCAAATCCAAGTGATAGCATAAGGCTCAAAGCTGCTGTCAAAGGAAAAAACCCACATGACTAGAAATAGTATCCACAGCATATGCTAATACATCCAACCATCCACACCTCATAGGTATCAATAACATCAATAAACTCATGCCAATAACATATCCAACCCATATACTGCAATAACAAGCTCCATGTATCAAACCTGTCAATGAAGAACACATACATCTAGGAACTCCCATTGCATGGGTAATGTCAAATCTAAAAATAGATCTAAGGCATATCAAGTCTATCAATCAACACTCGAAACAAGGTGTGGCTAATCAGAAAGCCAATGTAGTATCAAGAACAATCACAATGATCCACACATGCATAATAAATCGTTGCATACTCTCTCACAACATTTCACCATAACTCTCCCAAGTCCAGCCATATCAACATGATCCTCTAGGAAATAGCCATAAGACAAAGAGAGAAAACTTGTAAATCATAATGTCCTACAAACACCTCAAAGTGCTAAGCTGTGTCAAGTATGATCTCCTCTACAACCCCAAATGAAAAGCCTCAACAACACCCAACCATTCAATATCATAAGATCGAATGAACATATGTAACATGTAACCAACATGGATGTAAGCCTCTCTAATCAAGGTAGATCAAACTCATAAACATTCCATAACCAAGAATAAGCCCAATCATATCTCCTAAACTCCTCATAATGAATATCATAAATCAAACCATACGAACAAGGAGATAATCATGCTAAAATCCCTCAAATGAACCCTCCAGAACCAATAACTGTAGCTCAAGATCCACATCTATGAGAAGATGAAACATAAAGAAAAAATACATCTAAAAGGATGGGCAATACCTCATAGATGATAAACTGCCAAGTAGACCAAGAGTGGGGAATGAGAATACTCCTCTAGGATACACCAAGCCACAATGACTCTCTCCAAGAACAATCTTCTCAAGGTCCATAATGAACTCACATCCATATCCAGGTGTAAGGCTCCTCTGTCTATCCACTGAAACCTTCAAAGAGTAATTGTCTCAACAAGTGTCTCTAATCACAAGAGAATTCCAGCCTCACCTACATCTCCAAGTATCCATGAGCACCTGTAACTGACCAATACATGCCAAACTCCAAATGCAACATAGTACCATCATGAAGTAATCAAGCAAATGATCAAAGTACTCAATACCAAGAGAACAACCAAGACCATTGTCAATGCTCCTACTGCACAACTACATAATCAAGAAGCCCATCATGACATCATGATCTAACCATCTCCTTGTAAGAAGATCACATGCAACAAAGCGTACAATGATGCATACATCTTGTCTCAAGAGAACCTGTATCATGCCAAAACTCTAAATCGGTATCAAGAATCAAGACACAATATCAACATCTCTAAATCAAGGATAAACATGTCAAACTGACAAATCATAAATCGACACCTCAACCAAAGACTCAAATAAGTCCTCCATGGTAAACCGAGATGCCAACATCTCCAATTATATGAAGATAATCATCTCTTGACAACTAAACTAAAAATGTCAAAGAAATCTCAAAACCAAGAGCTCCTCCATGACACCAACATCCACTACAGAAGGTCATCCATCACGTATGATGAATCCAACATGCTGCCAAAGCTCCCATTGAACCGTGATACCAAGCTATCCATGACAACAAAGTAACCATCTCCTAAATGAAGATTATCCATGGCTCCAAACCAATCAAGGAATCCCACTGTAACATCAACAACTCCCAAAAGGTCTAGTGAACCAAAAACTCCAAACAATAAGATAAACCATCATTGTCAAAAGCTAACATAGAACCATGTATCCAAGCTCTCCATGGCATCATGATAAACATGCTGCAAGTCCCAACAACCAACTATCCAAGCACTCTAATTATCCATCTTCTTATCCCAAAGCAATCATACCAATGCACAAATGACCACAGGCAAGGCCAACTAATAAAGTCTACATAAACACTGAATCAATCTGGTGGATATAGACAGTCCACATCCAAGTTATCCCACTATAGCCAAATAGGTGATTAGCCTACAAAACTACATAACTCATAGATCCAAACAAATGTAACATGCAAAGTCATCATCACACTAGTAAGATGCAAACTGAGATATCAAATAAGATAACCTGTAGACTCCAAGACTTAAACACCAAATCAACTCTAGATTCGATTTGCCAACAGGTCCACAAATGAGTAACCATAGTCAAGGAACTAATCAAGCATCCAGGAGATAAGAACAATCCCCTAAAACAACACCACAACACTACCTGTAATCATGAATCGAACATCATAGCCCATACCTGTCAATCACATACATGATCATGTCGTGCCAATGCAAAAGTGTAGCTACATATCCATGACACCATAATCATCATCATCATTGTACCTCTACTCAACTCCCACTGAAATGAGACTCCTAGTCTCACACGAGTATCAACCATGTCCTCAAACTAGAAGACAACCTTTACCTGTCTCCATCAAAGTCCAAACTCTGAAAAGCACATGTAAACTTATATCAAGAAGCACCAAATCTAAAAACCTGCTATACCATGTTGATGGTCTCATAACAACATGCACTCCCACAAGTTTGTGCCAACAAATCCATCTGAATGCACTCGTAAATGTACTCTAAATCTCAGGCTCCTACAAGTGATCAAACAAGAAACAAACTCTTTCTGCACATCAAACTAAAAATCTACATGATCCAAACTGTAGTACACTGTAAGAGCTCTCCAACGCCTATTTGAAATAAAAAATCTGACTCCGTATGCAAAAGTTATGAGCATAAAATTGTACTAGAGCAAAGCAGGCTTCAGGTACCAAATTCTAACACAAACAGCAAAATCTGATGACCAAACCTATACCACTATGTAGTGCTCGGAGAGAGATTTTCGACACCTATAAGAAGTCGAAAAACTGATACCATATGTGAAAGTTATGCTTCCCGAAAGAAAAGGCACTCCGAGGGCTAAAAGTGGACCCCTGGTGGGCCCTTGGTACCATGATGACGTGACATGACGTCATTGCTAACATCATCATGCTAACTGGGCAAATGCTGACTATACACAAGGTGTTTGACGTGGCATCTTTGACTGGGCTTTGACCGGCGGATTTGTAGGAGTTTTAATTTTATCTTATTTCACCAAACTCCGTAGAGGCTTAATTTTATTCATGAACCCCACCATCATTTACACTAGGATTTAATAATAATAAAGGGTCCAAAATTAAAAAATTTTAACCGCTTGCAGACTGTTGACAGGGCATACAGTCGTACTGTCGACCTTGGGGGATTAAAAAAATTTGCATTTTTCTCTAGTAACTAAACATAGGCTCAGGCCTCCTGGACTCAATGGTGAGGTCTGTTTTGTCCCAGGAGGTCATCTGTGAAATTTTCTCCTCAAAACCCTCATGAAGCCAAACTAGAAAAACCCTCTTCAGCCATGATTTTTCAATCATCAGATCTGCAACATGCACAACAAATCTCCAATACCCAGAACCCCCAAACTGCAATACAACCTACACAAAACCTTGTAATGCTTTCAATCCTTCCATGCATTTCCATGGCTTCTTTTTTGCACCTGATCTACACACACAAGGGTTATACACATCTAGGGAGCTCACACCTACCTCAACCATAAACATGGCTCTGATACCAACTGTTAGGAATTTGCAAGTCTAATTAAACCAATTCCACATAACCCAATAGGAGAAACAAGATGCAGAAACAACCATAATGCAAAAGATTAATGAACAAGCAATAAGGGAATACAAGATATACCTTGGGAAAACCCTTTGCAGGGAAAAACCTAGCCTCCAAAAGCATCCATGCTCACATGTATTATTCAGCAATGAAACACTACAATACAATCCATGAGCCTCCATGAATACCTCTGAACCATCAAACACCTCCAATATAGCCTCCATGTGTACAAGCATGAATCCATACATCACCTGCCATGCTTCACAATCTGCACTTACAGGAGAGAGCTCAATACAATGACAGCCTCTCACAAAACCTCCGCTCACCTACAATGAATAATCCAACCAACCTCAAAATAATAATATTGTGCTTGCTTTTATAATTCAAGCTCACACATTACATTGAGAAAACCATGTGCCCCAAAACCATGGGTTACACAAAACCACTGGACCCCACATTTGACTATTGGTACTACATTTTCCCAATTAATCAAATAATACAAATAATATATCCCAATGTTACAATACAACATAAAGTGGACCCAAATAATTACCTAGTGTGATTAACCACACCACATAGGTGCATCACAACTAAATAATTATTTAATTACAACATTATAAAATATATCAAAAATATGCAATGGTGTACAACACCATATCCCAATAGGGCATTGGATCTCCATGGGTACATTTTAACCCATGGAACATAAACCCAGTCGTTAGATTATAAATAAAATCAATGGTGGTGATTAAAAATTAGTGATATGGCCCTAAAGTAACCAATAATTATAAATATTATTGGTGAATTAAATTCATTTTCTAAGAAGTCATACCAATGGGATACTACATTGACATAAGTTGAATTTGCACACAACTCAGTTAATAGGAGTAAAACAAAGAGTCCTTTTTAGATTTTGTATGGTTACATCCCTAAAGGGGTAGATAAGTTGAGAAGTATAATAGATTTTGGAATGCAAAGTACTATAGTAAAGGATTTTATTGTGCATATGCATGAGTTACATAAGAAAGTGAAAGGAAATTTAGAAATGAGTGCAATGAGATACAAACAACATGCTAATCTCAAGATGAGACAACAAGAATTTTAACTTGGGAAACTCATTTTAGCTCATTCAAAGAAGGAAAGGTTGCCACAAGGAACTTACAACAAGATTAAGTGGAAAAACATTGGGCCTTGTAAGGTTTTGAGGAAATTTGCAGTGAATGCTTATGAGATAGATCTCTTGGAAGGAATGGATATATCCCCAAATTTTAATGTTATTAATTTTTACCCTTACTATGAGGGACAAACAAGTGTAAAGGGAATCATGTTTTAAATTATTCAATGGAAGATTGGGTACAATAGTTGCCTAGAAAGAATGAGAAAAAGTAGAAGCAATGATAGAATCACGAGTGATTAGGAAGGTAAGAGGAAAATATTATATTGAGTACATGGTGAAATGAAAGAATAAAACAACTAAAGAAGCAATGTAGATGAGTGCATCCAATGTTTATAAACATGGAATCTAAATTTCAAAATTCATAAAATGTTTATGAGCCTCAAGCTCATAGTACGTTTCCCTTATCTAGCTGCATGTATGATGTAGAAGCATCTAATTTCATGACTAATCCCACATTACCCAAAAATAAAATAAAGATAAGATTGGAGTTATTTTGGTTTTGGTGTGTGTTTTTAGGTGAAGTGGCACATTTAGACAAATTAAAGAGAAAAGAATGTTCCAGGTGACTTCAATAGTATAGAAAATTATAGTGCACCTTTAGTAGAAAATAGTTTCACCTCATCAACAACTTGTAGCATCTTCAACAACATGCCACTTTGGAAATAAGATTTGGTATAACTTTAGTAGCATCATGAATTTACTTCAACATCATTACAAGTTCAGCAACAATTGGGATGATTTTAGCAGCAAAGTGTGAATTACTATTGGTAGAGGTGATTTTTGATGATGCAGATCTCAAAGCACACATGGCATCATCTTCTATCCAGATCAACTTGTTTCAAACCTCTAACTATTAAAATAATCACAAAGCTATATTGGTTGGTATTATCCTCACACAAACATTTCAACAAACACTTGGTAGTTGCTAAAGCTTCTTCATGATTTTCATCTAGGATTGAGAAAAGTAAATAGGAAGTTACAAACAACAAATTTCTTGTGCAAAAATGACCCAACATGAACTCAAAGCCATTATTTTGGTATCCAAATCATGTTCCCTGATGTTTTTTATCCATCCAAGTCATCATGTGGAATTTAGGGCAATTGAATCAATCCCAAATTCCTCTACATATAGGAAATGTAGATAGAAGAAACCAAGAAGGTAATTTTTTGGAAGAAAATGTGCCCTAAATTAAGGACAAAAAATAATATTCTATATGGGAAGGAAAAATGATAGGGTAGATCATGAGAATATAGAGGCCAACCATTTGAACATGGGGAACATTGGGAAATAGGGGAAAAATTAGATATAACTAGAACAAGAGAGAACCAAAATTTCATCCATATCAAATGGTAAATGATCTAATGTCATTTTTATATTTGTGGAATAGTGAGGAAATTATTATTATCATGTTTGTAAGCTATTGAAAGCATATTCAAAATTTAATACAAGTGAATTTTATTATTGTTCCATCTAGCATGTGTGGTTGTTGTTCAAAGTTTTTTAGGTTGCTAGGTTAGCCTATCTTTAGTTAGGAAACTTGAAAGGAAGCATAGGTATGGAATATGATTCTTACACTAATATATGAGAGGAGGTATGTGAAAAAATAATTTAATCTTACAATTACAAGGAAAAACAACATAAAAATAATATACCCATAACATACTGATTACACAGGGAAAACCCTTTTAAGAGAAAAAGCTCACACTCCATAGTATGAACTAATTGTATTATCAACAACAAAGGTTACTATACAATATCTAGGGATATGCCTTTACAAGAGTATATCCAAAATTAGATTTGAAGAAATTCTATTAGCATAATGATACTTATAAACTCTCTATGAAACCTCTTGTTGATTGGTGTTTTGACACACTCAAAAACTTAGATGAAATACTAGGTATCTCACCTCTCATGAAAGGAATCAAATCCCAAAAGTGGAAAATGACTACCCTAAGGTCTCTGCAACCAAGTCTTAGCCTTACAAGATAACTAAGTTTTTTGTTTTAAGTTGTTATTTCAACAAGTTACCTACAAGATTTTAACAAAATTTCCAATACACAAGGGGTTAAGTTGCACATAAATAATTAGTTTTTAGAAAAATCAATCAATGCATAAACTAATCTAAACATATATTACCATAAAATGTAACTTTTTATCCTATAACCAACAATATAACAACTTGTATTCATGAATATAAACCTTACAACATCAATATGCAAGTTTTAAAATCCTATTCTATTCCTAGACTAACCGAATCTTTAAAAAATGCAAAAGATAGGGCAGGAAAGAAAAAGAGTTAGAGAAAACACAAACTAAAAAATCCAAGATTTTTCCCACATTTAGGCTCAACAATGGATAGACAAGTCCAAACATAAAACCATTGTTGATTTGACCATGAGAAACCAACAATAAAGCTTTAAGAAGGCACAATCTTCAAAGGAGGATATTTAAATCATGAAATAGTCTTCATTAAACACCCAATTATTGACACAACTTAACAAGATTCTCCACAATATGAATAAAAAATGATTCTCAGGCTAACCACACAAAACGATCTATAATCAACAAATCACCAGTGATATGAACACTTCAAAAAATCATCAAATATCCATCAAACTAGTTGCTAAAAATGCAAGAAAATAATTTGGTGTTTGGAGAAAACCATGATAAAATAGTGAAAATTTAGAAAATACAATGTATTTTCTCTCAAATACATTAAATAAATGTTATGTATTTATTTAATTTTCAAGGAGGGATGATGGGTTTAACTAAATAAATGTTAATTTATTTAATTAAAGTTGGAACTTTAGGAGAAGGGATGAATTGGTTAATTAATTAAATAAATAGTCATAATTTCTTTAATTGATGTCACAATAATGATTAGATTTATTAATTAAATAATGTGACTTAATTAATATTAGATGAATGATTGAATTGATGCTAGAAGGGGACATGTGGGATGAATCAGGTCATTAGTGTGATGTTAGGACATGGTAGGTTAGGACATGGTAGGATTTAGGTGTCTACATTTTGCCCCTCTTTAAGATGGTGTTACGACGAACAGAAGTAACAACATTTCAAAGAAAGTAGATATAGACACTTGGTGGGATGACATTAGTAATATCCTGCCCCATGCATTGGGATTTGATTTTATGGATGAAAATGATTGGGTTAGGGATGCTCCCTTGAGAGGATAGGTGGGTTTGAAGAACACAAGTGTGCTCCCAAAATGGACAAAAAGATGGTAGCAAAGATGCTTCGTGATGAAGGGCAAAGAAAGATTTGGATAGAATTGGACGTTGATTTTAGATGAAGGGATGGGGGATAATAGATAGGAGTTAAAGGATAAAGGGTAAGGATGAAAAGATTAATTGAGAAATGGAGGGGGGATATGCAAATGGATGGGTTATCCATGTTAGGTCATACTAGTCAATTGAGAAACCTAGTGTTTGCTATATCATAGGACATGATGCATCATGTTATGAGGGACCATGATGGCATTGTACCATATGCATGGGGGACTAACCCAAAATAAAAAAGTCACAAGAAAGCATAGGATGTATGGCACCATGATATGAAATACCATGATGTCATTGTTGCAAGTATGTGCCTAATCGGTGTTGTCATTGATGTCAACATACTCTTGTTGTCAATGGTGTCAACTGTATCTTATTCTATTACTTGTTTAGAAGACTTGTATGTTGAGGATATTGAGAAAATTAGCCTCTCTGGAAGAAACAAGTGAGTTATAGAGAAGTGCAGTACAGACAGTGAGTTGTATACTCAAGAACAGTCTGGTAAACTACTCTGTATTTATTCTTGCTTGAAGATCGTGGTCTATGGATTGGAATTAAGTTAGAAGTATGTCTAATGATGCTACATTTGGGGTTTGAGTCATCCGCATGAAGATCTGAGTGAGTTGTGTTCACTAGAGTGAAGCCTACTTTTTCTGTAAGTTTAGTTGAGATAGGAAGACAGTATTTGGCTCCGCATTCCTCCGTACTAAAGTATTTTGCTTTGCGGTTCTAGAGGGAAGTCTAGGATGATGATAAGTGCCTACAGTTGTAATGGTTCATGGTTTGGTGGTCCGCAAGCTATCTTTCTTTTATGACAGTTGAAGACAATGAAGTTCATGTGTTTCAGTGAGAAGATTCCTATGGATAAAGTGGTTAAGGTTCGTGCGGTTGCTCCTAATGATTATAACGTGCTTGTGGATGTCTCCTAATCATGTTCCTATCTAGACTTTGGTCCGCGTTAAGAAATTGTGGTGATATGTGAAGAGTGTTCCCAGTTAATGTAACGTGTAACCAGTCTTGGCCGACTTGGTTGATCCCAGTGATTGCGGAGATCTCTGGATGATTGTGAAAACATGTTGTGGCATGGAAGATCATGTTTGAGTCCTAGTTAAGGTGTGATGTGATCCGCATTTCATTCCCTTTGCATGATATTTCAATAGGTCAGGACCTATTTTGTAAATGTTTGTAATACCGACCTTGGATATTGTTCCAATGGTTGATGCCGACCTTGATGATCATTCCAAGGTTGATGTAGTGTATAAATACTTGTAGTTGAGTCATGGAAAAGGTGTCCTTGAGTGAAAATGAATATATATTAAGAAAGGTCCAAAGGCAGAGCAGAGAAGGGGTAGAGGAAAGAAGAGGAAGAGAAGAAAAGAGGAAGAGTAGAGCAGAGGAAAGACAGATCAGGAAATTATTATACTTCAGTTGCAAAAAGTGAAAGGTGTTGATCGTGGTAGTGAATAGGGTTTAACAACCCTTATTGTAATCTTGCTAGGTTTAGGGTTGTGGTGGTGAGCCTACTAGACCTAGTTCTTCTTCATGGCAGTAAGCCAGTATGTTTATGCCCGTAGGGTGACCAAGCCTGAACATCACTATTTCAAGATTGCAATATATATTGAGAGTTAATTCTCTCCGTGGTTTTTCCCCACCTTGGGGTTTTCCACGTAAATCTGGTGTCTCTTATGTTTGATGTTGCATTTGTGGTTAAGTTTCCGATTTCATGCTCTCATTGTTAAAACATAATAATTGTGGATAAGTGATGAATGTTTGAATTGTAGAAAGTGTTTAAGTTTTGTGACAACTGATTCACCCCCCCTCTCAGTTGTCCTGCGCATATCAACAATTGGTATCAGAGTGATGTTCCTCTGAAGAAATTTTAACAACTTGAGGAAGATTTGAAATGTCTTTCAAGAAGGAAGCACCACATTTTGATGAAACAAATTATGTTCTCTGGAAGGCTTGGATGAAAAGCCATCTTCTTTCTCTTGGTGTCAAAGTTTGGAAAGCTGCAGAAACAGAATACACCATACCTCAAAATGGTCCAACGACTGAAGATGAAATCAAATAATATGAGATAGATATCAAGGCAAGAGATGCTCTGCTAAGCTCATTAACCAACTCAATACTAATGAAAGTGGTGGATCTTGAAACAACAAATAAGGTATGGGAAAAGTTGAAAAATCTGTATGAAGGAGATGACTCTGTGAAGGAAGCCAAGTTGCAAAGTCTGAAAGTGAAATATGAAAGCTTGAAGATGAACAATGATGAAAACATATCAGCCTTTATTCAAAGAGTTGATGAACTTGCTATAGGGATAAAATCCATAGGTAGAACTCTCAAAGAAAAGGAAATTGTCATGAAAATACTCAGATCTCTGCCCAAGTCCTACTGTCACAAGGTGGCTGCGATTGAAGAATTCATGCAAGTAAAAATAGTTAATAGGGATCAGTTGCTTGGTAAGCTTATTTCTTCTGAAATGAGGGAGTTAGATGATGCTCTACCAAAAGTTGAGACTGCCTTCAAAGCCAGTACTCCTGTAAGTACTTCCAGATTAGAAAAGTTTAAAGTAGAATTTGATGATGAGATAGATGAAGTTGAAGCCAACTTTGTGGACAGGCTACAAAGAGGATCCAGTAAGTATAAAGGCAAATTACCTTTCAAATGTTTTTCCTATGGTAAAGTAGGTCATTTTGCTTCCAGATGTCCTGAAAGAATTGAAAGAAATAGAAGAAGATATGAGAATAGACCTAGGACCCAAAAGAAGTGTTATTATGTTGGAGATTTTGATGACGATGGAGTATCAGATAATGGTGAACCAGATAATGCTAATCCCTCTATAAATTAATGCTTGTTCATTTCTATTAAGGAAGATCTTGTGTCTACTAATTCTTCTAGCTGTATGAAGGATGAAAAACCAGTGGAAAGTGTTTTGGCTGCTTAGGTCGTTAAGGACAAAGATGAATGGGTTATTGATAGTGGTTGCTCTCACCACATGACTGGTGAAAAAAGTAAGTTTGTAAGTTTAGAAAGATATGATGGTGGACTGGTTAGGTTTGGAGATAATACAGCTAGTAGGATTTGTGGAAAAGGATCTATTTCTTTTGATGGCAAGCATAATACTGAAGATGTCTTGTATGTGAAAGGATTAAAGCACAATCTTCTGAGTGTGGGTCAAATGTGTGACAAGGGCTACGACTTAAGCTTCAAGGACAATGGATGCAAGATCAAGGAAAACTCTGGAACAGTCATTGCAACTGGTAAGAAGACTAGAGGTAATATCTATTATTTGAAAGGAACTAAGAACTATTGCTTGTTGACTTAGATTGATATAAGTTGGTTATGGCATAGAAGGTTGTGTCACATAAATTTTGATAATATTATGAAGATAAGTACTACATAGATTGTTAGAGATCTGCCTAAGCTTGTGAAGCCTACTAATCTAGTTTGCAAGTAGTGTCAATTTGGAAAACAGACAAGAACAAGTTTCAAAAGCAAGAATCAATTAGTTGGAGGACTACTTGAGCTAGTGCATACAGATTTGTGTGGACCTACCAGAGTAAGAAGTTTGCAAGGAGACGGGTATTTCATGATGCTCATTGATGATTATTCTAGAATGACTTGGGTCACATTTTTGAAAGAGGAAGCTGAAGCTCTAGATAAATTCAAGGCATTTAAGGCAATGGTTGAAAATGAGATGGATTTGAAAATTAAATGTTTGAGATTTGATAGAGGAGGAGAGTTCACATCAAATGAGTTCAATTTCTTTTATGAAGAGCATGGAATAAAGAGACAGCTATTTGCACCCAGAACTCCACAACAAAATGGAGTTGTTGAAAGGAAAAACATAATAGTTCAAGAAGCTACTAGAACCATGATGAAGGAAGCTCATCTTCTGGAAGCATATTGGAGAGAGGCAATTCACACCGCAGTAAATATCCTAAACAGAGTTCAAGTAAAAGGTAACAGTTCAAAAACTCCCTATAAATTGTGGCATGGTAGAGTTCCTACTGTGAAATATTTCAAAGTCTTTGGTAGCAGATGTTATATCAAAAAAGAAGAAGATTTAGGCAAGTTTGATGCTAGATGTGATGAAGGAATCTTTCTTGGTTACTCCACCAAGAGTAAGGCCTACTGGTGCTATAATAAGAGGCTGAATAAAATCATTGAAAGTGCAAATGTCAAAGTTGATGAGTGTAAAGAAAGGTTTTCATAACCAATTGGATATGAGTTAGATGATCCAAATGTTTCAAAAGTGGTGTAGCATGAAGACAACACAGATGAAGAAGAACAAGCTCTGGTAAGTGCTACCAAAACTCCAAGATATGTAAGAATCAATCATTCTGAAAATCAAATCATAGGAGATAAGAGCAAAGGGATCTTAACCAGAAGACAAGCTGCAGAAGAACAAGTAAATTTCTATCTGATCTCTAAGATTGAACCTAAAAATGTGGATGAGGCATGCAAAGATGAGAATTGGATAAAGGCAATGGAAGAAGAATTGATGCAGATAGAGAAGAATCAGACTTGGGATCTTGTTCCCAGACCAATAGACAAGAACGTAATTGGTACAAAGTGGGTCTTCAAAAACAAAATGAATGAGAATGGTGAAGTGGACAGAAACAAAGCAAGATTGGTATGCAAAGGATACGCTCAGGTTGAAGGAATAGACATTGAAGAAACCTTTTCTCTAGTAGCAAGGATTGAAGCAATAAGGATGTTTCTAGCTTTTGCAGCATACAAAGATTTCAAGATTTATCAAATGGATGTGAAGTCTGCCTTCCTAAATGGAGAGTTGGAAGAGGAAGTCTATATTGAACAACCAGAAGGATTTCAGTCATCAGGGGACATGGTATGCAGATTGAAGAAAGCACTATATGGATTGAAGCAAGCTCCCAGGGCATGGTATGCACGGTTGGATAGGTACATGATACAAATAGGGTTCAGTAAAGGTATGACAGATAGTAACCTCTACTTCAAGATCAATGATGAAAAAACTCCGTTTGTTGTAGTTTTTGTTGATGATATTATGTTTGGAGGCAATGAAGGTATGTGCTCAGTTTTTGCTGGAGAAATGCAAAGCGAATTTGAAATGTCTATGTTTGGAGAGATGAATTTCTTTTTAGGTCTACAAATAAGTCAATCAGATAAGGGTATCTTCATTTCTCAGTCTAAGTATGTGAAAGAGTTGTTAAAGAAATTTGGGATGGAAGACTCTAAACTAGTATGCACACCTATGATAACTAGTTGTAAGTTGAGCAAAGATGATAACTCACCCTTGGCAGACTAGAAAAAGTATAGATCTATGATTGGAGGATTACTTTATCTGACTCAAACCAGACCTAACATAAAGCATGAAGTGTGTCTTGTGGCAAGATTTCAGGTAGAACCCAAGGAATCACATGTGATGGCAGTCAAGAGAATTCTGAGATATTTAAAAGGTACAATAGATTATGGTTTGTGGTACCCCAGGGACAATGACTTTGTTCTTAGTGCATATACTGATGTAGATTGGACCAGAGATGTGGATGACAGAAAAAGTACAAGTGGAGGTGCATTCTTCTTGGGAAAAAGATTAGTATCTTGGTTGAGCAAGAAACAGGATTCAATATCCATGTCTACTGTGTGAGGCTGATTTATTTCACTTCCCTATTTTGATCATTTCCTATTATAGTTGGAGATATTTTAAACATTTAGAGACTATTGATTTCCATTATGCAGATTTAGACTATATCTCCTTATTTTGGATTAGCTTTGATTAGTTATGTGGTGATTTGATTAGATTCCATTTTGATGCTCTTATGATCTTAGACATGTGAGATACATTTGATGATTATTAGTGATGTTGATTTTGAGCTCATTATATGAATTTGTTATGTGATTCTGATTCTGAGATAGTATATAGAAAATGCAATTTTAAATCTTAATTATGATGTGAGTTGTTTAATGTTTTGTATGAATTATGTGATGACATGAGTGTTACATTCTGTTGCTTCAGCTATGATATATATATGTTGGATTGACCATTTGTTCAAGTGCGCAGGTGATTTTCTAGGCCACAAAAAATCGGAGGCCGATCTCACACTTATGTATTTCCTTGTTAAGCCGATCCATTCCCAAGAGGGATAATGATCATGTGTGATTGAATGATGTTTTCGTGAATGCTTGTATTTTAATTAATTGGCCTAGTTCACCCCTTTTCTTTAATTTAATTGATGTGTTGTAAAACTTGTGTTTTAATTCACGCCATTTGGTGTTCTTTTTATTTTTGGGCCATTTAATGTGAATTTATACCTCCTTTAGTGTTTATTAGGGGTCCAAACTAACCCTGGGTGGTACCCCTAGGGTCTAGGATACATTTGGGCTTACTAAACCCTAGGGTAACTCCCATCTAGTCACCTTAAACTTGGGTTAAGTAAACTGATGAAAATTCAAAATGGCTAAGGGTGGGAGATGAGTCATGCCTTGAAAGAAGGCCCATCTCCCTTCCCAAGGCTTGGGGATTCCTCCACCTTGAAGACTTAGGGAGTCTTCAAGACCCCCAAGTGTATGGAACCTTCCTCCAAGACTCTCACACATGTGTGAGAGCATCTTGGAGTGAAGGGGCTCTCTTGAGGAGTAAGGTGATGACATGTGTCATCCCTTATCCTCATGGAGCCATGGGGAGAGATGCCACCTCTCCACTTTTGCTCTCACACATGTGTGAGAGCACAAGTAGAGAGGGTGAGGGTTTGAATGGATAGGAGGGTGACACTTGTCACCCTCACATTCCTTATCCTTTGCAAGTGGCATGGGATGAGGAAGGAGAAGGTGACATGTGTCACCTTCTCATTCCTCAAGGCTTAGATTGGAGGCCTATTTTATCTCCTCTTGGAGAGGAGATGCGGGCTCTTACTTTTTAAAAATTTTCTATCTTTGGAGGCTTTTGGAAGGAGTTAGAGGATTTTGGAGGATTGGAGGCTTGGAGAAAGCTTGTGGGCTCTTCTTCAACTTGCATCCATTATTGGCTTCTTAAGGTAAGCCTCATGGCATTTAGTCATTCCTTATGCATTTAGCCATGGGCTTTTCTTATGTGCTTGAAATTGTGTTGGGTGTAATTTCTTTTGTGTGGGTATTGGGTGTATTGGGATGAGACTACCCATTTGGGTGTGTCCTTCCTTGTGTGGGGTGGGGGAGGAGTGAACCTCCTCGAGGTCACCCTCCTGGTGTTGGTATTCATATGGCCTTGAGGGCATTATATTGAGTATGGTGTTGGTATTCTTATGACCTTGAGAGCATTATATGGAGTATTGGATTATTTTGGTTGGCATGAGTGCCATGATGATTTTGTGTTTCATGGAGATATCTTTTTTTGTCTTAAGGCCTTGTGGTGTTGAGACTATGAGTTTTGGAGTGACCTCTTGAGTTGAGCGGTCCACTCCCCTACCCCTCCAAACTCATTTCTATGAGTTTTGTATTGTGTAAAAAACTATGGGTGATTTTGTGTTGTTGGCTTGCAATTTGATTTTTGTGTTGTGGAATGATTGAACCCATGTGATGATCTACCTCCCAGCTCGGGGGTGACCCACTAGTGGGTCTATGGTAGGGAGGGGAGCGGTTTTTGTGGCTTGGCTTCCCCCTCTTTGTGTCTAAATTTATTACAGGTTATTTTTGGTGGTCTTGGAGCTTGGGAGAAATGGTCGTTGTGCATTTATTTTATTAGCTTGTTGGTTATTTTGTGAGCCACGGTCATGGAGACCTTATTGTATTGGGTGGTAAAATGGAGGTGCTCTCCATTATGTATTGTGCATGTTGTGATAAATTTAAAAATGTATATTATATTGTTGTTTTGTGTTTTATGCTGCTATGACAAAGCTGGTTTAATGGGAAATATGTCTATGCTGCTATCATTTATTTCAAAAGAAAAAGAAAGGCATATGTTCTATTTCTGATTTTTAATTTCATGCAAGAAAAGAAAAGGAAGAAATTAGTTAAACTAAATGCTTTAGTATGGTTCAGGGAAAGTTGTATTTTCTCTTATTTCAGTTTGCTGTAAAAAAAAAAAGAGATAGAGAAGAAATTAATGTGACTCATATTTCACTTGCTGTTAAAAAAAATAGAGAAATTAGTTTTTTTTCAAAAATAGTATCCTGTCATATTTTATTTCTGCATATATATATATATATATATATATATATATATATATATATATATATATATATATATATATATATATATATATATATATATATTTGTTCCTTGCAAGTGTTCCTAAACTTATATTTTTAAGTTAGCTGATTTTTATGCTTATCTGTGTATATATATTATATTTATATACTATTGTTAAAAGTATATTTAAACCTCACTGTTTATATATATATATATATATATATATATATATATATATATATATATTTCATTTTATGCCATTGAAATGCATTTTAAAATGATCAAATGATATATATTCATCACTATTTTATTTTACACAGTAAAAAAAAGAGGATCGAATTCTTTTGTTGGGGTGAACCCTAAATAGTGTAGGGTTTTAGAGTAAAAAAAAAATAGAGTTGGGCTGTGTGGACGGAGGCCATAGGCCACTGCCCACACAGCCATTGCCATTGCCAAAGGGGGGTGTGGGGAGGGGGGTCGAACCCCCACCCACACCCAAGGGTGTGGGTGGGGTTCGGCCCCCCTCCCCACACCTGTCTCAAACACTTAACACAAATAAAAACCGTGATCCCCTTTTTACAGTGGTGCTACCAATTCTAATGCATCGCCTCTCTTTACACAACAAATCTGCCATTTAACTTGTTCAGTCTATGATTTCTACATATTATTTGCATATATATATATATATATATTGCATGCTCTTTGCATTTCAAAAATATATATATGTTTCTTTGATCTGTATATATATATAATGAAACCCCTGTGTATATCACAAAATAAGTATATACCAGAATGTGGAATGAAATATTTGTGGTAGTCTTCCATGGCTTCCATGGCATCCAAACCTGAAACAAACAAACAAAGAGAAACAAAAAAATGAAGGAAAACAAAATGTGAGGAGAATAGAGAAGAGGAGAAAAAAAAGAATGGGGTTAGGCTAAGATGAGAAACTAATAAAATATTGTATGAGAACTTTAGGGCTTTTCTCTTTAGTGAGTTTTGCTTTTTTTTTTATTCATAATAGGAATATTATATTAAAGATTTCAAAAAAGTTTACAATTCATCAGCCTTTCCATGGCTGGACTGAGTCTGTCTAGCTACCTATTCAAACTGAAAAGCAGGAGAGAAGACCACGTAGGGTCACATATACTATTAACCAAAGGAGACTAACTCTATCCTAGATTATCTTATCTTGGGTCCTACTATACAAAATGGAGCGAAGGATACAAACTTATCTAATTATTTACAAATGTCTATAGATGCCTGCTAAAATCCTCGATCCAACTGAAACCAACAACCTCCTCCAAACCCAGAATTCTTTTAATGAAGCTTACTGCCACCGCTGCCTAATCTTTCAGCATAACCAGATCAAAACCTCTGGTGTCCAGGATGAACGGGAAGAACTTTATCACAGCGCCGGGATCTTCGATGAGTCTCCAATCTTTCAAGCGCGGGATACCTATCCCAGGACTGGCCATCTGCACCGATATCTCTAGGTCCCCTAAATGCTCCGAGTTGAAAATGCCCTGCATAATAGAATTCACCACTAGTTTCTCTGTCCCCAATTCGAGCAACATCGCTAAGACCTGGGAGGAAATGTCTGTATCAACCGATATCACTCGTCATTCTCCATATAAGATCTGCCCAAAATCATCTTCACTGCCCCCACCATCAATTCATCAGACCTACGCAGTATTCTTTGCAAACAGAGATCAGTGATGGCACCGAGGAAGGCCATCTGCCTCTTCTGACTGGTTAATCGCACTGGCATGTCCATTCCACCACAGTGAATGGACTCAGCTGAAACAATGGCTACGAAGTGAGTTGGCATTTGTCAAAGACCAGAGGGAGGAATGCCAAAAGGATCCGTCGCGAACTCTAATAACCTTCCCTACTGCTGGAAACTTCTCAAAACCAAACTGGGGGATGAATGCCAGCTACTGCTGAACATAACACTATGAAGAATGAATTCCACTATCCTTTCCAAACGTGCCATCTGCTCACCCTTCTTGGCCATAATTACCTATTTACCTGTCTCGGCCTTGCCACCCCTGATGAGGTAGCAAGGCTCCCACCCAACTGCCCACATAAACCTTACTTAAGTCTGAACAGAATCTTTCATGATGAAGACCTCTCTTATTGATACCCCATCTACTCCAAGGTTGGACAGCCTATCTGCCTCTTAATTTCCTTCTCTATAAATGTGATTGATCGAAACTCTATCTAAGCTTTCTATCAGAACAAGTGCCTGCTCCAATTTAGCTTTGAACCTTCAATTTACTAAACTCTTACTTCTGAGCCCATTGATAACAATCAAAGAATCACCTTCTATTTCTAGATTTCTGATCTCAAGATCCCTACAAAACCTTAATCCCAACAGTAAGGCCTGTATCTCTGCCTTATTATTAGTGCCAATGCTAAGGGGGGCAGCAAGTTTCCCCACCACATCTCCTTTTGAGTTCCTTATTATACACCCAGCACCTAGGGACCCGGATTACCTCACGAGGTACCATCAAAATTTAGTTTCAACCATCCGACCTTCGGGGGAGACCATCGAGCCATTCTTCTTGCTTCTAGAGTTTTGAAACCACCTTTACCCACCTGCGGGGCCGGAGAGAGCCCCTTCCAATTTCTCAATATCTCCATATCCCATCCTGTGAAGAGGAAATTAGTAGGATCTCTGTCTGCTAATCTAGTATTAACTATTTCCACAATGCTTGCTTCAATTTTACTAAAAAGTGATTGCCAAGGCATTTCTATTTCCTGAAAGATTCTCCTGTTGCGCTCTCTTTCCAGATCTCCCATAATAAAATAGAAGGGGCTGAAACCCAAAGTCCTACAAACATCTCTTTCTGAAACAACAAGGGCCAGGCAGTCAACCATTCTAGCAGAGTACCAGAAAATGCTGAACTCCAATGAAGCTTGTTACAAAGCCATTGCTATCCTCTAAAAGTGAAAGGACAATGAAGGAAAAGGTGATCCCCGTCTTCCTCTTCTTCTTCGCACAACACACATCTCGAAAGACCCTCAAATCCCAAACTTCTCAACCTATTAGCTGTCAATGCCTTGCCTTGAACTGCCACCCACAAAAAGACCCTTGCTTTGGGTAAACATTGCTTGTTCCAACAAAGCTTGGAAGGAATGAGACTAGGGGAGTCCGTTGTACCAGCGAGGACCCTATAACCCTCTTTCACCGAATTCTCCCCTGAGGCTGAGGCATTCCATCTTAGCCTATCCCTACCTCTTCTAAAATTGAAAGAGCGCTTACCCAATTCTTCTTCAAACTGGACTATCAAACCTAGATCCAAACCTAAACCCTGCACACTTTTCCAAGTGGGGAGATCACTAGCCGAGGAGGGAAAAGAAAAGTAATTACAGACTTTGTCTCCCCAAATCAACTTGGTGACATTCCTTATAGGCGCTAGGGTTTGAATTCTTTCCAAAGCCGGTAGACCTTCCCATGAATCCTCCCAGAACCTTGCTTCCTTGCCTTCCTTGATTTCCCAGGTCAGGTGGTTAATTATTAGATCCCTGCTCTTTCTAATAAAATTCCAAATTCTTGAGCCATCAGGCAGTTGTCTAGAGGTGAAGATACTATGATCTTCCCTAACTAGATATTTATTTTTTATTAGCCTTACCCACTTCAAATTTGGATTATTATGAATTTGCCAAACCAACTTTGCACTGAGGGCTTTATTTTGCCTCAAAAGGTCTTTAACCCCAACCCCATCTTTTTCTTTCTGCTCACACACTTTCTTCCATTTGACAAGTGGGAATTGGAACTGTTCCAAAGATCCTTTCCAAAAAAGATTCCTCATCAGCTGGGTTAATTCCTTATTGATTTTACTTGCCAAAGGTAAGCATGACATCATGTAGACGGGCATAGTTGCTAAAACTGCCTTGATAAGAGTCAGTCTCCCTGCCCAAGACAGCCACTTGCTCTTCCAAGATTCTAACCTTAACTTAATCTTCTCCAAAAGAGGTTCCCAAGAATTACCAAGGAGTAAACCTTTAACCAGAGGAAGCCCTAGATATTTACAAGGAAGAACACCTTTCCCAAAGGACAGAATCCTTAAGATTCTTCCGTCTCTACCAGGAGGGGTGTTGAAGAAGAACACTTTTGATTTTTCTTTACTAACTTCCTGTCCCAAAGCTCTCGAATATAGATCCAAGATTCTTTTAAACCTTAAAGCTTCTCCTTCCTGGGCAGCCCCAAAAAGAAGAGTGTCATTTGCAAATTGTTGATGAGAGAACCTTGGCAGATTCCTTGTAATTTGAATTCCTGTGATTTGCCCTTCCTGGCATGCTTTTGAAAGAAACCTTCCCAAGGCATCATCCATAATGATGAAGAGGAAGGGAGAAATGGGATCTCCCTGCCTTAATCCCCTTGAAACATTGAAGAAACCTTCTGGAGAGCTGTTAAGGAGAACATAAAATCTAGGGCTTGAAATCCACTCAAAAATCCAATTCAACCACTCCTGCTGAAAACCAAAAGTCTCTAAAATTTTAAACAAGAATCTCCAATTCACTTTATCATAGGCCTTTCGGATAACTAGTTTAACCAACATAGAAGGGAACTTGTTTTTTAAAACTGAATAAATGGCCTCCTGAGCTATTATCACTCCATCCAAGATAGACCTCTCTGGCACAAAACTAGTTTGTTCCTCCGCTATGATGTCTGGAAGAAACCTTTTCATTCTGTTCGCTATTGCTTTAGCCAGAATTTTGTAAACTACATTACACAAGGAGATTAGTCTAAAATCTTCAAATGATTCAGGCTTCTCTTTCTTTGGGATCAGGGCTAGAAAAGTGTTGCTAATTTCCTTAAGGATCTTCCCCTCCTTTCTAGAATCTTCATAGGCCGCCGTCAGGTCCTTGCCAACAATACTCCAACATTTCTGAAAAAAAGCTGTTGGAAATCCATCGGGACCAGGGGCCTTATCCGGACCTAATTGAAACAAAGCTTCTTTAATTTCTTCTTCTAAGAACTTACTCATCAACATGCGGTTCTGATCTTCTGTTACTAGCTTTGGAATAACTCTCAGAAATTCCTGCTAAGCTTGGAGATCTGATCCTTCATCTTCATTCAAGAGATCCTGAAAAAAGACATTCACTGCTTGGCCAATTTCTTCTAGAGACTCAGTGACCCTACCCTCCCTAGTCTTAATAGCTGAAATTCTATTTACCTCTCTGCGAATTTTCGTGGAGTTATGAAAGAACTTGGTGTTAGCATCTCCAGCTTTTAGCCACACCTCCCGAGATTTTTGCCTCCAAAACACCTCTTCTTTGGCCAGTAGATTCTCCATCTTTCCCATCAGCTCTTTTTCCTTATTGTAAGAATCATTGTCCATTCCTTCTCTAAAAACTTTCTCATTAAGGATCTGCAACTCTACCTCAATCTGCCTCTTGGTTTTGAATATATTCTTAAAATGATCTTTATTCCACTGCCTTAAATTTGCTTTGATCAGTTTCAACTTTGTGACAATATTAAATAAACCAACTCCCCCTAGATTACAATTTTTCCACCAATCTTCTATTAAAGCCAAAAAGGATAGGTTTTTGAACCAAATATTTTCAAATTTGAAAGGACATCTTACTGGTCTCCTTTCACCATGTATCTCCAAGCTGATAGGGAAGTGATCAGACCCTGATTCTGAAATAATCTTACTATCCAAACTGAAGGGAAATTGGCTTAAGTCTCCTTTGATAAAAAACCTATCTAAATTTTTTGCATTATTGCAAAAACCAAGTCTTCTGTTATTCCAGGTATAGTTCCCGTTACCCAGTTGAATTTCAATCAAAGCATTCCGATCTACAAAATCTTCAAAATCCTTCTAAGATTGGAGCTTTCTTCCCACCCCTCCTAGCTTGTCTTCCGTTCTCAGAATTGCATTAAAATCACCCCCCAAAATGATGAAATCCCAACTCCTATTGTCACACATCTGATCTAGTTCAGCCCATAACTCCTTTTTTTGACACTGAGAATTCAGGCCATAAACATTTATTAAGAGAAAGTTCAAGCTTGACTCCAAACTCCTCACCTTGCTGGCTATCCATCCTATATTGAACCTACTTCTTCCACCATAACTGACTGCAGTCTCCAAATCATTAATAATCCTCCCGAAGGACCTCTATAATTTACCTGAATCATTCTCCACGGCTTCAAATTTTTAGCTAATAATTGAAATTCCTTGTCTTCTAATTTTGTTTCTTGAATCATGCAAATGTCTGGTTGAGTTGTCCTTAATGTATGCCTTAGGAGGCACTTCTTGTTAGGGGCATTCATACCCCTAACATTCCATGACAAGATCCTCATTGTTGTTCAGGAAGGGAGGATCCCTTCCCTACTTTTATCAAATCAATTAACTTCAACTGTCCACTTGCCTCACCATCCCACTTCAATTTCTCCCTATTAGGGATTCGACCCCTGTATTTATGATCTCCATAGTTTGGAGAAGTTTTATCAGTTTTTTTTTGACTAATCCCTAATAATCCTAGAGATCTGATAGCATAATTATCTTCGTTTACTTTGAGAGCTAGAGAATTAGCTTCTTCTTCAATCCCAAATACTTCCAACTCATTCCCTGCATGAGTCAGCCACTCTTCTTCCATAGCATCTTCAATTGTTTTGATTGAACCCTCCTTAACAACCCTGGCTAATTGAACTAATTCACTGCCTACCTCAATCAATGACTCGAAATCCTCCATCTGCATATTAGGTTTGATCGTTTCAATTGTTTTTGAAATCTTATCGTTAACATTCTGTGAGAAATTGACGAATTCCTCCATCCTTGCGAGGTTTCCCAACCCATCTTCCAGCTTATCCTCCCCTTTTCCTTTATCTTTTTCTCCTTTCTTTTCTTCACCACCCTTTCCTTGATTTATTTTGACCTCCACCAATCTTGGGATCTGATCTAACTGGGGATTGTTTTCCTTTCCCCTTCCATCTTCCTTAAGCGTCTCTTTTAAACCCAAATCTGTGCCCGGAACTTCTTCTTTTCTCAAATTCTCTCCATTAGCTTTGCCTTGATTCACATCCCAAGATCTCCAACCTATCGTGCTTACCCAATCTCCTTGAGGCTTAGGTTCAAAGACAAGGGGTTGATCCAGTATTCCCCAATCTATGTAAATCTCAATTTCTCTCCACCGCTGATCTGGGAATCGGTTCTCCATGCATATTCTAACATGCGAACCTTCTTCTGAAGGATCCTTCCATTCCTCTGCACAAATGTATCTGCCTAAATAGTTCCCAATTTCTTCTAAAATCCTTTGATTCCAAAATTCTATCGGCAGGTTAGGCATTCTATACCAATCCTGAGAATACTCCATTTTGTTAAGATTTTTATTTTTATTTTCTTTAAACAATGTCCTCATATTCTTCAATCACATATGTATTAATTTTTCTTTATAACTTTTGATCCGCTTATCAAAATTTAAAAAAAGTTATATAAGATTGTTATATACTTCATTCTTTATACATTCAAAAAAAAGAAATTTACATTTTCAATTATTTTTGTGCAAGTCATGTCACACACACGCTTAGTGATGCAATTTTCAGGATGCATCCACTTTGAAAAATCACAAAAAAAAATATTCAATAAAAAATTACAAAAAATACACAACTTCTAGTACTCACTCTTAACTATATTTCAACAAACCAATTTTTAAAAATACTAAATGCAACAAAAAATAGGGGGGGCACACACCAGACATACTATGTTATTTTTAGTGAGAAAAACATGAACACTTTTGTGTGTGTGCAACATTTTAGCCTCCTAATCTTAACTATTTTTTTTAACTTCAGTACTTTAGAAACTAGATTCAGAGTACTCCAATTCTTGTTCTTTTCATATCTTCAAATTTTGAGTGCATGCATCTCAAATTACTCATCCAAGTTTAAGTTTATTTGATTTCAATAAAAAAGTGGCCACTTTTGACCCCCTTTTGTATCCCATTTCCATGCACTTACCCTCCACGAAGTCCATCAAGTCCAAAATCCATAAGCATCAAAGACCCCTCATGCACCCATGTACAAAACTAGAGGAATGTATCCATTCCTTAATCACTAATAGTGATGTAAAATAAAAATGATACTCCTCCATCATGTTGACTAAGAAAATAAGGATGTGTCAAGAGCTTGTTCCAAAGCATGCCAAAACTTATCCCTAAAAAATCAAGATCCAAGCACCCAAGCTAATCCCTTTCATAATTCCATACAATCTCAAGATCAAAAAAGCCACATCAATGCCATTCCCAAACCACAATCCTATCACCTTGGGTCCACCACCTTTGTCTGATCTAGTTTTTCACTATAGAGGAAACTACAACTACCATTGATTCCTACCAATCTAAAGATGGATTCATGTCTTGTTTCCAAAGTGACAAGAATCCCATCACAAATTGAATGTGTCACATCATCAAATATCAAGGAAAAGGATTAGGTCATCATGTGCAAGGAATCTTGGAGCCCATACATGTTATTGCAAATCAAGTATTTTAGTACATTGGCTATAGATATCAAAATGAATGATCTAAAGATGTTGGTGTTATGGAGGAAAAAGTGGACATGTGTCTTTTTACCTCCTAGTTTAGCTCCTAGGTCCCCATGTTAACACTCTACATACAAAATATTCATCCCAATGCAAAATCCCCTGAAACCCATGTCAAATGGGAACTAGGGCCCATTTAATACCTTACCCTAGATCAAAAATGCTCCTTGGGACTTGGGCGCCCATGCCCAAGTCCTCCTTGATTGGTCGAGGAAGAATTTAATTCATGTCGGCATAGGACCTTTAAATGGGTCTCTCCTTGTCAGCTCTTTCAATTAATTTTTGAATGTTTAACAGGAAAGCTCATATATAAGTGAGTGTTTGAATTCATTTTAGTACAAGTTGATGATAGCAAACTTATGATATTGGAACAAAGGGCATTCAAAGCATTCATTGTGTTATTGTTGTAGATTTGTGTTTGTATTGTGTGTGTTTGTTGCAGATTTGGAATCATCAACCTCCTTATGAGTTGAAGGATCTTCATTCTCCTAAGAACTCCACCTCCAAGGTGGCATCATCATTGTTTTATTCATTTCATCATCTTTTGGTTTATCTTTAGCCTCTGTCCTACAAGTACACGCTCTCTCTCTAACAATGGTGTTGGGAAGCTTGAATGCTATCCCATGATTTGACTAAGGCAAATCCCTAAACACCACAACCCCCAAACCCCTTTTCTTCTTGTGTGCAGGTTACAGAGGTGAGGACCGAAGAAGTGAAGGTACAAGGAGGTTGTTTAAGGGAAAGGGTTTCAAGATCCAAAAATAGATTACAGAAATTCCCCTGCGAAATACTTGGGTGCCCACACCGACATCCTCCTGCTGAAATAGACACTAGAATTGCCATCTGGGTACTCTTTACGACATTTCTCCAGTTTTGAGTTTCGGGAGATTCATACTTTCAAGACTTGGGTGCCCGCTCCGGAGTCCTCCAACATCTTAGCTTCTGTGAAATAGGTAATGACATCTCACTGATCATCTTGGTACTTTCAGATCTTGAGTTTCTATTGTCATTTGTCTATTACAAGATGATTATGTAATATACACCCCTGTTTGTGTTTTACTAATGGTAATTTTTTTATTTGTTTGCTTGCTTTTCACATTTAGGATCATTTAAAATGACATAATAATGAAAGAGAGCAACTTTCATGAATACCCAGATGATTGGAAAAACACAAATATGCTTAAACTATTGATACCCATTTATCAAAACAACATAAATAACAAACTATAAACATACCCACTTTCAGATTAATGTTGCGCAAGTCTAAAAATACAATAATCCAAGATCAGCAGGTACAAATACTTTCTAGCATCCGCAATATGAATTTCTCTAGTCTACAACTAGTGAACAACAATAAAGGAATACCCAATGCCCACTTTTGACACCAAAAATTGCCCCAGAACTAGGCGTTTTAGCCTAGAAACCCCTCACGCCTAGTATAGAGGGTGTACGACCTGTTGTAGGGTTTTGATTGCAGCATATACTCATAAAATTCTTCTAACCCTGCTATAAACTATCAAAGACACCTGTTGCACTATTTATCGGCTTCCACGCACAAGGAAAGAGGGATATTTCTTCAAAATACATTCAAAATGTTATGTCGTAAAATGTCTCCCTAGGACTTTTACCTCCTAAGTTTAGCTCCTAGGTCCCTTAGATTTAATTGAATGCATGTTAAAAATGAATCCTGGAGTAAAAACCCCTGAAACCCATGTCAAATGGGACTTAGGGGCCACTCTTGAGCTTAAACAAGTCCCAAAATAGGACCCTAGACATGGGCGCCCACACCCTAGTCCAAACCTATTTTGTCAGGACCCGAATTTTAAATGTTGGAAAAGTGACTGTTAAAAGGTTTCCCTTTGTCGGCCTATTCAATTTGAATTATGAATGTTTAGCGGGAATGCATATATAAACATGTTTAAGGCTTCATTTTACAACTAGATGGATAATGTGAACTTGTGATCTTGTGCTAAGGATACTCAAGGCTTTCATTATGTTGCAGAACAATATTGTGTTGTGTTTGTACTTGTTTGTTGCAGATTTGTCTTCATCAATCCATCTCCTCATGGCATGAAAGATCTTCATCTCCCCATGAGAGCTTCACCTCTGAGGTGACATCTATTTTGTGTTTCAATCAATTTATCATATCATTTGTTTTTGCCTCTATCCACCAAGGACACACACTCTATCTAACAATGGTGTTGGAAGGATTGAATGCCATTCCGGGGCTTGACCAAGGCAAGCTCCTAAACACCACAACCCCCAACCCTCTCTTGTGATTGTAGGTTACAAGTGTCAGATCTGTAGGAGTTCAGGACAACACTGAGAGGGGGGGTGAATTAGTGTTGTGTAAATTTTCAAATCTTTTTGCAAACTTTAACTTTCAAAACACAAGGAGAGAAAGATATCATTGATTTATCAAACACATATGCACAAGATTGAAAATGGAGAAAGTGAACAAAACCTCATGAGCAAATTATTAACATACACACATACAGATGAAAACAATATGAGACATAACACAAATTTGCACGAGTGGAAAACCCTCCTGGGGTAGAAAAACCACTCCAAAACTGCCTCACTGGCTTAACCTTGAAAATATCTTTACAAGCCTCACTGGCTGATGTGAGTGTCTGACCGACAAATGGTCTCATTGACCTACAAGCCTCACTGGCTAATACAAGGCCTCACTAGCAAACCAAATCACCAATAGAAGTAATAAACAAGATCAGAGGGATACTCTGTTTCCATTCAATTCACAATTCATTCACACCTGCATAACAATTCATCTGATTATCTCTGCATAACTCAACACTCTTTCTTCATCACATACCCAGTATCATATTCTCATCTTTCTTTTCTCTTCAAGAGGGTTTCTATAAAGAATATCTTCAACTGTGCATATTGAATCGCCCAAAAAGCTAACATACAATGTTCTTGCAAAACATTATATACACGATGATTTTCCATTTTTGTTCAATGCCTTGGAATCTTTCACATTCCTTAAAAAATTTCTCTTGCATCTGATCACACAATATCTACAATAAAAATATAAACAACAGGACTCTTGGAATTTCTCTTCTCTCTGCAAAAATATCTTCTTTACACAAATATCTTTCATATTCTTGAAACCTTCAATCTGTTCATTTTCCTTCAATCTTTTGATCTTCCCTGCACAACCTATCTTAGAAATAAGATCATAAAAAATCTTCAAAGAAAACACAACACCATTCATCTTCCTCTTGCTCTGCAAACAAAAATTCATTTCTCTGCCCAAAAAAAACTTCAATGACAATATGTCAATATCCAAAAAAAAAAACTCTCTTCTTTCTTTTAATCTCCAATTTTACTCAAGTCACAAAAATCTCTCTTAAAAAAAATTCTTTTTTTAAAAAACTTCCAGTCCTATATGAGAGGAGATCCATTAAATTTAGAAAAATAATCTACATAAAAATCTCCCATCAATAAACTAGGTGATGAAAACAATTTCCCAATAGAATGTGAACAAACCCTCCATTTTTCATAAAGCACATTTAATGCTTTTTAAATTCCAAAAATAACCAATGCTTTTTAAAACATAAAACACCTTCATAAAAATCGGGCTCTTCCAAAAAAAATTAGACTTGTTTTTGCTTTTAAAAGCAAGGCATAATTCATGCCCACTTATATGCATTAGAAAAGATGCCTCTTTCCTTTAATACTAATACTTATGACAAGCTCCTCTTTACAAATTTTGTCGCTCACTTTACAAGGCAATTTGAAAGTCTTTAAAATCGTGCTGTCCACAAATCACATAAAAACTTTAATAGTTTTGCTGCCATAAACAATGAAGACTGATTCTTTTAAAATAATCCTTGAACATTTCTCGGGTGCCATTTTCAAAAGTAACTACCGGATGTTCAAGTCCCACTAGGTAAAGGGACCGGTTGCTCCATGAGGACAACCCCCTTAACATTGTCACTTAAGTGATATCCACCTCAAATAACCGGTCATCTTTAATTTAGAATAAAAAGAGCCTTTTTATTATTACGGGTAGATTAGGATTTATACTCCCTTATATAACCTTTATAAGGTTTTAGACCACACTCTGAAATAAAGAGAATTTGAATCATGATGCAAAAAGAACCTTACCAACTTCAATTAACATCATCAAGAATAAACCAATCAAAGAAGATAATTGAACTCCATAACGTAGAGACATCACCATTACTTATAAATCTTGAAGACACCCTGAATGAAATCCAAACTAAGTGAAACATGAAGAGACTCCTGACTTCTACTACTGCAACCATCATGATCATGTAGATCCAACACCATGACATCAACCTCAACTCTGTCATATACACTGAGAACCTTGAGCTATAACAACAAACCAGAATGAACTACACAATGAAGATATTAACTCAAACCCAAACAATCTTCAAACATAATTTTCAATTCAACATATCATAATCTGATGGTCTGCAACACATATGATATCCATGCAACATATGATATCCCTGCAACTTAACAACATAAGAAGCATCAATCAACCAACAACATGATTCCATCTAACTGATCATCCAACAAAGAAGGCATCTACTGCACACATCTAATTACAATCAAGACAAACTTCCATCTCCTTGATACTGGTAAAAATCTACTGTAATGTCAACCATAGAACCACTGATCAAGACATGATGCAAGATCCCACTGTCTTGAGTACAACCTGTGACTTTTAAATTCACATCATGTGACCTCAACTTATGATCAATGACATCCTGAAACAAGAAGAAACTCTTACCATCAATACTACATTACACCAAACCAACTCCACATCTCTGTGAACTAACCAAGCAATGAACAACTATCTCCTCCTAATGTCCTGCAACAACTATGGCAACTTACATCATCAATTGAACACACTTTTGACATCAATGACAACCTGTCACCATCAAGATCTTATGGAGAGGAGTTGTAGGAGATTAAATATTCTAGATCTAAAGAAAATGCTAGAAAATATCCCTAATTGGACAAGGGCACCCACTCTTTTGTCCTCCTATTTTGCAGTGTCAGAAATCTCTCAGCAGGTTACAATTTGAAGCATATTTTGATTCAAAAGCCCTCAAAAAAAGCACCACATTGGACAAGGGTACCCTCTCTTTTGTCCCCGAAGTTTCTGCCTTCTGAAATCCAAAATTTGGTATGTATCTAATCTGCATTTAGTGCCTTCCTATGCGAGCATTTGCTGGGTTTCATTTGTTTGTTTATGATTTTGCATAACTAGGGTTTTAGGCCTAATCAGATTAGGGTTTTAACAAAATATCAATCTATTCTATCTCTCCAATCATCTCATAGTGACATCAAACCTATATCTATGTCCTCTATCATAGTTGTGACTTAGCTCGATCTATGTCCTTGAATGTATGTGTGAAAGAAGGGTTTGATTGAATCTAATTAACCATACACTATATAACTTTCTTTCAACCCCATTTTCACAGATAACATTTTGGTGATCCTATTTTTTTCTGAACATTGCATCTTGCTGAGTGTTGTAAATCAGATTTCCATTCTTACGTTTCATTTTCATCATTATACATTTAAAAATCTTGCATAAAAATTTAAAAAATTGAAAAAAATAGGCATTTTTGGCTTTGCATTAAGGCATAATTTGCACTATTTTCATTGAAATCATTTAAATATCTAATATTTACTTCAGATCTGATATAAATTACAGCAATACATCATTTCATAATCATTTACCTTGCATTTACATACTTTATTTGCTAGGGTTTGCTTGAAATTTTGCATTTTTCTCATAACCTAGGAATTTCAAAAACTAGGGTTTGTAGCTAAAATCATGTTTCATATTTTACTACTCATTTTAACACTCATTCAAATCTTATTTTGGACAGTAGTGTTTTATCATTGTGTGTTTTTGCATCTACATTTCATACTTTGCATTTACACATTGTGTATTTCAACAAAAGGATGCATATTCATTCATCATTCATTAAAATTTGACTTGAATTGAGCATTATAGGATTTTTGCATCATTTTCAAATCTGATCTAAGTTATTTTACATATTAAATCTGATTAGATTCCATTCATTCATTCATAATTTTGCATACTTTCATGCCTTAATTTCACTATTAGGGTTTCAAAAATCCTTGCATTTTTACTACATTTTGGCTAATATTTCATCTATCATTGCAAGATTGGTGTGTTGTGAAAAATTTTGCTGCATTATTGGACTGATTAAAAGGTTTCAATTTTCTTCCCCTCAGCATTCTCCTAATCTCATTACATATTTTGTGCATTTGCATTGAAAAAAATGAAAAAAACGAGCATTTTTAGGCGCATAAACAAGCATAGATTTATGTTGTTTCATTACATTCACTCTAAATATCTCGATACATAAATCATCAAATTATCTTATTGTGTTGTACTCTCTCCTTCTATCCATTGTGTTTGTTGTGGACTTTGTGTGTCTTTTAGTACCCGTTTCCCTCAAACAAGCACTTGGAAGTGAGATAGTTCACATCTAGGGTGTGTTAATTATCATAAAACCTTGCATGAGTTGTCTTACTCCTCATCCTAATAAGAATATACTTGTAAGGAAAAGTCTTAGACTAATGGGTTCTAGTGCTCCTGATAGCAATGGTGTTCTTACATTGGAAAATCCATTGAACACCTACTTTACAAAAGGAGAAACACAAACTTTGCAAGATATCATACCTCCTACAACTACAATGGAAGAGAAAACATTTCATGACTTTGAGGATCCTATTGATATAATAACACATGTACCTAATGAACAAATAAGCAAACTTGATAAAGAACTAGCAGATTTTCAAGCATTCGTGGAAAAAGAAAGGATAGCGGAAGAAGATGTGCCTGTTGTTCATAATTTAAGAGAGTTGTTAAAAGAAGGACAAGATGGTGTTAACATGCTCCGTGGCTTAGCACATATAGTGAATCATAATGTTATGCCTATGACTAAATGTGTGAACGTTATTAATAATATGTCATCACCAATTCATACACAAGTATCAGCACCTATACCAACTACTAGAATGTCTACTTTTACATCATCAATTCTCACTACTAATGCACATGCTTGTAGTAATGCTACTACTAGTGTTGGAGTATCTAGTGGCATTAATTCAGAAAATTACAAGGTTGTAGGATTCAATTATCAAAACCTAGCACCTAGGGTGACTTCTTATATGAATACTCACTCTCAACCACCTCTCCATTCCACCTATTCTCAACCACCTCTCCATTCCACCTATTCTCAACCACCTTTCACTTACAATTATTCTCAACCACCTTCCACTTATAATTAATCTCAAACTCCTTTCATTACCACTCACAACCAATCACCTCAAAATTTCATGACCACAGCTTCTAATTCCTCCCAACAACAAACCACATCCCCTAATGATGCCCTACTAAACCAACTCTTGCAAAGCATGACTTCCTTACAACAAAAGGTAACAAGCTTGAAAAATTCTTCTCAACCTAATATACCAACTTACCATGCCACAGTCCTTTATTTTATGCAATCCTGAGAACTCCTATGCTTGAAAAATTTAAGACTCCTTGATTTGAAAAGTCTAGTGGTAAAGGTGATCCTAATACTCATGTGGTTGCATTCAAAGCTATGTGTAGTGATTTCGTCTTTGAAGAGGACTTGTTAGCAAAAATTTTCCCACGATCCCTGAAAGATACAACTTTGGAATGGTTTTTCTCTTTGCCTCTGAATTCAATACATTATTTCTCACAACTAGTTGATCAATTCTTACAACATTTTCAAGCAAACATTAGACCTCAGGTCTCATTGATTGATTTAGTTCATTGCAAGCAAGGTTTGAAAGAGAAGTTAACTGAGTTTATTAGTTGATATCAAGCTCTCTATGCATAGATTCAATACCAGATGAATGATGAGGGTGTTTAGAAGGTGTTTATTACAAATCTACAACCTAACATCCGTGATAGGATCCTTTTAATGAAGTATAGTTCTTTTCAACATTTATGCACTGTAGACACCCAAAATTGACTCATTATCATTAATATTAAACATCGCATTATCCATCATCTACATTTGTCTAACACACTTGAGCAATATCCCTAACATATCTATTTTCTTCTATTAATTAAATAAATTTATATTTATTTAATTAATTCATTAGCTATTTCTTCTATTTCCTCTAAGCTATAATTAAACAATCTTTAATTATTTAATTATCTTCTTTCTATCTATTTTTAATTAAATAAATTTATTTAATTAATTAAAAATTCCTTTCATAAACCCACTTTCCAATTAATTAAATAAATTTTATTTATTTAATTAATTTCTCTTATCATTTATCTCATGAGCTGACATGTGTGCCTCTTTCATTTTAAGAAAAAAGATAAGTGGTACTATATCTTTTATTTAATAGCTTTCACATGTAGTACTTTTTATATACACGATCACACATAAGCCTTATCTTCCTTCCACTTGTCATCTTCACATTCACCTATGTCTATCATTTAATCTTAGCCATTCACATAGCCACCGAATCTCCACCGTTGATTGATTTTGGTTGAGGTCTATATAAACATCCTCTCATTCCATACTACATCTAATCCAACATTCATATAGCATCTACATTATCATCCTAAGCATATTGAGTACTTTAGTATCCATCTAACATATTAGCTTTTATCATCCATCCATCATGGCATATTTTATCTTCATAATTGTTCATTGTTGAAGAAGCAATCCACATCATAAACAAGGAATCATACAATCTAGGTGATATTGTTCTTGAATTGCATGCTTTTGATTTCATTTGGATTAGATTCTTTAATGATGGTAGGGTTAGGTTTTCATGGCTATGCTTGATCTTATTAACCTAATTTTTTACCTATCACATTTTGGCATGCCCGGTGGGACTCACGTCCTTGATTAACTTTGCTATTTGAAGTTATTTTTGTGAAGATCAGAATTTTTCAAGCGCTTACGGCAAGTTCCAGTCACTTTTGAGTGAAAACCAGTCACTGTCTGAATATACACATCGCTTCTAAGCTGAAACCTACCACTTTTAGCATTTCTGGATCACTTATGGGCAAACAGTAGTCACTTACAAGCTAACAGTGGTCGCTTATGTCATTATTTGAATCACTTTAAATCTAACAGTGATCACCTTTAGCTAACTAAATTGCTTATTGTGAAACTAGGGTTTTTGTTACATTTTATTTTTTCTTGCAGATCTGAGTCGCTTATGACCCGTAATCAGTCGCCTATTTCTTTTTCGCATTGCTTATGAGCTTTATCAATCCATATCTAGATTTATTGGCATCGCTTCCGATCTGTAACATTTCACCTATGGCAGAATATAGTTCGCTTTTGATCAACAGTTGATCACCTCTCGTAAACTGTCATTTTTAGTCCTTATCATTTCAGTTTTGTTTTCTTGGCTACTAATTGGGTATTTGTGCAGCATCTTATCGATTGTCTAAGAAAAGGAGGTTATTAAACTACTAACATATCTGTTGCAGCTTCGATCAGTCCAAGACTTGTGGTTTTTCACTAAAGTAGGAACATTTGGGCTTGGTGCTTAAAAAGAATCATTACTTGCTCCATGCTTGATTTATCTTTTTTTGATTGCTTGCATGTGTTTGATTGTAACCCAAATTTAATAACAAAAATATCCTCTCCCCTTGCCTATCAAATGGATCTTGGGTGTATGAGAACTTGTTACTATCTTTAGAGGGCCTACCTTCCTGGTGTGAGAAGGGATACGACCCAAGCAGTACGGGCTAAAGCCAAGTCCTTCCAAACCGCTATGTAAGAAAAGTGTTTGTGTCGAAAGCCACAAACAATGGGTGTTGTTGTGTTATACCGACAACCAACCTCCCCCAAAACCCTCCAAGGCATAACCCTTGAAGGTTGGGAGACTCCATAACAGAGAGTAGCGCTGCCATACGTATAGCCACCCGAATGGATGCCCTTATTAGCAACTTTGTGTAGTAGACAAAAACCTTCTATTTGTTGACGCAAAAGGTGGGACCTTTGAAGCTGCCTCGATTCACGTGGTTCTTAGAAGAGATAGCAGAGACAATCCTAAGGTTTGGTGGGGGGACAAGCCTTGGGAAACCTGGATCTTGGTATGCATGAGAAGTGTGTGCCGTGGAGAGGAGCCGGTGCTACCAAGATCCTGAAGCTATCTGCTTTAAATAAGTACAGCCAGGGGACTCAACAAATATATTCTTTTCCTAGCCTAGGTTGTACAAGTTTGTGATTGTTGTGAGTGTGAGTGACTGCAATTACTATTTTCTTGTCAAAAAACATAAATTAGACATACTTCCTAACAGACACAGTCACTTTTGAGCTTAAACTACTTGCATACATACAACTGGATCACCTTTAAATAACATCCAGTCACCTTTTGCCTAACTGGATCACTTTTAAACAATAGTCAGTCACTTTTTGCCTAAACTGGATCGCTTTTAAACAACAGTCAATCGCCTCTGGTCTAAACTGCGTCACCTCTGATCAACAGTAAATCACTTCTAAGTCAATACTAGTTGCCTGTAGCAAATTGGTTCGTCTCTGGTTAACACTGTAGCCTATTATCTGAACCAAAACTAGATCACATTTAAGCTATTACCAGTCACTTTTGGCCTTTTCTAAGTCGTGTATGAGCTATTAGCTCTTGCCTGTGGTCAATTACCAGTAAATCTTAGTGACTTAGCCGAATCAACTACAATTCCAGCTTGCTCAGCCTCAGCATTAGCTCTCAGACCTGTCTCTAATCATTAGAAGATACTTGGACTTTTTCTCCTGCTTTGAGTTTACCAACCAATTGAACTTTGTGAACTTTTCCTCTTTTTAAGATCTCGAACCAGCAAACCAAACATCAAATCAATCAACCCAAGCAATCAGCAAAACATCATCTCTTGGCTTTAGCTTTAGCAACATCAGCAAAATAACAACCTTAGCAAACAAATTTTCCCTTGAGTGTGTGAGCTATTCTCTAGGGAAGTCCAACCAACAAAGCAACCTAGTAACCTAACAACAAAGCAACTAGCAACCAACAACCAGCAACCAAAAAACCAACAACCAAATAATCAGCAAACCATCATCTTTTTGGGTCTCAAAACCTTGACAAGCTAAAGTTCAATTTTCAACATCATTCATCATGCCTCAAACTAGGAGTCAATATAGAGTTGAAATGGAAGCCAAATTGCAAGCTGAAATAGAAGCCAAATTGCAAGTTGAGATGGAAGCTAAGATGCAACAATCTAGATCAACACCTCTTAGAGACGTGACTCAATTTACGACCGGTATGCCTCCTCATATGTTTATACCTCATGGGTATACCATTGGAGAGTCATCTTCACAACAAGTGCAACCTCAAACAATTTTGGAGACTTATGAGGAACAATGCCAAGAAGACTTATCAGAATTTCAAGATACACATGTATGGGATCAAGTTGAGAGACTTGTCTTATCCGAGCCTAATTACTACTTCTTGCAACTTGCTCACATGGGCACTAAATTACCAAGAGATTTTGACATATCCTCTATTAGAGAGCACGATCCAAACATTCTCGTTGTTGTTGCAAAGGGACCATCCACTATAGTTACACCATCCCATACCATATCACAAACTCTGTCTTCCAACACATCTCTTTCACTGCCTATTGTTACTTCATTTGATCCACCATGCTTGGAGTACACTCTAGAACCTTTGATAACCCCAACCAATGTGCTCCCTTTTATTTCATAAAATTTGAACATTCCACCTTTCCATGTGTTGGTTCTTTCTCTCCAAATCAGTAAAGGGTTTGCCAGTTCCAATGCACAGGCAGATTTAGCCAACAAATATAGGAGGTTGCGTGAGTTGCCTCCCCTTCACTTTTGGTTCTGTTGCACCAAGGGGGTATCCCTATAGCTAAAGGTTTGATCTTTGACTCACCCAATGACAAAAAGATTTAACTTTTCAGAATAGGCAGAATACTCTCATGTTTGGACCAAGATTTGTGTGATAAATCACAAGGTTGGCAGTGTTCTTGGACATATCTGACTGGTTAGGAATGAGAGTATGCAGGGGTCCTATTTATACTCCTACAACTAACAAATTGGGATTATGAAAGGATTTGTTTTAATGTTTTGGATGCAAGACAAGGGTTTTTGGATCATAACTACTACACAAAGGTAGACTGGTGCCTATCTCAGGGCAAGGAGTCAACTAGACGTATACAAGAGAATGATTTGCACTGGCATTCAAGTTTCAAGGGGTTAGGACTAGTATTTGCCTTACAAACTGATGCAGAGCCACAGCCGGAAACGTACACTAATGGTGGAACTTGATGATTTTCTTATCATCGGCAAGAGTTGTTCAAATGTCTTACCGACATATCCCATCGATCAGACTATAACCATCGGCATCTTCAAAAACTGTCACCCTGATACCCATCTCACCCCGATGAGTATTTCACTTATGTGCCTATCGGCAAGATAGTGTCTATCGGGCTCTCCACACTGACTTGCTCTGATGACTGAGGTCACACTGAAACATGCAAACCCTAACCTACTGAATGGGTTCCCGTTACCTCCGCTACAGGTCACCTCTATCGACTACGTTGCCTATCGGCAACACTTACGATGTTGGTCTAGCCGCAGAAGGTCTCCCCGACGCTTCACTTCATGCCGACACCAAGCTCCTTATCGCCTATCGGCAAGACTCCCACTATCGGTGAACTCCTTAAGTCTTTTGCCGATCTCTATTGTCTCCCCGATACTACCAATGCCGGGTTCCACCGTCGGCCAGACTATGACTATCGGCGAAACATTCTCCTCGCTCACCGATACCCACTCTTACACCGATATGCTTTCTTCTTTCACTGAGACTTTCACCAACTCTCCCCGATGGACTATCCACTCTTCCTTTCACACTTGTCGCTGTGACATATAACATCGGCTACACCAAACAACCTTATACCGATACCTTCGGTCACCCTGATGAGCCTTCGAACCTCATTCATCGGTGTGACTAACATCGTCGGCGGAACATTTCACTTCTCCACTGATAGCATATCTCATGCCGATGTGTTCTTCATCGGCAACACTTTGTAATTTGTCACCCCGATCGATGAAAGTGCCCCCTGTCGGCTCAATGCAACTTTCTCAACCTGATGGTTCTTCTCACGCTGATGCCTTCACAAATTTGCACTGAAAACTCTGAGCTCGACCTGATCTGCTTACTTAGCAATCTTGACACGGATTTCTTCCCTCTAAACCCTAGCACATGAGGATGCTAGGTTTGCTCACTGCATGCATTATTTCGATCCCAAAAACATGAAATGTAAAAATAGCAAAATGAGAATGCAAACTAAACTACTGTACATGTCCATTCCACCGATTCAGAGAATCAACCGGTGGAATGGATGAATAATTCCATCTCAACTACAAAACAAAATATGATCACATAGATAGATCGAAGATCAGACAAACAACACCAATGGGATCTTCTTTATTTCAAATTCAGGAATGCATACAAATATCTGACTTCACAGAATCAACCGGTGGAATGGATGAATAATTCCATCTCAACTACAAAACAAAATATGATCACACAGATAGATCGAAGATCAGACAAACAACACCAATGGGATCTTCTTTATTTCAAATTCAGGAATGCATACAAATATCTGACTTCACAGACCCACTGTACCACAATGCTCAGTCTGATCTCCAAACACAATGTCTCTGTTTTTCATATACAATACTGAACTCTCCCTAAACAAACTGATCTAGGGCATAAATAACTACTCATCTCGAGTAGTACAGACTCAATTCCCAGCGGTTGGGAGCTTCCAAGTGGCTGGGAGGATAGCTAGTATTACAAACTATAACTGTCAACACACAATCCTAGATTGACTTAAAACATAAGAATTGGTCACATGGACCTTATTACATCATAAACTAAAAACATACTATAATTAGACTTAATTTGTATTTTGAAGGGGTGCTCCTGCACCATACTCCCCAGAAGAAGAAATCTCAAGTCCACTTGAGATGAGAGTATGTAGGTCTGAACCATGTTGGTTGATCTGTTCTTCAGTCATCCACACTGCTTCTGAATTAGGTTTGCCCTGCCAAGCCACCAAATATTCCAAATATGTTTTGTTCCGGGTCTTCTTGATCACTCATGTGTCTAAAATCTTCTGCAACTATGGTGGATCATGTTTTGGAATGTCATCAGCTGCTATATCCTGTAGTAGTTCCTGTTCTTCATCCGGATTATGCTTGTATGGAGTTAAATCACATACATTGAATATAGGTGATAATCCAAGATCTGAAGGAAGTTGTATCTCATAAGCATTCTATCCATGCTTTCTCAAAATCTGACATGGTCCAATCTTCCTCTACATGAGTTTGGTATATTTACCTTTAGGAAATATTTCCTTTTTCAAATGAACCCATACCAAATCTCCAACATCAAACTGTACATCTTTCTTCTTTTTATCAGCATACTCCTTATACTTTAAGGTAGTTTGTTGGAGTTGGTTCTTTACCTGATCATGTACCTCTTTTATGGCTTCTGCAAAAGCTTCACCATCTACACTAATAGAATCTCCTATAGGTAGATCTCTCAGTTCTAAAATACCTCATGGATGCATACCATATACTATTTGAAACGGTGATTTCCCTGTACTCCTATTGACAGTATCATTAAAGGAAAATTCTACCTGAGATAGGATATTATCCCACTTGTCTCCATGCTGTCTTGTCAAACATCTGAGCAAATTCCTTAAGGAACGATTTACCACTTCAGTCTGTCCATCCGTTTGAGGATGATAGGCGGATGAGAAAGACAAATTTGTTCCAAGTTTCTTCCAAAGAGTCCTCCAAAAATGACCAATGAATTTCACATCTCTATCTGACACTATGCTTAATGGCAATCCATGTATCCTTACTATTTCTTTGAAAAACAAATCTGCAATATATGAAGCATCAGCAGTGGTTTTGCATGGCAAGAAATGTACCATTTTGCTGAATCTGTCCACTACAACAAAAACACTATCATATCCCTTTCTCGTTCTGGGTAAACCCAACACAAAATCCATACTGATACTTTCCCATGGTCTGGAAGGAATGGGTAATGGCTGATATAAACCTGCATTAGTGGATCTCCCTTTTGCTTTCTGACATATCACACATGTCTCTACAAATTTTCTGACATCTGATTGTAACTTAGGCCAATAATAATGTCTTCTAACAAGATCAAGAGTCTTGTTTAAACCAAAATGTCCTGCCATAGCTCCACAATGTTTCTGTTTAATGATGTTCAACCTCATAGAACACCTTGGAATACACAACTGTCCACCTTTGAACAACAATCCATCCTGGATCAGGAATTCAGAGAATTCAACATGATATTTATCTCCAAAAGAAGTACATACCTGATATATCTCTCCAAAATCTTCATCAGCATCATACATGGTCTTCAATGAATCAATGCCAACACTTTCCAACTGAATTTGGTTGACTGTTAGAGCTCTCCTGCTCAAGGCATCTGCTACCTTATTCTTGACTCCTTTCTTATGCTTCAATGTGAAAGTAAAAGATTGCAAAGTTTCTACCCATTTCATATGCCTGTGGTTCAACTTTTCCTGGCTGTTGATAAAACTTAGAGCCTGATTATCTATGAATACTATGAATTCTTTTGGCATCAAGTAATGCCTCCACTTCTTTAGTGACTGGACTAAAGCATACATTTCCAAATCATATGATGAATACCTCTTTTTAGCATCATTGATTTGCTCACTGAAAAATGCAATTGGCCTACCTTCTTGGCTGAGTACTGCTCCAATTGCCATGTGACTTGCATCACATTCTACCTGAAAATTTTTGTTAAAATCTGGAAGTGCAAGGACTGGCTGTTGTGCCACTTTCTTCTTTAATGTTTCAAAGGAATTATCTGCTTCCTTAGTCCAAGCAAATCTACACTTTTGTCCTCCCTTTATAGTATCAAGCATGGGCGCACAAATATGACTAAACCCTCTTATAAACTTTCTGTAGAAGGTTGCTAACCCATGGAAACTTTTGACATCATTCATAGTCCTTGGAGTTGGCCAAGACAATATGGCACTCACCTTCTGCTTATCCATTTGCAGATTTCCTTGTGAAATGACAAAACCCAAATATGTGATCTCCTCCTGCATGAACAAACACTTATCTAAATTTATCATCAACTGCTCTTCGTGTAACCTCTTGAGAACCAAATCTATATGTCTGGGATGTTCTTCCTTTGTGTTGCTGAAAATCAGAATGTCATCTAGATATACTATGACAAACTTTCGCATGAATTCTCTCAAAACCTCATTCATCAATCTCATAAAAGTACTAGGTGCATTAGATAAACCAAAAGGCATAACTTTCCACTCATACAACCCTTCATTGGTTTTGAATGTTGTTTTCCATTCATCTCCTGGCCTAATTCTGATCTGATGATAACCACTCTTCAAATCTATTTTTGTAAAATACTTAGCACCTCCCAAACAGTCAAGTAAATCCTCTATCCTAGGTATTGGAAACCTATACCTGATTGTGATCTTATTAATAGCCCTAGAATCTGTGCAAAGCCTCCAAGTGCCTTCTTTCTTTGGTGCTAGTACAACTGGTACTACACATGGGCTTAAACTTTTACCAATCAGACCTGTGTCTAATAATTCCTCAATTTGTCTTTCTACTTCTGCATTCTATTCTGGAGTTAGCTTGTATGCTGCTTTGTTTGGAAGTGTAGATCCAGGGATTAGATCTATGCAATGGTTGATATCCCTTATAGGTGGTAGGGATCTTGGCATTCCATCAGAGATGATGCCTTTATACTTATCCAATAGCTCTTGGACAACTGGGTCTATGAACCTCTGCTTCTTCTCTTTCTTGACTTCTTGCTACTGTTCTTTATTCACTGTCAGACATGGAATTAGGGCATATGCAATTGCACCTTCTGCTACTACTTCTTTCATGAATTGTTTTCCCTCCATTAGCATTACCTTCACCTCTTTTCCTTTTGATTTCTCCTCCTTCTCTGTCCGTGGGATCAACTCTGTCACCATACCATCTTTGGTGATGTATAGGTGTTCCTAACACCATCATGGCGTGCCTTCAAGTCATACTGCCATGGTCTTCCAAATAAAAGATGGCAAGCATCCATCTTAGTGATATCAAACAGCAACTTATGTTTATATGCTCCAATCTAAAATTTTACCCAAGCCTGCTCTTCTACAACTGTTTGGTGACCTTAGGTAAGCCATGAGACCTTATATGGGGATGGGTGAGGCAATCTTCTAAGCTTAAGCTTTGTTACCATTTCATCAGATACAAAATTTTCAGTAGAACCAGAATCAATTAAAACTTTACATGCCTTACCTCCTGCCTTGCATGTAGTTCTGAAAAGAGACTTTCTTTGTGGGGGTTCTTTGTCAGGTACCTTCATGGTGGTCATTGTTCTTCTCATCATCAGAGATTCTCCACTCTCTAGATATCCATAATTGTCAGGAGCATTCACACTTTGAAAAGCATTTGAGCTTGTTGCACTTTGGCTATCGGGTTCTTGGATTAGATTCGTTCTCCTTTCTCCTGTTGAACTTGTTGCCTTTTCTGGACATCTGCTGGCTATATGGCCTTCTTTATTACAGTTTAACATCTGATAGAGCGTCTGCCCTAAGATCTTCCTCTGAAAGGTCTTCTGCCTCTGAAGTTTCCTTGCTGATTGTAACTTCCTCTTTGGTTTTGACTGTTATCTCCCTTACTATTGTCATGACTAGATTCTCCTTGATATCCAAATCCATGTCCTCTACCTCTGAAAGGACCTCTTCCACCTCTTTTCTATTTTCCTCTTCCCCTATTGTTCTATTCTTGTCTTCTCTTTAACTTCTCTTCCACTTTCAATGCCAACTGAAAACATTTCTAAACTGTATCTGGGTTATGCAGATTCAAATCTTCTTGAATGTTGAACCTCAACCCATTAAGGTATCTGGTTACCTTTTCTTCCTCACTCTCTTTGACCTTTGTCTTGACACAAAGCTTCATGAACTCTTCTGTATTTGAGCTGACATCTAGCTCCTTCTGCTTCAAATTTTGTTTCCTCTTATGCAATTGGATGCTATAATCCAATGGAAAAGAGGCTTCTTTCACTAAAGCCATCATCTTCTTCCATGTAGCAACTCTACGCTTCCCTTCTTGTACTTTGTCATCTTGGATAAAATTCCACCAAGTTAATGCAGCCTCTTTCATTTTTGATTGGGCTATCTTTACCCTCTGGTGTTCCGGTATCTCCTCTGTCTCGAAGAAATTGTTTAAGGAGTCTATCCACTCCATCACCGAATCAGGATCCATCTTTCCTGTAAACACTGGCAAATCCAGTTTCACATCCATGGTTCTCCTCTCCATGGATTTGAGGGCATTAATCAAGGGTCTCTGGTCTGTAGGAATGTCTTCCTCGTTCCACCTAGGGATCTCTTCTTCTTCCCTATCTTCTTCTTTACCAGAACCTACTCTGTCCCTCAACTTCTCCAACTCATCTTTCAATGCTTGATTATGAGCCTTTACAGCAATGCTCTCTGCAATCTACTTCTTTACCAGAACTGCCAACTCAGCGTTGGTCATCCTTGCCAGAATCTCTGATGTTCCTTCTTCATCTAACATCTTACTGTCTTCTTATCTTTTCCAGAAGATCCTTCCTTTGCTTTGATACCAATTTGATGCAGAGCCACAGCCAAAAACGTGCACTAATGGTGGAACTTGATGATTTTCTTATCATCAGCAAGAGTTGTTCAAATGTCTTACCGACATATCCCATCGATCAGACTATAACCATCGGCATCTTCAAAAGCTATCACCCCGATACCCATCTCACCTCGATGAGTATTTCACTTATGTGCCTATCGGCAAGATAGTGTCTATCGGGCTCTCCACACTTACTTGCTCCGATGACTGAGGTCACACCGAAACATGCAAACCCTAATCTGCTGAACAGGTTCCCGTTACCTCTGCTACCGGTCACCTCTATCGACTACGTTGCCTATCGGCAACACTTACGATGTCGGTCTAGCTGCGGAAGGTCTCCCCGACGCTTCACTTCATGCCGACGCCAAGCTCCTTATCACCTATCGGTGAGACTCCCACTATCGGCGAACTCCTTGAGTCTTTTTCCGATCTCTATTGTCTCCCCGATACTACTAATGCCAGGTTCCACTGTCGGCCAGACTATGACTATCAGCGAAACATTCTCCTCGATCACCGATACCCACTCTTACACCGATATGCTTTCTTCTTTCGCTGAGACTTTCACCAACTCTCCTCGATGGACTATCCACTCTTCCTTTCACACTTGTCGCTGTGACATATAACATCGGCTACACCAAACAACCTTATACCGATACCTTCGGTCACCCCGATGAGCCTCCGGACCTCATTCATCGGTGTGACTAACATCGTCGGTGAAACATTTCACTTCTCCACCAATAGCATATCTCATGCCGATGTGTTCTTCGTCGGCAGCACTTTGTAATTTGTCACCCTGATCGGTGAAAGTGCCCCCTGTCGGCTCAATGCAACTTTCTCAACACGATGGTTCTTCTCACGCCGATGCCTTCACAAATTTCCACCAAAAACTCTGAGCTCGACCCGATTTGCTTACTTAGCAATCTCGACACGGATTTCTTCCCTCTAAACCCTAGCACATGAGGATGCTAGTTTGCTCACTACATACAATATTTCGATCCCAAAAACATGAAATGTAAAAATAGAAAAATGAGAATGCAAACTAAACTACTGTACATGTCCATTCCACCAATTCAGAGAATCAACCGGTGGAATCGATGAATGATTCCACCTCAACTGCAAAATAAAATATGATCACACAGATAGATCGAAGATCAGACAAACAACACCAATGGGATCTTCTTTATTTCAAATTCATGAATGCATACAAATATCTGACTTCACAAACCCACTGTACCACAATGCTCAGTCTGATCTCCAAACACAATGTCTCTGTTTTTCATATACAATACTGAACTCTCCCTAAACAAACTGATCTAGGGCATAAATAACTACTCCTCTCGAGTAGTACAGACTCAATTCCCAGCGGCTGGGAGGACAGCTAGCATAACAAACTATAACTGTCAACACACAATCCTAGATTGACTTAAAACATAAGAATTGGTCACATGGACCTTATTACATCATAAACTAAAAACATACTATAATTAGACTTAATTTGTATTTCGAAGGGGTGCTCCTGCACCACAAACACCACCCAAGACTGAGTATTTAGCTGCCTCTACATACAAATATCCTAGCTGACATACATTCTTCTTTATACTTAACCTAAAATAGTTTAATCCACTCCTTGAATGGAAGTTAGAGATCAAGCATGCAATACAGCAAATCTATATCCTAGAATCTTAGTAACCCTTAGCAACCAGATTCAAAAGAAGGGATGCATACAACAAATGGAGACAAACAGCTAAACACATGCAAAGAAGCATTTTTCATATAAACACAACATGAGACTGAACATATGTGCAACGTGCTCATAAACTCACAAAAGGAGATGGAAAAGCCCAGAAAAGCTCTGTTTTCGTTACTTTTCCAAAAAAAATTGCCCAAGTCTTCAACCCCCTGAAAAATGAGTAACACAGTTCTGATATACCCAGAACATGTACTCAGCAATCAAGTATAGAATCATTTCAAAATTTTGCCAGATACAATGCACCATCAGAATGGCACCCAAAACATTCAATGCTCCATGCAGAAAAGGAAGGAAAAGTAGGTGAACTCGAGAAACATGCAGTGGAATGGAGATTTTTGCCTTAAAATGGTAGTTGGCTTGTTCCTTCAGACTCATACCTCTGTAATTCTGCCATTAATGCCAACCTATCGATTTCAAAATGCAGCAATGGTTCGCGTGCTCTTGAAGTTTTTTCCCGCCTGGAGAAGATGCAGCGAACACACAGAAATTCCTTCCTCAGGCATTCAAAACAGGGCCATCGATTTCCTTCTTCCCACCAAGACCTATGGCTCCAAATCGCTGACTAGATTGAACAATCCCAGTCACCCATGCTGAAAAGTCCTCGACCAATGAAATCGTGCCATGCAGGCAGCTTTCTCTCCTTTGACTTTTCACATCGCTAACATACATTTTGCCTTTTCGCCATTTTTTTCCTTTTTTCTCCTTCAAATCCTTGAATATGTAGTTGTATATACATACAACTAACTTGGACACATGGCAACATCCAGTTGGTTCACCGTCGTTGTGTATTTGCATCTCCATCAGTCGTCAGAAAGACCCTGGAAGTGTTCGCCGATATGCATTGTCTTGCCGACGAGCCAATGTATCCATTTTTGCTATCGGACCATTGCATCAACCTTTGTATCTTGCATTTGTATACGCAATTGCATATACAAACAATCACAATGTATACAAGCGGTGAACCCCAAATTTTTATGAAACAAATTGAAATCGCATTCGGGTTCGGCTTGTATCTTTATTCTTTGTATATCGCCTTGTATATTGCACATACAATGTGCAATATACATACAACTGGGGACTCCATTGCATTTATCAGTTGGATTGGAGAAACCTTTAAAATCTGGCTTGTATCTATACCTTTGCATCTCACGTTGTATATCGCATATACAATGCGCTATATACAACCCGTGGACCCCAACCTGAAATCCGCTACAATTAATTCCTCCTTTGCGTTTGGATTGTATATGTGCTTTTGTATCTTCTTTTGTATATGCATATACATACAATCCGGGACATACAACTGTGTGGGCCCCACCATGTTCTTGAAGACCGTGTACCTTGACGGCAACCTGCTTTGCATATTTCACTTTAATCTGTCTGTTGTATATCCGATTGTATATTGGGAACATACAATCCAAATATACAACCACGGATTTCAACCTTTTACAAATGCAACTAACTCCTCGGCTACATCCACCTTTTGCACCTGCCTGCTTGTATACTTCCTTTGTATCTTTTCTTCTTGTATATCACCCTTGTATCTTTGCGATGTACACTCTGCCTTTGTATCTTGGCAATGTATGTTTCCTTTGTATATCGCCATTGTATCTACCCATTGTATATCAACTATACAACGCAATATACATGCAAAATATACATGCAAACCCTTACATCCAAGCATGGAATATTCTAGGAATCTGTGATGGAATCTTCAATTTACATCCACTTTTCATGCCTGGAATTGCACATACAAGCTCGATATGCATGCATACAACCAATTTTTTGTACTTTTTTGAAATTGATTTGACTTCTTTTCCAGGCCCGCCAATGTACATTCACGCTTGCACATTCAAATGCACATACAAACAACAATGCATATACAAAGATACATGCATGAAAAAGTGAAGGCCGACAGACTTAGAAAATTTGAAGGTTTTACAATGAAAATGCCTGCAGATTTTTAGCTCGAAACCTTAACTCTAGGTGTAGGCACCAACACCATGTTCCCCAACATACTCCTTCTCCTACCATGACCGTTTCCATGCCTCAAGTAACACAAGCTGTCCATGTGGCCCAAGTGTAAACTCCCCCAATATCACAAGCTATCCCCATATCCCATAGTCTGCAAGCTTCCCAAGCTATCCAAACAACACCAATGGTTCAAGCTTCACAACCATCACAATCCGCTACATCACATGTGGATACCACATCTCATATTCCTATTGCTGCTAATATGCTCTCCACTAATCTGTCCAATACATCATACAATCCCAATGTTAGTCTTATTGACATGAGTGACCCACCTACTGTTTCTCAAACCAATCCTAGTACTATAGTCACTTATGTTGATCAATTGACATCCGTTCCATCATTTTCTTACAATCCTTCACAAACCATCAATCCATCTTATGCTACCCAAGGTTTGCCTATGTCACTCAACACATGACATATACCAATCCTCATGTTGTCCAAAATACAAACCCAAATGTCCATCCTTCTTTCGCATCCACCAATCCTTCCATCACTTACCATGTCACAAACCCAACTCCCAATTCACAACCATTAACTAATGTCAATCCATCTTCCACTTCTCATGTGATGCAAACTCTTGGTGCTAATTCGTCACAATATACCCAACCATCGCTTGTGTCTTAAGGATAGCAATCTTCAACCACATACGTGTCGCATACCAATCCTTTGACATACATTGTGAGTACACAACCTCAACAAACAGTCATGGCTTCATATATCCCACAACAACAAACTCAATATACATCATACCATGTTTTACCCCCTTTGCAACAACAACAATTATCTCCAGTGGATGTTCAACAAATGATTAACCAAGCAGTAGGATAAAGCAAGAAGACATTTTCCTTAGAAAACATATGTGCTTATCCATTTGACAAGTCACTTCATATGACACCTTTTCTGCCACACTTTGAAATTCCACAATTTGACAAGTACAAAGGAAAAGGAAACCCAGAAGATCATCTTAGAGCATTCTTTGTGGCATGTCTCGATGTTGCTCATGATGATACATATCTTTTGAGACTATTTCCTAGAAGCTTAGCATGACAAGATCTTAAATGGTTCTCTCATTTACCTCTGGGAATTAAGTCTTTTGCGGAGTTAGCAAATAAGTTTCGATCACACTTTGCTTTTAACATTGAACATGAGGTAAACATGAATGACCTTGTCAACAATAAACAGTGCAATGGTGAAACCTTTTCTTCATTTACTCAATGATGGCATAATATGGCTAGCAAACTATCATGGGAAATACCTGAGAAGCAACAACTTGATATCTTTGTTCAAATCTTCATCCCGAGCTGTCTTTCCAACTACAATTGTAAAGTGCTAACACCTTTGATAAACTTTTTTCCAAAGGCACCATTATTGACTAAGCTTTAGTTGCTAAAGGCACAATCAAGATTTTTTTGATAACAAAGACTATCCGCAAAACTCTAATGATAAGTCTCGCTTTTGGAACAAAAACAAGAATGTTGTTAATGACGGTGTTATGGATGCAAAGAACATACAAACTATGAAATCCCCCATCAACATTCAAGCAGCTTCTACAACAACACAACCTTTTCAACAAATGCGACAATGACAAACTTCAAATCCTCGCTGACAATTTACACCATGAGCCAAACCTATTGAAGTTATCTTTTGGAAAATTCTCCAAGTGAGTGATATTATGTTACCTGAGGCACCACCCAATGGTGAACCACTCTTCAAAGCTCCTTGGTATAAAGAAAATGAGTATTGTGATTACCATAGAGTTAAAGGACACAAAACAAATGGTTGTATGCACTTAAAGCATGTTATCCAAGATTGCATCAATCAAGGTTTAATCAAAATTACACCTTCAACAACTCAACCTGCACAGCAACTGACATCGAACTATGATCTAGATGCTTTCAAGAATCCACTTCCATCTCATGACAAACCAAGTAACCCTCATGCTAGGAATGCCATTCAGTACAACTATGAATCATATACTATTGGCCACATTGACCATTGTCACATTTCTACCATTACTATCCAAGGCAAAGCACCTGACTGTGCTATAACTACTCAAAGAGGTCATGTTACCATTCAAGGAGCACCTGTCCATCCTCCTCAACCATTCTCTAACTATAATATCCTTGATCACCTTGGCAAAACATTGATGCATATTTCCATTCTTGAGTTGCTTCGCATATCCCCTGCTCACAAAGCTATCCTTGACAAAGCCTTACAAGAATCTTCGGTGCCTAATGATATTGATATCACTCAATTGCAATCTATGGTTGCTAGCATTGCCGCCCCTTGTCATTTAACCTCTTCTGACAAAGATCTTTAGCCCTCCATTCACCCTTCACACAATGAAGCCCTTCACATTGAAGTGTTTGTCAAACAACACCATATCAAACGAATCTTGGTGGATGGTGGAGCTGGTCTTAATATATGTTCCTTGAAATTAATAAAACAATTGGGATATTCTGAGAAAGATGTTGACACCTCCAAGGTCATTACTATCAGAGCATATGATGACGACGAGAGAGATACTGAAGGGATTATTTACTTGCCTATCCAAGTTGGGACGATCACTACTAAAACCTGTTGTCAGGTTCTTGATATTGAGCTTCCTTATAACATCATCCTTGGTCACCCATGGATACATGCCCTCAAGGCAGTTCCTTCTACATATCATCAATGTCTTAAATTTCCACATAACGATGTTGAGATTACTATCCATGTTGATCTCAATCCATTTGAATTTTGTTGTGCTTTTCAAGCTAAATATCAGAGTCCAAACTACATCCCTATCAACACCAAGGCATATCCATCTTCGTCATATATAGATCCATTCGACCTACTCAAGCCATCATCTACCAAAGCCGCTTCCAATCTTCATATCAAGTACACCGAACATGGTCCTGGTGAATACACACTATAGGAATCTTGTTGTGTTGGCACCCTTCCCTTGTCCCCCAAATCTCATGGTAAACCTTCTACATCCAAGCCAACTTCATCCCCAGCTATCATCAAAGCCCCACCCACAGTATTCATTAAAGGTGGATTCCTGGATGATGAAGACATTGATGATATTGACTCTTGGATATTCTTTGATGAAAATGACCAAGTACAACTTGAAGTGGAGAGATATAACAATGGGTTCCGCATCATAAAGAACATGGGATACAAAGGACATGGTGGATTGGGATCACAGGAACAAGGACCTCTTGAACCCATTGTTGTGTCTAAGAAGTTTAATAAGCAAGGCCTTAGCTATCAGCCGAAGGTACCGCGATCCAAAGACATTAAGTGTATTTTTGATATTGACGCTGGCCCTTCCTCGGTAGGAGAGATTTCTAGTTTGGATACTATTGATGACTCCTCCCTTCATATTATTGATCTTTTTCAAGAAAACTCCATCTTCATGATTTACACAACCTCCTCTAGCCATAATCATTCTTTTGTTACCCTTTCACTCGTATATCTTGACCTCGTCGATTGGGACCAATAGGGGGCACTGATATTAGATACATTTGAGAATGATGAAGCTATTGCAAAATTTGTAAGGAAAGCACAGGTGCGGAATACAACTTCCCTAATGTTAATTCAAAGGGGATAATGTAGTCAGGTAACTTTCAATTCAAAACACAGATGAATACACCAGAACAAAATAGAATAATCAAACAAGATACAGAGAATGCCACCAGATTTACGTGGGAAAACTCTTTCGAGTAAAAAACCCACCACCATAATAGAACAATCTTTATTATAGTAAAAACTGAATATACAATAAAGATCCCCCGTTCTTATGTTCAGGTATCGATTCTCAGATTATGTTCAGTTCAACACACATCTGCAAATCTACAGAATGAACCATATAACCGAATCTCTTCAACTACTCTTCTCTGCACATCTACAGAATAAACTATATATTTAAATAGTTTTATCATTCTCAAATGACACCTGCTGATCTGTGTTTCTATTTCCAGTCATCAAGAGCAAAACTGTTACACTCTTTTGCCCTAACTGATCGATCATATTTCTCTTGCGTCGCTGCCTTCCAACTGTCGCAACGATTCACATTCTAGCGAGATGATTAATCCCACATGCACCAGGTCACTGACACTGTTCCGGTTTATACGGTCAACCACACGGTAATACCATCATCGACAATTTTATTGCCGACGATGCCAAGCTTAGCCTTATTGGCCTAACCCGCTCCATCAGTGAGCACTTCAATTCTCGCACTGATAGACCAATGTCTCCATGATGCCCAAGTCCTCCTACCTTTATCGGTCAGACCTTTGCCATCAATCCAAACAGTTTACATTGTCCCGATGAACAATCTCTCGCCGATCTCTAAAGAAACTACCACCATCAGTAAGACAATGATCGTCGGAAGGACTTAACAAAGTTTGGCTGAAAGAAGCTCTTACGCCGATGAGCCATTGATCTCAATGTATACTTCCATCGGAGTAACACACTACTATCGGAATGACCACCATGAGTTTACCCGACACCCAAACTTATGCCGATGGACTTCTCACATTGGTAAGACCTTAGAGATCGGCATAAGACTCCGAACTCCCACCGATAGTGAACATCATCCCAATGGCCACTAGCATCGGTATAAAACAAGTCATCAGTGTAGCTTAATAAAGACCCGCCGATAGTGTTATGTCATAGTGATGAAACCGTTTAACTCTAAAAAGGTTCAATGAAGAATTACTAGGAAACATGAAATTCAAGCAGTAATCTGAGACACACGTTCTCTTCAAAATTCATGGGCTTATGACAAGGCATTCCATTGGGGGATCACAAAGCAGGTTTCATGATGGATCTACCTAAACTAGCATATTTTAGTGGAATTATCAAATCCTTCAGTCACAAAAGTGAAATAAACAAAATAGGTCACTAGGTGAAAACTGAAAGGCGCCTCTTGATCATGAAAAAGTAAAAATAAAGGACGTATCCGAAGGTGAAAACCTCTCTGAGGCACCTGAGGATGGGGGATTTGATCTTGCTGTTGCCACTAATTATCATGAGAAATCAACAGTGCTAGTTGAACAATCACAAGATATGAACTTGGGTACAGAGTAGAACCCAAAGATCACTTTTTTGGCAGCATCACTATCACAGCAAGAAAGAAGAGACTTGACAACATTTTTTATGAAAAGAGCTATAAATTTTGTATGGACTTATGCTGACATGCCCGGTCTAGATCCATCACTTGTGGTACATCATCTAGCACTATCTCTTAATGCAAAACTGGTCAAACAAAAATTGTGCAAAATACATCTACAAGTAGCTTTATTGGTCAAGGCAGAGATTTAGAAACTGTTAGAAGTAAAGTTCATAAAGCCTATTGATTATCCAGACTGGATTTAAAACTTGGTACTTGTAGGAAAACCTGATGGATGAGTTCGCTGTTGCACAGACTTTAGAGATCTTAATAAAGCATGTCCTAAGGATGACTTTCCATTACCAAGCACAGACAATATTATAGATCTCACAGCTGGACATGAAATGCTATCTTTAATGGATGGATTTTTAGGATATAACCAAATTAGAATAGCAAAGGAAGATCAAGATAAAACATCATTTATTTGTCCATGGGGTACATACTACTAGGTTGTAATGCCTTTTGGTCTCAAGAACAATGGAGCTACTTATCAACGAGCCATGACAGTTATTTTTCATGACCTTTTTCACACTATCATGGAAGACAATGTTGATGATATCCTAGGAAAATAAAAAACAAGAGAATGACATCTACATGTATTAGCACAAATCTTTGATCGATTAGAGAAGTATCAAGTCAGACTGAACCCAAAGAAATGTTTATTTGGTGTAACATCTGGAAAACTGTTGGGATACATTGTGTCTGGACGAGGGATCGAAGTGGACCCAGCTAAAGTAAAAGCTATCATGGAAATGCCTCCGCCAACAAATCTCAAGCAGCTCCAAAGTCTACAAGGAAGGTTACAATCCATCCATAGATTTATATCACAACTAGCAGACAAATGTCATCCTTTCTAACATCTTCTTCGTAAGGGTGAACCTTTTAAGTGGGATGCAAAATGTCAACAAGCCTTTGACAAAATAAAGGAATATCTGGCAACACCTCCTGTGTTAGTACCTCCTGTGCTTAACTGCCCATTATTGCTCTACATATCGTCAACAACAGCAGCATTGGGTGCCCTTCTAGCTCAACATGATGATTCAGGGAAGAACAAGCCATCTACTATATCAGCAGAACTCTTGTGGGATATGAACTTAATTATTCATCTATGGAAAAAGCATCTTTAGCATTAGTGTTTGCTTCTCAAAAGTTGTGACATTATATGTTGAACCAAATGACAAAGCTCATATCTAATGTGGATCCACTCAAATATCTTCTCTCTAAAGCAATTCTCATAGGAAGATTAGCAAAATGGGTTATGATCTTAAGTGAATTTGACATACAATATGTGGATCGAAAAGCCATAAAAGGACAAGTCATCACTGATCAATCAGCTGCAACAACCATCACAGATATTCATCCAATGTATCCAGAATTCCCTGATGAAGGGTTGTTCAATTTAACTTCTCCAACATGGTGGCAGCTATATTTTGATGGATCTTACAAACAACATGGATTAGGAGTAGGGATATTGTTTGTTACCCCTCAAGGAGATTATATACCCAAATCATACAGAATTGCATTTCTATGTACCAATAACATAGTAGAGTATGAAGCTTTAATCACAGGATTACGCATGGCAGTACAATGGGCCATCAAATAGTTACAAGTCTTTGGTGATTCTCAACTAGTTATCAAACAGGTCTTAGATGAATATCAAACAAAAGATGAGAACCTTCTTCCATACAAGGTAATGGTTGATGATTTTAAAAAGTACTTTGACAATATCACCTTTGAACAAATCCCAAGGCTACAAAACAGAGTAGTAGATGCCATGGCTATGATTGGGTCTCTTCTAGACATGCCATCTAATACACATAAATGTGAGTTTCTAGTTGAATAGCTTCTGGTTCCAGCATTTGAAGTACCACAGTCTGAACTTATATGTGAAGTTGTTGGTCCCAATTCACCGTGATACGAGGATTTATATAAGTATCTTTGCAATCAAACCTTTCCATTTCAACTATCTAACACCCAACGCAAAACCTTTATCCGTCGAGCTTCTCGTTACACTATTTTGGGAGATAGCCTTTATCGTCGGAGTCTTGATGGTATCCTTCTTAGATGTCTTGATTCTGAGGAAGCAAAAGTGGCCTTACATGATGTACATGAAGGTGTCTGCGGCTCGCATTCTACTAGCCCTAGCCTTGTTAAGAAACTTCTACGAGCAGGATACTATTGGCCAACCAGGGAAAAAGATGCACAACAATTCTCAAAAAGATATCTACAATGTCAGAAACATGGAGATTTAATACATGCACCAGCACATGAGCTTCAGCCTATCATTACTCCATGGCCCTTCTCGTAGTGGGGACTTGATCTCATAGGTAAAGTCCTTCCTACTTCATCAAATGGTCATAAGTTCATTATCACCGCCACTGAATATTTTACAAAGTGGGTGGAAGCCATACCAATGACTTATATCACCGACAAGCAAATATCCAAGTTCATCTTACACTATATCATTTGCCTCTATGGAGTCCCTCAAGCTATTGTCACTGATAATGGTCGCCCCTTCAAGAACCAAGAGGTTAGAGATCTTTGCAAAAAGTTTCATATCCAACATCACTTCTCTACCCCTTACTATCCTCAGAGCAATGGCCAAGCTGAGGCTTCTAACAAAATAATCATTAAGATTCTCAAAAAGACAGTCAATGAAGCTAGTCGTGATTGGCATTTACAACTCCATCCTGCATTATGGGCATATCAAACAAGTATCAGAACTCCCACTAGAGATACACCTTATGCTCTTGTGTACGACACTGAAGCTATCTTACCTATTGAGGTTGAGATCCCCTCACTGCGAGTATCTCTACAACATACCATCTCAGAGGAAGAATATCGAGTATCCAGACTCCATGATCTTGAGCTACTAGATGAACGGTGTCTTACAGCACTCAACCATCTCCAAGTCTATCAAAACCGTCTACGCCGCAGCTACAACAAAAAAATCAAAGAACACAGATTTCAAGTTGGAGATCTTGTCCTTAAGGAAAATCAAAGGAATCAGCAACATCGTGAGAAACAGGGCAAGTTTGAACCAAATTGGCTTGGTCCTTTTATCATCAGAGCAGTTTATGGATCAGGTGCATATACTCTCTGAACACCTGAAGGCATTCCATTGGATGAACCAGTCAACAGCATCCATCTCAAGAAGTTATATCCATGAATCTCAACAATCCCAAAAAAAAAAACCATCCAATAGTGAAAACCACTTTGTGGTGCTTTGGATACCGAAAAAAAATAATAGTGTAAGATAAATAATTCATCCTCTGGTGAAAACTGGTAAACAAGTGCCTTGGATAAGTACCATAGTGAAAACCTGGCAAACAGGCGCTATATGTAGTGACCAATCTCCATTATCTACTTAGTTTGTTTGATCACCACTCTTTCTAGCATACTTCACCATCTTATCCTACATAATCCATATCGTAATCCGCATTTCATCGCAATAAACAGCTTTTCTGTCTTCACCTCTGTCAATTCTAGCTATCTTACTTGAGACATTGTTGCGATAACTATATCTTTTTGGCACCTTAGCATCTTGTCCTCACATGTTATCCATTGTCGCTTCTCCATAATAAACCTCATCCCGCACTGGGGGTACTTGTTGAGCCTTATTTGGAAGTGGATACCCCCAGCTCTAGCAAATAGCACATTGAACACTTTAGCTCACAACACAGCAAACTTTCAACTTCAACCATAGCGTTCATCCAATGTCAAACATGGCAAACATTTGCAACCAGGATTCGTGTCTTTATAATCAATTCAAGCTCAACCAACATCCAAAAACTACAAAAACATCACCAACACAAATATCCAAGTAATAAGTTGATTCTTTCAACATTACTCACCAGCGTAATACGCAAGAACTACATCACTAGCTCTATCGTTAAAGCCTTGATCCCATGGCTACAGGGTATGTAGGCAATCTGAGATGCGAAGGAAGCACTCTGATTCAGGCTAAGAAGATAGCCTCTCTTTTCATCATCTATCTTTCATCTTTTTTCTAACCATCCTCCCATCTTTCATCTCACATTCTTCTATTTTTCATCAAACACATCATCAATAAAACCCAGAACTACATATTCATCATGTCTCATCTTCATCATAAATGTGCTTTGATCCCATGGACACAGGGTATGTAGGTAGTCTGGAATACGAAGGAAGTTTCCAGTACTCAAGCATAGATGATCCACCCCATCTTCATCTTCTCTCATCTTCCATTTTCTTCTCTTTGATCAGCTCAAGTAGGAAGCAGACTATGTGTATACTGAAAGCTCCAGCACTTTAACCAATCAGGGATAAGCTAGAATCTATTTGTCCGCATGCCTTAAGCCAACATTTGCTATAGCATTTTATCAACATCTTTAGCCTTTAACAGGATGTATCTTTCCTCTTAACAAGATGCCAGCTTAAATCCATCCAAGAGCACCTAAATTTGGCAAGAGAATGTGATGACAATATCTTTTGTTTTATCTTTTGATTTATCTTTTGTTCCTTTTCTATGCCTAATCAAGACTACCCTGATCTATCTACATCTTGGTATGTTGCGATGAAGTAAGGAATGGGGCATGGTCACATTGCTTTCATATGCCATGTTTGCGGGATGATCTTATTCTCTTCCTAAGCGTATTGGTATCTTGTACATGTTGGGATTAGCATCTTACATATCAATATCTCTAGCATTTGAGAAGCTAAACAGTCTCTTATGCCCTAGAGACTATTCTATGTCAAGACTACCTCCATACATATAACCAACAAGTTGTCACTATACGTAGTGGAGATAAGCTCAAACCATTTCTTGTAGCGTCGAAGTCCATCTCGAAACACTGGCTGCTATTCATATCTCATGCATGTTGGCTCAACATATTGACCTCATGTGTTTAGACAAGATTGTAGCATGTTAGTTTATCATTGGATATCTCGACACCTTGGTCTTTTATACCCTGGTTCATAACATCCACATGCTATATCAAATATAAGGATTGCATTTCTTTTCATTTTGAGAAATTACTTTTAAAAGCTGCCCATCATGCCATCTATTTATCTCATTATCCGCCTATATAGTCCTCAACCAAGATCAATCATTTCCATCATCCTTCTTCCACATCTCTTATCTTGTAAAACAAGTGTGTTAGGCATATAGAGGTCCATCACATATCATATCATTACCATTTATCTATACGTGTGAGTCCATATCATAGCATTACCATTTACATATTTGCATTATCATACATTTCCATTCATATCATTTGCATAAACATCCATACATAATCCATGAAAAGAAAAAAATAATACAACATGCATAACCATCATAATACCAATAGTGCATCCATTACAACATCATGTAGATAACCAACATGCCATCATATATATATACATGTGTCAATATACAAGTGTCTACATATAGAAGTTGAGCCATAAAGAATGTATGTACAAGCTGTTAGATCTAGGGCACACAACTGAGAGGGGGGGTGAATCAGTTGTACAAAAACTTGCTTCTACTTAAATCCTCTTTGTTATATAATAGCATATCAATTAATCACTCATGAAAGCATAAAGCATAAACACCAAAGAAGATACACATCAACACATGAGACACCAAGATTTTGACGTGGAAAACCCGGTCAAGGGAAAAACCACAGGGTGATTAACCCAAGGATTCTTCTCTGTTAGAATAATAAGAAAAATAGATGGCACATGCCAATTAGGGCTCACTGCCCGAGCACACTACTCACAAGAGGCACACTGCCTACAAGAGACACACTGTCTACAAAGTAACAAGTATCACAAACTTGAACTGGAGATTGACATCTTTACCATGTCTGGATCAGTTCCATTTAAGCTTGAAAACTCCTGCTCTGCCTTTCGCTCTTCTTCTTCACTATGCCACACTCATCCACACCAATACACACTTCAAAATGAATTCACAATCCCTTATTTATACAAGGCATCGAATTAGGAACAATCATCTAAGTCGGCAGACACCTATAAGATCATTCACAAGATGTGTAATACATCCGGTCGGCCTGTCTTAGGAAGAACACCAATATCCGTGGTTATTCTTCAAATACAAACTCAAACTTCAATGCGGACTACTAATAAGAATTATACATGATCCAAAGATCACCAAAACCTTTCCTGAGTCATCAGGAACATCTATACTTTATCAACTTACTGGAATTCTTCTCTTCTTCATCCGGAACTTCAAGAACACAGTCTGTGATCATTGTCATAATGAAAAGGTGCTTCTAGACCTCCAAACCATGAACAAATCTATTTGTTACTTCACATGGACTTCTTAAACACTCTATCCAATCCGCAGAATGAGATAATGCAATTCCGGAGCTCACTGGACCAATCTGTGACACTCTGTCACCACTGATCATCTGTCGGAACCGGTTCTACTTGAGCGACCATAACTTCTTCCGATCTTCATGTGGACCTCTAAAATCTTGATAGGAGCATCTCAAGACTCATATCTGCAAACCCTTTAAACCGCATCCTCTGATCTTCACCTTATCTTGGACTTTTACCTTAATGCCATCACTGTTCTTCACTGTTCCTGATTGAGACTAATTTCCTCAATATCCTCGGCACACACCTCATCCAATCCTTCTCATTAATGCAATATGAGTATGTTGACATCAATGACAACACCAGTTATCCTCATACTTGCAACAATCTCCCCCTTTGTCATTGATGGCAACATATGATGTGAAAAACCATCAAGACAAGAACTTCTCCTTTCTGTCACAGCTCCCCCTATTAGCAACAACTCTTCACATGTCTTCTCTTTCTTTACTGCTCCCCTTTGATCATTAACTATTTGTTTTTCACATGTCTTCTCTCCCCCTTTGACATCAATGGCAAAGGGCTCATACTTGCAACTTTAACACATCAGAATCATACCAGCTGCTCCCCCTAAGTAGCAGCTCCCCATCACCAATCTGGATCACAAGATATGACTGTGATATCCACCATACTGATGCACATCAGTGCATCCTAGTTCAACACTGGAGGGGCAATGACCCCTAACTTCTCCCTGAGATACTCAAAAGAGTCCTTGGGAAGAGGTTTAGTAAAAATATCTGCAAGCTAATCCTTGGAGGGCACATACTCCAATCTGACTTCACCCTTGTTCACTTGCTCTCTTAGAAAGTGAAACTTGATAGATATATGTTTAGTCTTAGAATGCAACACCGGATTCTTAGAAATATTTATTGCACTTGAATTATCATAGAAAATTGTGATAGGCTCCTCATATTCTACTTGAATATCTCTTAGCATTTGCTTCATCCACAAAAGTTGAGTGTAACTTCCTGCTGCTGCAATGTATTCTGCTTCAGTTGTAGACAGGGATATTGCCTCTTGTTTCTTGCTTAGCCAAGAAACCAACCTTTTTCCCAAAAAGAATGCTCCACCACTTGTACTCTTCCTATCATCCACATCTGCTACCCAATCTGCATTTGTATATGCATGAAGAGAAAAATTATGATCTCAGGGTACCATAGACCATACTCAATTGTTCCTTTTAAGTACCTAAAAATTCTTTTGATTGCCATGACATGAGATTCTCTAGGATCAGCCTAGAATCTCACCACAAGACCAATAGCCTACATTATATCTGGTCTAGTCTGAGTAAGATACAGTAATCCTCCAATCATTAATCTATACTTCGTCTGATCTGTCTTAGGAGAGTCATCATCTTTGCTCAACTTACATCCGGTTGCCATGGGAGTATTCATTGTCTTTGAATCTTCCATCCCAAATTTCCTCAACAATTCTTTCACATATTTGGTCTGAGAAATAAAGATTCCTTTCTTTGATTGAGAAATTTGCAGACCCAAGAAGAAATTCATTTCATTGAGCATTGACATTTCAAACTCACTTTTCATTTGATTTGCAAAGGTTTTACACATACTGTCTCTTCCTCTAAAGATGATATCATCAACAAATACTTCAACAATCAAGATGTTTTCATGATCAATTTTGAAATATAGGTTATTATCAGCAGTACCTTTGTTGAAACCAATCTTCAAAAGATGTTTGTCCAGCCTTTCATACCATGCTCTTGGAGCTTGCTTTAGACCATATAGTGCCTTCTTTAATTTACAGACCATATCACCATGCTCAGATAACTGAAATCCATCCGGTTGTTCAATGTACACTTCTTCTTCTAAGTCACCATTCAAGAAAGAAGATTTGACATCCATCTGATACACTTTGAAATCCTTGAAGGCAGCAAATACAAGAAATAATCTGACTGCTTCAATTCTTGCTACCAGAGCAAAGGTTTCTTCAAAATCAATCCCTTCTATTTGAGATTAGCCTTTGCAGACTAATCTGGCCTTATTTCTGATTACTTCACCAACTTCATTTAGTTTATTCCGGAAGACCCATTTGGTTCCAATCACATTCTTGTTTCTAGGTCTAGAAACAAGATCCCAAGTGTGATTTTTCTCAATTTGCATTAACTCTTCTTCCATTGCTTTGGTCCAATTTTCATCATTGTAGGCTTCATTTATTGTCTTAGGTTCAATCTTTGAAATTAGACAACATTCATCTCAATTTTGAGCAACATTCCTTCTAGTTTGCACACCTTTGCTTTTCTCACCTATGATCTGATCTTCAGAGTGGTTCAGTCTTACATACCTTGGAACTTTTGGAGTTTCTTGCACTTCTACTTCTTGATCATGCTCATTCAGACCTGTCTCTTCTTCCTGATTTACCGGATCAGTCTGAATCTGACTTTCAGGAGAGGATTGAGCTCCTTGAACTAGAATATCATTCTGATCATCTTCATCATACTCATAAAACCTTGAGGGTTTCTCTATTCCCTCATCAACCTTCACATTTGTACTTTCTATCATCTTTCTTAGTCTCTTGTTATAACACCAGTATGCTTTGCTTTGAGTAGAGTAACCCAAGAATATTCCTTCATCACTTCTAGCATCAAACTTTCCTAGATCTTCATCTCTTTTAATGTAACATTTGGTACCAAATACTCTGAAATATCTCACAGTAGGAGTGATGCCAAACCAAAGTTCATAAGGAGTCTTACCGATATTACTTCTGATTTGAACTTGATTGAGAGTGTAGACTACAGTGCTGACAACTTCTCTCCAAAACATCTGGGGAACATTTGCTTCCATCATCATTATCCTGGATAGTTCGGTTCTTTCTCTCAACTACTCCATTCTGCTGTGGAGTCCTAGGAGAAGATAACTATCTCTTTATACCATGCTTCTCACAAAAATCTATGAATTCACCGGATGTAAATTCACCACCTCTATCAGACCTCAGACATTTCAGTTTTAATTCGGTTTGATTCTCTACCATAGCCTTGAAGATTTTGAACTTCTCAAAAGCTTTTGATTTCTCTTTCAGAAAGGTAACCCACATCATCTGGGAATGGTCATCAATCAGTAACATGAAATATCTATCACCTTGCATACTCTTGATTCTTGTCGGACCACATAGATCAGTATGAACTAATTCCAATAATCCGGTAGAGGACTGATCCTTGCTTTTGAATGAGACTCTGCTCTATTTACCCAGCTGACATTCTTTGCAAAAACTGTTTGCAGGTTTTACCAATTTTGGAAGATCTCTTACAGCCTGAGTATTACTTATCTTGATGATGTTATCAAAATTTACATGACAAATCCTTCTATGCCATAACCAACTCTGATCTACTTGAACAAACAGACAACTTTTACTAGCACCAACCAAGTGGAAGATATTACCTTTTGTTTGAGTACCGGATGCAATCTCTGTTTTGAATCTTTCAAAGATTTTGCATTTTCCATCCTTGAATCGGAGATCATAGCCTTTGTCCACCAACTGTCCAACACTGAGAAGATTGTGCTTCAAACCTTCAACATACAGCACATTACCAGTTTTGTTTCTTCCATTAAAAGAAATAGTTCCTCTTCCTCTAATTCTACTAGCAAAATTATCACCAAACTTTACCATTCCTCCTTCATACCTTTCAAAATCTAAGAACTTGTTCTTGTCACCTGTCATATGGTGAGAGCATCCACTGTCAATAACCCAATCATCCTTCTCTTCAACTTGGGCAGCCAAAGCTCTTTCTACAACCTTATGATTGATAGATTCAGAGGATATTGGATCTTCTTCCTTGATGGCAATAAACACCCATTCATTTCTGGATTTGTTTCCTATCTCTAATTCATCATCTATTACTCCTTCATTATCATCTTCTTCATGAACATAATAACAATTCTTTTGGAACCTTTGTCTATTAGAATTTGACCTTGTAGATCTTTCCAGACATCTTGAGGCAAAATGACCAATCTTATTGCAGTTGAAACACCTAAAGGGTAATTTTCCTTCATACTTACTAGATCCTCTTGGCAGTCTCTTTGTAATGAGGGCTTCAAGTTGAGTTGTTTCTACTTCTTCCACTTCCATGTCTCTTCTTGCTTGATCATACCATGACAACTTCCTTGAAGAGTTTTCTCCTGGATCAAAACTTTGTTTACCTTTCACATAGGCACTAGCTTTGAATGCAAATTCAGTCTTGGGGGGATCATCTCCAAACTCGATCATTTCAAATGCAGCCAGTTTGCCAGCCAATTGGTCTCTTGTGATAGTTGTATGGGCTCTGAATTCATCAATGGTAGCAACCTTGATTTTGTAGGCAGCAAGAAGGGATCTGAGAATTTTGCCAACAATCTCATTTTCATCCAAAACTCCACCAGCATTCCTAATTCCACACACCAGCTCATTTACTCTTGGCATAAAGGTAGTAATATTTTCATCATCTCTCATTTTCAGTCTTTCAAATTTTCCTTTGAGACTCTGCAACCTTGCACTCTTAACATACTCATCTCCTTCATGAAGAAGTTCCAGTTTAATCCAGATCTCATAGGCAATTGGTGGGTCAATAACATTTGAGAGCTCTGAGTCAGTTAATGCACTTAGAAGAGCCTCTTTGGTCTGTAGATTATTTTTAGCATCTGTGATTTCATTTAGAGTTGTCGGACCACCCTGTGGAGGTGTATATGCTTTTGTGACCATGGACAAGTACACCTTTCCCATACACTCCAAGTGACATTTCATCCGACCTTTCCAAAGAGAGAAGTTGGTTCCATCAAACTTTGGACTGTCCTTCTTGTATGACGACATCCTAGATCTCCTCAAGCGGTTAAGCTCTTTTTAGAGGAACTTGGCTCTGATACCAATTGTTAGATCTAGGGCACACAACTGAGAGGGGGGGTGAATCAGTTGTACAAAAACTTGCTTCTACTTAAATCCTCTTTGTTATATAATAGCATATCAATTAATCACTCATGAAAGCATAAAGCATAAACACCAGAGCAGATACACATCAACACATGAGACACCAAGATTTTGACGTGGAAAACCCGGTCAAGGGAAAAACCACAGGGTGATTAACCCAAGGATTCTTCTCTGTTAGAATAATAAGAAAAATAGATGGCACATGCCAATTAGGGCTCACTGCCCGAGCACACTACTCACAAGAGGCACACTGCCTACAAGAGACACACTGTCTACAAAGTAACAAGTATCACAAACTTGAACTGGAGATTGACATCTTTACCATGTCTGGATCAGTTCCATTTAAGCCCAAAAACTCCTGCTCTGCCTTTCGCTCTTCTTCTTCGCTATGCCACACTCATCCATACCAAGACACACTTCAAAATGAATTCACAATCCCTTATTTATACAAGGCATCAACTTAGGAACAATCATCTAAGTCGGTAAACACCTATAAGATCATTCGCAAGACGTGTAATACATCTGGTCGGCCTGTCTTAGGAAGAACACCAATATCCGTGGTTATTCTTCAAATGCAAACTCAAACTTCAATGCGGACTACCAATAAGAATTGTACACGATCCAAAGATGACCAAAACCTTTCTCGAGTCATCAAGAACATCCGCACTTTATCAGCTTACTAGAATTCTTCTCTTCTTCATCCAGAACTTCAAGAACACAGTCTGTGATCACTGTCATAATGAAAAGGTGCTTCTGGACTTCCAAACCATGAACAAATCTATTTGTTACTTCACACGGACTTCTTCAACACTCTATCTAATCCGCAGAATGAGATAATGCAATTCTGGAGCTCACCGGACCAATCTGTGACACTCTATCACCATTGATCATCTGTCGGAATTGGTTCTACTTAAGTGACCATAACTTCTTCCGATCTTCATGCGGACCTCTGAAATCTTGACAGCAGCATCTCAAGACTCATATCTACAAACCCTTTAAACCGCATCCTCTGATCTTCACCTTATCTTGGACTTTTACCTTAATGTCATCATTATTCTTCACTATCCCTGATTGAGACTAATTTCCTCAATATCCTCAGCACACAGCTCATCCAATCCTTCTCATTAATGCAATATGAGTATGTTGTGTTGGGTGAATATTTTGTCGTTAACTCGCTAACGGCAAAATGGGTATATCAGCCACAGCTATGATGAGACAAAGTCTCTCCTCTCAGCAAGGGGAGGTTCCCTCTAATTACTTAACTTTTGCAAATCAAACAACTTATCAAATTTATGTACACTAAAAACTATGTTTGTGGTGGTTCCATCTCATCTCATTCTCTTTTTTCAGAATAGATGTTTATATTTCAAACTCTTGATATAAGACTTGTAAATTATCACAATATCACAGAAACACAAAGTTTTCTGTTACCTCACTTATTACTCGTAAATGGAAATATTTGAAGTAGAATGCAGCGCAAAGTCTTCACTCCTCCTCAATATGATAAAAGTAAATCAAATAGAACAACTTGCAGCACAAAGTCTCAAACTATTGTATTTTCACAAACATGAACATATAACCCACAACTGATTTGATAACACAAAGTTTACCAGAATCAAATTAAGAGCGCTCTTCAATCACTTGTAATAAACTCCACACTTCAATTATTATCAAATAAGACTATGATAGCAAGACGTAAGAACAAAACTATCACAACACAAATAATTCCAAGACAAAGATTGGAATTGAACTTGCTTTCTTGTATTGATAAATATTTGAATATTGATTTTCACAAAAAGCACAAAGTCTTGATTTGCTTCTCAATTTGCCAGAGTTTTCTTGCAATAGACAAAAGATAGATATTTACAAAAAAGGTCCCCTTTATTTATAGGGAAAGACCTTGAGAAAATCTAGGAAATCTACAACTACTTTGACTTATTCAAAAATAGGAGTCCTTATTGACTTGGGACTTCCTATATTTTTACATGTAATTACATATTGAAAATGTACATGTAAAAATGTCCAAAATTGTTTTGAAAGTACATGTGAAAATCAGAAAATAAACTAAGGGGAAAAACCAGCTACTTCAATTTGTGTCACCACTTTTTCTCACGTGGTGATCATACATAGTGCATCTCGATGCTATCTGGGTTGAATGCATTTTTGAAGATCATTCTGGCCCTCACTATGGCGTCCCTCACTGTAGTGATTGACTTGGCATGATTAGTTAACCTGGTTTTCAAATTGTCCAAGGATAACTGGTTGTCTAAGAGGTTGTCCACAGAAGTTATTGAAAATGCTTTATCTTCAAATTCTTTTTGGAACATGTCTTCAAATTCCTTAACCATTTCTTCTGCTGAAAGGAATTGGTTATCTTGTGATACCAATTTACAAGGCAGTTCCTCCAACTTATGTCAAAAGGTTGACATCATTTTCTTCGCTGATTTCTTTTGCAGCCTCAAGATCTTTGATCAAATTCCTTAGCATACTGCTCCTGTACATCAGAGCTTCCTTTGTTTCAGTGTATGAATCCCTGTTAGAAATGGCGCCAATGGATATCAAGGTACTTATTTTAAGCTTCCTCATTTCCACCCACTTATCATGAGTATCCTCTATGCGCTCAATATCTTGAGAGATGGCATCAATGAGATCATTGAGTTCTGCCCTTACTTTCCTCATCTTATCCGTTTTCTCAAATACCTCTGTGAGCAAAGAGATTCCCTGTGCTCGCATCCTGTCTAAGTACTCTTCAAGTACTTTTCCTCTGAGGTGAGTCTTTTCTGCCTTCAGAATGATGGGGTCTTCTACAGAAACGGCCTCTGGAGTAACTGCTTCTGAATTCAAAGTGATCTTTCTTACCACTGCAGTCAGCTGTTCTGCCTTTGCCTTATAATAATCTTTCATTTCTTTTTCCCTGTCAAACTTCTGGATCAAGATATCCATGGCTGACTGCATATCATTTTAGCGCTCTCATGGGTGATTTTACCCAATTCAACCCTAGAAATAGAGTAGTCATTCATGTCAAAATTTTCAACAGTTGCATCCTGTGGGGGTTTTGCTATCTCCAGAAATTTATGCCCCTTATCTTCAAGTACCCTGGAAAGGATCTTTGGTTTCTTCAGGGCCTTAGGCTTTGCAGGTACCAACTTAGTGAAATCAAAATCATCTGGAGAGATGACTTGCTTTTTTCTCTTTGGTGTGTAGGCTGACAACCAAGGTGGAAGCAGAGAAGTATTCACATTGGGATCCATTCCTACCGTTGGTGTTCCTGGAACTGTGCTTGTACTGGTAGTAGAAACAATAGGCGGGGTGTTGGTAAAAACCGCACCTGTTACATTGGCACTTGGAACTTGTTCAGTATTCATCACAAAATGATCAAACATAGACGTGTCCCCAATATCAAAAGATGAAGATGACAAACTAGGAATTGAATCAGAAGAACGAAGAACATTTTCAAAAGTGCTGTGGGGATTATCGAAGATTATTTTAGGAGGAGAAGGGGATTCAGAGGAAGGAATGTTAATAGGGGAAGCAGACACAGGGGGTGCAATAGGTGTATTGTCCTGTGGAGACAAAGCCTCTTCATCTTGTTGATCTAAATCCTGTCTTCAACATCCATCTCTTCTGTAGCTGGCTTTTCAGTTGCCAGATCTTCAATTGCTGGCTCCTCGACTTCCATCTCTTTTGGTTCAGGTTCCTCTTCAACAACTTTTGCTTTCTTCGTCACAAATCTAATTTTAGGTTTATGTCTTTCAGAGGATGATGGAGCATCACTCTTGTTCTTCGTTCTGTTTTCAACCTTCTTACCAGTCTGCTCTTGAACTTCAGTTTTTGAACCAGTGAGGAATTCCTTCAGCGTAATTCCTTTATCTTCCAGCCATTTGTTGGTGTTAGCCAATATGGGCTCAAACCTCTTCCTTAATGAAGTCGACTCGTTTTGGGACCATTGGATTGGAGGTAAAGGAGTACTAGCTATCTTTTCTGCATCATACTTGGCATCAACCAATTCCCCATCATCCACCAGGTCTTCTGGAATATCAACAAGCCCCAGATATTCAATTTGTTCTAGAGACAGCCTACTATAGTCCAGTTTCCTGATATCTTCCTCTGTCATCAAATCTATCTAGACATCTTCCACCATGGGTCATGAAACTGAGTTTTCCTCCTGATTTTATCCTTCACACCCCGGTAGTCAAATTTTGGCCTCCTCTTGAATTGCTTCATGGTGACCAACTGCATTTCTGTCTCCATAGCCCTTGCCTTTGCGGCAGTCAACACTGAATATCTGTCGATTTCCACTGGAAACCTGAAGCCAGGCTTCTTGAGTTCCATTTGCTTGTTATGCACAACAATCATTTGTCTGCATAACTCCATCAAGACCAATCTATCTGAAGGAAATCTAGGAAGCATATAAGGGTAGCCTTGGAAAAGGCCAAACCTCAAGTATGAGAAAGATGGAAATTGCAAAAACATGCAACCAAAGTCATTAACCACTGTCCATGCCTCGTCTGAAATTCTTCTCTGCTCCAGTTGGGGATCAAAAAGGCACAAGAATACAGCAAAGAACGCATCATTCACTCTCCTGAAATGGTGAATTGAGCCTTTCAACGTCAGATGAGAATAATACTGGTATACTGGGACTACTCTCCTATCCCCTTCTGATGATAATCCCAGAAAAATCCTCATGGAGGCTGCAATGTATACCAGATAGGAAGTCATGAAGAATTTAGAGGTAGTGGATACCTTTGTCAGCTGGTCATGCAAACCGTTACTGATTTGTTCTCCCCAGAAAATAACTTGCTTGCCCTAGAGTATGACCTTAATGAAAGGATACATCCATTCGTGAAATTGTGAAGAGGAAGACAAACCTCTTATCTTGCTGAGGAGGGTAATCAAGTCACCAACTTCTTCCACAAAATCACTTCGAGGAAAGCTACGTGGCCATCTAGACAAACTTGACCTCGCAATCTTCAACCATTTGTTGTTGATCACTTTCTTTGCTTTCTCTGGATTCTTGTCATATTCCTTTTGAGCTTCAACAAAGTCAAGCTTCAATACCTCTGTCGCAGGAGGACACATGAACACCTTGTCAATGAACTCAGGATCCAACCTGATTATTACATTACCACTGGCGTCCACCACGGCTCTAATATCTTTGTTATAGAAATGTGCACACTGAAGAACAAATTTTGTATTGTGAGCCGCCACCGGGAAGGATGACACCAGATGAATATTACTTTCTACTATCTTCCTCATCATAGCACTGGGGTTGCTTGACTTGGTTCTCTCTACAAACTCAGCCATATCAACATGGCCAATCTCTGTATCTCTAATGTCCTCAACATTAGAGTGGACTGAGGTGATTGGGAAAACACCTTGATATTTGTACTTCATTGCTTTTGCCTTCTTCGGGGACAAGTCAGTCATTTGGGTGAACTTTCACCAAGAAGAAGTCTGACGTTGAATGAAGCTCCACAAAAGAAACTGCAACAGAAATCATGATCATGCAATTAGGGAAAATATGGACAATCTGGGAAAATTGCATGTTGATGATCACGACTATGGGAATGCGCTTGAATAAGGGCTATAGTGCGAGCTGGCCAAGAATCAGAGGAGAAGCGGGCTCGGGAAATCAAAATTTGAAATTTTCCAGAGTTGGGAAAATTTGGGACATTTTTGCACGGGCGGCAAAATTCGCCGCCTTTGCATATAAGGGTTTCGTATTATTTGCACTGGCGGCAAATTTTGCCGCCCTTGCATGTTGAAAGACGACTAAGAATTGGTATGAGCGGCAAAATTTGCCGTCAATGCAGGAAAGAGGGAAAAGCAAAAGGTTTATGTCGGAGCGGCAAAATTTGCCGACTCCGCATTTGAGTTTTGCTGCTTTTTGGTGTTTGGTCGGCAAATTTCGCCGACATCTCAAGGGGAATTTCTTATATGTTCTAGCGGCATATTTCACCATCTTTGCTTTGAACTGTAAGGTGAAGTTCGTAGGTTTGAGTGCGAGGTTCTAGAGATTCGCCGACTAGACACTCGGTAAGGGTCACGTAGCTTTTAGGTAGGCTCGGCGAAATCTGCCGATGTTACAACAATGGCATATAGCCAGGGTTTGGGGAATCTAGGGCAAAACCTAGAGCAGCATTGATCAGGGTTTTAGGGCGAAACCTAGGGCAAAACCTAGGGTCGAAACAAAAAATGAAAACGACAGACTAAAACAAAAACAAAAACTTAAAGAAAAACAAAAACAAAAAATAAAACACGAAAAAGAAGCATCTTTGAATAAACCGTGAAGGAGAAGTGGAACGGAGGCAAGAGGTAAAACCTACCTGTTCTTGAATCTGAAACCCTAAGTCCGATGGCGACGGTCGATGGCGCGATCGAGTGGTGTTAGGAGAGTCTGGTATCTCAGCTCGGGAGAGAGGATGAAATGAGGAAACAAACCGTTAAAACACAATAAATAACCTGCGCATAAACGCTGAACGAGTGGCACGAGTGGCCATTAATGGCACTACGTGACCAAGATCTTGAAGATCTTGTGCTAGCGGAGATTCTGGTCGTTGATGCAGGAAAGAAGGAAAAGCCAAAACATGCAATGATGGCGTAATTCGCCGACTTCACATTAAAAACAAAAGAACACATGTAGTGGTGGCAAAATTTGCCGCCTCTACATGAAAAGTGAAAAGCATGTGTAAAAGCGGCAAAATTTGCCGCCACTACATATGTTTGAAAAACAAAGCAAATGAGACATGAAGGAGCGGCAAAATTTGCCGACCTTACATATGAAGTCAAAAAGAGATATGCAGGAGCGGCAAAATTCGCCGCTCTTGCATATCAAGATTTCAAATTCGACTAGCTCTTAAAAATGATTTAAGTCAACATTTTAACCGATTTACGACTTGAATGTTCCTCACAAATATCAAGAAACCTATTCACAGGGATGTCCTAAACCAGTCTAGAATGTCAAAAGTCTTCGCGCGAGACGAAGAGAATCTTGTCTCGGTCCGCGAGCTTAGAGTGTAGATTCACGAAATGGACAAGTTTCGTGGGGGGTGTCTACAAAACCGAGCGTAGCTAATTTTGAGAACAACAGCTGGCTCTAACGGGGGAACTTCCTTCAATCGAACTTTGAAACGATTGAGGGGAGTAGAATCCAGTCTCTAAGTGCCTTCATCCATGCCATTGGGCTATAGAGTCAAGCTAAAAAGAAAAAGACACAAAAGACTAAACGAAAACACAAAAATAAAAGACGAAACTATACAAATGTACAATTTAACTTATCTGAAACTTCAAGGATTGAAGTGCTTCAGATGTTGTCCGCTGTGAGGCAACAAGAATGGTGTCCCATCCTGATACTCCAGCAAGAAACTGTTTTCACCACAGAACTGATGAATGGTGAATGGACCTCTCCACAAGGAATCAAATTTTCCATGCATTCCTTTTGGCTCTCTCCTCTTGTCCCACAACAAGACTTGATCTCCAACCCGAAACTCATGAGCCTTTGTCTTCTTGTCGAAGAGTTTCTTTACTTGATTTTGGTGCTCAGCAATACGGTCCACCACAACAGTGCACTGCTCCTCAAGTTCAGTCAAATACATGATCCTTTTATCAATAGAACTATCAAAAGTTCTATCTTCCAATGCTTTCACCAACTTCAATGCTGGCAATTCCAAAGTAATCGGTATCTCTGCATTCAGACCATATAGAAGCTGAAATGGTGACATGCCTATTACCCTTTTGGGTGTAATTCTATCTGCCCATAAAGCATCAAACAATGCCTTATGCCAAGTTCTTTGATTCTCATCTACCAGTTTCCTGATGATAGTGACCAGATTCTTATTGCTTGATTCTGCTTGACCATTCCCTTGCGGATAATAGTCTGAAGAATGGGAAAGAGTGATCCCATGCTCGTAGCAAAACTCGGTAATCTCATAAGAGGAAAAACACGTAGCATTGTCTGCTACAATCTTGTTTGGAACTCCAAACCTGGAAATAATGTTCTCTTTAAGAAAACTGCATACCACCTTTGAAGTGGCGTGTTTGACTGGAATAGCTTCCACCCATTTGGTAAAATAGTCTGTTGCAGTGAGAACATAGGTATGTCCTGCACTTGATGATGGATTCACTGCGCCAATGAAGTCAATACCCCATTGCTGAAAAGGCTCCTCAATCACCACTGGTTTTAGAGGTAAGGCTGCCAATTTTGGTTTCCTAACAAACTATTGGCATAACTCACACCTGCGTACCCAATTGTACGCATCTTGGAATAGTGTGGGCCAATAGTATCGAGCTCACAGAATCTTGTGAGCCATTACAGGTGCTGAAAAATGACCTCCACAAGCCAAATTATGGAAAGACTCCAAAAGTCTACCTTGTTGCATTTTATCCACGCAACGGAGAAATACACTGTCAAGACTTCTCTTGTACAAACCATTGTCCCAAAGGACATAGTTAACAGCTTTTAACTTGACAATTCTCTTTTCCTTATAAGACAAGTGAGAAGGGCACTCACCATAGGTAAGGAAATGAGCGATATTGGAATACCACTCGTCAGTTGTAGTAACAAAAAGGACAGTTGGCATGTCCACAACTTCTTCTTCTTCGTCGCCTGTCTCTTTTGGAACATTATCTGCGATCAATTGGCACAAACCTTTACCGTGCACAAGCTTGGTAGGCTTGATATCCAGATCAAATTCTTGGATCTTAGCGATCCAATTACCCCTCTTTGTTCCGAACTCCTGTTGAGTTAGGATGGATTTGACTGTTGTATCAGGCACCATGACAACAGTGTGTGAGTTTAGAATATAGAACCTGAAATGCTTAACTGCTTTGACTACGGCATAGGCATGCTTCTCCATATTCGAATACTTCAATTCATGAGCTTTGAGAGGACAACTCATAAATGATATGGGGGATTCAACGCCTTCTTCATTCTGCTGAACCAGAATAGCTAAAAGTGTGTGTTCTGAAGCGTAGCTATAGACTACAAAATCCTTAGTGTAGTCGGGACAAACAAGAACTGGAGCATGAGCAATAGCTCTCTTGATATCCTCAAACGCTTCCTTACCTTCCGTGGTCCAACGGAAAGTGGCCTTACCCTTCATCATATTAACAATGTGACGGGTTTTTTCTGCAAACTCAGGAATGAACCTTCGCAGAAAATTCACCTTTCTGAAGAAAGAATGAACAACAGTCTTACTTGCTGGCAGAGTGAGACTTTGAATAGATTTAACCCTCTCCGAGTCAATCTTAGTACCTTCTCGGGATACAATGTGCCCAAGAAGCTTACCTTCCATCACACCAAAAACTGACTTCTTGGGATTGAGGGAAATACCATTTTGCCGACAGCGTTCCAGCACTTGTCGCAAATGATGCGCATGATCATGACAGTTTTTGGAGAAAGTAGTCAAATCATCGAGATACACCACGATAAACTTACCCATTTCATCTCTGAAGGCAAGATCCATCGCTCTCTGAAATGTTGCGCCAGCATTGATCAGACCGAAAGGCATTCTACGATATGCAAATGTGCCCCGTGGTGTGGTGAAGGCAGTTTTGAACTGATCAGCTTTGTTTACCTCCACTTGGTTATACCCTGAAAAACCATCTAACATAGATAGCATTTCTGAACCTGTCACTGTTTGCAATACTTGGTCCATGATGGGCAAAGGGTAGTTATCCTTCAAAGAAGACTGGTTGAGATTTCTGAAATCAACACAGATACAGATTTCTCTGTTCTTCTTCCTTACAGGTACTATGTTTGAAACCCACGTGGAATGATGAATTGGAAAAATTATCCTTGCATTCAACATCTTCTGAATTTCAGAAAGAATCATACCTGATATCTTTGGATTGTATTGCCTCGATTTCTATTTGTAAGGCAACGATCCAGCCTTGAGGGGAATTTCGTGTCGAACCTCCTTAGGCCTGAAAGACTTCAAGTCATCATAGGAGTAAGCCAAAACATCAATGTAATGGCGGAGGAGGGTGATGAATTTGAATCTTTCATCATTAGTGCAACATTTTCCGATGTTGACCATCTTAGGATCTATTTCCGTACCCAAATTGACCTGCTCAAATTCCATGGAAGAACTCAAATCCTGTTGTTGTTGCCGCTGCTTGATATACCTATCATGTTTATCAAAGAGTCTCTCAAGGGAAACCAAACCTTTTGGGATTTTATTTCCTTTCAACTGTAGAAATTCTTTGCCAGTCTGTGAATCTACCTCGGAAACATATTCACGAGGTAGTGATTCGCTTCCTTCAAAGTAAAGCTCATCAAAACTATCCATCTTTTCTAGGAAAGCAATGATTTGATTATCGCCATTGAACACCTGCCAATGGTCAGCGTTATCAGGTACACTTGGTCTGAAGACCAGCTTAATAGTGTACTTGCTCCCTTTGAAATCCTTGTGAGGCACCATGAGAGTGGCAGAAACAGCCAATGAATCTGCACGGTCATTAAACTCTCTTGGCACCACTGAAATATTGAAAGCATCAAAATCTTCAATGCAATCCCATACGTGATTGCGATAGTGTCTTAATCTTTCATTTTTTGTTTGGTACAAATTTCTTACTTGACAAACTACCAATTCGGCGTCCCCTTGAGCATGAAGGATCTTAACACCTCTGGCACGTGCCACTTCCAATCTGAGCAATAAGGACTCGTATTCGGCGGTGTTATTGGTATTGTCAAATTGTAGCTTGTATGAAAAAGGTAAAATATCACCTTGTGGCGATATCAAGACCACTCCGGCTCCGGAACCGGTACAAGAACAGCTGCCATCAAATTCTAAAATCCAAACTCCATCAGAATTTGATTTCTTAGACTTCCTCTGGTCAAAAAATTCCTCTTCATCGGTGAGGGAAGAATTTGGAATTGCTATACCCTTACCTGAACTTTCATCTGAAGACTCTTCTGAGTCTCCATCTGACATATTGAAGCTATCACTCGATGTAGCCTCATCTGATGAATCAGAACAATCTTCAGTAGATAGGAAATAATTACCCATTCCCGAGGACTCAAACAAAATCTGAGCTTTGGGGTTTGATGTTTGAGTAACAATGTATTTTGCCTCCTTCTCAGGAAGCAGCTTCTGCATGACACCTTTAATAGGTATCCTAGCTTCAGACAAATCCATGTTCAACTCTCCACCCACATCCTTGCAGAAATTACGTCCAAGGAGGATGCCGTATGAAGCTGGAACATCAGCTACCAAGACTGTCATCTTGATTCTCTTATCCGGAAAAGCTGCAAATGCAAATTGGGCGTCCTTGATTTGACCCAAAAGTGGAACTTGCTTATTCTCCATAGAGAAACACCTCCCAAAAGTTTTGGTTAAGGTGAGGCCAAGGGCGTCTGCCACCTTATCAGGCATAACGTTATCTGAGGCTCCAGAATCTATTACGCAATTGCTCAATTTGTGACCATTCACTAGTAGGGAAACATAGAAAGGTTCAATTTTCTCAGAGGCTTCAGGGGGGGTAGTAACAAGGTTGTTTTGGGTAGGTTTACTTTTGGAGGAATCATGAGTGGCTTTGGGAAACTCTTGTCCTACAGGGATGGCCTTGTTTTTGACATATTTGGCTAATCTATCAAATTGTTCAGGATTACCCTGTAAATATTCAACTTCAGACATTTGTATCTTAGTTCTCTTAGAATGGTCTATTATATTGAACTGCTGAAAAGAATTAGATACGGAGGAAGAAAAACCATCATTTTGATTTTTAGTAGAAAGAACACTAGTCTGAGGAGTAGAAGTGGAAGGTACAAATTCATTAGAGGCACCTACTTGTTTATTGACCACCGGGTCTTTTGACTAGAAAGGTAGCGGAGTCCCCCGTTTAGCAATTGAAATCGCTAGTTGAGATTCTTCTCTCACCTTTCCTTTATCAGCTTGAAGAGCTGACTGATTTTGAGACCTAGTGAAAACAGCATATGCTCCTTCACTCACTTCTCCTTTTTCAGCTTCGTCCTGATAGTTCAGAAAGCTGATGGTAGAGTCACCAGCTAACTCTTCTTCTCCTTCTGTGAAGAGATTAGCACCATTTTCATATTCCAACTCAGGTTGGAAAGAAAGTTCATTTTCCCCTTCATAGTATCCAACAGCAGAGTTGACCGGCGCTGCTTCAATAGCAAGCTTCCCCTGTGTAGGAGGAAGACAGTTTTGCTGTCCTTGATTCCTAGCAGCATTGCCTTGATACGAATTATTTGGAAATGTCCTCCTTGGTATATCTTGGTAAGAAGGAGGTGCAGATATACCTTGGGACATTTGTCTTTTGAGAGCTAGCAATTCATTTGCTAGCTTTTGCACAATGGGATCTGTGGTGCTTATGGAAGCGTTCTCAGTAGAAGAGGAACTTTTATTTCTATTAGTGTCCCTTCTTATCTTACCCGCAAGGATAAGATCATCTTCTACTTCAGTTGCCAGAATCTGAGCCACAGCAAGATCAGTAGGAGCAGCTCGCCTCAACAGGAAACTCACCTCCGGAAGCTGTGTATTGATAAAGAAACATTTGAGGTTTTCCGCCGTGGGCTCAGCAGCGGTGGGAATCCTGTTTCTCAATTTGTTGAACTTAGCGATGAAATCTCGCATTGGTTCATGAGGTTCCTTTTTCATCTGTGTCAGCTGTGCCAACAATGCATGAGCATCTTCCACAGGTTTGAACCTGGCTTCGAACTTGGTTTTGAGAGTAGCCCAGTTTGTTATGGTCTGGGCTTGGAGGTGATAAAACTAATCTGCAGTAGCGCCTTGTAGTGTTTCTACAAAGAGTTGCACAGCCACGTCTTCGTGCTCGACACCTATCACACCGCAGGCTATACAAAAAGCCGCAATATGCTCATCATGATGAACTTTTCTGTCACCATAGAATTTGGGGAAATTCTTTCTTGAACTACGAGGTAGTTCATGTAATGGTGGGGTCAAATTTAGAGGACCAAAGGTATTACCCCAAGGACCTTGGGCTACCATGACGCGCTGATTGAAAGGTGGTATAACAAACCTTGGCAGTGTATGAACAACCAAAACTCTATTAGCACTGGCAATAGAAACTTCACCTGGTATTGGGGACCTGGTGTTTGTAGGGGGAAAACTCCTGGTGCGCTGAAGACGAGGCCGTGGAGTTAAGAATCCAAAATTATTCTGCTGCATCAACTCAAATGCAGGATCAATAATACCCTGAGCCCTCTTACTTCTGGTGTACCGGGAATCTGCCAGACTGTATTATACTAAACACAATATTGCAAGAAAATGGACAAGAACTGAAAATGCTTCAACTCGAAGCGTGAGGCTTCAAGTTGTGCGTTCATCCCCAGTAGAGTCGCCAAAAAACTGTTGGGTGAATATTTTGTCGTTAACTCGCTAACGGCAAAATGGGTATATCAGCCACAGCTATGATGAGACAAAGTCTCTCCTCTCAGCAAGGGGAGGTTCCCTCTAATTACTTAACTTTTGCAAATCAAACAACTTATCAAATTTATGTACACTAAAAACTATGTTTGTGGTGGTTCCATCTCATCTCATTCTCTTTTTTCAGAATAGATGTTTATATTTCAAACTCTTGATATAAGACTTGTAAATTATCACAATATCACAGAAACACAAAGTTTTCTGTTACCTCACTTATTACTCGTAAATGGAAATATTTGAAGTAGAATGCAGCACAAAGTCTCCAAACTATTGTATTTTCACAAACATGAACATATAACCCACAACTGATTTGATAACACAAAGTTTACCAGAATCAAATTAAGAGCGCTCTTCAATCACTTGTAATAAACTCCACACTTCAATTATTATCAAATAAGACTATGATAGCAAGACGTAAGAACAAAACTATCACAACACAAATAATTCCAAGACAAAGATTGGAATTGAACTTGCTTTCTTGTATTGATAAATATTTGAATATTGATTTTCACAAAAAGCACAAAGTCTTGATTTGCTCCTCAATTTGCCAGAGTTTTCTTGCAATAGACAAAAGATAGATATTTACAAAAGAGGTACCCTTTATTTATAGGGAAAGACCTTGAGAAAATCTAGGAAATCTACAACTACTTTGACTTATTCAAAAATAGGAGTCCTTATTGACTTGGGACTTCCTATATTTTTACATGTAATTACATATTGAAAATGTACATGTAAAAATGTCCAAAATTGTTTTGAAAGTACATGTGAAAATCAGAAAATAAACTAAGGGGAAAAACCAGCTACTTCAATTTGTGTCACCACTTTTTCTCACGTGGTGATCATACATAGTGAAGGTCGCTTGCATCTCGATGCTATCTGGGTTGAATGCGTTTTTGAAGATCATTCTGGCCCTCACTATGGCGTCCCTCACTGTAGTGATTGACTTGGCATGATTAGTTAACCTGGTTTTCAAATTGTCCAAGGTTAACTGGTTGTCTAAGAGGTTGTCCACAGAAATTATTGAAAATGCTTTATCTTCAAATTCTTTTTGGAACATGTCTTCAAATTCCTTAACCATTTCTTCTGTTGAAAGGAATTGGTTATCTTGTGATACCAATTTACAAGGCAGTTCCTCCAACTTATGCAAAAGGTTGACATCATTTTCTTCACTAATTTCTTTTGCAGCCTCAAGATCTTTGATCAAATTCCTTAGCATACTGCTCCTGTACATCAGGGCTTCCTTTGTTTTAGTGTATGAATCCCTGTTAGAAATGGTGCCAATGGATATCAAGGTACTTATTTTCAGCTTCCTCATTTCCACCCACTTATCATGCGTATCCTCTGTGCGCTCAATATCTTGAGAGATGGCATCAATGAGATCATTGAGTTCTGCCCTTACTTTCCTCATCTTATCCATTTTCTCAAATACCTCCGTGAGCAAAGAGATTCCCTGTGCTCGCATCCTGTCTAAGTACTCTTCAAGTACTTTTCCTCTGAGGTGAGTCTTTTCTGCCTTCAGAATGATGGGGTCTTCTACAGAAACGGCCTCTGGAGTAACTACTTCTGAATTCAAAGTGATCTTTCTTACCACTGCAGTCAGCTGTTCTGCCTTTGCCTTATAATAATCTTTCATTTCTTTTTCCCTGTCGAACTTCTGGATCAGGATATCCATGGCTGACTGCATATCATTTTTGGCACTCTCATGGGTGATTTTACCCAATTCAACCCTAGAAATAGAGTAGTCATTCATGTCAAAATTTTCAACAGTTGCATCCTGTGGGGGTTTTGCTATCTCCAAAAATTTATGCCCCTTATCTTCAAGTACCCTGGAAAGGATCTTTGGTTTCTTCGGGGCCTTAGACTTTGCAGGTACCAACTTAGTGAAATCAAAATCATCTGGAGAGATGACTTGCTTTTTTCTGTTTGGCGTGTAGGCTGACAACCAAGGTGGAAGCAGAGAAGTATTCACATTGGGATCCATTCCTACCGTTGGTGTTCCTGGAACTGTGCTTGTACTGGTGGTAGAAACAATAGGCGGGGTGTTGGTAAAAACCGCACCTATTACATTGGCACTTGGAACTTGTTCAGTATTCATCACAAAATGATCAAACATAGATGTGTCCCCAATATCAAAAGATGAAGATGACAAACTAGGAATTGAATCAGAAGAATGGAGAACATTTTCAAAAGTGCTGTGGGGATTATCGAAGATTATTTTAGGAGGAGAAGGGGATTCAGAGGAAGGAATGTTAATAGGGGAAGCAGACACAGGGGGTGCAATAGGTGTATTGTCCTGTGGAGACAAAGCCTCTTCATCTTGTTGATCTGAATTCCTGTCTTCAACATCCATCTCTTCTGTAGCTGGCTTTTCAGTTGCCGGATCTTCAATTGCTGGCTCCTCGACTTCCATATCTTTTGGTTTAGGTTCCTCTTCAACAACTTTTGCTTTCTTCGTCACAAATCTGATTTTAGGTTTATGTGTTTTAGAGGATGATGGAGCATCACTCTTGTTCTTCGTTCTATTTTCAACCTTCTTACTAGTCTGTTCTTGAACTTCAGTTTCCGAACCAGTGAGGAATTCCTTCAGCGTAATTCCTTTATCTTCTAGCCATTTGTTAGTGTTAGCCAATATGGGCTCAAACCTCTTCCTTAATGAAGTTGACTCCTTTTGGGACCATTGGATTGGAGGTAAAGGAGTACTAGCTATCTTTTCTGCATCATACTTGGCATCAACCAATTCCCCATCATCCACCAGGTCTTCTGGAATATCAGCAAGCCCCAGATATTCAATTTGTTCTAGAGACAGCCTACTATAGTCCAGTTTCCTGATATCTTCCTCTGTCCTCAAATCTATCCAGACATCTTCCACCATGGGTTCATGAAACTGAGTTTTCCTCCTGATTTTATCCTTCATGCCCTGGTAGTCAAATTTTGGCCTCCTCTTGAATTGCTTCATGGTGACCAACTGCATTTCTGTCTCCATAGCCCTTGCCTTTGCGGCAGTCAACACTGAATATCTGCCGATTTCCACTGGAAACCTGAAGCCAGGCTTCTTGAGTTCCATTTGCTTGTTATGCACAACAATCATTTGTCTGCATAACTCCATCAAGACCAGTCTATCTGAAGGAAATCTAGGAAGCATATAAGGGTAGCCTTGGAAAAGGCCAACCCTCAAGTATGAGAAAGATGGAAATTGCAAAAACATGCAACCAAAGTCATTAACCACTGTCCATGCCTCGTCTAAAATTCTTCTCTGCTCCAGTTGGGGATCAAAAAGGCACAAGAATATAGCAAAGAACGCATCACTCACTCTCCTGAAATGGTGAATTGAGCCTTTCAACGTCAGTTGAGAATAATACTGGTATACTGGGACTACTCTCCTATCCCCTTCTGATGATAATCCCAGAAAAATCCTCATGGAGGCTGCAATGTATACCAGATAGGAAGTCATGAAGAATTTAGAGGTAGTGGATACCTTTGTCAGCTGGTCATGCAAACCGTTACTGATTTGTTCTCCCCAGAAAATAAATTGCTTTCCTTGGAGTATGACCTTAATGAAAGGATACATCCATTCGTGAAATTGTGAAGAGGAAGACAAACCTCTTATCCTGCTGAGGAGGGTAATCAAGTCACCAACTTCTTCCACAAAATCACTTCGAGGAAAGCTACGTGGCCATCTAGACAAACTTGACCTCGCAATCTTCAACCATTTGTTGTTGATCACTTTCTTTGCTTTCTCTGGATTCTTGTCATATTCCTTTTGAGCTTCAACAAAGTCAAGCTTCAATACCTCTGTCGTAGGAGGACACATGAACACCTTGTCAATGAACTCAGGATCCAACCTGATTATTACATTACCACTGGCGTCCACCACGGCTCTAATATCTTTGTTATAGAAATGTGCACACTGAAGAACAAATTCTATATTGTGAGCCGCCACTGGGAAGGATGACACCAGATGAATATTACTTTCTACTATCTTCCTCATCATAGCACTGGGGTTGCTTGACTTGGTTCTCTCTACAAACTCAGCCATATCAACATGGCCAATCTCAGTATCTCTAATGTCCTCAACATTAGAGTGGACTGAGGTGATTGGGAAAACACCTTGATATTTGTACTTCATTGCTTTTGCCTTCTTCGGGGACAAGTCGGTCATTTGGGCAAACTTTCACCGAGAAGAAGTCTGACGTTGAACGAAGCTCCACAGAAGAAACTGCAACAGAAATCATGATCATGCAATTAGGGAAAATATGGGCAATCTGGGAAAATTGCATGTTGATGATCACGACTATGGGAATGCGCTTGAATAAGGGCTATAGTGCGAGCTGGCCAAGAATCAGAGGAGAAGCGGGCTCGGGAAATCAAAATTTGAAATTTTCCAGAGTTGGGAAAATTTGGGACATTTTGCACGGGCGGCAAAATTCGCCGCCTTTACATATAAGGGTTTTGTATTATTTGCACTGGCGGTAAATTTTGCCGCCCTTGCATGTTGAAAGACGACTAAGAATTGGTATGAGCGGCAAAATTTGCCGTCGATGCAAGAAAGAGGGAAAAGCAAAAGGTTTATGTCGGAGCGGCAAAATTTGCTGACTCCGCATTTGAGTTTTGCTGCTTTTTGGTGTTTGGTCGGCAAATTTCACCGACATCTCAAGGGGAATTTCGTATATGTTCTAGCGGCATATTTTGTCGTCTTTGCTTTGAACTGTAAGGTGAAGTTTGAAGGTTTGAGTGCGAGGTTCTAGAGATTCACCGACTAGACACTCGGCAAGGGTCACGTAGTTTTTAGGTAGGCTCGGCGAAATCCACCGATGTTACAACAATGGCATATAGCCAGGGTTTGGGGAATCTAGGGCAAAACCTAGAGCAGCACTGATCGGGGTTTTAGGGCGAAACCTAGGGCAAAACCTAGGGTCGAAACAAAAAACGAAAACGACAGGACTAAAACAAAAACAAAAACTTAAAGAAAAACAAAAACAAAAAATAAAACACGAAAAAGAAGCATCTTTGAATAAACCGTGAAGGAGAAGTGGAACGGAGGCAAGAGGTAAAACCTACCTGTTCTTGAATCCGAAACCCTAAGTCCGATGGCGACGGTCGATGGCGCGATCGAGCGGTGTTAGGAGAGTCTGGTATCTTAGCTCGGGAGAGAGGATGAAATGAGGAAACAAACCATTAAAACACAATAAATAACCTGCGCATAAACGCTAAACGAGTGGCACGAGTGGCCATTAATGGCACTGCGTGACCAAGATCCTGAAGATCTTGTGCTAGCGGAGATTCCAGCCGTCGATGCAGGAAAGAAGGAAAAGCCAAAACATGCAATGACGGCGTAATTCACTGACTTCACATTAAAAACAAAAGAACGCATGTAGTGGCGGCAAAATTTGCCACCTCTACATGAAAAGTGAAAAGCATGTGTAAAAGCGGCAAAATTCGCCGCCACTACATATGTTTGAAAAACAAAGCAAATGAGACATGAAGGAGTGGCAAAATTCGCCGACCTTACATATGAAGTCAAAAAGAGATATGCAGGAGCGGTAAAATTCGCCGCTCTTGCATATCAAGATTTCAAATTCGACTAACTCTTAAAAATGACTTAAGTCAACATTTTAACCGATTTACGACTTGAATGTTCCTTCAAATATCGAGAAACCTATTCACAGGGATGTCCTAAACCAGTCTAGAATGTCAAAAGTCTTCGCGCGAGACGAAGAGAATCTTTTCTTGGTCTGCGAGCTTAGAGTGTAGATTCATGAAACAGACAAGTTTCATGGGGGCTTTCTACAAAACCGAGCGTAGCTGATTTTGAGAACATGTTGACATCAATGACAACACTAGTTATCCTCATACTTGCAACACAAGAGGCTCTAGGCCTCATCATGATACAACATAATATACATAAACAAGGTAACCCTAATGACTACTGGTAGCTCCCTCACCCTGACTGCCACCACTGGGTCCTACACCTATCCCCCTATCTCTCTATGGCCCCATCACTGATGCTACAGATCAATATCCACTTGTCCTTTGTGAACTTGAAGCTCCTGATCTGTGAACTTGAAGCTAGGTTACCTCTACTCTGTTGGCACAACCCCATAGTATAAGCCTCTATAATACTCTGCCTCACCTTGTACTCTCCGTAGCTCTGCTTGTACCCGTGTTAACTGTGTGGCCAAATACATCATAGCCCCATCTGTACCCAACATAGCCAGTGCTCTATCCCACTTGCTAGTCATCCCCTGTAGTTGCTGTACAGCTGTATCCCTCTCTATACATAAACCATCTCTCTTAGCCCTCATCACCTGCATCTACTGTATAGCCATGTCTCGCTCAACTCTCATCATTTGCTCGCTCTACCTAGTTGTATCTCTTTCCCCTATCACTCTAGCAAGTGCACCATCATCCTGATCTCCAGCCTGCACTCTAACCTGTAACTGAGCCTGGTATGTCTGAGTCTGAGCCCTAGCATGCCGTAAGCCAATCACTACCTGATGTCTATCCAACTCCACCCTCCTCAATCTCATCTGAGCCCACTGCCTCCATCTCCTCTCCTCTCTAATCCTCCTCCGCAGCTATTGAATCCCCACATCATCACCTCCTAATATCTACCCCTGAGGTTGTGCAAGTATCTACAGCTGTCCCTGTACCTGTCCCTGTATCTATATCCCTGGTGCTACCGGTACAATAGCCTGCACTAGTGGAGCCCGTCATCGCCTCCTCTTGACTAGTCTCTCGATCCCTATCTCTCTTATCTCTCCAACCCGCGTCAGCCACGTCAGTCTCGTTGTCACCTAGTATGCATCATAATCTGGTAGTGTGCCTGGATCTGCAGGACCCTATCCCCATTGCCATACAATTGGCTGTAGCCCCTCTCTCTCTACCAAAACTATGTCAACCACTATCTCTGGCCCCTAATCAAACACCTCCTGTCGAGTCCTCCCAAAATGGCATCACCAACTGGTACTGCCTGTGGTAACCTGAACTGTCTCAAAACCCTCTCGGGCAAATAGCGCTCTATAATGTATATCCCATGTCCAAAAATATATCTCACCTGCCTAGTATAGACAAGCTTAGTATCATCCTCATCCCATCTCTCACATCCCAGCCATGGCCTCCATATAAATCTATCTACCTCATCCAACATCCTCCGCCAGTATACTAGTCCTCTGCGCTACCGGTATGTCAAAGCTCCTCTATACATCCTAGCATAAGGCTCTCCTTCTGCTCTAACCACCCATCCCTCTGGTCTCGTCACTAGAATATGCTCATATGCCCACACATGCAAAACTATAACTCCTACAGACATACTAGCCCCGAACATATATGCACAGTCATGTAGGAAATGATAGAGCTGTCCAAGCACACACTTCGCCCATGCATATCTCATCCCATAGGAGAACATCCCCTCCATCACTGTCCCCCATCCTACTGGAAACCCTCTTGCTCGTCTATCTCCAACTAGCCATCTGATAATAGCTACTACCACTCGCTGCAGTCTATCACATAACTCCTCCATCCTCACTATAGGAATCTCTAATCCCCCTGCTCCAATGTCTGGTGTCCCGAACAATCTCCTGAATGCAGTTGGACCCATATCAGGATCATAATCTACTCAGTCCCCATCAATAGGAATACATAGAATCTGGAACACATCCTCTAGTGTGATCGTAGCCTCTCCTTTCGGCAATAAGAAAGAACTATGCTCACTCATCTATCACTCCACCATTGCCTTCATCAATCCTTAATGTGCCTGCACTGGCTCCAATCTAGACACATGCTCTAATCTGAGGATCTCTAACACTAGACGCTCCTCTACATCCAGCAATCTCACCAACCTTAAATCCCTCGGATGTGGTTCTCATGATAACAAAGGCGGTAGGATATCCTGCATCATTTCATTCATCATGTCAATCCCTTACGCTATCTATAACTACTATAAAACTGGATCGTTTACTACTATACTAGCTTTTATCTACTGTAAATGACTCATTTTTCCATCTGCGCCTATCTGCTGATTGCATGCGACTTATTTTACTATATGTGCTTATTCCTCGCCCATATGCGACCTAATTTTACCTATGCGACTTCTTATTGACTAAGGGCGAGCTATATTTCTATATGCATATACCTTTTGCCTATAAGCGATCTCTATCCTATACGCGAGCTAATTTTCTTTACAAGTGAGCTAAACTTATCTATGTGCCTATTTTTAGCCCATAAGTGACTTGATTTTATCTATATGTGCATTTTGTCTCTATTTGTCTAGCCGACTAGAAGTGACCTGTTATCCCATACGCGCCCAAGCTGCGCTTATAAGCGACCTTAACTACCTCAAGCGACTTATTTTCCTTCCTGAGCAACCTGAACTGTCTATCCTAAGACCTAGTCGCTTATGGTGACGTGTGTGCATTTATGACCCTTCTAGCCTATAAAAATCATGCTTTTAACAAAAGTTTCGATACATACTAGTACACCTGCTCCCTCTGGTCGTCCATGTGTCCTCACTTGCTTAGCACGATGATCTCTGCGTGGAATCACCATCCTGATAGCTCTCCATCTCTCGTCGCACACCAACTCTAAGGAGCTCTAGATCTCTATAAGCAAATGAACACAACTGTGCAAAAAATGAGCCTATTTGCCCTTGAAGAACCTATTTATAGCCCCTATCCAACCCCTAATTCTTCTATGCCAAAGCCTCTTTTCTTCTGCATCATCCCATTTTTCTCCCACCCAACCCTTTTTTTTTTCTTTTCTTCATGTCAACCCTGTTTTCTAGCTTTTCTTTTTATCGCGAGCCAAAGTAGCCCTTCCTAGTTAGCCTGGCTTACCTCTCGAGGGGGCATCACCTACCAGTTACACTAGGGTATAACCTTGTTTATCGAATGCATATCGTATCTTCTTTGACACAACACTCTATCAAACATTGTATCAAAGAGGGGCAAAATGTAGACACCCAAAATTGACTCATTATCATTAGTATTAAACATCACATTATCCATCATCTGCATTTGTCTAACACACTTGAGCAATATCCGTAACATATCTATTTTCTTCTATTAATTAAATAAATTTATATTTATTTAATTAATTCATTAGCTATTTCTTCTATTTCCTCTAAGCTATAATTAACCAATCTTTAATTATTTAATTATCTTCTTTCTATCTATTTTTAATTAAATAAATTTATTTATTTAATTAAAAATTCCTTTCATAAACCCACTTTCCAATTAATTAAATAAATTTTCTTTATTTAATTAATTTCTCTTATCATTTATCTCATGAGCCGACATGTGTGCCTCTTTTATTTAAAAAAAAGATAAGTGGTACTACATCTTTTATTTAATATCTTTCACATGTAGTACTTTTTATGTACAGGATCACACATAAGCCTTATCTTCCTTCCACTTGTCATCTTCACATTCACCTATGTCTATCATTTAATCTTAGTCATTCACATAGCCACTAAATCTCCACCGTTGATTGATTTTGGTTGAGGTCTATATAAACATCCTCTCATTCCATACTACACCTAATCTACCATTCATATAGTGTCTACATTATCATCCCAAGCATATTGAGTACTTTAGCATCTATCTAGCATATTAGCTTTTATCATCCATCCATCATGGCAGCTTTTATCTTCATAATTGTTCATTGTTGAAGAAGCAATCCACATCATAAACACGGAATCATATAATCTAGGTGATATTGTTCTTGAATTGCATGCTTTTGATTTCATTTGGATTAGATTCTTTGATGATGGTAGGGTTAGGTTTTCATGGCTATGCTTGATCTTATTAACCTAATTTTTTACCTATCACATGTACAACTCTTCATGATTATCAGCTTTCATCTAGTCAGTATGAGAACCAAAACTCATCGGCTCAAGGTGACCAAGCTCAAGCTGGAACATCTCAAAACAATTTTAAGAGGAACAACAAGAATTTTATTAAGATAAATGGGCAAAATTCAAACAACTTTTCACAACTATCCACTATCACTAATCCAAAGAGGACACCATTTTAGTTTCGACAACAGCAAAGATAGTTTACTCCAATATCTAATTCACTACATTATATTATGAATCAAGTAGTGAGCAATAATCTCTTGAAGCTTCCTCCCATCAAACCATTGGATAGTAATAAAATGCAAGGACCTCACTTTGATGCTAATGCTTTCTGTCATTGTCATCTACAAAAAGGGAATGACACTGAACGATGTATGTGTCTTAAACATGAAATTCAAGACCTCATCAACTCGAATGTAATACAGGTAACTGGTGTGAATGACAATGGAAATAAGTTGGTTCCCCCTCCAAATCAAAACTTACAAATCTTTACTAATCCATTTCCTAAGCATAGTGACAACAATATGGTGGAACAAAATACAATACAACAGGAAGATGATTATCTTGACTATGATGAAATAATTGGTATGATAGAAGTGAATAAGGAGAAAATTGAAGATTCACCTCATCCATGGGGAAAAGGTATATATGTTTAGTTTCCTCCATTTTTATCCCTTCAAGGATCGGGAGTTAACCAAAATGCACCAAATATGCAAATTGAATAACCATGACAAGATATTATAATACAAGAAAAGGTTGTCATGGTCGAAAGTATTCCATTCCACCACGAAATGTTTATTCATCAAAATAAGAAAGCAAAAGATCAGAAAAGAACAAGGTGGCTATCATCAGTGAGAAATAACAGTGATTCCCCTCCTCACAAGCAACAAAGGATTTCAAATATACAGGAATTGGAGAAACAAGCACCACATGGCCGTCTTGGAAATAAGACTCAATCAGGTATGAACCACTCAAACTTTGTACAAAACTTGATGGAGCACCTTTCTAAGATGCTCACAAGTTATGACTCCTCTTAGATAAAATGCAAATATATATCTATATATATGTGTTGTGTTCCCCCGTGATGTGCTATGTGTTGTTTAGGTCTCCTTGGATGACCCTCGATACTCTTGTAAGGTCAAGGATACCGGGAGACTACCTCTATTGTGACCATTCTTCTATTTGTTTCATCTTTCTTCTATTGTTCCTCTCCTCTATTTTATTGTTGTGTGTCATGCCTTAGGGCATAGCGTTGTGGAGGGTGTTTTGGGGGCATCCTCCTACGTGGTGTTCCTAAGGCACTTGTTCTCCTTTCTCATTTTATTGTTTACCTTCTTCTAGCGATTCTACATAGCCGGTAGATGATGAAAAAAAATGAATACTGATACGGACCATGTGTCCCTTCAGTAAGCAAAGAAAAAATGGACCTAGTCCATACATGAAGTCGAGATATATATATATATATATATATATATGGCACTTGGACTAGTAGAATCACTCTGTGTGATGTATCATCTTATGGTATTTCTTGTGTAGACACCCAAAAATGTTCACCTTGTCATAACATTACATCTTGTATCATGTTTGGCCCTAGGCACCCGTTTCGTCGCCATCATAACCCCTTCATCACCTAATCTAGCATTTTCCTCTATTAAATTAAATAAATATAACATTTATTTAATTTAATCCCACCCCTTTTACCATTATTAAATAAATAAATTTTATTTATTTATTTAATCCCTTTCCTCTTAAATAAAATAAAATAAATCTTTTTATTTTATTTCTATTTATCACTTTATCCTATTTTTCCTCATGATTTAAATAATATTAAATTATTTAAATTATTAACTTACCTTTCATATACATCTCTTGAGATGACTCAACTCATCTCTTTCACCTTCCAATTCCATCTCCCAAATCACTCATCTACCTTCTATTCTCTCTCCCAAGTTGCACAAGCAACTTTCCAATTTCATTATCACTTACAAAATGGGAAACTTTATCCCTCCATTCTCTCACATTTCTCTATAAATGGATCCATTTCCAAGCCATTTCACATGGATGAACTTCTAAGCACCGTTACTCTGCCAAAATTCCTCCTCATGCATCACCTACCTTCCTTCTTCTCACTAAATCTTTATCCTATCCAACGTTATGTTGCGAATGTGAAGCGATCAACATCTAATCAGATGCATCAATTCGACATGCATGCATCAATTATTCAAGGTATCAAGTATGCAGAAGGTTTGGATTGAAAGGTAATTGCATGCATTTTTTTATCTTTTTTTTATCCAAATTTTACTATCATACATTCTAGCACGCTTAGTGGGACTCACTTCATTTGATCTTCTTTTGCAGATTTTTGGTATAAAAATTTGTACTTTTTAACCCCCGTTGTCAAGTTTTGTAGGAAATTTGTCATAGGGAGTCTCCTGGGCTAAATCTGATAGTGTCATCGTGCTCAGGAGGCCATTTCTATAAAAATTGACTATAAATTTGCCATAGTTTGCTCATTATAAAATTTTTGGTAAAATTTTGAATTTTTTTACCAATCCGTACGGAGAGCTGTACAGACTAGCTGTACCATCTAACTGCCTCTGTCTGATATGCGATCTGAATCTTATTTGTAGGGTATAGTGTTATCGGTTGCATGTTGGTGTGTTTGAACCCTAATCAACTGCTTGAAACAAAGAAAAAAAACCTGAGCATCTAACTAAACATTAACAATATTTCATTGGTAGTTTGGATTTGTTAACACGAACAGTCAAAGCTTCAGTCATAGCTGCTCACAAGCCCCATCGACCAACCCATTTATTTGTCGTTGGTTGATTTCCTTATCAACCTACCATTCGACATTGACCAACACAATCCATTCTGTTGCTTATTCATGCAATCCATCTGACCTCCATTCCACATCGACCAATACAATTCATGGTCTCGTCAACTCGGATCCATCTGCTCAAGGTCGCTATCAAAAGGCTTAGTTGCAATCTTGGAAACTATAGTCGCAGCCCCAAAGAACTTTAAGTCACAGTTGAAACCACCATCCAGCCCTTCGAAACCACCATCCAACCCGTCGACTATCTAAACTCTATCTACACGTAATCGGAGTCGCAAAACCCCCGTCGACTCCCTTAAAACTCCTTTTGGTCGGCGTAAAGAAAAGAACTTTGTGATCAGTGTAAAAAAAATGTCAAAGTCGGAAGTAAGAACTCTAAGATTGGCATTGAATGTAACAAGTAAGCAGTCGCTGATTAAAAGGTAAAAGTTGGTAATCACAGTCGGTGATAAGAAGTGTAAAGGTCGGTGTCAAATGTTTAATGTTGGTGTCAAACTTATAGTCACTGTCTTCAAACTCTTACAAGTCGCAGCCAATAAAAAAACAAAACTTTGACCTTCCGCCATTTTTGACATAGCCTTTAAATGTTTATGTTTTGACTTTAAGTCTTAACTTAGAATTTAGGGTTTAAGATTGTTGTTAACATCACAATCTTAGTTTTGGGCTTTTAATGCTTGGAGTCTTTTCAAAAGGGAGTTGGGGTTAAAATTTGAACTTTCAATGCTAATCACAAAGTACAAACAACACATGTGCAAAAACCATCAAACAAATCAAAAGTCAAACTTCAAAACAGTCAACCAGGTCAACCTTGCATCTTTCATCTACTTGCAAAAGGGTTTTTTTTTCTTTTTTCCATAACAGGAGCATACGGAATAAAAAATTCTGGCAAGAGGACTCATCAGAAAGCTAGCAGGGTGAATTTTGCATTTGTGAAGGTTTGGGTAGGTAATTTCATCATTTCAGCAGGTAATTTCTCTATCAAAATTCAGCCTTCTTTCAAACTTAAAATGCACATAACTTGAGCTAAATTTATCCTTTTTCGACGAATTTTTTAAAATTGCATAGAATCATCTGAAATTTCCATTTTTGTTGTCTATTTGGCTATATCAGATCATCATTTGTAGGTTTTTATTTGATCATATCTTTTGACCTAATCCTCTTTGGCAGCTAACAATCTATTTGTGCAGCTTGTCAAAATACGCTTGTCAAAGAATGGAGCAAACAAACTACTGACATATCTTCTGCAGGTTCGAGTAGTCAAATAACAATCTTTTATCACTAGAGTAGGCACACTTCATTTTTGTGCTTAAAATTAACTCTGTCTACTCCGTGTAACCTGACTTAGCAATGAAAGTATCCTCTCCCCCACCTAACCAACAGATCTAGGGTGCAAGAGAAATCATTGCTAACTCTAGAGGGCCTGCCTTCCCATTGTGAGAAGGGGTACGACCCAAGCAGAAACGGGCTAAAGCCAAGCCATTCCAAGCTGCTATAAAATAACATTTTTGTGATGAAAGTTGCAAACGACGGGTGTTGTTCCGCTATATCGACGAATGTTTCCCCCAAAACCCTACAGAGCCTAACCTCTACAGGCTGGGAAACCTCCTTAATGGAGCGAATCCCTGCATGTATAGCCACTCAAATGGAAACCCTTACTAGAAACCTCTGTGTATTAGCCAAAAACCCCTATCTGTTGGTACAAGAGGATAGTTGATTAGGCCTCTAATATCCGCCCCACATTTTTAGGGCTTATGGTAGAGATAGCAAGGTACCTCAAGATCTGCGCGTCTTGAGGACATGGAACTTGGTGTGCCTGAGAAGTGAGTGCACTGTAAGGGGGAGCCCGTGCCCCAAGTTCCTAGAGCTATACACCATAAGTAGACGCTTCTAGGGAAACCCAAGCGAGAACCCAACAGCTATTGTTCTTGCCTAGCCTAGGGTGTACACATTGATCATTGTGTTTGGTGTGTATGCATGTGTATGTGAGATCTTATGTTTGATATCACCACATCATCCTCAACCTACTTGTCATAACATATTTTCCAATCATTACACTTCATCCAATCCATCCAAACCAAATCATCCTTGTCATCCAATCAACCACATCCTGATCAATCCAAGTCATCTAACCCCATCATTCTACATCATCCTCTTTCTAATCCAATCCACATTCATCCTACACCATGTCGACATTAGAGGACTTGGCACAAGAGATCATTCACATACTTCACCAAGTTCAAACAAGCCAATCACCTCTAAGCCAACAAATGATTCAATTTATCCATGACATGATCCAAAAACTTTAAGCAAGCCAATCCCCACAAATGCAGCACCTCATAGCACAAATCCAACACCTTGTAGCCATTTTCCAATCACAAACCCCACGTCATCATCCCTTATCCATTCAACACCAACCAATTCCACTTCATTCCTATGTGACATCCCCTTTCATTTCACACCAATCTAATCCTTCTGCATTTCAAACCACTTCCACATCGCCTTATCCTACATCTTCCCATAACAATGTCACATCACCTTATCCTACAGTTTCCCATAACAATGCCACATCACCATATCCTACTTCTTCCAATATCTACCATTTTCCACAACAACACATACCCCAAGATCTTTTACCTACACATCCTATCGTGTCATCTCTTCATCAAACCCATTCACAAGACTATCAATGGCCCCCACAACATGAACATGTAAGTCCAAGTGGCCCTTTGTACATAAATCAAGTGAACCCAAGTCCACTTTTGCAAAAAGACCTAATAGACTTAAGTCCACCTATGCTACAAGACCTAATAACCTTTGACTCAAGTCTAAGTGACCCCTTGTACATAGATCAAGTATCCTTAAGTCTTCCTATGTTGCAAGACTTAATAGCCTTTGACGAGGGAGATACCAACCTAGATAGTGCATCTTGTGAGTCACCTTCACTATCTAATCACATGCCAAGACATGAGCCTACTAGTCCTATCTTGGCACCACCATGTGATCTTACTCCTAGTCTTCATCCATCTACTCCCCTTATCCTTCCATCTAGCCCAAGTCCTAGCCCATCTAATCCCACTATCCATCTCACAAGTCTTAATCCAATTAGTCTTCCACCTAATCCCAATCATGAGCCTTCAACTTCCATCACCCCTCCACCTGCAAAGGATGTGATTCAAGGACTACTAGCAAGGGATAAACCATCCCCATGTCAAGCACCCATTGATGAGCCTACCAAAGAACCTTTGAATGCCATGTCCACTTCCTCAACCCCATCATGTGGTTCACAACCCCTTGAGCATATTGAAAATTTTCTTCCCATGAGTTCATTGCCATCTCATGTTGTTGACCAAGAACCTATCCAAGAGTCATCCCCTTCCATTCAAGAAACCCAAGAGCTATGTCAAGAGAATAACCCAACGCATGTGGAAACATCAAGCCCTTGTCTAAATCAAGATCAAAGCATCCCTAAGTTCAAACTATCCATGACCTATATATTTTATGCAATCAAGATATTACTTATGATCATAACCCTATCCATGAGCAAATTTATCCCATTCATAGCCAAATTAATCATATTTGTGCTCACATTTATGATCAAGATTCTATATATGATCATGAAAACCACGATGAGCCTCTTAGCCAAACTTTATGCAATTCATCGTAAAGAGGTTATCAATCCACCTAGCCCTACTTCCATACCCATCCATAAGCAAGATATCCAAATTGCTCCTATCCATCCTCCATATAGCCCCATCCATGATCTACATACAGCTACCTATCATGATGAGCCATGTGCTTCCCAAGAACACATAAGCATTGAAGAACAAAAAGATACCTTGGATCATAATGCATATAAGCAAGATTTTAATGATCCTTCCATCTCTACCATTGACCCCATTTCAAATCCACCATCATGTCATATTAGTCTTTCCACCTTCATCCATGAATGTTCCTCCCTAGGCACACAACAACCATTGTCTACCATCTCACCTTCTCCACCCAATAAGGAACTCATGTTTAGTGTTCCACCTACACCTAGTCCCATTGTCCATCACATCCTCCAAAACATGAACTATCAAGGTAAGGGTATAGGCCCTCTTGAACAAGGTGTTTTGGAGCCCATCCATGCCAAGATTCCTCCGCACTAATTTGGCCTTGGATACATGCCCCAAGGACAACAATCTAACGATGTTGGTACCACCTCAACACATCCTAAGTCCACTACTTCCTATCACAAATCCCATTACATTCCTAAAACATACTTTGCCATTCCCCCTCCATCATCTTACAAATGTCAAAAGCATGTGACCACACACCTCCCACCATCCACTTTGCCTCCGCTTCTTCCAACTCCTAATATCCCTCCATCCACTTTGCCTCCATTACTTCCAACACCTAATCCATCCATCCATAAATCCTCTAAAAATCCCAATCATGGCCAACAAATACACACATTGTCTAAACAAGGAGCTTCCACCAACCTCACTTCCATCCACCCCATGGGATTCAAAAATAAAAATTTGGATGTCTCTACCTATAAAGTCAAAAATCCTAAGGGTCCTCATGCCTTAGGACACAAAAGCCAAGAATCAAAGCAAAATTTGTCTCAAAAACTGCATACACCGACACACCTCGAAGCAAAAATGAAAAAGGTGTGGGTCCCCAAGCAACAAGTAATTACCTCAAAAGCTGCACAAAAGTTGTATATATCCAAACCCATACCTCCACAAGCAAATTCAAAAACTAAAATGGTATGGGTTCCTAAGCAAAAAGCCACCCAGTCAACTGAGGCATCCACCTCTCAAGAATCCCAATCCTCCGCTTCCATCCATTCCCTCCAAAAGCCTCAAGCTCCTCCATCCCACATGAAAGGCAAAAATCAGAAAAATACTAATTCCATGTGGGTCCCTAAATGCCTAAATCAACCATGCCCTAAGCGAACAACACCATTGCTTCCTACACCACTATCCCATCAAAAGCTTCAATGTTTATCACGGTGTGTGCAGCTGTTGGTCATGGTTCCATTCCATCTCGCAACAATTCCATCGATCTCCATCTCCCCATCCTTCAACTATTATCCTACATATCTTACCCATCACTTCCCTATGGTCCATGCTTTTGCATAGGCCCTCCATCCATAAGTCCTACATAATCCACTATCGCACCTTTCATCATCCACTATTGCACCTTCCATAATCCACTATCTACCTTATCCATCTCCATCTTTCATGTCATCCCCTACCAACATCTATGAGCACACTTGACATGGTCCATGTGACGACACCCATCTAACGGGACTATCACCTTTCATGGAACTAGACACTTGAGTCCCTCCTATCCATATCCACCTATCCCATCCAAAAAATCCAAAAAAAATAAAAAAAAAAACAAAAAACAAAAACAAAGAAAAAAAATGATGAAAAAAGTAAAGAGAAATCCCTTCGTCCAATGATGAAAACCTGGTAAATAGGCACCTTGGATAAGTACCATGATGAAAACCTGGCAAACAAGCATCATGTGTAAGTTGATCTTCTATGTCACCTACACTTGGGGGCACCTTGTCTCATCCACCATATCATTTTCAACTTATCTTACTATACCATTCACTACCATCCTTATCCATCATACACATACCTATCCCATTGCAGTCTATCCATCCTCCCTTCCTCTTTTGATCTTGACAAAGATTCGGGGCAAAAATGTTGAAACATGCTTTGGTTATCTCTTGACATACCTCATCCATTCCAAACAATCCATCTTATCATCCTCTTGTCATATGCATTGTCATGAAAAATCCTAAGTATTGCACCTAGAATGGGGCATGTTATTCCTATGCGACATAGCCTTTGAGATCACATCCTTGCTCTCTTTCACATATGTCTAGTCATCCCTTATCGCCCATCCTTTCATCCTATTATCACTCAATACGGCACCCTTGCTAAGTTACAGAACTTAGCATAATGGTGAAACATGGGATCCTTTTTAGGTTGTGGGTTACCTATGATGAAAAGGAACCTCTAGAGTAAGATGGTTCTTATGGTGTTCACCTTAAAACTATTCTAATACTTTGCAAAGGAAAGGGTAAGAAAGAAACATGAAAATGAAACTATCTCCTAAGGTGATGCACCAAAATGATGTTATCTAACCTGTAAAATCAGTTTTTAACATCAATAGCACAACTTAACTTGTATAACTCAGCTCTAAAACATATACTATCTACACAAAGGTGCTACTAATGAGACACAATAACAAGGAATGAAATGAGTTCACAAGTAATTGTATCAACCATTTAACTACACACAATAGAACAAAAAAGAAGTAAGAAGGCAAAAATCTTATCTTTATTGATCTCCAAGGTATAAACTATAATATTGGTATGTAAAATGAGTTACAATATCATCTCCTACTGAAAGAGCTCCAAAAGAGTTACAATATGGCCTGAAAATGAAAAGAACTACCTAATAATGAACAAATGACGAGACTATATACATCTCCAAATAGTTGTAAAAAGATAAGGACTAGAAACTCCCCTAGTTATGCATAACCAAAAAGCCTAGAAAATATCTCCCAAACTCTCTCCAAAAGGAGTCTCAAGTGAAGAAAAGTTCAAGGCATGGCCTCACCTATCATAAAGGCACAAGAAATTGCCCCTTAATGCTCTTTAAGGCCATTAAAACTAAGTCAAATCACCTCTATATTTCCTCCACTTGTTTGCCAACCTCTCCAACCTCCCTTAAATGCTTGGTGTTACATCCCTCTTTTTGGAAACAATTATGCTATTCACTTTCTTGCAAATTTCAGTGATATATTATGTTGTGGACGACATGGAAACTGATGATTTATTTTACAAAGTTAGTTTTATGAAATTATAGAAGTCTATTGATTATGATCAATGTGATATTGTAGACTAAATGTCTTTTTGATAAATGCAATGATGTTTTGGATATATTATGCTTTGATTTGGAACATAGGTGCTTTGACCACAAAATTGTATGTGAGACTGTCGTTGCAGGAACAGGTGGACCGTGTTTGACGGGAAGAGAAAGTATCTTTGAGAGAGAGTATAGACTCTGGAAATTAACCATGGGTGTTTGTTAATGAGAACGCCAAACAGGTAGACAAAACTTGGAACCATCAATTTAGTCTTGTTTGTCGGTTGGGCTAGTTAACTAAATGTCGACATTAGAGGATAAAGTGTAACATCCTAGTCGAAAGTCGTCATAGAGAATCTTGGAGTCGTTGATGTCGTCGTAAGTTCTCCATAGCAAGTCAACTTATATAGACGTTTATTAACTCATTTTTAAGTAATTAAATAAACCTTCTTGTGGCGAACTGCGGATCACATCTCGTAGTCGAAGGATGCGAGAAGTCGTTTTGAGCGTCTAACGATGTAGGAAACTTGTTTGCGTTACGATCAATCCGTTGAGATTGTCGTAAAACGCGTCGAACCTGTGTTGTGAATTTATTCTTTTCTGGTAGATCGACGAATGTCGATTTGAAGCCATAACGAGTAATAATTTGTTTGGTCGTTGTTTAGCAAGAGTCTTTTCTTCTAGCTTTGACCGCGAGTTGATGTCGATCTAACCTTGAGTTTCTTAATAAGATGGTCCTTGTCTCTTTTCCTTTTCGGCCAAAAAGTTGCTCTAGACACTTCTTAACCATCGTCTTGTCAAGTTTAACCTCACTTTCAGCTATTAGATGCTTTGTGTAAAAGCGAGATTTGGTCAACGAAGTTCTCACCATGATTGGATTTGTCATAATGTTTTAGATATTTACTATAGTAATCCAAGAACCTTTGGGCCTATGCATGCCATCATGAAGTGTGTCTTTATGCAAGCAAATGTGTGATGTAGAGATGCCAAGCGTGGTGTATGCCTTGCAAGATTGGCTTAGATTTTATGCCATGTATTCTCATCTTCCCTTGATATTCATGTTGTTTGTTAAGTTGCGCAACCTCATCATGTAGTGTACTATGTTCATCAAGAACTAATATCTCCCTTTATCGCAACATTATTGAAACTGTTTTCCACTCAAATCTTTATGCTTAGCTTCATTATGTGAGCTTAGATTCCCCTTCACCGTGGAGTTAAGGTAAGGGAACGTTGGCGGTTAAGATAGGTTTAATTGCAAATTAATGGCAGATGCCATCATCAAGATAAGGCAAAGGCATCAGTTTTGTGATGGTGTAGAATCATAACCTTAACGGAAGAAAGTTAGGAAGTATCTCCTACGCAGAATGGAAGTCATGTGGGTGGTAGTTACATATGGGAGAGATTCCTTCACGAGGTGAAGGAATAGTGGTCGTTGCTATTAGTGAGGAGACAGCAGTAATAGATGGTGGAAGTCCATCTTCGAGGGGAGAGTTAGTTAGAAGTGGGAATGGACGAGTAAGTGAGATACTCCCGTTGGGTAGGAAGATAGGGGAGGTATGCCGTGGAATGTGGGGATCGTGAGGTAGAGAGAGGGAGAAAATCATGGGTTGAGGAGAACAGATAGAAAGGAGACTGTCGTGGTGTGAGAGGATAAGGAAAAACAGCATATAGAGAAACGGGGTCTCTTCACTTCGGTATCGTGGAGTGGTTGTCGTGGTTTGTAGGGAGAATAGAGAGACGTGGGTGAGGGTGAGAGATGCTATCGACGGAAGAGAGGGGGCTGTCGCGAGGTGAAAGGAGAGGGATCGGTTATCTAAGGGGGATCGACTTCTGAGGAGCCAGGAGTGAGGTTGTAGGGACTGTCATGGGTTTGAGAAAGAGTGATACGGCAGAGAATATAGAGAAAGGCATTTGAATCCTTCATCGTGGAAGGAGGTGGGGTTTGGAGAGGATAGGAAATAGAGAGATAACAGAAGGAGCTTATCTGTGGTGTTTGGCAGTAAGGATTGAAGGGAGGCTTCGGCACTTGCTGTGCTCTTCATTGCTGAGTAAGGTAATATTCCTACAACGAATAAGATATCATGATAATGTCTTTTACTGCGGTTCTGTGAGAAGTTCATCATTGTAAATGTATTATTACTGTATTATGGTAAAAGAAACCTCAGTGACAATAATGCTGCTGTCGATTAGTATTCAAGAACTTAGAAAATAGATTATTACCTCTCTTGGTAGATGTCGTAAGACGATAGAGCATAGGTCTCCATGTGCTTTCCTCAAAGATTGATCAATGCATGATTGCTAATGTGAACTACAAACTTCAAAAGACGTAAAATATTAAAGAGTTCCTTCAAGACAGAGATATCAACGTAAAACTGCCCTTGGGGCACTTGAAACAATAGCTCCTTAGTGAGAAAATACTTTGCTCCACGAGCGTGTTGTGTAGGAGAGATAAACCAAAGATTTAAAGCATGTTTGACGTAAACGTTAATGTGTTTGATAGCCGAAGTTGTAGTTGCAACTAGTTTGAGTCATTTTCATCTTTTATCTTTTGTTAGAGGTCGATCGTGCGTTGGTCATCTCTAAAGTCGTAAGAAAGACTCCAAATCTTTTATTATTATATTTTACGATTATTACCTCATTAACTCTTGTGAAATAAATTGACTTGAAGGAAAATAGGGAGTTAATGTATTTGGGTTGGTCGTAAACCGTCATGGTTTTGAAATAAGCAAGTAGAGTGGAAAACCTGCTTCTGAAACTAGATTACATTGCATGCAACGATTCTAGTATCATTTTGTAGACCTTATGAGTCTAGAATCTTTGAATTCTGGGATAATGGGAAATTGTTTAGATACTTGAGTATGTTGTGTAAACATGAGAACCAAGTAAACAAATATGAAACCACTTAGGAGTGGATGTTTTTAAATAATATTTTTACAGGAAAATAGGATTATGAAACTCTGAACTTGAGATTAGAGTAAATGTTGCGCCATGTGCTATTATAGGAGGATATCCTAAACCCTTGAGGTCATCAAGGTCATCAATTAGTTCAAACTATACAAATAGGAAACTTTAGGATTTCGATCAATTCAAGTCGAGTAGGGTGGGTGAACCAAGTTCATGCGTTCTTAGAACGCTAATTAATAACAAATCCTTTGGCCAAGGTGGTGTACTATCCTCAAGTGCATCGAACGTTCACCGTAACTGGATGGCTTTTCTTGTGGAGTGTCGTGCATGACTAGAGGGTATCTAGGGATCTGCACGATAACAAGACATGTAGGTTACAACACCAGAGCTCAGATGGCAAACACCGATGGTTATCCTAAGTCTATCCTCTTGAGTAGGGTAGGGCCACTTCCGGTTAGGAAGGAGTGCGGGAGATCGACGGTCTATGGTTGGAGGTTAAGCTCCTTGAAGATACTTTCTCTTCCAAATATTGAGGAATGCCGAGTCTTGAATGTGATGGGTCGACAATAGAGATGCATGTTAATGGTATGTTTCCAATATTTGTTTGCTTCAAGAAAATTTCAATTGTTAGAAAACAAAGTGTTTAATGTATATCATTTCTTTCAGTTTTATGAAAATGAGATCATGTTTATGATAAAATGAAAAATGTTTTATTGGATTATAGATAAGTTTATTTTGTATTTGGTTACCTTGTAAAAAAAATCTACCTTTGTGAAAACCTAGTTTTTCTCGTCAATTCGGATATGGATGTTACACTTGGCAGTTGCACATTAATACTCAACTACACCCACTGACCATATCTTGAAAGCATACTCATCTTGTATTTTCATAACATGTATTAAAGTGATTTATAATGAATCACTTAAATAATGTTTTACATTTCAAAATTTGTTTCAAACCTAACCCTATCCCCTATATGCTTGCATAGACATAAAAGCTTAACCACATTTTCTTTATGTATTTACATAGCATAAATACATCACATTTTGCATTTTAATAACACTTAACTAAGTGATTTATAATTATATCACTCAACCAAATGTTTTACATTTCAAAACAATGCAAAATAAAAGGAAGGTTCGACCATATGTGAAAATAATGCAAATAGAAATAAGGGAATACATAGTATTTTCTAGGCAACATAACATAAGGGTCATTGGTATTAGTTTTATAACAAAGTTTAAAACAAAAGGCAAAAATGCCTTTGAGCCGTCATCACACTTAGGGTAGAAACCCTAATGACAAAAAGGATCCTTGAAGCAAACCTTTATTGCATTTTTCATTTTGCACTTCAACTTCTAGGTGTCGCCATGGTAGGGATGGAGTCATGTAGGTCTGCACTGGAGTTTTTATACTGCATTTTCACAAGAAATTGATAGAAAAGCTTCGGGTAAGCTTTCCATCACTCAGAATCTTCCTTTTCTCTTCATTTTTTGTGAATAAAATGTTGTTCTAGAGCTCTTTTTTGCAAAAATGATGAATATATTTTGCATTATGTGCATTTGATTTCATGCTCAGTTTGTATCTCCATCTTCATTGCTCTATTTTGAAATGAAATGATAAAAAATGCTCTTGAGGCTGATTTATGTGCACAGATGAGAAATAAACTGTTTTATATGCTCTATTTACTCAGCAAGCTTGTGATAAAACTCTACCTTCCTCGCCATTCTTATCATTTTAATAGAAAATGAAATGTTTTCTTACTTTCTTTTCAATAACCCTAGCTGGGCTTTATTTGAACTGTGAAAGGATCTAGTGCAGACCTTATCTTTTATTGTTGTTCCTTCTCTTTGTTGTGTATATCTTTAAAGGAAAACAATAAAAATCTATGGCTTTGTTGCTGCTTTGAGGAAACAAAGTTAAAACTTTGATTATCTATTCCCATGGAGGTGTAAAACCTTCCTTCTGTCCTGGTTTTGATGTGTATAATATGGAGAAGCTCGGCCCCTTTTGGTATCCTATCATTCCCTCTTTGCTTTCTCTACTCATATTATTGTTGCTCTGTTGAAGAAACCCTTCACTATTCCTTATTACCTCCAAATAATCATTCATGACAACTTTCCTTTTATTATTTCCTCAAGTTCTAAAATGATTTTGAAGGCATAAAAAACTATAACAACATGATTTCACTGTGAACATACAGACCTTTTCTTCCTTTGTTATTCTTTATGTAATGGTTCTTGAAACTTTCAATGGAAGAAAGTTACCTGATATTGTTAGAATGTCCTCAAAGGTTGTCTGTGCAACCTCCATATGATATGCTCCTATTAGTCAATGTTGCAAACTCTTAATGGTGAACTATTATGTTCTAGAAATGAAAATATTGCCTTAGGACTAGTGAAAATATCTCAAAAAATATGAACTGGGTTGGTGAGAAATTTATTGGGTTTTTTTCTTCTTGTTTCCTAATTTTTATCTAGAAATCTCAAGAACCCAGATCGTAATTTTCAAGATATGATGAAATCACATGACTAATGTCCTATTGTCTTCATTGTGCAAGGATTGCTCTGTGTGACTACTCTTCTCAGTGATGGTCATGAGGGCATTGTATCTTCATAGTTATTTCTTCATATTATGCACCTTCTACTGTATGCACTCCCATATCATGGTTATGCAAAATGAAAACATAACATCCTTTTCATTTTCTACTACAATAAGGCATTTATGTTTGATATTTTCACTGTGCCATTGTTAGTTGTGCACAAAGGGAAAGAAAAGCCTGTCTTCTCCATGGTTGGCATTATCTCTTGTGAATGTGAATGTCTTTTACCTGTATCTATAATGTTATGTTCTTTGGACTAGTTTCTTCCTCGATCTTGTGCAAGTTGTCCCATACTTGTTTAGCCTCTTAAAGCCCCTGTAACTGTTCCTTATCTCCTTTAATGGTAATTAGTATGGTTGTTATTGTAATGACTATCCATTTTCTTCTATAAATTGGTTCTTTGAATGGACTACCTTTACTTGTTGATGGAGTCATTTTCATAGTTTAAAATTCTAACACCATAGTAATTTGTTGAAATGACTACTCTTTACTTGTCATTTCATGGCCTTCAAACTTGGCTCTTAGTAATCCACCATTCCTTAGATCCACTTTTGTAATTTGTGCATTTGGATTGTCCTCAACTCAAACTATCTTCATCATGCAATGTCACTTTGAAAACTGCCCCTTCTAAGACTCTTCGAACTACTTCCATGCATGAATCCTCTTTGTTACTACCATTAGTCACCTTACTGCCATGTTGCTACAGTTGTCTTTTCTATTATAGATAGATTATTTGCTTGATGATACAACATCAAGACACTCATTCTTAGGATCAACCACCAGCATTAGCATCTTATTGTCTTCCTTATGGCCTTTGACACCATTGCTTTCAAATGGGATTTCTACTGGTTATTCTGTGATCACTCACCATGACTTTCTCTTTGATTCTTTGGCTACAACACTTCATTACCTTGCATAACTTTATCCTTGATGGATTAATAGCATTCTTTTCTATTACTGCTGTCAAGGTATCCTTGTACTCTGTCAGGGATAAAGCCTTGTTTGATATTTCATACTATCTTTATCACTGGTGGACTGCTCCTTTGATAATATGTTTGTTGTCCTGATGGCACTGTCACCCTTTTTACTATTATGGCTTTCTAGTGATACCTTGAGCAACACTGCCATGTCTTTCCACTCACTATGATACTCATTTGACTTCTCACTGTGAAACCTCCATTTATGTGGGCTGCCTTCTTTAGATAATATCAGACATTGTATTGAGTCCTTGAATCATTGAAAGTATTATGATAGTCCTACTTGCATCTTTCACTATCTTTCATGCTTTTGACTATGATATGACTAAAAGGTTGTTGATATTTGATGGAAACAACTACCGAGCTAAGAGTAGAATAGCATGCTGGGCTCAACCCTTGTGGGAGCCACATTTTACTCCACATGTTGTAATGTCAAACAAGATGAATCATGTAATGATAATGAACTTGTACCAGTATAGTGAACAAACAAGTTAGAACATAAAACATACCTCGAATTACATGACATGATGCTTCTTTTCCTTGATTTATCTTCTGATTTGGTACTTGCATCTCTTGTTCATCTATTCCTTCTGCTTTTCTTTTGTATCTATGATAACTAAACATATGAATTTGATGCTTCATGAAGGTAGACTATATATCTGTTACTTTCATATATGAAAAGAATTTGAACCCCGAGCTCTAACAACTCTCTCATGCAGGTATCTTTGGAGCTCACCGGATGAAGGGAATTGAAGATGGACCTAGTCAACCTTGGGATTCGTCATTCACAGGCAATGATGGGTCCCTATTTTCTTCATATGCTCTTTTGTTTGTTTCAGATGTATAGTTTAGTTCCATGTTGCATCCTTTAGTCATTCCCACGACTTGTCTAAGACATATTTAAACATTTCTTTTGAATATAATCAGCTATTTCATATTATGTAATGACTTCTATGTATTTTAATTTATGAATCATTTACATAGCATGAAAACAACTGAACTTCATTTAAAACATATGTTTAAATATGATGAGTTGACAATTTATGAATACCTCCTTGAAACAATACTGAAATGTACTAAATGAACAACAATATCATAACTAAAATATGATCTCAAATAAATACCTGTCATCTTATGAATGCCTGTTTTCTTATGTTTTCTCATTTTCACTTACCAGGATGGTGTAACACATCCATCCAACCACCTACCTACCTCCTGTCACCTAGACTTGGTCCTCCCTCGTCATTGGTATCTAGCACAAAAGGCTACCCAAATTGTAAATCCATTTGACATCCCAAAATATTTAAAAATCCAAAAAATCATATAATGTCCTAAAAAAAATACAAAAAAAAAAAAAAAATCCCAAAATACAAAAAAATCATAAAAATCCTTGAAACAATTTTTAAAAATTATAAAATGTCCTGAAAAAATCCAAAAAAATCATAAAATGTCCTTAAAAAATCTTAAAAATTATAAAATGTCCTAAAAAAATCCAAAAAATTATAAAATGTCTTGAAAAAATCCAACAAATTATAAAAAGTCCTGAAAAAATCCAAACAAATCAAATATCCAACAAAAATCCAAACAATCATCAAAGTCAATCATCAAAAGCAATCAAATCACCAATCCAATCATCAAATCCAATCATCAAATTCAATCCTCAAAATCAATCCATCAAATCAAGCAAATTTATCAATCTTCAAATCTATCAAAGTCAAAACAAATCACATCAAAATCAATCCATCAAATCAAGCAAATCTATCAATCTTCAAATCTATCAAAGTCAAAACAAATCACATCAAAATCACATCAAATCAATTCTAAATCATTTCTATCCAATCAAACCTATCAAATCAAACCAAGTCAATCCAATCAATCAACGAAAATCAAATCACATCAATCCACTCATCACTCATCCCACCATCAATAAAACAAAATCAGAACTACATATCATCTCTATTGTTAAGTGCCTTCATCCCGTGGATGTGGGTATGTAGACAGTCTGGAGTACAAAGGAAGTGCCCAGATTTAGGCATAGACAATATTCCTCTTTCTTCTCTCATCATCTTCTTCTATCATTTATCTTCATCAGTTCATCAATCTTTCAAAACAATTCTTCCAATCAATCTTCATCAATCAATTCTTCCATCACTTCTTCTAATCTCATCTAGCCAATAAATCCAAATGCAAGTCATCATTTATCCATATCACTCAAGTTAATCAATCTTGCCAAATTAGAAAATCAACTCCTTGGTCTTGATCCCATTCTTGTTGTAAACCCAATCAACAATCATCCAATCATCATCATCATCCTTGTGTTGATCTAGGGATATATCATACCCCGCCATGACAACACTATCTATTATCATCAATCCATCAATCAGCAATCAATCATTGGTTTATAGCTTGACAGGGGTAATACCTTGTTTGTTTTTGTATCATTTGTGCATGCTTGCTTGCTTGCTTGTGTGTGTTATCATTTTTACATTTGTATTTGAATCACTCCCAGTTAATATTCATATCTGGTATCTAGACAAGGTTGTATTACGCTGGGGCATGAGACACATCGTCACCTTGGTCCTTATACCCTGGTGCATAATGTCTTGTGCTATATCAAACATCATGGTTGCTCACTTTCATTGTAGCATAATGCATCCTTCCTTTTCTTCTATCCATTTCATTATCTTTCTTCCTCGACCAATCCATTTCATTTCGAGAGCCTACCCATGTTTGTCCAACCCGCCTATCCTCTCGAGGGGGCATCATCATTCTATCTTTTTCTTCTACCCATACCTTAGCTTCTTTGAAATGATGTTACTCGACACAAATCTCATCATCTCGAACACCATCTCAAAGAGGGGCAAAATGTAGACACCCAAAAATATCCACCTTGTCATAACATTACATCTTGTATCATGTTTTGCCCTAGGTACCCGTTTCATTGCCATCATAACCCCTTCATTACCTAATCTAGAATTTTCCTCTATTAAATTAAATAAATATAACATTTATTTAATTTAATCCCACCCCTTTTACCATTATTAAATAAATAAATTTTATTTATTTATTTAATCCCTTTCCTCTTAAATAAAATAAAATAAATCTTTTTATTTTATTTCTATTTATCACTTTATCCTATTTTTCCTCATGATTTAAATAATATTAAATTATTTAAATTATTAACTTACATTTCATATACATCTCTTGAGATGACTCAACTCATCTCTTTCACCTTACAATGTCATCTCCCAAATCACTCATCCACCTTCTATTATCTCTCCCAAGTTGCACAAGCAACTTTCCAATTTCATTATCACTTGCAAAATGGGAAACTTTATCCCTCCATTCTCTCACATTTCTCTATAAATGGATCCATTTCCATGCCATTTTGCATGGATGAACTTCTAAGCACCGTTACTCTGCCAAAATTCCTCCTCATCCATCACCTACGTTCCTTCTTCTCACCAAATATTTATCCTATCCAGCGTTATGTTGCGAACGTGAAGTGATCAAGATACATCAATTCAACATGCATGCATCAATTATTCAAGGTATCAAGTATGCGGAAGGTTTGGATTGAATGGTAATCGCATGCATTGTTTTATCTTTGTTTTTATCCAAATTTTACTATCTACATCTTGTAACTAACATTTTACAATCCACTCAATTTGCTCTTGCACACTTTGATTTGTATCTCACCTTGTTGCTACACCTAATTCCAAGGTACCTGCAGTATAGCCCAACGGTTATAATCAGTTTCAAACTCGTAGTATAGTCTTGGTCCTTGATGCGATTGTCTTCATGCATAGATTTAATGAATTGCTTTGGTTATTATCTTAGAATAAGATTTCTAACCTCTCTTGTCATCTTATCTTAGAAAATCATATCTTATCACTGTGTTTGTGGGAACATTCGGTGATCGTAAGCACATGTCACCTTGGGGGCATGGGCTTTGTGAAATATCTTGCTCCCTTGCATGTAACGTGCTTGATATTGGTACACGACATCAACCACCTTAAGGTGGGGGCATATATAATGATATATGTCTGATGATTTTGGTACTAATGAAGCATGTTTACAAGCCCTCTCCACGAGGTGGGATGCTATATTTCTGGCGCGAGTGCACATCTTTATTTATATTGCAATCAAAAAACTGCCCTCTCTGTGAGGCAGGATATCATATCCTTTTATCAAGAAGCCCTCTGCATGAGGCGGGATAACATATCTCTTGAGCTAGTGCATATCCGTTTATTCAAAATCCCTTCTACGGAAGGCAGGATGGTGTATCTCTTGAGCTAGTGTACATCCTTTTATTACAAAAGTCCTCCACGGAGGCGGGGTTGAATCTTGAGACTATCCTCCCTTAAGCATGTTTTTGGTGTTTGTTGTGGCATAAGTCCAATTGTCAGATGTGTCTACAGTGTGTTTGAGATGGCAAGACTTAGCAATAAGCTCCTTCCATCACCCGTGTTTGCCATGTATAAGACATATAGTATGTCTATGGCATGCTATACGATGCTCATGTATTATGTGTGTCTTCCGTGTGTTTTCCCTCGTGTGTGGTTTCAAGGGTGTAGTGATGAGCTCCTCCGACACTCAGGTTTTGTATGGCACGTTTCCCCTAGGTGTAGTATCAAGGGTGTAGCGATGAGCTCCTCCTACACTCTGGGTTTTGTATGGTGTGTTTTCCCCCAAGTGTAGTATCAAGAGTGTAGTGATGAGATCCTCCTGCACTTTGGTTTTTGTATGGCATGTTTTCCCTCATGTGTGGTTTCAAGGGTGTAGCGATGAGCTCCTCCCACACTTGGGTTTTGTATGGCGTGTTTTCTCCCTGGTGTAGTTTCAAGGGTGTAGCGATGAACTCCTCCTACATTTTGGGGTTTTGTGTTGCAATTTTATTTCCATGCATATATATATATGAAAATGTTATATCAATTGTGTTCATCATGTTTTGTATGTCTTCAATACTGTCTTCTCCATGTTTTGTGTGCTTGTTACTGTCTTCATTGTGTTTTGCATGTCTACGATGTGTCTTCTAGTGCTTACCTAAGATTGGGGGCTAGAAATAGTTCCTCAATCTTTGTGTATGCGTTAGCTTCAAGTGCCTGGTGTGTTTGATGTGTTTTTGACCATACTTTAATGCATGTATGGGTCGTAAGATCATACATACATTAAAATGGAGGCTAAATGTTATGTTGTAAAATGTCCCCCTAGGACCTTTACCTCCTAAGTTTAGCTCCTAGGTCCCTTAGATTTAATCATGCATGTTAAAAATGAATCCTGAAGTAAAAACCCCCGAAACCCATGTCAAATGGGACTTAGGGGCCACTCTTGAGCTTAAACAAGTCCCAAAATAGGACCCTAGATATGGACCCACGCCCTAGTCCAAACCTATTTTGTTGGGACTCAAATTTTAAATGTCCACAAAGTGACTGTTAAAAGGTTTCCCTTTGTCAGCCTTTCAATTTGAATTACGAATGTTTAACGAGAATGCATATATAAACATGTTTAAGGATTCATTTTACAACTAGATGGATAATGCGAACTTGTGATCTTGTGCTAAGGATACTCAAGGCTTTCATTGTGTTGCAAAGTAGTATTGTATTGTTTTTGTACTTGTTTGTTGCAGATTTGTCTTCATCAATCCATCTCCTCATGGTGTGAAAGATCTTCAACTCCCCGTGAAAGCTTCACCTCCGAGGTGACATCTATTTTGTGTTTCAATCAATTTATCATATCATTTTCTTTTTCCTCTATCCACCAAGGACACACACTCTATCTAACAATGGTGTTGGAAGGCTTGAATGCCATTTTGGGGCATGACCGAGGGAAGCTCCTAAACACCACAACCCCAACCCCTCTCTTGTGATTATAGGTTACAGGTGTCAGATCTTACAGAGAGGAGTTAGTAGAGCATAAAGATTCTAGATCTAAAGAAAACGATAGAAAATATCCCTAATTGGGCAAGGGCACCCGCTCTTTTGACCTCCAGTTTTACAGTGTCATAAATCTTTGAGCATGTTACAGTTTGAAGCATATTTTGATTCAAAAGCCCTCAAAAAAAGCACCACATTAGACAAGGGTACCCATTCTTTTGTCCCCAAATTTTTTGCCTTCTAAAATCTAAAATTTGGTATGTACCTAATCTGCATTTAGTGCCTTCATGTGTGAGCATTTGTTAGGTTTCATCTGTATTTTTATGATTTTACATAATTAGGGTTTTAGGCCTAATCAGATTAGGGTTTTAACAAAATATCAATCTATTTTATCTTTCCAATCATCTCATAGTGACATCAGACCAGTAGCTGAGTCCTCTATCATAGTTGTGACTTAGCTTGATCTATGTCCTTGAATGTATGTGTGAAAGAAGGGTTTAAGTGAATCTAATTAACCATACACTATACAACTTTCTTCCAACCCCATTTTCATACATAACACAAAACAACTGCATTGGTGGTACAACCCCTTCATAGGATGGTACATCCATCATTTGATGAACACAGCTGCCTCCAAGCACAACTAAACTCCTTTATTTCCCTCTAAAATTTGCTCTTTAATATTACTCATAAATCTGCAACTAAAATTCCCAATGCAAAACCCTAAGATCTGTCATTTGAAGTCCAATGTGATTCCTGTATGAAATCACCCATAAACCTCCTAGATTGTATCATCCAATAATGTAGAAGGCATAATCTACAAGGATTTTCATCCTCACAAACCCTAGGAAGAAACCAACTCCTCCAAACAAGAAGAATATCAAAAATCAATGCACGTGAATGTTCAAAATGAGCTCCATATTTCACTTTTATTCTTCCCTTCATTCCCATGCCTAAGTTGGAGTTTAAAATATTATTTTATTAAATGAAAATAACCCCTTATGTCTCCCATGGGTTGGGCACCCAACCTTTCCTAACACATCAAGTGAGAAATAACACTTATGTCTCCCTTAGTTATTTTAAAATAAAGTAAATTTATAATATTTAAATAACATAAGTTAAATATTTAATTTAACTTTAATCTTCTTACATTATTTAAAATAATGCCCTTCGATCACTTCAATTATTGAAAGACTGATACGAATCACTCCCACTAATGCCTAAGAATAGAAATACCGACAATAGGCTCCATCAGTGACCCAACCTGACTTACTAAAAATAGTAAGTCCTAGAGAACTCGTCTAATAACACTCCAAAAAGGGGCATTATGCTTATGACCATTGTTGGAACTCAACTGAACATCAAATACATGTCACAACTTCTGGCAACCACCACCAAAGTTCCCTATTCACCAAAACATTAGCCTACGGGAACCACTGAATAGGCTAACTGAGTCAACCTGCTGGACTAGCTAGGAATGGGACATTACAAATTATCTCATAACTAGGGTTTTAATCATACTTAGCCTAGGGTTTGATAAAAAGCATGGTTGAATCACATCTTTCCATAGAAAATAAGAGAACAAAATCAATAGTTGAGTCCACCTCTCCATGGTTGTGATTTAGCTCAGTTTTGTCCTTGAATGTTATAGTGAAAGAGGGTTTGATCTAGTGTACACAAAACTATCTTTCATTATTCAACCCCTTTTTTCATTACATAACATTTTGGTGAACCTGACGTACATGGCCCTTAATTAAAATCAGGGTGGTATAGTTCCTCCTCGGGTTATAGGAAGAGGAAGACTCCTAAACCCATAATATCCTTTACACTACATGAGACGACAATTAGAGATATTGATGGACCTCTTTATATTACAACACGTATAAGTGGATATCCTACAAGAGAAGTCCTTATCAATCCTAATTGTATAAAGAATGTGATAACTGAAGAATTCCTATACATGCATGATTTGGCACAAGAAACTTATGAACCCACACATATGATGGTTAAGACACATAATGGATATTTCCTCTCAGCCATTAGGAAGATTACATTATTGATTAAAGTAGTTGAAAAAGCCCTTGAGCAACCCTTTGTCATCATTCCTACCTCTGACCTATTTCGTGTGAAACTAGGCCATCCATTGCTCAAGTCCATGAAAGCAATCCCCTCTACAATTCATGAATGTTTAAAATTTCTTCATCAAGGTAGAGTGCATGTTGTCCACCATAGTGGATGGAAACCTTTTCTTACTCATGGAAACTTCAACCTAGACTACTTTTGGACGCAACCTATTGAGCCTAATCAACCAAGAGAAGATCAATTATTCTTGGCATTCCAAAGATATAAGGCAAAGTTAATAACAAACTTAGTTGGACCTTCTCAGTCCCCTGTGGCTACAATTCCTCCTATTGAACAAATAGAAAGTGAAAAGCAACCCGGGATGAAAGAACCCGTCGACCATGAGGAAAAGGAATCTTTGTCAAAGTTCCTCCTCCACCATCCTTACATAGATCGGGAGATAACTACAAAGAATGAAACCTTTCATCACAAAAGATCAACTTTGTTCTAGCTTCCTCTTTTGATACGTCAAAGAATGTGGAAACTCATGAAATTCCTTTTGCAAATATCACTAATAAAACACGAAGGAATCGGAATGCAAGAAAAAGAAGGAGAAAAAGACAAGCCTTAACTCAACAAGCAACACCTCAACAAGAAAACATTCCATCAACTGATATTGAATCAAAGAAAGAAGAGCTAAAGGATGAAGAGATAAAGTAAAATATTTCAAGTTGGGCCATAGTACCCTATGTACCTATTTCCTCTTGCATTCAAGATTGGGAGGAAGATGATTTTCTTGAAGACAACCGCTAGTGCGGTTGTATAACAGGTAAGTATTTATCACCCTTGTTAGCCACCTTTAAGGCAACACCTCTTTGAGTTGCCCCCTTATGTGGCATCCTCTTATGTGTTGTGTTCCCCCATTTTGTGTTAAATGTTGTTTATGTCTCTTTGGATGACCCTTGATACTCTTGTAAGGTCAAGAATACAAGGAGACTGCCTCTGTTGTGACTATTCTTCTATTTTTTCTCTATTCTTCTATTCCTCTATATCTTATTGTAATTGTTGTGTGTTGTACCTTGGGGGCATAATGTTGTGGAGGATGTCTTGGGGGCATCTTCCCACATTGTAAACCCAAGTCACTTTTGTCTCCTCTCTCATTTTTAATGTTTCCATTCTTTAGTGACTCTACTAGTCGACAGATGACGAAAACAAATAAATATTGATAAGGACCGTGTGTCCCTTCAGCAAGAAAGAAAAAATGGACCCAGTCCATATATGAATATGGGGTTGATATATATTATTGATGCTTGACTAATAGAATCACTTTGTGTTGTGATTCGTATTGTGAAATTTGTTATAGAAAACCTTTGCAATACTCTAAATCTGCTTCTATGCACTTTGGATTGTTTTGTGTCTCACCTTGTAGCTACACTCAATTTTGAGATACTTACAGTATAACCTCATGGCTATACTTTGGTCTGGACCCACAAGTGTAGCCTTGGTCTATGTTGTGATATGATAAATGATTTCTATGTAAGTTTCATAAATTGATTTGGTTGTTATCTTAAAGTAAGATTTTCTAACCAAAGCTTATATGTTGTTGATTATGTTAGCAAATGATAATGGTGTGTTTGTGGGAACATTTAGTGATCATGGCACATGTCACCTTTGGGGTATGGGCTTTGCGAAATCTCTTGCTCCCTTGCGTGTTTTCACTTTACCTTAAATGTGCTTGATACCAGCAAATGAGATCAACTACTTTAAAGTGGGGGCATATATCATGGTAACTACTTGATTACTTTTAGACATTGACAAAGCATGTTTGTGAACACTCCCTTTTCACTGTAAGGCATCTCCATGATGCGGGTGGGGTTGTATACTTTGAACACATGCTTCCTTTTCACTGTAAGGCATCTGCGGATGTGGGTGGGGTTGCATGTTGAAAGTCATTCTGCGAAAGGTGGGATGATGTAACTCTTGAGTTAGTTGCACATCATTTTTAATAAAGTCCTCATCGTGAGGTGGGGTTGGATCTTGAGTTATTCAACTTACTTGTGTGTCTTTAGTAGTTGTGGTAGCGTAGCTCAACCATCAGGTGTGTTTGGCATGTTTTAGATAGTGGAATGTAGTGATGAGCTCCTCCCTATCACTTGTGTTTGCCGTGTATAAGGCGTATAATATGTCTATGACATACTATATGGCATTCGTGTATTTCGTGTGTCTTCCATGTGTTTTATATGTCTTCCTTGCATGTCTTGCATGTTTTTGCATGGTCTAAAGGTGTGTAGTGATGAGCTCCCTACACGCTATTTGTTTTGTATGTTTTTGTGGTCTAAAGTCGCGTAGCGATGAGCTCCCTCCATAGTATGTGTTTTATTTACTTAGTTAGCATTATATATATATGCAATTGATCATGTCTTCTCTTCATGTCTTCTTTGTGTCTTGTGTGACTGTATTCATGTCTTCTCTGTGTATTGTGTGCTTTCACTGTCTTCTCCATGTATTGCATGCTTCCTTACTATATTCATTGTGTCTTATGTGATTGTCAAGTGTTTTCTTATGTTTGCCTAGGTCTAGGGGCAAGAAATGGTCCTTCAAGCTTAGGGTGTGTCTTCATTCTTATTTTTAATGTGTTTGATGTGTTTTGATATGCTTCGACTATACTTTAATGCATGTGTTGAATCATAAGATCGCACACACATTAAAGTGGGGGCTAAATTTTATAGAGTAAAAAGTGGACACATGCCTTTTTACCTCTTATTTTAACTCCTAGGTCCCCGTGTTAACACTAATACAAAATATTCATCCCGATGCAAAATCCCCTAAAACCCATGTCAAATGGGAACTAGGGGAATATTTAATACCTTACCCCAAACCAAAAAGGCTCCTTTGGACTTGGGCACCCACGCCCAAGTCCTCCCTGATTGGTTGGGGTAGAATTTAATTCATGTCGATATAGGACCTTTAAATGGGTCTGTCCTTGTTGGCTCTTTCAAATAATTTACGAACATTTAATAGGAAAGCATATATAAGTGAGTGTTTGAATTCATTTTAGTACAAGTTAATGATAGTGAACTTATGATATTGGGGTAAAGAGCATTCAAAGCATTCATTGTGCTATTGGTGCATATTTGTGTTTGTATTGTGTGTATTTGTTGCAGATTTGGAATCATTGACCTCCTTATGAGTTGAAGGATCTTCATTCTCCTAAGGACTCCACCTTTGAGGTGACATCATCATTATTTGATTCATTTCATCATCATTTGGTTTATATTTATCCTCTATCCTGCAAGGACACACTCTCTCTAAAAATGGTTTTGGGAAGCTTGAATACTATCCCAAGATTTGACTAAAGCAAATCCCTAAACACCACAACCCCCAAACCCCTTTTCTTCTTGTGTGCAGGTTACAGAGGTGAGGACTAAAGAAGTGAAGGTACAGGGAGGTTGTTTAAGGGAAAGGATTTCAAGATCTAAAAATAGATTATGGAAATTCCCCTGCGGAAGACTTGGGCACCCACACCGGCATCCTCCTACTAAAATAGACACTGGAACTAACATCTAGGCACTCTTTACAATATTTCTCCAATTCTAAGTTTCGGGAGATTCATACTTTCAGGACTTGGGCACCCGCTCCAAAGTCCTTTGACATCTCAAATTCTGTGAAACAGGTTATGACATCTCACTAATCATCTCGGTACTTTCAGATCCTGAGTTTCTGTTGTCGTTTATTTGTTACAAGCTGATTATCTCATAACTAGGGTTTTACTCATGCTTAGCCTAGGGTTTGATAAAAAGCTTGATTAAATCACATCTTTCCATAGAAAACAAGAGAACAAAATCAATAGTTGAGTTCACCTCTATTGGAATTAGAGGTGACAACTAAGAGGGGGGGTGAATCAATTGTCATAAAACTTTAAAACTTGTAGCAGTTAATAGATTAATAATATTATCATGAAAAGCAAGAATCAACAACACATGAGCAGAAGTAGAAATAACACATTTGATACCAAGATTTTTGACATGGAAACCTGGTTAAGGGAAAAACCACGGTGGGGGTTAACCCACAAAGATTATACTCTGTTAAAAGTATTACAATGGAGAATGTGCATGCATTTGGGGTCACTGTCCAGAGCTCACTGCTCAAAAGAAGGCTCACTGCCTATAGAAAGCTCATTTCCTACAGAAGAAAGATTACAATGAATTTGAACTGATAATTAGCATCTACCAATGCAAGGATTCAGTTCTAGTTAAGCACAGAATACTGACTTGATACACTTCATCCTCACTCTGCCCTGTTTACTATTCTGCTAACATCTAAACCTTAGATCTCTACTCTTTTCGTACTTATTCCATAGTCACATTACACACACACAAATCACTTAAATCCATCGACTATATATATATCTACATCATGATATTCAATTACTTTTCAATCAGCTTTAAGAACACTTAGAACTTTGTTGGAGACTTTGCTCTATTGGCTAAATCCATGCATAACTTGTAACATGGACCAAAACTTGCATTCACAAATCATTAATCATGTTGGCCACTATCATTGATTATCACAAATCATCCAATTGATAACTTTCATGTATCCGAAACCAAGACCAATTACAAGGTTGGCCTGTTCTTCTGCTGTCTACACTATCAAACTATAACCCCATACTCAGATGCAAATAAGTTTTGAATCCTTCATCACTGGAGGTTAAAATTCTAGATTTAGATTGCCCTGGCAATCCTTATGACTCCTTTAGATCCGCAACATACTTTGATTTACCACCGGAGAGATCCGGACCAAAATACCAGACCCTGTCACATGCTATGTTTCTAAGTACCTGGACTTAGACAAATTCTGAATCTAACTTCCGGTATGAACAAATTATGTTATACAAATGAGTGGAATAGTCTTAGTTGCCATTAATGACAACACCTGTCCTGTGAAGCAGTGTCTCTTACCAACAATCTCCCCCTTTGGCATCAATGGCAACACTTAGTGAAAAATGACTAAGTGTTACTCCCCCTTACTCTATACTCTTATGTTCTCCACTAATTTCGGAGCTCCCCCTTTGTTGGATTCCTCATTTTTCACTGATCTTCACTCCCCCTTTGACATTAGTGGCAAAGGATGGGGTCTGCAAGACAAAAAAAAATCTCAAAAATTTTGTATACAGTGCCGCATATGTACACCCAATCATTGAGTTATATTTACATGAACTTGAGAATATCTGAAAAACTATTTTTCAATTGCTCAAGTTCAGAGGCCCAACTTCTTTTAATACCATCCAAAATTGAGATGTGTCCACTCAGAAGAAATGCATTTGCTTCTACCTTTGTCAGATCTAGAGGATCACTTGTCTGAACTGCAGTTTGAGCTTCTAATAATGCATTAAACATTGTTTCTAACTTGGGGGCAATCAATCTGTTGCAAGTATGAGATGAGCCATTGTTGTCATTGATGTCAACATACTCATATTGCATTGACAAGAAGGATTTGATGAGCTGTGCGCTGAGGATATTGAGAAAATTAGCCTCAGTCAGGAACAGTGAAGAACAGTGATGAGAAGAAGGTAAATGTACTGTATAGGATGAGAACCGGAGGATGCGGATTAAAGGGTTAGTAGATATGAGTCTTGAGATGCTACAGTTAAGATTTCAGAGGTCCGCATGAAGATCTGAAGGAGTTGTGGCTGCCGGTATAGAACCGGGTCCGGCAAGTATCCAAAGGTGACAGAGGATCACAAAAAGGTCCGGTGAGGTCCGGAATTGTATCATCCTAATCTGCGGATTGGATGGAGTGTTTGGGATGTCCTTGTGATGTGTCATCCTGATTTGTGTATGATTTGGAGGTCCGGAAGTACCTCTTGCATTATGACAGTGGCGACAGACTGTGTTCTTGAAGTTCCAGATGAGGAAGACAAGAGATCCCAGTAAGTAGAGGAAGTGTGGATGTATCCGGACATTCAGACAGGCTTGTGAAGGTTCTTGGATCATGTTTAGGTTGTGTTGTCGGTCCGCATTGATGGTAGAGCCCGGAATTGAAGTTATTCTTCCGGATGAAGTTCTTGCTCTGTTTAGCCGACCGGATGAGTTGTTCATCCTGCGAATGTTCTTGTGATGGCCGACCGGATGTGTTATTCATCTTGCGGATACTCCTATGGTTGTTTGCCGACTTAGATGTTTGTTCCTAAGTCGATGTCTTGTATAAATAACGGTTTGTGAGTTCATTTCAAGGTGTGGTGTGTGGATGAGTGTGGCATAGCGAAGAAACGTGCGAAAGGCAGAGCAGAGATTTTAGGCTTAATTGGAACTGATCCGGACATGGTAGAGATGTCATTCTCCAGTTCAAGACTGTGATTTTTATCACTCTGTAGACAGTGTGTCTCCTTGTAGGCAGTGGGCCTCTTTGTGAGCAGTGTGCTCGGGCAGTGAGCCCTTATTGGCATGTGCCATTCATTTTTCTTTATTCTTCTAACAAAGAATAATTCTTGGGTTAATCACCCCGTGGTTTTCCCCTTAACCAGGTTTTCCACGTCAAAATCTTGGTGTTCAATGTGTTGATGCTTATCTGCTCTTGTGTTTATGTATTATGCTTCCATGGATGATTATTTGATATGCTGCTAACTAACAATAGAGAATTAAGTGTTTGAAAGAAGAAGAAGTTTTATACAACTGATTCACCCCCCCCCTCTCAGTTGTATGCCCTAGATCCAACAATTGGTATCAGAGCCAAGTTCCTCTGATAAGAGCTTAACCGCTTGAGGAGATCCAGGATGTCGTCATACAAGAAGGATAGTCCGAAGTTCGATGGAACCAACTTCACTCTCTGGAAAGGTCGCATGAAGTGTCACTTGGAATGTATGGGAAAAGCATACTTGGCTATGATTTCAAAACCATATGTACCTCCACAAGGTGGTCCGACAACTCTGAATGAAATCACAGAAGCTGAAAATAATCTGCGAACCAAGGAAGCTCTTCTAAGCGCATTGAATGACTCAGATCTCTCGAATGTCATTGACCTACCAACTGCATATGAGATCCTAACTAAACTGGAACTTCTGTATGAAGGAGATGAGTTTGTCAAAAGTGCAAGGTTGCAAAGTCTGAAAGGGAAATTTGAAAGATTGAAAATGAGAGATGATGAAAACATCACTACCTTTATGCCAAGAGTAAATGAGCTGGTATGTGGAATCAGAAATGCTGGTGGAACTTTAGATGAAAATGAGATTGTTTGCAAAATCCTAAGATCCCTTCCTGCTGCCTACAAAATCAAAGTTGCTGCCATTGATGAATTCAGAGCCCACACAACTGTCACAAGAGAACAACTGGCTGGCAAACTAGCTGCATTTGAAATGACCGAGTTTGGAGATGATCCTCCCAAGACTGAATCTACTTTCAAAGCCAGTGCCTATGTGAAAGGCAAACAGAGATTTGATCCGGGTGAAAACTCATCAAGGAAAATGTCATGGTATGATCAAGCAAGAAGAGACATGGAAGAAGAAGAAGCAGAAACAGCTCAACTTGAAGCCCTCATTGCAAAGAGACTGCCAAGAGGATCCAGTAAGTATGAAGGAAAACTACCCTTTCAGTGTTTCAACTGCAATAAGATTGGTCATTTTGCCTCAAGATGTCCGGAGAGATCTGCAAGATCTAATACTCACAGACAAAGGTTTCAAAAGAATTGCTATTATGTTCATGAAGAAGATGACAATGAAGGAGTAACAGATGATGAATCAGAACTAGGAAGCAAATCCGGAAATGAGTGGGTGTTTATAGCCATCAAGGAAGAAGATTCAATACTCTCTGAATCTGTCAATCACAAAGTTGTTGAAAAAGCCTTGGCTGCTCAAGTGGAAGAAAAGGATGATTGGGTTATTGACAGTGGATGTTCTCACCATATGACTGGTGACAAGAATAAGTTCTTAGATTTGGAAAGATATGAAGGAGGAATGGTAAAGTTTGGTGACAATTCTGCCGGCAGAATCAGAGGTAGGGGAACTATTTCCTTTGATGGTAAGAGCAAAACAGGAAATGTACTGTATGTTGAAGGATTGAAGCACAATCTTCTCAGTGTTGGTCAGTTAGTGGACAAAGGCTATGATCTCCGGTTCAAGAATGGAAAATGCAGAATCTTTACAAGCTCTGGAACTGAAATTGCATCCGGTACTCAGACAAAAGGTAACATCTTTCATCTGGTTGGTTCAAATAAAAGTTGTTTGTTTGTTCAAATTGATCAGAGTTGGTTATGGCATAGAAGAATGTGTCATGTAAATTTTGATAACATCATCAAGATAAGCAATACTCAGGCTGTGAGAGATCTTCCAAAATTGATGAAACCTACAAATAGTGTGTGTAAAGAATGTCAGTTAGGTAAACAAAGCAGAGTCTCTTTCAAAAGCAAAGATCAGTCTTCTACCGGATTGTTGGAATTAGTACATACTGATCTATGTGGTCCGACAAGAATCAAGAGTCTGCAGGGTGATAGATATTTCATGTTGTTAATTGATGATCATTCCCGGATGATGTGGGTTACCTTTCTAAAAGAAAAATCAGAAGCTTTTGAGAAGTTCAAAATCTTCAAAGCTATGGTGGAGAATCAAACCGGATTGAAACTAAAGTGTCTAAGGTCTGATAGAGGTGGTGAATTTACATCTGGTGAATTCATTGACTTTTGTGAGAAACAGGGTATAAGGAGACAGTTGTCTGCTCCTAAGACTCCACAGCAGAATGGAGTAGTTGAGAGAAAGAACCGGACCATCCAGGAAGCTGCTAGGACAATGATGTTGGAAGCAAATGTTCCTCAAATGTTTTGGAAAGAAGCTATCAGCACTGCAGTCTACACTCTCAATCGAGTTCAAATCAGAAACAACACCGGTAAGACCCCCTTTGAACTCTGGTTTGGCATCACTCCTACTGTGAAATATTTCAGAGTATTTGGTAGCAAGTGTTATATTAAAAGAGATGAAGATCTAGGAAAGTTTGATGCTAGAAGTGATGAAGGAATTTTCTTGGGCTACTCCACTCAAAGCAAAGCATACCGGTGTTACAATAAGAGATTGAGGAAGATGATAGAAAGCACCAATGTAAAGGTTGATGAAGGAATTGAGAAGCCTTCAAGATTTTATGAGCTTGATGAAGATGACCAAGACAGTGTTCAAAGACCTCAATCCTCTCCGGTGAGACAGAGTCAGCCTGATCCGGTAAATCAGGAAGAAGAGATAGGTTTGAATGAGCCTGATCAAGAAACAGCAGTGCTGGATACTCCCAAAATTCCAAGGTATGTAAGACTGAATCACTCTGAAGATCAGATCATAGGTGACAGAAGCAAAGGTGTACAAACTAGAAGGAATATTGCTCAAAATCAGAATGAATGTTGTCTGATTTCAAAGATTGAACCTAAAACAATAAATGAAGCCTGCAATGATGAAAACTGGACCAAAGCAATGGAAGATGAATTGATGCAAATTGAGAAAAATCATACTTGGGATCTTGTTCCCAGACCTAGAGACAGGAATGTAATTGGAACCAAGTGGGTCCTCCGGAACAAACTAAATGAAGCTGGTGAAGTAATCAGAAACAAAGCTAGATTGGTCTGCAAAGGCTACTCTCAAATAGAAGGAATTGACTTTGAAGAGACTTTTGCTTCGGTGGCAAGAATTGAAGCAGTCAGATTACTTCTTGCATTTGCTGCCTTCAAAGACTTCAAGGTATATCAGATGGATGTCAAGTCTGCCTTCCTAAATGGTGATCTGGAAGAAGAAGTCTACATTGAACAACCGGATGGTTTTCAATTGTCTGATAATGATGATATGGTCTGCAAGCTGAAGAAAGCTTTGTATGGATTGAAGCAAGCCCCAAGAGCATGGTATGAAAGGTTGGATAAGCATCTTGTGCAGATTGGATTCAACAAAGGTACTGCTGACAGTAACTTATATTTCAAAATTGATCATGAAAATATTTTAATTGTTGAAGTGTTTGTAGACGACATCATTTTTGGAGGAAGAGATAGTATGTGCAAAACTTTTGCAAATCAGATGAAAAGTGAGTTTGAAATGTCTATGCTTGGTGAAATGAATTTCTTCTTGGGTCTGCAAATTACTCAAACAAAAGAAGGGATCTTCATTTCTCAGACCAAATATGTGAAAGAATTGTTAAGAAAATTTGGTATGGAAGACTCAAAGCCAATGAACACTCCTATGGCAACCGGATGTAAGCTAAGCAAAGATGATGATTCTCCAAAAGCAGATCAGACAAAGTATAGATCAATGATTGGTGGATTGTTGTATCTCACTCAAACTAGACCAGATATAATGCAGGCTGTTGGTCTTGTGGCAAGATTCCAAGCTGATCCTAGAGAATCTCATGTTATGGCAATCAAAAGAATTTTTAGGTACTTGAAAGGAACAGTTGAGTATGGTCTATGGTACCCTAGAGATCCGGATTTCTCTCTTCATGCTTACACAGATGCAGATTGGGCAGGAGATGTGGATGACCGGAAAAGCACTAGTGGTGGAGCATTCTTTTTGGGGAAGAGATTGGTTTCTTGGCTAAGCAAGAAACAAGATGCAATATCTCTGTCTACAACTGAAGCAGAATACATTGCAGCAGCAGGTAGTTGCACTCAAATCTTATGGATGAAGCAGATGCTAAGAGACATCAAAGTTGAATATGAGAAGCCTATCACAATTTTCTGTGATAATTCAAGTGCAATTAATATCTCCAAGAATCCAGTATTGCATTCTAAGACTAAGCACATATCTATTAAATTTCACTTTTTGAGAGAACAAGTAAACAAGGAAGAAGTCAGATTGGAGTATGTTCCCTCCAAGGATCAGATTGCAGATATCTTTACAAAACCTCTTCCCAAGGACTCTTTTGAATATCTCCGGGAGAAGTTAGGGGTCATGGCCCCTCCGGTGATGAACTAAGATGCACTGATGTGCATCAGTCCGGTGGCTATCACAGTCATATCTTGTGATCCGGACTAATGAGGAGCTGCAACTAAGGGGGAGCAGCTGGTATGATTCTGATGAATGAGAATTGCAAGTATGAGCCCTTTGCCATTGATGTCAAAGGGGGAGAGAAGACATGTGAAAAACAAGTGGTTGATGATCAAAGGGGGAGCAGTAAAGGAAGAGAAGACATATGAAAAGTTGAAGTTCTTGTCTTAATGGTTTTTCACATCATATGTTGCCATCAATGACAAAGGGGGAGATTGTTGTAAGTATGAGGTGAGCCATTGTTGTCATTGATGTCAACATACTCATATTGCATTGACAAGAAGGATTTGATGAGCTGTGCGCTGAGGATATTGAGAAAATTAGCCTCAGTCAGGAACAGTGAAGAACAGTGATGAGAAGAAGGTAAATGTACTATATAGGATGAGAACCAGAGGATGCGGATTAAAGGGTTAGTAGATATGAGTCTTGAGATGCTACAGTTAAGATTTCAGAGGTCCGCATGAAGATCTGAAGGAGTTGTGGCTACCGGTATAGAACCGGGTCCGGCAAGTATCTAGAGGTGACAGAGGATCACAAAAAGGTCCGGTGAGGTCCGGAATTGTATCATCCTAATCTGCGGATTGGACGGAGTGTTTGGGATGTCCTTGTGATGTGTCATCCTGATTTGTGTATGATTTGGAGGTCCAGAAGTACCTCTTGCATTATGACAGTGGCGACAGACTGTGTTCTTGAAGTTCTGGATGAGGAAGACAAGAGATCCCAGTAAGTAGAGGAAGTGCGGATGTATCCGGACATTCAGATAGGCTTGTGAAGGTTCTTGGATCATGTTTAGGTTGTGTTGTCGGTCCGCATTGATGGTAGAGCCCGGAATTGAAGTTATTCTTCCGGATGAAGTTCTTGCTCTGTTTAGCCGACCGGATGAGTTGTTCATCCTGCGAATGTTCTTGTGATGGCCGACCGGATGTGTTATTCATCTTGCGGATACTCCTATGGTTGTTTGCCGACTTAGATGTTTGTTCCTAAGTCGATGTCTTGTATAAATAACGGTTTGTGAGTTCATTTCAAGGTGTGGTGTGTGGATGAGTGTGGCATAGCGAAGAAACGTGCGAAAGGCAGAGCAGAGATTTTGGGCTTAATTGGAACTGATCCGGACATGGTAGAGATGTCATTCTCCAGTTCAAGACTGTGATTTTTATCACTCTGTAGACAGTGTGTCTCCTTGTAGGCAGTGGGCCTCTTTGTGAGCAGTGTGCTCGGGCAGTGAGCCCTTATTGGCATGTGCCATTCATTTTTCTTTATTCTTCTAACAGAGAATAATTCTTGGGTTAATCACCCCGTGGTTTTTCCCTTAACCGGGTTTTCCACGTCAAAATCTTGGTGTTCAATGTGTTGATGCTTATCTGCTCTTGTGTTTATGTATTATGCTTCCATGGATGATTATTTGATATGCTGCTAACTAACAACAGAGAATTAAGTGTTTGAAAGAAGAAGAAGTTTTATACAACTGATTCACCCCCCCCTCTCAGTTGTATGCCCTAGATCCAACACAATCCTCGGAGCTCACACATTCTCTTCACAATATTGCCTTTTTCTTTAACAAGCTTCTTTATTTCATCGATCAAGCTGATTACTTGACATTCCTGACTTATAGGAGAAACTACTAGAGGATCAAAAGTTTTGTTCTTGCTCCTTTATCTTCTTCTCAATATCCTTACTGACTTTGGGCCAGGATAGACAAAATTTGTATATATCACCTCCATCACTTAGAGAATTTTGAATACTCTTTATACTGATACCAAGTATCATCCTATCATTCCTTATTAGGCTCTTTATTTCACTAAATTTCTTATTCAAAAATTCACTTCTGACTTTAGTTTCTGTAGACTTCTCAAAAGACTCAAAATGTGTACTTACAAAATTTACAAGATTCTTTAGATGTCCGGAGGGAGAGTCAGATGGATTCTTTTGGAGTGTTGGCATTATCTTCTCCAATACTTCGATTGCAAGGCCTAGCAGCTCACTATCCTCAATGTGAGATTTCAACATCTTTTCTCTTGTCTTGGCTTGTGTGAAGGATGCTATTTTCATTACTTGAACCAAAGAGAGAGCATCTAGATTGATCGGTCCTTGAAACAGCTCTGGTTCATCAAATTCAAGAATTTATTTACTAAGGAGACCTTTTACTACATCTGTAGTGTCTCTTGCCACAATTCTTGAACCACCTTCCTTTCCTTGAGATTTGTCAATGCTGGTATCAGGACTAATTTGTTTAGATGCATCAACATTTGCACCATCTTCTTCTATCTTATCTTCCTTACCTTCTTCTTTCTCTTCCTCTGCTTTACTTTTCTCTTTGCCATCTATAGGGGAATTCTTTCCTATGTCCTTACCATCTATAATATGTTCAAAAGGATTTTGTGCAACAGCAGTAATCTCAACACTATCTTCTTTTCTAGATTGATCAGGAGGAGTTAGAGTATCTCCTGTATCAACAATTTTGTCCACCATCTTTGTGTCTTCTTTGTTTATTTTCTCCTCTTCCGGAATAGAGGAGTCATCAACTTTAGTTTGTTGCTCATTGATGTTTGCTTTTTCAACATCCGGAATTGATGAATCAATCCCATCATCTGTCTCCTCATAGGTTTGCTCCGGAGGATCTGGAGTATCATCTTGGTAATCATTTCCTTTTCCAATTTCTCCTTTTGAGGTTTCTAGTTCTGAAACTATAGGATTACCTTCCTCATCTTGTTCCTTAGAGATAACATAATATTTATCTTTATCTAGGGCCTTCCTCAAAATTTCCTCTGTTTCTTTTGCAATTTCCTCAGTTTCCCCAAGCATTAGCTTGTTCATCCTTACTTTGCTTCTGAAATCATCTTTTACTTTCTTGAGTATTTTATTTGCTTCCTTTTTGGACATTACTAGACACAAAGTGGAGAGGACATATTCTCTAAGTTCTAGATCTTTAGCCTTGGCTGCTTCCTTCCTCATCTCCAGTGTTTTCCTTAAACTTTTAGGAAGTTCTTGTAAAATTTCCAGTAGAGCTTTATTGAATTTATTCAAGTATATGATGGTGGTATCTTCCAAAATTTTCTTATTTGCTTGATCAAAATTATCATAATAAACTTTGATAGGCCTTAGATTTCCATGAATAGTAATTGTTTTTACAATTTCATCAACTGTCATAGCAACCTTACCAGTTTCTTGCTTTTTAATTGCCTTTTTTCTTCTGGAAGACTGGTCCTCAGAAGCCTTTGAAGTATTGGCTTTCTTCGATCTTATCTCTTTAACTTCTTCATCTGTCTCTGTCTCTTCATCATCTTTTGTACTCACATACGTTCTTGTAGCCTTTGTTTTCTTTCTCTTACTTCCTTCACTAGATGGTCTATCTTCTAGTTTTGTAGGTTTAGGGGGAATAGAAGCAATAGCAGAGCTTCTAGTAGTCCTTGAAGTGGAGGATGGTTCCATTGAAGCATCATCTTGTTTCTTTTCCTACCTTTCCATTTCAGCTTTTTCAATTCTTTCTATGTTTTTCTTCACTACTTCCTTGGTTAGTCCAATGCTCTCAACATACTTTTCAACTTGCTTCTACACTTTCCTTTTAGTCTCTGGCTGTCTGAGCTCCACATGCAATTTTAGACTTAGCTCCTTGTATGTTCCAAACCTTTCCACAAATGTGTCTTTTGATTTTCTCAGGAGATGTTGAGCATACATTTCCAAATATTTCTCATCAACCTCATAGCCCATTGGCAGAATCCATATGGTTCTAGGTTCCACAACCTCCATCAGGCACTGATCAGTGTCAACCATAAAGCATATTTCATTCTCATATTTCTCCACAACTGACTTAGGGATTCTCTCTCTTGCATGCATCATACTTTGAAAGTTTTTGAAGTAACCCCAAATGACTTTCTTCTGAGCTTGGGAATCACCAAGGCTGAGTAGATGATCTTTTATTTGCCATGCAACTGGCCTGTCATTTGTCTAGTGCACGCCTTGAACTCTAGGCACTTCATTCATAAAATAGAAGAACAAACATATAATCAAGGAACCATACTTGAAGGTATTTTTCTTATCTTTCTTTATTTTTCTTAGATTTTCAATCAACTGATTTTGTAGTAGTTCACATAGGTCATAATCAACATTCTCCTTCAACATTTGATAGGCTGCATGTATTGCAGTTTCGGAGATAGAATTTTCCCTGCTGGAGTGGTAGACCTTGTAGCCAATAACCATGGATTCAAACTTGACATCTAGTTCTATAATGTCATTAATGGTCATTGCTCTCTTGTCAAACTTCGCACTGGTTGCATCGGTAACAGTTTGGTTTTTCACGGCTTTCAGCATGGGTAATCCACCAATTGAATTTAACCCAATTACAATCTTGATAACATCCTTTGTAATATTGAATGGTTTCAATAGCCATATGAACTCATCATGTATTCATCTCAAGATATATCGAACCCACTCATTCTCATCAAATGTTGGAAATTTAATGACTTGCAGAAAGTGTTTGCTTTCTAGGGCTTTGTATTCCAGTTTCAATTTATAACTATCATCCCTTAGGAAGTTGTTAAACAAATCTAAGAGTTTTAGGTTTCCAAATTCATCAATGCTATAGTGGATGTATGCCCTAATATCCTCAACATGCAGTACGCCATATGGTACATCAAAAAATGCACCTAACGGTTCAACTTCAACTGACTTGTGTGGGTAATTCTTAAATATTTGTCGGGGCCTTTCAGTTACATCAACAACTAGAGGTGTAGCCATTTGCAGAGATTGAAATTTCAAGAGATTTCATAGAAAACAAAAGTACCTTGTTTCACAGGTTATGGTTTTGGTTGGAAATCCTCTTCGCACTTCAACTCTTGAAAATTCTCAGCTCAGAACTTGTTCACTTTCTTTTTTCTTTCTTCTAATGCAAAGTGATTCGAATGAAGAATGAGCGACCCTTTTATGCTCTGCAAGACCTAATTTGTCTTTGTAATAAATGCTCTACCCTAACACATCTGGTTGCTCTGTTTCTGTACACAATTGACCTTTAATTGCTCCACAAATCATTAAATCCACTTCTTCTCTTCCAGAAATTCTTTCAAATGATTTGTAGTGACCCAAATTATCTTTTCCCTTTATGCCAGATTCAGGCATCCACTTACTAGGTGGGGGAATTTGATTTTCAATGCAGCTCCCCCTGAGCCAGAGCTCCTAATTCAATTCCCAGAGGAATTATCAGCATCGGATTCTAGTGCGGACCCATTATTAACGTTCACAATTGTTTTCTTGACCCATGTCTTGCTCATTTCATTTTGGATCTCATTCACATCAATTTTTCTTTTTCCTTTGTCTTGTCTCTGTTCATCTAGTTTCCTGTTTACCAGACCTCTCCTTTCATTATTCCTATTTCTACAGAATCTTGCAATATGACCAGATCTATTGCAATTAAAGCATACAACATTTCTTTGCTTATATACTTGATTTGATATGTACTGATTAGCCATGTGTCCATATCTATTGCAAGTAAAGAAGTAACCATTGAAAGAGTTGCCATTTTCTCTAGAGTTATTCATTATCATACTTCTGCATTCATTTGATCTATGACCATACATCTTTCACTTGAAGCATTGTCCAGGGAAGGATGGACTATTTTGTTTTACTCTACTTCTACACTGAATAGTTCTATGACCAAATTTATTGAAATTAAAACAATTTCCATTGAATGATGGATATCTTTGAGCATTAGGCTATCTTACCAGAGGTCTTCTAGGTTTGTTTCTCCCATTCCTTGGTTGAAAATTTCTTTGTCCAGATCTGGAGCTTTCACCTTTCTCATATCCAAGACTGTGCTTGTCATCATCTTTTTTCTGTCCTTCGAGTAGTGCTTCAAGTTTAGCTGAGCTTATCTTGAACTTCTCCTTGTATTCATTTACAACTTCTACGTCATGTTTGAGAATGACAATTTGCCTTTCAAGTTCTCTTTCATTGTCTCTTATTTCTTGTAGGTCAGACTCTAGATGGCCAGCTATGCTGTCCAATCTACAATATTCTTCAGTTCTTTCTTTTAGAGTTTGATTCAAGTCTTCTTCAGTCTTCTTCCTTTGCTCAATTTCTTTGGTTAGCCTCATTTCCCCAGATTCCATCTCAACTTTTAGAATAGCAACTTCTTTTGACAGCTTCTCACACTCCTTTGTCTTTTCTTCCAGGGCTTCATTCATGCCATTTTCTTCAATTAAACTGGATAACTACAGAAGTAGCTCCTTTCTCTTTTCCATAGATTTCTTTAATTTATATTTTAACATTTCAATGGTATCATCAGCATCTTTAAGCTCATCTTTTAGATTAGATACTTCTTTGGACTAACCAAGATCTTCTAGGGCCAATAGAAGTTGATCTTTGAGTGAACCCATTGAAACTCCTTCCAAGATCTTTCCTCAAGCTGTTAGGCTTCTTTCAAGGAACCTCACTCTAATACCAATTGTTGGAATTAGAGGTGACAACTGAGAGGGGGGGTGAATCAGTTGTCATAAAACTTTAAAACTTGTAGCAGTTAATAGATTAATAATATTATCATGAAAAGCAAGAATCAACAACACATGAGCAGAAGTAGAAATAACACATTTGACACAAAGTTTTTTGACGTGGAAACCTGGTTAAGGGAAAAACCACGGTGGGGGTTAACCCACAAAGATTATACTCTGTTAAAAATATTACAATGGAGAATGCACATGCATTCGGGCTCACTGCTCAAAAGAAGGCTCACTGCCTACAAAAGGAAGATTACAATGAATTTGAACTGATAATTAGCATCTACCAATGCAAGAATTTAGTTCTGGTTAAGCACAGAATACTGACTTGATACACTTCATCCTCACTCTACCATGTTTACTATTCTGCTAACATCTGAACCTTAGATCTTTGCTCTTTTCACACTTATTCCATAGTCTCATTACACACACACAAATCACTTAAATCCATTAGCTATATATATATCTGCATCATGATATTCAATTACTTTTCAGTCAACTTTAAGAACACTTAGAACTTTGTTGGAGACTTTGCTCGGTTAGCTAAATCCATGCATAACTTGTAACGTGGACCAAAACTTGCATTCACAAATCATTAATCGTGTCAGCCACTATCATTGATCATCACAAATCATCCAACTGACAACTTTCATTTATCCAGAACCGAGACCAATTACAAGGTCAGCATGTTCTTCTGTTGTCTGCACTATCAAACTGTAACCCCATACTCAGATGCAAATAAATTTTGAATCCTTCATCATCGGAGGTTAAAATTCTAGATTTAGATTGCCCTGGCAATCCTTATGACTCCTTTAGATCCGTAGCATACTCTGATTTACCACCGGAGAGATCCAAACCAAAATATTGGACCCTATCACATGCTCTATTTCTGGCTACCCAGACTTAGATAAATTTTGATTCTAACTTTCGGTATGAACAAATTATGTTATGCGGATGAGTGGAATAGTCTTAGTTGCCATCAATGACAACACCTGTCATGTGAAGCAGTGTATCTTGCCAACAACCTCTCCTTGGTTGTGATTTATCTTGATGTTGTCCTTGAATGTTATAGTGAAAGAGGGTTTGATCTAGTGTACACAAAACTAGCTTGCATTCATTCAACCCCCTTTTTTCATTACATAACAGTTGGTAACACCTCTACAAATCCTAAGGCAACTTCTTCCAACATCAAAACAGGTTCTTCCTATCACTTCTACAAAGATTTTTCTACCACCAACTCTTTCATTGACACCACTACCCCTCTCACTACCCTTGAGCATCCATTGCCTAACATCACTAATAAATATCAATGAAAGCACACACCATTTGAATTATTCTAAAATGAAGCTATCACCAACTTCATGTGATTCCAAGGTAAATGTTTCTGGATGGGATCATAACATCATCTTTGGAAGCAATTTGGATGCACCAACAAATGAAGCAAAGAGACCACAAGAATCCAAGGATCACCATGTTGCAAAGCATCGACATGCAATATCAAGTCAAAAAACAAAATGGATCAAAAAAGAAACATGGGCCCACAAATCAAAAAGGGAACACAAAAGCAATATGTTTCCCAAAGAAAAGAGAAGCAATGAATCCAAGTGTTGTATCCAAATCTGCATTTCCAAATGCTAATTCCATATCCAAATCCAAAATCTCTATCTCCCATCCAAAATCTAATCCAAAAATCCTAAATCTAAATCCCAACATCCCAATCCTAAGTCCATTTGGGTCCCTAAATCCTAAAATTGGTAATCCCAAAATCCCCCATCCTAATCCAAAAATCTAAAATCAAGCATTCCCACCAATCCTGAATTCCATACACCCAAATTCCTAAATCCAAATCCAAGGCTTCAAAATCCATCATCCAATCCCATGTAAATCCAATCACATAATACAACATGGTGTGTGCAATTATTGTTCCTAATTCCCCTTGGCCCCATAACATTTACTCATGCCTCCACAATCGCATCTTTCCATCCACCCCCTTTTCATAACCAAATCCATTACCTAATGTATATCTCCAAGCGCACCACTTTAATCTAATATTTCACATAATCACTATCCATACCTCATATAGCTTGATTTACATTACATTTTCCTTGGTATAAACTTCTAACACAAGGGCTATGATGGTACCATGTTTACATTTGGGAGAAGCCAAATTAGCAATCAATAAGGTTTCTAACAACATCTATAGAATGCAATGCCAATAACATGGTCCATGTGCAACAATTATTCAGAATGGGATACTATTATCTCACCATGGAAACATATGCTTGAGTCCAAAAAGCCTAAATCAAAATCCATCCATCCCATCCTAGCATCCAAATCCAAAAAAAATCTAGAAAAATCAAAAAATTTGAAATAAAGAAAAAAAGAAAAAAATCAATGAAGTCAAGAGAAAAATCATCCAATGGTGAGAACCATTCTTATGGTGCCTTGGACAAGTACCATGATGAAAATTCATTTTTAGGTGTCATGCATAAATCAACTATCTATGAGCACCCTACACTTAGGGGCAAGCTTCTCCCATCCTATCATATCCATCCATTCTCTCTACATATCTATCCCATCATGCCCAATCCATCCTCCCTACCTGATCTTGACCTTGGTATGGACAAAGACACAATGTTGAAACATGCTTTGGATACCTCTTGGTATACCCAATATTTTGCTCAAAGCCTATAATCTATTATCACAAGCATTTAAATGCAACTTTATGAGTGGCATATATCTAGAGTAGAGCATGGTATTCCTATGTGATGTAGTCCTTGACGATCACATCCTAAATCCATCCATCAAATCCTAAATCCTTCAAGAACCAAACTTGAACCCCACGTCCCTCCCATCCATTATCTTATGAATCATTCAATCATTCCATCCAAACACAATCCTCCATTCATCCTTGTCTCTATAATTGGTTTTCCCTTGTCATTAGTTCCAAGAAAAAGGATATCTAAATGCAATCTAATGCAACAATCATGTTTACCAGAAGTAGTTCATCCAATCAAAAGCAATCCCAATCCATGCAAATCCATCTTATCAATCTAGCAAGGTTATCTAAAAGAATTTATAGTAATCCTTGATAAACTCTAGGAAAACCATCATTATCATGATATATTATTCCCAATCTTCACATTGTTCTCAAGATATATTATTCTCACATAAATAATTCTATCATCATCATCAATCATTTATCAACTTTTATATTGACTAGGGGAAATCTTATTTCTCTTTGCCTTGTTTGTACATGCTTTCTTACTTTCTTTTGTGTTTCATCATTTTGTCTTGCATTGGTAATGGTCCTTATTGCATAGCACCATATAATGAATGTTGATATGCGCCAGACAACTAAGAGGGGGGTGAATCAGTTGTCACAATACTTAAACACTTTCTGCAATTCAAACATTCATTACTTATCCACAATTATTATGTTTTAACAATGAGAGCATGAAATCATAAACTTAACCACAAATGCTGTTGATAACTGAGATGGGGGGTGAATCATTTATCCTGCTATTTTCTTCTTTCTTAACTTTCTTAATAATCAATGCAACATTAATCCAAATAAGCAAACATAACTATGAAATGGAAATACACATGACACAATATTTTTGACGTGGAAACCCTGTTAAGGGAGAAAACCATGGGGTGATTAACCCAAGATTGTATTCTCTGTTAGAAGAATGGAAATACAAAATGGCACTTGCCAATTAGGGCTCACTGCCTGAGCACACTGCTCACAAGAAGGCACACTGCCTACAAGAGACACATTGTCTACAAAAAGAGTGTTATACAATACTTGAATTGATTGGTAGCATCCACATATGCTGGAGTTCAGTTCCGGTTAGGCTCAGTACACTGATCTACTGCACTTCATCTTTCCTCTTCTCTTATGCTGCTTTCCTTTCACATACCGGACCTTCCTTACTGCTTTTGCTCTGCTCTTCTTTTATTCACGCATCAATAACAACCACAACACTTCTCACAACTAAATCCATCGTGTATATATATCTGCACAAGTGATTTCATCACCTTTCTAGTTGGCACCCGGAATAGTCAATCTTTTCACAAGCTCTGATCTGTCGGTTGAATCCTTGCTTACCAAGTAATGCGGATCAAGGATACACTTGTGGAAATCATCAATCATGTTGGCCAAACATACTTTATGCCTTCATAACCTTTAACAACATCAGAAACACATCCGGAATAATGTCTGATGTTCTACCAGTCAGTTCATCCTCTGTTCACACTGTCACTTGTGAACCCAACACTCAAGCATTCATATCTCTTTATCCTTTCCACACCGAAGGCTCAAACCTTGGAATCTATTAGTCAACATACTCCTCTTGACTTCCCCAAATCTGCACTTCACCAAGATACTTCCTCTGAGAGATCCGGACCTGTCTGTCACCTCGCCACATGCTCTGTTCTTGTTTACCGGACAACAACATTCTTCACTCTGACTTTCGGTAGAGACATACCATGTCCTGCAGATGTGTGGGATTAACCTTGTTGCCATCAATGACAACATTCATGAATCCATATAGTGTATCTTTCCAACAATATCCCCCTTTGGCATTGATGGCAACACTTAGTGAAAAATGGCTAAGTGTTTACACTATGCTCCCCCTTGGCTGATGCTCTGTTTTTATATACATTTTCTGGAGCTCCCCCTTAGTTGGATTCCTCATTTTTCACTACTCTTCACTCCCCCTTTGACATCAATGGAAAAGGGTAGGATCCGCATACCAAAATTTTCAAAAAATTTAACTATACTTAGCCGCATATACCATACTCACATAAACTGAAGAATGTCTACAAAAGATGTCTTCAATTGGACAAGTTCTGCAGCCCAACTCTGCTTCATCCTATCCAAAATTGAGATGTGACCAGTCAATAGGAACGCAAAAGTTTCTGCCCTCTTAAGATCTGTCAGATCATTTGTCCAGGCGGTAGTCTAAGCATCACTTATGGCCTCATGCATGGCCTCTAACTTAGGGATAATGATCCTTCTAAGTTCACCCATCTGGCTAATCATATTCTTCCTTTCCTTCTCAAAATTCTTTATTGCATTTGTGATTGCAATAGTCTGACACTCTTGATTTACTATGGAGGATGAGAGAGGATCAAAACTTTGAGACAAACATAGTAGTTTATCCTCTTGCTCTTTTATTTTCTTCTCAATCTCTACTGTTGCTTTGGACCAAGAAATACAAAATTTGTATACTTCTCCACCATCTTTAAGAGCGTTTTCTAAGATCTTTATCCCAATATTCATATTTCTCCTATCATTAATGATCAACCCTTGTACCTTTGAGAATCTCTTATCCAAAAACTCCTTCCAGACCTTTTCTTCAGCTGACTTATCTAGAGCATCAAAATGTGTACTAACACTGCTTACTAGAGTTTTAAGATTACTGGAAGAGGAGGTTGTGGGATCCTTCTGAAAAGATGGCATGATCTTTTCCAAAACTTTGGATGCTACCTCTATAAGCTCACAGTCTTTCATGTGAGATTTCAGTAGTTTATCTTTGGCCTTCGCATTTGCAAATGAAGCTATCTTCATTGTTTGCACCGGAGATAGAGAGTCAAAATTAAATGGTCCTTGTAGAAGCTCCAGTTCATCAATCTCCATTGTTTCTTTCTTCAAGAATTCTTGGACAGTTTTTGCAATGTCTCTTGCTGGAGATAGATGTTTCTTCTCTTTTGCATTCTTAGAGCTATCTCTTGAAGCTTTCTCTCCTTCTACATTCTTACCACTAGCAGTTGTGGTCTTCTCTGTTGAAGTCTTCTCTCCTTCTGTAGCCTTGGTACTGTCAGCCTCTTTTTCCTTCAGCTCTGCTTCTTTCTCCTGTATTCTTTCTTCTCCTTTAGATCCGGAGACTATAGGTGAAACCGGAGGAGAAATGTTAGTCTGTTCAGGGCCCACCTCTTATGTCATTTTCTCAGTAGATTCTTCTGCAACACTAGTGGTCGAGGGGTCAGTACCCAAGTCCTCTATAATAGGAAGATTAAATCTTTTGAAGGCCTTCCAGAGGATCTCTTCTTTGTCCTTGGCTACTTTGTCAGTCTCACCAAGCATCAGTTGATTCATCCTTGCTTTGCTTCTGAATTCATCCTTACAATCTTTGAATATCATATTCATTGTCTTGGGGTCAATTGAAGGATATAGCTTAGTTGCTATCTGTTCCTGGATTTCTAGGTCTTTTGCTGGGCATTGTTCTTTCTTGATTCTAGTTCCTTCTCCAAGCTTTCAGGAATCAGAGATATAATTTCAATAAATGCTTTGTTGTAGATATTTAGGTACCTGACTATGGCATCTTGCAATATTTTCTGATCTGCTTCACCATAATCATCATAGAACTCAACCATTGGCTGAAGATTTCCATCCACTATGACTGATTTGATTATGTCATCAATGTTAAGAGTGGGTTTTTCAACATATTCCTCTGTCTTTTCTTCTTCCTTCTGTCCGGTAGAGGGTTGGCTGGATGTTTTCTTCTTTTTCTTCATTTTCCTGATGTCTTCATCAGATTCAGTCTCCTCTTTATCCCTTTGACTGGCATAAGCTCTTGTAGCTTTTGTCTTTGTTCTTTTCTCTCCTTTGCCGAATGATTGTGCTTCCGGTTCTGATGTCCTTGAGCCTTTGGCAGTGGCAGATCTCTTTGATGATCTGGTCCGGGTGGAAGGTTTTGTCGGAGCACTTTCCTCATTTTTCTTTTCTGCCTTCTTCTTCTCTTCCTCAGCCCTTTCTGTCTTTTTCCTATGGGCATCAAGTGCCTCCTTTGAGATGCCAAGGCCTTGGGCAACATGTTCTACTTCTTTTCTCACCTTCCTCTTGATTTCTGGTTCTCTGAGTTCCACATGAATCTTTATACTAAGCTCCTCAAAGGTTCCAAACCTTTTTGCCTTTGGATCCTTTGGCTGTCTTAGCATGTGTTGAACATGCAGCTCCACAATTTGCTCATCAACTTCATACCCCATGGGCATGATCCATACAGTTCTTGGTTCTACTGCCTCCATTAGGCACTGATCAGTCTCTACCATAAAACATACTGTCTTTGTACTTCTCAACAATAGACTGGGGAATCCTTTCTCTTGCTGGCATCATGTTCTGGAAATTCTTGAAGTATCCCCACAAGGCTATATTTTGTGCTTTGACATCACCAAGTCCATGCAAATAATCTTTGATTTGGATAGATACTGGTCTATCATTCTCCCACACCCAGCCATTAGATCTGGGAAGCTCATTCATAAAGTAGAAGAATAAGCACAATATTAATCCACCATACTTGAATGAATTCTTTTTATCTTTCTTTACTTTTTGTAGATTCTCCAAGAGTTGGTTCAAGAGAAGCTGACAAAGATCGTAGTCTGCATCCTTTCTTAGCATTTCATAAGCTGTGTAGATGGCCATTCCAAGTATTGAAGTTTCCCTGCTAGAATGATATATTTTATATCCAATGATCATGAAGGCAAACTTGACATCCGGATCAGAGATGTCATCTACTGTCATTGCTCTTTTGTCAAACTTGGATCTGGTAGACTCACTTACAGTTTGATTCTTCACAGATTTAAGAACAGGAATCCCACCGGATGAGTGTAATCCGGTAACTGCCCTGATGGCATTTTTGTGATTTTGAATGGTCCATTTAACCACATGAAGTTGTCATGTATTCTGCTCAAAATATACCTGACCCATTCATCCTCAGTAAAATAGAGGAAATGTATGTATTGTGCAAAGTGCTTATTTCAGAGGCCCTTGTATTGGGGTTTGAGCTCAAATGCATCGTCTATCAATTGTTTGTGATAGATATCTCTTAGTTTGAATTCCCCAAACTCTTCAACATTTGCGTGTATGTAAACCCTAATGTCTTTTGTGTGCAAAACACCATGCAGAACACTGGAGAAGGCTCCTAGGGGATCTACCTCCAAGGATTTGTATGGATGCTTCTTAAATATGGGGTGAGGTCTATCAGAAATCTTTACTATATTCGGAGTAGCCATCATCAATGAATCTTGCTGAGAGATATCAAGAACGAAGAATACCTTTTACGCTATTTAGGGCACACATGATGAAATCCAGATTGAGCTGTATGAAGAATCGTCTTGATCTTTGGGAGAAGTAGTTGCAGAGCTCCTTTTCTCTTTTCTTCGAATGTGAGTGTACAAATGATGAGCCAATGAATAACTCTTTTATTTCTGAGAAGCCCTAATTTTCATTCTACAATAAATGCGCAACCTAATTCATTTTGGTTTGCTTTGGTTGTCTTATTCAGAGACAAAACCTTTCCGGATCACTGAGACAGATTTCAAAGTTTTTCTAGGAGAATAGTGATAATCTATCTTCCTTTCATTAGTCATTTGATCTATTTGTAGATCAAGACACCATAGTTTGAATCATATCAGACCAAACTTGTAAGGAATTTATTTTACCGGAAGACTGTTTTACCGGATCATCTCTGGTAGGATTAGATTCTTCAAATCTTCTTGCGGATCTCTCAAATCTTTACCATACCCCTTTTAGATGTTTCTTGTATGACCCCTTTTAATCCGCAGCTCTCCTTGTGCCAATTCCAGCACCAATTGACTGGCTGGGGGAACAAGGTTTTCTTTGTGTCTCCCCCTGAGCCAGAGCTCACTTTTTAATTTCCAGAAGGAATATCAAAACCAGAGTCTGGTGCGGATCCATCCTCTACATTCTCTATACTTTTCTTCACCCAAATCTTGTTCATCTGACTTTGAACTTCATCCGCATTCACTTTTTGTTTTCCCTTATCTTGATTCTAATTATGATATATTGGACCTCTTTTGTCCTAAATCTTGCTTCTACAGAATTTTGCAATATGACCGGATCTATTGCAAATTTTGCAAACAACATTTCTTTGCATATTTGATTGATATCCTCTTGATCTGCATTGATTAGCCATATGACCTATTCTATTGCATGTAAAGCATCTACCATTGAATGATTTGTTCATTTGCATATTTCTGCATTCATGAGATTTGTGACCATACTTTTTGCAGTTAAAACACTGTCCGAAGAAGGATTAATTAGTCTGATTCATTCTCTTTCTGCACTGATTAGCTTTATGACCAAAGTTATTGCAGTTGTGGCAGTATCCATTGAAGGATGGATATCTTTGAGCATTAGGCTGTCTTACCGGAGGTCTTCTAGGCCTGTTCCTTGGATTTTCTGATCCAAAATTCTTCTAACCGGATCCAGAGCTTCCTCCTTTCTCATATCCCAAACCACACTTGTCATCTACCCTCTTTTGACTTCCAAGAAGAACTTCAAGTTGAGTAGAACTTATCTTGAATTTCTCTTTATATTCATTTGCTGTTTGAAAATCCCTTTTGAGAGAGATAATTTGATCCTCAAGTTTTTCTTCATTATCTTTAGCATCTTCAAGATCAGATTCAAGATGTCTGATAATTCTATCCATCTTGTGACAATCTTCTGATTTCTCTTGGAGGGATTGTCTTAGATTATCTTCAGTTTTTCTTTTCTCTTCAACTTCTTGGGTAAACTTCATAACTCCTGATTCCATTTCATGTCTTACCATAATGATTTCTTTTGATAACTTTTCACATAACTTGGTTTTCTCATTCAGCTCTTCATTTGCATCATTTGCTTCACTTTGTCTTGCCAATTACTGAAGCAGCTCTTTTCTCTTTTTCATAGAGAGACTTAATTTGACTTTTAGTTCTCTCATGAAATCATCAGCCTATTTGAGTCTTTCCTTTAATTCATTGACTTCAGAGTTTGACTGTTCAAGATCATCAAGGGCAGTCTTGAGCTGCTCCCTTAAACCATATGCATCCATTTGAATTCCCAGATCTTCCTCAAGCTGTTAGACTCTGTTAGGAAGAACTTGGCTCTAATACCAATTGTTGATAACTGGGAGGGGGGGTGAATCAGTTATCCTACTATTTTCTTCTTTCTTAACTTTCTTAATAATCAATGCAGCATTAATCCAAATAAGCAAACATAACTATGAAATGGAAATACACATGACACAATATTTTTGATGTGGAAACCCTATTAAGGGAGAAAGCCACGGGGTGATTAACCCAAGATTGTATTCTCTGTTAGAAGAATGGAAATACAAAATGGCACATGCCAATTCGGGCTCACTGCCCGAGCACACTGCTCACAAGAAGGCACACTGCCTACAAGAGACACACTATCTACAAAAAGAGTGTTATACAGTACTTGAACTGATTGGTAGCATCCACATATGTTGGAGTTCAGATCCGGATAGGCTCAGTACACTGATCTACTGCACTTCATCTTTCCTCTTCTCTTATGCTGCTTTCCTTTCACATACCGGACCTTCCTTACTGCTTCTGCTCTGCTCTACTTTTATTCGCGCATCAATAACAACCACAACACTTCTCACAACTAAATCCATCGTGTATATATATCCACACAAGTGATTTCATCACCTTTCTAGTCGGCACCTGGAATAGTCAATCTTTTCACAAGCTCTGATCTGTCGGCTGAATCCTTGCTTACCAAGTAATGCAGATCAAGGATACACTTGTGGAAATCATTATTCATGTCGGCCAAACATACTTTATGCATTCATACCCTTTACCAACATCAGAAACACATCCAAAATAATGTCTGATGTTCTGCCGGTCAGTTCATCCTCTGTTCACACTGTCACTTGTGTACCTGACACTCAAGCATTCATATCTCTTTATCCTTTCCACACCAGAGGCTCAAACCTTGGAATCTATCAGTCAAGATACTCCTCTTGACTTCCCAAATCTACACTTCACCAAGATACTTCCTCTGAGAGATCCAGACCTGTCTGTCGGACCTTGCCACATGCTCTGTTCTTGTTTACCGGACCACAACATTCTTCACTCTGACTTCTAGTAGAGACATACCATGTCCCTGCAGATGTGTGGGATGAACTTTGTTTCCATCAATGACAACATTCATGAATCCATATAGTGTCTCTTGCCAACAATTGCAACATCAAACATAAGAGACACCAGATTTACGTGGAAAACCTCAAGGTGGGGAAAAACCACGAAGAGGATTAACTCTCAATATATATTGCAATCTTGAAATAGTGATGTTCAGGCTTGGTCACCCCATGGGCCTAAACATACTGGCTTACTGCCATGAAGAACAACTAGATCTAGCAGGCTCATCGCCACAACCCTAAACCTAGAAAGATTACAATAAGGGATGTTAAACCCTATTCACTGCCACGATCAATACCTTTCACTTTTTGCAACTGAAGTATAATAATTTCCCACTCTGCCTTTCTTCTGCTCTGCTCTTCCTCTTCTTTCCTCTGCCCCTCCTCTACTCTATCTTTGGACCTTTCTTAATATATATTCATTTTCACTCAAGGACACCTTTTCCATGACTCAACTACAAGTATTTATACACTACATCAACCTTGGAATGATCATCAAGGTTGGCATCAACCATTGGAACAATCTCCAAGGTCGATATTACAAACATTTCAAAAATAGGTCCTGACCTATTGCAATATCATGCAAAGGGAATGAAATGTGGATCACATCACACCTTAGCTGGGACTCAAACATGATCTTCCATGCCACAGCATGCTTCCACAATCTTCCAGAGATCTCCACAATTATTGGGATTAATCAGGTCGGCCAAGACTGGTTACACGTTACATTAACTGGGAACAATCTTCACATATCACCACAATTTCTTAATGCAAACCAAAGTCTAGATAGGAACATGATTAGGAGACATCCATAAGCATGTTATAATCATCAAGAGCAACCGCATGAACCTTAACCACTTTATCCAAAGGAATCTTCTCACCGAAACACATGAACTTCATTGTCTTCAACTGTCATAAAAAAATGATAGCTTGTAGATCACCAAACCATGAACCATTGCAACTGTAGGCACTTATCATCATCCTAGACTTCCTTCTAGAACCACAGAGCAAAATACTTTAGTGCGGAGGAATGTGGAGCCAAATATTGTCTTCCTGTCTCAACTGAACTTATAGAAAAAGTAGGCTTCAGTCTGGTAAACACTGTTGGCAAGAGACACTATATGGATTCATGGTTGTTGTCATTGATGGCAACAAAGGTCATCCCACATATCCGCAAGACATGATGTGTCTCTACCGGAAGTCAGAATAAAGAATGTTGTGGTCCGGTGAAGAAGAACAGAGCATGTGGCAAGGTCCGACAGATTGATCCGGACCTCTCAGAGTAAGTGTCTTGGTGCAGTGCGGATTTGGGGAAGTCAAGAGGACTACCTTGAGTGGTATATTCCAAGGATCTAGCCTCCGGTGATGGACAAGGAAAAAGATATGAATGGTTGAGTACCGGATTCCTGAGAGACAGTGAAAACAGAGGAAGAACTGGTTGGCAGAGTATCAGACTGCTTTCCGGATGGGTTACTATTGATGACAGAGGTTGTGAAGGCATGAATCATGTTTGGCCGACATGATTAATGATATCTACAAGTATATGCTTGATCCGCATTGCTTGGTGAGGAAGGATTCAGCCGACAGAATGAAAGTTTATAAGAAACTAGACTGTTCCGGATGCCGACTAGAAAGGTGATGAAATTACTTGTGCGGATATATATAGAGGATGGATTTAGTTGTGAAGTGTGGTGTTGTTGGGGGGATATATGCGAATAAGTCCAGATAAAGAGGAGAAGTAACAAAAAGGATCCGGTATGTGAAAGATAGCAGAATAAAGAACAGAGGAAAGATGAAGTGCAGCAGATCAGTGTACTGAGCCTAACCGGAACTGAACTCCAGCATATGCAGATGCTTCCAATCAGTTCAAGACTGTGATTCTCATCACTTTGTAGACAGTGTGTCTTCTTGTAGGCAGTGGGCCTCTTGTGAGCAGTGTGCTCAGGCAGTGAGCCCTAATTGGCAAGTGCCATTTTTGTAATTTCCTATTCTTCTAACAGAGAATAATTTTGGGTTAATCACCCCGTGGTTTTCTCCCTTAACAGGGTTTCCACGTCAAAAATACTGTGTCATGTGTTTCTTGTTTTATGGTTAATGTTTTATGTTTGATTTTATGCTGCATCAATTAAAAGGAAAGTTCAACAAGGGAAATAATTAGGATAACTGATTCACCCCCCCCCTCTCAGTTATCAACAATTGGTATCAGAGCTAAGTTCCTCCTAATAGAGCCTAACAGCTTGAGGAAGATCTGGGATTTCAAATGGATGCATATGGTTTAAGAGAGCAACTCAAGACTGCTCTTGAGGATCTTGAACAGTCAAATTCTAAAGTCAGTGAATTAAAGGAAAGACTCAAACAGGCTGATGAATTCATGAGAGAATTAAAAGACAAATTAAGTCTCTCTATGAAAAAGAGAAAGGAGCTGCTTCAACAGTTGGCAAGACAAAGTGAAGAAAGCAATACAAATGAAGAATTGACTGAGCAAACCAAGTTATGTGAAAAGTTATCAAAAGAAGTCATTATGTTAAGACATGAAATGGAATCAGGAACTATAAAATTTACTCAAGAGATTGAAGAAAAAAGAAAGGCTGAAGACAATCTAAGACAATCTCTTAAAGAAAAATTAGAAGAATGCCACCAGATGGACAGGATTATCAGACATCTTGAATCTGATCTTGAAGATGCCAAAGATAATGAAGGAAAACTTGAGGATCAAATTGTCTCTCTCAAAAGAGACCTTCAAACAGCAAATGAATATAAAGAGAAATTCAAGATAAGTTCTGCTCAACTTGAAGTTCTTCTTGGAAGTCAAAAGAGGACAGATGACAAGTATAGTTTGGGATATGAGAAAGGAGAAAGCTCCGGATCTGGTCAGAAGAATCTTGGATCAGAAAATCTAAGGAGCAGGCCTAGAAGACCTCCGGTAAGACAGCCAAATGCTCAAAGATATCCATCCTTCAATGGATACTGCCACAGCTGCAACCACTTTGGTCACAAAGCTAATCAGTGCAGAATGAGAATGAATCAAATTAATTCATCCTTCTCCGGACAGTGCTTCAACTGCAAAAGGTATGGACACAAATCCCATGAATGCAGAAGTATGCAAGTAAACAAATCATTCAAAGGTAGATGCTTCACATGCAATAGAGTAGGTCATATGGCTAATCAATGCAGATCAAGAGGATATCAGTCAAACATGCAAAGAAATGTTATTTGCCAAATCTGCAATAGGTTCGGTCATAATGCTAAAGTGTGCAGAAACAAGAATCAGGACAAAAGAGGTTCGGTGTATAATCAGAATCAAGATAAGGGTAAACAAAAGATGAATGCGGATGAGGTTAGGAATCAGATGAGCAAGATTTGGGTGAAGAAAAGTTCAGAGAATGTAGAGGTTGGATCCGCACCAGACTCTGGTGCTGATATTTCTTCCAGAAATTAAAAAGTGAGCTCAGGCTCAGGGGGAGACTCAAAGAAAATCTTGTTCCCCCAGCCAAACAAGTGGTGCCGGATGTGGCACAAGATGCGGATCAAAGGGTTTGTAGATATGAGTCTTGAGATACTTCAGTCAAGTTTTCAGAGGTCCGCATGGAGTTATGAAGAAGCTGTGATCGATCAAATAAGACCTGTTCAGGGAGATGCTCCGGTATGATAAAGGATTACAAAAAGGTCCGGAAAGATCCGGAAATGCACTATCTTGTTCTGCGGATTGGACAGAGTGTTTGGGATGTTCTTGCAATATGTTACCTCGATTCATTCATGATTGAAAGATCCAGATGATATCCACAGATCAGGACTAATCCGGGATACTCCAAACTATCCAGACAAGGCAAACCGGAATGATGTAGGTGAAGCATTTATTGCAGACAGATATTAGGGTTCGCGGAGCAATTTAAGGGATTTCTCAAAGGTCATTTGCTCATTCTGCACTCGAGAAGAAGCGAAAAGTGGAGCTCTGCAACAAGGTTCATCAAGCACACCAAGGATCTCCTGCCAAAGCTATTACATAAAGAAATCAATCCAACCACTCCGTGCAAACCGAAGGTGCATAAGGTATTCTCCATTTTTCATTACCTCACTGCAAATCTTTGAAGAATGGCTACTCCAAACATAGTTAAGATCTCTGATAGACCTCGCCCCTCATTCAAGAAACATCCCTACAAATCATTGGAGGTAGATCCACTAGGAGCCTTCTCTAGTGTTCCCCACGGAGTTTTACATACCGAAGACATTAGGGTTTACATACATGCAAGCATTGAAGAATTTGGGGAATTCAAATTAAGAGACCTCTATCACAAGCAACTGATAGACAATGCTTTTGAGCTTAAACCAGAGTATAAGGATATCCAGAAGAAACAATTTGAGCAATTTATTCATTTCCCCTGTTTTGAAGAAGATGAATGGGTCCGGTATGTACTGAGCAGGATGCATGACAACTTTCTATGGCTAGATAGACCCTGCAAGATCACAAAAGAGGCAATTAGAGCAGTAACTGGTCTATACTCTTCCGGAGGGGTACCTATCCTCAAATCTGTCAAGAACAACGCTGTAACTGAGGCCACCGGATCAAAATTTGACAAGAGGGCAATGACCATTGAAGATATTTCGGATCCGGATATCAAATATGCATCAATGATAATAGGATACAAGATCTATCACTCCAGCAGGGAGAATTCTGTATCCGGAACTGCAATATACACTGCTTATGAAATGCTAAGAAAGAATGCAGAATATGATCTCTGCGAACTACTGCTAAGCCAATTAATGGAAAACATACAGAAAATCAAGAAGGATAAGAAGAATTCCTTTAAGTATGGTACTCTTATTGTATGTCTATTCTTCTATTTCATGAATGAGCTACCCGGAACAAGTGGATGGGTATGGCAGAATGACAAACATGTTGCAGTCCAGATAAGAGACTATTTGCATGGACTTGGGGATGCAAAAGCGAGAAATACAGCTCTATGGGGATACTTCAAAAACTTTCAGAGCATGATGCAAGCAAGAGAGAGAATTCCCCAGTCCCTCATTGAGAAATACAAGGACTCAGTGTGCTTTATGGTTGACACTGATCAGTGCCTAATGGAGGCAGTGGAGCCAAGGACTGTCTGGATCATGCCCATGGGGTATGAAGTAGATGAACAGATAGTGGAGCTGCATGTTCAACACATGCTAAGTCAGCCCAAAGATCCTAAGGCAGAAAGGTTTGGAACCTTTGAGGAGCTGAGTGTAAAAATACATGTAGAACTCAGGGAACCTGAGATTAAAAGAAAGGTGAGAAAAGAAGTAGAGCACATTGCTCAAGGCCTAGGCATCTCAAAGGAGGCACTTGATGCCAGCCGGGAAAAGAGGAGGAAGGCCGAGGAAGAAGAGAAAAGTAAAGAAAGTGCTCCGGTTGGAGCTCCCACCCGGACCAGATCAACAAAGAGATCTGCACCTCCCACAACCAAAAGTTCAAAACTGGAAGTTCAGGCATCCGGTAAGAGATCCAAGACAAAAGCCACAAGGGCTTATGGAAGCCAAAAGGATGAAGAGGAAACAGAATCAGATGAGGGAGTAAGAGAAGTAAAGAAACAGAAGAAGAAAGGATCCGGTAAGCCCTCCACAGGCCAAGACAAGGATGAAATGGCAGAGGTAACTGTTGAAAAGCCCACTCTGTCACTAGAGAGCATAATCAAGTCGGTCACGGTGGATGGAAACCTTCAACCAATGACTGAATCATATGATGACTTCAGTGAGGCCGACCAAAAGACTCTGCAGGAGGCCACAGTAAAATATCTTAACATATATAATAAGGCTTTCATTGAAATAATATCTCTTATTCCTAAAAGCCTAGAAAAGGAAATGGAAGTAAGAAAGAATAATGCTCATGCTAAAGATCTTGAGATCCGGGAGCAGATAGCTATTCAGCTATATCCTCAAATTGATCCCAAGACAATGAACATTATCTTCAAAGACTGCAAAGATGAGTTCAGAAGCAAAGCCAGGATGAATCAACTCATGCTTGGCGAGACTGACAAAGTGGCCCAAGAAACAGAAGAGATCCTCCGGAAGGCCTTCAAAAGGTTCAATCTTCCTGTTGTAGAGGATTTGGGTACAGAAATAGCTGAGGACTTGGGACCCTCTGCTCCAGAAGAAGTGGCCCATGAACAAACTAGCATCTCTCCTCCGGTTTCCCCTACAGTCTCCGGATCCAAAGAAGAAGAGCAATTACAGGAGAAGGAAGCAGTGGTGAAAGACAAAGAGGTTGACAGTTCTAAGACTGCAGAAGAAAAGAAACATCTGTCTCCGGCAAGAGACACTGCACAAACTGTTCAACAATTTTTGAGCAAAGAAACTCTAGAGATTGATGAACCGGAGCTTCTAAAAGGCCCATTTGATTTTGACTCTCTCTCTCCGGTACAAACAATGAAGATAGCTTCATTTGCAAATGCCAAGGCAAATGAAAAGCTCCTGAAGTCTCATATGGAAGACTGTGAGTTGATAGAGGCTGCTTCCGGAGTACTTGTAAAGATCATGCCATCAATCCAGATAGATCCGACAGCCTCCTCTTCCGGTAATCTAAAAACCTTAGTCAGCAGTGTTGATACACATTTTGATTCTCTAGAAAAATCAGCTAAAGAAAAGGTCCGGAAGGAATTTTTGGACAAAAGATTTTCAGAAATATTAGAATTAATCTCTAAGGATAGGAAGATTGTAAGCATTGGAATAAGGAGCTTAGAGAATGCTCTTAAGGATGGCGGTGACATCTACAAATTTTGCATATCCTGGTCAAAGGCAACAGCAGCAATTGACAAGAAAATAAAAGAGGAACAGGATAAGCTACAAAGCTTATCTCAAAGTTTTGATCCTCTCTCTTCCTCTATAATAAATCAAGAATGTCAGACCATTGCAGTCTTGAATGAAATAAAAAATCTTGAGAAGGAAAGGAAGAACATCACTAACCGGATGGGAGAACTTAGAAGGATTATAATCCCTAAGTTGGAAACTATGCATGAGGCCATCAGTGATGCTCAGACCACCGCCCAAACAAAAGATCCGACAGATCTCAAGCGGGCAGAAGCTTTTGCATTTTTGCTAAGTGGTCACATTTCAATTTTGGATAGAATGAAGCAAAGTTGGGCCACAGAAATGACCCAATTGCAGACATCCTTTGCAGACATTCTTCAATATATGTGAGTATGTAAATATGCGGCTAAGTATAAGAAATTTTTTGAAAATTTTGATATGCGGACCCTACCCTTTGCCATTGATGTCAAAGGGGGAGTGAGGAGCAGTGAAAAATGAGGAATCCAACAAGGGGGAGTTCCGGAAATTGTATATAAAGACAGAGCATCAGCAAAGGGGGAGCATAGTGAAAACACTTAGTCATTTTTCACTAAGTGTTGCCATCAATGCCAAAGGGGGAGATTGTTGGCAAGAGACACTATATGGATTCATGGTTGTTGTCATTGATGGCAACAAAGGTCATCCCACATATCCGCAAGACATGATGTGTCTCTACCGGAAGTTAGAATAAAGAATGTTGTGGTCCGGTGAAGAAGAACAGAGCATGTGGCAAGGTCCGACAGATTGATCCGGACCTCTCAGAGTAAGTGTCTTGGTGCAGTGCGGATTTGGGGAAGTCAAGAAGACTACCTTGAGTGGTATATTCCAAGGATCTAGCCTCCGGTGATGGACAAGGAAAAAGATATGAATGGTTGAGTACCGGATTCCTGAGAGACAGTGAAAACAGAGGAAGAACTGACTGGCAGAGTATCAGACTGCTTTCCGGATGGGTTACTATTGATGACAGAGGTTGTGAAGGCATGAATCATGTTTGGCCGACATGATTAATGATATCTACAAGTATATGCTTGATCCGCATTGCTTGGTGAGGAAGGATTCAGCCGACAGAATGAAAGTTTATAAGAAACTAGACTGTTCCGGATGCCGACTAGAAAGGTGATGAAATTACTTGTGCGGATATATATAGAGGATGGATTTAGTTGTGAAGTGTGGTGTTGTTGGGGGGATATATGTGAATAAGTCCAGATAAAGAGGAGAAGTAACAAAAAGGATCCGGTATGTGAAAGATAGCAGAATAAAGAACAGAGGAAAGATGAAGTGCAGCAGATCAGTGTACTGAGCCTAACCGGAACTGAACTCCAGCATATGCAGATGCTTCCAATCAGTTCAAGACTGTGATTCTCATCACTTTGTAGACAGTGTGTCTTCTTGTAGGCAGTGGGCCTCTTGTGAGCAGTGTGCTCGGGCAGTGAGCCCTAATTGGCAAGTGCCATTTTTGTAATTTCCTATTCTTCTAACAGAGAATAATTTTGGGTTAATCACCCTGTGGTTTTCTCCCTTAACAGGGTTTCCACGTCAAAAATACTGTGTCATGTGTTTCTTGTTTTATGGTTAATGTTTTATGTTTGATTTTATGCTGCATCAATTAAAAGGAAAGTTCAACAAGGGAAATAATTAGGATAACTGATTCACCCCCCCCCTCTCAGTTATCAACAAACACAACTCACTCAGATCTTCATGTGGATGACTCAAACCTTGAATGTAGCATCCTCAAACATACTTCTAACTTAATTCCAATCCATAGACCATGATCTTCAAGCAGGAATAAATACGGAGTAGTTTATCAGACTGTTCTTGAGTATACAACTCACTGTCTGTACTGCACTTCTCTGTAACTCACTTGTTTCTTCTGGAGAGGCTAATTTTCTCAATATCCTCAACATACAACTCTTCTTTAAACAAGTAATAGAATAAGATACAGTTGACATCAATGACAACACTGATTAGGTACATACTTGCAACAATCTCCCCCTTTGTCATTGATGGCAACATATGATTGGAAAAACTACAATAGCCATCAAGACAAGATTCTCCCCCTTTCTCTTTACACACATGCATTCTTTCTTTCTCAAAATTCTCCCCTTTCTCTTACACATCTGCATTCTAAGTTTTTCACATGACTTCTCTCCCCCTTTGACATCAATGGCAAAGGGCACATACTTGCACTCTTCTGCTCCGATCTAATCTCTCTTCTGAACTCTTTAACTACTCCCCCTTAGAAGTAGCCCTAAGAAGCATTAAGCCAGACCTCTAAACACCTCTGAACTGATGCACTATTGTGCATCTTAGTTTAGAGAAAGAGGGGTGATGACCCCTAACTTTTCTCTAAGATACTCAAAAGTATCTTTAGGCAAAGGCTTGGAAAAAATGTCTGCAATCTGGTCCTTGGTAGAAACATACTCCAACTTTACTTCATTCTCTGTCACCTTTTCTATCAAAAAATGATGCCTAATGGATATGTTCTTGGTCCTTGAATGCATCACTGGGTTCTTTGATATGTTTATGGCACTTGTGTTGTCACAAAAGATTGCAATAGGTTCTTCATACACAACTTTGATGTCCTTCAAAGTCTACTTCATTCATAACACTTGAGTGCAACTGCATGCTACTACAATGTATTCTACCTCTGCAGTATGTCATGCCCACATTTCCCATGCGGCCACGACACGCAACACACGTGTCATGTCCACATTTGTCATGTGGTCATGACATGAATTATCAAAAACTTTTCCACATGTCCCTAGAAACCCCCTCATACGCATCAGCATGCTCGGTGGCAATATTCATAAGGTGTAAACATGTCAATCAACTCAGGGAAGAGCGTTTAAATACACAATCCCCTACGTGATGATAGCTGACTAGGGGGTTATGTGACGTGAGGAGCATCGCTACTAGGGTTAGGATTGAATGGACCTGAACCCTAAGTTTCCTAAGTGAGTGATATGATTTCGATTGAAGTCAAAATCCAACCCTAAGCCTAGAGCATAAAAATAGACTAAACACACTTTCATTAAAATAATAACCACTAGGCAAAATAAATGCCAAGGAATTTCATTTAAAACAATTGTCCTAAGTCTCGAAAATTTTTTGGCAACATAATGCGTTATTAACGTTTGAAATAAATATTTTACAAAGGTCTCCCTCGAAATCATTTAGGAGAAAAATTAAATAAAAAGATTAAATTAAATCTACCTAATAACATTATAAAAATTTCCACCCGATAAATTGAAAGTCAAATTAAGTAAAATTATTAAATAATTAATCCCAGAATAAGAAAGGTCTACGAATAAATATAATTCCAACAATTATAATTATTCAATTAAATCAAGGTAAAATTAAAATCAATAATTAACGTTATAAAATTTACCCCCCAAAAATAATTCATTAAATTAAATAGAACAATTAAGTAATTAATTACCCCTAAATAAAATATAATAATATAACCCAACTAATAAAAATAGCCCAAACAATTAAATTTATAGATGAGGTAAAATATAATTTCCCCAAAAAGGTTAGAGGGCTAAGAGAATAATAATTTTCACCCTATTTCATAGTCCCCACTAGGTTATAATTGAAAAATAAAATTAAGGCAAGAATAATCTCCCCCATTAAAATTAAAGTCAAGAGAGGGAAAATAAAGTGGAACAAATTCCGTGCACTCAAAATAATGAAAGAATAAGTTTAAATTAAAAGCAAAACTCACTAAAGAGAAAAGCCCTAAAGTTCTCATACAATATTTTATTAGTTTCTCATCTTACTCTAACCCTATTCTTTTCTTTCTCCTCTTCTCTATTCTCCTCACATTTTGTTTTCCTTCATTTTTTTGTTTCTCTTTGTTTGTTTCAAGTTTGGACTCCATGGCAGCCATGGAAGACTACCACAGAGATTTCATTCCACATTCTGGTATATTCTTATTCTGTGATATACACGGGGGTTTCATTTATATAAATGCAGATAATATGCAGAAATCGCAGACCGAACAAGTTAAATGGTAGATTTGTTGTGTAACGAGAGGCGACACATTAGAATTGGCAATGCCGCCATAAAAAGGGGATCACAATTTTTATTTGTGTTAAGTGTTTGAGACAGGTGTGGGGAGGGGTGTGGGTGGGCGTTCAACCCCCCTCCCCACACCCCCCTTTGGCAATGGTGATGGTTGTGTGGGTGGCGGCCTGTGGCCGCCATCCACACAATCCAACTCTATTTTTTATTTTATTTTTAAAACTCTAAAACCCTACACTATTTAGGGTTCTCCCCAACAAAAAAAAATTGATCCTCTTTTTTTTACTGTGTAAAATAAAACAGTGATGAATATATAGATATCATTCGATCATTTTAAAATGCATTTCAATGGTATAAAATGAAATATATACATACAGTAAGATACATAAAAATAGTGAGGTTTAAATATACTTTTAACAATAGTATATAAATATAATATATATACACAGATAAGCATAAAAATCAGGTAACTTAAAAATATAAGTTTAGGAACACTTGCAAGGAAAAAAAAATTATATATATATTTGCAGAAATAAAATATGACAGGATACTATTTTTGAAAAAAAACTAATTTCTCTCTATTTTTTTTAACAGCAAGTGAAATATGAGTCACATTAATTTCTTCTCTATTTCTTTTTTTTTTATAGCAAACTGAAATAAGAGAAAATACAACTTTCCATTACCCATACTAAAGCATTTAGTTTAACTAATTTCTTCCTTTTCTTTTCTTGCATGAAATTAAAAATCAAAAACAGAACATATGCCTTTCTTTTTCTTTTGAAATAAATGATAGCAGCATAGACATATTTCCCATTAAACCAGCTTTGTCATAACAGCATAAAACACAAAACAACAATATAATATACATTTTTAAATTTATCACAAGATGCATTACACTTTTAAAAACCATTTCAAAATAATACATAATGGCGAGCACTTCTATTTTACCACCCAATACAATAAGGTCTCCAAGACTGTGGCTCACAAAATAACCAACAAGCTAATAAAATAAATGCACAATGACCATTTTTCCCAAGCTCCAAGACCACCAAAAATAACCTGCAATAAATTTCAACACAAAGAGAGGGAAGCCAAGCCACAAAAACCGGTCTCCTCCCTACCATAGACCCGCTAGTGGGTCACCCCCGAGCTAGGAGGTAGATCATCACACGGGTTCAATCATTCCACAACACAAAAATCAAATTGCAAGCCAACAACACAAAATCACCCATAGTTTTTTACACAATACAAAACTCATAGAAATGAGTTTGGAGGGGTAGGGGAGTGGACCGCTCAACTCAAGAGGTCACTCCAAAACTCATAGTCTCAACACCATAAGGCCTCAAGCCAAAAAAAGATATCTCCATGAAACACAAAATCACCATGGCACTCATGCGAACCAAAATAATCCCATACTCCATATAATGCCCTCAAGGCCATAATAATACCAACACCATACTCAATATAATGTCCTCAAGGCCATATGAATACCAACACCAGGATGGTGACCTCGAGGAGGTTCACTCCTCCCCCACCCCACACAAGGAAGGACACACCCAAATGGGTAGTCTCATCCTAATACACCCAGTACCCACACAAAAGAAATTACACTCAACACAATTTCAAGCACATAAGCAAAAATGAAACAAGCATAAGGAATGGCTAAATGTCATGAGGCTTACCTTAAGAGCCCAACAATGGATGCAATTTGAAGAACAACCCACAAGCTTTCTCCAAGCCTCTGATCCTCTAAAATCCTCTAACTCCTTCCCAAAACCTCAAAAGATAGAAAATTTTCAAAAAGTAAGAACCCCCAACTCCTCTCCAAGAGGAGATAAAATAGGCCTCCAATCTAGGCCTTGAGGAATGAGAAGGTGACACCTTCTCCTTCCTCATCCCATGCCACTTGCAAGGGAGAAGGAATGTGAGGGTGACAAGTGTCACCCTCCTATCCATTCAAACTCTCATCCTCTCCACTTGTGCTCTCACACATGTGTGAGAGCAAAAGTGGAGAGGTGGCATCTCTCCCCGTGGCTCCATGAGGATAAGGGACGACACATGTCATCACCTTACTCCTCAAGGGAGCCCCTTCATTCCAAGATGCTCCCACACATGTGTGAGAGTCTTGGAGGAAGCTTCCACACACTTGGGGTCTTGAAGACTCCCCAAGTCTTCAAGGTGGAGGAATCCCCAAGCCTTGGGAAGGGAGATGGGCCTTCTTTCAAGGCATGACTCATCTCCCACCCTTAGCCATTTTAAATTTTCGTCACTTTTACTTAACCCAAGTTTAAGGTGACTAGATGGGAGTTACCCTAGGGTTTAGTAAGCCCAAATGGACCCTAGACCCTAGGGGTACCACCTAGGGTTAGTATGGACCCCTAATAAACACTAAAGGAGGTATAAATTCACATTAAATGGCCCAAAAATAAAAAGAACACCAAATGGTGTGAATTAAAACACAAGTTTTACAACACATCAATTAAATTAAAGAAAAGGGGTGAACTAGGCCAATTAATTAAAATACAAACATTCACGAAAACATCATTCAATCACACATGCTCCTTATCCCTCTTGGGAATGGCTCAGCTTAACAAGGAAACACATAAGTGTGAGATCGGCCTCTGATTTTCCGTGGCCTGGAAAATCACCTACGCACTTGAACAAATGGTCAATCCAGCATATATATATCATAGCTGAAGAAATAGAATGTAACACTCATGTCATCACATAATTCATACAAAACATTAAACAATTCACATCATAATTAAGATTTAAAGTTGCATTTTCTATATACTATCTTAGAATCAGAATCACATAACAAATCCATATAATGAGCTCAAAATCAACATCACTAATAATCATCAAATGTATCTCACATGTCTAAGATCATAAGAGCATTAAAATGGAATCTAATCAAATCACCACATAACTAATCAAAGCTAATCCAAAACAAGGAGATATAGTCTAAATCTACATAATGGAAATCAATAGTTTCTAAATGTCTAAAATGTCTCCAACTATAATAGGGAATGATCAAAATAGGGAAGCGAAATAAATCAGCCTCACATCCTCCCCTAAGACTAAACTTCCTCCTAGAAGTCATCAAAGAGGTGAGGATAGAGTGCCCTCAATCTAGGTGCATCCTACTAAGTCGTCGTGACCTCATCATACCGATCCCACTGGACCCTAACCTGGTCCAGCTCTTGACCTCAAAGGCCTAGCGTCCGACGATCCTATATACGAATTGGCTCCAAATCCAACTGCTCGTCCGCCTCTACTTGTAGTCTTGATATCGGGGGCCTGAAAGTCAGCCTCGTGGTTATCAACCGCTGCAAACATGTGGTGGGACCTACTCACATCTCTAACTATCTGCTCAGATCCTTCAGCACAAGGCTGTCCCCCAGCTGTAAATCCTTATGGGCACTCTCTGGCTAAGTGACCCTCACCACCACATACATAACATGGTCCCCGAGCCTGAACATGTCATGTCTGTGTCCTGCTAGACTGTTATTGTCCAAGTTGACCCATGGAACCCTGTGACCCTCTGAAGGATTGCTGCGACCGAGCAGGTCTTGCAATAGGTGCCTACTATCATTGGTCTCTGCGTGGACCCTGATGATGCTACTACTACTATTGTGGAGGTCTAGGAGGTAAAGGTGCGAAACTAAACCCTCCTCTTTGAGGTGGCGGTGGTGGTCTACAGTAACTCTGTTGCTGTTGCTGGCCATGATCCTGAAACTAAGGGCGTGAACTCTAACCTCATCCTTGTATCTCCTTAGCAATGTATGCCTTCTTGGTAGCCTCACTCAAGGTCTGGGGGTCTGCCATGCACACAGGCCCTGCTATCCCCAAATTCAAACCTCTAATAAACTTGTGAACCAGAAGTTGTTCATCACGAAGATACTCTGCATAATGTGATAGCTTGGTGAACCTTCCCTCATACTGTGCTACAATAGACCCTCACTGCTGTAAATCATGGAACTCATCTATACGATGTTGCCTATAGTGGCTTGACAAATATCGTGCATTAAAGTGCTCAATGAATGTGTCCCATGAAAGTGTATCCAATGATAAGCGACGCTTGCACTCCTTAGTGTGCCACCAAATTGCTGCTACATCTCTCAATAGGTGAACCACCACGCGTGCCTTCGTGTTGTCCTCGTAAGGACGCAACGCAAAGCACCTATCTAAATTGATAAGCCAAGCCTCTGCCTTGGCTCCTTCTGTGGTCCTGGTGAAGGTAGGTGGATTCAGCCTCAGCAAATCCATGATGCCATCCCCACAGTCTTTGTGCCCTCGAATAGGCTCATCCGCACCAACACCATAAGGCCTGTGAAAAATCTACTCTACTCTCACCGCCTCCTCACGCCTAGCATGATGTGGAGGGCTCCTGCTATGAGCTCTGTAAGCTAAACCAACCTCCTCTGATGTCGTATCAGGTATCTCAACACAAGGCTCTACATGTGGTGCCTCTCGCAGCTTGATGTGGGGCTCCACACGTGACTCAGCTCGTGGCTCCTCATGTGGCACCTCTCACAGATCAACACGGGGCTCAACACGCGGCTTGATGTGTGGCTCGATACACAGCTCCATTGCAGCCAGTGGTAACCTATCTAGCACTACCTGTAATGCCTGTAAGATTTGTGGCCGATATCAAGTGCAGGTGGTGTCTGTGGTGCTGGCGGTCCCTGACCCTCGACTGATGAGTCACTATGCACCTCTACGAACTCAGTGCAGCGTGAACGCACTCACCTATTTCATCGGGAAGGCATCCTACAAGAACAAGGTATTCACAAATCGATCAAAAATGTGGAATATATAATGTGCTCAAACAAGCCCAATGTTTTAACTTGGGCTCTGATACCAAATGTCATTCCCACATTTCCCATGCGGCCACGACACACAACACACGTGTCATGTGGTCATAACACGAAATATCAAAAAAATTTCCACATGTCCCTAGAAACCCCCTCGCACACATCAGCATGATCAATGGCAATATGCATAAGGCGTAAACATGTCAATCAACTAAGGAAAGAGTGTTTAAATATGCAATCCCCTACGTGATGATAGCTGACTCGGGGGTTATGCGACGCGAGGAGCGTCGCTACTAGGGTTAGGATCAAATGGACCCAAACCTTAAGTTTCCTAAGTGAGTGATATGATTTCGACCAGAGTCAAAATCCAACCCTAATCCTAGAGCATAAAAATAGATTAAAACACACTTTCACTAAAATAATAACCGCTAGGCAAAATAAATGCCAAGGAATTTCATTTAAAACAACTGTCCTAAGTCTTAGAAAATTTTTGGTAGCATAACGCGTTATTAACATTTGAAATAAATATTTTACAAAGGTCTCCCTCAAAATCATTTAGGAGAAAAATTAAATAAAAAGATTAAATTAAATCTACCTAATAACATTATAAAATTTCCACCCGATAAATTGAAAGTCAAATTATTAAATAATTAATCCCAAAATAATAAAGGTCTACGAATAAATATAATTCCAACAATTATATTTATTTAATTAAATCAAGGTAAAATTAAAATCAATAATTAACGTTATAAAATTTGCCCCCCAAAAATAACTCATTAAATTAAATAGAACAATTAAGTAATTAATTACCCCTAAATAAAATATAATAATATAACCCAACTAATAAAAATAGCCCAAATAATTAAACTTATAGATGAGGTAAAATATAATTTCCCCAAAAAGGTTAGAGGGCTAAGAAATAATAATTTTCACCTTATTTCATAGTCCCCACTAGGTTACAATTGAAAAATAAAATTAAGGCAAGAATAATCTCCCCCATTAAAATTAAGGCAAGTATAGGGCGTTAGAAAATGGGGGAGCGCGCAAGCAAAAAAAAGCAGGAAGAAGACCTTTTCTCGAGCGCAGTAGGGGTGGATCACAGATCTGAAAGAGGCAAAGAAGATTTAGGAGTAGGGAGTGCAAACAATCTTGATCATGGGCCGAAGAAGCAGAGAAAGATTGTCTGATGAACTATGTCCTAGATCGAGCAGCTAGAGAACCTTGGAGATCAAATGGAGGACAGCAGTTTGGGCGGCTTCTGAATAAAGGCTTCCCCGCAAATCGGCAATGGAGGAGATGGGTTAATAAGACACATCAAAGGAATCATGAGCGAATTGATAGAGATCAGGGATGGGATCATTGGAGACAACCGATGAATGGGGAGGGAGGCATAGGTAAGAGATCTTCTGAACTCAGGTATGGAAACAAAAAGACTATGGTTTTAAGTGCAAATTTGCTAAAACCCTCTATTGAACATTTGAAAAAGTTAGGGATCATAGGGAAATGGTTTGGTTTGAATTTGGATCTGGGAGATTTAAGGAAGTGGTGACAGGATAGATGGGGTAAAGAGTTGTCTTTGAAAACCCTAGCAAATGGTTTTTTCCTAGTTATTTGTCCCTCTGAGAAAATAAAGTTGGAGATTCTGGAAGGCATTTGGCTTCTGAATGGTTTTGTCTTTTATTTATGTAACTGGTTTGTGGGTTTTGATCCAAGAAATTAAAAAAAAAATATGGCTAGAAATCTAAGAACTAGATCATCATTTTGGTGGTGGTTTCATAAAATTTCATTATCAAATGAATAAATCTGATGATGTTGAAATTCAAAAATGTTATTGACTATGAAAAAAATGTCTTTGGGAGGTATCATAGAGGTCCAATCCTTAGGCTCGGTTGTCTAAGCCAATTCCAAGCCTAAAAAAATGGGATAAAAATTTGAAAAAAATAAAATGTGAGTGCGTTTTGAGTTGTACAAAATGCGAGTGTCTTTTGAGTTGCACAAAATACACTTGTGTTTTGTGTTCCACAAAACATGCTCATGTTTTGTGGTCCACAAGATGCACTCGTGTTTTGTGTCCCACAAAACATGCTTGTGTTTTTTAGTCCAGAAAACATAATCACATTATGGTGATTTAAACATAACATGAGCGCATTTTGCCAAAATTATTGGTTTGGCCACTTTTTTGTAGACCATTTCCATGCACTTGCCTTGGACCTTTGGAAAGGTCATAATTTATTCTCTTACATAGGTAGGCTCATGGATATGATAGCTTTAGGAGGATTTAGGATTTTCTTAATAGGCTTTGGGTGGATGACTGCATTATCAACAACATTCTTATTTTTGCTAAGGAGGGATGGCATTGGATTAGCGAGGTTGCATGACTCCACAAATTTTCTCTTACTTTTTTTATTAAGATTTTTCACTAATAGTCCTTGGAGGAAATCTATAAGGGATAACTTGTATGAGACAAGGGTAGATGATGGGTGGTTGGATTGATGGGATTGCAAAGGTTTTGAGGATGAAGGGTTTACATAGGATGTGGAGGCTACAAGGCTCTCGTGTAAGGTTGGGAGCTTAGATATAGATTGGCTATGAGGACCTTAATCCAAAGTGCGGTTTCCCTTGTCGAAGGTACTGTAGGGATGACCAATAGATATTTGATTAAGATTTGTAGGATAGCTAGTGCTACCTGGTTCTTGTTCTAGAGGCTCTTGATTATGTATGGTTAGGTGATGAAATCCTATCAAAAGATTTCTCATGATAATGTCATCAAAGTGGTTATTGGTATATTCATCTTGATCCATACGACTACCACCATCATCACATTCAAAGGGGCATTTAGAGTGGTTATGACAAGGGGACTCATCAAAATAAAATGGATTAGTTGCCATGATTTTCACTAGGATTTTGAATGCTTTGATGGCTTGATTTGGATTGATTTGATTTCAATTTTGATTCTTGACGCTTGGATTTAGGTAAGGCATAGGACCTTACACAACTCGATGATGGGGATTGATCAAGGCCAAGGACCTTGAGGTGATTGATGTTGGACTTGATTATGGTCAAGGACCTTGTGTAACTCAATATACTTGATTGATTCTTTATTTTGATGTGGGGATAGCTTGATGATTATGGGTTTGCTTTTGATTGGGAGGATTAGGTCAAGGACCCTAAGTAACTCAATGTTGATTTAGTTTTGGATTTGATTTGATGCACAAAGTCTAAGACAATAGGGTAGTGCACGAGGATGGTTTGATTTGGACTTTAGTTTAGTTTAAGGGATCTAGGTCTCTAAACAATTGGATTTGTGATGATTGGTTTTGGATTTAGGATGATGGTTGGATTTGAAATTGGTTTTGATACTGATTTTGAAGGATTGGGGATAGGACCCTTGATGGTGGTCAATTTTGATTTAAATGGGGTTTAAATAATCTAGGTCCTTAACCAAATTTAATATTGTGATGAGTGGCTTTTAGATTTAGGATGATGTTTTGATTCAGGGATTGGGATTTGACTAATTTTGGGATTAGGGATGATGCTGATTTGGGAGATTATTTGATTTTTGATTTTGGGATCGATTTATGAAAGGTTGGATCTTGGATGGATTTCATGTGGAGTGAGGGAATTGGATTTTCTTTAAGATTTAGATTATGAGGGCTTTCAAACTTTGACCTTTGAGGACTTTCTTTGGCTATTTGACCTTTAGGTGTTTATAGGTTTTAGAATTTTTTATTTTTTTTGGATTTTCTGATACTTTACGGGTTTTACACAATTTGAAAACACATCAAACACACAAATAACCTAATTATTCAAGTAGGAATGATCAACTTAGGATCCCAACATTAATGCTTGATCTTGGTCATAGATAGTATTGGCCAATGATCCCAAAGTGCCAACCACAAACTTGATTTTTGTTTGTTTGTGGCCTACTATCTTGGTTTCAAAGGCATGTCATGAGTAACTTCTTAGAGCCAACCGCCTACTGGTGTATCATAATTGATGAATGATAAAAAAAAGTTCTCTGTATAGGTTGAACAAGGCTTTCTAAGGGATGTCATAAATATTCCTTGTGGTACAGGAGGCTAAAGTTTTGTAAAACAAGGTGTATGTCTAATGGCTTGGTGCAAAAGGGTAACCCACTCTCCATCGCCACTTTGTAAGATATACAATTTCTTACAAGCTTAGCCTTAATGACAAATGTGCCCCAATGGGAAAGTATTTCAATTCTCTCCCAAATTTCTATACCTATCTAGAACTCATGGGTTTAGGTCAACACTTGGCGATGAAATCTAAGCCAAATCCATTAAAAAGAAACTAAAAAAGAACTATTCACTTTTAATTTCCAAGATTGGCTTGTGGCATGGGGAAAGATATTACACATGTCTAGCCTTTTAGATCAAATAAAAAGTGAATGAAGGGGTGATTTTAATTCCCAATATCACCTTGTAGTGTGAGAGAAAAGCATACACACATCTCATTCACACAAGAATGAAAAAGATGTTCATTAACATTAAGAAAATAAATGTGAGATGTGAAGAATAACATGCACAAGGGATGCTTTTGATTTCCAAGATCACCTTGCAGTATGAAGGAAGAGCATACACATGCTTGGACACACTAATCCAATAAGAAAGAATAATTTGTCTTAACAAAAATGATGCAAAACATAACAAAGGGGTTTGAAAATATGTCTTTGCCATGCAAAACCTACAACCCACACATGCTAATACTTTGGATGAAATACCTTGGACTCATGATTTTGCTACACAAATGATGTTGGTATATAATATAAATAGTAATTTAAGGTTATAAAATAAGTCAACAAGGCTCAAAAACTAAGAAAAACATGAAATGATTAATATCAGAGCACGCACACACACACACACACACACACACACACACACACACACACACACACACACACACACACACACCGAATTAGATAACAAACATGCTCAAGTGTGAAATGCAAATGCAATAGAGTCAACACACAAACCAAAATAGGGTAAAGAGATAGTTATTAGCACTTACCAATGGATTCTCATCGAGATGAAATGGACATGCTCAAGTATGAAGCACATGTGTTAGGATGTTCACAGATGCATCGATCTATCTTGAAACTACACAACAAGATGGAAAAACCTGCAAACCTATAATAAATGTCAAACTCGCAAGACCACAATGAGCTAAAATGATGTATATCAAGGCAAGTTATATGCAAAGGGTCCTTTGAGACTGAAATAATGTGAAATTAATTAGCCAAAAACAACAAACAACAACTATTAGTGCCAAAAATATAGACACCAAATTATGAAATGAATACACTTTGGGTTTTATTGAGACACTAATTTGATAATGTAGGGATTGAAACGCCCAAGGAGCATATCAAATGATCACCAAACTATTAAAATGTGAGAAATACACCTGCGAAAATAAAGGTTAGACCTAAAAGATGCTTCTAAGCCTACTTAACTTGTAAACAAGATTAGAAAACATGCAAAGAAACCAAATAAATGATGAAAAACAAGTTGTATTTGAGGAATAAAATTCAGCACTAAGGCCAAACACACAAACTTTGCAGTGAAACAAAAACATGCCAGAGCTACAAATGCATATGTCAAAATAGAGCATGAACATGCCAAACTACAGAAAACTTGTGAGAGAATCTTGAAAACAACTATAAAAATAAAGATTAGTTAGGGATGTGGGTCCCATTGGGTATGTCCAAATGTGTATGATAAAATGCAGAACAAACACAAATAGATATAATGCACAAATACCTATTCTAATCTATATTAACCAACACCTCAGATCAAGCTAAAGTTGCATAACAAAGAGTAAAATCCATGAGAAATCTCACTAATGCAACCTTTTTGCCAATGAAGGAATTTGATCAAGATGAATAGGGATGTAGTTGATTTGAAGTGTAGTTGTCATTCTAGCAGCATGAATTTGCTTTATATCCAACCTTGTTCTTGGAAATGGCTTGAGGAATATTGATTTATAGATTTTGGATGAGAAGGATGGATGGATGAGATTAGATCTTGTGTGATGGAGGGATGAGGTTGATCCATTCTCAAGGGAGAATGAGAAGCCAAGTGACATTTTATGATTGGTGCACATGATTAAGGCAAGGATTGAGAAGATATGGAGGGTACATATTTACTTGATTTGAATGGAGGGTGAGAATTAAAAATGGAATTTTTGGAGCCATGTGCAAGTGTGGAGCCTTGTGCAAGGTTGACTTTGTTGATTTGGATATGAGAATGTGCAAATGATTAGTTAGTTAGTTAAACTAAGTTTATTTAATCAACTAATGATAGGGAGGATTTTTGGGATAAATTAAATAGTATTATGTATTTGTTTAATTTTTGGAGGGATGATGAGGGGGTGATGGATTTAATTAAATAAATGTTGATTTATTTAATAAAGTTAGAACTTTAGAAGAAGGTTTAAATTGGTTAATTAAATAAATAGTCATAATTTATTTAATTGATGTTGGAATAATGATTAGATTTATTAATTGAATAATGCAATTTATTTAATTAATATTAGATGAATGGTTGGATTGATGCTAGAAGTGGAGATGTGGGATGAATCAAGTGATTAGTATGATGTTAGGACAATGTAAGATTTAGGTGTCTACAATATTTTGAAGTTTAAAAAAAATGTAACTAATGTGCCATCAATGCACCAATGACATTTTGGCATATTTTTACAAAGCACCATTTGGTGCACTTTTTCCACAAAAATCACTTTAATCTTTTTTTTACTTTAATTTTCAATTAACATGGTGCACTAGCAAAAAGTTTTTAGCATTTTAGGTTTCATTTGTCTTTTCTAAAATCTGATTGCACAATGTGTTCAACTTGAAAAACTAGAAACATTTCTATAAAATTTTGTTGAATTTCAATGAACTTGAAAATTTGGTAAAAACATTGTGCTAAGTAGATTTTTTTGGCACTTTTTGTATGTCTTTTTCCTTTTGTGCCCAAAAGAGCATGAAAAGTTTTTTACTTCTTTTTACTCTCCATTGTTTGGCATGATGGTGGACTATATTTGGTGCTTTAAGTATAAGGGACTTTTTCCAAAATATGATTGCATTAGCAAATTCAAATTAAAAAAACAAATTTAAAACTAAAAATTTCATCAAAATGTGAAAAAGTAGGTTTTTTTTTACTTTTTAGCACGTCTAGTGGAAAATTTTGTCGCACTTTCCTTTTCCTTTTCCTTTTCTAGTTCAAATATCTTCCACTTTCTTTTTCCTTTTCCTTTTCTAGTTCAAATATCTTCCACTTTCTTTTTCCTTTTCTAATTTTAAAATCTTTCATTTTCTTTTGTTCTTGATTTGTATCTATACTTTACTAATGAAGAGGTTTTGTAACATTTATTCAACTCTAATTATATTCAGTTAATGAAAATGCTATAAAAAGTGATAAAAAATGAGGCAATCAAACAATACTAGTGACAAAAGTGAACATTATTTTTTTATAAATGCAAAATTTTAATTTTAATTTTTTTTAAAGAAAGAACAAATGAAAATGAGAAAGATAATGAAAAATATTAAGCTTAGTCTTAATTATACAGGTAACACCATTCAAAATTACAGTTTCTAATGCCCATAAGGATAGGGAATATGGATTATGTTTGTGTGTCCTTTTCTTTATCAACGATAATCGCACGTTGTATGTGGACAGCGCACTTCACTAATTTTCAATCTCATACATGCCATGCCCTATTTTCTCTTCTTTCATTATTTATGTGGGCTCTATCATTTACTCGAATTTGGAATTTATGCTTTTCAAGCTTGGTTTTTCAATGGACCTTAAATCACAACTATAATTTATGCTTTTGAAAGGGTCTTCCAATGGGCCCTGAACTTCATTCATGGAGTAGCTCACAAGTTCTTAAAGTCTTTCATTATTCAACTTCAATTTGAGGGACCGACTTTTCCTATCCCTCTTAATTATTGGAAAAGTATCCTTGTGAGCGATTTTGAAGTGAAAGGAAATGGGGTAGCTATGACTATTCTAATTGTTTAATTGTCATTAGTGTAGGATTACGTAGTGTTTTGTATTTAATGTAAAGTAAATTGACAATAAAATTATTTTATTGAAAATTTAAATATGCAATATAGGATAGAGGAATTATACTTGATGTTGTAGTTGTAATTGTTTTCGTAGATGTGTATGCAATGTGGAATCATAAGTAAAGTATGTATAATGTTTGACAAAATGTTTGAAAGATTGTATATGATGTAACAAAAGATATCCATACCTAAATTTACATGCAATGTTATATTCTCTTGATAAAAATTACAAACTAATCCACAAAATTTAGTTGATTGAATTAAAAATTAACCGAACAATCACAATGTATTCATCTGAAGTATTTTCATTGTTTATAGAGGATATTTTATTATGGGTTAACCATGTAATTTTTGACACATTTGTTGATTTAGATTCTAGGCCAATTCAAACATCAATGCCATAACCAATACAATATAGAAAGCTGTCATCATGTGAGATCTTGTGTGTTTATAACTACATTTGACTGAGCAAGAATGTTCATTGTGTTGAACACCCATAATACTGAGAGGAGGGATGAATCAATATTCCTTTAAACCATTTAAGCATTGAACATCCAATCCATTTAACATATTTAATTGCAGCAAATGAAATAAAGCATGAAGCATTCAGAAACAATTCAAACCACATGAACACCAGGATTTTTATGTGGAAAACCTAAAACAAGAAAAACCATGGTGAGTATTAGCTCACAATATATTATAATAAAGCAACCTATTAAGGTTGATATAATTGGTGGACTCACTGTCCAAGAATGCTCACTGCAGGTGGCTCACTGCCAAAGGACTCACTGTCCTAAAAGAGAGAGATAGAAGAAATAGTGGCTCGCTGCCAATTTTGAACTGTTATAATTGCATCTAACATATGCATGAGATACAATTCCAATGAAAGATCAAAATACAGGTACAAAACTCTTCACACTGATTTGAAATATCACACTGCTCTGCTCTGCATTTGATTAATTCACATTCACATATACTTGTCGCATCACTCGGATCACATATATACCATACTTCATTTTGAAACACCAAAAACAATCTTCTTTAAATATCCGCTTCACCCACAACATCAATTAGGTTGGCCTAATTAGATGTAATGTGCAAAATATGTAATATAGGACTTGTCGGGCCCAAACCTTCACACACACGCTTCACACCACAATTCAAACTTTGAAACAAATTGAAATAGGTCGGCATGGACCTAAAATAGCTCCCACACAACAAATCAAAACATAATCATCTTCCGCAAATCACTCAACTAATTGGGTCGGCACCGATGAAGACCTAATTCAAAAAATTTGCCAACTATATATTCACATCCTGACGTGAGGACCACCACAAATCATGAAAACTGGAATATGCCATCTATTGACACCTATGAACATCTCTTTTGAACTGCAAAGCAAGAAACTTATCCGCAGAGGAATGCAAACTCATTTGCTCACATGCTCTGGACCGGAGGCAACTGTAAACTATCAGGCCGAACTTTTGTCATTTACAACTTTCACACTAGAGATCACAAATAGATAAAATTATGGAATTAGATACTCCTAACAACCAACAAACACATATTAGAACCGCAGGGCCAGATCTTCAACATCAAATCATTGCAGACCAAATTACTAGAGCTCTGTAACCCAGAAATGCCAAAATTGACACTTAGCCAAATATCATCATGGGGTTCTTTACCGGATCAAAGCTTCTTGCAAATTAGTCTTCTACAAAGGATCAAACCCTCTTCCAAAATTATCAATTATCCAAAATGATCTGCACCTTACCAAAATGCAATGTTGAAGAATGTTGACATCAATGACAACACTGCAATGTATGATTGTATTCTCATGTTACCAACAACAACATCAATGACATCGCCTCATTCTTCCAATAATCTCCCCCTTTGTCATTGATGGAAACATGCCAAAAACTCCAAAATACTCTCCCCCTTTGACATCAAGGGAAAATGGCGTATATAGTAGTCTTTATTCCCATCGGATCTCCCCCTGTTAAGTATACTCATGTACATCTAAATTGAAAGTTTGCACTAACTCCCCCTGACAGGCATATGTACAAACTGAAATGACTCCCCCTTAGAGTAGAACCAAAAATTTTGTATCGGAAACCTCTTCATATACTCCACATATTTACAAGGAATCTGATACTGAAAAGTAGAAAATGCATAAAGTGTAAAAACTATTTTCAACCGGATGAGGTTTGAACTTGTAGCTTTTCTACCCGATTCTATTATTCCTGCTTACCATCACCCAAGCCTTCTTGGCTTCCTTTAGAATTTTGAACCATGTCTCAAATTCTAATAATAGCTCTTCTCCTTCCAGAGTGTTCAGTATTAGATTCACCTATGATGCTTTATTAGCACTCAATAGAGCTTTTGAGACAAAAAGAAGTTTGGGATTCACTAAATCCCTTATTTCATCAAATTGCAAAATAATGTCTCCTTTTGAGCCTGCAATTGAAAGAATTCTTGTGTAAATCCTCTATGACATCCCTTGTGGTGCCATCGAGATCAAGTGTCGGATCATAGGCACTCGAGGCATTATTTATTTGGAACTCAATGGAGTCCATTTCCTTAGAAATTCTCTGTGTGGCTCTGGGCCACTTCAAGCCAAACTGGTGTAGAGCCTTTGCCTCACTTAAGCAGTCTTGTACATCTTTCAAAACTTCTTGAAACTTCTTATGTGCCAAAGCACATTTTTTAGATATTTCCATCATTCTCTTATCATTCATCTTCTTATCTACCTCATCTCAATTTGTTCCTTAAGGCCAAAGGCATAATCTTTAAAAGAATCAATTAATGATTTCAAATTTTCTTTACCTAAGAGAGATGTGTCGTTATTTGCAACAGGTATTGCATCTTGTAATGCCTTCACTGCTTCATCAATCATATATCTGCTTTTCTCATGAGTCTCAATGACTTCTTTTCTGGCGGATGCATGGAATAAGTCTCCCAATTGTGGCTTCTAGAGGGGAGAGATCTTATCCATATCTATGCTTCCCTGTTGCATTGGTAGTTGAAGCAGTTGAGAGGATACAACAGGCTGGAAATTAAGTTGTATACTTAAAAGATCCTTTAGTAAATCTTTAGAGGGGCCAAAGGATTCACTAGAGGGCTTTGATGACTCCACATCTTTTTCTTTTAAGTCTTTCTCCACACCTTCACTGGAGTTCTCTTGATTTTCTTTCTTATTCTTTGCATCTCCAGATGAATCTTTATCCTTATCTTTTTCTTCATTGTTTTCTTGTTCTTTATTCTTCTCTGCTTCATCCTTTGCGCCATCATCTTCCTTATTTGTATTCTCTGCCTCTGCAAAGTTCTTAGTGTTAATCGAAGGAGTAGATACTGGAGGAGTGGTGGATGCATCTTGCTTTGCCTCTTGCTCACCGGTAGCAGTCACCCCCACAACATTCTTATCATCCTCTGTAATAACTTCTGTTGTTTCTTCCTCTTCTGGAGGAGTATTAGTTTGTTCATTATATGTTGTATGCTCATGTTGAGCATCAATGTCCCGAGCATCTTTTCCTGTAGTAACTTTCGGAGGAGTATTAACTTGTCCAGTTTCTTCTCCTGTCATTTGCTCATGTTGAGCATTAATTTTCTGCGCATCTGCTTTAAAATCAATCATCTTGTCTTCCTTATTCTTAGAAGCCATTCCTAGCCTTTGTGCTAGATCTACAACCTTGTCCACTATCTCCTTCTGGAGCCTTTCGAGATCATTCTGATCTCGGCTCATTAGGGTTGTCACCCTTTGTTTTGTTCTTAATTCCTTAGTATACAATTTGGCCAATGTGGCCTTATTCTCCATAGACATAGTAGCACTAATCTTCTCCAGTGCACAAGCCTTCAATTTGGCCTCTTCTTTTACAGCCTCTTGTCTCCTTTCCATCAAAACATTCCATAGCTCTTCAGGCAGTTGCTTCTCTATATTCTGCATATCTACTTCAAGTACTATAATATACTTTACAATGGCCTCAACTATGGTGGCCTTATCCACCTCATCAACCTCATTGTACAATGTTGCAGTCTCTTCTAGCATGTCATTTTGTACAATGCCATTAAATAATGCATCTAAATTCATTTGGCCATGTGCACTTACCTGATTTTTCTTCTTTTGTTTCTTCTTTTCTTCCGAAGACTTCCTTTTGGTGGCTTCCTCCTTTTCTTTCTTTGCTTCTTCTTCTTCTTCTATTACCTCTATAACCCTTGGAGTAGCCATTTCTAAATGTAATGAAATACTTCTAAACAAAGATCTCTGTGAAATTAGGGCTAATCAAAAACTGAAAAATACCTTTACTTTCGCTTTGGCAAACTAGGGTTTGAATGCACTAAAATTTTAATCACCTTGATCTCTTCTTCTGCTACTCAGCTCTCTTCGAATGCTTTTGTTAATGAATTTTCTAAGTAAAATCCCTTTTATAACTTTTTGGATATAACCTAATTCACATTAAATACTTCAAACAATAAAGCTGTCAAACCTTTCTCTATATACACAGTCAGCTTTCAAATGCTCTGCAAACTTCCTCATTATGAGATTTTCTACTGGAATTTTCTTCAATAGTTCAAGCATATTGATCTACACCATATATCCTCATGCTAAAGCATCATCACCTTTTCTTTGGTAGGGGATGAAATATTTTCATTAAAGCTCCCCCTGAGCCAAAGCTCTCAACTTAGTTTCCAGAGGAAACTTCTGCACTAGATGTAATTACATATACATCCTTAACCTTTGTTTCTTCCTTCTTTCTCCAGATCTTTTCCATTTCCTTTTTTGTTTCTGCAGGATCAATCTTTTGCACTTGTTCATTCTTCTCTACTGGATTGTCCTTCTTCATGTTTCTACTTTTGCAAAACTTAAAAATGTGTCCAGGCCTACTGCAATTGTAGCATATAAAATTCTTCGAACCAGTATTACTTTCATTCATTCTAGATCTTGATTTATTAGCTTTATGCCCAAATCCATTGCAAGTATAACAGTAGCCTTTGAAAGATTGAACCATTCTACCACTGTTATAGTCATTCATCATTTGACTTCTACATTCACTAGCTCTATGACCAAATCTCTTGCATGTAAAACATTGACCAAATAAAGATGGAATATTTTGATTCATTCTTCTTCTGCATTATAATGCCTTGTGTTCAAATTTATTGCAAGAATGACAAAAACCATTGAAAGATGGGTACCTTTGTGCATTTGGTTGTGTGACCGGTGGTCTTCTAGCTTCATTTCTTTGGTTCTAGAGTTGTTTGCCATTGTTCTTCTTATTTTCAGCATTTGATGTCTGACCTGATTTTGAACTTTCACCCTTTTCAAATCCTAAACCCTCTTTATCATTAGGACCTTTCTGATTTGCAAGCATTTCATCAAGCTTTGTAGTACTCATCTTGAATTTGTCTTCATGACTCCTTGCTTTCTCCAGATCAAATTTTAGATTCACAACTTCTTGTTCAAGCCTTGTACATTCTTCAGATTTGCTTTTCACCACTGTATGAAGACATTCCTCAATTCTTTTCTTTTCTTTAACTTGTACTTTTAGACCAGTAATGGTTTCATTTGCTTGCTTCAATTGTTCACTGACTTCCTTATACCTTTCTCTGAACTTCTTGATTTGCTCTTTCAAATTTTTATGTATTCATTTGCTTCCTTGGCATCTTCCTTCAGATCTATGATTTCACCTTCAGTTCTTTCAAGATCTTCAAGAGTAGCATGGAGTTCTCCTACTTTGTCAAGCATACAATTGTCTTCAGTGAAATTAACAGCAGGAATCTCTTCCAGAGGAATATGCAATCTTCTAGCAGCCATGTCTTCAATCTCCATGATCTTCCTTTAGCGGTTAGGCTTCATCTAAAGGACTTGGCTCTGATACCAATTGTTGAACATCTAGAACATTGAGAGGGGGGGTGAATAATTATTCCTTTAAGCCATTTAAGCATTGAACATCCAATCCATTTAACATATTTAATTGGAGCAAATGAAATAAAGCATGAAGCATTTAGAAACAATTTAAACCACATGAACACCAAGATTTTTATGTGGAAAACCCAATATGGGAAAAACCACGGTGAGTATTAGCTCACAATATATTATAATAAAGCAACTGGTTAAGGTTGATACAATTGGCAGACTCACTATCCAAGAATGCTCACTGCAGGTGGTTCACTACTAAAGGACTCACTGTCCTGACAGAGAGAGATAGAAGAAATAGTGGCTCAATACCAATCTTCAACTATTACAATTGCATATAGCATATGCATGAAATATAGTTCCAATGAAAGCTTAAAATACAAATACAAAACTCTTCACATTGATCTAAAATATCACACTGCTCTTCTCTGCATTTTCTTAATTCGCATTCACATATACTTGTCGCATCACTTAGATCACATATATACCATACTTCATCTTGAAACACCGAAAATAATCTTCTTTAAATATCTGCTTCACCCACAACATCAATTAGGTTGGCCTAATTGGATGTAACGTGTAAAATATGCAATATAGGACTTGTCGGGCCCAAACCTTTACACACACGCTTCGCGCCACAATTCAAACTTTGAAACAAATTGAAATAGGTCAGCATGGACCTAAAATAGCTCCCACATAATGGATCAAGACATAATCATCTTCCATAAATCACTCAATTGATTGGGTTGGCACCGATGAAGACCTAATTCAAAAAATTTGCCAACTGTATATTCACATCCTGACACCTCTAATGAAAAATGGAATATGCCATTTATTGACACCTCTGAACATCTCTTTTGAACTTCAAAGCAAGAAACTTATCCGCGATGGAATGCAGACTCATTTGCTCACATGCTCTGTATCGGAGACAATTGTAAACTATCAAGTCAAACTTCTATCATTCACAACTTTCACACCGGAGATCACAAACAGATAAACTTATGGAATTAGATAATCCTAACAATCAACAAACACATATTAGAACCGTAGAGCCAGATCTTCAATAGCGGATCAATGCAGACCAAATTACCGGAGCTCTATAACTCAAAAATGCCAAAACTGACACTTAGTCAAATTTCATCATGGGGTTCTTTACCGGATCAAACCTTCTTGCAAATTAGTCTTCTACAGAGGATCAAACCCTCTTGCAAAATTATCAATTATCCAAAATTATCTGCACCTTACCAAAATACAATGTTGAACAATGTTGACATCAATGACAACACTGCAATGTATGACTGTATGCTCATGTTTCCAACAACAACATCAATGACATCTCCTCATTCTTCCAGCACATTGTATAAATATATTTGTGTTCTTGTTGTTGCATGGAAAACTTGTAATGATGGAAAATAAAAAAAATCAATAGAAACATATTATTGTATTGAAACTTAGTTTGTATTTATTTAAGGCGTTGCTAGATAATGGTATAGTTTATTTATTAGACAATCTATCTCTAGCTGATCTAGCATTGGGCATACTTATAAAACTAATACCAACATAAACAAGAACCAAAAACTTATTTATTAATAGTCTGATATGTCATTAGGATACATATTCCATTATTAATTTACATCAACATGGATCTTAACATAATAAAATTCTAGTTTGGTGGAATTAGATTGAGCTATGAGAAATAAAGGGAGCATATCCCAAATATTTGCTAATCTACCATATAGAAAAGACAAGAACAATGAATAATCTATGATATAAAATACTTGTCTTGTAGACAATATATGCTTTTATTAACATCAATAACTAGTGATAAATTGTTTCCCAAAGCTTACTAATAACAATTAAACTTTTTTAAAGAATGCGATTCTCTTCATCCTAAATTTTTTTTAACTTAAAAGGGTGCAAAAGTAAGCAGTGAAGCCACAAAAATAATTAGTTGCGTATAACAAAGAGATCTCTTGCCATAAGCCTACTCCACTCTACTCTACTCCATAGGAGAGCGAATTGGAAATTGAATTGTTTAGCTAATGATAGATGTAGTAGAGAGACCTTGCTACCCTTTTTTAATAAATAACTAGTGATAAATTGTTTCTCAAATCTTACTAATAACAATTAAAAAAAAAATCTTAATTTTTATGGATTGTCAAAGGGTAATCCTAGTTAAGAAGGTAGGGGTGGCTTATTGAGAGACAAAATGGGTCAAGTTATAGGTGCCTTTGTAGAAATCATGGGTCTTCAAACCAATAACTAAACGTTGAAGTGGCGGTGACTCTTCAGGGTACCAACCTGACTGAGAACAAAGGCATTTGTAAATTGATCATAGAAAGGGACTCTAAAAATATCATTGATATGATAATCTTTAGAACTATCCCTAGTTGGTCATACAAAGATATAATGGAAGAGATTAAAATCAAGACAAGGAACTTTGAAGACACTAATGTTGTCCATATCTATAGGGAAGGAAACTCTTCAACGGACTCCTTCGCCAACCTAGGCACTCAAATTAAGGGTCTAACTTTTTGGAATAATTCTCACTCCCTCCTTATTCAAAATAGATCCAAAGTTAATGAGGATGCACCCATTAATAATTAAAACCCTTTAGTCAGTTATCCTAAGATGTAAGGCCAACACCAGTGACAAAACTCTCTCGAACAAAGGTATTGATGGAAAGGAGAGATGCAGTAAAGATTGGGTCAATTCATCTTATCTCATGATCCGTACCTTAGGAATAAGAAATTTATATTGGGAGGTTATCGGAAGCTATGTCATTGCTTGTTTATACCTTGTTCTCAACATGGGTGGAGACCTCATCAAACTTGAACCCATGAACTATGAGAAGTTAAAAGAGGATAGAGAGCTTTGAAACATTCTAAAGAGAGGTAACCTCTCTTCTTACATCAAAGCATGAATGGGTTTGACACTATCCAATCTAGAGAATTTGGAGTGTCTTGGAAAGCTCGAACCGTCTTTGTTTGGGGTATATATTTTCAAGAATCTAAGGAGCTTATTATTGCAACCACGGGTCTTCAGATGGATAGTGAGTGTTTTGATGAAAAGAGAGACCTACCTCAACAAGTTAAACCACGTCAAACTCTCTTCTATCTAATATTGAGACACAAACTGAGCTTGGCTTCTACATTTGAGGGAGAGCCAAACTACAAGGGTTTTGCCTCTTTGTTGTATAGATGAGTGTTTAAACCAAATTCAACCAATCTAGCTAGGGAAAATGACCAAAACCCTAATTGAGAGAGATTGAGCTATAGACTCCTGTCAGAAATATAAACAAACAATCTAAATAGATAGCAAAGATGAGAAAACAGTTCAAAATAGGAACCTGGAGTCAGAATGCCATAGGTACCAGGGCGTTTGGGCACCCTAGGTCCTTTTTAGGGTTTGCAGAAACTAAGACTTTCATTAGATATGTACCTACAATACCTTTCTTCTCCCAGACTGATATATTCTGAAATCTATTTCTTCAACCTACACACATGAAAGAAGGAAAATTTGTTGTGGCTATATAGGAGCTTGTCTTAGTCAATCCCCCATTTCGGTATTCCTACCTCATGGATAGCCAAGATTAGAACCAAATGTTGTGTGTGCTTAGAAACCCTAAGTGTGAGAAGTAACATGCAAGATCTAATCAAATAATATCAAACCCTAATCATATATGACTCAAGCAAATAAGAAGGAATGATACAAAAGGATGCTTCAGTCAAGGAAGCTCACAACTTCACCTCAAGGATGAAGATTCACTGAAGGTTTGATGAATAAGAAGGTGATGCAACCATACCCTTGGAGGGTCTCAAGCCAATCTCAAGTTGGTGGTTCCAACCCTTCTCCCAATCATGTAATGTACTTCAACCTAGGAACAAATGAGATAAACTCAAGATCTCATCTCCTAGCCTTTATACAAATCTTTCCCAGAGTAGAGATGAACTCCACTTGCCCAAATAGAAACCTGCAATAATTCAATAGAATAGAGAGCATAACAATAGAGAGATTTTTCACATATAGAGCACATCTAGTTTCAAATGAAATAAGTCACTTACTTTTAGACAAGGCCATAGAAAAGAGTAATTTGAATTAAAGAATTGACATCACACGCCAAAAAACAAATTTGAGTTTAGGGTTGGCCTAACCAACACTAAACTTAAATTTCCTCCCTAAAACATGGGAGGGACCAAGGCGCTCAGGCACCCTAGGCCCTTTGGGCAATTTAAGGCTCAAGCCAACACTTAATGTGGGGCTTGTTACATATGTGTTGTCATTGATGTAAACTGAGTGGCAATGTGGAAAGCAAAGGCAAATGTGAATATGCTAAGAAGTCAGAGGAATAGTGATGATGTGAGACAAAGGATTAGTATCATTTGTACATAGTTGCACTAGTAGATCAAAGGATCAGAGATGACCAAAGATAAGAAGATCAATATCATCTTTACGCAATCATACCTTATCTTCTGAAGTTCATGTGTAAGTTCATGCTAAGTATATGCTTTCAATATCTTTGGTATGTTATGTCATGGATGCTATGCTGGGTGAATTATGTTATATTTGGATGATATGAAGACACGTGACTTGGCATTGGAGAAATAATGTTGCAATAGTTTGAAGAAATCTGGCTAACTAAAGTTCAAGTCAGGAAAGGTGTCACAAACTCAAAATAATGCACCGCATTCTACTGCATTTGAAGATATGGGCCTATGGATTGAAAAGATGGCTAGAGATTGCTCTTAGGTATCTCTAGTTCAAATTTGAGATCATGGTTTCTACCACAAAGTGTTTTAGAGTCAGAAGAGTGAAGGTAGTAGTTAAACAAGGTAAGTGCAATTATAGAGAGATAGGAAAATGCTCCGCACTTCTCTGAAGATGAAGATATGATGTTGTGGTTTGGAGGATAGCTAGAATTAAGTAAAAGGTATGCATGCTTCAAGTTTCAAGTGATAATATGTACCACAGATGCTTCTCTGAAGTCAGCTCTATGAAGACAAGTCTTGTTGATAGTAATGGTAAGTAGAGGGAGATAGTGGATGTCACCGTAGTTCACCGCACACTGGTATTTGGCCTTGTTGATTGAATGACAAGCTCATATAGTTGGTTGGCAGGCTCAGTTCAAGTTTCAAATGGTTTTGTTTACCGCAAGTATGTTTTTCATTGTTCTACATCAAAACTGGGTAAGCAAAGTATGTTAAGCATACCAAAATCAATGATCAATTGTTTACGTGAACATAAAACATCATGGATTGATGAAAGGAGAGTATATGAATGATTTACAAGTCATATAATGTTCATTGTGTGGTCTGTATGATGTAATTCTATTTTCTCCGGTACCACTTTAGGTCTGGAGCTAAATGCAAGGAATGATAAGTGTTTGCTAGGCTGACTTAGTGTATGCTAATGATTATGCTATGTGTTTTGGAGTGTGTGCCAGCATGGAAGGATGTACTAAGGTAAAATAGGACTTGATTATATCTTGTGTTTGAACCGCATTGGATTTCTATTCACCGCTAATGTTTTTGGGCGCCGATAAACAAAGGCATTACACGTTTCATATTATAAGTTTTATCTTGGCCAACAAAGGAGAAAGATCTTGATGCTTGCAGAGGATATAAATGTAAGATCAAAGTTGTTGAAGGAGGAATGTGATGTGTATTGTGTGTTGGCATTGATAACAAGCAAATAAAATAACTACAGAAATAATTTTGATGATGAAACATGGAAAGGATCAGTTTATGTAAAGTGATATTGTTGCCGAAGTGATTATAGGTGATGTGATGATAGAGAAGTGTTTCTAAAGGTGTTTTGATGTTGTAGAACTTGGTATTGTGATTGCACAGAGATGAAATAGTTGTGTAGAGGTTGGAAGGGTCAGTATAAGGTTGGAACAGTTAGTGGTTGTTAGATAAGTATTCTATTGCAAAGGTTGAAGCCTCTTTGTGTAAAAGTTGCAGCTTCCTTTGGCTTGTAGCCCATAAATGATAATGTAATCTTGTTTTTATTTGTGAGGCTAGATTTGTACAATAGATCCAAGTAGCTTGCTCACCGTGGTTTTTCCCTTCTAGGGTTTTCCATGTAAATCTGGTGTTATGATTGTATGATTATGTGTTCTTGTGTTTCTCATGATTTAAAATTCTTACATTAGTTTGAATGTTGTTGGAAGAAGAGAATTTGATTATGTACTGATTCACCCCCCTCTTAGTACTTCTGTGCTAAACACATCCGAAGACTAAGAGTCCAGGGGGTGAATCAACCTATTCTTAAACTTTAAATCAAATCCAATTATAGATGAACCATAATATCATTTTAACCAAAAGAAGAAGAATAGAAAGTAAAACATGCACCACACAAAGACACCCGAATTTTTATGTAGAAAACCCAATGAGGGAAAAACCACAATCAGGATTAACTCACAATATAATAAGGTCACTGCTATAAAAGATTACAACTTTGTTTTAGGGCTACAACCCAAGGAAGTTACTACTCCCTTCTGAATTGCAAACTAAGGCTACAATCTTAGGACAAGATGCAAAGACCTATTGAGGAGACTCATTGTCTGATAGCAGGATACATGAAAATTACAATGAAGACAGGAACTTGAACTATTGTAAATAAGGCATTTGACTTATGTTGATGTTGCAGTCTCCTTTTCTACACAATTCCTCCATCATACTGACTTTGCACACTTCATGCTTGACATGCATCTCTACCACCTGCACACTTCACAAATGACTTTGTTCTTCTATCTATATATATATATCCTCCGCAACAACTCAAATCCTTAATTAGGTCTGCACCAAAAAGACCTTTAGATGAAACGTGTGATTCTCTATGGGTCGGCACAAAACAAACACATTATGAGTTCTAGATCACTTCACATGGCATAATAGGATCAAATACATCATAGTACATCCTTCAAGGGCAAACTAATTGATCAGGATCAACCACACATGAAAGAAACCAGACTATTGGCCCAAAAAACACTAACACTTCTAATTGTCCATATTTGCATCACTGAAGAGACACCAAAAACATTATGTGGACCAAGATATGAGCAATATACCTTATAAATACTATCCTTACACCATTCACCTAAAATATCTAATCATTATGTGCACTGGCAAAATAAGAAACATGTTGAACTGATGCAAATAGAGTACTCCAGACTGACTGTGACATATCAAAACTTAAAATATTGCATTGCAGACCACTAACATATCTGAAAATCATATGGATGAACTCATACACTAATCATAACATATACCTAGATCTGCATAACCACATCTAGCACTTCCAGAGGAATTCAATAACACTTAACTCAGTTGTACTATAATCAACAGTCATATAACTTAAAACTGTCTTGAATACTTTATGCAGTATAGGAAATAAGAAGAATTTGCATGTGCTTCAAACCAAAGATGTATTAAGACATGTTGGTGCAAGAGCACCCCTTCAACAAGTCAATTATACAACTAAGGGAGAAGACTAAGGTCTCAATATGTTATGTCTTATGCATTTCTATATTTCAATGTAATAAGGTCTGTTTGACCAGTACATGTTATTGTAGTTGCATCTAGGTTTCTGTGCAAGTCTCTAGGACACTTGTCGATCTATATGACAAGGTTGTTAGTTAATTAGAGTTTAGTAGTTGGTTGTTATCTCCCAGCCGCTTGGAATTGTCTCCCAGCCGCTGGGAACCAAGTCAGTACTACTCATAGTGAGTAGATAAATAGCCTAGATCAGATCGATTTGAGGAGGGGATCATATGCGAGACAGAGTTGTAGTTGTGAGATTGAGTTGTGGAACTGTGAAATCAGATATCTGTATCATTTTCTGAAAGAAATAAGATCCTATTTGTGTTAATTTTCTGGTGTTCGATTTACTTGTGCAATCGATTTTCTATTTTGGAATCGAAATGGGTTCTTAGCCCATTCCATCGGTTGAATTACTTCATAATCAGTGGAATGGCTGTACATAGCAGTTTATGTTTTCTATTTTGTGTTTTGTTCATTTCATGTTCATAGGGTCATTTACAGCATGCTTAGATAAACCCTAGCATCCTTATGTGCTAGGTTGGTGAAGTGCAAAAGTCTATTTGTTTGCAGGAGAAATAGTTCTATGAAATTCCAAGGGTTTCAGCGGACCAAGTTGGCAAAATTCTGCATTCCTCCATCAGATATATAGTTTGTATGTATATCGCATTTAGAGTGACTGGTATGGTCGGTAGAAGAACTGGAAATGGAGGGTTAAATAATGTTCATTCAAAGTTGAAGTGTTGTTGATGAAGTATGTTTCCTGGTGGTTGAACCAATTTGCAAAGGTTCAAAGGTTCAATTGGTTCAACGGAGGCAGAGCAAAGTGATCGGCTAGTCGGGGTGATATATAATATTGGTTTACGACTGATAGTCTAAGTATTGGGAGAAGGAAAGCATTTGGTTGAACCAACGGTTGAACCGGTTCAAAGGTTCAACGATTCAACTATTCATTTGGTTCAAAGGCTCATGCCGGCTCGACGGAGATAGTAGCAAGTGTTAGCGATAGTTGAACCAACGGTTGAACCGGTTCAACAGTTCAATGATTCAAAGGTTCATGAGATTCAATGGTTCAAGTGGATCAAAGGTTCAACCACAGCAACAGTTCCGCATTTTGAACTGTTTTCACCACTTCACTGCCCGCTCTGCGTCAAGTGGTATCAGAGCTAGTGAAAGCTCTAGACGAAGGTATTTAAGAATTTAATTTTCTAAAGGCAGATGAATCCTATTCATGTAGTGTGTGGGTAGATGATGTTGAGGTCTGACATGACCATTCACCAATAGAGATTTGGCTGGAAGAGGCTGTAGGGTGAAGCAACTGCAAGAAAGAGTGGTAGTGCATCTCTAGGATTTACTGTTGGGCGAGAGGATTTGCAATAGTATTGGCATTGTCTGTGAATGTTTATGTTAGATAAAGAAAGTGAAGAAGGGGATAGCGATATGCCTCCAAAGGGAATGACCACTGAAGTAGTCAAGAAATTCAAGGAGATGGAAGAACTGATCAAGACTGGAGTCAAGGAAGAACTCCAGGCTGAGTTGAAGGCCTTAGGAAAGGTAAGAAACCAGATGTGGAGTCTGATGAAGAAGAAGAAGATGGGGAAGAGGAAACAACCCCAGAACATTCAAGTATATTTGCAAACTAGAAACAATTTTTGAGGCTATAAAATCACTCGGTAAGGAGTCGTCTGAATCAAGAATGGAGATTCTGATGTTCAGCGGAAAGATGGATGCAGAAGAAGTCATCGAATGGGTCAAGGCTTTGAACAATTACTTTGAGTACAAGGAGGTACTAGAAAATAGAAGAGTCAAGTTTGCAAAGACAAAATTGAAGGGCGTTGCACTCACATGGTGGAACTACACCCAGGGAGAAAGGGTGAAGAGTGGCAAGAGCATGATCTCATCCTGGAGTCGGATGGTAGAGAGGATCAAGGCTCAGTTCCTACCAGTAGATTATGAAGTGCAGATATACAAGAAAATGCAGAATCTCAGACAAAAGGATATGGATGTATCCACCTATACAGAGGAATTTCATAAATTGTCTCTAAGGTGTGGACATGCTAAGGATGAGAAAGGAAGAGTTGTCAGGTATATTAATGGCCTGAAGTACAGTATACAAGATGAGATTACCATCTTGACACTAGAAACTGTCGACAAGTGTTTCTAGGTGGCGCTGAGAGTAGAAGAGAAATTGAAAAGAAAAGGAGAACAGCAGAACAGAGGAAGAGGAAGACAACAAAGAGGGGGAATAAGTTCTTTCAGAGGCAAAGGAAATGGATTTGGACACCAAGGTGAATCCAATCAAGAGAATAGTGAAGGAGACAATAGTCAAACTCAAAGGGGAAGTTACAGTCAAAAAGGAAATTTTAGGGGCAGAGGACCTCTCAGATGTTACAATTGCAATCAAGCAGGCCACATAGCCAGTAGATGTCCAGAAAAAGCAACAAGTTCAATGGGAGGAAGATGGACAAATCTAATCCAAGAATCTAACTGTCAAAGTGTGACAAGCTCAAACACTTATCAAAGTGTGAATGCTCCTAACGGTTATGGATATCCTGAGAAGGGAGAAGCATTGATGCTAAGGAGAATTATTTTGAAGACATTCGAGGACATGATACAAAGGAGAGCTCTTTTGAGGACCAATTGTAAAAGCAAAGGTAAAATATGCAAGGTAGTAATAGATTTTGGTTCTACAGATAATATAGTATCTCAGGAAATGGTGGATAAGTTGAAACTAGAAAGGATTCCACATCAAAACCCTTACAAAGCATCTTGGGTGAGTGATAGTCAATCACTTTTGGTATATGAACAGGCATATGTTGATTTCTAGATTGGTGACTATCAGGATAGGGTCTTATGTGATATTTTGCCCATGGAATGTTGTCACCTACTTTTAGGTAGGCCATGGCAATTTGATACGAGAGCATTGTATGATGGATATGCTAACACTTACACCATCAGGAAGGATGGGAGGACTTTTGTGATGACACCATTGCAGGAGGATGCTGCAGCACAGAAGGTAGCCAAGGTTATTTTAGTAGGGAAGAAAGAGTTTGTGAAGATGCATGAAGCAGCGACACAGAAAGTTGAGGATACCTCAGGGAATAGGGTTGCTAAGGATCAAAGTTTGAAGGCAATTTCAATTTTTGGTGATGAAGATCAGATGGATCAGTAGAAGGTCAAAGAGTGGACTTACAAGTAGCCACCAAATGATTGGAAAGACAAGGATGTTATCATAGTAGGGACAATTGTTTGTCCTCTAGCACTAACAAGAGTTGAATGGCAAACATGTTCTGCCATAGCAACAGTACAAGTCACATTATCCAAGGTTTATAATGCAGATGTAGAACGGGAACCATTGTAGGGTACAATAGATGATGATATCCCTAAACATGAACCACCCAAATTGAAGAAGATCTTAGACTCAAGAGTGGTAAAGAAGACAAGGAACAAAGAGTACATGGAACACTTGGTGGCTTGGCATGGGACACTTGATCCAGAGGCAGGTTGGATGACTAAAGAACAGATCAAAACACATGGTACAGATCTTCAAACTCTCATCTCAAGTGGACTTGAGATTTCTTCTCTTAGGGAGTATGGTGCAGGAGCACCCCTTCAACAAGTCAATTATACACCTGAGGGAGAAGACTAAGGTCTCGATATGTTATGTCTTATGCATTTCTATATTTCAATGTAATAAGGTCTGTTTGACCAGTACATGTTATTGTAGTTGCATCTAGGTTTCTGTGCAAGTCTCTAGGACACTTGTCGATCTGTATGACAAGGTTGTTAGTTAGTTAGATTTTGGTAGTTGGTTGTTATCTCCCAGCCGCTGGGAACCAAGTCAGTACTACTCATAGTGAGTAGATAAATAGCCTAGATCAGATCGATTTGAGGAGGGGATCATATGCGAGACAGAGTTGTAGTTGTGAGATTGAGTTGTGGAACTGTGAAATCAGATATCTGTATCATTTTCTGAAAGCAATAAGAAGATCTTGTTTGTGTTAATTTTCTGGTGTTTGATTTACTTGTGCAATCAATTTTCTATTTTGGAATCGAAATGGGTTCTTAGCCCATTCCACCGATTGGATTACTTCGTAATCGATGGAATGGCTGTACATAGTAGTTTATGTTTTTTGTTTTGTGTTTTGTTCATTTCATGTTCATAGGGTCATTTACAGCATGCTTAGATAAACCCTAGCATCCTTATGTGCTAGGTTGGCAAAGTACAAAAGTCTATTTGTTTGCAGGAGAAACAGTTCTGCGAAATTGCAAGGGTTTCAACAAACCAAGTTGGCAAAATTTTGCATTCCTCCATCGGATATACAGTTTGTATGTATATCGCATTTAGAGTGACTGGTATGGTCGGTAGAAGAACTGGAAATGGAGGGTTAAATAATGTTCATTCGAAGTTGAAGTGTTGTTGATGAAGTATGTTTCCCGGTGGTTGAACCAATTTGCAAAGGTTCAATTGGTTCAACGGAGGCAGAGCGAAGTGATAGGCTAGTCGGGGCGATATATAATATCGGTTTACGACTGATAGTCTAAGTATCAGGTGAAGGAAAGTATTTGTTTGAACCAACGGTTGAATTGGTTCAAAGGTTCAACGGTTCAACCGTTCATTTGGTTCAAAGGCTCATGCCGGCTCAACGGAGATAGTAGCAAGTGTTAGCGATAGTTAAACCGACGGTTGAACCGGTTCAGCGGTTCAACGAGTTCAACGATTCAAAGGTTCATGAGATTCAATGGTTCAACCACAGCAACAGTTCTACATTTTGAACTATTTTCACCACTTCACTGCCTGCTCTGTGTCACATGTAGAAAGTCCACATAACTTCAAATTGTTGATCTATATATTTACCATCTAGCGCAAGTACTCAACCATGTATTCTGAGACCAGTTAGGCATTCAGATTCATCTGTAGCACTTATATGATTTGAAAAATAAACTTGCAACCAACACATTATTTGATACTACAAAGAAACATGCATTAAACATCCCTAAACATGTCCACAAAACTGCATGAGCAAATCTTCACATATGGAGGAATGCAGAGCATTCCAACAAGCCTTCATCATCACTTTACTCTACCAGAGCACAGATTGGAACTCTATCACTTTACTCTACCAATTAACTTATCTTTTGAACTACAAGACTAAATCTTTCTTTGTGGTGGAATGCAGACCAAAACATTGAGTCTGCCTTAGGGTATACACTGAAAATGCCTTAGCAAAACTTCTACAACTTATCTCTAAGTGTGGTACACCAAACTGGTAGGATATCAATGTAGACATATAGAAAATATATTAGAGCAAGTGTACTCACATCCACATCACACTTAGACATTAGGCTGATTACCATTCTTATACTTGGATAATCTCTCTCCATCTACTAGGTCTTCCGCACTGACTTTCCTTAAACATGTTGACCCTATGTCTCTAACTGAGTCAAAATGTCTCTCTTAAATTTTTTATTGTTTCAAACATGTTGACCCTGTGCCAAACCATCTCTCTCAAATCTTCCATTGTCCATCAGCCTCTTCAACTTCTATACAAAAACTCTATACATGCTTGTCCTCAAGTTGACACATATTGAGTTGACATCAATGACAACACATATTGCCAACAATCTCCCCCTTTGTCATTGATGGCAACATTCCTTTATCTATAAGTCCTCTCTCCCAATTGATAAGACAATCATCAGTACTCTCCCCCCCTTTGACATCAAGGACAAAGGACAAAATATCTTCTACTTATATTAACCCAAAAACTGTATGTACTCCCCCTTACTGATGCTATGTACATAATTTTCAATAAAAAATGACACTACAAGCCTCTGCAAACCAAAATTGTCTTATCTACAATACTTCTTGCAACTCACTTAGAAGGTAGAATGCTTTTATATATTACCTTGAGTTGAGCAAGAGTGGATACCCAATTTGCCTTTTCTGAGAAAAGAATATGATTCTGACATTCAAATATCATACATAAGTCCTTAGCCTCATCTATACTGCTTGGAGCCTTCATTTTCTGCTCAATCTTTTCAGCTTCTCCTAGCAACCCAGATAATGAAGTAAGTCTCAATTTGACTTCTTCCCTCAACTGACCAAAATGTTTCTTTATTTGTTTTCTTTGGTCCTAAAGCTATGACATCTGTGAATGAAGATTTTCTATTTGAGCTTTGGTTGATTCATCCTTATCCTTTGCAAGTCATATATCTTGACCAATTTTGTGATCTGTGACTCAATGGAGTCAATCTAAGTTTTGATATTTTTGGTGGATTTTGGCCATTTCAAACAAAATAGATATAATGCAATAGCTTCATCAATACAATCCTTAAATATCTTTATATTTTCTTGCAATTTATTGTGTGCATTGGCACACTTGTCAGATACCTCAGCCAATCTTTTGTCATTAATCTTCCTCAAAGCCTCTTGTTTTGCCTTTTTCTCAATATGAGAAGGGCAATCTTTGAAGGAGTCCATCAAAAGCTTCAATTTCTACTCCGAAGCCAAGGAAGGATCAATATTTACCTCTGGTAAGCCTTCTTGAATCAACTTTACTACATCCTCAACTAAGCTAGTCTTTTTCAAATTTTCTTGCAGGAACTCCTTCCTTGTAGAAGCATGCAGGATTTCACCAAGTTGTAACTTGTGAAGGGGTGAAATATTTGACAAATCTACTTGCCCCTCATGAGTGGGAATCTATAGAATCTTAGGAGTAATCACAAGTTGAAACTGCATCTGCAATCCTAATAGGTCCTTGAATGAGTCAGACTCTGAAGAACTCTGGCCTATATCCATAGAAACATCCTAACCTTTCTCATCTTGTTTCTCCTCAGTCTTCTCTGTTTCATCCTAAATTTTCTCATCTTGTTTCTCCCATCAAGTGCAGACCACAGGTGGATACTTACAGCTACAGACTATTTCACAAGGTGGACTGAAGCAGTGGCTCTGAGGGAATCCAATGAAAATGTTGTCTTGAATTTTTATCATGATTTGGTATCCAGATTTGGAGTGCCTAAATCAATCATATTAGATAATGCTTTAGCCTTTGTTGGATTAAAGATAACTGACTGGGCTGTTAAGAGTAGGATCTATCTGAACACTTCTTTAAATTATTACCCACAGGGTAATGGTTTGGCTGAATCTACAAATAAAAATCTCATAAGGATTATTAAAAGATCAATGGAGGATAACCAGAGGACCTGGCACACTAATCTGAAACATGCCTTATGGGCAGATAGAATAACTCCCAAGAGGTCTATTGGGAACTCCCCATACATGTTAGTTTATGGGAAAGAGGCAAGATTGCCTATATCTATGGAGCTGCAAGCACTTGAGATCATGAATCAGCTGGAGATGTTTGAAGAAGAGGACCCCATGGCTGTCAGATATGCTCAGCTTATGGAGCTTGAAGAAATCAGAGATAAGGCTATGAAAACTATGGAGTATCATCAGCTTCAGACCAAAAGAAATTTTGATCAGAAGGCCACTCCCAGAATCTTTAGGGAAGGTGATATGGTGCTCAAATGGGATGAGTTGAAAAGCAGACTAGGAAAGCACTCCATGTTTGACAGTTTTTGGGGTGGCCCATTTGTCATTACTGAATGCAAGGAACACAATGCATTTCAATTATCAAGCATAGACAGAGAAAATCTACCTATCCCAGTCAATGGGATACACTTGAAGAAGTGTTTTGAGGTATGACTTACCTTGTAAAAATTAGTAGATTAGGTTTCTATGTTTTTAATAAGTGCTGCTGCACAATAGTTTAGATCCCTTTTTGTTTTCCCTAAGTGCTGTCTAGGACAGTTAGAGTTTTGCTTTCAGGCTTTTGGTTCTGTCTTGGTCTTTCCATGTTCTTCATTGTTGTTGTGTTGAGTTGCTAAAGTTAGAAAAATATCTGTATATTTTTAGTCTCTGTATGAATCTATGCCCAATGGATGCTTAAGGCCACTGATCTAATTGTTTAGTAGGAAAACATCCCATAGAGGTCGCCAAATTGTTGACCTATTTTTCTCTGTGCAGAGTAAATAGTTCACCTTGTATTTTCCTTGAAAATCCTTTGGAAAATGTCCATACAAAGCTTAAATCTTCCAAATACTCATGCTATGCTTTGCCAAAAATCCCAAAAATCTTGCCTAAAGAATCCTTGTAGAAAACCCAGAAAAACCCAGAAACCCTTTGTCTTCAAGAGCTTCCCATCGCAGACAAATCTCAATTTTATACTTAGTAATTGTACATACATTTTTCAATGTATGTTCTATTGTGATGTTCACAACACGCCCCATTTTACTCCTTAGAAAAATGAGGACCCCTACTGTGGCTGTTGTTTTTGCTTCTGTGTGTGTTGTTTTACTTGGTGGTAAAGGGAAAAAGAGGGGTTAGGATTGCAAACCTTGTTGATAATAGAGAAAAAATGCATTTTCAGTACCAGGGCATGATATGGTGGATTCCTTGCAAAAAATGAGCTAGGGTTGCTTTTTGAATCATCTTAAAATTCGCATGATCATTTTGGTGAAATGTACATTCAGGTCTGTGTATCGCTTTCATATACAAGGCTGTTTGTATTTTCTTTTTTCCTTGTATGCATTTGATGAAAGTTTTGATATATACATACAAGTGGACCCGAAGTGGTTTTAGGTTAAAAAAAATTGTTGTTTTAAATCCACTTTGTATCTCACGTTTGTATGTCTGGCAGGTAAAATATACAGGGCACTTCATGCATGCGCGGACCCGAGAGTTTATTGAATAAGGAGGACCCTTGTATGTATCCATGCTTGTATGTAGGGTTGGATATAAAGTGAGCAGTGCATGGGTCCCCTCCCATCGGCATAACTTTTGACATCGGCGGAGGGTTGTTTTGTCTTGGCGATATCCTGTGTTTCGCCGATAAACGTGTATCGGCCTAACTGTGGCTATCGGAGTTGGAGGATAGTTTCACGCCGAAGAGTTTGGTCCTGCCGATGGTGCGGGGAGTTGCATATGTTTCTTGCTATCAACGTAACTTTTGACATCAGCGGAGGGTTGTTTTGTCTTGGTGATATCCTGTGTTTCACCGATAAGCATTCACATCGGCCTAACTGTGGCTATCGGAGTTGGAGGATAGTTTCACACCGAAGGGTTTGGTCCTGCCGATGGTGCGAGGGTTGCATATGTATTGCTATCGATGTGACAATGACGATCAGTGAAGTTCTAAATGGCCTCGCTGATATCTTGTGTCACTCCGATGGAAAGATAGGAATTTAATGGCGATCGGCAGGAGATATCCAATGTTACACCGATAGAAAGTAGAAAAGGATATCGGCCAGACAATGACGATCGGTGAAGTTCTAAATGGCCTCGCCGATATCTTATGTCACGCCGATGGAAAGATAGGAATTTAATGGCGATCGGCAGGAGATATCCAATGTTACGTCAATAGAAAGTAGAAAAGGCATCGGCCAAAGGTGGGCGATCGGAATAAAGCGTTAAGTCCGCACCGATGAACGTAAGTCATGCCGATAGGAAAGAAGCACAAGTCAATAAGGCTATTTCGCTGAAAGTTGAGCGATCGGTATGAATTTTTCTTGGACTCACCGATGAGTGGATCTCACACCGATAGGCGGGGAAAGACATAGCAATGGAATTTAAGGGTATTTTATGGCCCAACTACATATTTTTGGTCAACGGTGGTTGACTCGACTGTTTTGGGCGCCGAATAAGCATTTCAAATGCTCATTTTTGCAGATTTGGGGCCCGATTTCTACGTTCACACAGTCACAACTAGATTTGGTAGTTGTTTTTTCCTTCCTGCATGTTTATTAAATGTTAATACTTATTTCTTGTCTTTTTTGCAGGTTTGCGGGTGAGGAAGGTAGCTAAAGCTTGATGATAGTGACATCATGAGGGAGGAAATCCGATCTCACAATAGAGGAAGATAAGGATGAAGGGCGAGGAAGTCAAAGGTCTTCATTGATGAAGACAAAATGTAGTTGAAACATCATCACAGCAGACAAACAGAAGTTACTAATTGAGCTGCTAGGGTTTCAGAAGGGCATATTTCCCCTAGATTGGATGTATACTCAGAGATATTTTGAGAGACTAGTTCACCAGCATTTATTGTTGTAACCAGAGGTTTGAACCAGGGTTTTAACTAGGGTTTTGAGCTGTATTGAGGACAATCAAAAGGTCTATATATTGTCCCTCTCTACTTTGTAAAATTTTACACAGGGGCTACACAAGGATTTTTTAGAAAATAGCTAGCAGTTGTATTAAAGGGACCTTTTAGTTTAGAAGTAGAAGAAGGAGGTCGCCTATGTCTGCAATAAGGAATGCGTGAAACATCTAGCTTCCTTACTGTATCTGTAAAGCTTGTAAGTTCTCTGTAATTTGATCATTGAAGCTAAGAGTCATTCAGACATTGTAAATCTTATATGACTGTCTGTTTCTAATACAATTGAATCTGGGATTCTGCATCTATCTTCTGAGTGTTTTCTTGCTCTTCATTGTGTTTGAAACATTTTCTCTTAGAGCTTGCAATCTTAAGTGTATGTTTGTGAAAATGCTCAGAACTTACATTTAAGGTTTTGTCTGTGGATTTGATCAAGTTACTGTATTATTTACCAAGTGTATAACAGAACAATTAGATCCTTTGGTAGAATGAATGGAGTTTAGATTAGATCTTTCTAACTTTTCCCAACCCATCTGAAAATACTTAGCTTAAAACATAGAAATTTGAAGGGAATTTGTCTCATATTTAAAGAAGCATGAACAACAGAGTTTGAAAGTAGACAAGTTTTCATAAATATAAAAAGAAGAAAGCTGCAATAATTCAAGAAGACCGTTCAAAAGTTTTGCAGCATAGTATAGGTTTATGCAAAAGGAATGAACAAACACATTGATATTTATGATCTTTTTTTGCATAGTTTGAGTCCAGTTAATCATCAAGAAACCCTAAACTACGTAAGGCCCCTTGAACATTACAGCTTCACATTGACCAACTAAATTTGCCCAACAGGTCAAGACCTGACCATATTAAACTTGGGATTAAGTGAATCTTAACCGATTCCTTCATATCTTTCAAGTTAGTTTTGGTTCATTTTATGTGAATTTTAACTAATTGTTATGATTGCATCAAAACAATCACCAACATGTTCAAATGTACATTCACCAATGTATGTGGTGGTGCCCACCTAGGCTTTGGGTTTCAATTATTCATCTGCAGGCATTCTTCTTCCAAACCCAAAAAATTTCTAAGTCATTTGGCCTTCACAGTTCAAAAATGCAAAAAATAGTTGCATGCAAGTGTCTTTGTATATACAAGGCCATTTGTATGTACATACAGGTTCAAATGTACATTGGCGGGTCAAAAAATCTCTGTCAGCCTTCAAAAATAGTAAAAAAATGGTTGTATGCTTTTCGCAATGCATACTGAGTTTGTATATGCATTAAGGGAATCTATCGCAGATTCCCAGAATATTCCCTGCTTGTATGAGATGGTTTGCATGTATATTTGTGTTGTATGTTTAGACATACAACGGGTACATACAAGAGGAACATGCAAAGGAAAAGATGCATTGGCGGCATACAAGTGAAAGATACAAGGGCGAATGTATGTTCGACATACATTGGGAATGTACAAGGCCAACATACAAAGAAACCATTCAAAGGGGCAAATGCATATGCAACAGTTGAATGTACATTGGCAGCGATGTACAAAGAAAGGATACATACAAGGCGGAACCGACGGCAGAGTTAGGCATAGCAGATAATCATTTGGAGTTCGCAGCTTGTATCTCGGCATTGTATATGCCGATATGCAAAGGGCATATACAAAGAGCAAGATACAAGGAGAAAGGATATAAAGCTGGGGCCCACTGCTTGTATATTTGCGATGGTATGTTTGCACATACAATCAAGTATGCATTCCTAATATACAAGCCAGATCTGAAATGGCATACATTCCAGTTGTTAAAGGGCAGAATTTCGCAGTTTGTATATTGCTGCGATTGTATATGCAATATACAAGGGAAATATGCAATGGGAAAACATACAAGGTAGATCCAACTGGGGAATCAAATACAACAGATAGTCATTTTGGGGTTCGTGACTTGTATGTGCGATATGCAAAGAAAAGATGCAAGGAAGAAGATGAATTTTTCAGCGATGAGTCCCAGCTTCAATATGGCGGCAAATCAGGTGATGCCACGTGGCACAGATGGTGATGCATATATAGGGGCCATTGCACATATAAGGCATTTTTAGAGGGAATTTCAAGGCATATGCAAGTCAGTTTGAATATGCAAAGAGAAAAAAGGTGCGGTTGCACCAAGTACAGATAAAGTGCAGTTGCCATTGTATATACAATGGCGAGATACAGTGATATGCAGGCACAGATGCAAAGCGATATATACACACAGTTGATTGCAACTTTGACCACTTGTATCTCCTCCATTTTAGCAAATTTCCACATGATTCAAAAGGTAAAAATGCTTGTTTTTGCCTCCTCTTTCATTTGGCAGGGTTTCGTCACTTTCAAATTTTGGATCCGGGTTTGTATACTTAGTTGACTAGACATTTCAGTGACTAGTTTGAATGATGCAAACGCAGATATTTGTTGCATTTATCAGAGAGGGTCGATGATGCAGCAGCTTGCATTAAAGACTCAGAATATCTCCCCACCGCCCTATTTCAGATACTTCATGTACCCATGGTTGAAGATAGACATGGAAGCTGCTCGCATTCAATGCCCATATATCTTCCGCTGTTTTAGGGGTGCAGATCGATGATACTGTTGCTTGCATTAAATACTAGAAATATCTTTCATCTGCCCATGTTCGAGATATTTTCTCGCCATAATTCCTAGCAGTGAGGCATCCCTTCAGAGATATTATTTTCTGTTATAGCTCATAGAGCAAGTTTTTTGTAACCGACTTAGGGTTTTTTTGTAATGCTATATATACGTAGGAGTGAGATGTAAATAAGGTTGGAAATTTTTTTGGCTTTCAAGCTTTCTATCTTCAAATAGAGATTTCTGCTACTATAACTGTGCCTTCTTACTGAATATATGCAAGTCATTTTACCTCTTTTACTGATTTTCTAAGTTTAGTGTGAACTTGCATATGGTTGTTTGTGATCATTCTGTTCCTCTCAACCTTCTTGTTTCTCACCTCTGCTAAAAAAAAAATCATTTGAATCTGTGTATGTCTACTTGCTGTATCTGGTTATTTTGTGCATTTTCTCAGTTTTATGAAAGTTTCTTTTAATCAATTTGGTGCATCACCCTTACTTTTAGTTTTCCTGTTTTCATCTTTCATTCAAAGAAGCGTTCCCTCTCCCTTTTCCTTTGAAGATTTAGTAGTTTTAGATGATATCCAGTCAAGGAAGCTGGCCTTCTCCGGAGATCTAATCTCATTTCGCAAGGTCCCACACTTCAAGATCATTCCCATGTTACTCCAGATTGCTAAAGTTTCACAACTGCAGCAAGGGTGCAAATCTGGGTGATAATAGTTTCTCCTTAGTCTTTTCTGTTGCATCTTGAGCTTTCTTAGGATTATCCTCTTTCTTTTGCTCATCTTTCCCTGGATTCTCTGGAGGAGGATTGTCATGTTTTGCACTAGAATTAGTATTCTCTGGAGGAGGTGTATCCATTTTACCTTGATCCTCTATATCTTGTGCTTTAGTATTCTTTGGAGGATAAATCTCCTCATTCTACTAATCATTCTTCATAGTCTCATCATCACCTATTACATTATCTTCAAAAGATGACAAGTCTATGTCATTAGATATATCTTCAATAATCACCTTAGCATTCTTCATCTCTTCAAGAATTTTAGCTATTTTCTCTACTGACTCCTTTTCCAATCTTTCTATTTCTTCTTCATCCTTTCCCATTAGAATATTTATTCTGTGTTTGGTTCTAAATTCTTGTGCTTGTCTTTGGGAAACTTTAACCTTTTCTTCATCAGAGATAGATGGACCAACCTTCTTAACTGCTTGTTGCGTCATCTTGGCCTCTTTTTCCATGGCTTCATTCCTCTTATTGGTGAGTACGTCTGCGAGACTTGCAGGAAGTTGATCAATGATCTCAATTAGGGCCACATTAAAGGCCATCATATATATGACTATGGCTTCCTCAATTGTAGATTTATCATTGTCAGGCATCTCATTATAAAGCTCTGCAACTTCCTTTAGGGAACCATGTTGTTCAATAGCATTGATAGTGGCCTCAAGCTGTAGAGGCTTATATTTAGATTTTTCTTGGGGAGCTCTTTTTGTTTTCTTTACTTTTCCTTTTCACTTTCCTTTGGAAGTTTCTTGTTCTTGTTCTTCTCTTCTTCTTCTCTTTCTTTTCTCCAACATACAAGATTCCTCTTCTTCTTCTTCTTCATCCTCTTCATCATCATCCACATTCACTGAATTGATCTTCTCTCTTTTTTCTTGTTGTGTTGGTCTTGGTTTCTTCTTCTCTGTAGTCTTGGTTTGTATCGGGACTTCAATAGTAGCTCTTCTCTTGCTAGGGGGTGTATGAGTAGGCCTAGAGGATTTTAAGAAGTAGCAGTAGTAGAGACACACCTACTTGTCCTTCTAGGAGTTTGTGAGGCAGAGGTGGTTTGAGGTTCTTCTGCATAACCCTCAATAGTATTAAGTACCTCTTCCAACTTTGATTTCATCTTTTCTGCCTTCTCTTCTATATTCTTATTGACCATTTTATTAGTTATTTCATCATTGTTGGAAATATGTGTTGTCATTGATGTCAACATAGTGTATGGAAATGTATAGACAAACTTGTACAAAGGAAGAGTTAGCATGGTCAAGGCAAACTAGTCTGGGAGAAGAGAAAACAATCTAAGTATGGTAAAGAGATCAATTCTATGGTTGAGCATGATACAAAGGTAAATACTCATGTCCTTGCATATTTCCAGTATCCCACATGTATATCGTATTAGTTGGGAATACCACACTTAATGACAAGAAGCAGAAATATGACTAAGGCATTCATAGTACATATCCTAAGGTAGACTCACCTTGTTTTGGTCCACATTTCTTTGTAGAGAAAGATCTGATCATGCGGTTCTGAGGAAAGGCCAATAGATGTATAAGGCATGCTATGGTGAAGTATCAAGTGGTCTGGTGGTCCACAAAGACAACACTCAAGTGCCAGAGGCAATACAGTTTGTTCCAAAGCTTGAATACACAAGTTTAAGTTTTGTAGAGGATGACATATATACAACTCAATCATACAAGATGGTGCAGAGGTCTTACTGTTGGAAACAAGGCAGATAACTAAGAGGGGGGGTGAATTAGTTATCTCAAATATCTTAACTTTCTTTTCTCCTTTAATAATTAGTGCAGCATCAAAACATATAAGCATACATGATCATAAGAACATAAATAAAATCATCACACATAACACAAGGATTTTTCTGTGGAAAACCCTGTTAAGGGAAAAACCACGGGGTGACTAACCCAAGATTGTATTCTCTGTTAAAAGAATAAGAAGTACAAAATGACACTTTCCAATTAGGGCTCATTGCCCGAGCACACTACTCACAAGAAGCACACTGCCTACAAGAGACTCACTGTCTACAAAACTTACAGAAGGAAACCAGGTGTTTGAACTGACGAGAGACATCTACAAATGCTAGAGTTCAGTTCTGGTTAGGCACAAAATACTGATCTAATGCACTTCATTCTTCCTCTACTCTAGTACTGCTGCTTTGTCACATACCAGACTTGTATTGCTGCTTCCACACTTATCTCTGCCTTTCTCCGCACTTTATATTATCATATCTATACACACCCACTTCTACATGCTAAAATTCATTTGGTATATATATCCACATCAAGGATTTTAACAACTTTGTAGTCGGCAACCAGAATACTCAAGATATTTACAAGTTATTGCTCTGTTGGCTGAATTCATGCATGATTTGTGATGCGTATCAAAACATAGACATAGAAGTCATCAATCATGTCGGCCAACCATGTATGATCCCTCAAATAGCTTGATCAACATCAATTACTCATCCGGATTAAAGTCTGATACTCTGTCGGTCAGTTCTTCCTCAGTCTGCTCTGTCTGTTTAGAACCCAACTCTCAGATGCTCATATCTTTTCTATGTTTTATCACCGGAAGCTCAATCTCTGGAATCTAGTAGTCATGATACTCCTCTTGACTTGTCCAAGTCTGTAACTTGCTGAGTTACACCATTTGAGAGATCCGGACCTGATTGTCAGACCTTGCTGCATGCTCTGTTCTTGTTCACCGGACCAAAACAATCTTCAATCTGACTTCCGGTATAGGCATACTATGTGCTGCGGATGTGTGGGATAGACTTTGTTGCCATCAATGACAACACTTGTGAAGCCACACAGTGTCTCTTGCCAACAATCTCCCCCTTTGGCATTGATGGCAACACTTAGTGAAAAATGACTAAGTGTCACAGCAAACTCCCCCTTGGCTGATGCTCTGTCTTGTGCATTGTTTTACTGGAGCTCCCCCTTAGATGGATTCCAGATTTTTCACTATTCCTCACTCCCCCTTTGACATCAATGGCAAAGGGTGGAATCCGCACACCAAAATTTGCAAAAATTAACCTATACATAGCCGCATAAGTATATATACATGTTATACTTACATATACTTAAGTATATCCGCAAAATTGGCCTTCAATTGTACAAACTCTGTGGCCCAGCTTTGCTTCATCCTGTCCAAAATGGAGATGTGACCACTCAACAAAAATGCATATACTTCTTCCCTTCTTAGATCTACCGGATCACCGGTCTGGGCTGTGGTCTGAGCATTTGTTAAGGCCTCATGCATTGCCTCTAACTTACGGATAATTATCCCTCTGAGTTCACTCTTCATGTTTATTATATTCTTCTTTTCTTTGACCAACCTCTTTATTTCATTTATAATGACAATAGCTTGGCATTCTTGATTCATTATGGATCTAGTAAGGGGATCAAAATTCTGAGATAAACTTGACAGTTTACCTTCTTGTTCTTTCACCTTCTTTTCAATATCCTCTGTCACTTTAGACCAAGATAGACAAAATTTGTACATGTCCCCACCATCTTTAAGAGCATTTTCAAGGCTCTTTATCCCAATATCTAGGGTCCTCCTATCATTAACAATGAGTCCTTGTACTTTAGTGAATCTTTTTCCCAAAAACTCTTTTCGGACCTTTTCTTCTGTTGATTTCTCTAAAGAATCAAAATGAGTGCTAACAGAGTTTACCAGAGATTTCAAGTTACCGGATGGAGAGGCTGAATGATTCTTTTGAAAGGATGGCATGATCTTCTCTAGCATCTCGGATGCAATCTCTAATAGCTCACAGTCTTCCATGTGAGATTTTAGAAGTTTTTCTTTTGCTTTAGCTTGGGCAAAAGATGTTATTTTCATTGTCTGGACTGGAGAGAGGGAATCAAAATTTAGTGGTCCTTGGAATAGTTCCAGTTCATCTATCTCCATCATTTCTTTGTTCAAGAAGTTCTTTACTACCTCTGCAGTGTCTCTTGCTGGTGAGTGAGTCTTCTTTTCTTTTGGGATCTCAGAATTGTCATCAGAGATCTTCTCTGTTTGTTCTTCTTCTCTTCCCTTTACCTCCTCTTCTTGACTCACTTTCTCCTCTTTTCTTCCTTCTCCTTCAGTTCTTGAATCTGGAATATCTGCAGTGGGATCTAGAGGAGAAATGTTAACTGCTTCATGAACTTCCTCTTCTAGAATAGAGGAATCCAAGTCCTTAGACTTCTCCTCATCTATCTCTTTTGACCCTTCTACATTTTTGTCAAAAGATTCTTCATTTGATGCATTTAATCCTTCAACATCCATGGTAGAAGGTTCTTCATCTATTTCCTCTATAATAGGAAGATTGAATCTTTTGAGGGCATTCCAGAGGATGTCTTTTGTTTCTCTTGCTACTTGATCAGTTTCTCCAACCATAAGTTTGTTCATTCTTGCTTTGCTTTGGAATTCATCCTTACAGCCCTTAAAGATCATGTCCATTTGCTTTGGAGTAATAGAAGGATAGAGCTGAATTGCAATATGTTCTCAGATCTCTGAGTCTTTTGCCTTTGCATTCTCTTTTCTGAGTTCAAGTACCTTCTCTAGACTTTTGGGAATTAATGAAATAATTTCAATGAATGCTTTATTATAAATATTCAGGTACCTGACTATAGCTTCTTCCAAGATCCTCTTGTCAGTATCACTATATTCATCATAAAATTCTATTACTGGTTGCAGATTCCCATCCACAGTGACTGCCTTGATGATATTATCAATGGAAAGAGTGGGCTTTTCAACAAATTCTTCTGCCTTTTCTTCTTTGTTTTTACCGGTAGAGGATTCCTCGATTGTTTTCTTCTTCTTCTTCTTCATTTTCTTAATTTCCTCATTAGACTTTGTTTCTTCATCATCCTTGTGACTTGTGTAAGATCTTGTGGCTTTTGTTTTCATTCTCTTTTCTCCCTTTATGGATGTCTTGACTTCCGGTTTGGTGGCTCTTGAGCTCTTAGGAGCGGCAGGTGCAGAGCTCTTGGAGGATCTAGTCCGAGAGGAGGCTTGTACCGAAACACTTCCTTTTTCTGCTTCTTGTTTCTCTTTCTTAGCTCTTTCAATTTTCTCTCTATTTGCATCTACTACCTCTTTTGATATGCCATATCTTTTGGCAATTTCCTCAACTTCCCTTCTAACTTTCCTTTTTATCTCCGGTTGTCTTAGCTCAACATGTATTTTTACACTTAGTTCTTGAAAGGTTCCAAACCTTTCTGCCTCAGGGTCCTTAGGCTGACTTAACAAGTGTTGAATATGTAGCTCTAAGATTTTCTCATCGACCTTATATCCCATTGGCATTATCTAAACTATTATGGGCTCAACCGCCTCCATTAGGCATTGATCAGTATCTACCATAAAACAAATTGTATCCTTGTATTTCTCTACTATAGATTGAGGTATTCTCTCTGGCTTGCATCATACTTTGGAAGATCTTAAAGTAACCCCAGAGTGCTGTGCTTTGAGCTTTAGCATCACCAAGTCCATACATATAATCCCTAATCTGTATTGCAACTGGTTTGTCATTTTGCCAAACCCAACCACTTGATCCGGGCAACTCATTCATGTAGTAGAAGAATAGACACAGTATTAAATAACCATACTTGAATGAGTTCTTCTTATCCTTCTTGATCTTCTGCAGGTTTTCTAACAATTGGTTTAAAAGAAGATCACATAGGTCATAATCTGCATTTTCCCTTAACATCTGATATGCTGTATATATTGCAGTCCTAGACACAGAATTCTCCTTGCTGGAATGATAGATCTTATACCCAATTATCATTGAGGCAAATTTGACATTCGGATCTATGATGTCTTCTATGGTCATTGCTCTCTTGTCAAACTTAGATCCAGTAGCTTCACTTATTGTCTGGTTCTTAACAGATTTGAGTGCAGGTAACCCACCAGATGAGTGCAGTCCAGTTACTGCCCTAATGGCATCTTTTGTTATCTTGAAGGGCTTCATTAAGCACATGAAATTATCATGCATTCTACTAAGGACATACCCGACCAAATCATCTTTTGCAAAATAGGGAAAGTGGATGCAGTGTTCGAAGTGCTTATCCCGGAGGGCCTTGTATTGAGGTTTGAGTTCAAAACTTTCATCGATTAACTGTTTATGATAGATGTCCATCAACTTAGATTCTCCAAATTCCTCAATGTTGGCATGGATGTAGACCCTAACATCTTCTACGTGCAATACCCCATGTGGAATGCTAGAAAAAGCACCTAAAGGATCAACTTCTAGGGATTTGTAGGGGTGTTTCTTGAATTTTGGGCGTGGCCTATCAATGATCTTAACAACCATTGGAGTAGCCATTTTTGCAAAAGATTCAGAGAGATATTCAGAATGGAAGTACCTTTTTATGCTTTAGGGTTCGAAATAAGAGCCGAAACAAATCACTGGTTGAATTGGATTTTGTAGTTGATCTTTGAGAGAGTTGTAGAAACTTGATGCAGAGCTCTTCTTTTCTTCTTCTCGAATGAAAATGTGCAAATGATGAGTGAAAGAACCCTTTTATTCTTTCGCAAACCCTAATTTCCTTTTGTAATAAATACACAACTTAAGTTATCCGGTTACCTTGTTCTGAGAGAGATCTTTTCAAATCACTGTGTTGCACTCAGAATCATTTTCAATGATAATTGACAATGTATCTTCTTTCCTACAATCATACCATGGATCCGCTGATTCAATTTTGAATCATACTGGATCTATCTATGAAAAATCCTGCTTTACCGGATGGTTGTCAAACCAGATCAATCTTGGATGATTAAACTCTTGCAAAACTCCATGCGAATCTTTCATATTTTTACCGAGGGTTATTTAGATATTTTTCTGATAACCCTTTAATTTGCAACGTTCCATGTGCCAAATTTAGGCACCAATTGACTGGCGGGGGGAATTTATTTTTCTTTGTGACTCCCCCTAAGCCAGAGCTCATCTGTTTAGTTTCTGGAAGGAATATCAGCACCAGATTCTGGTACGGATCTATCCCTAACATTTTCTATACTCTTTTTCACCCAAATCTTGCTCATCAACCTTTGAACTTCATCCATATTCACTTTGCATTTTCCTTTATCTTGATTTTGATTATGATGCACCAAACCCTTTTTATCCTAATTTTTACTTCTGTAAAATTTGGCAATATGACCGGATCTATTGCAATTGTAGCAAACAACATTTCTTTGCATATTTGACTGATATCCTCTTGATCTGCATTGATTAGCCATGTCTCCCATTCTATTGCATGCAAAGCATCTACCATTGAATGAATTGTTTATTTGCATATTTCTGCATTCATGAGATTTGTGACCATACCTTTTGCAGTTGAAATATATTCCAGAGAATGATGGATTAGTCTGATTCATTCTTCTTCTGTACTGAGTTGCTTTATGACCGAAGTTGTTGTAATTGAATTAGTATCCATTGAAGGATGGATAACTCTGAGCATTTGGTTGCCTGACCAAAGGTCTTCTAGGCCCGTTTCTTTGATTTCCTGATCCAAAGTTCTTCTAACTGGATCCAGAGCTTTCAATTTTTCATATCCCAAGCTACGTTTGTCATCTACCTTCTTTTGGCTTTCAAGAAGAACTTCAAGTTGAGCTGAGCTTATCTTGAATTTCTCTTTGTATTCATTTGCTGTTTGAAGATCTTGTTTAAGAGTGTCTATCTGATTCTCAAGTTATTCTTCATTAGCTCTAGCTTCTTCAAGATTAGATTCAAGATGGCTGATTACTCTGTCCATTTTGTGGCAGTCCTCTGTCTTCTCCTTGAGGGATTGTTTTAGATTATCTTCAATTTTTCTTTTCTCTTCAATTTCTTGGGTGAATCTCATAACCCCTGATTCCATCTCATGCCTTACCATAATGACCTCTTTTGATAGCTTCTCACATAGCTTGTTCTTCTCATCCAGATCTTCATTATTATTATTGGATTCACTCTGACTTGCTAATTTTTGAGTAGTTCCTTTCTCTTTTTCACAGAGATAATCAGTTTTTGTTTTAGCTCATTTATGAAATTATCAGCTTGTTTGAGTCTTTCTCTCAAGTTATTGACTTTAGAGTGGGACTGTTCAAGATCATCTAGGGCAGACTGAAGTTGTTCCTTCATACCATACATATCCATTGAGATTCCCAGATCTTCCTCAAGCTGTTAGGCTCTTGTTTAGAGGAACTTGGCTCTGATACTAATTGTTGGAAACAATGCAGATAACTAAGAGGGGGGGTTTGAATCAGTTATCTCAAATATCTTAACTTTCTTTTCTCCTTTAATAATTAGTGCAACATCAAAACATATAAGCATACATGGTCATAAGAAAAGAAAAAAAATCATCACACATAACACAAGGATTTTTATGTGGAAAACCCTGTTAAGGGAAAAACCACAGGGTGACTAACCCAAGATTGTATTCTCTATTAAAAGAATAAGAAGTACAAAATGGCACTTGCCAATTAGGGCTCACTGCCTGAGAACACTACTCACAAGAGGCACATTGCTTATAAGAGACTCACTTTCTACAAAACTTACAAAAGGTAACCAGGTGTTTGAACTAATGAGAGGCATCTACAAATGCTAGAGTTCAGTTCTGGTTAGGCACAAAATATTGATCTGATGCACTTCATTCTTCCTCTACTCTAGTGTTGTTGCTCTGTCACCTACTGGACTTGTATTGCTGTTTCCACACTTATCTCTACCTTTCTTCACACTTTATATTATCATATCTATACACACCCACTTCTACATACTAAAATTCATCTGGTATATATATCCACATCAAGGATTTCAACAACTTTCTAGTCAGCAACCAGAATACTCAAGATATATACAAGTTATTACTCTGTCGACTAAATTCATGCATGATTTGTGATGTGTATCAAAATATAGACATAGAAGTCATCAATCATGTTGGCCAACCATGTATGATCCCTCAAATAGCTTGATCAACATCAATTACTCATTCGGATTGAAGTCTGATACTCTGCCGTCAGTTCTTCCTCAGTCTGCTCTGCCTGTTTGGAACCCAACACTCAAATGCTCATATCTTTTCCATGTTTTATCACTGAAGGCTCAATCTCTAGAATCTAGTAGTCATGATACTCCTCTTGACTTGTCCAAGTCTGCAACTTGCTGAGTTACACCATCTGAGAGATCCAGACTTGATTGTCAGACCTTGCTGCATGCTCTATTCTTGTTCACCGGACCAAAACAATCTTCAATCTGACTTTCGGTATAGGCATAATATGTGCTACAGATGTGTGGGATAGACTTTGTTGCCATCAATGACAACACTTGTGAAGCCACACAGTGTCTCTTGCCAACACTTACATGCTCCAAGGTATCTCAAGTTTGATCTACATGTAGATAAATTCCATTTTTTGGTACCACATCAAGTAGTTAAGTCTGTAAGTGAAGATTTGAGTATAACTATTCCCCAGACTTCTAGTTACCTTTTTCAAGCCCTTGTATTCCTCTGAAATCACTAAATAAAGATGTGCAGATCTAGTAAGGAACATATAATGATGCTTAATATCACTCCTAAAAGGTTTATGGGCTTGTAATGCACTACAATGATACATCTTGAGTTATGGAGTATCACATGAGGTCCAGAATGCTCTATTTCCTACAGTTTGTCAAGTTTATTATTTTATGGATGTGTAGAGTGAGATGATACTTTAGTAGTAAGGTGTATGAATGATGTTGAGATCATGTATGATTGAATTCTTGGTTTGCATAGAGATTTTGGCTTCTCCCCAATAGTATGAATATGAGCAGTTAGCAGTCCTGAGTAGTTTGAGCTAACTGGTTAAGTACTTGATATATGCGGAGGATCCTACTTAGTTTCCTTAACTCTAGAATGTATGGAAATATGTGTCATGATCCCCTTCATGAAGTTCTAAGTTTCGCAACAAGTTTTTCCTATCATATTGTATGTATTGATGCCGACTTGTGAAGAGTTACACATTTCATCTAATGATGTTTATGATGTTGACCTAATCAATGTTTTGAAGTGTTGTGGAGGATATTTATAGAAGATCAAGTTCATTTGTGAAGTGGGTATATGAGTGCAAATATATGTAGAGCAGAATACAAGATGTGAAGTGTTATATATGAAAAGTGAGATGATGATGTTAACGATGTTGTTTATGATAGATTCAATCAAATCCTCCTTTCACATATACCATTCAAGGACATAAATTGAGTTAAGTCACTACTCTTGCAAGAGGACTTAGCTACAGGTTTGGTGTCACTATGAAATGATAAGGAAAGATAGGATGTATTGATAGATTTGTTAAACCCTAATTCGATTAAGCCTAAACCCTAATTATATGATTATGGATATAAATGAATGAAATATGACAAATGATCACACAGGAAGGCACTAAATATAGATAAGAAACATACCAGGATTCAGATTCTAAAAAGAGGAAACTTCAGAGACAAGGGGGTGGACGCCCGAGTCTAATAGGGTAACTTTTCTACAGATCTGGAACAATGATTTGTATCAGACTTGAACTTGCTTTAGAGTTTCTAGAAAACCCAAAATGGAGGACTATGGAGTGGGCACCCTAGTCTAGAAGGGAATATTCTCTACTCTTTTCTTCAGATCCTAAATCTTTATCTTCTGCTCTAATCTCCTACAACTTCACTCTGCAATAATCACAAGAGAGCGGTTAGGGGTTGTGGTTTTTAGGAGCTTGCCTCAGTCAAGCCCCAAAATGGCATTCAAGCCTTCCAACACCATTGTTAGATAGAGTGTGTGTCCTTGGTGGATAGAGGCAAAATCAAATGATAAGATAGATTGATTGAAACACAAAATAGATATCACCTTAGAGGTTAAACCCTCACGGAGATGAAGAGCCTTCAAATCATGAGGAAATGAGTTGATGAAGCCAAATCTACAACAAACACATACAAACACAACACAATTATGATCTGCAACACAATGAATGCCTTGAATGCTCTTTTCTTGATAATCATAAGTTTGCCTTAATCAACTAGGAGTAAAATGATGTCCTAAACATGTTTATATATGCATTCCCGCTAACATTTGTAATTCAAATTTAAAAGGCTGACAAAGGGAAACCTTTTAACGGTCATAAACCGACACATTTAAATTTAGGTCCCAACAAAATAGTTTTGGACTAGGGCACGGGCACCCAAGTCCAAAGGGCTATTTTTAGTCAAGATTCAACATTAAAGTGGACGCCTAAGCCCCATTTGACATGGGTTTTGGGAGAAATTTCTCTAGGATAAGTTTTAAACATGCATGATTAAATTAAGGGGACCTAGGAGCTAAACTAGGTGGTAAAATGTCCTAGGGGGACATTTTACAACATAACATTTAGCCCCCACTTTAATGTATGTATTATCTTACGATCCATAGATGCATTAAAGTACGGTTGAAAACACACCAAACACATGAAGCTAAGGCATACACCAAGATTGAGGAATAATTTCTAGCCCCCAGTCTCAAGTAAGCACTAGAAGACACATTGAAGACACGCAAGACACAATGAAGATAGTAAGAAGCACAAAAAACATGGAGAATACAGTGGAAGCACATAAAACATGATGAAGACATGAGAGCAGTCACACAAACCACAATGAATACATTGATACAACATTTTCATATATACAATAAAATCCTAACTATGGGGTGGGGGGAGCTCATCACTATGCCCTTGATACTACACCAAGGGGAAAACATGCCAAACAAAACCTAAGTGTGGGGGAGCTCATTGCCCTTGAAACCACACAAGGGGGAAGACACATAAAGAAAACACATGGAATACATGAGCACCGTATAGCATGCCATAGACATACTATACATCTTATACACAAAAAACACAAGCAATGGAATGAGATTATTGCTAAGTCCCACCATTTAAAACACGCCAAACACACCTAATGGTTGAGATTATGCTACAACAACTGCCAAAGACACGCTTAAGGGAGGATAGCTCTCACGATCCAACACCACCTACCGATGAGGACTTTGTATAAAAGGATGTGCACTAGCTCAAGAGATACACCATCCTGCCTTCTGTAGAAGGGCTTTGTATAAAAGGATACGTGTGCTAGTTCAAGAGATACATAATCCCACCTCACGGATAGGGATTTTTTATTACAATTTGAATAAGGATGTGCACTAGCTCAAGAGATACACCATCCTGCCTCACGAAGAGGGCTTACAAACATGCTTCGTTAGTGTCAAAATAATCAGACATAGACCATTATATATGCTGCCACCTTAAGGTGGTTGATGTCTCTTACCGATATCAAGCACATTAAGGTAGAGAGAAAACACACAAGGGAACAAGAGCTCTCGCAAATCCCATGCCCCCAAGGTGACATGTGCTTACAACCACCGAATGTTCCCAAAAACACATTGATAAGATATGCTAAGATAAACAACAAGATGAAAGCTATGCATGAAAATAGTCACATCAAGGACCAAGGCTATACTTACGGGTTCGGAGCCGAGTATAATCATTGGGCTATACTATAGGTACCTCAGAACCGAGTGTAGAAACAAGGTGAGATACCAATCAAAGTGTACAAGAGCAGATTGAGTGGATTGTAAAATGTTAGTCACAAGAAATGCCATAAGATCACACGGAGTGATTCTACTAGTCAAGCGTTGGATATATAGATCAACCCCATCTTCATATATGGGCTAGATCCATTTTTTCTTACTCGCTAAAGGGACACATGGTCCGTATCAATATTTGTTTGTTTTTGTCATCTGCCAACTAGGTAGAATCACTGAAGAAGGTAAACCATAAAAATGAGAGAGGATAACAAGTGCCTTAGGAACACCATGTAGGAAGATGCCCCCAAAACACCCTCCACAATGCTATGCTCCTAAGGCATGACACACAACAATAAAATAAAGGAGAGCCAAGATAGAAGAATGATGAAACAAATAGAAGAATGGTAACAATAGAGGTGGTCTCCTGGTATCCTTGACCTTACAAGAGTATCAAGGGTCATCCAAGGAGACCTAAACAACACATAACACATCATGGGGAACACAACACGACACAATATAATATTACATATATATTTTTATGAGGAGCTTGAACTTGTGAGCATCTTAGAAAGGTGCTCTATCAAGTACGGTGAAAAATTTTAGTAGTTCATACCTGATTGATTCATATTTCCAGAACGGTCATGCGATGCTTGTTTCTCAGGTCCTTGTATATTTGAAATCTTTTGTTGCTTGTGAGGAGGGGAATTATTTTTATTTCCCATTGATGATAGCTGCCTTGTTCTTTTTTGATCCTTTGCTTTCTTATTTTGATGAATGAGCCTTTCACAGTAGAATGACATATTTTCCACTGTGGCAACCTTTCCTTGTATCATAATATTTTGTCGTGGTTGTTCAATTTGTGTATCTATTACATTTTTGTTGTTTCCTGATCCTTGAAGGTACAGCAGTGAAGGAACCTCAACATAGATACCTTTTCCTTGTGGATAAGGTGAGTCTTCAACCTTCTCCTTATCCACTTCTATCATGACAACTATTTCATCATAGTCAAGATAATCATCGTTAGTCTACTCCATTGCATTTTGTTCTACCATATTATTGTCGCTATACTTAGGAAAGGGATTTGTAAAGATCTATAAATTTAAGATTTAGAGGGGAAACTAACTTATTTCCATTGTCATTTACACCAGTTACCTGTATTATATTAGAATCGATGAGGTCTTAACTTTCATGTTTAAGATGCATACATCATTCAGTGTCATGTCCTACCAAGCAGTGATACTGACAAAAAGCATTAGCATCAAATGATGGTCCTTGTATCCTGTTACTATCAAATGGTTTCACAAGAGGAAACTTCAAAAGATTGTTGCTTACTACTTGATTCATAAGTGATTGAAGAGATTGAGATAATGGAGTAAATTGTCTTTGTTGTTGTCTAATTTGAAACGGTGCCCATTTAGTATTACTAATAGCAGACACTTGTGATTGAAAATTATTTGAATGTTGTCCATTGATCTTGACAAGACTCTTGTTATTCCTCTTAAAGTTATTTTGTGAAGGTCCAACCATGGATTGACCAACTTGAGACAATGAGTTTTGATTTCATATTGACTAGACGAAAGCTGGTAATCACGAAGGGTTGTGCATAAATGTTGAAAAGAGATATACTTCATCCAGAGGATTTTATCACGGATGTTAGGTTGTAAATTCATAATGAATACCTTCTAAAGAGATTCATCTTTAATTGGGTATTTTATTTGCGAGATGAGACCTTGATATCGACTGATGAATTCTGTCAACTTCTCTTTCAAACCTTGTTTACAATGAACCAAGTCAATCAAAGAGACCATAGGTCCAATGTTTGCTTAGAAACGTTGTAAGAATTGATCAACTAGTTGTGAAAAAGAGTTTATTGAGTTTGGAGGTAATGAGAAAAACCATTCTAAAACAGTATCTTTGAGAGATCGTGGGAAGAGTTTTTCTAGCAAGTCCTCTTCGAAGAAGAAATCACTACAAATCATTGTGAATGCTGACACATGAGTATTAGGATCGCCTTTACAACTATACCTTTCAAAATGAGGAGTCTCAAATTTTTTAGGCATATGAGTTCTTAGGATTGCATAAGATAAAGGACTACATGTTGAAGGCACAAGACAACTGAGAGGGGTGGGTGAATTAGTTGTATGAAAAACTTCAAACCCTCATAAACATAATCACATCCACATCAGTTCACTTAAACCCTTAATCTGTTATGAAGATTAAACATGAAAAGTAGATAAAAAAAACTTAAACACTTCAACACCATACACAAGAGAACACCAGATTTTTACATGGAAAACCCTAAAAGGGAAAAACCATGGTGAGGATTAACTCACAATATAAAGTAGTATCAATACCAAATTACAAGAGGCTCACTACCAAAGGGATCATTGCCCACAAAAAGAAAGGCTCACTACCAAAGACTCACTATCCAAAAGAAGAAGAAGAAATAAGAGGCTCACTACCAAGGATGAACTAATATATTTGCATTTGACAGATGCATGGGTTTAGTTCCAATGAAGCACACCAAACATCACCTTCGCATCTATACTGAAAGATGGTAGGCACCTTCTGCTCATTGCATCTAGTCGCATAACACATGAAAGTTCTTACTGCCCTGATCAACTTCACATCACATACATTATGTCCCTCATGCTTGCCCACACACATGAAATCTTGACACTTATTTATACCATCATCAATCTTGAAATCAATCTCCAAGGTCGGCAACACAATCTACAATCCTTGAAACAGTCTCCAAGGTTGACAAACACACAATATTTGAATTAGATCTAGACCTAAACATTCCATAGCACAAAGGAATGAAAGGAAAACAACTTTATGCCTTAGCTTGGACCTAAATCTATCCAATCACGTTACACAACACTCACATAATCATCAAATTAACTCCTCAATCAGTGCAAACATTCAAGGTCGGCCAAACAATGTAAACATAAGGAATTCTTCATCACATGCTTCCACGATCACAACCATAACTTTTTGACCATACACAAGGCTTTAACACAATCTAGAAACATCTATGAGAATCTTTAATTCACCTATAAATTAGCAAATTTATCCACAACAAATTTCACCTGAAGAAGGTTCACTTGTCTGCTTACAAACAACACTGTCAAACTTTGCTACACAAGAACTTGATTTCTAGAGCATGAAATTAGAAACCTTCTGGATAGAAGATACGTAAGATCCATATACACATATATCCAAAACCACAACATTTGAAACCATTCCGCAGAGAAATGCGGAGCAAAATACTTTCTCCCAAACACCTCTGCACAACTTCAGAAACATTGTCAAATGTTGTTCTCAAATTGGTGAACATAAATTTCACTGCATAGCAATCTGAAGCACCCAATGCTAGATTTAACATCTTCAAACACTTCTTGACAACATATCCAAACCACACACTCATATCTCCAATTAGAGGAAATGCAGAGCAAAAACTCAAACAGTATTCTATAAGCTAGAAGACTCCTTCAACACACTGTTTCCAATATTAAGCAAATTTTCTCGAAAGCACTTGGAAACCCAACTATATAAGCATATCCTCAACACCTTCAACATCTATACAAAGAATCCAAATCAACTTTTAGCAAAGCAATTTAATCAAACAATAATAACTTCATTAGAAGACACAGTTGACACTAATGACAACACAAACATGCTGACATCAATGACAACATGGATTAGAACATACTTGCAACAATCTCTCTATTTGTCATTGATGGCAACATATGGTGTGAAAAACCATCATGACACAACTCTGCACAAATCTCACTCTCCCCCTTTCTTTTATACATCTGACTCTCTTTCTCTCCTTTTGTTTTTCACATGAACTCTCTCCCCCTTTAACATCAATGGCAAAGGGTGACACATCTTTCTCAAGCTTTCTCCCCCTGATTATGATACTACACATACTTGTACTCTTCTCAACTGCTTTGAATACTCCCCCTTAGGAGAACACACCAACCCATACCAACACTTACTCCCCTTGACTGTAGAAATCATCAATGCCACTACCTACTTCCCTTGAGAGGTAGCCTCCAACATCAGTCTAGAAAAAAATGAATCTTGAATCACATTGGACTGATGCATCTCCTTATGCATCTAGTTCAAAAAAGGAGGGGAAATAACCTCTAACTTCTCCCGGAGATACTCAAATGTATCCTTAGGAAGAGCCTTAGTGAATATGTCAGCAACCTGGTCCTTTGTAGGCACATACTCAGTCTTCACTTCATTCTCTGTAACCTTCTCTCTCTAAAAATGATACCTAATTGAAATATGATTTGTCCTTAAATGCATCACTGGATTCTTTGAAATATTAATAGCACTTGTATTATCACATAAAATAGAGATAGGATCATCGTACACAACTTTGATATCCTTCAAGGTTTGTTTCATCCATAACACCTGTGCAACATGAAGCTGCAACAATATACTCTGCCTCTACAGTAGATAAGGACACTGAATCCTAATTCTTGCTTAGCCAAGATACAACTCTATCTCCAAGAAAGAATGCGCCACCACTTGTACTTTTCTTGTCATCTACACATCTGACCCAATCTACATATGTGTAGGCACTTAGGGTAAAGTCATTGTTCTTAGGATACAACAAACCATGATCTAGAGTGCCCTTCAAATATCTGAATATCCTCTTCACCACCATGACATGTGACTCTCTAAGATCTTCTTGAAACCTTTCCACAAGACAAACTGCATGCATAATATTCGGTCTAGTAGTAGTCAGATATAGCAGTCCTCCAATCATTGATCTATATTTACTCTGCTTAGCCTTAGGGGATTCATCATTCTTGCTCAGCTTGCAACCAGTTGTCATGGGGGTACAAACTAGTTTAGAATCTTCCATTCAAATTTTCTTTTGGTAGGAAGGCTAGAGTTGTCAAATGGTCTTGTACACCTACAGGATGCAGAAGCAGGCAGCCTAGAGTCCTCCCTATCACTTTGATTGTGAAATGAAGATGCCCTTATCTGTCTGATTAATTTGCAGCCCAAGGAAGAAGTTTATCTATCCACACATTGACATCTCAAATTCTTTTTACATCTCATTTGCAAAGTCCTTACACATATCTTCATTTCCACCAAAGATTATGTCATCCACATAGACCTCAACAATCAGGATTTGATCTTTTCCTACCTTGATGTACAAATTACTATCTACAGACCCTTTGCTAAATCCCTGTTGCAACAAATACCTATCTAACCTTGCATACCAAGGTCTAGGAGCTTGCTTCAGTCCATACAATGCCTTCCTCAATTTGAATACCATATCTAGTTTGTCTGACAACTGAAATCCATCCAGTTGCTCTATGTATACGTCCTTTTCCAACTCACCATTTAGAAAAGCAGACTTCACATCCATTTGATATACTTTGAAATCTTTATGTGTTGCATAAGCCAAAAACAACCTAATAGCCTCCATTCTTGCCACTGGGGCAAAATTTTCCTCATAGTCTATTCCTTCCACTTGTGAGTACCCTTTACATACAAGTCTTGCCTTGTTTCTTACCACTTCTCCATTCTCATTCAACTTATTCCTATATACCCACTTAGTTCCAATCACATTCTTTTTCTTTGGTCTTGCGACAAGTTCCCAAGTCTAATTCTTCTCAATCTAAATTAGTTCTTCTTCCATAGACTTAATCCAATACTCATCCTTGCAGGCCTCAACCACTGTTTTAGGTTCAACTTTAGAAAGTAAACATAGATTTACTTGTTCTTCAACAGCTCTGCTTCTTGTCAATACACCTTTTCTCTTATCACCAATGATCTGATCTTCAGTGTGATGCCTCTGCACATATTTAAGAGTTTTAGGAACTTTTTCTAGGGCTTCTTATTCTTCAATTTGTAATTCACTTTTCAGAGTTTCTTGAACTTCAATCTGTACTTCCTTCTCTTTGGTCTTTTCTTCTTCTCCGCAAGAGGACTCATCTAATTCATACCCATTAATCTTTGAAAACTTATGTATATCTCCATCAACCTTAACATTAGCACTTTCAACAATCTTTCTTAGCCTCTTATTATAGCACCGCTAAGCTTTACTTTTTTGGAGTATCCAAGGAAAATACCTTCATCACACCTTGCATCAAACTTTCCTAATTCTTCATCTTTTCTTATATAACATTTGCTTCCAAAAACTTTGAAATATTTAGCAGTGGGAATCCTTCAATACCATAACTCATAGGGAGTCTTTGTGTCTTTTTCTTTTACCTGTACTTTGTTCTGTATGTAGACAATAGTATGAATTGCTTCTCTTTAGTAGACTTCTAGTAGGTTTTCTTCTTTTATCATTATTCTTGTAGCTTCTTGAATAGTCATGTTCTTCCTTTCAACCACCCCATTCTGCTGAGGAGTTTTAGGAGCAGATGATTGCCTCTTTATCCCATGATTCTCACAAAATATGTTAAACTCATTAGAAGTAAACTCTCCATCTCTATCAAACCTCAAATATTTTATTTTCATATCCAATTCATTTTCAACCATTGCTTTATAAGATTTAAATTTATCTAGGGCTTCTGATTTTTCCTTAAGAAAAGTGACCCAAGTCATTCTAGAGCAATCATTAATAAATAACATGAAATACCTATCACCTTGAAAGATCCTTAATTTGGAAGGACCACATAGGTCTGTATGCACCAACTCAAACAATCTGGTAGATGATTGATCCTTTCTTTTGAAGCTTCTTCTTGTTTTATTTCTAAACTGATATTCCTTACAGAGAATGGTAATAGGCTTTGTTAACTTTGGCAGATCTCTCATAGCTTGGATTGAACTTATCCTTACCAGGCTATCAAAATTGATGTGACACAATCTCCTATGCCATAGCCAACTCTCAGTGATCTGAGTCATAAGGCAATAAATAACACCACTTTTGAGATGATAAACATTTCCACCTGTCTTCTTTCCAGTAGCAATCATAGTTCCGGAGCTTTTTCTGATCTCACACCCATCATCCTGAAACATAAGATTGTAATCTTTGCTACACATCTTTCCAAAACTCAAGGGATTATGCTTTAAACCTTTGACATAAAGAACATGATCAGTGTTATGTGTTGGAGTACAGGACAACACTAAGAGGGGGGGTGAATTAGTGTTGTTTAATTTTTAACTTTTCAAAACTTGACTCAAAAATGTTGTGCAAAGGAATTCACTAAAAACATAGTCATCATGATATGAAAAACTTAGATAAAGATGATCAAATAGATACAACATAATCAACCACAAAGAGAAGACATGACATAGGTTTTGATGAGTGGAAAACCCTCATGGGGTAGAAAAACCACTCTAAAAATTTGTCTCACTGGCTTATTTGAATCTCATTAATTACAACAAATGTCTTGCGTACATACATGCCTCACTAGCAACAAACAGGTCTCACTGACCTTGCTAACCTCACTGGCTACAATATACCTCACTGGTAAATTGATGTCTCACTAACACAATGTGCAATCACCTTAGCTACAAAACAAAACAATTTAGGGGATTACCCTGATTCACTTTTGCTAAAAAACCTTATCTCTCCTTTCCTTTTACTTGACAAAATTATTTTACTTGACAATCAATCACCTACACATTACAATCTCTGCAATTTACAATGTCTTCCTCTGTTCAAGAATCAACATTTGCATTTTGTCTTTTGCATTGAAAAATTATCTTCATATCCTAATTCATCTTTAAGCAAAGATTCTTTGGTTCTCTGTATCAAAATCATAACATGATTTTTGCCATAACATGTCTTCAACGCATCATATTTCAGACCTCCAAAATCACACACATAATGCACCTACAAATTCATTATATAAAAAATAGAATGTCCTTTCACATTCTTCTCTTTCTCATTCACATCACATATCAAAAAAATCAATCCAAAATTGCTACGCCCTTAATATTGGTGTACATAGGGTTATGAATAGTCGGCTTGTGGCTATCTTAACTCCTAATTAAGTCATATTATCATTATTATATTGTTATTTAGTTGTTTAGGTCGGCCTAAGGCTTCTATAGGTCTATCTAAGTCGGCCTGGGTGATATCCTAGGCATAAATAGGTATATATAGGGGTAGTGAGTCTCATTTCATATCATATTGAGTATTGTGTTCTCAGTGAAGACTGTTGGAGGTATCCCCCTCGAAGTGGATTAGGAGGTTGCCCCCTCGAAGTGGCATATTATTATCAAGTATTTTCAGTATATTTACTATTATATTCAGATATTGTGCAAGTTGTTTCATTACAAGTGGTATCAGAGCATGATCTTGGCACCGTAGAGGCAAGATTTTTTCTCAACATTGGAGGCGATTTTGGGAAGAGCATAACTTTCAGATTTTAGCGAATTTTTTAAAGATTTTTAAAGGGTTTTTGAAGACCATATTAAAGAAGATACAGTCCAGATTTCAGAGGAATTGAAGCAAAAATAAGTGAGTTATTGCAAAATTAGGGTTTCCAACAAATTCGCTCTCAAGGCAGCAAATTTGCTAATTTTTTGGATTGTTTTCTGGGTAAGTGGTATCTTGGCCTTAGTAAGTTACAGTAAAAATTTCAGAAAATTTACATTTCATTTGTGTGATTTATTTCAAAAATATTGGTTTCCATCATGACGGGGCCTGCAACAAGAGGCAAAAAGAATGCTGCCACACCGGGGAAATCCTCTGATAAGGATGAGGAAATAATAGAGGATAGTAATCCCAATGAGGAAATGAGTAAGGTCAAAGAAGATGTGTCCTCAATTAAGAGGGATATGTGTGACCTAAGAGGAGATATATCAGATCTACGAAGCATGTTCAGCGCCTATATGAATGAACCAAGAAAGGAGTTCTCAAGCAACCAAGGTGAAACCTTCAAGTCAGCTAATAATGATACAAATTTTAATACTGCTATGGGATCTAGGAATTTCCTTCCTAAGGTGGATATGCGCAAGTTCGATGGTAAGGATCCTCTAACATGGATTAACCAAATGGAGAATTTTTTTGAAGTACATCAAATCCCATATGGACAAAAGGTCACGAGGGCTTCCCAAATCTAAAGGTCATAATGTCATCATGGTAGTAGTTGATCGCCTCACTAAATATGCACATTTCATTGCATTATCACATCCTTTTACAGCAAGTGCAGTGGCAAAAGTTTTCTTGGAGAATATCCAAAAGCTACATGGTACACCTAAGGTTATTGTCAGTGATCGTGATCCTATCTTTACTAGTCACTTTTGGAAAGATTTATTCTCATGCTTGGGTACTCAATTGGCTCATAGTTCTTCATACCATCCTCAATCAGATGGGCAAACTGAGGTTGTTAATAAATGTTTGGAAGGATATCTACGTTGTTTCACTTCAGAAAAGCAATCTCAATGGGTAGATTGGCTACCACTGGCAGAATGGTGGTATAACACTTCTTTTCATAGCTCATCAAAAATGTCTCCATTTTTGGCACTTTATGGATATCATCCTCCTTCCATCACATCATCATTAAAGGTGTCACCAAGAGTTCAGGCAGTAGAGGACCACTTGCATCATCAACAACAGGTACTTTCAGGACTCAAGGAGAATTTAGCTATGGCACAAAATCGAATGAAACAACAAGCGGACCAACATCGTAGTGAAAGAAATTTTGAAGTTGGGGATTGGGTCTTCTTGAGATTGCAGCCTTATAAACAAATCTCAATGAAGCAACACAAAAAGACTAATAAGTTGTCTCCAAGATATTATGGGCCATACCAAATCATGCAAAAGATTGGTAGTGTTGCCTACAAGCTAGAGTTGCCACCAACAACAAAGATACATCCAGTTTTTCATGTTTCTTGTTTGAAGAAGGTAATTGGGCAGAATATTCCTACTCAAACAGTACTACCAGAACTCGATGAAGAAGGAAGAATAATTTTGGAACCAGAGGTCATTCTTCAAACTCGCACAAAGAAGCTGAGGAATAGAACCCTCACTTAGTATCTTATCCAATGGAAGAATTTACTAGTTGAAGAGGCCACATGGGAGGATGAGGAGTTCATTCAAAAGAATCCACACTTGGTTAGCATTGAGGACAATGCTTCTTTGAAGAAGGGGGGCATGCTACGCCCTTAATATTGGTGTACATAGGGTTATGAATAGTCGGCTTGTGGCTATCTTAACTCCTAATTAAGTCATATTATCATTATTATATTGTTATTTAGTTGTTTAGGTCGGCCTAAGGCTTCTATAGGTCTATCTAAGTCGGCCTGGGTGATATCCTAGGCATAAATAGGTATATATAGGGGTAGTGAGTCTCATTTCATATCATATTGAGTATTGTGTTCTCAGTGAAGACTGTTGGAGGTATCCCCCTCGAAGTGGATTAGGAGGTTGCCCCCTCGAAGTGGCATATTATTATCAAGTATTTTCAGTATATTTACTATTATATTCAGATATTGTGCAAGTTGTTTCATTACAAAAATCCCCTTTTTAAACACATTCTATTCTTCTCAAAAACCATCTATCTCATAACATCATCATCTTCCAAAACATTTCTTTTCATCTTCAAATATCATTCTTGCATAAATAATATATTACAAGCACCTACAATAAAAAACAAATTGAATAACTCTTGATATTCCTCTCCAACTCTTCAATAGCTTTCAATCTGAAAAAAAAAGACTCCCATAAAAATGATGTCTTCAAAAATAATACTATCATTTGTACATCTTCTCTCAAACATATCTCTTCAATATTTTTTGATCTCTTCAACTTCTCTGTAATTACCATCTTCATAAAATAAAGACCATAAAAAATCTTCAATGATATTATGTCAATCTGCCTCTGAAAGGAAAATAGAAAGATTCTTTATTATCTCGGACCCCACAAAAATATTCTCCAAGTTCCATAATTTTCTCTCCACAAAAAACTTTCTTATTTAAAAAAAATAAAAGCTCCTCCTTTAGTCTTGAAAGCCTCGAGAAAGGTATTAAAAAATAGAAAGAGATCTTAAAAAATTATCCTTTAAAATCTCATACAGATCTATCTTTTTAAATGGCTACAAATAGCCTTTAAACTGCCCTTATCCAAAGCAGGTACATAGTCAAACTTCCCATTGCACGTCAATTTTCATGCAGCAAGTAAAGGGTTCAAAGTTTAAACAAAGACCATTGATCATAGTAATCGTGCCCTCAAAAGTTTAAATATAAACCTTTGATTATATTTTAGTGCCCATCCACTCATATAGTCGACCACACCTATTGGTAAAAAGAAGAAAGGGCCGGTTATTTAAATGTTTAAAGACCCCTCTAGTAGGTAGTTATTAGTGAAATGACCCGCTACAACAAGTCAATGATCAAATATAAGAAAAGTGATTTTCATCATATGACAGGCAGAGAAGGGTTTAGGAAAGACTAGGAATGTAGTTAAGACAAGGTCAAGACTTTTAGGGATATTAAAGACTTTGGAGCAATGAGAGAATAATAAATATAATCCCTAATTCTTTTTTTACCCCTGGCATGCCATTTTGGATCAAATAGGACTTCATTATACCTCAATTCCAACATCCCTTAAAAACTATACCTCACCTTTGCAAAGCTTTGTAGGATAAGCATCAAATCAATGATCATCATAATAACACACTAGGTTACCAAAGGAAATGACAGAGTGTAGATCATCACAAAATGATCATATAGAGGCTTTGCATCACCTAGAAGAACACTTGAAAACCTACCAACACATGGATCAAACATCACTTGATCAACTCCTTCAAACACCACTGCATGAGATACATAACATCCTAATTTGATAACACTCTGATTTCAACACACACACACACACACACATATATATATATTAAGCCCAAGTAGTTCAAGTGGAATACTAACAACGACCTTTCTCATCCTGCATCTTATTTTTGACATATTCATTACTCAACCTGATGAGATAAAGATTACTATGAAATCCTCTTGCTCTTGTCAGGCATCATCATCACACTTATCACCTATTTGATATCTCTGCCACATGTTTTTCCATCATATGTTTGATGTCTCTTCATGACAATCACATCAACATCCATATGAACAACATGACTGTATGAAGCAACACTTTGTCAACCTTCTTATGTATGTCCAACCAATATGAACATTTGAGGCCTGATGATGAAGACTCACTGATCATCATAACATGAAGAATGGTAAGCATCATAATAACAATGGTGAGAATCATGACAACAACCAAACCTTGCCTTTCACACACTTCTGACATAAATGACAAACAACTCAACACCTTTTTGATATCAATCTCCATCAATCTCCCCCTTTGTCATTGATGGCAAAACTACATGATGCATTTTCTCTCTCCCCCCTTTTTGTCATCGAATGACAAAGGCTGAATTAAATCCCCCTGAAAAATGTTAAAGCTTGATCATAACATTTACAATCACATTGCATTATGAAGATTTTGAAGGATGGTATAATAATGAAGACATAAACTCATGTTATCCTATTATCTTCTCTTTGAACCTGTGATGATCTGAAGACATACATCCTGAAGCACAAAACCTGAGAGCATTATCATGTGAGACACACCAAACTAAGCATCAACCCACTGTTATAAACTGCCCATAGATTGTACCATACTCTGCATAAAATAAGATCTGTTATATCAAAAAATCTACACAAAAGAGCACTGTCTTGTTAGAATGAAGCATGCATGTCTACCTCAGCACAATACCACTTCTTGTCACAACACCAATATGAAGAAGAAGATGAAAAATGACATCATTTAGATCCTCTGATCACATATTTTGACAAGAATATGAACTTGAACTTCATGCAAAAATATCAACCACTTCAACACCCATAAACACTAACATGAAGACTACTCATCACACTATTCACAACTCATGATGACATGGTGACCAAACTTGAGAAGACCTTGCCAAGACTTCCATGATAGTGACAATAAGATCAATCAATCCTACAAAAAGAAAATAGAGTAGACACAACACCAACTAGTACTTGAACATTACCATTATCATATGCCATTGCTGATTCAAGACACACCTTTAACTGCCTCTAATTAACTGAAGAACTTGATGAAATATAAGGCACCACCATCAATGTCATAGCTTGAAGAACTTCAACTTACACATACCTTTCTGAAGCATATTAACGAGGAAGACCATCAAAGAAACATGTCAAATTATCACACCAAGAACTCTTCCAAATGATCATGACTTAACATCTCTAGTCCACCATCTTCTTTTGACACTATCTCCAATCCACCTAAAAGCTCCAATTCTCATGCAAGACACATAGCTCAAAACACATGATCAAAATACATGAAGATTAATATCAAGAGCATTCCTAACTGCAACATCAAGAATAAGATTAATATCATAACAACTCAATTATGATAGTATGAACAAGATCATTTATAAACAATGTCATTCAACATCATCAAATCCTTTGTGCATTGTCATCATGAACCACTGATCACCTGCATCACTGACATACATTGAAGAGCAACGTAGTTATCAACACCATTATGAACTTCATTTCATAAGACTGATATGAGTAGCATCTTAGCAAATATTATCAGGCAAGAATCTAATAGAATGATAAACAAGACAAGATCATCATATTGACAAGCATCAAATGATCTCCTCCTAAAACTTCTTGGGGATAATTGATAGGACATGAACAACTCCCCCTTACTTCATGCTATCTATTATGCAACTAATGATGTAACTTGTGCAAGATGCACAAGTTTAGAATATGTATTCTTTTGATTTTATTTCAGTCTCCAAACTTTTACAGGTTCTTTCTTCCTCCAAACTTTTTCAGCCTCTTTCCTTTTCCAACTTTTTAAACCAGGTGATGCTTTTCTGCAACTATGTGCTTTGTGACCAAGAGAGTTGCACAAATAACAAACTATATTGTAATCATAATCAAATGACTGATAATACCTTTTTGACATCCTTTGAGCACTTATGTTATGATTCCATGCAGGATCATATCTTCTATGCATTTTACAGTTTCTTTGTATGTGACCAACATTATTGCACTTGTAACACACTGGATCAACATTCAATTAATTTCTTCTGCAATCAACTGCTTTGTGTCCAAAATGATTACAGGTATAACAATAACCATTAAATGAATAATTATACCTGTATATATATTCTTGTCTTATTGGAGCAGCCCTTCTTGAATTTCTCTTTTGATAGTTCATTTTGATAAACTCATCTTTAGCTTCAATATTCTTTTTGCCTTCAGGAGCAGCAACATGATAATTTATATCAATTTTTCTTCTAGGAGTCTCTCTTACTTTGGAACACTCTCCTTCTTCGTAACCTAAACCAATAGTATCCTTATGATACTTTTGTTTGCCCAACATTTCATGTAACTTTCAGCCTCTAATTTCAAATTTTCAATTCTTTTAATCTCAAGGTCAGATTTTGGTACATCTATTATTCTCTTGGCCTCTTCAATCTCAGTCTTTAGGCTTATAATCAATTTGTCTGATTCATCAACATGACTCTTTAAGCCTATAATCTAATTTCTTGCCTCTTCAAGATCAGAAGATACTCTTTCAAGGTCAGAAAGTGCTTTGTCTTTGGAATCTTTTTCTTGTTGTAGCTACAATTCTAATTTATGATTCTCCTTTTTGTATTTCTTAATCTCACTCAAACCACATATGAGTTCTCCTTCAACATCAACCTCACATTCTTGTTCATCATACTCCTGATTATAATCACTCATTATGTGATCTTTTTCTTCTGAATCATATTGAACCTTATTTCCTTCATGTGAATGACTTCCATCATTGTCACTCTTCTCAGATAACAAGTTTCCTCACCTTTAAGTGCATCACCTTTATAGATTCTTATCAATTCCTTCCACAAATCCTGAGTTGTTTCACAATGCATAACTTTACAAGAAACTTCATTAGATAAACCACACAGAATAGCCTTCTTTGCTATATGATTATATTCATAAGCTTCTTTGCTATTTGTAGTATTAGGTGATTGAGAGGAAACAAAATACCCATTCTCAATTGACATCCAAACACCATACCCTAAAGAGAATAAATAGATTTGCATTCTAACACACCAAACAAAGAAGTATGAACCATCAAAGAAAGGAACTCTAGAAAACTCTTTCTCTAATTTAATACCTGACTCATTTCTATCAACTGATTGTATATCAACATCTAAATTTGGTATAGATGGTGTCATTTGATTAGTAGAAGACTTGACATTTTTATTTTCTCTATTTCTTTTGCACTTAGCCATGGTACTCCACACTCAGGACCTACCCAAGCCAATTAGACTTCTATAGGGAACCTATGCTTTGATACCACTTGTTGGAGTATAGGACAACACTGAGAGGGGGGGTGAACCAGTGTTGTATAATTTTTAACTTTTCAAAACTTGACTCAAAAATGTTGTACAAAGGAATTCACTGAAAACATAGTCATCATGATATGAAAAACTTAGATAAATACGATTAAATAGATACAACATAATCAACCACAAAGAGAAGACATGACACAGGTTTTGATGAGTAGAAAACCCTCATGGGGTAGAAAAACCACTCTAAAAATTTGCCTCTCTGGCTTATTTGAATCTCACTAATTATAACAAATGTCTCACATACATACATGCCTCACTGGAAACAAACAAGTCTCACTGACCTTGCAAGCCTCACTGACTACAATATACCTCACTGGTAAATTGATGTCTCACTAACACAATGTGTAATCACCTTAGATACAAAACAAAACAATTTAGGGGATTACCCTGATTCACTTTTGCTAAAAAACCTTATCTCTCCTTTCCTTTTACTTGACAAAATTATTTTACATGACAATCAATCACCTGCACATTACAATCTCTACAATTTACAATGTCTTCCTCTGTTCAAGAATCAACATCTATATTTTGTCTTTTGCACTGAAAAATTATCTTCATATCCTAATTCATCTTTAAGCAAAGATTCTCTGGTTCTCTGTATCAAAATCATAACATGTCTTCAACTCATCATATTTCAGACCTCCAAAATCACACACATAATGCACCTGCAAATTCATTATATAAAAAATAGAATGTCCTTTCACATTCTTCTCCTGCTCATTCACATATTCACATATCAAAAAAATCTGTCCAAAATCCCCTTTTTAAACACATTCTATTCTTCTCAAAAACCATATATCTCATAACATCATCATCTCACAAAACATTTCTTTTCATCTTCAAATATCATTCCTACAAAAATAATATATTACAAGCACCTGCAATAAAAAATAAATTGAATGACTCTTGATATTCCTCTCCAACTCTTCAAATAGCTTTCAATCTGAAAAAAATGACCCCCATAAAAATGATGTCTTCAAAAATAATACTATCATCTGTACATCTTCTCTCAAACATATCTCTTCAATATTTTTCATTCTCTTCAACTTCTCTACAATTACCATCTTCATAAAATAAAGACCATAAAAAATCTTCAATGATATTATGTCAATCTACCTCTGAAAGGAAAATAGAAAGCTTCTTTATTATCTTGGACCCAACAAAAATATTCTCCAAGTTCCAAAATTTTCTCTCCACAAAAAACTTTCTTATTTAAAAAAAAAAGCTCCTCCTTTAGTCTTCAAAGCCTCGAGAAAGGTATAAAAAATAGAAAGCAATCTTAATAAATTATCCTTTAAAATCTCATACAGATCTGCCTTTTTAAATGGCTAAAAATAGCCTTTAAACTGCCCTTATCCAAAGCAGATACACAGTCAAACTTCCCATTGCACGTCAATTTTCATTCAGCAAGTAAAGGGTTCAAAGTTTAAACAAAGACCATTGATCATAATAATCGCACCCTCAAAAGTTTAAATATAAACCTTTGATTATATTTTAGCACCCATCCACTCATATAGTCAACCACACCTATCGGTAAAAAGAAGAGAGGGTCAGTTATTTAAATGTTTAAAGACCCCTCTAGCAGGTAGTTATTAGTAAAATGACCTGCTACAACAAGTCAATGATCAAATATAAGAAAAGTGATTTTCATCATACGACATGCAGAGAAGGGCTTAGGAAAGACTAGGAATGTAGTTAAGACAAGGTCTTTTTAGGGATATTAAAGACTTTGGAGCAATGAGAGAATAATAAATATAATCCCTAATTCTATTTTTACCCCTAGCATGCCATTTTGGATCAAATAGGACTTCATTATACCTCAATTCCAACATCCCTTAAAAACTATACCTCACCTTTGCAAAGCTTTGTAGGATAAGCATCAAATCAATGATCATCATAATAACACACTAGGTTACCAAAGGAAATGACAGAGTGTAGATCATCACAAAATGATCATATAGAGGCTTTGCAGCACCAAGAAGAACACTTGAAAACCTACCAACACATGGATCAAGCATCACTTGATCAACTCCTTCAAACACCACTGCATGAGATACATAACATCCTGATTTGATAACACTCTGATTTCAACATGAATATATATATATATATATTGAGCCCAAGTAGTTCAAGTGAAATACTAACAAAAACCTTTCTCATCCTGCATCTTATTTTTGACATATTCATTATTCAACCTGATGAGTTAAAGATTACTATGAAATCCTCTTGCTCTTGTCAAGCATCATCATCACACTTATCACCTATTTGATATCTCTGCCACATGTTTTGCTGTCATATGTTTGATGTCTCTTCATGACAATCACATCAACATCCATGTGAACAACATGACTGCATGAAGCAACACTTTGTCAACCTTCTTATGTATGTCCAACCAATATGAACATTTGAGGCATGATGATGAAGACTCACTGATCATCGTAACATGAAGAATGGTAAGCATCATAACACCAATGGTGAGAATCATGACAACAACCAAACCTTGCCTTTCACACAGTTCTAACATAAATGACAAACAACTCAACACCTTTTTGACATCAATGATAATCAATCTCCATCATTATGCTTTCCATCAAAACTAATTGAGCCTTTTCCACAAATCTTAGCAGCTTCATCACCACCAAATCTAACTACTCCACCATCAAATTTTTCAAGTTTAATAAACTTACTCTTATCACCTGTCATATGATTTGAGCATCCACTATCAATGACCTAGTCATCCTTTTCATTCCTAGCATGAAAAGTAGATATTACAGTGCCTTTAGGGTTAGTACATGCTTCCAGACTCCTTTCCTTCACATAACTTCCAGAGTTAGCAGAACCAATTTCATCTCTTATGGCGAGCATGTGGGTCCAAAATCATGTGATATGTGTTTTGTAGACTGTTGCCCACCCTTTTAGGTGATCTAAAACGTGAGTGCTTTATAACATGCTTACATTTTTTGTTGCATTGGGAAATTCCAACCCTAATGGTTGGATTTACCTTAGACATCCAACCCAAAGGGTTTTACCTACCTTTTGGACACCAAATATGTGTTTTCAAGAAAACATAGAAAATCAACAAAATCTTGAGCATACTCTCCATCAAGTTTACATGTTTTTCAATGTTAATATAAAAAATGCCAGGATGACTTCAATTTTTTATTAGCTTTCTATCCATGTAATGTTTTCTAAAATCTAAAAACATTAAGGTTTCCATCTTCAATTTCTTTTGCTAATGTCTTATTTTTTTTGCATTTGAAAACCAATGTATAGTATTTCTAGTGTCAATTTTTACCCATTCATCAAAATTTGAAACAAATTACATTTTTAGATTCTAGACTCTATTATATACACATTAAAAAATAATTTTTGATTAGTTTTCAAAAAATTTAGGGGGGAGCATGCTCAAATTTTTATTTTTTAGGATGTGTCCACTTTGAAAATCCATAAAAAATCATATATTCATTAAAAAATTAGTAGAAAAATTAGGCATAAACTATGTGATGCTAGCTAATTTTCCATTGAAGTGATTTGTTAAATACTTTTAAAGAGTCAAAATTTTAGGGGGAGCACACCAAATGCTATGCTATATTTTTCTGACAAAAACAATATCACTTTATGTGCTCCTCCTATTTGAACCTCTTAATCTCCACCATTTAAAAAAAAAAAGTTTAGAAACTAGATTTCGAGCACTATGAATCTTGTTCTTGTCACATCTTCTAATTTTGAACTTGGCTATCTTCAATTTCTCATCCAAGATCATTTTTTATTAATTTTAGAAAAAAGTTAGTCACTTTTGACCCTCTTTTGGTTCCCCATTTCCATGAACATACCCATATAGTGAATTTGAAGGTATCGTTATGCTAGCAAAATTACTCAAATTTTATATGTTGGTGATACTCCTATAAGGGCATGTCCATCATGTATTGGTTTGTATTTTGGAGTTTTTTGGAGTGTGGGGTTTTCTCTCCTCAAAAAGTTTTTCCCGTGTATATCATTGTATTATACTTATATGTTTTATGGTGATATTCTTTAATTAAATGTGTTAGAAAGTATTTTATGTACATTCTCCTCTCCTATATTAGAATAGGAAGTGTTTCCATGCCATAGCTCCCTGTTGGGAGGGATGTGAGTAGATCAGCGGGAAATAAAAATGCATGCCCTAATTCTTAATAGAGGGGATATGCTAGCAAGAATGAAACAAATGGACCTGCATGGGCAAAAGCAAAAAAAGGTAGATTGTCTAAACCAGAGGGACATTACGGAAAGAATAAAGAGAAAATCCAAATATTAACTTAAAAAGGGAGATTACCTAGGATTTCATCCATCTTAGGTGTAGAACAAACCTATGTCATTTTTTGTATCAAGTTGTAGTTTAAGGATTCCTTAGCATGTTCGTAAATCATTTTGAATGTTGATTTTTAGAATTAATACAACTAACTGTCTTGTTATTTTTGTTTGGTGTTGAATGTTGTTTGAGAGTTGTTTACATTGCTAGGTTAGGTTATCTTAACTAGGCACCTTGATCTAGAGTACATCAACAAAGGATGAGGGGAGAAGGAGAATGACAGAAAATATGTAATATTTGGGTGAAGTCTAATGGAATTGGAAAGGGTAAATGGCTAGGGTAGTGAAAACCAAAGGAAAAAAGGACCTAGGGAGAAAAAATATTTTTCACAATGTCCATGTGCCTAAAAAAATAATTGCAAAGCTTCAAAGAGAAGCCACAACATTGTTACAAAGATCCATAGCTCCAACAATGCCAATGCAAGAGAAGAATTCACTCCAAGGAAAGAAATGATAGGAAATTGGTAGCTTCATATGTTAAAATGATGGAGATGAGGGAGTATTTATAGGTTTTTGCTAAGGTTTCTAGTAGGGGATGAGTAGAATGTGTCAAGCATCTAAGAATAAATCTTACATTTAATTTTTGGTGGCAAGAGATGATAAGAACTATGCTATAACTCTATACACTTGGGACCTCTGTGGCAATGTCCTTATACCTTAGAAGGCTTAATTTTCTAGGGAAGGCTAAGCGAAAGAAGGGCTATAAAATGGTGGTGATCTTGTGTCAAGATAATCTATGAGAATGAGATTTTAGGAAGGGAAAGGGAAGGGTTTATTTCACTTGAGAGTAGCCACAAGCATTTAATGAGAGGATTGGGAAATGATAACCACTACATGGGAAAGTAACTAATGGTAGCTTGCAAGCTAACCAACTCATAGGAAGGGGGAAGGAAACATAAAAAGCTAGACTAAGGCTAAACAAGGGATTAAAAAGGGAAAATCTAAAAGCAATACAAAACAAAGTAAAAGAAATTACAATTTTCCATTATTATATCCATATTAATTGGAAGGCTTGGTTTGTGTCAACATACATAGTCTAATCTACCATAACTTTTATTTCAATAAAGTTTATGCCATAATAGAAGTGGCTCACCTACTAACATAATGGTCAATTAATTAAAGTTAGTATATTTACTTCTTTAGTCTCCCCAAACTAAAAAAGTAAGAAACTTTTTGTTTTGTTTGAGATGTCAACATTATTATGGTACTAGGAAGTTTTTTTTTTCTTCCTCCTCCTTTCTAACGTACATAAACCTTACATTGCTAATGTCATTTTGACGCGATTATGTCTCCTTCATCCATATTCGATAGTAATTTCGTCCATAATGAAAAATGAGGTATAAGCTTACTTCATCCATCTTTAAGCTAAAATCTTATTATGAAGACAGGTAGCAATAGATTTTCAAAGCAGTCTTGTTTAATTTAAGAAATGGGAATTTTCAAATCTTGTTATCGAGATATTACCAACATCATATTCACCTTTTCTTTATTTAAAAACAAATGGTGTCCATCCAAAAGAATGCTACCTTTAAACTTGTTCCATTACCAAGTACAATGACTCATCATCCTTTATGTTGAAAATGAAGTTTTTAACCTTATCCTAACTTTTTTGTGCAATTTCATTGTCCAGTACTTGATCTCTTTATGTTAATTTGACCTCCAAAACAAAGCATGTGTGACTTGTATACGCACATAATTATTAAGTCTAGACTTGTCTGTTTTGGCATCAACCATGTTGTAATCAATCCCTGCATTTTTGAATGACTTGCAGGCCTTAAGTTGCTTTGTCTAATCAAACATACGTTACAATAAAGACAACCATCCAATCAAACAACGTAAGTCTTTATGAGATTTGAAACTAACAGAGAAAAGGCCCATGATAGTTTTACAAAAATTCTAACTCTGAGAGCAACTTGCATTTTCAATTACCATTCTTTTATTGAGGATTTAAGGAGATTTAAGAAACTTTGTTCAACTGTGCTTTTCTTTCAAAATCTCTGTTTGAAATTATTTCTTTGCTCTTTATAACACTAGAATTTTGTTAGTAGAAAAGTCACCTCGATTGTAACATCATCTTAATTGCTATAAAAATTATGGTAAAAATTATGCTATCTTAGTTATATACGTCACGTAGACCAAACCTTTTAATTAATATATAAATTGTTTATGGTAAAGATCTAAAAATAATTTAATAGTAAAATTAAGTCCAATGAGAATATGACTAAAAAAGATTAAAATATTTGTATATTATCACAGTTCTTGGAAGGGCTTATCAATCGGTCACCCATGTCAAATACTAACCAGGTTACCAGGTCAATTGCTGACCACTTTTTACAACTTTGACTGGGCAATGCAGGGCTCAAATTTGACGGTCGACCTTGCCTGTCAAGTTAATATTTTGTGACAGTTATCTATTCAGACTTGTTTTTTAAATGTGAAAATAAAATTTATTTATAAAAAGTATATCAAGGTTCAGATTATGATTTTATATAATTTTTGACAGTTTATCTAAAAATTTTCTTTCTATATAATACAATCTTCCTAAAATTTTAATTGTATTTTATTACAAAAATTACTAAATATGATCATACGGCCATCCAATTGAGGCCCTGTGGCGGCTAGGTAAAGCTTAAACAGCCGGTACATTGTAAGACTGTCGAAATTTCACAGACTGGTCGACACAGGTGGACCATACCCAAAAACATTCTGATTCAAGCAGTCGATCATCATAAGTCGAAAATGTTAAACAGGTAAGTCAGAGTCTAAAAATTTGTAAACAGCCGACACAGCGTACCGGATATTTACGGTGGAGCCTGCGGCTGCCACCTGCCTTTGTTTACTTGAAAAATTGTGAACATGCACAACTGTTTTTAATTAGGGTAAGCAGAGATTTTGAACATACATACTGTTTTTAATTAGGGTAAAGAAGGATTTTGAACATGTTAGCCAGAACGGTAAATTTCAAATCGGTTCACATAAAAACACAATAGCAGACTGTTTGTATGGCGACTTCAGAGCTTTGCTAATACATTATTATGGTGTTGTAATGTTTATGGAATCCTTACAAGTTTTGCGTCATAATGATTATCGAACCCTAAGAGCTTCGCTGACACATTTTTTTATAATGTTATGATGTCTGCGGAATCCTTACAGCTCTGCTCTCACATTTTTTATAGTTTTATGGTTTTATTCTCTGAGCAGAAGAAAACGTTATAAAGAATGTTGAATTGGCTCGGAGAAAAGAAAAGTAGACTCCGTCGTTGTATCACAATTAGAGAATATTAATTTTGTGGCAATGCTTTGAAATAAAATGAATTCTCAGCTTGTGGATGGACAGAGTTCCCGAGGTCGTTATAATTGTTCTTGTTCGTATATGTTTGTAATATTAAGATTTATATCGCATTTCTTAACGTGACGTTTGGATACCCAAAAAAAACATGTTGTCCAGCGTATGAAAGCATTGAAATGTCATATAGCATTGTTTGTCCATAATAATAGAAATAATGAGAGTTCCTTTCTCGTCGGATTTTACTTTTTTTAGCTTAGTTTTGTAATTAATTTCATTGTTTCTTTAACATTTCAACCAATCAAATGAAGAACTCTACAAATCAAGACAAACATTCATGTTATAATCATATCAATTTAACTTGGATTTTTAATTAACTGAGGAAGAGAGTTTAGTGCAATATCTACTATATCTGACAATATTTTTAGATCATTGTACTTGGTAGAATGCTGATTCTTACCATATAGAAGAACAAGTTCAATGCTCTGAGAAGGTACAGAGGAGGAAAGAATAAAAACCATAGATAGTGATTTGAAACTTGATACATTCAATACATATTTTTGCACAAAATAACAGAAAAACATTATATATCCTTGTTTACCGAATCTGGCAAACAACCTTCTAACAAAAATTATTTATCTGGACAGCTAATGCACTGTATTTTTGAATATTCTACATAGTCTGTAACTGTGTCTGGTCTAAGTTCAATCATTCTGGAGGGCAAGAGAATGAGAGAAGAATGAAATGGCTTATTGTGACTGGAACAACAGCCCTGATGTTGATCAAAACAACCATGCATTTATGACAACTCCGTTATTTTTGCCTGTTATGGTATATGCAAGTTACAAAGAATTTGTAATTAAACAAGAGGGTACTCCAACTTTAAAGTAATAATGGATCTGGCAATTAATAATATTTACTGCTGAATCTCGTCCAGAACAGCAGCAAAATGTTGCAGGTCAGCAGATGTACTGGAATGGTGCAATGATGGAGTGGATCTCTCGTAGAATATATGTGGACTTTCCTGCAACTGCCATGGAATTCCATAGTTTCCCTTGTCTTTGTCTGTGGAATCATAAGTCTGCTGCAGCAGCAAATCGGACCATTTGATAGACCCCTCCAAGGAATTAATCTTGCTTTCCATTATGGATTGGTTTTTCTCATCTGAATCCCAGATTTGGCCATGATTATCACAGTGCTGTATGAGTTCATTTGATAATTCTTCATGGATTGGCAGAATTCTATCGGATAGAGGTGAAGAGAAACAAGTTGTTGTTCTAGGAATGGCATGACTTGAGGCCATAATCACGGAGTTGCATGATGGCATTGTATTGTATGGAGTACATTCTGAGCTAATTGGCTTTATGTGAGAGGTAATTGCAGACTGTTCTTCTTGGGCATTGAAAATTCCAGTAGGCCCATATATTTGAGGTTCTGTTGAGCCTGGAAGCAACCAGAGAACTGGGTTACTGCAACTAGCTGCTGGATTTAGATCTGTTAATTTGTTGGGAGTTCGACTACTAAAAGCTTGAGATATTGCCTCCTGGCTGAAGCTGTTAAGACCAAAGATTTGTTTCTGTAGGAAAGCATTGGTATTGATTGTATTGGACTTGATGGAAATTATATCATCTTGATTGGAAGGGTCATTAGAAAAACTAGGATACTCCTCAGCCTTGGAAGAAGTTTGCTGATGATCTGCAGATTTATCCTCAGAAGCAGCAGCAGCTGCAACATCGCTAATGATCTTGTGGGTGCTGGGATCTATGCCCTTGGCCCTGAGCTTCTTCTTGATGCATGAGTTCCAGAAGTTCTTTATCTCGTTATCAGTTCTCCCTGGCAGTTGTGTAGCTATCTGCGACCATCTGGTATTCATGAATGCCTTCACATTTCAATTCCTCTTGCAATGCTGTAATATATGTGCATCCATCTATATGTTTTCTTACAAACCAGGCTAACTATACCATCAATGATGTCAGAGACTAAATGTCCTTTATTACCTGTTCCCAAGGGCTGCATGAAGATTAATGATAAGGTTCTCCTCGTAGCTAGAAAACGTGCCTCTTTTCAGATCTGGCCTCAGGTAGTTTATCCAACGTAGCCTGCAACTCTTCCCACAACGTTCTAAACCTGCCTCACATTCACGTGTATGGTAACCATGATTTTAGTAGAGATGGAAAGAAAATATATAATGCTTAAAATTTTAAAAAAATCCCAAAATCCCACATTTTCAATTCATTTGATATTTCATGGAAATTAATCACAGTTTAGTATGCTTACCTTTAAACTTCGCTTGATCATTTACTACTTCATACTTTGATATATAACTAGCTATACAACCTTTTCATGCAGTGGTTATACAAATTGGCAGTATATAAACCATCTGTATACCTCAAGAATTATGTAAAACTTTTGATGGGTACCATCTACCTATGTAAATCTTGTCATATATTTGCTACTTCTTTTAATGATATGATAAATAATGGAAGTGCTACAGACCTGCATGCTTGGGCACAGAACTCCAGCGACCATGACCATATTTTGTAATGTATTGCATTAACTTCTCATCTTCTTCTGGAGACCAGAGGCCTTTCTTCAGCTTCTGCTTGTGACAACACACATGGCGCCTTCCCATTTCTTTCAACTGTGACTAGATAATAATTTATCTGAGTGTTACAGAACCGATCACAAGCATAGGGAAAAAAAATATGCTCAGCTCCTCCTCGGATGTCACTGTCTCTCTATACCGCTCACTGATAGTAAAATAAGCTTCAGGGCCTACTTTCCTTGTTCAGACTTCTGCCCATTTGGGTGGTCCAAACAACTTCAAACTTGGATGAATTCATGGATCTCTCTGACTTTCACTACAAACCCAAAAGTATAAAGACGCCCAGTTCCAGACATTACAAGGGCGAATTCTTTCTATAATTTCAAAAACTCTACATGAGGGAAAATTCTTTCTCTGCGCATTCAATTTGAAGTGTTGAGCCTGCGAGCTTTTCATTTAAGATAATGACTAGAGGTATAGAAGAAGATCAAAGAAGGCGGCCCATTACCACACCGTGGAGATCCTTTATTGCTTGAAAGAGATCTTAGCAAAGCATTAAATTTTATTTATACCTGAAAACCTTCAGAGAACTGCAAACAAATGGGCATTGGCCAGAAACATTCACATTGAAAGTAGGTAGATTAAAATCTTGTGAAACGTTGGTGGGGAGAATTTTTCTTCATTAATTTCACACGATTAGTTGGCAGGGTTTTGGTGGACCCAGAATCATGTGTTTAGGAAGTCGAAATTTTCGTGGGCAGTATTTTTTAATTCTTAAAATGATTTTAAAAAGCCATTGTTGTAAGGCTAATGCTATTATAGATATCTGTCAATTTCCACAGCGTGGCGTCAAAGTTGGCTGGCGTCGCTGACAGAAGCTGAAGAATCTAATGGAAATGGATAAGCTAAGTGGATACGGGTATCTTGTCCAACTGAAAAATAATAATCGAGGGAGAAGAGCTCCATGTGCTCACTACCTCCTCATGCTTCCACGTTTTCCCCACAAGCCTACAGATCGTACACACTTGGACACTTTTGTCTTGTTGGATGTAGCAAAAAACAAGGGGCTTACTTTAAAACCGAACACATAAGTAGGGTGAAGATGGGAATGTATTTCACTGGGTAATATGTATTTATTATAACCACTAGAACTAGGGTTTAAATTTTTTAAAGAGTTGTTATATATATATATATATAGTAATAAGATGGAAGAGATTTGAACTATTACATAGTGGTTTATAATTTATTGTAATGTGTTGCCACATTAAATGTTTGTGGATAAGTTGTTATATACTTGTTTTATATAAATATTTTGAATGGTGAAATTATTATACCTATGTCATTTCTCATTTAGTTTTATGTCTACCTTGGTGGAATGTCTTAATGCAAATAACATATGGACAAGTAGCATGTATTCCTATGCATAGTTTGGCACATGCCCCAATTCTTATCCATATATGTTTCATCCTCACTCAAACTAATTATCATTCTTCCCAGGGTTCATTTTCAAGAGGCTCGAGATTGACTTGGTTCAATCCCAAGACGAATGAACCTAAAATTTAAATTTTAGCTTCATCCTCCCATCCCACCACCTTCTACTAACTGTTATGATTTGACTTAACACATGTTTGTGTGACATGTTGATACGCCATTGTCTTTAAAGACGTTCATTATGCACTTAATTCCACATGGAAAATATATTAGAGAACAATTAGAGTATACTTTGGTTACTAATCTAGGCAATAAAGAATCATGTCTACACCACCATCATATAGGTCATCTGCATATCTACATATGCTATCTTTGATATTTCTCATTTTCATGAATCAAACTTGCCCAACAAGTGTGACCAAGGAGAACCTCTTCACCTATTGAGTCAAAAAATTCCTAAATAGTGTCCTTAAACACCACCTTGACAAGTTCAATTATCTGGAAAAAAAAAGGTAAGTTTTCATGGGCATATTCTATAACTATTAGATTGACCCTACAGAGAAGAAATCAAATCTATGTGGTAGATCACATTCGTAGTACTCAAGATTGAAATATAGAGTTTTTAGAGACAACATAGAACCTAAAAAAGTCCTCAAATTGAGGCCATTAAGTTTTTGGAGGTGACAAATCAATTTAGCACATCATCAACACTATTCTTCCATCATCAAGTTTAGAGCTAAGTACTTTTATTCATCGCATTAATTTTTTATGTATTTATTGCAATTATTAGTCCCATATCTTTTATCTAGGTAATTTTTATTTATTGATTGCATTTATTTAATTAGCCTAGATAGATTTATGTAAAAGAAAAATTTTCATTTGATACTTAAGGCCATTATTCTAGCATCAAAGCCAGGTTTCTCAAATACATAGGGCATATGGGAGTTAAATGGACTCTAAATTTGAGTGTTTAGTTTTCCTTTTTGAGAATAATGATAAAGACAAACAAATGTGAAATAGAGGAAATGAGAATCATCCCTCCTAGCTACCATTTTATCTTAATAATGGGAGAAGTTTACCAATGATATGATGGGTGCTTGACAAATTCAAGGACATTAAGAGGCTCAAAAAGCATGAGAAGCAAAGCCTAGAAGGTTTTATAACTACATAAAAAGGCATGTTTCGAGCAACTTTGTGTCGATAAAAACAATACTAGACTTGGAATTGAAAGGAAGTAGAGGTGTGTAATATGCTTGGACAACACTAATCTATAAGAGGAGGGATCTGTTGCAAGTATGTGCCTAATCGGTGTTGTCATTGGTGTCAACTGTATCTTTATCTTTTGATTGATTAGAAGCCTTATATGTTGAGGACATTGAGAAAATTAGCCCCTCCAGAAGAATCAGAAAGGAAACAGTGAATCACAGTGACGACAGTGAGTTGCATACTGAAGAACAGTCCAGAAGATAGCTCCACATTTCTTGTAGATTGAAGATCTTGGTCTGCGGATTGGAAGTTATTCAAAGGCATGTCTAAAGATGCTAAATCCTGCTCCAGTATGAAGAATTGAGTGAGTTAGATTCACTAGAGTAAAACCTGCTTTTCCTGATTATTCACTGGTGACAGGGAGAAAATATTTTGCTCCGCATTCCTCTGCATTGAAGTATTTTGCTTTGTGGTTCTAGAGGGAAGTCTAGGATGATGATAAGTGCCTACAACAACAATGGTTCATGATTTGGTGGTCCACAAGCTATCTTTCTTTTATGACAGTTGAAGACAGTGAAGTTCATGTGCTCTAGTGTGAAGAATCTCATGGATAAAGTGGTTAGATTTTGCACACTGTTGCTCCTGGTGATTACAATGTGCTTGTGGATGCCTCTTGATCATGTTCCTGCATTTACATTGGTCCACGTTAAGGAATTGAGATTGTGTTTGAAGTTTACTCCCAGATAACGTAGCGTGTAACCAGTCTTAGCCAACTTTGTTAATTCCAGTGATTGCGGAGAAATACTAAAGATTGTAAAAGCATGTTGTGGCATGGAAGATCATGTTTGAGTCCCAGCTAAGGCGTGGGGTGATCTGCATTCATCTTTACTACATTTCCTTAGCATAATTTTGTATTAGGTCAAGACCTATTTTGTAAATGTTTGTAATGTCGACCTTGGAGATTGTTCCAATGGTTGATAAATGTAATGCCGACCTTGATGTACATTCCAAGGTTGATGAATGATATATATACTTGTAATTTGGTCATGGAAAAGATATCCTTTTGTGAGAAAATGCGAAGTTAAGTGAAGAAGTGTAGAAGTCAGAGCACAGCAGAGGAAGAGTATTGCGCTTCAATGGAACTGAATTCAGGCATGGAGTAGATGCTTACATCTCAGTTCAAAACCCTTGGCAATGAGCCCTATTGGAAGTGAGCCTCTGATTTTTGGTATTCCTATAACTTATATATTTTGTGGACTAACATCCACCATGGTTTTTCCCTTAACAAGGTTTTCCACGTAAAAATTTGGTGTCACTTGTGTATGATCTTGCAATTGTGTTTATATTTCTGAGTTTATGCTTACATGATTTAATCATAACAAATAGTGGACAAGTGTTTAATATTTTAAGGAACAAAATTGGTTAAAGATTTGTGACAACTGATTTACCCCCCCTTAGTTGTCTAGTTCATTTCAACAATTGGTATCAGAGCCAAGTTCCTCAAAAGAAAGATTGACCACTTGAGGCTAATCCAGGATGTCGTATAAGAAGGAAAGTCTGCATTTCGATGGAACAAACTACACTGTCTGGAAGATTCGCATGAAAACCCATCTCCTCTGCTTGGGTTATAGTGTTTGGAAAATAACTGAAGATAAGTATGAAATACTAAAAAATGGTCCGCAAACTGAAGATGAGATCAAGCAATTTGAGTTGAACACAAAAGCCAAAGATGCCCTGGTAAGTGCCTTATCTGATGTCGAAGTAACAAAGATCATGGAGCTGGAAATTGCTTATGAAATCTGGGATAAGTTGAAGAATCTATATGAAGGAGATGAATCTGTGAAGAGCACCAAGTTGTAGAGTTTGAAGGCAAAATATGAATGTTTGAAGATGAGTGAAGATGACAACATAACATCCTTCATGCAAAAGATCGACGAACTTGTGAGTAGCATTAGAAGTGGGGGAGGAAAAAATGAGGATATTGAGGTTGTGAACAAAATTCTTAGATCACTGCCTAAAACATATAGTCATAGGGTGGCCGTAATTAAAGAAATGATGATAGTGACAAAGATTACAAAAGATCAACTGTGTGGGAAACTGACAGCCTTTGAAATGAGAGAACTTCCAGGTGATTCACTTTCGAAGACAGAGACTGCTTTCAAGGCCAACACTTCAGAAAGAACCCCCAGATCTGACAAGTATAAGGTGGAACCAAATTATGAGCTTGAAGGACTTGAAGCCAACTTTGTTAACAGTCTGTCCAGAGGTATTGGTAAGTTCAAAGGCAAACTACCTTTTAAGTGTTTCAGTTGTGGTAAAGTTGGTCATTATGCTTCTAGGTGCCCCACAAGAGTTCCTAAGCCAAGACTTGATAGACCTAGGATTCCAAAGAAATGTTATTATGTTGAAGATCTTGATGATGATGAAGGAGTATCAGATGGTGAACCAAATAATGTTAGTACATATGGTAATGAATGCTTGTTTATTTCTATTAATGAAGAACCTGTGACTACTAATCCTGTTAGCTGTGTGAAGGAAGAAAAACTAGTGGAAAGTGCCTTGGCTGCTCAGGTTATTGAAGACAAAGATGAGTGGGTTATTGATAGTGGATGCTCTCATCACATGACTGGTGACAAAAGTAAGTTCATAAGTTTGGAAAGATATGATGGAGGACTGGTTAGGTTTGGTGATGATGCAACTAGTCAGATTTGTGGAAAATGATCCATTTCTTTTGATGGCAAGCATAACATTGATGATGTCTTATATGTAAAGGGATTAAAGCACAATCTCTTAAGTGTTGGTCAAATGTGTGGAAAAGGTTATGATCTTAGATCACAGAATATAGAACTCTCTTTATTGATTTGGACAACTTATTACATTATAGAAGATCAAATACAATAAGAGGAATCAACCCTCCACAGGCTGCAACACATTACAACTTCCTATCACCAGACTCTAGAATCATCTACCTTCTGCAACCCCAAATTAGCTAGGGTTTCTATTTTCCTGCCTATTCTTGACTCCACACTTGCCCCCTTAACTCTACTACCACCCAGGGTTCCCAAAAATGGTTATTAATAGCCTTTTTGGTGGCCAACAACCTAATTTTGAAATTTGCATCTCCCTCCAAAAATAGGTCAACTTCTGGGAGCCATAACTTTTGATCCGGGTGTCTGATTGACGAACCGTTTTATGCATCAGAAAAATTGCGGAGTGCTCTATGCGCTAAGAACCTGCTCTACCAGTTTTGGCCATTTTTGGTCCTATACGGGGCCATTTAGTGCCTCAAACCTAAGTTTGAATAATTTTTAGGCATTTTTTGGGAAACAAAAACTTTAATATCTTTCAGCTTGCAAATGATCTTTGTGTGATTCCTTCGCCAAAAGTCTTATTTTTCAGTTATGTAACTTCCTATAAATTTTTGCTTCATTCCGTGTCCAAATGCAAACTTTCTAAAAATAGCAGGTTGCTATTTTTAGCAGCTTAGAAAAACTGAAAGTTGTACATCATTATTTAAGCGATTTTGGAACCAGAACCACAAATTTTGAAAAGAAATGGAAAGAACATCAACAATTTTGAAACACATCTTCTTTTGGGTGATGCAAGATTGCCCTTACACCATTGGATGCTCTTGCATTAGACACCCAGGGTAATTTGAAAAGTGACCCTATCACATCTCAGGTGTTTGTGTAAGGAAAACCCAAACAGTTAACCTCTGCCTTAGACAACCAAGAAGAATCTTCAACAGGCCTTCCTTTTCATTTCACCAGATATTCTTCATATTTCCTATTCCGAGTACTTCTTCCCACATGGCTATCCAAGATCTCTTCTATCTCCTCTGTTGAAGTAGATGCCAGAATACTCCACTGTTCTTCTGTTGGTCTATCCTCTGTGCCACCTTCATAATATTCTGATAAATCAGTAATGTTGAAAACAAAGGAAATGTTGATCCCACTTGGCAGCTCTACCTCATATGCATTTCCTGAATCATGCTTCTTCAGGATTCTACACGATCTAAATTTCTTCATTTTTAGCTTATTGTATGTTCCAATTGGGAACCTTTCTTTTCTCAAGTGAACCATGACTTCATCTCCTACCTGGAATTCCTTATATCTCCTCTTCTGATCTACCTTAGCCTTGTATTGAATATTCATCTTATTAATGTGCTTTTTCACCTCTTCATGCAAATTCTTCATGTGTTCTGCAAAGTCTTCAGCGTCGGCACTTGTCTTTTCTCCTTTGTCCAAATTCCTTAACTCTGAAGAATTTCTTGGACTATTCCTATATACAATCTAGAATGGTGATTTCCCAGTACTCCTATTGACAGAATTGTTGTAAGTAAATTCTGCCTATGGTAAAATCAAATCCCATCCCTTGGGCTTATCTCTTACTAAGCATCGTAGCAGGTTACCTAAACTCCTATTCGCCACTTCTGTATGTCCATCAGTTTGTGGATGGTGTGCAGAACTGAACTTCAACTGTCTTCAACTTCTTCAACAATGTCCTCTAGAAATAACCAACAAACTTGGTATCTTGATCTAAAACTATGCTCTTTGGTAGACCGTGTAATCTCACCACCTCCCTGAAAAATAATTCAGCAATATGGATAACATCATTAGTCTTCTTGCAAGGAATAAAATGTGCCATCTTCAAGAATCTACCCACCATCACAAAAATGGAATCATGTCCTTTCTATGTCCTTGGTAAACCAAGAACAAAATCCATACTAATATCATCCCATGGCTTCTCTGGTATAGGTAATGGATGATATAGCCCCGTATTCTGACTTGTTCCTTTTGCCATCTGACACACTCTGCAACTGTGGCCAATAATAATTTTCACCAACAATAGCAATGGTCTTATCTTGACCAAAGTGTCCAGCCAATCCTCCACTATGCTTCTCCTTAATTAGGTTCTCTCTCATGGATCTCCTTGGAATGCACAACTGGATTCCTCTAAACAACATGCCATCTTAGATTATGAAATCTAACCATTTTATCCTATCTAAAGTAACAGGTTCCAAACAAGATTTCTAGGCCGGACTTGGACAAGTCAAGAGGGGTATCATGACTACTATATTCCAAAGATTTAGCCTCCGGTGATAAAGCAAGAAAAAGATATGAGCATTGAGTGTTGGGTTCCAACTAGGTAGAGTAGACAGAGGAAGAACTGAATGGCAGAATATCATACTTCAATCCAGATGTGTAAAAGGTCCTGATCAAGCAATCTGTGATATTATACATTATTAGCCGACATGATTTATGTCTTCTATGCCTATGTTATTGATATGCATCACAAATCAAGCATGGATTAAGCCAATAGATCAATAACTTACAAATATCTTGAGTATTCTTGTTGCCAACTAGAAAGTTGATAAAAATCCTTGATGCAGATATATATACCAAATGGATTATAGCATGTAAATGTGTGTGTTGAAGATGTGAAGAAAAGTAGGATAAGTGTGAGAACAATGATTCAAGTCTGGTATGTGACTAAATAACAACATTGAATAGAGGAAGAATGAAGTGCATCAGATCAGTATATTGTACCAAACCAGAACTAAACTCTTACATTTGTAGATGCTTCTCATCAGTTCAAACACTTGATTATCTTCTGTAAGTTCTGTAGACAGTGAGTCTCTTGTAGGCAGTGTGCCTCTTGTGAGCAGTGTGCTCAGGCAATGAGCCCTAATTGACAAGTGTCAAATTTGTACTCCTTATTCTTTTAACAGAGAATACAATCTTGGGTTAGTCACCCCATGGTTTTTCCCTTAACAGGGTTTCCACGTAAAAATCCTTGTGTTATGTGTTGATTTCATTTTTTAGTTCTTATGATTGTCTTTGCTTCCATGTTTTGATACAACACTAAATGTTAATATAAGAAAAGAAAGAAAGAAAGATAAAAGTTACAAAATAACTGATTCATCCCCCCTCTTAGTTATTTGCATTGTTCCAACAATTGGTATCAGAGCCAAGTTCCTCTGAACAAAGCCTAACAGCTTGAGGAAGATCTAGGAATCGCAATGGATGCTTATGGTATGAAGGAACAACTTCAGTCTTCCCTGGATGATCTTGAAGAATCTCACTCTGAAGTCAATAATTTGAGAGAAAGACTCAAACAAGCTGATGAATTCATAAATGACCTAAAAGAAAAACTTAGTATCTCTGTGAAAAAGAGAAAGCAACTACTTCAAAAATTAGCCAATCAAAGTGAAGTCAATGATACTAATGAAGATTTGAATGAGAAAAATAAGTTATGTGAGAAGCCATCAAAAGAAGTCATTATGGTAAGGCATGAAATAGAATCAGGGGTTATGAGATTCACCCAAGAAATTGAAGAAAAAAGAAAGATTGAAGATAAACTAAAACAATCCCTCAAGGAGAAAACAAAGGATTGCCACAAAATGGACAGAATAATCAGGCATATTGAATCTTATCTTGAAAAAGCTAGAGACAATGAAGAACAACTTGAGAATCAGATAGACACTCTTAAACAAGATCTTCAAACTACAAATGAATACAAAGAAAAATTCAAGATAAGCTCAGCCCAACTTGAAGTTCTTCTTGAAAACCAAAAGAGGGTAGATGATAAGTGTGGCTTGGGATATGAGAAAGGTGAAAGCTCTGGATCCAGTCAGAAGAACTTTGGATCAGGAAATCAAAGAAACAGGCCTAGAAGACCTCTGGTAAGGCAACCAAATGCTTAAAGATATCCATCCTTCAATGGATACTGCTTCAATTGCAATAATTTTGGTCATAAAGCAACTCAGTGTAGGAGGAGAATGAATCAGAATAATCCATCCTTCTCTAGACAATGTTTCAATTGCAAAAGGTATGGTCACAAATCTCATGAATGCATAAATATGCAAATAAACAATTCATTCAGTGGTAGATGCTTTGCATGCAATAGAATGGGACATATGGATAATCAATGCAGATCAAGAGGATATCAATCAAATAAGCAAAGAAATGTTGTATGTTACAATTGTAATAGATCCGGTCATATTGCCAAATTCTGCAGAAGCAGAAATCAGGATAGAAAAGGTCCGGTGGAACATAATCAGAAACAAGATAAGGGCAAAGGTAAAGTGAATACGGATGAAGTTCAAAAGGAGATGAGCAAGATTTAGGTAAAAAAGAGTACAGCAAATACTGGGGATGGATCTGCATCAGAATCTGGTACTGATATTCCTTCCATAAACTAAAAAGTGAGCTCTAGCTCAAGGGGAGTCACAAAGAAAAACAATTTCCCCTAGCAAGTCATCTAGTGCCTAAATTTGGAACATTGAGTAAACATCTGATCTTGCGAATTAAAGGGTTCTCAAAAAAACCTCTAAATAACCTTCACTCAAAATGTGAAAGGTCCACATGGAGTTTTGCAAGATTTATAACTGCTCAAGTTAATCCAGTTCCGACAGCTATCCGGTAAAGTAGAATTTAATAGACAGATCCAGTATGATTCAAAATTAAAATGCTTTGATCTGCGGACCCATGACATGATTGAAGAAAAGAAGATACATTGTCAATCCTCACAGATAATGATTCTAAGTTCCATGCAGTGATTCAAGAAAATCTCTCTCAAAATAGGGCAACTGGATAACTTAAGTTGTGCATTTATTACAAAAGGAAATTAGGGTTTGCGCAAGGATAAAAGGGTTCTTTCACTCATTATTTACACACTTGCACTCACAAAGAAGAAAAGAAGAGCTCTGCAAAGAAGATTCTATAATTCACTTAAGATCAACTGAAAATTGAATTCAACTAGCGATTCATTCCGGCTCCTGCTTCAAACCCTAAAGCATGATTTAAGGTACTTCCATTTTGAAAATCTCTCTTCAAATCCCTTGCAAAATGGGTACTCCATGTTGGCAAGAGACACTATATGGATTCATGGTTGTTGTCATTGATGGCAACAAAGGTCATCCCACATATCCGCAAGTCATGATATATCTCTACCGGAAGTCAGATTGAAGATTGTTGTGGTCCGGTGAACAAGAACAGAGCATGTGGCAAGGTCTGACAGATTGGTCCGGATCTCTCAGAGGAAGTGTCTTGGCACAGTGCGGATCTGGGGAAGTCAAGAGGACTATCTTGAGTAGTATATTCCAAGGATTTAGCCTCCGGAGATGGACAAGGAAAAAGATATGAATAGTTAAGTACCGGATTCCTGAGAGACAGTGAAAACAGAGGAAGAACTGACTGACTGAGTATCAAACTACTTTCCGGATGTGTTACAGATGATGATAAAGGTTGCGGAGGCATGAATCATGTTTGGCCGACATAATTGATGATATCTACAAGTATATGCTTGATCCGCATTGCTTGGTGAGCAAGGATTCAGCCGACAGAACTAAGTTTGTAAGAAACTAGACTGTTCCGGATGCCGACTAGAAAGATGATGAAATTACTTGTGCGGATATATATAGAGGATGGATTTAGTTGTAAAGGGTGTGAATGTGTGAGAGGATATGCGAACAAGTCCAGAGTAGAGCAGAAGTAACAAGAAAGATCCGGTATGTGAAAGGACAGCAGACTAAAGAACAGAGGAAAGATGAAGTGCAGCAGATCAGTATACTGAACCTAACCGGAACTGAACTCCAGCATATGCAGATGCTTCCAATCAGTTCAAGACTGTGATTCTAATCACTTTGTAAGACAGTGTGTCTTCTTGTAGGCAGTGAGCCTCTTGTGAGCAGTGTGCTCGGGCAGTGAGCCCTAATTGGCAAGTGCCATTTTTGTAATTTCCTATTCTTCTAACAGAGAATAATTCTTGGGTTAATCACCCCGTGGTTTTCTCCCTTAACAGGGTTTCCACGTCAAAAATACTGTGTCATGTGTTTCTTATTTCATGGTTTATGTTTTGTGTTTGATTTTATGCTGCTTCAATTAAAAGGAAAGTTTAATAAGGGAAATAATTAGGATAACTGATTCACCCCCCCCCTCTCAGTTATCAACAATTGGTATCAGAGCCAAGTTCCTCCCAATAGAGCCTAACAGCTTGAGGAAGATCTGGGATTTCAAATGGATGCATATGGTTTAAGGGAGCAACTCAAGACTGCCCTTGAGGATCTTGAACAGTCAAATTCTGAAGTCAGTGAATTAAAGGAAAGACTCAAACAGGCTGATGAATTCATGAGAGAATTAAAAGACAAATTAAGTCTCTCTATGAAAAAGAGAAAGGAGCTGCTTCAACAGTTGGCAAGACAAAGTGAAGAAAGCAATACAAGTGAGGAATTGACTGAGCAAACCAAGTTATGTGAAAAGTTATCAAAAGAAGTCATTATGTTAAGACATGAAATGGAATCAGGAACTATAAAGTTTACTCAAGAGATTGAAGAAAAAAGAAAGGCTGAAGACAATCTAAGACAATCTCTTAAAGAAAAATCAGAAGAATGCCACCAGATGGACAGGATTATCAGACACCTTGAATCTGATCTTGAAGATTCCAAAGATAATGAAGGAAAACTTGAGGATCAAATTGCCTCTCTCAAAAGAGACCTTCAAACAGCAAATGAATATAAAGAGAAATTCAAGATAAGTTCTGCTCAACTTGAAGTTCTTCTTGGAAGTCAAAAGAGGACAGATGACAAGTATGGCTTGGGATATGAGAAAGGAGAAAGCTCCGGATCCGGTCAGAAGAATCTTGGATCAGAAAATCCAAGGAGCAGGCCTAGAAGACCTCCGGTAAGACAGCCAAATGCTCAAAAATATCCATCCTTCAATGGATACTGCCACAGCTGCAACCATTTTGGTCACAAAGCTAATCAGTGCAGAATGAGAATGAATCAGATTAATTCATCCTTCTCCGGACAGTGCTTCAACTGCAAAAGGTATGGACACAAATCCCATGAATGCAGAATTATGCAAGTAAACAAATCATTCAAAGGTAGATGCTTTACATGCAATAGAGTAGGTCATATGGCTAATCAATGCAGATCAAGGGGATATCAGTTAAATATGCAAAGAAATGTTATTTGCCAAATCTGCAATAGGTCCGGTCATAATGCTAAAGTCTGCAGAAACAAGAATCAGGACAAAAGAGGTCCGGTGTATAATCAGAATCAAGACAAGGGTAAACAAAAGATGAATGCGGATGAAGTTAGGAATCAGATGAGCAAGATTTGGGTGAAGAAAAACTCAGAGAATGTAGAGGTTGGATCCGCACCAGATTCTGGTGCTGATATTTCTTCCGGAAATTAAAAGGTGAGCTCAGGCTCAGGGGGAGACTCAAAGAAGATTCTGTTCCCCCAGCCAAACAAGTTGTGCCGGATGTGGCACAAGATGCGGATTAAAGGGTTTGTAGATATAAGTCCTGAGATGCTTCAGTCAAGTTTTCAGAGGTCCGCATGGAGTTATGAAGAAGCTGTGTTCGATTAAGTTAGACCTGTTCAGGGAGGTGCTCCGGTATGATAAAGGATTACAAAAGGTCCGGAGAGATCCGGAAATGCACGATCTTGTCTTGCGGATTGGACAGAGTGTTTGGGATGTTCTTGTAATATGTTACCTAGATTTATTCATGATTTAAAGATCCGGATGATATTCAGTGATCAGGACTAATCCGGGATACTCCAAGCTGTCCAGACATGGTAAACCGGAATAATGCAGGTGAAGCATTTATTGCAGACAGATATTAGGGTTTGCGGAGCAATATAAGGGATTTCTCAAAAGTTATCTGCTCATTCTACACTTGAGAAGAAGCGAATAGTGGAGCTCTGCAACAAGGTTCATCAAGCACACCAAGGATCTCCTGCCGAAGCTATTGCATAAAGAAATCAATCCAACCACTCCGTGCAAACCGAAGGCGCATAAGGTATTCTTCGTTTTTCATTGCCTCACTGCAAATCCTTGAAGAATGGCTACTCCAAACATAGTTAAGATCTCTGATAGACCTCGCCCCTCATTCAAGAAACATCCCTACAAATCATTGGAGGTAGATCCACTAGGAGCCTTCTCTAGTGTTCCCCACGGAGTCTTACATACTGAAGATATTAGGGTTTACATACACGCAAACATTGAGGAATTTGGGGAATTCAAATTAAGAGACCTCTATCACAAGCAACTGATAGACAATGCTTTTGAGCTCAAACCAGAGTATAAGGGTATCCAGAAGAAACAATTTGAGCAATTCATTCATTTCCCTAGCTTTGAAGAAGATGAATGGGTCCGGTATGTACTGAGCAGGATGCATGACAACTTCCTTTGGCTAGATAGACCCTGTAAGATCACAAAAGAAGCAATTAGAGCAGTAACTGGTCTATACTCTTCCGGGGGGGTACCTATCCTCAAATCTGTCAAGAACAACGTTGTAACTGAGGCCACCGGATCAAAATATGATAAGAGGGCAATGACCATTGAAGATATTTCGGATCCGGATATCAAATATGCATCAATGATAATAGGATACAAGATCTATCACTCCAGCAGGGAGAATTCTGTATCCGGAACTGCAATATACACAGCATATGAAATGCTAAGAAAGAATGCAGATTATGATCTTTGTGAACTACTACTAAGCCAATTGATGGAAAATGTACAGAAAATCAAGAAAGACAAGAAGAACTCCTTTAAGTATGGTACTCTCATTGTATGTCTATTCTTTTACTTCATGAATGAGCTACCCGGAACAAGTGGATGGATATGGCAGAATGACAAACCTGTTGCAGTCCAGATAAGAGACTATTTGCATGGACTTGGGGATGCAAAAGCGAGAAATACAGCTCTATGGGGATACTTCAAAAACTTTCAGAGCATGATGCAAGCAAGAGAGAGAATTCCCCAGTCTCTCATTGAGAAATACAAGGACTCAGTATGTTTTATGGTTGACACTGATCAGTGCCTAATGGAGGCAGTGGAGCCAAGGACTGTCTGGATCATGCCCATGGGGTATGAAGTTGATGAACAGATAGTAGAGCTGCATGTTCAACACATGCTAAGTCAGCCCAAAGATCCTAAGGCAGAAAGGTTTGGAACCTTTGAGGAGCTGAGCGTGAAATTACATGTAGAACTCAGGGAACCTGAGATTAAGAGAAAAGTGAGAAAAGAAGTAGAGCACATTGCTCAAGGCCTAGGCATCTCAAAAGAGGCACTTGATGCCAGCCGGGAAAAGAGGAGAAAGGCTGAGGAAGAAGAGAAAAGCACAGAAAGTGCTCCGGTTGAAACCCCCACCCGGACCAGATCATCAAAGAGATCTGCACCTTCCACAACCAAAAGCTCAAAACCGGAAGTCCAGGCAACCGGTAAAAGATCCAAGACAAAAGCATCAAGGGCTTATGAAAGCCAAAAGGATGAAGAGGAAACAGAATCAAATAAGGAAGTAAGAGAAGTAAAGAAACAGAAGAAGAAAGGATCCGGTAAGCCCTCCACAGGCCAAGACAAGGATGAAATGGCAGAGGTAACTGTTGAAAAGCCCACTCTGTCACTAGAGAGCATAATCAAGTCGGTCACGGTGGATGGAAACCTTCAACCAATGACTGAATCCTATGATGACTTCAGTGAGGCAGACCAAAAGACTCTGCAGGAGGCCACAGTGAAATATCTCAACATATATAATAAGGCTTTCATTGAAATAATATCTCTTATTCCTAAAAGCCTAGAAAAGGAAATGGAAGTGAGGAAAAATAATGCTCATGCTAAAGATCTTGAGATCCGGGAGCAGATAGCTATTCAGCTATATCCTCAAATTGATCCCAAGACAATGAACATGATCTTCAAGGACTGCAAAGATGAGTTCAGAAGTAAAGCCAGGATGAATCAGCTCATGCTTGGTGAGACTGACAAAGTGGCACAAGAGACAGAAGAGATCCTCCGGAAGGCCTTCAAAAGGTTCAATCTTCCTGTTGTAGAGGACTTAGGTGCAGAAACAGCTGCTGACTTGGAATCCTCTGTTCCGGAAGAAGTGAGCCCTGAACAGACAAGTGAGGACTTGGGACCCTCTGCTCCAGAAGAAGTGACCCATGAACAAGCAAGCATCTCTCCTCCGGTTTCCCCTACAGTCTCCGGATCCAAAGAAGAAGAGCAATTGCAGGAGAAGGAAGCAGTGGTGACAGACAAAGAGGTTGACAGTTCTAAGACTGCAGAAGAAAAGAAACATCTGTCTCCGGCAAGAGACACTGCACAAACTGTTCAACAATTTTTGAGCAAAGAAACTCTAGAGATTGATGAACCGGAGCTTCTAAAAGGTCCATTTGATTTTGACTCTCTCTCTCCGGTACAAACAATGAAGATAGCTTCATTTGCAAATGCCAAGGCAAATGAAAAGCTCCTGAAGTCTCATATGGAAGACTGTGAGTTGATAGAGGCTGCTTCCGGAGTACTTGTAAAGATCATGCCATCAATCCAAATAGATCCGACTGCCTCCACTTCCGGTAATCTAAAAACCTTAGTCAGCAGTATTGATACACATTTTAATTCTCTAGAAAAATCAGCTGAAGACAAGGTCCGGAAGGAATTTTTGGATAAGAGATTTTCTGAAATATTAGAATTAATCTCTAAGGATAGGAAGATTGTAAGCATTGGAATAAAGAGCTTAGAAAATGCTCTTAAGGATGGCGGTGACATCTACAAATTTTGTATATCTTGGTCAAAGGCAACAACAGCAATTGACAAGAAAATAAAAGAAGAACAGGACAAGCTTCAAAGCTTATCTCAAAGTTTTGATCCTCTCTCTTCCTCTATAATAAATCAAGAATGTCAGACTATTGCAGTCTTGAATGAAATAAAGAATCTTGAGAAGGAGAGGAAGAACATTACCAACCGGATGGGAGAACTTAGAAGGATTATAGTCCCTAAGTTGGAAACGATGCATGAGGCCATCAGTGATGCCCAGACCACCGCCCATACAAAAGATCCGACAGATCTCAGGCGGGCAGAAGCTTTTGCATTTTTGTTGAGTGGTCACATTTCAATCCTGGACAGAATGAAGCTTAGTTGGGCTACTGAAATGGTTCAACTGCAGACATCCTTTGCAGACATTCTGCAGTATATGTGAGTATGTAAATATGCGGCTATATATAGAAAATTTTTGAGAATTTTGGTGTGCGGACCCTACCCTTTGCCATTGATGTCAAAGGGGGAGTGAGGAGCAGTGAAAAATGAGGAATCCAACTCAGGGGGAGTTCTGGAAATTGTATATAAAGACAAGAGCATCAGCAAAGGGGGAGCATAGTGTAAACACTTAGTCATTTTTCACTAAGTGTTGCCATCAATGCCAAAGGGGGAGATTGTTGGCAAGAGACACTATATGGATTCATGGTTGTTGTCATTGATGGCAACAAAGGTCATCCCACATATCCGCAAGTCATGATATATCTCTACCGGAAGTCAGATTGAAGATTGTTGTGGTCCGGTGAACAAGAACAGAGCATGTGGCAAGGTCTGACAGATTGGTCCGGATCTCTCAGAGGAAGTGTCTTGGCACAGTGCGGATCTGGGGAAGTCAAGAGGACTATCTTGAGTAGTATATTCCAAGGATTTAGCCTCCGGAGATGGACAAGGAAAAAGATATGAATAGTTGAGTACCGGATTCCTGAGAGACAGTGAAAACAGAGGAAGAACTGACTGACTGAGTATCAAACTACTTTCCGGATGTGTTACAGATGATGATAAAGGTTGCGGAGGCATGAATCATGTTTGGCCGACATAATTGATGATATCTACAAGTATATGCTTGATCCGCATTGCTTGGTGAGCAAGGATTCAGCCGACAGAACTAAGTTTGTAAGAAACTAGACTGTTCCGGATGCCGACTAGAAAGATGATGAAATTACTTGTGCGGATATATATAGAGGATGGATTTAGTTGTAAAGGGTGTGAATGTGTGAGAGGATATGCGAACAAGTCCAGAGTAGAGCAGAAGTAACAAGAAAGATCCGGTATGTGAAAGGACAGCAGACTAAAGAACAGAGGAAAGATGAAGTGCAGCAGATCAGTATACTGAACCTAACCGGAACTGAACTCCAACATATGCAGATGCTTCCAATCAGTTCAAGACTGTGATTCTAATCACTTTGTAAGACAGTGTGTCTTCTTGTAGGCAGTGAGCCTCTTGTGAGCAGTGTGCTCGGGCAGTGAGCCCTAATTGGTAAGTGCCATTTTTGTAATTTCCTATTCTTCTAACAGAGAATAATTCTTGGGTTAATCACCCCGTGGTTTTCTCCCTTAACAGGGTTTCCACGTCAAAAATACTGTGTCATGTGTTTCTTATTTCATGGTTTATGTTTTGTGTTTGATTTTATGCTGCTTCAATTAAAAGGAAAGTTTAATAAGGGAAATAATTAGGATAACTGATTCACCCCCCCCCCTCTCAGTTATCAACACTCCAATGGTTGTCAATATTTCTGATAGGCTGAGACCTAAATTCAAGAAACACCCTTACAAATCTCTAGAAGTTGATCCCTTGGGCGCGTTCTCTAGCATTCCGCATGGAGTATTGCATGTAGGAGATGTTAGGGTTTATATCCATGCAAACATTGAAGAATTTGGAGACTCAAAATTGATGGACATTTATCACAAACAGCTAATAGATGAGAATTTTGAACTCAAACCTAAATTCAAGGCCCTCCAAGACAAACACTTCATACATTGCATACATTTTCCATGTTTTGCAGAAGATGATTGGGTCTGGTATGTTCTAAGTAGGATGCATGATAATTTCATGTGGCTAATGAGGCCATTCAAGATAACTAAAGATGCCATCAAGGCAGTGATCGGACTGCATTCATCCAGTGGGTTACCCGCACTCAAATCTATGAAGAACCAAACAGTAACTAAAGCCACTGGATCAAAATTTGACAAAAGAGCAATGACCATAGATGACATCACAGATCTGGATGTCAAGTTTTCCTCAATGATAATCAGCTACAAAATCTATCATTCAAGAAGGGAGAATTCTGTGTCTGGTACATCAATCTATGTTGCATATCAGATGTTGAAGGAAGATGCAGATTATGATCTATATGAGTTTCTTCTAAATTAGTTGTTGGAAAACTTGCAGAAGATAAAAAAGGATAAGAAAAATTCCTTTAAATATGGTAGTCTAATACTGTGTCTGTTCTTCTATTATATGAATGAGCTACCTAGATCAAATGGCTGGGTCTAGCAAAATGACAAACCAGTTGCAATTCAGATCAGAGATTACATGTATGGACTTGGTGATGCTCAAGCCCAAAACACAGCTCTCTAGGGCTACTTCAAAAACTTCCAGAGCATGATGCAAGCTAGAGAGAGAATACCATAGTCCATAGTTGAGAAATACAAGGACATAGTTTGCTTTATGGTTGACATTGATCAATGTCTAATGGAGGTAGTTGAGCCAAGAACTATATGGATAATGCCTATGGGATATGAGGTTGATAAAAAAATATTGGAGCTACATATTTAACACCTGCTGAGCTAGCCTAAGTACACTGAAGCAGAAAGGTTTGGCACCTTTCAAGAGCTAAGTATAAAAATACATGTTGAGTTAAGACAACTGGAGATGAAGAGGAAAGTAAGAAAGGAAGTTGAAGAAATTGCCAAAAGATTCAGCTTATCAAAGGAGGTTGTAGATGCAAATAGAGAGAAAATGGAGAAGGCAGAGAAAGACAGACAAGAAGCAAATAAAAGAAACATTCCGGTGCAAGCCTCCCCCCAGACTAGATCTTCTAAGAGATCTGCACCTGTCACTCCTAAAAGCCCAAAGGTTACCAAACCAGAAGTCAAGCCATCCGGCAAAAGTTAAAAGAGAATGAAGACCAAAGCCTCAAGAACATATACAAGCCATAAGGATGATGAAGAAACATAATCAGATGAAGAAATCAAGAAAATGAGGAAGAAGAGAACATCCAAAAAGTTCTCTACTAGCAGAAATGAGGAAGAGAAGGTAGAGGAATTTGTTGAAAATCCCACTCTTTCCATTGATAACATCATCAAGGCAGTTACTGTGGATGGGAACCTGCAGCCAGTGACTGAGTTCTATGATGCATACAGTGATGCTGACAAGAGAATTTTAGAAGAGGCTACTGTCAGGTACTTGAACATTTACAATAAAGCTTTCATTGAAATTATATCATTGATTCCTAAGAGCCTAGAAAAGGTACTTGAGCTGAGAAAAGATAATGCAATGGTTAAAGACTTAGAAATCAGGGAGCAAATAATGATTTAGCTTTACCCTTCTATCACTCCAAAACAAATGGACATGATTTTCAAGGACTGTAAGGATGAGTTCCGGAGTAAGGCGAGAATGAATAAACCCATGCTTGGAGAAACTAACCAAGCAGCAAGTGAAACAAAATATATCCTTTGGGTTACCTTGAAGAGATTCAATCTTCCTATTGTAGAGGAAACAGATGAAGAACCTTCTACCATGGATGTTGAAGGATTAAATGTAATCAATGAAGAATTTTCTGACAAGGATGTCGAAGGATTAAAGAAAATAGATGAAGAGAAGTCTAAGGACTTAGATTCCTCTATTCCGGAAGAGGAAGTTCATGAAGCAACAAACATAGGTGACATCTCTCCTCCGAATCCCACTGTAGCTATGACAAACATTACGGACTCTGAAGCTGAAGGAGAAGGTAGAAGAGAGGAGAAGAAGATTCAAGAAGAAGAGGTTAAGGGAAAAGAAGAAGAACAAGCAGAAAAAACTAATGATGACTCTTCTGATATTTCAAAGAAGTCTCAATCTCCAGCAAGAGACACTGCAGAGATAGTGAAAAACTTCTTAGATAGAGAAATGATGGAGATGGATGAACCTGAGCTATTTCAAGGACCACTGAATTTTGACTCTCTCCCCAGTTCAAACAATGAAAATAGCATCTTTTTCTCAAGCCAAAGCAAAAGAAAAACTCTTGAATTCTCACATGGAGGACTGTGAACTGTTGGAGATTGCATCTGGGATGCTGGAGAAGATCATGCCATCCTATCAAAAGGATCCTTTGGCCTCACCATCCGGTAACTTGAAAAACTTAGTAAATTCTATTAACACTCATTTTGAATCTCTAGAGAAATCAGCAGAAGCAAAGGTTCAGAAGGAGTTTCTAGAAAAAGATTCACTGAGGTGCAAGGACTTATTGCAAATGATAGAAGGACTCTAGATATTGGAATAAAGAGCCTTGAAAATTCTTTCAAAGATGGTGGGGACCTATTTAAATTTTGTCTAACTTGGCCTAAAGTGACAAAAGACATTGAGAAGAAAGTAAAAGAACAAGAAGAAAAACTGTCAAGCCTAGTTCATAATTTTGACCCCCTTTCTTCCTCTCTAATGAATCAAGAATGCTAGGCTATTGTTATCATAAACAAAATAAAGAAGCTGGACAAAGAAAAGAAGAACATAATGAACAGAATGGGTGAACTCAGAGGGATAATTATCCCTAAGCTAGAGGCAATGCATGAGTCCTTGACAGATGCTCAGACCACAGCCCGGACCAGTGATCCAGCAGATTTAGGAAGGGCAGAAGCATATACATTTTTGTTGAGTGGTCACATCTCCATTTTGGACAGGATGAAGAAGAGTTGGGCCACAAAGTTTGCACAGATGAAGACTACTTTTGCGGATATACTTAATTATATGTAAGTATAACATATGATTTATATATACTTATGTGGCCATGTATAGAATAATTTTTACAAAATTTTGGTATGCGGATTCCACCCTTTGCCATTGATGTCAAAGGGGGAATGAAGAGTAGTGAAAAATGCGGAGTCCAGCTAAGGGTAGCTCCGGTAAAATTGTGCAAAAGACAGAGCATCAAGCAAGGGGGAGTTACTGTGACACTTAACTATTTTTCACTAAGTGTTTCCATCAATGCCAAAGGGGGAGATTGTTGGCAAGAGACACTGTGTGGCTTCATAAGTGTTGTCATTGATGGCAACAAAGTCTATCCCACACATCTGCAGTACATAGTATGCCTATACCTGAAGTCAAATTGAAGATTGTTTTAGTCCGGTGAACAAGAACAGAGTATGTAACAAGGTCCAACTATCAGATCCGGATCTCTCAAATGGTGTAACTCAGTAAGTTGCAGACTTGGACAAGTCAAGAGGGGTATCATGATTATTGTATTCCAAAGATTTAGCCTCTGGTGATAAAGCAAGAAAAAGATATGAGCATCTGAGTGTTGGGTTCCAATTAGGCAGAGTAGACAGAGGAAGAAATGACTGGCAGAGTATCAGACTTCAATCTGGATGTGTAAAAGGTCCTAATCAAGAAATCTGTGATATTATACATTGTTAGCTAACATGATTTATGACTTCTATACCTATGTTTTTGATACGCATCATAAATCAAGCATGGATTCAGCCAACAGATCAATAACTTGCAAATATCTTGAGTATTCTTGTTGCCGACTAGAAAGTTGATAAAAATCCTTGATGCAAATATATATACTAGATGGATTCTAGCATGTAAATGTGTGTGTTGAAGATGTGAAGAAATAAGGTGCGAAGAAAAGAAGGATAAATGTGACAACAGAGATTCAAGTCTGGTATGTGACTAAATAACAACATTGAACAGAGGAAGAATGAAGTGCATTAGATCAGTATATTGTGCCAAACCAGAACTGAACTCTTGCATTTGTAGATGCTTCTCATCAGTTCAAACACTTGATTATCTTCTGTAAGTTTTGTAGACAGTGAGTCTCTTGTAGGAAATGTGCCTTATGTGAGCAGTGTGCTCAGGTAGTGAGCCCTAATTGGCAAGTGTCAAATTTGTACTCCTTATTCTTTTAACAGAGAATACAATCTTGGGTTAGTCACCTTGTGGTTTTTCCCTTAACAGGGTTTCCACGTAAAAATCCTTGTGTTATGTGTTGATTTCATTTTTCATTTCTTATGATTGTCTTTGCTTCCATGTTTTGATACAACACTAAATGTTAAGATAAGAAAAGAAAGAAAGAAAGATAAAAGTTATAAAATAACTGATTCACCCCCCCCTCTCAGTTATTTGCATTGTTCCAACAGCCCTGAGGATTGAGAGGGATTCAACAGTGCAATAGGTACAGGTAATGACAATTGAGAGCGATATAACAGTAGCTACATTGGGGATAGATGGAGCCACCATGTATTTGGCTACTCAGTTGACACAGACACATGGAGAGCTAAGGAGAGCACAAGGTGAGGTCGAGTATTATAGAGGCTTGTATTATGGGGCAGTGCCTACAGAGCAGAGGCAGCCTAGCTTTAGGAGTAGGTGAGGGGCTTCGAGTTCACAGAGGATAGGAGGATTGAGCTCTATAGCTTTGGTGATGGGGCCTCCTAGAGATGGTAGACCAAGGACAGGACCCAGTGGTGGTGGACAGGGTGAGGGAGCTACCAGTAGTCACTAGGGCTTCCTTGTTTATGTATATTTTGTATCATGATGAGGCCGATGAGCCGATTGTACATACAGTTTTGATGGCCCATGGATAGCCCATTTTGTATATGTAGACACTTGTATATTGACTTGTTTGATGATATATATATATATATATATATATATATATATATATATATATATATATATATATATATATATATATATATATATATATATATATATATATATATATATATATATATATATGATGGCCCATGGATAGCCCATTTTGTATATGTAGACACTTGTATATTGACTTGTTTGATGATATATATATATATATATATATATATATGATGGTGATTTTGGTTATCTATGTGATATTGTAATGATGATGGATGCATTGATGTTATGATGTTATGCATTTTTGTATTTTCATGGTCTATATAGATGTATATACAAATGATAATAATGGAAATGTATTATGCTAATGCTATTCATATAATGGATATGTACAAAATGGTAATGTATGATAATGAGGTTATAATAATGCAAATATATAGATGGACAATGATAATGATATGGACCTATGTATGCCTAACACACTTGTTTTGCAGGGTGAGGACAAGGGAAATGAAGAAAGTGGAATGAGGAAGGATGATGAAGGCAAGATGATTGATCTTGGTTGAGGACTATATAGGATGATGATGGAATGGATAGATGGTATGACAACTTTTAAAGTAATTGCTCAAAAGTAAAGAAATGGAATCCTTATGTTTGATATAGCTTGTGGATGTTATGCACCAGGGTATAGAAGACCAAGGTGTCAAGGTATCCAATACATAACTAGCATACTACAACCTTCTCTAAACGTATGAGGTCAAAATGTTGAACCACCATACACAAGATATGAATAGCATCTAGTGTTTCGAGATGGACTTTGACGCTACAAGCAAAGGTTTGAGCTTATCTCCACTACACATAATGACACCTTGCTAGTTATATGTATGGAAATAGTCTTAGAATAGAATAGTCTCAATGCATAAGAGACTGTTTAGCTTCTCAGATGCAAAAGATATTGATATGCAAGATGCTAATCCCAACACATACAAGATACCAATACGCATAGGAAGAGAATAAGATCATCCCACAGACACAGCATACGAAAGTAAGACGACCATGCCCCATTCTGTACTTCATCACAACATACTAAGATATGATAGATCAAGGTAGTCTTGATTAGGCATAGGAAAGGGACAAAAAGATAAATCAAAAGATAAAATAAAAGATATTGTCATCATGTTCTCTTGCCAAATTTAAGTGCTCTTGGATGGATTAAGCTAGCTCCTTGTTAAGAGGAAAGTTGTATCCTATTGAAGGATAAAGATGTTGATAAAATGCTATAGCAAATGTTGGCTTAAGGCATGCGGACAAATAGCTTTCCGCTTATCCCCGATTTGTTAAAGTGCTTGATCTTTCACTGATGCGCATAGTCTACTTCTTTCTTGAGTTGGTCAAAGAGAAGAATGTGGAAGATGAAAGAAGATGAAGATGGGGTGGATCATATGTGCTTGCATACTGGATACTTCCTTCGTATTCTAGACTGCCTACATACCCTGTGTCCACGGGATCAAAGCACATTATGATAGTTATGAGACGTGATGAATATGTAGTTCTGGACTTATTGATGATGTATGTGATGAAAGATAGAAGAAAGGGATATGAAAGATTGGAGGATGATTAGAAGAAATATGAAAGATGGATGATGAGAGAAGTCTATCATCTATGCCTGAATCAAAGTGCTTCCTTTGCCTCTTAGATTGCCTACATACCCTATATCCATGGGATCAAGGCTTTGAACGATAGAGATGAGATGTAGTTCTTGTTTATTGTATTGATGGTTAATGATAAAGGATCAACTTTATTGCTTGGATTTTTGTGATGTTTTGATTTTTTTGGATTTTTGCTATGTGTTGATGTTTTTGGATTTTTGGTTGTTTGCTGTGTTTTGGGTTTGGTTTGGATGATATGAGCTAGAGATATGGATATCCACTTCCAAATAAGGCTCAACAAGTGCCCCCAGTGTGGGATGAAGTTTATTAGGAAGATGCTGCAATGGATGTGCTTATGTAGATAGTATGCTAAGGTGCCAAGTGATATCTTAACCCCAACAAAGTCCAAACTATGACAACTAGCATGGCAGAGGTAAGGGCGTTTATCATGGAAGGATAAGGGATAATGGATGGCAATATTTAGATAGGATGATGTGGTGGAAGTTGTGATCAAACAAACTAAGTAAATGATGGAGGCTAGTCTCTACACATAGCACTTATTTGCCAGGTTTTCACTATGGTACTTATCCAAGGCACCTGTTTACCAGGTTTTCACCAGAGGATGAATTATTTATCTTGTACTATTTTTTTGTCATCTAAAGCACCACAAGGTGGTTTTCACTATTGGATGGTTTTTTTTTTTTAGAATATGTTGAGACTCATAGGTAGAACTTCTTTAGATGAATGTTGTTGACTGGTTCATCTAAGGGAATACCTTCAGGTGTTGAGAGAGTGTATGCACCTGATCCATAGAATGATATGGTGATAAAAGGACCAAGCCAATTAGGTTCAAACTTGCCATGTTTCTCACGATGTTGTTGATTCCTTTGATTCTCTTCAAGGAAAATATCTCCAACTTGAAATCTTCGTTCTCTAATCTTTTTGTTGTAGCTATGGCATAGCCAATTTTGATAAACTTGGAGATGGTTGAGTGTTGTAAGATGTCATTCATCTAATAGCTCAAGATCATGGAGTTTGGATACTCTATATTCTTCATTTGAGATAGTGTGCTATAGAGATACTCACAGTGAGGGGATCTCAACCTCAATAGGTAAAATAGCTTCAGTACCATACACAAGGGCATAAAGAGTAGCACCAGTGGGAGTTCTGACACTTATTCTATAAGCCCATAGTATTGGATTAAGTTGTAAATACCAATCACGACTAGCTTCATTGACTATATTTTTGAGGATTTTGATGATTGTTTTGTTAGAAGCCTTGGCTTTGCCGTTACTTTGAGGATGGTAAGGTGTAGAGAATCTGTGTTGCATATGGAACTTGTTGCCAAGATCTCTAACCTCTTGGTTCTTGAAGGGACGACCATTATCAGTGACAATGGCTTGAGGAACTCCATATCGGCAAATGATATAGTGTAAGATGAACTTGGATATTTGCTTGCCAGTGATGTAAGTCATTGGTATTGCTTCCACCCACTTTGTGAAATACTCAGTCGTAGTGATGATGAATTTATGACCATTTGACGAGGTAGGATGGATTTTACCTATGAGATCAAGTCCCCACTGCAAGAATGGCCAAGGAGTAGTGATAGGCTGAAGTTCATGTGCTGGTGCATGTATTAGATCTCCATGTTTCTAACATTGTAGGCATCTCTTTGCAAACTATTTACATATTTCTCCATAGTTGGCCAATAGTATCCAGCTTGTAGAATTTTCTTACTAAGTCCAGGGCCAGTGGAATGTGATCCATAGACACCTTTGTGTACCTCACGTAAGGCAACGTTTGCTTCCTCAGAATCAAGACATCTAAGAAGGATACTACCATCAAGACTTTGGTGATATAGGGTGTCTCATAGGATAGTGTAGCAAGAGGCTCGATGGATAAAGGTTTTTCATTGGGTATTAGATAGTTGGAAGGGTAGGGTTTGATTGCGGAGATACTCGTATATGTCATCATACCAAGGTGAATTGGGACCAACAATCTCACATATAAGCTGATACTGTGGAACTTCAAATGCTGGGATCAGAAGTTGTTCAACTAGAAACTCACACTTATGTGTGTTGGAAGGCATGTCTAGAAGAGATCCTATCATAGCCATAGCATCTGCTGCTTTGTTTTGTATCCTTGGAATCTACTCAAAGGTGATATTGTTAGAGTACTTCTTGAAATCATCGACCATTACCTTGTATGGAAGGAGCTTCTCATATTTTGTTTGATACTCATCTAAAACCTATTTTATGACTAATTGGGAATCACCAAAGACCTGTAGCTATTTAATAGCCCATTACATTGCCATGTGTAATCCTGTGATTAAAGCTTCATATTCTGCTATGTTATTGGTACATGGAAATGCAATCCTGTATGACTTGGGGATACAATCTCCTTGAGGGGTGACAAACAATATCCCTGCTCCTGATCCATGTTGTGTGTAAGATCCATCAAAGTATAGTTGCCACAATGTTGGTGAAGTTAGATTGAACAATTCTTCATCAGGGAACTCTGGATGTATTGGATGAATATCTGTGAAAGGTGCTGTGGCTAACTGATCAGCGATGACTTGTCCTTTTATGGCCTTTCGATCCACATATTGTATGTCGAATTCACTTAAGATCATAACCCATTTTGCTAGTCTTCCTATAAGAATTGCTTTGGAGAGAAGATATTTAAGTGGATCAAAGTTAGATATGAGCTTTGTTGTTTCGTTCAACATGTAATGTCGCAACTTTTGGGAAGCAAAGACTAATGCTAAACATGCCTTTTCCATAGATGAATAGTTAAGTTCATATCCCACAAGAGTGCTGCTGATGTAGTAAATGGCTTGTTCTTTTCCTGAATCATCATGCTGAGCTAAAAGGGCACCCAATGCTGCTGATGTTGAAGATATGTAGAGTAATAGTGGTAGATCTAGTACAGGAGGTGCTAACACATGAGGTGTTTCTAGATATTCCTTTATTTTGTCAAAGGCCTATTGACATTTTTCATCCCACTTAAAAGGTTCACCCTTGTGGAGGAGATGTTGAAAAGGATGACACTTGTTTGCTAATTGTGAAATAAACCTGCGAATAGATTATAACCTTCCTTGTAGACTACGAGCTGCTTCAAATTTGACGGTGGAGGCATTTCCATGATGGCCTTTACTTTGTCAGGATCCACTTCTATTCTTCGTCGAGACATAATGTATCCCAACAATTTTCCAGATGTTACACCAAACACCCATTTCTTTAGGTTTAGCCTAACTTGATACTTCTCTAGTTGATCAAAGATTTGTGCTAGTACTTGTAGATGTCCTTCTCTTGTTTTAGATTTTCTTACAATATCATCAACATAGTCTTCCATGATAGTGTGGAAAAGTTCATGGAAAATAAATGTCATGGCTCGTTGATAAGTGGCTCCAACGTTCTTGAGACCAAAATGCATTACAACCCAGCAGTATGTATCCCATGGACAAATGAATGATGTTTTGTCTTGTTCTACCTCTGCTATTCTAATTTGGTTATATCATGAGAACCCATCCATCAAGGATAGCATTTCATGTCCAGCTGTGAGATCTACAATATTATCTATGCTTGGTAGTGGGAAGTCATCTTTAGGGCATGCTTTGTTGAGATCTCTAAAATCTGTGCAACAACAAACTCGTCCATCAGGTTTTGCCATAGGTACCAAGTTTGAAACCCATTCTGGATGATCAATAGGCTTTATGAACTTTGCTTCTAACAATTTATAAATCTTTGCCTTAACCAAAAGAGCTATTTGCGGGTGCATTTTGCGTAGCTTTTGTTTGACCAGTTTTACTGCTAAATGATGTACCACAAGTGATGGATCTAGACCTGGCATGTTAGCATAAGTCCATGCAAAATTAATAGCTCTTTTTATGAAGAATGCTGTGAAATTTCTTCTTTCCTGCTCTGATAGTGATGCTACCAAAAATGTGATCTTCAGATTCTGCTCTGTGCCTAAGTTCATTTCTTGAGATTTCTCAACTAGCACTGTTGATTTTTCATGATAATCAGTGGTGACAGGAAGATCAAATCCCCCATCCTTGGGTACCTTAGGGAGGTTTTCACCCTTGGATACATCCTTTATTTTTACTTTTTCATGGTCAAGAGGTGCCTTTCAGTTTTCACCTAGTGACCTATCTTTTTTTATTCTATTTATTTCACTTTTCCAACTGAAGGATTTGATACTTCTGCCAAAATATGCTAGTTTAAGGAGGTCAATCATGAAGCCTGCTTTATGATCACCTAGTGGAATGCCTTGTCGTAAACCCATGAATTCAGCAATAGCTTCATCATTTTCAAATGTGTCCAATATCGGTGTCCCATGTTGGTCCCAGTCAATGAGGTCAGGATATACGAGTGAAAGGGAAATGGATGAAGGGTTATGGCTAGATGAGGTGGCAGAGATCATGAAGATGGAGGTTTCTTGGAAAAGGTTGTTGATATGAAGGGAGGAGTTGTTGATGGTATCCGAATTAGAAGTCTCTCCTACCGAAGAAGGTCCAGCTTCCATATCAGAAATACACTTGATGTCTTTGGAAGGCGGTACCTCTGGCTGATAGCCAAGGCCTTGCTTATTAAACTTTTTAGACACAATAATAGGTTCAATAGGTCCTTGTTCCTGCAATCCCAATCCACCTTGTACTTTGTAACCCATGTTCTTAATAATGCAAAACCCATTGTTATATCTCTCCACTTCAAGTTGTACTTGATCGTTCTCATCATAGAATATCCAAGAGTTAATGTCATCAATGTCTTCATCATCAAGGAATCCACCTTTGATGAATACTATAGGTGGAGCTTTTATAACGGCTGTGGATGAAGATGCCCTAGATGTAGAATGTTTACCATGAGATTTGGGAGATAAGGAAAGAGTTCCAACATAACAAGATTCTTGCAATGTGTACTCACCCAGATCATGTTTAGTGTACTTGATACAGAGATTTGGAGTGGGTTTGCTAGATGAGGACTTAAGTAAGGCAGATGGGTCAACATAGGATGAAGATGGATAAGCTCCGGTGTTGATAGGAATACGGTTGGGACTTTGATATTTGGCTTGAAAGGCATGGCAAAACTCAAATGGATTGGGATCGGCATGGATGGTAACTTCAACACCATTATGTGGAAACTTGAGACATTGATGATATGTGGAAGGAACAAATTTAAGGGCATGGATCCATGGATGACCAAGGATGATGTTATAGGGAAGCTCAATATCAGGAACTTGATAGCAGGTGTCAGTAGTGACACGACCAACTTGGATAGGCAAATGGATGACTCCTTCAGTATATATCTCAGCATCATCATATGCTTTGATAGTAATGACCTTGGAAGTGTCAATGTTCTCAGAATATCCCAATTGTTTTATTAGTTTTAAAGAGCATATATTGAGACTAGCTCTACCATCCACTAGTATTCGTTTGATACGGCGTTGGTTTACAAATACTTCTATATGGAGGGCTTCGTTATGTGATGAGTTAATGGATGGTTGAAGATATTTATCAGAGAAGGTGAGATGGAAAGGGGCTGTGATGCTAGCTATCATAGATTGAAATTGTGTGGTATCGATATCATTAGGCACCGAAGACTCTTGCAATGCTTTTTCAAGGATAGCTTTGTGGGTGGGGGATATGTGAAGCAATTCTAGGATGGAGATGTGTGTGGGAGTTTTGCCAAGGTGATCAAGGATATTATAACTAGAAGGTGATCGAGGAGGGTTGATAGGTGCTCCTTGAATGGTAACATGGCCTCTTCTAGTAGTTACAACGCAATCAGGAGCTTTTCCTTGGATAGTAATGGTAGAAATGTGAGCTTGGTCAATGCGGCCAATTGTGGATGACTCATAATTGTAATGGATAGCATTCCCAGTATGAGGGTTACTTGTCTTGTCATGAGATGGAAGAGGATTTTTGAAAGCATTAGATCATAGTTCGATGTTGGTTGGTGTGCTGATTGTGATGTTGGTGGTGTGATTTTAATTAGACCTTGATCGATGAAATCTTGAATGACATGTTTTAAGCGCATGCAACCATTTGTTTTATGTCCTTTAACTCTATGGTATTCACAATATTCATTCTCTTTATACCAAGAAGCTTTGAAGATAGGTTCTGCATTGGGTGGAGCTTCAGGTAATGTGATATCTCCCGCTTGGATAAGTTTTTGAAAGATTACCTCCATGGATTTCACTAAAGGAGTAAATTGTCATCTAGGTGTTGGGTTTGTTCTTGGTCGATTTCGTTGAAAAGGTTGATTAGATGTAGATGCGGCTTGAATGTTAATGGGAGATTTCACTATTTGTATGGTCTTTGCATCCACAATTCCATCATTAATGACATTTTTGTTTTTGTTCCAAAAGTGGGATTTGTCATTGGAAGATTGAGGATTGTCTTTGTTGTCTCTGAAAATCTTGATGGTGCCCTTAGCTATTAAAGCGTGCTCAATGGTGGTTACTTTGGAGATAAATTCATCAAAGGTGCTAGCACTTTGCAATTGCAATTGAAATGAGAGCTTTGGATGAAGATTTTGGACAAAGATGTCAAGTTGTTTCTTGGGTATTTGCCATTATAGTTTGCTAGCCATATTACGCCATCATTGGGTAAATGAGGAGAAAACTTCACCATTGCATTGTTTATTATTGACAAGGTCATTCATATTTACCTCATGTTCAGTGTTGAAAGCAAAATGGGATCAAAATTTGTTTGCTAACTCTACAAAAGTCTTGATTCTCGGAGGTAAGTGAGAGAACCATTCAAGAGCTTGTCCCACTAAGATTTAGGGGAATAGTCTCAAGAGATATGTATCATCCTAAGCGACATTGAGACATGCAACATAGAATGCTCTAAGATGGTCATCTGGATTACCTTTCCCTTTATATTTGTCAAATTGTGGAATTTCAAAATGTGGCAGAAAAGGTATCATGTGAAGTGACTTGTCAAATGGATAAGAGCATATATCTCCCAAGCAAAATGTCTTCTTGTTTTGTCATACTGCCTTGTTAATCATTTGTTCAACAACTGCTTGAGATAGTTGTTGTTGTGGCAAAGGGGGTTGATGGTTTGGAGGTGGAATATAATATGGTGTATATTGTTGTTGTTGTGGAATGTATGAGGGTATGACCGTTTGTTGAGGTTGCGTTCTCACATTATATGCCGAAGGATTGGTATGCGACACATATGTGTTGGAGGATTGTCGTCCTTGAGACACAAGTGGTGGTTGGGTATATTGCGATGGATTAACTCCAAGATTTTGCATCACATGGGAACTAGAGGATGGATTGACGTTGGCCAATGGTTGTGGATTGGGAGTTGGATTTGGATTATGGTAAGCAATGGAAGGATTGGTGGATGAAGAAGGATGGACATTTGGGTGTATGTTTTGGACAACATGAGTACTTTGGGATGGATTGGTATATGGCATATGTTGGGTGACAATGGGTAATCCTTGGGTTGCATAAGATGGATTGACATTTTATGAAGGATTATATGGAGGTGGAGTGAGTGATGTAAGTTGATCGACATAGGAGACAATGGTGCTAGGATTGGCTTGTGAGATAATAGGTGGGTCAGTCATGTTAATTTGACTAACATTGGGATTATATGGTGTGTTGGATGGATTCGTGGAAATCGTGGAGACCATATTAGAGGTGATAGGAATATTAATTTGAGGTGTGGTTTCCACATGTGATGCAATAGGAGTAGAATCTTGTAATGGTTGTGAGACTTGTGTGGCTTGTGGAGTTTGAATAGTTTGTGAAACTTGTGGAATTTGTGGTATTGGGATAGCTTGTGAAACTTACAGAGTTTGTGCTTGTGAAACATGGACAACTTGTGATACTTGAGGCACGGATACGGTCATGGTAGGAGCGGGGGTATGTTGTGAAACATGGAAAGGTGGAAAGCTCAAATTTTGTGAAAGGTAGGGAAGTACCTCAGTTGGAGTTATCAAAGGTTCTAGAGTGTACTCCAAATATGGTGGGTTTGATGGTGTAGCAATCGGAAATGAAGGAGATGCGTTGGAAGGTGGATTTTGTAGCATGGATATGGTATGAGATGGTGTGGCTATAGTGGATGGTCCCTTTGCAACAATAGCGGGAGTGTTTGGATCATGTTTTCGAATAGAAGATATGTCAAAGTCACTTGGTAATTTGGCTCCCATATGGGCTAATTGCAAGAAATAGTGATTAGGATCAGATAAAACAAGCTTCTCAACTTGGTCCCATAGGTGTGTGTCTTGAAATTCTGATAAGTCATCTTGTGATTGCTCTTCATAAGTCTCTGAAAATGTTTGAGGTTGCACTTGTTATGAAGATGATAGTCCAATGGTGTATCCTTTAAGCACAAACATGTAAGAAGGCATACCGGTTGTGAATTGAATTACATCTCTAAGGGGAGTTGATCATGATTGTTGCATTTTGGCTTCCATCTTAGCTCACAATTTTGCTTCCATTTCAGCTCTATATTCACTCCTAGTTTGAGGCATGATGTTTGATGGTTTGGATTGGACTAGTTTGGCAAGGTTGAGACCCAAAAGGTGATGGTTTGTTGTTTGTTTGTTGATGGTTTGTTTTTCTAGTTTGTTGGTTGTTTTTCTTGGGTTGCTTTGTTGGTTGTTGGTGTTGGTTGCTTTGTTGGTTGTTTGGTTGGATAAACTCCCTAGAGAATAGCTCACAAACTCAAGGGAAAATCTAGTTGCTGATGCTGTTTGCTGGTGTTGTTGGGGCTAAGTAAAGCCAAAGGGATGATGTTTTCTACTGCTGAGTTGATTGTTTTGATGTTTGGTTGTTGTTTTGGGGTTTCAAATAATGTAAAGCTCAAAAAGTCTAATGGTTTTGATATGCTCAAAATAGGAAGCAATGTTTAGGTGACTACAAATGATAAGAATGTTTGAAAGCTAGTGAGAGAGCTAAGAAGTCTGAAAGTGCAACTGATTGGGCTTGGTTGATATGGATTGCTAATGTTTGACCAAAAGTGACAGGTAATAGCTTAGAAGCCACTAAGAAAATGCTGAAAGCGACAGGTAATAGCTCAGAAGCGATCTGGGTTTGTTTCAGACGATAGATTGCAATATGAACCAGAGGTAACTAGTTTTACTAGAGGTGACTAGTTACAGTTCAAAAGTGAGCTACTACTGTGTAAAAGCAACGTAATATTTGCCAGAAGAGAGCAGTTGTTGGTTAAAAGCGATCTGGATTTTGCAAAAGGTGAGAAACTGTTGTTTAAAAGCGATCTAGATTTCTAAAAGTGAGCGGTTATTGTTCAGAGGCGGTCTGTGTCTAATAGAGGATGTGTTTGAATGATGTTTTTGATAAGAAAATAGTGATTTCAGTCAATCACACTCACAACAATCACAAACTTGTACAACCTAGGCTAGGAAAGGACTGTATTTGTTGAGTCCCCTTGCCGTGCCTATTCAAAGCGGATAGCTTCAGGATCTTGGTAGCACTGGCTCCCCTCCATGACACTCACTTCTCATGCATACCAAGTTTTAGGTTTCCCAAGGCTCATCCCCCCACCAAACATTAGGATTGTCCCTACTATCTCTACTAAGAACCACGAGAATCGGGTCAGCTTCAAAGGTCCCACCTTTTGCATCAACAAATAGAGGGATTTTGGCTACTACACAAGGTTGCTAGTAAGGGCATCCATTCAGGTGGCTACACATGCAGTGATTCACTTTGTTAATGGAGGTTTCCCAGCCCAAAGAGGTTACACTCTAAGGGGTTTTGGGGGAAACATTTGTCAGTGTAACACAGTGGCGCCCCTTGTTTGTGGCTTTCGACACAAACACTTTTCTTATACATCGGCTTGGAAGAGCTTGGATTTAACCCATTATTGCTTGGGTCGTACCCCTTCTCACACCGGGAAGGCAGGTCCTCAAAAGATAATAATAATTTCTCATGCACCCAAGATCCATTTTATAGGCAAGGGGAGAGGATACTTTTGCTATTAAATTTGGGTTACACACATTCACAACAAGTAATCAAGAAAGATAAAACAAGCATGAAACAAACAATGATTCTTTCTAAGCACCAAGCCCAAATATTCTTAAATTAGTGATAAAAATAAAATGTCTTGGATTGATAGAAGCTGCAACAGATACGTTAGTAGTTTCACACCCTCCTTTTCTTAGACAATCGATAAGATGCTGCACAAATAGATGATTAGTAACTGTTTAGGTGGAAAATTGGATTTATTAATGTTCTAGATTTTAGATGTTTAAATATGCCTCTCCACTATACATTCAAGGATCTAGGGTCAAGTGACAAGCACTATCATACCCTAGGTCACTTGCAAATGTAGGGAAACTTGGATTAGGGAGTTTAATTATCAATTTTCCTTCTCTTATGCCCAATTGACCATTAATACCCTAATTATGTAAATATGGAAACAAATTGATGAATAAAAGAAAAAAGCTCTTGTAGATAGGAGTAAAATACCAAATCATAGAGTACCTATTTTCAGGGTTCTGAAGCGGAATAGTCGGGGACACTAGAGCGGGCACCCAAGTCCAAGGTATCAGTTTCTTCACGTGATCTGGACCTCCTTCTGACACTGATCAGCCCTGTAACTTTTGTTTCCCAAAACTCAGATGTGGAGGACACTAGAGCAAGTGCCCAAGTCTTAGAAGTGCTCCTGTGTCTTGCTTTTCTTCAGATCCTAAATCCTTGATGTCTGCCAATCCTTCCTGCAACTCCACTTTTCCCAAATACGACACTTGTAACCTGTAATCACAAGACTTGGTTTGGGGGTTGTGGTATTTAGAGGCTTACCTCAGTCAAACCTTGGAAGAAACTTAAGTCTCCGAACACCATTATCAGATAAAGAGTGCCTGCCCTTGTGAGGCAGAGGCAAAAACCAAAGGAATCAATGATGAAAACATGATATTATGTCACCTTGTAGTGAAGCTCTCATAGGAGGAATATGCTCTTCATTCCATGAGGAAATTGATGCTCAAATCTACAAATATCAACACACAAAACACACAAGTCTACTCTTGCAACACAATGAAAGCCTTAAATCACCTTGAGAACACAATAGCTTGCTAGTAATCATCTAATTGAAATCTAGTTTACAAATGAATGCCTAAACATGCTTTTATATGCAACTACAAGCACTACCGCCAAGATTTTAAGAATCAAAACTTACCATGTTGGCAAAAGGACCAAATAATGGTCACAAACTAACACCCAAAAATTAGAGATGCCCCAAAACAAGGTAGGACTAGGGCACGGGTGCCTAAGTCCTCCCCCTTATTTTGGGCAGGGTACAACTTAAGGGGTCCACCTGGGTCCAATTTGCCATGGAACCTACGTCTCATTCCATTGGGATGCCAAATTGGACCCAGAGAGCTAAACCTTATGAGGGAAAAGCCCCCAAGGGGACATTTTTTGATGTTACATTTAGCCCCTACTTTAATGTATGTATAAATGTGAGGCCAATACATGCATTAAAGTAAGGTCACAAACATAGCAAACACGCCAAGCATGGAGAAGACATGCCAATCACATAGAAGATAGTAACAAGCACACAAAACATAGAGCAGACAGTTACAATCACGTAGAACACGGAGAAGACAATCAAATGCATAGAAGACACATTAATGCATGGAAGATAGGCATGATTCTTTTCTTTTCTTTTTCTCATATATATGAAATGCAGATGCAAATACTAGAAAGTAAACAAACCTCCCATAATACATGATGCACTTATCGCATAGGTCTTTGTGTATGTGGGACAACACACACTCAAGACACCAAAACCTCCCAAAATGCAGACTGCATATGGGGCAACAGACACACCAAACAAAGCAAGCACACCAAACACACACACTTGAAGAAATGGAGAAAACACGGCAGACAAGCGATGGTGTGTTCCCTATTTCTAGGCTCATCACCATCTCAGGCATGTTACATGCACACACCGACGATTGGGCTTTGCCACAACAATCACCAAAAACACACTTAAGGGTTGAGTTAGTCACAGAACTGCTCCCCACCTCCGCAAAGGACTTTTGAAAATGTAATCCCACCCGCATCACGGAGATGCCTTATAGTGAAAAGGAAGCATGGCATACCACCCCACCCATGTCACAGAGATGCCTTATAGTGAAAAGGAGGTATGAGCTCAAAAGTATACAACCCCACTCGCATCATAGAGATGCCTTACAGTGAAAAGGAGGTATACGCAATAGATAGATTGATTGATTGCAAACAAACTCAAGATGCAGGAAGTACTCATTGTACTAGTCTACACCTAAGGACAAGCACATTGCTAACATCTATAATAGACAGCTTACCTTATATATGCCCCCACCTTAAGGTGGTTGATATCAAGCAACGGTATCAAGCACATTCAGGTAGGAATAAAACACACAAGGGAACACTGACTTTCACAAAGCCCATGCCCCCCTGGAGGTGACATGTACTTCATGATTGCCAAATGTTCCCACAAACACATTCCTACAAGAAACATGTTAGTGTCTACAACCTCATAATAAACAACATCAATGTCTATGAAATCTGAGGTATGCAAGATTCAAGGTAGACAAAGTGCACAGAGCAGAAATATTGTTTATGATCTGTAAATGAGATAGAACACCATCAAAATCATCACTATGCAAAAAGCACGAGTGCTTCCACTAGCCAAGCGTCGAATAAGATATACAACCCCATCGTCATATTAGGAACTAAGTCTATTTTTTTATTACTCTTGAAAGGGACACTAGGTCCGCATCAGTATAAATGTTCTTTGTCATCTGCCCGCTAGGTGGAAACACTAGAGGAAGGGAAACAATAAATAAGAGAGGAGAAACAAGTGTTTTAGGGACAGTCACGTAGGAGGGTGCCCCCAGGTGTCACCAACCACAATGCTATGTCTGTAAGACACAACACACAACAATGAAATCAAAGAGAGGCAATTTAGAAGAATGATGATACAAATAGAAGGTCACAATAGAGGTGGTCTCCTGGTATCCTAGACCTTACAAGAGAATCAAGGGTTATCCCAGGAGGCCTAAACAACACATAACACATCACGGGGGAAGCACATCACGAGAGAAATAAAGCGTTAGAAATACTTACCTGGTAGCACCATCGTTAAGAACGTACACATTTAGGATATCTCTCATGTTGTTTTGATCTTGTAGAACTAACATTAAGTTTAGGACGACGAGAAGCTTTCTTTTCTTTAAAAGGATTATATCCAATGCCACTTGAGTAATGTGTTGAAGCGGATTCTATAGATACTCTAATTCCTTGTTGATTTACACCACATTCCTTACCTATATTGTCGTTATGTTTGTATAAAATTTGAAATCCATGACCATATAGAGATTCCAGTTCCTTAGAAGAAGGTGAGGCCTCGTAGGTATCATAATTTGTAGTATAAGTGAGGGTATTGTTTTTATTTTCTACCAAGGGGATTTTAGGTTTCTTAGGTGCTTCAAAAGATTTCTTAGGTGAGATCGATGCAACTTTTGATGTGTCAAGGCTACTAATTTTATATTCCCCTATACTGCAAGGATTAAAATCCAATGAACCCCAATCATCACCAACAAGTGCATCCGATGGTTGAGAGTCTTGCACAACATTATTCATGGCTAGAGGCATTGATGAACCAACTCATAAAGTGTTTAAGCTCATATGATTGTAAATTAGTTTTTGTTTTTCAATGTGTAAGAAGTTATCTGGCTCATGATCGACATGAACAGTATGAAGTTTATCTCTAAATATAAATTTGATTGAATGATGCAAGGTGGAAGGAACTGTCCCCAATGCATCAATCCAAGGTCTACCAAGAATCATGTTGTAAGATAAAGAACAAGGCATGATATTAATTAGGGTAGGCACAAGCACAAGTCCTACTTGTATAGGTAGAGTTATAGTGTCCATGGATTGTCGTCCAACATTATCAAAGCCACGAATTCTTATGCCATTTGGTGTGATTTGTGATGTGTCAACCTTGATTTTGTCTAGTAGGTCAATGCTACAAATATTAAGAGCCGATCCATTGTCAATCATAACCTGTTTTACCAATGTTTTGTTTATTGTGACAAATTATAAGCGGATCATATTGGTTTTCAAATTCAATTGACGGGAATTCCTATGGTTGAAAGAGAATATCTATTTTTGTCGCATGCATACTATCCAATACGACTGCTACATCATTCAGCTTAACAGTAGGTGGCACAATCACCTTTTGTAAAGCTTCTCGGAGCATTCCATGGTATGTAGGTGATGTTTGTATCAAATCCCAAAGAGAGATCTTAGACTGAGTAGCACGAAGCTATTCGACAAGATCATACTCTTGACCACTTTTATGAGTAAGACAAGGTGGTTGAGGGAGCATAGGTTGAGAACATGGAAGAGAGACAGGCACATGCGGTGCTTGGTTACTTTGCTTGTTATTACGGGTGTTGTATGTGTGAGCAATCACATTGTGTTGTGGTTGTTGTAACACATTTTGAACACCTTGAGCTGTAATCACCAGTTTTAAGAAAGAGGGTGCACTAAGTGGCCCTCGGACAATCATTTTAGGAATATTACTATGAAGTCTATTAACGATTATTGAATTAACATTGTTTCCCTCTTGATTGCACCCAATATCCATCCCCAAAGGATTTAATGTGAGAGACCTTTTCTCATCCACTAATGCTACATCTTGGCCAGGGAGAGCAGTGGGATGAAAGGAAGGTACATCAGCAGCATCATCATACTCTATGGCGGAAAAGGGCTTTTCACTCTCATCTTTCTCATGAGTATTCCTAGAGATGAATTTGGTTAAATCTTCTAATATCAAAGGATATACTCCTATGATTAAAGTGAAGCTACTAAAATCATGTGTATAAAAAAGTAATTGCAACTCATATGTAGAACATATAGAAGCATCAATACCACTGATATAAGCTATGTGTTCTAGAACATGAGGATTCTCATTAGTGAAATTAGCAAAATTTTCAAAATCTAGGATATACTCATGTAAAGATTTCAAAGATGAATAACATGAAGATGTTGCAAGTATGAGGTGAGCCATTGTTGTCATTGATGTCAACATACTCATACTGCATTGACAAGAAGGATTTGATGAGCTTTGTGCTGAGGATATTGAGAAAATTAGCCTCAGTCAGGAACAGTGAAGAACAGTGATGAGAAGAAGGTAAATATACTGTATAGGATGAGAACCGGAGGATGCGGATTAAAGGGTTAGTAGATATGAGTCTTGAGATGCTACAGTTAAGATTTCAGAGGTCCGCATGAAGATCTGAAGGAGTTATGGCTGCCGGTATAGAACCGGGTCCGGCAAGTATCCGGAGGTGACAGAGGATCACAAAAAGGTCCGGTGAGGTCCGGAATTGTATTATCATAATCTGCGGATTGGAAGGAGTGTTTTAGATGTCCTTGTGATGTGTCATCCTGATTTGTGTGTGATTTGGAGGTCCGGAAGTACCTCTTGCATTATGACAGTGACGACAGACTGTGTTCTTGAAGTTCCGGATGAGGAAGACAAGAGATCCCAGTAAGCAGAGAAAGTGCGGATGTATCCGGACATTCAGACAGACTTGTGAAGGTTCTTGAATCATGTTTAGGTTGTGTTGTTGGTCCGCATTGATGGTAGAGCCCGGAATTGAAGTTACTCTTCCGGATGAAGTTATTGCTCTGTGTAGCCGACCGGATGAGTTGTTCATCCTGCGAATGTTCTTGTGATGGCCGACCGGATGTGTTATTCATCTTGCGGATACTCCTATGGTTGTTTGCCGACTTAGATGCTTGTTCCTAAGTCGATGTCTTGTATAAATAATGATTTGTGAATTCATTTCAGTGTGTGGTATGTGGATGAGCATGGTGTAGCGAAGAAAGGTGCGAAAGGCAGAGCAGAGATTGTTGGGCTTAATTGGAACTGATCCGGACATGGTAGAGATGTCATTCTCCAGTTCAAGACTGTGATTTTTATCACTCTGTAGACAGTGTGTCTCCTTGTAGGCAGTGGGCCTCTTTGTGAGCAGTGTGCTCGGGCAGTGAGCCCTTATTGGCATGTGCCATTCATTTTTCCTTATTCTTCTAACAGAGAATAATTCTTGGGTTAATCACCCCGTGGTTTTTCCCTTAACCGGGTTTTCCACGTCAAAATCTTGGTGTTCAATGTGTTGATGCTTATCTGCTCTTGTGTTTATGTATTGTGCTTCCATGAATGATTATTTGATATGCTGCTAACTAACAACAGAGAATTAAGTGTTTGAAAGAGAACAAGTTCTATACAACTGATTCACCCCCCCCCTCTCAGTTGTATGCCCTAGATCCAACAATTGGTATCAGAGCCGAGTTCCTCTGATAGGAGCTTAACCGCTTGAGGTGATCCAGGATGTCGTCATACAAGAAGGATAGTCCGAAGTTCGATGGAACCAACTTCACTCTCTGGAAAGGTCGCATGAAGTGTCATTTGGAATGTATGGGAAAAGCATACTTGGCTATGATTTCAAAACCATATATACCCCCACAAGGTGGTCCGACAACTCCTGATGAAACCACAGAAGCTGAAAACAATCTGCGGACCAAGGAAGCTCTTCTAAGCGCATTGAATGACTCAGATCTCTCGAATGTCATTGACCTACCAACTGCATATGAGATCCTAACTAAACTGGAACTTCTGTATGAAGGAGATGAGTTTGTCAAAAGTGCAAGGTTGCAAAGTCTGAAAGGGAAATTTGAAAGATTGAAAATGAGAGATGATGAAAACATTACTACCTTTATGCCAAGAGTAAATGAGCTGGTATGTGGAATCAGAAATGCTGGTGGAACTCTAGATGAAAATGAGATTGTCTGCAAAATCCTAAGATCCCTTCCTGCTGCCTACAAAATCAAAGTTGCTGCCATTGATGAATTCAGAGCCCACACAACTGTCACAAGAGAACAATTGGCTGGCAAACTAGCTGCATTTGAAATGACCGAGTTTGGAGATGATCCACCCAAGACTGAGTCTGCTTTTAAAGCCAGTGCCTATGTGAAAGGCAAACAGAGATTTGATCCGGGTGAAAACTCATCAAGGAAAATGTCATGGTATGATCAAGCAAGAAGAGACATGGAAGAAGAAGAAGCAGAAACAGCTCAACTTGAAGCCCTCATTGCAAAGAGACTGCCAAGAGGATCCGGTAAGTATGAAGGAAAACTACCCTTTAAGTGTTTTAACTGCAATAAGATTGGTCATTTTGCCTCAAGATGTCCGGAGAGATCTGCAAGATCTAATACTCACAGACAAAGGTTTCAAAAGAATTGCTATTATGTTCATGAAGAAGATGACAATGAAGGAGTAACAGATGATGAATCAGATCCAGGAAGCAAATCCGGAAATGAGTGGGTGTTTATAGCCATCAAGGAAGAAGATTCCTTGCTCTCTGAATCTGTCAATCACAAAGTTGTTGAAAAAGCCTTGGCTGCTCAAGTGGAAGAAAAGGATGATTGGGTTATTGACAGTGGATGCTCTCACCATATGACTGGTGACAAGAATAAGTTCTTAGATTTGGAAAGATATGAAGGAGGAATGGTAAAATTTGGTGACAATTCTGCTGGCAGAATCAGAGGTAGGGGAACTATTTCCTTTGATGGTAAGAGCAAAACAGGTAATGTACTATATGTTGAAGGATTGAAGCACAATCTTCTCAGTGTTGGTCAGTTAGTGGACAAAGGCTATGATCTCCGGTTCAAGAATGGAAAATGCAGAATCTTTACAAGCTCCGGAACTGAAATTGCATCCGGTACTCAGACAAAAGGTAACATCTTTCATCTGGTTGGTTCAAATAAAAGTTGTTTGTTTGTTCAAATTGATCAGAGTTGGTTATGGCATAGAAGAATGTGTCATGTAAATTTTGATAACATCATCAAAATAAGCAATACTCAGGCTGTGAGAGATCTTCCAAAGTTGATAAAACCTACAAACAGTGTGTGTAAAGAATGTCAGTTAGGCAAACAAAGCAGAGTCTCTTTTAAAAGCAAAGATCAGTCTTCTACCGGATTGTTGGAATTAGTACATACTGATCTATGTGGTCCGACAAGAATCAAGAGTCTGCAAGGTGATAGATATTTCATGTTGTTAATTGATGATCATTCCCGGATGATGTGGGTTACCTTTCTGAAAGAAAAATCAGAAGCTTTTGAGAAGTTCAAAATCTTCAAAGCTATGGTGGAGAATCAAACCGGATTGAAACTGAAGTGTCTAAGGTCTGATAGAGGTGGTGAATTTACATCTGGTGAATTCATTGACTTTTGTGAGAAACAGGGTATAAGGAGACAGTTGTCTGCTCCTAGGACTCCACAGCAGAATGGAGTAGTTGAGAGAAAGAACCGGACCATCCAGGAAGCTGCTAGGACAATGATGTTGGAAGCAAATGTTCCTCAAATGTTTTGGAAAGAAGCTATCAGCACTGCAGTCTACACTCTCAATCGAGTTCAAATCAGAAACAACACCGGTAAGACCCCCTATGAACTTTGGTTTGACATCACTCCTACTGTGAAATATTTCAGGGTATTTGGTAGCAAGTGTTATATTAAAAGAGATGAAGATCTAGGAAAGTTTGATGCTAGAAGTGATGAAGGAATTTTCTTGGGCTACTCCACTCAAAGCAAAGCATATCGGTGTTACAATAAGAGATTGAGGAAGATGATAGAAAGTACCAATGTAAAGGTTGATGAAGGAATTGAGAAGCCTTCAAGATTTTATGAATTTGATGAAGATGACCAAGATAGTGTTCAAGGAACTCAATCCTCTCCGGTGAAACAGAGTCAGCCTGATCCGGTAAATCAGGAAGAAGAGTTAGGTTTAAATGAGCCTGATCAAGAAACAGCAGTACTGGATACTCCCAAAATTCCAAGGTATGTAAAACTGAATCACTCTGAAGATCAGATCATAGGTGACAGAAGCAAAGGTGTACAAACTAGAAGGAATATTGCTCAAGATCAGAATGAATGTTGTCTGATTTCAAGGATTGAACCTAAAACAATAAATGAAGCCTGCAATGATGAAAATTGGACCAAAGCAATGGAAGATGAACTGATGCAAATTGAGAAAAATCATACTTGGGATCTTGTTCCCAGACCTAGAGACAAGAATGTAATTGGAACCAAGTGGGTCTTCCGGAACAAACTAAATGAAGCTGGTGAAGTAATCAGAAACAAAGCCAGATTGGTCTGCAAAGGCTACTCTCAAATAGAAGGAATTGACTTTGAAGAGACTTTTGCTCCGGTAGCAAGAATTGAAGCAGTCAGATTACTTCTTGCATTTGCTGCCTTCAAAGATTTCAAGGTATATCAGATGGATGTCAAGTCTGCCTTCTTAAATGGTGATCTGGAAGAAGAAGTCTACATTGAACAACCGGATGGATTTCAATTGTCTGATAATAATGATATGGTCTGCAAGTTGAAGAAAGCATTGTATGGATTGAAGCAAGCCCCAAGAGCATGGTATGAAAGGTTGGATAAGCATCTTGTGCAGATTGGATTCAACAAAGGTACTGCTGACAGCAACTTATATTTCAAAATTGATCATGAAAACATTCTGATTGTTGAAGTGTTTGTGGATGATATCATTTTTGGAGGAAGAGATAGTATGTGTAAAACTTTTGCAAATCAGATGAAAAGTGAGTTTGAAATGTCTATGCTTGGTGAAATGAATTTCTTCTTGGGTCTGCAAATTACTCAAACAAAAGAAGGGATCTTCATTTCTCAGACCAAATATGTGAAAGAATTGTTAAAGAAATTTGGTATGGAAGACTCAAAGCCTATGAACACTCCTATGGCAACCGGATGTAAGTTAAGCAAAGATGATGATTCTCCAAAGGCAGATCAGACAAAGTATAGATCAATGATTGGTGGATTGTTGTATCTCACTCAAACTAGACCAGATATAATGCAAGCTGTTGGTCTTGTGGCAAGATTCCAGGCTGATCCTAGAGAATCTCATGTTATGGCAATCAAAAGAATTTTTAGATACTTGAAAGGGACAGTTGAGTATGGTCTATGGTATCCTAGAGATCCGGATTTTTCTCTTCATGCTTACACAGATGCAGATTGGGCAGGAGATGTGGATGACCGGAAGAGCACTAGTGGTGGAGCATTCTTTTTGGGGAAGAGATTGGTTTCTTGGCTAAGCAAGAAACAAGATGCAATATCTCTGTCTACAACTGAAGCAGAATACATTGCAGCAGCTGGTAGTTGCACTCAAATCTTGTGGATGAAGCAGATGCTAAGAGACATCAAAGTTGAATATGAGAAGCCTATTACAATTTTCTGTGATAATTCAAGTGCAATTAATATTTCCAAGAATCCGGTATTGCATTCTAAGACTAAGCACATATCTATCAAATTTCACTTTTTGAGAGAACAAGTAAACAAGGAAGAAGTCAGATTGGAGTATGTTCCCTCCAAGGATCAGATTGCAGATATCTTTACAAAACCTCTTCCCAAGGACTCTTTTGAATATCTCCGGGAGAAGTTAGGGGTCATGGCCCCTCCGGTGATGAACTAAGATGCACTGATGTGCATCAGTCCGGTGGCAATCACAGTCATATCTTGTGATCCGGACTAATGGGGAGCTGCAACTAAGGGGGAGCAGCTGGTATTATTCTGATGCATGAGATTTGCAAGTATGAGCCCTTTGCCATTGATGTCAAAGGGGGAGAGAAGACATGTGAAAAACAAGTGGTTGATGATCAAAGGGGGAGCAGCAAAGGAAGACATGTGAAGAGTTGTTGTTGATAGGGGGAGCTGTGACAGAAAAGAGAAGTTCTTGCCTTGATGGTTTTTCACATCATATGTTGCCATCAATGACAAAGGGGGAGATTGTTGCAAGTATGAGGTGAGCCATTGTTGTCATTGATGTCAACATACTCATACTGCATTGACAAGAAGGATTTGATGAGCTTTGTGCTGAGGATATTGAGAAAATTAGCCTCAGTCAGGAACAGTGAAGAACAGTGATGAGAAGAAGGTAAATATACTGTATAGGATGAGAACCGGAGGATGCGGATTAAAGGGTTAGTAGATATGAGTCTTGAGATGCTACAGTTAAGATTTCAGAGGTCCGCATGAAGATCTGAAGGAGTTATGGCTGCCGGTATAGAACCGGGTCCGGCAAGTATCCGGAGGTGACAGAGGATCACAAAAAGGTCCGGTGAGGTCCGGAATTGTATTATCATAATCTGCGGATTGGAAGGAGTGTTTTAGATGTCCTTGTGATGTGTCATCCTGATTTGTGTGTGATTTGGAGGTCCGGAAGTACCTCTTGCATTATGACAGTGACGACAGACTGTGTTCTTGAAGTTCCGGATGAGGAAGACAAGAGATCCCAGTAAGCAGAGAAAGTGCGGATGTATCCGGACATTCAGACAGACTTGTGAAGGTTCTTGAATCATGTTTAGGTTGTGTTGTTGGTCCGCATTGATGGTAGAGCCCGGAATTGAAGTTACTCTTCCGGATGAAGTTATTGCTCTGTGTAGCCGACCGGATGAGTTGTTCATCCTGCGAATGTTCTTGTGATGGCCGACCGGATGTGTTATTCATCTTGCGGATACTCCTATGGTTGTTTGCCGACTTAGATGCTTGTTCCTAAGTCGATGTCTTGTATAAATAATGATTTGTGAATTCATTTCAGTGTGTGGTATGTGGATGAGCATGGTGTAGCGAAGAAAGGTGCGAAAGGCAGAGCAGAGATTGTTGGGCTTAATTGGAACTGATCCGGACATGGTAGAGATGTCATTCTCCAGTTCAAGACTGTGATTTTTATCACTCTGTAGACAGTGTGTCTCCTTGTAGGCAGTGGGCCTCTTTGTGAGCAGTGTGCTCGGGCAGTGAGCCCTTATTGGCATGTGCCATTCATTTTTCCTTATTCTTCTAACAGAGAATAATTCTTGGGTTAATCACCCCGTGGTTTTTCCCTTAACCGGGTTTTCCACGTCAAAATCTTGGTGTTCAATGTGTTGATGCTTATCTGCTCTTGTGTTTATGTATTGTGCTTCCATGAATGATTATTTGATATGCTGCTAACTAACAACAGAGAATTAAGTGTTTGAAAGAGAACAAGTTCTATACAACTGATTCACCCCCCCCCTCTCAGTTGTATGCCCTAGATCCAACAGAAGATGCCATAATGAAATGGAAAATCAGATTTTAACAATTTTCCAAGAGTATGCAAAAGACAAGTGCAAACTATATGCAAAATGACCTAAAATGCTTGATATTTTGTACTTTTTCAATGCAAATATATGAAAGAAAAGGTGTTGTAAGGATTTTTACCAGGGGAAGAAAATAATATGTCTAATATCAGTCCAATATAGAAATAAGATCCTTTACAACATACTTTTGATGCAAATCCAAGATAATGCCAAGTCAAACTATAGTGAAAATATGTTGAAATAGGCACTTTTTTCACCAAAACTCAATGCAACAAATCATAAAAAAGGGTGTTGTGGGGAAAATGATGATGGAAAGAAAATAATATCAGTAATAACAGCCACTTGGTTCCAAAATACCCAACACAACATGCTTTTAGTGCCACTTAAGGTAAAACCCTAGTGAAAATATAGCAAAAAATAGGCTATTTTTCACAGATTTTCAATTCCAAGACCTAGCAAAAGAGGTGTTGTAATGAATATCAGGAGGTGCAGAAAATAAGTTCAATTATATCAGTCACCTCAATCCATAAAATTGATCACAACACGCTTTTAGTACCACTTAAGGTAAAACCCTAGTGAAAATATAGCAAAAATGGGCTATTTTTCAGGGTTTTTCAACTCCAAGACCTAGCAAGAGGGGTGTTGTAATGAATTTAATGAGGTAAATAAAATAATATCAATAATATCAATCACCTCAATCCATAAAATTTGTCACAACACACTTGGAGTGCAAACTAGGTCAAACCCTAGGGCAAAAATAGTCAAAATGTGTAGTTTTTCACCGAATTTTTACTACAAGAGCCCGTTAAAAGGGTGTTGTGAAGATTTTTATGAGGGGTGGAAAATGATTACCCTGATAAAATTAAAATAATTCTAAAATACCTTTCACAACACACCTATGGTGCAAGTTTATAAAGTCGATAAGGCCAAATTTAGTGAAAATCGTTGTTTTTGAAGCCCTAGGTTTGAGATCTTGGGACAAAATGCTATGTGAATGTTTTGAAGTATGATTTATGATGGAAATTAAATTCTCTTAGATCTAAAAATTATTTTCAAGCTTGAACATGCAAAATGCCCATGCAAATTTAATGAAAATGCATCAAAATTGCTGGTTTTTGTTGAAATTTTCTATGCAAAAATGCAAATATTTTAAATCTAAATGTAAATTTACACTAAAATACAAGACTAAAGCCAAATGCAAATTTGAATGAGCCTCTAAAATCAGTAGAAAAATCTGAGAAAAGATTTTTGCCTACTAACCCTAGATTTTGGAATTACTAGGTTATATCAAAATTGTCAAAATTTCTACAAAACCTAGCAAATTAATAATGAAAATGCAATGCAAATTTATGAATTTTTGGATTTTTCTGTAGTTTATATCAGATTTGATGCAAAAATTATGAATTAGGAAAATTTAGGAAGAATTGATGCAATTTAGTAAGCCAAACAATGCAATTTTTTTGAATTTTTCTCAATGCAATAAAATGAATGACTATATGAATGAATGAAATCAATCCAAATCTGAAGACACACACTCATAAAGTTGCAATTTAAGTCCAAAACATGGGTCCACCAAAATGTTTAGGGGAAAATTGGATTTGTTAATGTTTTAGTGTTTTGATGTTTAAATCCTCCTTTCAACTATACATTCAAGGATCTAGGGTCGAGTGACGAGCACTATCATACCCTAGATCACTTGTGAGATGTAGGGAAACTTGGATTAGAGAATTTAATTATCAATTTTCCTTCTCTTATGCCTAATTGACCATTAAAACCCTAATTATGCAAATACGGCAACAAATTGACGAATAACAGAAAAAAGCTCTTGTAGATAGGAGTAAAATACCAAATCATAGAGTACCTATTTTTGGGGTTCAAAAGTGATATAGTTGGGGACACTGGAGTAGATGCCCAAGTCCAAGGTATCAATTTCTTTGCAGGATCCGGACCTCCTTCTGACATTGATCAGCCCTATAAATTCTATTTCCCAAAACTCAGATGCGAAGGACACTAGAGCGAGCGCCCAAGTCTTGGAAGTGCTCCTGTGTGCTGCTTTTCTTTAGATCCCAAATCTTTGATGCCTACCAATCCTTCCTGTAACTCCACTTTTCTCAAATATGACACCTGTAACCTGCAATCACAAGACTTAGTTTGAGGGTTACGGTGTTTAGAGGCTTACCTCAGTCAAGCCCTGGAGGACACTTAAGTCTCTAAACACTGTTATCAGATAAAGAGTACATGCCCTTGTGAGGCAAAGGCAAAAACTAAAGGAATCACTGATGAAAACATGATATTATGTCACCTTGTAGTGAAGCTCTCATGGGAGGAAGATGCTCTTCATTCCATGAGGAAATTGATGCTCAAATCTACAAATATCAACACACAAAACACACAAGTCTACTCTTGCAACACAATGAAAGCCTTGAATCACTTTGAGAACACAATAGCTTACTAGTAATCATCTAATTGAAATCTAGTTTACAAATGAATGCCTAAACATGCTTTTATATGCAACTACAAGCACTCTCGCCAAGATTTTAAAAATCAAAACTTACTGTGTCGGCAACAGGACCAAATAATGGTCACAAACCGACACCCGTAAATTAGGGCTGCCCCAAAATAGGGTAGGACTAGGGCACGGGCGCCCAAGTCCTCGCCCCTATTTTGGGCAGGGCACAGCTCAAGGGGTTTGCTTGGGTCCAATTTGCCATGGAACCTAGGTCTCATTCTATCGGGATGCCAAAATATGAATTAAGATGTCCTAAATGGATGCTAAAGACCCGGGAGCTAAACCTTATGAGGGAAAAGCCCCCAAGGGGACATTTTTTGACCTTATAGTAACAAAAAAAACTGAATTGTGAATGATCGAACTGAAAGTGAAACATAGTGACCATAGGTGACTCACTGTTGCTCAAAATATTTTGCCAAAACCAAACTATTATTGCTTAGAAGTGATGTAGATAATCTAGAGGCAAAATGTTATTGATCAAAAGTGAGTTGAATATGTCACATGCATAAAAAAATCCCTGTTCTTGTAAAAATTAGATGTTAGCAGAAAACCCTAATTTGCAGGAAGCAACCCAGACAATCGAAAGTGACTAGTTTCAGATTAAAAGTGATGCAAATCAGACCAGAAGTAGCCACTATTGATTTAAAAGCAATCTAGAAAATGCTGAAAGTAGCAGATGTTAGCTTAAAAGTGATTCAAAAATTTTGAAGGCAACTAGTTTTCACTTAAAAGAGACTGTGATTTGCTGTATGTGCTCCAAAATCTGAACTTCAAGAAAACAAATTCAAACAGCAAAGTTAATCAAGGACGTGAGTCCCACCAGGCATGCCAAAATGTGATAGGTAAAAATCAAGTCAATAAGATCAAGCATGCAAATGAAAACCTAATCCTACCACCATCAAAGAATCGAATCCAAGTGAAACCAAAATCATGTAATTCAAGAACAAGATCACCTAGATTGTATGATTCTTTGTTTATGATGTGGATTGCTTCTCAATTAATGAACAATTATGAAGATAAAAGCTGCCATGATGGATGGATGATAATGATAATATGCTATATGGATGCTAAAGTGCTCAATATGCTCAGGATGATTGTGTAGACACTCTATGAAGAATGATGGATAGATGTAGTATGGAATGAGAGGGTGTTTATATAGACCTCAACCAAAATTAATCAATGGTGGAGATTTGGTGGCTATGTGAACGGTTGGAATGAATTGATAATCATAGGTGAATGTGTAGATGACAAGTGGAGGCAAGATAAGGCTTATGTGTGACCGTGTACATAAAAAAGTACTACATGTGAAAGATATTAAATAAAAGATGTAGTACCACACATGTTTTTAAATAAAAGATACACACATGTCAGCTCATGATAAAAGATGAAGATAAGTGATAAGAGAAATTAATTAAATAAAATAAAATTTATTTAATTAATTGAAAAGTGGGCTTATGAAGGGATTTTAATTAAATAAATAAGATTTATTTAATTAAAATAGATAGAAATAAAGATAATTAAATAATTATAGATTAGAGAAAATAGAAGAAATAGATAATGAATTAATTAAATAAATATGAATTTACTTAATTAATAGAAGAAATAGGTGATTTAGATAAAATAGGGAAATTACTCAAGTGTGTTAGACAAATGCAGATGATAAATAATGCAATATTTTGATACTAATGATAATTAGGTCAATTTTAGGTGTCTACATGACCTATGTGAGCTGTTGCAGAACCAACTGATTGAAAATTTGAAGAAAAATAAAAAAGGATAAGAAAAACACCTTTAAATATGGTTCCCTAGTTATATGTTTGTTCTTCTAATTTATGAATGAAGTGCCTGGAGTACAAGGTGTGCACTAGACAAATGATAGACTGGTTGCATGGTAAATAAGAGATCATCTACTCAGCATTGGAGACTCAAGTGCATAGAAGACTGCAATATGGGGTTACTTTAAAAATTTTCAAAAAATGATGCATTCTAGGGAAAGAATCCCTAAGTCAGTAGCTGAGAAGTACCAGGATGAAATCTACTTTATGGTAGACACAAATCAGTGCCTAATGGAGCTGTGGAACCTAGAACCGTATGGATTATGCCTATGGGCTATGAGGTTGATGAGAAGATCTTGGACATGTATGCTCAACATCTCCTGAGCAAATCAAAAGACACCTCTATTGAAAGGTTTGGAATGTATAAGGAGCTAAGTCTAAAATTGCATGTTGAACTTAGGCAACTAGAAATCAAGAGAAAAGTTCATAGGCAAGTTGAAAGGGATGCTAAGAGCATTGGCCTAACCAAGGAAGTAGTGAAGCAAAATAGAGAAAGAATTGAAAAGGATGAAAAGGAGAAACATGATAAGAAACAAGAAGATGCTCCGGTGGAATCATCCTCCACTTCAAGAACTACTAGAAGCTCTGCTACTGCCTTTGTTCCCCTCAAACCTATAAAACTGGAAGACAAATCATCCAGTTAGGAAAAGAAAAGAACAAAAGTAATGGCAAAAAGGCCATATGGAATTTTGGAAGAAAAGGATGAAAAGAAGACAGATACAAATGATGAACTTAAGGAGATAAAGGCCATAGGTGCTAAAGCTATTAAAGTATCAGAAGAGAATATTTTCGGAAGCAAGAAGACAATAAAGAGACAAAATCAGAAGCTGATGCTGAGAAGAAACTTTTCTCTATGAAAAGCATGGTAAAGAAAATCACTGTTGAAGGGAACTTAAAACCATTAACTAAATTCTATGATCCCTGCAATAATGCTGACAAAAGACTCTTGGAAGAAGCTACTATCAAGTACCTAAATATGTTCAATCAAGCACTGGTAGAAATTTTGTCAGAAGTTCCAAAAGGTCTGAGGGATATATTGGAAATTAGGAAAGAAGTTGCCAAGGCAAAAGATATGGAGTTGAGAGAACATGTACTGACCACTCTATGTCTGGTAATCTCTAGCAGAGAAGCAGACAAAATCTTCAAAGAGGTCAAAAATGAATTTAGGAGTAAAACAAGAATCAATAAACTAATGATTGAAAAGATGGATGAAATAGTTCCAGAAATTGAACAAATTTTGAGAAAAGCCTTGGACAAGAACAAGTTATTTGTTGTGTCAGATGAGCCTGCTGATGACACACCAGTCCCAGATGAAGAAGAACAGTAGAAGGATGAGCAATAATATGTAATAAATGATTCCTCTGTTCTGGAAGTGGAACAAATAAACAAGGAAGATACAGAAATGGTGGATAAAACTGATGATGCAGGAAATAGTCTAACTCCTCCTGATCAATCCAGAAAAGAAGATAATGATGAGAATACTGCTACTACACAAGATCCTCCAAAATAGATTTCAAATTGTGAGGACAAAGGAAAGAATCCCCCTGCAAATGACACAGAGAAAGGTGAAGCAGAGAAAGAAGAAGTCAAAGGTAAGGAAGATAAAGTAGAAGAAGATGGTGCAAATGTTGATGCACCCAAACAAAATAGTCCTGTCACTAAGAAAATCCAAGGAAAGGAAGGTGATCCAGAAATTATGGCAAGAGACACTGTAAATGCAGTGAAGAGTTTTTTGAGTAAAGAGATGCTAGAGTTTGATGAACCTAAACTAATTCAAAGACCACTCAACCTGGATACTTTCTCTCCGGTCCAATTAATGAAGATAACATCTTTCACACAAGCCAAGGCAAGAGAAAAGGTATTGAAATCTCACATAGAGGACAATGAGCTGATAGGTCTTGCATCTGGTATATTGGAAAAAATAATGCCAACATTCCAAAAGAATCCATCTGATTCTCCCTTCAGAAATCTAAAGAGCCTTGTAAATTCTGTAAGTACACACTTTGAGTCCTTTGAAAAATCTGCAAAAGTTAAAGTTTAGAATGATTTTAATAGCAAAAGATTTGATCCACTCAAAGGCATGATTGGGTTAGATAGATTGGTGTTAGATAATAGTATAAAGAGTATTCAAAATGCTCTTTCAGAAGGAGGCGGTATATATAAGTTTTGTTTATCTACTCCTAAAGTCATAGAGGATATAGAAGATAAAATAAAGGACTCCAAACAAAAATTGTCAAGTATGTCCCAAGCTTTTGATCCATTGATAGTATTAGTGGAAAGTAAGGAATGTCAAGTAATCAGCCTAATGGAAGAAATAAAGAAGTTGACAAGAGAAAAGGAGAACATTGAAGCAAGAATGGGTGAGCTTCGGGGACTGATTTCCCTTAAGATAGAAGCAATGTTCAATGCTATGACAGAAGCCCAAACTGCTGCACAAACAAGTGATCCCATTAACCTCCAAAAGGTAGAAGCACAAGCATTTTTGCTCAATGGCCACATTTCAACTTTGAATAGTATGAAGAAGAGTTGGGATATAGAGTTGGCCCTGCTGAAAAATATTTTTGGAGATATACTTAAGTATATGTAAATACAACTTAAGGATTGGTTGTACATATGCGGCACTGTATACAGAATTTTTGGGTGAATTTTGGTTTGCAGATTCCATCCTTTTCCATTGATGTCAAAGGGGGAGTGAAGAGCAATGAAAAATGAGGAATCCAGCAAAGGGGGAGCTTTGGAAACAGTGGAGAGCACAAGTGTACAGAGTAAGGGGGAGTAGCTCCAACACTTAGTAATTTTTCACTAAGTGTTGCCATCAATGCCAAAGGGGGAGATTGTTGGCAAGAGATACTGCTACGCATAATAGGTGTAAGTCTGGGTTGCCAGAAACAGGGCATGTGACAGGGTCCAGTATCTTGGTCCGGATCTCTTCGGTGGTAAATCATAGTGTGCTACGGATCTGAGGGAGTCCTAAGGATTGTCAAGACAATCTAAATCCAAAATTTTAGTCTTCAGTGATGAAGGATTCAAAATTTATTAGCATCTGAGTATTGGGTCCTAATATGACAGGACAGTTCAGTGAAGAACATGCCAACTTGTGTTAGATCCTTGTGCGGATCTAGTAGAAGTGTTTTGGTGAGTTGTGTATAGGATATAATGTTAGTGGCCAACATGAATGGTGACCTACAAGTGTAATTTTTGGTACGCATCAATATTGATGTATGGATTCAACTGACAGAATAGAGTACTTGTATTGTTAAGTTCTTCATAAGGCCTACAGATAGGTGATTGAGTTTGTTGATGCAGATATATATAACCAATGGATTCGAGTGATGTGGGGTATGATAGTGATGTGAATATGGAGTAAGTGTGAAAAAGGTAGATAGAAGTGTGGAAGAGAAGAGATCTGAGGTTTGGATTATGGTAGAGTAATAAACAGGGCAGAATAAAGATGAAGTGTGTAAAATCAGTATTCTGTGCTTAACCGGAACTGAATTCCTACATTGGCAGATGCTACTTATTAGTTCAACAATCTGTAATCCTTTTTCTTGTAGGAAGTGAGCCTCTCTTGAGCAGTGAGCTCGAATACATGTGCATTCCCCTTTTTGTAATACTTTTAACAGAGTATAATCTTTGTGGGTTAACCCCCACCATGAGTTTTCCCTTAACTGGGTTTCCACGTCAAAAATCTTGGTGTCAAGTGTAATTCATTTGCTTTTACTCATATGTTGTTGACTCATGGTTTAATCTTTTCATCATTAATGTGGTTTGAGTAAAAGGAAAGAATTAATTTCTGCAAGTATAAAGGTTTTAAGACAATTGATTCACCCCCCTGTCAGTTGTCTACCCTATTTCCAACAAGAGCATCACCCTAGTGTTTTTTCTTCAACCACAGACTAGCGATCCCTCGTACACCTTCCATCTGGAAGTGGCCCTTCCCTTTGCAAGGGTATAGGTAATGTGAATCAATTTATTCCTTGTGCCATCTAAGAACTAGTGCAGTGTCCTACCTATTAACAATCAAGTTTACAACTCTAGTCTAGCTCTAGCTATGTATAACCACTTTAATTGTTCAACTATTTGGTACACAGTGAACTGACAATGCAAGCAGTGACTTTTGCATTACTTTTGCCAAAGTTTCATATAATGAGTCATATGTTTACACACACTTTCTCGACTTGGAGACTACATTCTTATAATTTAGTAAATAATATTGTAGACACCCAAAATTGACCCTTTGATCATTTATCGATTTGTTGCATTATTCACCATTACATATGTCGATTTTGTCTAGCACACTTGTATTAATTATCTATTTTCTTCTAAATCACCTTCTTCTATCATTAATTAAATAAATTATATTTATTTAATTAATTCCATCTACTTTCATTATCTTTATTATTCTATTTTCTATCTATAATTAAATAATTTTTAATTATTTAATTATCCCATTATTCTTCTAAAATTAAATAAATTTTCTAAATTTATTTAATTTGATCTTTACAAATAAATAAATAAAATTAATATTTTATTTTTTTAGCTTCTCATCATGCATATAAATTAAATAAATTTATTTATTTAATTTATATTGATTCTTCTAATTTTCTAAATTAATTTTTTCCTCTATCATTTAAAAATAAATTAAATGAATTTATTTGTTTAATTTATTTTTATCATATCATTTCCCTCTTTTATCACTTTCTTCTATGTGTACAAGTTGGCCTTGTCCATAGTATATCAAAATTAAATACAAAAAATGATTTAATTGGTTCTAAAACTCAATTATCCTCGTCATCCAACTCTTAAAATAGAAAAGCATCCTATTTTAAGAAAATTAATCTTATCACCACCATCAAAGTCAATTAAATCATTTAATAAAAGATATCTCTATGGACACATGTCTTGTACACATTCATCCATGCCTCTTGAATAATCTCAACTATTCATGTAGCCACCTTTTCTCCACTGTTGATCAATCTTAGTTGAGAGCTATATATACACTCTCTCATTTCATTCCAAAGGATCCCACATAATCATTATAGCGTCTAGATTATCATCTTATGCACATTGAATCCATTGAGCATCCATTAAGCCCTTTGAGCATATCATCTATCAACATGGCAGCTTTGGCAACTATGGTTCTTCACTATTGAGAAATAATCTACATTCCAACCGAGGAATCAATACAATCTAGGTGACATTATTCTTTGATTTGCTTTCATTTTGTGTCATTTAGATGGATTTCTTAAAGGTGGTAGGATTGGGTTTTGATTGTAATGCTTGATATTATTAACCTAATTTTTCCTTCTCATACATTTTGGCACACCCGGTGGGACCCACATCCTTGATTGATTTTCTTCAAAAAGTCATTTTTGAATTCTAGGTACGAAGTAGCGCAATTGATCGGCAAAAAATTACATTTGGTCTACAGAAAATCACCTTTGAACGGCTCCGTGTCACTTTTGATCGGGGGAAAATCACCTTTGAACAGTCTTTAATCATCTCTGGTCTGCAAAAAATGGCCTTTGATCGGCAGGGAGTCACCTTTGGTTGATTAGGGTTTTCTCCAAGTTTAATTGTCTGATTTGGGTTGCAAGCTAGTTTATTTTCTAACCCTAGTTGTCTTTTTCAATCCTCAAGCTAGTTTATTTGGAGGTTTGATTTATCTTTGACCAAATCATATCATATCATTGGATCTTTTTGTGTTTTGGCTGCAGGATATAGATTTGACTCAATTTATTTATCTCTCTGCATTATCAAGGCTTTTTACATTAATTTTATCATCATTTGTTTAACCCTATTACTGAGTTTTACAGATTTGATACAACCAAATGCATTTGAGCAACAGAAAGTCACACTTGAACAGTATTTAATCACCTTTGCATCATCTAGCATTGCATATGAATGACAGGCAATCACCTTTGGTAAAAAATAAAGCACATTTGATAATTAGTCATTCACCTTTGATTCATGTTTCATCGCCTTTGGTTTACATTGTTGCATCTTGATTTCTTTGAAACTAACATATTTTGGTGCAGGCTTTTACCATTTGTCAAAGAAAGGTGGATCTGAAACTACTCATAAATGGTGCAGGAGCACCCAATCTACAGTGGCCTCCATGAGGCATTAGATGTCTTAGAAGTTGTTTTTTATGTTTTCAATGTAGTCCTATTTAGACATTTAAATGTAATAAGGTCTGTATTGACCGAGACATGCTATTTTTAGATAGTTGTTAAGAGTCAGTTAGTTTGTTAAGACAGCTGTAACTCCCAGCCGCTGGGAGTCATTTTTTGTACTACCCCATGAGGGGATAAATATGTAAGATCTGATCAATCTCAGCACAGAGTGTGATCGACAGGAGAACAGTGTTAGATCAGAAAGATTGTAATTCCATTCTGTGAAGGAATAAAAATAGCTTGCGTTCTGGTGTAACCACAGTGGACATCGTTTGGGGTCATTCCACTGGTGGGTTTCTTTGAAACCAGTGGAATGACCTCTGTGTTGTTAGATTTATTTCTGTTTAGTAGGGTTTGTGATTTCTGTGTAGTGTAAAAGAGATTGCCGGTACAAGGTTTATGTTAAGATATTTTATGTATATCCTGCATTTGTATGTGAGATCAGCTGTAGAAAGTTGAAGTAATGTGTGTCGCTGGCATCGGAGTGATAAGAGCTATCAGGTGGTTGATATTGCGTGTAGCTATCAATGGAGGTTCCACCGATCGTATTGTATCGGGGTAGCAATTGGTTAGTCCCCCCGATGATTAAGCAATGTGTGTGTGGAGAAGGGTTTTCGGCATAAGGTAGGCTATCGGTGAAGGAAAATAAAGTTGGGCCGACAGTAGGGGGTTTGGCCGACGGTGGATTGTGTGTTCTGCGTATCGAAGGGACAACTAGCAAGTGTCACCAAAGGAATGATAGTAGGCGCATCGGCATAAGTATTGGCATCGGAGGAGAAGAGCGAAGTCTGGCCAAAGGCAAAGGTCTGGCCGACAAGGAGTTTGGAAATAGCGTACATCAGAGAGACAAAGGAGATCGGCGTAAGATGCAAGGTGTTCATCGATGGAAGGAGTGTTGCCGATAGGCAACCAAAGGTGAAAGTAAGCGGATCATTCATTGGGGAGAGTTGAAGGAAGTCTTAGCGAAGGAAGACTCATCAGTGTAAGTTTGCGCATCGAGAGACAGACAGAAAGCTATGCCGACAGTATTAAGTCTGGGCGATGAATAAAGGGAATGTATATTTCGGTGAGACAATAGATGTGATCTTGTCGATATAAATAGGAATAGCTATTTTGTGGTTTTTAAAGGGTTTTTCACCTGGTTTGTGAGCTTCTACTGTGTGGCTCTGCATCAGATTGGTATCAGAGCTTAGAAGATTCTGAGCATGTAGATAGAGCGCTGAAGGTGACAATCTACACCAGGATTTTTGGGATGAGCAGTTACAAGTTCACTCACTACAATAGACGGACAGGAAGGTCTGTCAAGAGGGCCAGAGGAGATGGTCCATTGGTTGTCACCAAAAGTATTGGGGAGAGAGGCAAGAGAGGACTCCCAAGTGAGGGACAGAAGTATTGGTGTAGCAGAGAGAAGTGGACTTCAGATGATAGAGATGCTATTTGGAAGCAGCCAGTCAAACTTCATTAATAGGGGTCATAGTTGGAGAGTAAAGAGGAACCAAGGAAGTCATCAAGTCAAGGTTGAAGACATCATGAAGTTGTTCGCAGCAGACCACCTAACTCTTGGGACAAGAGTTTTTTCAACTTGGGGAGTATGGTGCAGGATCACCCAATCTACAGTGGCCTCCATGAGGCATTAGATGTCTTAGAAGTTGTTTTTATGTTTTCAATGTAGTCCTATTCAGACATTTAAATGTAATAAGGTTTGTATTGACCGAGACATGCTATTTTTAGATAGTTGTTAAGAGTCAGTTAGTTTGTTAAGACAACTGTAACTCCCAACCACTGGGAGTCATTTTCTGTACTACCCCGTGAGGGGATAAATATGTAAGATCTGATCGATCTCAGCATAGAGTGTGATCGATAGGAGAACAATGTTAGATCAGAAAGATTGTAATTCCATTCTTTAAAGGAATAAAAATAGCTTGCATTCTGGTGTAACCACGGTGGACATCGTTCAGGGTCATTCCACTGGTGGGTTTCTTTGAAACCAATGGAATGACCTCTGTGTTGTTAGATTTCTTTCTGTTTAGTAGGGTTTGTGATTTTTGTGTAGTGCAAAAGAGATTGCCGGTACAAGGTTTATGTTAAGATATTTTATGTATATCATGCATTTGTATGTGAGATCGGCTGTAGAAAGTCGACGTAATGTGTGTCGCCAGCGTCAGAGTGATAAGAGCTATCAGGTGGTTGATATTGTGTGTAGCTATCAATGGAGGTTCCACCGACCGTATTGTATCGAGGTAGAAATTGGTTAGTCCCACCGATGATTAAGCAATGTGTGTGTGGAGAAGGGTTATCAGTGTAAGGTAGGCTGTCGGTGAAGGAAAATAAAGTTGGGCCAATAGTAGGGGTTCTGGCCGATGGTGGATTGTGTGTTCTGCGTATCGGAGGGACAATCGGCAAGTGTCGCCAAAGGAATGATAGTAGGAGCATCGGCATAAGTATCGGCATCGGAGGAGAAGAGCGAAGTCTGTCCAAAGGCAAAGGTCTGGCCGACAATGAGTTTGGAAATAGCGTACATCGGAGAGACAAAGGAGATCGGTGTAAGATGCAAGGTGTTTGCCGATGGAAGGAGTGTTGTCGATAGGCAACCAAAGGTGAAAGTAAGTGGATCGTTCATCAGGGAGAGTTGAAGGAAGTATTAGCAAAGGAAGACTCATCGGTGTAAGTTTGCACATCGGGAGACAGACAGAAAGCTACACTGACAGTATTAAGTCTGGGCAATGAATAAAGGGAATGTATATTTCGGTGAGACAATAGATGTGATCTTGCCGATATAAATAGGAATAGCTATTTTGTGGGTTTTAAAGGGTTTTTCACCTAGTTTGTGAGCTTCTACTGAACACTCTGCATCAAAATGGTATTAGAGCTCAGAAGATTCTGAGTGTGTAGATAGAGCGCTGAAGGAGGCAATCTACACTAGGATTTTTGGGATGAGCAGTTACAAGTTCACTTGCCATAGTAGATGGACAGGAAGGTCTGTCAAGAGGGCCAGCGAAGATGGTCCATTGGTTGTCACCAAAAGTCTTAGGGAGAGAGGCAAGAGAGGACTCCTAAGTGAGGGACAGAAGTGTTGGTGTAGCAGAGAGAAGTGGACTTCAGATGATAGAGATGCTATTTGGAAGTAGCCAATCAAACTCCATTGATAGGGGTCATAGTTGGAGAGTAAAGAGGAACCAGGGAAGTCATCAAATCAGGGTTGAAGACATCATGAAGTTGTTTGCAGCAAACCACCTAACTCTTGGGACAAGAGTTTTTTCAACTTAGGGAGTATGGTGCAGGAGCAGCCAATGTGGCCTCCATGAGCATTAGATGTCTTAGAAGATGTTTTTATGTTTTCAATGTAGTCCTATTCGGACATTTAAATGTAATAAGGTCTGTATTGACCTAGACATGCTATTTTTAGATAGTTGTTAAGAGTCAGTTAGTTTGTTAAGACAGCTGTAACTCCTAGCCGCTGGGAGTCATTTTCTATACTACCCCATGAGGGGATAAATATGTAAGATCTGATCAATCTCAGCACAGAGTGTGATCGACAGGAGAACAGTGTTAGATCAGAAAGATTGTAATTCCATTTTGTGAAGGAATAAAAATAGCTTGCGTTCTGGTGTAAGCACAGTGGACATCATTCGGGGTCATTCCACTGGTGGGTTTCTTTGAAACCAGTGGAATGACCTCCGTGTTGTTAGATTTCTTTCTATTTAGTAGGGTTTGTGATTTCTATGTAGTGCAAAAGAGATTGCCGGTACAAGGTTTATGTTAAGATATTTTATGTATATCCTACATTTGTATGTGAGACCAGCTGTAGAAAGTCGAAGTAATGTGTGTCGCCGAAGTCGGAGTGATAAGAGCTATTAGGTGGGTAATATTGCGTGTAGCTATCAATGGAGGTTCCACCGATTGTATTGTATCGGGGTAGCAATTGGTTAGTCCCATCGATGATCAAGCAATGTGTGTGTGGAGAAGGGTTATCGGTGTAAGGTAGGTTGTCGGCGAAGGAAAATAAAGTTGGGCCGATAGTAGGGAGTCTGGCCGATGGTGGATTGTGTGTTCTACGTATCAGAGGGACAATCAGCAAGTGTTGCCGAAGGAATGATAGTAGGTGCATCAGCATAAGTATCAACATCAGAGGAGAAGAGTGAAGTCCGGCCGAAGGCAAAGGTCTGGCCGACAAGGAGTTTGGAAATAGCGTACATCAGAGAGACAAAGGAGATCAGTGTAAGATGCAAGGTATTCGCCAATGGAAGGAGTGTTGCCGATAGGCAACCAAAGGTGAAAGTAAGTGGATCGTACATTGGGGAGAGTTGAAGGAAGTCTTAGCGAAGGAAGACTCATCGGTGTAATTTTGCGCATCGGGAGACAGACAGAAAGCTACGCCGACAGTATTAAGTCTGGGTGATGACTAAAGGGAATGTATATTTCGATGAGACAATAGATGTGATCTTGCCGATATAAATAGGAATAGCTATTTTGTGGGTTTTAAAGGGTTTTTCACCTGGTTTGTGAGCTTCTACTGTGTGGCTCTGCATCAATAAATCTGTTGCAGGATCGATTAGTCAAAGATTTACAATCATTTTCACTAATCTAGGAACATTTCATTTGGTGCTTAAAAGGAACTTGTTTATTGGTTTGCTTGTTGGCTTTATTTCCTTTGTGTGCTTGTTTTCCATGTTTGTTGTAGATATCTTGTGTTGTTGGATCCCTAAGCTAATAGCAAAAGTATCCTCTCCCCTTGCCTATCAAATGGACCTTGGGTGCAAGATAACTTGTTATTATCTTTAGAAAGGCCTACCTTGGTGGGAAAAGAGGTACTCACCCCAAGGGAATGACCTCAAGAGGTACTTTCATTTGGTCCACTATATAAAAAAGGATAAGAAAAAAGCCAAGTCTAACTAGTATCAGCACTTACCATACAGTGCTAGTTTGAAAGGAGGCATACCTTGCGTTTATGAGACTCCTAGTAGAACTAGTCAAAGCTTTAACTAGCTTACTGGATGCTTGTAACATGTTGGTCTCCTAACTTATCACTAGAAACCACTTGTTGTAGAGGCCAAAATCCTTTTTGCTTGCTGGTGCAAGAGGTCAGACCTCCGAAGCCACCCTATATGTATTATTCATTATAGAGACAAAAAATTCCTCAGTTAATAAGATCTCTGGATCTTCGGGGTAATAGATTTGGTGTTCCCGTGCCGTGGTGGGGGAGCTAGTCTCACCAATATCTCTAGCTGTCCACTTTGTCTCAGTATATGGAGAAATCCAAGTAGGGACTCAGCAAGTAGTATCCACTTTCCAGCCTAGGTTGTACATGCTTACAAGTGTTTTCTAATTTGTCTAGACCTATACAAAACTTTGGGCTAATCTAGGCCCTCATTCAGATGTTCCTCTAATTTTGTATCAGAGTCATCCAAAACATCAGCCGTTGTGTCTTTGTTGTGTGTTCTCTTGCCAATTATCTATCAAAAACCCAATCACTGTCATAGAAACTTGCCTTTGCATAGTCTACAATTGCTTTTGCATCATAGCCAGTCTCCTTTGAATGACAGTAACTCACCTATGGTTCATCCTAAATTACCTCTGATCATCATACAGAATGCCTTTAAGTTATCCTGCGTCACCTTCGCACCATATCCAGTCACCTCTAAGTTGCAGAAAATTGCCTTTGATCAGCAAAATTATGCCTTTGGATTATCTTGAGTCACCTTTGAGCCATCCTGACTCACCTTTGGTTGACACAATTTCACCTCTGGAAATCTACAGACCTTTTCCAATTTATCCAATCCAAAATTCCATTCCGATCATGTCAAGTCAAGTCATCCTAATCATCATCATTCTCTTTCTAATCCAATAAATCATTATCCCAATCATTCCACATCATCATCATAATCCTAGTCAAGCACTTGCCAAAAGGGTCTTAATCCTTAAACACATGTGTGATATCATGCCAACATTAGAAGACCTAGTACCACAATTCCAAGACATCATTCAAACACTTTACCAAATGCCACAACCTATAGACCCACAAGTCATTAAAAGGCTTCATGTCCTCATCCAACAACTTCAACCAAGCCAGTCACCTCAAATTCAACAACTCCTAGCACAAGCCCAACACTTCATAGCCACTTGTCAAACCCAACATGTACATCATCCTCTATCCATTCACTATCAACCAATGCCACCTCAACCCTATGTGTCATCCCCCTCCACTTCATACCAATCTAATCCATACACATTTCAAATCAATTCAACATCAACTTATCCCACTTCACATCAATCTAATCCATCCACATATCATGTCAATGCCACATCAATATATCCACCCACATCACAACAAGAACATGTAAGCCCAAGTCCACCTTGGCAACAAGATCAAATACCCTCAACTTCATACCAACCCCAAGATCTTATGTCTACATATCTCATCATTTCACCTCACCATGAAACTCATTCACAAGACTATCAATGGTCTTCACAACAAGAACATGCGAGCCTGAGTTATCCTATGCAACAAGACCTAATATATTTTGACAAAGGAGATACCAATCTAGATTATGTATCCTATGAGTACCCTCCATCGCCATCCACCCAAATTCCAATCCATGAGCCTACTAGTCCTATCTCAACACCATCATGTACTCCCAATCCTAATTCATTGGTCCATCAACCTTCTAATCCATCGAGCCCTTCATTACCTTTGTCCCCATGTTCCCCCAATCTTCTACAAAAAGATTCCTTGGAGATAACCATACAACAATTGGTCCAAACAAATTTGATTGAGATGCCACCGATAAAACCCTTTGGAGAAAACCACTTTAAACTCCATTGGTGTAATGAAAACAATTATTGTGCATACCATAGGGTTAGGGGCCATATGACACTCAATTGTGCCACACTTAAGAGATTGATCAAAAACCTCCTAAATTGTGGTAAGATTAATCCTAATCCTAAACCATCCAATCAAAATCCTAAGCCTAAGCCTACCACACCATCCACCATTACTATCCATCCACTATATTGTCCATTCACCCATACACTTATGAAGGATGTGATACAATGGCTATTAGCAAGGAATCAACCATCTCCATGTTATCAAACACCTATCCTTGAGTCAATCAAAGAACCTTCAAACATCTTGTCTAGTTCTTCAATCCCATCATATAGTCCACAACCCCTTAAGTCTATTGAAGAGTCTCCCACCATTAGTCCAAGTCAAGAGCCATTGTAACCTTATGTTGGTGATTTCCAAGAACCCATCAAGCCCATCCAAGAGTCTCCCACTTCCACTTCCATTCAAGAAAGTCAAGAGCTATGTCAAGAGCATAATCTAAAGCATGTGGAAATATCAAGCCCTAGTCCTAATCAAGATCAAATCACTTTCATTCAACACATCCATAACATATATCTTTTCCATGATCAAGATATTACCTATGCAGAAGCTATCCATGAGCAACTTGATCCTATAGCTATCCATGAACAAACAATCCAAATCCAACCTATCCATAACACATATATTTTCTATGACCAATGATATCCATGATGAAGAAGCTATCCATGAGCACCTTGATCTTATCCATAATCCTATACCTATCAATGAGCAAGATATCCAAATTGCTCCAATCCATCTTCCATCTAGCCCTATCCATGACCTACAAACATCCACTTCCCTTGATGAGACACTTGGCTCTCAAGTACACATAGATGATCAAACCTTGGATCTTAATGAGCATAATGATACTCAAGTTCCTAATGATCCTTCCTCATCAACTATCGACCCCATTTCAAATCCAACATATCAATTGGGTCTTACTATCTTCACACATGAATGTTCTTCCCTAGGACAACAATAACCATTATCTACCTCACCTTCTCCATCCAATAACATATTCAAGTCTAGTGTTCAAAGCACACCAAGTCCCATTGTCCATCGCATACTCCAAACCATGAACTACCAAGGTAAAGGCTTAGGCCTTCATGAACAAGGTATTTTGGAGCCTATGCATGTCAAAGTCTCTACATGTTTGTATGGCCTTGGATACACACCCCAAGGTAAGCAATCTAAATATGTTGGTAACTCCTCCATGCATCTTAAGTCTCCTTTCCATCACAAACCACATCATATACCCAAAACATATGTGGCCATTCCACCTCCATTATCTTGCAAATGTCAAAAGAATGTGAACATACACCTTCCACGATCCAATTTACCTCCATTACTCCTAACTCCTAATTTTCCTTCATCCAATTTACCTCCATTACTCCCAACTCCTAATTTTCCTCCATCTAATTTACCTCCATTACTTCCAACTCCTACTATCCCTCCATCCACTTTGCCTCCACTTCTACCAATGCCTAATTATCCACTTATCCATAAGTCCCCTAAAAATCTTAATCATGACCAACAAATGCACACATCATGTAAACATGAAGCTTCCACTTATTCCATCAAACCTATGGGATTCAAAAATAAAACTTTGGATGCCTCTACCTATAAAGCCAAAAATCCTACCAAAAATCCTAAGGACCCTAATGCCTTAGGACATCAATGCAAAAAGTCAAAGCAAAGTACATTCACAAAGCTATCTAAGCCCAAACCTTCACAAGAAAAGTCAAAAACTAAAATGGTATGGGTACCTAAGAAAAAATCAAGCAAGTCAAATAAGGCATCCACATCTCAAAAATCCCAACCATCCCCTTCCATCCAAAATTCCCATTGCATTAAAAAATTCCAAAAATCCCACAAGCAAAACAAAAATCATAAAAATACTAAGTCTATGTGCGTACCTAAGTCACTACATCACCCATCTCCTAAGCAAACATTGCCATTACTTCCTACACCACCTTCCCATCAAAAGCTTCAATGTTTATCTCAATGATTGCAACTGTTGTTCATGGTTCCATTCTCACATACCTCCATCTCCCCATCCTTCATCCACTATCCTACATATCTCCCCAATTATTTTCCTATGGTCCATGCTTTTGCATAAACCTTTCATCCATCCTTTTGCATAAGTCCTTCTTAATCCATATCATAATCCATTATCCTTCCCTCCATAATCCACATCATAATCCACTATCATTCCCTCCATAATCCACTATCTACCTAGTCCTTCTCCCTCTCATGAAATCCCCTACCAACATCTATGAGCATGATGAGACTTGACGTGGTCTATGTGCGATGACATCCATCTCTAATGGGACTATCACCTTTCATGGAACTAAACACTTGAGTCCCTCCTATCTATATCCACCTTCTCCCATTCAAAAAAAAAGAAAAAAATCAAAATAGTAAAGAGAAATCCCTTCATCTAATGGTGAAAACCACCCTTGGTGGCACCTTGGATAAGTACCATGATGCAAACCTGGCAAACAGGCGTCATGTGTAGGTTGATATTCTATGGCACTTATACTTGGGGGCACATTGTCTCAACCACACTATCATTTCCTATCCCATCATACTATTACCATACCATCCTACCATCCTTAGCCATTACACCCACATACCTATCATATTGATTCCATTCATCCTCCCTTCCTTGTTTTGATCTTGATAAAGACATGGGGGAAAAATGTTGACAAATGTTTTGGATATCTCTTGATATACCTCATCCCTTTCCAAATGATCATATCATTCCTATTGTCATAAGCTTTGTCATGTAAAATCCTAAGTATTACACCAAGAATGGGATATGTTATTCCTATGTGACATGGTCTTTGGAGATCACATCCTAGCTCCATTATGAGGCATATATCCATCCACTATAGCCTATCCTTGTATCTACCCATCTATCATGAGTCTTCCATCCCATCCATCTATCATGAGCCTTCCATCCCATTTACTAATTGCCCATCCTTTTTATCCATCCAATCCTACCTCCATCATTGCACCTAGACTTGGTTTCCCCTTGTCATTGGTATCTAGCACAAAGGCTACCCAAAATTGTCATCCAATAACATCAAAACATTTAAAAAATACAAAAAAAAATCAAAACATTTCAAAAATCCAAAAAAATCAAAACATTTCAAAAATACAAAATATTCAAAACATTCAAAATCCAAAAAAATCAAAACATTCAAAATCCAAAAAAATCAAAACATTCAAAAATAAAAAAAAATCAAATACTCTTTCAAAAATATAAAAAAAATCAAATATCTACCAAAAATCAAGCAATAAAATCAATCCCTTCATCCAATACAATCAAATCATTCTAATCAATCATTCAAGTCCATTCAATCCATCAACTCATTCCATCACATCATGTTAATCAAGTCACTCCTAACAATAATCCAAATGCAAGTCATCATTAATCCCTACCAATCAAGTCAATCAATCTTGTCAAATTATCGAATCACATCAATGGTCTTGATCCTAATCTTGTCATAAACCAAATCAATCAATCATCATCATCATCAATGGGATATATCGTTCCCGCATCCTTATGTTGATCTAGGGATATATCATTCCCCACAATGACAAAACTATTATAATCATCAATCATTATCAATCAATCATCGGTTTACAACTTAACAGGGGTGATTCCTTGTTTGTTTTTGTATCATTTGTGCAAGCTTGCTTGTGTGTGTTATCATTTTATCTTGCATTTGAATCAAATCTCATCCCATCAACATCTCACATCATCAAACATCCAAATCAACCAATCCCATCAATTCATAACCCAATGAATCCATCTACCTTCATCATTACCATCAACACAACATATGAGTGTTGCAAGTATATGCCTAATTGGTGTTGTCATTGATGTCAACATATCTTTGTTGTCATTGGTGTAAACTATGTTCTATTCTATTACTTGTTTAGAATCTTTGTATGTTGAGGATATTGAGAAAATTGACCCCTCCAGAAGATACAAGTGAGTTACAGTGAAGTGCAATATAGACAATGAGTTGTATGCTGAAGAATAGTCCGGTAGACTACTCCGCATTTCCTGCTGGTTGAATATCTTGGTCTGCAAATTGGAATTTATTTAAAGGGATCCCTGAAGATGATAAATCCTAAGTTTGAGCCTCCGGTGTGAAGTGAGAAAGTTGTATTCATAAGAGTAAAGCCTGCTCCTTCTGATTATTCTCTAGTGATAGGGAAAAAGTGTTTGGCTCTGCATTCCTCTGCAATAAAGTATTTTGCTCTGCAGTTATAAAGGGAAGTTTGGGATGATGATAAGTAACTACAAATGCAGTGGTTCATGTTTTGGTGGACCACAAGCTATCCTTCTTTTATGTCAGTTGAAGACAGTGAAGTTCATGTGTTCTGGTGAGAAGATTCCTATGGCTAAAGTGGTTAAGGTTTGTGCGGTTGCTTCTAATGATCATAATGTGCTTGTGGATTTCTCCTAATCATGTTCCTATATTGACATTGGTCTACATTAAGGAATTGAGATCATGTTTGAAGATTGTTCCCAGATAAGTGTAACGTGTAACCAGTCTTAACTAACTTGGTTAATTATAGTTATTGTGGAGATTCCTTGAAGATTGTGGAAGTGTGTTGTGGTGTGGAAGATCATGTTTAAGTCCTAGCTAAGGCGTGGCATGATCCACATACATATCTACTTCATCCCCTTTGCATAATGTTGTAATAAGTTAGGACCTATTTTGTAAATGTTTGTAATGTTGACCTTGGAGATTGTTCCAATGGTTGATTGTAATGCCGACCTTGATGGTCATTCTAAGGTTGATGAAGTGTATAAATACTTGTAGTTGAGTCATGGAAAGGATGTCCTTGTGCAAAGATGGGAAGATAAGGAAAGAAGAGAAGAGGCAGAGGCAAACCAGAGGTAAAGGCAGAGCAAAGAAGAGGATCAATTGTACTTCAATATGTTAATCTCAGACATGAAGAAGATATTGATCGTGGTAGTGAGCCTGGTACTGAGCCACTAGTAGGTTTTAATATCCCTCAGGGTTTAACAACCCTTATTGTAATCTTTCTAGGTTTAGGGTTGAGGCAGTGAGCCTGCTAGACCTAGCTATACTTCATGGTAGTGAGCTAGTATGTTCTGGGCCCGTGGAGTGACCAAGCCTGAACATCATTTTTCAAGGATTACAATATATTTGAGAGCTAATCGTCTTCGTGGTTTTTCCCCACCTTGGGGTTTTCCACGTAAAAATCTGGTGTCTCTTGTGTATGATATTGCATCTGTGTTTAAGTTTTTGATTTCATGCATTCATTGTTAAATCATAATATATGTGGATAAGTGATTGATGTTTAAATGAAGAAGTGCTCAAGTTTTTGTGACAACTGATTCACCCCCGCCCCCTCAGTTGTTTGACACATTTAAACAATTGGTATCAGAGCCAAGTTCCTCCGAAGAAAGTCTAATAGCTTGAGGAAGATCCAAAATGTCTTATAAGAAGGAAGTACCACATTTTGATGGGACGAACTATTCTCTTTGGAAGGCATGAATGAAAAGTCATCTTCTTCATCTTGGTTACAAAGTACGGAAAGCTGCAGAAACAAAATACACCTTGCCTCAGAATGGTTTGATGACTGAAGACAAAAAGGAGGAATATGAAGTGGATGTCAAATCAAAAAATGCTCTGTTAAGTTCATTGAATGACACAGTACTGACAAAAGTGGTGGATCTTGAAATTGCAAATTGGGTATGGGAAAAGCTAAAAAATCTGTATGAGGGAGATGACTCTATAAAAGATGCTAAGCTTCAAAGTTTGAAAGTGAAATATGAAAGTCTGAAGATGAATGAAGATGAAAACATATCAGCCTTTATGCAAAGAGTTGATGAACTTGTCACCGAAATAAAAGGCATGGGGGGAACTCTTGGTGATAAGGAAGTTGTAATGAAAATTCTTAGATCACTGCCAAAATCCTACAGTCACAAGGTAGCTACAATTGAAGAATTTATGCAAGTAAAAGATGTTGATAGAGATCAGTTGCTTGGTAAATTTACTGCCTTTTAGATGAGAGAATTTGGCGATGCCCTGCCAAAAGTAGAGATTTCCTTCAAAGCCAGTACTTCTAGGAAAACCTCCAAATAAGAAAATTACAAAGTAGAATCAGATGATGAGTTCGGTGAAATTGAAGCCAACTTTGTGGATAGACTACAAAGAGGATCTGGTAAGCTTAAAGGTAAATTACCTTTCAAATGTTTTTCTTGTGGTAAAGTAGGTCATTTTGCTTCCAAATGTCCTGAAAGAATTTAAAGAAATAGGAAAAGATATGAGAACAGGCCTATGATCCAAAAGAAATGTTATTATGTTGAAGATTTTGATGATGATGAAGGAGTATCAGATAATGGTGAACCGGGTAATGCTAGTACCTTGGGTAATGAATGCTTGTTTATTGCTATTAGCGAAGAACCTATGTCTAGTAATCCTGCTAGCTATTTGAAGAAAGAAAAACCAGTGGAAAGTGCTTTGGTTGCTCAGGTTGTTGAAGACAAAGATGAATGGGTTAATGATAGTGGGTGCTCTCACCACATGACTGGTGACAAAAGTAAGTTTGTAAGCTTGGAAAGATATGATGGTGGACTAGTTAGGTTTGGAGATGATACAGTTGGTAAGATTTGTGGAAAAGGATCTATTTCTTTTGATGACAAGCATAATACTGAAGATGTCTTGTGTGTGAAAGGATTAAAGCACAATCTTTTGAATGTGGGTCAGATGTGTGAAAAAGGGTATGACCTAAGCTTCAAGGACAATGGATGCAAGATCAGGGAAAGCTCTGGAACAATCATTGCAACTGGTAAGAAGACTAAATGTAATATCTACCACTTGAAAGGAACTAGTAATTATTGTTTGTTGGCTCAGACTGATGAAAGTTGGCTATGGCATAGAAGGTTGTGTCACATCAATTTTGACAACATTATGAAGATAAGTACTGTATAGGTTGTTAGAGATTTACCCAAGCTTGTGAAGTCTACTAATCCTATTTGCAAGGAGTGTCAATTTGGGAAACAAACAAGAACAAGATTCAAAAGCAAGGACCAATCAATTGATGGATTACTAGAAGTAGTGCATACAGACTTGTGTGGACCTACCAGAGTAAAATGTTTGCAAGGAGACAGGGATTTCATGTTGCTTATTGATGATTATTCAAGAATGACTTGGGTTACCTTTTTGAAAGAAAAATCAGAAGCTCTAGATAAGTTCAAGGCATTTAAGGCAATGGTTGAAAATGAGATGGATTTGAAGATCAAATGTTTAAGGTCTAATAGAGGAGGAGAGTTCACATCAAATGAATTCAATTTCTTTTGTGAAGAACATGGGATAAAGAGACAATTATCTGCACCTAAAACTCCACAACAAAATGGAGTCATTGAAAGGAAAAATAGGACAGTTCAAGAAGTTGATCTTCCGGAAGTATATTGGAGAGAGGCAATTCACACTACTGTATATATCCTAAATAGAGTCAAAGTCAAACATAATAGTTCTAAGACTCCTTATGAATTGTGGTATGGAAAAATTCCTACTGTAAAATATCTCAAAGTTTTTGGTAGCAAATGTTATATCAAAAGAGAAGAAGATCTAGGTAAGTTTGATGCTAGGTGTGATGAAGGAATCTTCCTTGGTTATTTCACCAAGAGCAAGTCCTACCGATTCTATAATAAGAGGCTAAATAATATCATTGAGAGTGCAAATATCAAAGTTGATGAAAGCAAGGAAAGATCTCCAGAATCAAGTGGATATGAATCAGAGAAACCAGATGTTTCAGAAGTGGTGCAGCATGAAGACAACTCAGATGAAGAGGATCAACCTTCGAAAAGTGCTACCAAGACACCAAGGTATGTAAAAATTAATCATATTAAGGATCAAATCATAGGAGACAAGAGTAAGGGAATCCTGACCAAAAGAAGACCTGCAGAAGAACAAGTAAATTTTTGTCTGATTTCCAAGATTGAACCTAAAACTGTGAATGAAGCTTGCAATGATGTGAATTAGGTAAAAGATAAGAAAGAAGAATTGATGTAGATAGAAAAGAATCAGACCTGGGATCTTGTTCCCAAACCAGCAGATAAAATGTAATTAGTACCAAGTGGGTTTTTAGAAACAAGATGAATGAGAATGGTGAAGTAGTAAGAAAAAAAGCAAGGTTAGTATGCAAAGGATACTCTCAAGTTGAAGGAATAGATTTTGAGGAAACATTTGCACCAATGGCAAGGATTGAAGCTATAAGAACACTTTTGGCATTTGCAACCTACAAAGACTTTAAGGTATATCAGATGGATGTAAAGTTTGCATTCTTGAATAGAGAATTGGAAGAAGAAGTATATATTAAACAACCAAAAGGATTCTAGTCATCAGATCAACATGACTTGGTATGCAGATTGAAGAAGGATTTGTTGGAAACAAGGTAGATAACTGAGAGGAGGGGGTGAATCAGTTATCTTGAATATTTTAACTTTCTATTCTTCTTTAACAATTAGTGCAACATCAAAACATATAAGCATGCATAACCATGAGAGCATAAATAAATTCAACACACATAACACAATGATTTTGACATGGAAAACCCTATTAAGGGAAAAACCACGAGGTGACTAACCCAAGATTGTATTTTCTGTTAGAAGAATAAGAAGTACAAAATGGCACTTGCCAATTAGGGCTCACTACCCGAGCACACTGCTCACAAGAGGCTCACTGCCTACAAGAGACTTACTGTCTACAAGGTATATAGAAAGTAACTAGGTGTTTGAACTGATCAGAGGCATCCACATATGCTGAGGTTCAGTTCTAGTTAGGCTTAATAAACTGATCTATTGCACTTCATTCTTCCTCTGCTTTAGTGCTACTATTCTATCACATACCAGACTTGTATGATTGCTTCCACACCTATCTCTGTCTTTCTTCACACATTGTCACACACCACACACACCTTCATACTGAAATCTATCTAGTATATAAATTTCTAATCAAGGATCTCAACATCTTTCTAGTCAGCATCCAGAATACTCAAGATTTTCCCAACATACTGATCTGTCGGCTGAATCCATGCTTACTATGTGATGCGTATCAAGGACATAGACATAAAAGTCATCAATCATGTTGGCCAACCATGAATGATCCCTCAAGTAGCTTGATCACCACCAATTTCTCATTCGGATTAAAATCTGATGCTCTGCCGGTTGGTTCTTCCTCAATCTGCTCTACCTGTCAGGAACCCAACACTTAGATGCTCATATCTTTTCTCTCTTTCATCACCGGAGGCTCAATCTCTGGAATGTAGCAGTCATGGTACTCCTACTGACTTCCCCAAGTTTGCACTTTGCTAAGATAATTACTCTAAGAGATCTGGACCTGATTGTCGGACCTTGCTGCATGCTCTATTCTTGTTCACCGGACCAAAACACTCTTCAATCTGACTTCCGGTATAGACATACTATGTGTTGCGGATGAGTGGGATGGACTTTGTTGCCATCAATGACAACACTCATGAAGCCACACAGTGTCTCTTGCCAACAGGCTTTGTATAGATTAAAACAAGCCCCTAGAGCATGGTATGCAAGGTTGGATAGGTATCTAATATAGATTGGGTTCAGTAAAGGTAGTACAAATAGTAATCTCTACTTTAAGATCAATGATTAGCAAATCCTAATTCTAGCAATCTTTGTCGACAACATTATCTTTGGAGGCAATGAAGGTATGTGCATAGTTTTTTGCCAGAGAGATGCAAAGTGAATTTGAAATGTCCATGTTTGGTGAGATGAATTTCTTTTTGGGTCTACAAATAAATCAATCAGATAAAGGTATCTTCATTTCTCAATCTAAGTATGTGAAAAAGCTGCTAAAGAAGTTTGGGATGGAAGACTCTAAATGAGTAAATACTCCCATGATAACTGGTTGTAAGTTGAGCAAAAATGATGATTCACCTATGGAAAATTAGAAAAGGTACAAATCTATGATTGGAGGGCTACTTTATCTTACCCAAACCAGACCTAACATAATGCATGCAGTTTATCTTGTGGAAAGATTTCAAGCAGAGCCCAAGGAGTCACATATGATGGCAATCAAGAGAATTCTGAGATATTTGAAAGGTATAATAGATTATGGTTTGTGGTATCCAAAGGACAATGATTTCACTCTCAGTGCATACACTGATGCAGATTGGGCCGGAGATATGGATGAGGAAAAGTACAAGTGGAGGTGCATTCTTTTTGGGAAAAAGGTTGGTATCTTGGTTGAGTAAGAAACAAGATTCAATATCCCTGTCTACTATAGAAGTAGAATACATTGTAGCAGCATGTAGTTGCACTCAAGTATTATGGATGAAGCAGACTTTGAAGGACATCAGAGTTATGTATGAAGATCCAATTGCAATCTTTTGTGACAATATGAGTGCCATAAACATATCAAAGAATCCAGTAATGCATTAAAGAACAAAGCACATATCCATAAGAAACCACTTTCTAAGAGAAAGGGTGACAGAGAATGAAGTCAAGTTAGAGTATGTATCTACAAAAGATTAGATTGCAGACATTTTCACCAAAGCTCTGCCTAAGGATACTTTTGAGTATCTTAGAGAAAAGTTAGGGGTTATTAACCCTCCTGCTCTAAACTAATGTGCACAAGAGTGCATCAGTCCGGTGGTGCCTCTTCAGATTCGGATTGATGCTTTTAGGGCTACTTCTCAGGAGGAGAAGTTAGAGAGTTTAGAAGAGAAATGGAATCAAAGAAGAAGAGTACAAGTATGTGCCCTTTGCCATTGATGTCAAAGGGGGAGAGAAGTCATGTGAGAAACTCAGAAAGAAAAGAATATAGATGTGTAAAGAGATAGGGGGAGAACCCTGTCTTGATGGTTATTGCAGTTTTTCACATCATATGTTGCCATCAATGACAAAGGGGGAGATTGTTGCAAGTATGTACCTAATCGGTGTTGTCATTGATGTCAACATATCTTTGTTGTCATTGGTGTCAACTGTGTTCTATTCTATTACTTGTTTAGAATCTTTGTATGTTGAGGATATTGAGAAAATTGGCCCCTCCAGAAGATACAAGTGAGTTACAGTGAAGTGCAGTATAGACAGTGAGTTGTATGCTAAAGAACAGTCTGGTAGACCACTTTGCATTTCCCACTAGTTGAATATCTTGGTCTGTAGATTGGAAGTTATTTAAAGGGATTCCTAAAGATGCTAAATCTTGAGTTTGAGCCTCTGGTGTGAAGTTGTGAGAAAGTTGTATTCACCAGAGTAAATCCTACTCCTAATTATTCTTTGGTGACAAGGAAAAAGTGTTTGTCTCTGGATTCCTCTACAATAAAGTATTTTTTTCTATGGTTCTAGGGGGAAGTCTAGGATGATGATAAGTGCCTACAAATGTAGTGGTTAATGTTTTGGTTGTCTGCAAGCTATCCTTCTTTTATGTTGGTTGAAGACAGTTAAATTCATGTGTTCCGGTGAGAAGATTGTTGGCAAGAGACACTGCTAGGCATGTCAGGTGTTGTCATTGATGGCAACTAAATCTATCTTACACATTCGTATTGTATCATTTGATCATACCAGAAGTCAAATTGCAGATTTGTCTAAGTCCGGATAGACAGGAATAGAGCATATGACAAGGTTCAACATTTTGGTCTGCATTTCTCCACAGGTAATCATATTGTGTTATGGATCTGATGGAATGTTAAGGGATGTCAGGGCTACCTAAATCCAAAGTTTTAGACTCCGGTGATGAAGGTATTGAAATTTACAAGCATCTGAGTATTAGGTTTTGGTTAGATAGTTCAGTCCGGTGAAGAACATGTCGACTTGGTGTTTGATCCTTATGTGGATTAAGAGAAGTGGATGGTTGAGTAATTTATGAGATCTAGTGGTATTGGCTAACATGTGTGGTGACTTGAATACATAATTTTTGGTCCACATTGATATTTGTGCATGGATTCAATCGACAGAACAATGATCTTGAAAAAGTTTCTATGTTTTCTTGAGGCCGACTGCAGTTGATGAAATTTCATGTTGCGGAAATATATGATCGATGGGTTCAAGAATTTTGAGGTATGGAGGTGTGAATATGATGTGATAGGTGTGAAGTTTGGTAGTATCAAGTGCGAAGCAAGAGATCTAAGCTCTGGATCATGGCAGAACAATGAAACATGGCAGTGAGAGATGAAGTGTGTGAAGTCAGTATATTCAGCTTAATCGGAACTATAATCTTGCATTGTTAGATGCTATTCTCTAGTTCAAATATTTCAGTGAACTCTTGTAATTGATCTTGTAGGCAGTGAGCCTCCTTTGAGCAGTGAGCTCTGGGCAGTGCTACCGAAGGCATGTGCCTTCCCATTTGTAATACTTTTAACAGAGTATAAAACCTTGTGGATTAACCCCCACCATGGTTTTTCCCTTAACTGGGTTTCCACGTAAAAATCTTGGTGTTATGTGTGTTGATTGTGTTTCTGCTCATGTGTTGTTGATTCATGCTTTCATGGTTATATCATTAATCTATTAATAAGTGGTTAAGAAGATTATATGCAACAAAAGATAAAGTTTTGTGACAACTGATTCACCCTCCCTCTCAGTTGTCTGCCCTAATTTCAACAATTGGTATTAGAGCAAGGTTCCTTGGAAGAAGTTTAACAGCTTGAGGAAGATCTAGGAAGGTGTTTTAATGGGTTCATTGAGGTATTTTGATAGCATCAATGAACAACTTCAAGTTGCTTTAGAAGATCTTGATCAGTCTAGAGCAAAAGTCAAAGAACTACAAGAGAACCTTAAAGATGCTAAGGATTTCATTCAAACTTTAAAAGGGCAACTAAGCAAATCTATGGAAAAGAGGAAGGAGCTACTTCAATAGTTAGCAAATCACAAGGAAGACAATGGAATGGATGAGGATTTGAAGGAGAAAACAAAGGAATGTGAGAAGCTGGCAAAAGCAGTTGTTGTCCTAAAACATGAAATGGAATCCAGGGTGATGAGGCTAACCAAGGAAATTAAGGAAAGGAAGAAGACTAAAGAAAACTTGAATCAGTCTCTGAAAGAAAGAATAGAAGAGTGTTGCAGATTGGACAGAATAATCATCCATCTAGAGTCTGATCTACAACAAACTAGGTATAAAGAGGAACAACTTGAAAGGCAAATTGTCATTCTCAAACATGACCTAGAAGCTGCAAATGAATACAAAGAGAAGTTCAAGATAAGCTCAGCTAAACTTGAGGTGTTGCTTGATAGTCAGAAGAAGGTAGATGATAAGCATGGTCTGGGATATGAGAAAGGTGAAATCTCTAGATCCAGTCAAAGAAATCCTAAAGCAAGAAATCAAAGAAGGAATCCTAGAAGGCCTCCGGTAAGACAACCTAATGCTCAAAGGTATCCATCTTTCAATAGAAATTGTTTCAAATGCAATGAGTATGGTCATAGAGCTAATTGTTAAGGGAAAATTGGAGTAAACATGAATAATCAATATATCAATAATAATAATACCCAAAACTCAACGAAAAGGGAAATAATAGAGATCAAACAAACAAAGATGAAAACCTTTGCAAACCTCAATACTTCATAGCTTCCATTGTTTGCCTATCTCAATCAATCTTGCATGTATGGATAAGAGAGTGCACTTCCTTGCTATTCCAAGATTGTCAATGGAGAATGGCTATGATAGTGCTTTGTAATGAAGATGAGCTTCACAAAAATGGTAGTGATATGGTAACAAGTTGATCGCAAGCAAAAGGAATGACATGGGTACCAAAGGTGCACTATAATTCCTGCAGAGTAACGATAGTAAAAGCTTGGATGATTGAAATGGAAGAATTGGGTTTAATTTATAGACTTGAAAGAGAGAAATCAATGGTATAGAAAGAATGAGAAGATCAACGGTATAGAATGGTTGAGGAATGTGCGTGAATAAAAAGAAAACATGTGTCTTGCTATATTTTATGTGAGAGGAATTAATAAAATAGAAGAATGAGTTAACTGAAGAGATTAATCAATTAAAAGAATAGGCCAATTAGTTAAGAGAATAGAACTAGAGAATGGAAATTGCATGAGGATGAGAAGATATTTTAACTCAATTAAATATTTAGAATATTCAATTGTATGTGCACAAGGATTGAATTATATTTAGAGATAACTCAATTTAGAAGAAATGGACAACTTAAATAAATATTTGATTTATTTAAATTTAGAAAAGATATTATTGGAAGAGATAATTAAATAATTGGTATTATTTAATTTAGAATGAATTTGGAAGAACTAATTAAATAATTAGTATTATTTAATTTGTTGGAGGTATTAGAAGAATTTAAGAATTTTAATTAAATTAATTAATTTTATTTAATTGTTGGGAGAATATGAATCAAATAAATAAATTTGTTTGTTTATTTATTGATAGAGGAATTAGACTAAAATAAATATTAATAATATTTATTTGGGCAGAGTCGTGTCATTTTTAGGCGTATACATTTTGCCCCTCTTTGATGCAATGCAGTTTACGGCCTTGCTTTAAAGAATAAGAATTTCTTGATGATGATACATGCCCCAGTTTTCCCCTAGTACATGTTTAATGATGGTAGGATGCCCCCTTGGGAGATTGGATGGGAACAAGGGAGAAGGACGTGAGACAGACAATCTCACAAAAAAGAAGGGAAAACTAGGTTGGGGTTGAAGAAAACAGGATGCATTTCAGAGAAACAGGAAGCAACAGGTGCGGGAAGTAGTCATAGTCATCACACAGCTAGTTTAGGGTTTGCATGCTATATATAGGAGCTGGGTCCACAAGACAAGTCATTTGTACACTTGGCTTTAGTTGGTTTGTCCTTGAGAGCTTAGGAGAGCACAGAGCATAGAGCAGTCAGCACTAGGATGGATATTCTGTGTGAGGAGCACCACTTTGAGTGAGTCTGTCGATTCAATCGGCCAGCTGAGGCAGGACCGCCGATATGTATCTCGAAAAACTTTCCCTAGGGTCATTTATTTGTGCAATAAATGCTAGAGAAAATTAGGTTAGATAAATGCGCAGAATCATAGTTCAGCGCATATGCAATGTGGAACTGTGCATGTATTATTTTGCGGTGCATTTAGGTTATGAAACTGCACATGCATGTTGCTAGTCGACGCATACATTGGGATTCAGTGCACTTGATATGAGAATCAGTGCATGCAGCTTGGCTGTACATATACGGTATGTTATTGCGAATGGGATATGGTTCGGTGCATTTGAGGAATGTTGCGGTGCATTTGCCTGAAGTGGCGCATTTGTTGAGAAATGGTACATTTACCTTCTATTTCAGTGCATATGATATAGATAGTCAGTTTGCTTAACAAAATTGACTTGAATGGCATCTTGCTTGATGCATCAATCGATAAGCTATCTCTGAGATTGCAAGAATCTAGTCAAGAGATGTAGTTGTATGCAGCCAAATATAGATTTTATTGAAAGATTTGAAAATTATATGTAAACCCTAAATCTATACTCAGTGCAACAGAAAAGATTATGATAAAACTATAAAAACCAAACAAATATTGATGTTACCGAAAATATTAAAATGTGGTTGCTCGCATAATTTGCATAACTCCAAATGTAGAAATGGTCGGGGGGGATAAATGATGGATGAGTTTGATTTTTATAAAGTTGGATAGAAATTGGTTTGGGTAGTTAAACAGATTTTTGATTCGGTGAATGGTAAAAGGTAGTTAGGGTTATGGTAACGGGTTTGTATTATTTTTGTGAAATAGATTTAGGTTAAAGTTTGGACAAAATAATAAATTAAGTTTATTTAATTTATTATTTTTTGGGAGGTGTTTTGGTTTATGGATAAATAATAAATAAATTGAATTTATTATTTACGAAGTATGGTATAAAAGGTAAGATTTACTTAATTAATTAAAATTAATTAAATCTTTGAATGAAGGATAACTTAGGTCAATTTTTTATGTCTACAGTAGTATGTTGTTTTGATCAATTTGATATGCTAAGTTAGTTGATATGATTCTATAGATATGTTGAGCATGATACTTGCAGTTTTAGGTTGACGCCATGTCTTACATTTTTGCAGGAGGACATTCAAGATACACTTATGTCGAGGGAGCAGTTTCCCTTGCTGATGCTGCAGCGCTATATGCTGACAGAGATAGATCGAGAGGCACTCGGCGTGATGGGCCTTGATTACATTTGTTTCATGCCTGAGGTTCGTGTGAACCTCAGTTTACTGACTGCAGCCGTGGAGAGATTCCATAGCGAGGATGGGACTTTTCACTTCCTGACTGGTGAGATGACGGTGACTCTTGAGGATGTCTACAGGATACTACACTTGCCGATATAGGGAGAGCTTGTGGAGTATGATCCTCAGTGGGACACAGGACTCGCAGAGTGCAGGTGAGTGTTTGATGACCCTGACCTAGATTGTCAGGTTATCTCCTGGCAAGATATACATGATTACTATGATTACTTCCCTGGTATAGTTGTAGGATTGATTGGAGGCATTGTATGCCCCGATAGGAGATCGCATGGGTTCCCAATTGGATGGGGATAGATCATGGAGAGGATGATCACAAAGGGCACCTGTTATGCATGGGGTGTCTGTGTACTAGCGCACCTATACGATGATATGCATCAGGTGGTATACCATAGGGGTACTAGCCTATCACCAGGTGTTTCACTATTGCAGTTTTCGCTATGGGAGCATATTGCCATTACACGGTCGATATGTGTCTTTTCGAGACAGAGGGGCGAGCCCTATAGCTATGGATACACATGAGTGATTTCCCATCACAAGCTGGGAAAGCTAGAGTATTGGAGGCATGCTTTGGATGGTGTATATGTAGTTACCTGGTGCCCCTACCTGGAGTGTGAGCACTGGGATGATGAGGATGATGAGCTGCCATATTGCTTTCAAACTTGATGGCTCATAGGCAAGACCTGATTTATTTTGGAGAGACAGATTGTTAGCAAGGTTTGGAGGCAGTTTGGGAGGAGACAGGGCATGCCATAGGGGCAGGCTTTGTTTGCACGGACACATGCAGAGAGGTTTAGATGGGGCCTAGTGGTGTCCTATGAGGAGGCCCTGGCAGAGTTTTCGTAGCCACCTTATGTTGCCTGGACCATGAGGAGAGAGGTAGCAGATGCATGGATGACTCTAGATTACAAGGAGTGGTTCACCGCTCACCCTTTTCTGAGGTACTCATGGCCCGGAGAGCTAGTTCCTCGTATAGATGAGGAGGATATAGATGATGAGGGTAGGGCTGGTAGGAGGAGGAGGAGGGGGGGAGGAGGATGGGGAGATGGAGGAAATGAGGAGATGGAGGAGGAGGAGGACGGGGAGATGAAGTGAGATAGAGGAGAAGATCTAGGGAGGGATCTTCTCACCCTCAGCAGGTAGTGTAGCCATAGGTTGCACAGCAGGTTCAACTACTGCCACCACAGTAGGTGGCCCAGCAGCAGGTAGTGCAGCCATAGGTTGTACAACAGGCTCAGATGCCGCCACCACAGTAGGTGGCACAGTAGCAGGGACAGGGATAGGGACATGCTCCTCAGGGTCCAATGCAGCCAAATGCTCAGGAGCGGGCCATTGCTATGTTGAGGGGACATGTTAGATAATTGAGGGCACAACTCAAGATGGCCAAGGCTCAGAGAGAGATAGATGCAAGTTGTGTGTTAGAGATTTTGAGAGAGTGAGACGCAGCCTTAGTGAGGGTGTGAGCTATTAGAGTAGAGAGAGATGTGGCGGTGGCAGTCCTTGGGGCACATGGTACTAGCAGTTTTCTAGTTGGACAGGTGCAGCAGGTGTAGGTACAACTTGCACAGGTTTAGGCATAGCTGGCACAGGTACAGGGTCAGCTGGCATAGGTACAAGGTGAGCTTGCCAAAGTGTAGGCTTAGACACAGTACTATCAGGGATTGTATCATGGTGTCGTTCTAGTAGAGCAGAGGGCACCTAGCTACAGGAGTCAGTCTATGGTAGGCACAGCGTAGAGGGGAGAGGGGTCATGGTCAGGAGCTTCCATGATGGGCCCGCAGCAGTCTAGGGCTAGCAGAGGAGGGGATGGAGAGGGGAGTGTTGGGAGCAGTGGCCCATAATAGCAGGGTTAGTTGACACTCCTATACAGATTTTTTATTTTCATGCATACACTCTTTTCATGGTTCAGATAGCCTGACATGTATATGTACCATTTTTGTATTTGAGACATGTACCATTATATTATTGAGATGTATACACTGTATACAACATTGACTCAGAGATGGTCCTATTGGACTTTGATATTTTGTACATCTGGACACGTTTTACTTGATATTTATATGATGATGCAGCTATTTGATGCTCTCTATATGCAGTTTGTTCATACTATGTGTTATGGATGCATTTCTATTGTATGAATGTACTCATGTGATGCATACTTTGACTATGTCTATATGATGTTTATCTAATGTAGATTTAGATGATTGCTTGATGCTATGTGATGTTATCTAATGCAAACTTAGATGTTTACTTGATGCTATGTGATGTTATCTAATGCAGACTTATATGTTTACTTGATGCTATGTGACATGCAAAATGTGTTATGCTAGCTATATGATGATGCAGATACTATGATGCTCTACGTGTCTTTGTCTATTTTCTTGGATTTTTCTGTTTTGACACTATGTTATGATGCAAAAAATGTGTATGGATGACCTAATGCACTTATTATGTATACAAATGATTTAATCATGTAAATGACTATCTCATGTGATATGATATGCAACCAATGCTATGTTTTTGTTATTGTCCAAATGTACTCAATCGACATAGAGATGACACAATGATAGACAGAAGACTGATTGAAGACTGACTTGGTAAAAAGACTAACAAGCTTTTATTTGTACTGATACTTTGCATTTTGTGGATCTTTTATTGCATGGGATATGGTATGGATGCTTTTATGGATGTATAATGGATGTAAATGGTGTTTACTTTTGACATCTTGATGGTGCAAGTATTTTGAAGTGCCTATTTCATCATTGGGCAATTTTTTTTTGGTATTTTTTCTTAATATTGTAAGTTAATACAAGAATCTAGGTATAATTGAACTGAGATGACCTGAGTATTGCTTACATGGATTTGGATTTAGCAAGTTAATACAATCATTGAGATATAATTGAACCGAGATGACCTGAGTATTTCTTGCGTGTCAACATACAAGGATTACCCCTGTTCATGTTAGACCTTTGATGTCCTCGATGATCTTTTTCTGATCATGTCTTTAGATGAGGTGTCACATTACTAAAGTTTAATCCACAAATAGCAAATAAAGAAAATAATCATGCCCTCATCATAGCATCTCTAGCTTTTGGCATCCTTGAGTAGCATAGAAAGATGTGATAACAAAAATCAAGACACTGTAACCTAACCTGATCACAACCACAAAACATTCTTGCATTTAGATGTGTTTGTTTCTTTCCATAATTTAGGTAAAATCATTTAGAGTGCTTTAGGTACTTGCTTGGTTTTCTTTGGATAGGTTGAGGTACTGCGTCAATTTTTTTGCTTGAAAGCGGGTTTTGCTTGCGCTTGCTTGCCTTGTAAAAGGTTCCACAATCCTTATTGGTGAGACAGACCCTAAGGGACTGACCTAGTGCCTCGGGGGCTCATTGCTAAATGGCCTTGCCTACGTGACAATGCAGAGGCAACATAGTTCAGGGTGAACCCTAATGGACCTAAGACCCTGGCGATAGAAAGTGGTGTGGACCCAGATAGCTAGAAGGACCAAACACGGGATGGATGGGTGAGTGGGAGCCTCAAGGGCACATTTGAAGAAATGGCCTTGCCTACGTGACAATGCAAAGGCATCATAGTTCACGGACCTGGACCATGTGGGTACCAACGACAGACACTACGCTAGGCTGACACTGTGGATAGGATACCAGATAAGACCTTGGTTGACAAGGTGACAAAAGAGATAGAGTATCAATCCATGATAGGTTATCATTAGGTTTTTATTATCGAACGGATATGGATCGAATGGGACACGAGTGGAGGAAGAATGGACACAAGGTTATTGGTTTCCCAAAGATGGAGGAAGCAGTTTATCACAAATAACACTTGTTTACCAGGTTTTCACCACTTGCTTTTATTTGCACGAAAGCTAAAAGTACACATGACACTTGTTTGCTAGGTTTTCATCATGATACCTATCCAAGGCACCTGTTTGCCAAGTTTTCACCAAAGGACAATTTTTTGTTTTTTTTCCATTTTTTTTTACATTTTTTGTATTTTTCTAATTTTTTGATTTTTTTTTTGTATTTTTACGCCCCCCTTACATTGGGGTTCTCTTAGGTATAGAACCGGCAAAGGTGCATATTGTTGATTGGGTCATCGAACAACTCACCTTCTGATGTTGCCAATTGATATGCCCCCAATCCATAGGCAGCAATGATCACATAAGGCCCAAGCCAGTTGGGTTCAAACTTGCCTTTCTTTTCCCGATCATGTTGATTGTGGGGACTTTCCTTAAGTACTAGATCTCCAACCTTAAAGACTCTTGGACAGACTCTGTGGTTGTAACTTCGTGACATCATTTGTTGATATGCCTTGAGATGATTGAAGGCTTTCTATCTCCTTTCCTTTAGCAGCTCTAGCTCTTTCAATCTAGAAATTCTATACTCTTCATCAGTTATGAGACCTTTTAACGACACCCTTAGAGATGGTAACTCGACCTCAATGGGAAAAATGGCTTCTGATCCATAGACAAGGGTGTAAGGGGTAGCACCTGTGGGAGTGCGTATACTGGTTTGATAGGCCCACAGAGCGGGATTGAGTTGGATGTGCCAATCGCGGCTAGCATCGTTGACTGTCATTTTGAGGAGTTTCAAGATTGTTTTGTTGGATGCTTCTGCTTGGCCATTGCCTTGGGGGTAATAGGGTGTGAAGAAATGGTGTTGGATTTTGAATCTATCACAAAGCTCTTGTACATCCTGGTTCTTGAAAGGTCTTCTATTATCCATGATAATGGATGAGGGAATTCCATATTTGTAGATGAGGTAATTGAGGATAAAAGAGGAAATCTGTTTACTTGTGATAGTAGTGAGGGGAACGGCCTCAATCCACCTAGAAAAGTATTCAGTGGTCGTTATTATAAACTTGTGGCCATTGGACGAGGGAGGGTGAATTTTTCCCACAAGGTTGAGTCCCCATTTACAAAAGGGCCAAGGTATCGTTAAAGGTCTCAACTCTTGAGCTGGTGCATGTATCAGGTTTCCATGTATCTGGCACTGCTTGCACTTCTTCACAAACTGATATGAATCTATTTCCATGTTCGGCCAATAATAACCCAAACACATGAGTTTCTTAGTGTAGACACCCAAAATTGACTCATTATCATTAGCATTGACACATCACATTACACATCATCTGTATTTGTCTAACACACTTGAGCAATATCCCTAACACATCTATTTCTTCTATTAATTAAATAAATTTATATTTATTTAATTAATTCATTAGCTATTTCCTCTAAACTATAATTAAACAATCTTCAATTATTTAATTATCTTCATTCTATCTATTTTTAATTAAATAAATTTTATTTATTTAATTAAAAATTCCTTTCATAAGCCCACTTTCCAATTAATTAAATAAATTTTATTTATTTGATTAATTTATCTTATCTTTTATCTCATGAGCTGACATGTGTGCCTCTTTCATTTAAAAAGATAAGTGGTACTGCATCCTTTTATTTAATATCTTTCATATGCAGTACCTTTTATGTACACAAGCACACATAAGCCCTATCTTCTCTCTACTTGTCATCTTCACATTCACCTATGTCTATCCTTCAATCTTAGTCATTCACATAGCCACCGAATCTCCACCATTGATTGATTTTGGTTGAGTTCTATATAAACACCCTCTCATTCCATACTACATCTATCTAGCATTCATATAGCATCTACATTATCATCTTAAGCATATTGAGCATTTGAGTATCCATAACATCCATTGAGCTTATCATCATTATCATCCATCCATCATGGCAGCTTTTATCTTCATAATTGTTCATTGTTGAAGAAACAATCCACATCATAAACAAGGAATCACACAATCTAGGTGATATTGTTCTTGAATTGCATACGTTTGGTTTCATTTGGATTAGATTCTTTGATGATGGTAGGGTTAGGTTTTCATGTCTATGCTTGATCTTATTAATCTAATTTTTTACATATCATATTTTGGCCCAGTGGGACTCATGTCCTTGATTAACTTTGCTGTTTGAAGTTGTTTTTATGAAGATCAGATTTTCTGAGCGCTTATGGCAAGTTCCAGTCACTTTTGAGCAAAAAACCATTGCTGTCTGAATACCTGTGTCGCTTCTAAGCTAAAATCTACCGCCTGTAGCATTTTTTGGAACACTTTTATACTAATAGTGGTCACTTTTTGTTTATTCTGCATCACTTTTATACTAACAGTGGTCACTCTTGCATTTAATTGAATCACTTTTGATCCAACAGTGATCTCTTTTAGCTAACCATGTCGCTTATTCTAGAACTAGGGTTTTTGTTGCATATTATTTTCTTTTGCAGATCTAGGTCGCTTATGAGTCGTAACTAGTCGCTTTGTTCTTTTTCGCATCACTTGTGAGCTTTAACAATTCACGCCTGGCGCTCTCAGCATCACTTATGGTTTGTAAGATTCCACCTGTGACAGAATAGAGATCACTTTTGACTGACAGTGGATCGCCTTTGGTAAACTGTGTCGCTTTTAGTCTATATCATTTGCAGTTTATTTTTCTTGGCTACTAATTGGGTATTTGTGCAACATCTTATTGATTGTCCAAGAAAAGGAGGTTATCAAACTACTAACATATATATTGCAGCTTCGATCAGTCCAAGACTTGTGGTTTTTCACTAAATTAGGAACATTTGGGCTTGGTGCTTAAAATGAATCATTGCTTGCGCCGTGCTTGATTTATCTTTTTTGATTGCTTGCATGTGATTGTTTGTAACCCAAATTTAATAACAAAAGTATCCTCTACCCTTGCCTATCAAATGGATCTTGGGTGTATGAGAACTTGTTATTATCTTTAGAGGGTCTGCCTTCCTGATGTGAGAAGGGTATGACCCAAGCGATAACGGGCTAAAGCCAAGTCCTTCCGAACTGCTATATAAGAAAAGTGTTTGTGTCGAAAGCCACAAACAACAGGTGTTGTTGTGTTATACCAACAGCCAACCTCCCCGAAAACCCTCCAAGGTGTAACCCTTGAAGGCTGGGAGACTCCATAACGGAGAGTAGCACTACCGCACGTATAGCCACCCGAACGGATGCCCTTATTAGCAACTTTGTGTAGTAGCCAAAAACCCTCTATTTGTTGATGCAAAAGGTGGGACCTTTGAAGCTGCCCTGATTCATGTGGTTCTTAGAAGAGATAGCAAGGACAATCCTAAGGTTTGGTGAGGGACAGGCCTTACAGAAAACCCAGATCTTGGTATGCGTGAGAAGTGTGTGTCATGGAGGGGAGCTAGTGCTACCAAGATCCTGAAGCTATCTGCTTTGAATAAGCACAGCCAGGGGTTTCAACAAATATAGTCCTTTCCTAGCCTAGGTTGTACAAGTTTGTGATTGTTGTGAGTGTGATTGACTGCAATTACCATTTTCTTGTCAAAAATCATAAATCAGACATCTTTCTTGACAAACACAGTCATTTTTAAGCCTAAACTGCCTGCATACAGACAACAGAATCACTTTTAAACTGTAGTTAGCTACTTTTTGCCTAAATAGAATCACTTTTTAACACTAGTTAGCTACTTTTTTGCCTGAATAGAGTCACTTTTAAACAACAGTCATCCCCTTTCTATCTAAATCAGTTCACCTTTCAACAACAATCCATCGCCTTTAACCTAACTTGCATCGCTTCCAATCAGCAGTCAATCACTTTTGAACCAATAGTTATCACCTGTGAAAAATTGCATCACCTCTGGTTAACACTATGACTTGCTGTTAGAACCTAAACCAGTCCGCATCTAAGCTATTACCAGTCGCCTTCAGTCTTTTCTGAGTCGCATATGAGCTATCACTTGTCACCTGTGGTCTAATACTAGCAAATCTTAGTGACTCAATCGAATTAGCCACAAATCCATCTTGCTCAGCTTCAGCATTAGCTTTCAGACCTATCTCTGATCATTAGCAGATACCTGGACTTTGTCTCCTTCTTTGAGCTTACCAATCAATCGCATTTCATGAGCTTTTCATCTTTTTGATATCCCAAACCAACAAACCAAACATCAAACCAATCATTTTGATCCATCAACAACATAGCAACCTTTAGCAAACAACATTTCCTTTGAGTGTGTGAGCTATTCTCTAGGGAAAACTAGCCAACAACAAATCAACAACGCAAACCAACTAAACACAACAAATCAACCAACCAACAAAGTGAACCAGCAAACAACAAATCAACAACACAAACCAACCAAACATAGAAAACCAACCAAACATAGAAAACCAACCAACCAACCAGCAAACTATCGCCTTTCTTTTGGTTCTCAAAACTTTGACAAGATAAACTTTAGTTTTCAACATCAACATCATGCCTAAAACTAGGAGTTAATATAGAGCTGAAATGGAAGCCAAATTGAGAGCTGAAATGAAAGCTAAATTGCAAGCTGAGATGGGAACTAAGATGCAACAATCTAGATCAACACCTCTTAAAGATGCAACTCAATTCACAACTAGTATGCCTCCTCATATGTTTACGCCTCATGGGTATATAGTTGGAGAGTCATCTTTACAACAAGAGCAACCTCAAACATTTCTTGAGACTTTTGAAGAACAATCTCAAGAAGACTTCTCAGAATTTCAGGACACCCATGTGTAGGATCAAGTTGAGAGAATCTGAGCCTAATCACTACTTCTTGCAACTTGCTCGCATGGGCGCTAAATTACCAAGAGATTTTGACATATCCGCTATTAGAGAGCATGATCCAAACACTCCCGCTGTTGTTGCAAAGGGACCATCCACTATAGTTACACCATCCCCCACCATATCACAAGCTCTATCTTCCACCACATCTCTTTCATTGCCTATGGTTACTTCATTTGATCTACCATGCTCGGAGCACACTCTAGAACCTTTGATAATACCAACCAATGTGCTCCCTCTCATGTCACAAAATTTCAACATTCCACATTTCCATGTTCCTCAACATACACCTCCTCCTACCATGATCGTTTCCATGCCTCAAGTAACACAAGCTATCCATGTGGCCCAAGTACAAATGTTCCAAACATCACAAGCTATCCCCATATCCCATAGTGTGCAAGCCTCCCAAACAATCCCAACAACACCCATAGTCCAAGCTTCATGACCATCACAACTTGCTATATCCCATATGAATACCATATCTCATATACCAACTGCTAATACACTTTCCACCATCTCTACTAATCCATCCACTATACCATATAATCCCAATGTTAGTCTTATTGATATGAGTGACCCTCCTATCGTTTCTCAAACCAATCCTAGCTCTACGGTCACTTATGTTGAGCAACTTACATCCATTCCATCATATTCTTCCAATCCTTCACGCACCATCAATCCATCTTATGCTACCCAAGGCTTGCCTATTATCACACAACCCATGACACATATCAATCCCCATGTTGTCCAAAATACAAACCCAAGTGTCCATCCTTCTTTCGCATCTACCAATCCTTCCATCACTTACCATGTCACAAATCCAATTCCAACTTCCCAACCATCAACTAATGTCAATCCATTTTCCACTTCACATGTGATGCAAAATCTTGGTGCCCATTCGTCACAATATACCCAACCACATCTTGTGCCTCAAGGACAGCAATCCTCAACCACATATGTGTCACATCCCAATCCTTTGACATACATTGTGAGCATGCAACCTCAACAAATGGTCATGGCTTCATATATCCCACAACAACAACCTCAATATACATCATACCATGTTTCACCCCCTTTGCAACAACAGCAATTATCTTTAGCGGATGTTCAACAAATGATCAACCAAGCAGTAGGACAAGGCAAGAAGACATTTTCTTTAGAAAACATATGCGCTTATCCATTTGACAAGTCTCTTCATATGACACCTTTTCCACCACACTTTGAAATTCCATAATTTGACAAGGACAAAGGAAAAGGAAATCCAGAAGACCATCTTAGTGCATTCTTTGTGGCATGTCTCGATGTTGCTTATGACGATACATATCTTTTGAGACTATTTCCTTGAAGCTTAGCAGGACAAGTTCTTGAATGGTTCTCTCATTTATCTCTGGGAATTAAGTTTTTTTTTGGAGTTAGCCAATAAGTTTCAATCACACTTCACTTTTAACATTGACCATGAGGTAAACATGAATGATCTTGTCAACAATAAACAACGCAATGGTGAAGCCTTTTCTTCATTCACTCAACGATGGCATAATATGGCTAGCAAACTATCATGGGAAAAACCTGAGAAACAACAACTCAATATCTTTGTTCAAAATCTTCATCTCGAGCTGTCGTTCCAATTAATATTGCAAAGTGCTAGCACCTTTGATGAACTTGTTTCCAAAGGAACCATCATTGAACGAGCTTTAATTCCTAAAGGAACTATCAAGATCTTTCGTGATAACAAAGACTATCCTCAAAACTCCAACGATAAGTCTCACTTTTGGAACAAAAATAAGAATGTTGTCAACGATGGTGTTGTGGATGCAAAGAACATACAAACTATGAAAACTCCCATCAACATTCAAGCTACTTCTACAATAACACAACCTTTTCAATGAATGCGACAACGACAAACTTCCAATTTTCGTCGACAATTTACCCCATTAGCAGAACCTATGGAGGTTGTCTTTCAAAAGCTTCTCCAAGTGGGCGATATTATCTTACCGGATACACCACCCAATGGTGAACCGCTCTTCAAAGCTCCTTGGTACAAAGAAAATGAGTATTGTTATTTCCATAGAGTTAAAGGACACAAAACAAATGGTTGTATACGTTTAAAACATGTCATCCAAGATTGCATCAATCAAGGTTTAATCAAAATCACACCTCCAACAACTCAACCTACACAACCATCAACATCGAACTATGATCTAGAGGCTTTCAAGAATCCACTTCCATCTCATGACAAAACAAGTAACCCTCATGCTAGGAATGCCATTCAATACAACTATGAATCATCTACTATTGACCGCATTGACCATGCTCACATTTATACCATTTCTATCCAAGGCAAAGCACCTAATTGCACTGTAACCACTTGAAGAGGTTGAGTCACCATTTGGGGAGCACGTGCTCATCCTCCTCGACTATTCTCTAACTATAATATCTTGGATCACCTTGGCAAAACACCCACGCACATATCCATTCTTGAGTTGCTTCGTATATCTCTTGCTCACAAAGCTATCCTTGACAAAGCCTTACAGGAATCTTTGGTGCCCAATGATATTGATATCACACAATTCCAATCTATGCTCGCTAGCATCATAGCCCCTTGTCATTTAACTTTTTCTGACAAAGATCTTCAGCCCTCCATTCATTCTTTACACAACGAAGCCCTCCACATTGAAGTATTTGTTAAACAACGCCATATCGAATGAATCTTAGTAGATGGTGGAGTTGGTCTTAATATATGTTCTTTGAAATTGATAAAACAATTGGGATATTCTGAGAAAGATGTTGATACCTCCAAGGTTATTACTATCAGAGCATATGATGATGCCGAGCGAGATACTGAAGGGATTGTTTTCTTGCCTATCCAAGTTGGGCCGATCACCACAGAAACTTGTTGTCAGGTTCTTGATATTGACCTTCCTTATAACATCATCCTTGGTCATCCATGGATACATACCCTCAAGGCAATTCCTTCCACATACCATCAATGTCTTAAATTTCCACACAACGATGTTGAGATTACTATCCAAGCTGATCCCAATCCATTTGAATTTTTTCATTCCTTTCAAGCTAAATATCAGAGTCCAAACCATATTCCTATCAACATCAAGGCATATCCATCTTCATCCTATGTAGACCCATCTGACCTACTTAAGCCATCATCTAGTAAAACTGCTTCCAACCTCCGTATCAAGTACATCGAACATGGCCCTAGTGAATACACACTGCAAGACTCTTGTTGTGTTAGCACCCTTCCATTATCTCCTAAATCCTATGGTAAGCCTTCTACATCCAAACCAACTTCAGTCCCCACTATCATCAAAGCTCCACCTACAGTATTCATTAAAGGCGGATTCCTAGATGATGAAGACATTGATGATATACACTCTTAGATATTCTTTGATGAAAATGACCAACTCCAACTGGAAGTGGAAAGATACAACAATGGGTTCCACATCATAAAGAACATGTGCTATAAAGGACATGGAGGATTTGGATCACAGGAACAAGGACCTATCGAACCCATTATTGTGTCTAAGAAGTTTAATAAGCAAGGCCTTGGTTATCAGTTGGAGGTACCGTGACTCAAAGATATTAAGTGTATTTCTGATCTTGACCCTGGACCTTCCTCGGTAGGAGAGACTTCTAATTTGGATACTATCGATGACTCCCCCTTCATATTACTGACCTTTTCCAAGAACACTCCATCTTCATGATTTCTGTAGCCTCCTCTAGCCACAACCATTCCTCCATTACCCTTTCACTTGTATATCCTGAACCCGTCGATTAGGACCAACAGGGGGCACTGATGTTAGATACATTTGCAAATGATGAAGCTATTGTAGAATTTATGGGCTTACGACAAGGTATTCCTGGGTGATCACAAAGTAGGTTTTATGATGGAACTACCTAAACTAGTATATTTTGGTGGAAGTATCAAATCCTTTAGTCGCAAAAGTGAAATAAACAAAATAAAAAAAATAGGTCACTAGGTGAAAACTGAAAGGTGCCTCTTGACCATGAAAAAGTAAAAATAAAGGACGTATCCGAAGGTGAAAACCTCTCCGAGGCACCTAAGGGTGGGCGATTTGATCTTCTTGTTGCCATTGATTATCATGAGAAATCAACAGTGCTAGTTGAACAATCACAAGACATGAACTTGGGTACATAACAGAATCCAAAGATCACTTTTTTGGCAGCGTCACTATAAGAGCAAGAAAGAAGAAACTTCACAACATTTTTTATGAAAAGAGCTATAAATTTTGCATGGACTTATGCTGACATGCCAGGTCTAGATCCATCACTTGTGGTACATCATCTAGCAGTATCTCCTAATGCAAAACTTGTTAAACAAAAATTGTGCAAGATGCATCCACAGGTAGATTTATTAGTCAAGGTAGAGATTTAGAAACTATTAGAAGCAAAGTTCATAAAGCCTATTGATTATCCAGAATGGGTTTCAAATTTGGTACCTGTAGTAAAACCTGATGGACGAGTTCACTGTTGCACAGACTTTAGAGATCTTAATAAAGCATGTCCTAAGGATGACTTTCCACTACCAAGCATAGACAACATTGTAGATCTTATAGCCAGACATGAAATTCTATTTTTGATGGATGGATTTTTAGGGTATAATCAAATCAGAATAGCAAAGGAAGATCAAGATAAAACATCTTTTATTTGTCCATGGGGCACATACTGCTAGGTTGTAATGCCTTTTGGTCTCAAGAATGCTGGAACTACTTATCAGCGAGCCATGACAGTTATTTTTCATGACCTCTTTCATACTATCATGGAGGACTATGTTGATGACATCCTGGGAAAATCTAAGACAAGAGAAGGACATCTACAGGTATTAGCACAAATCTTTGATCGATCAGAAAAGTATCAAGTTAGACTAAACCCAAAGAAATGTGTATTTGGTGTAACATCAGGAAAACTATTGGGATACATTGTGTCTCGACAAGGGATAGAAGTGGACCCAGCTAAAGTAAAAGCTATCATGGAAATGCCTCCACCAACAAGTCTCAATCAGCTTCGTAGTTTACAAGGCAGGTTATAGTCCATCCATAAATTTATCTCACAACTAGCAGATAAATGTCATCCTTTTCAGCATCTTCTTCGTAAGGGTGAACCTTTTAAGTGGGATGAAAAGTGTCAACAAAATTTTGATAAAATAAAGGAATATCTGGTAACACCTCCTATGTTAGTGCCTCCTGTTCTTGACCGCCCATTATTGCTCTACATATCATCAACAAGAGCAGCATTGGGTGCCCTTCTAGCTCAACATGATGATTCAGGGAAAGAACAAGCCATCTACTATATCATTAGAACTCTTGTGGGATATGAACTCAATTATTCATCTATAGAAAAAGCATGTTTAGCATTAGTGTTTGCTTCCCAAAAGTTGTGACACTATATGCTGAACCAAACAACCAAGCTCATATCTAATGTTGATCCACTCAAATATCTTCTTTCTAAAGCAATTCTCACAGGAAGATTAGCAAAATGGGTCATGATCTTAAGTGAATTCGACATACAATATGTGGATCGAAAAGCCATCAAAGGACAAGTCATCGCTGATCAATTAGCTGCAGCACCCATCACAGATATTTATCCAATATATCTAGAATTCCCTGATGAAGGATTGTTCAATTTAACTTCTCCAACACGATGGCAGCTATATTTTGATGGATCATATACACAACATGGATTAGGAGCAGACATCTTGTTTGTTACTCCTCAAGGAGATTGTATACCCAAATCATACAGAATTGCATTTCCATGTACCAATAACATAGCAGAGTATGAAGCTTTAACTACAGGACTTTGCATGGCAGTATAATGGGCTATCAAATAGTTACAAGTCTTTGGTGATTCTCAACTAGTTATCAAATAGGTCTTAGATGAATATCAAACAAAAGATGCGAAACTTCTTCCATATAAGCTAATGGTTGATGATTTTAAAAAGTATTTTGACAATATCACTTTTGAACAAATCCCAAGACTACAGAACAAAGCAGCAGATGCCATGGCTATGATTGGGTCTCTTCTAGACATGCCATCTAATACATATAAATGTGAGTTTTTGGTCAAACAACTTTTGATTCTAGCATTTGAAGTTCCACAGTCTGATCTTATATGTGACATTGTTGGTCCCAATTTGTCGTGGTACGAGGATTTATATGAGTATCTCCGCAACCAAACCTTTCCACTTCAACTATCTAACAACCAACGCAAAACCTTTATCCATCGAGCCTCTTGTTACGCTATCTTGGGAAACACCCTTTATCACCGGAGTGTTGATGGTATCCTTCTTAGGCGTCTTGATTCTGAGGAAGCAAAAGTGGCCTTATGTGATGTACATGAAGGTGTTTGTGGTTCACATTCTGCTGGCCCTAGCCTTGTTAAGAAACTTCTACGAGCAGGATACTATTGGCCAACCATGGAAAAAGATGCACAACAATTTGCAAAGAGATGTCTGCAATGTCAGAAACATGGAAATTTAATACATGCACCGGCACATGAGCTTCAGCCTATCATTACTCCATGGCATTTTTCGTAGTGGGGACTTGATCTCATAGGTAAAATCCATCCTACTTCATCAAATGGTCATAAGTTCATTATCACTGCCACTGAATATTTCACAAAGTGGGTGGAAGCTATACCAATGACTTATATCATAGGCAAGCAAATATCTAAGTTTATTCTACACTATATCATTTGCCGTTATGGAGTTCCTCAAGCTATTGTCACAGATAATGGTTGTCCTTTCAAGAATCAAGAAGTCAGAGATCTTTGTAACAAGTTCCATATCCAACATAGATTCTCTACCCCTTACTATCCTCAAAGCAATAGCCAAGCTAAAGCTTCTAATAAACCATCATCAAAATTCTCAAAAAGACGGTCAATGAAGCTGGTCAAGATTAGCATCTACAACTCCATCCTACATTATGAGCATATCAAACAAGTATCAGAACTCCCACTAGAGCCACACCTTATGCTCTTGTGTATGGCACTGAAGCTATTTTACCTATTGAGGTTGAGATCCCCTCACTGCAAGTATCCTTACAACATATCATCTCAGAGGAAGAATATCGAGTATCCAGACTCCATGATCTTGAGCTTCTAGACGAACGGTGTCTTACAACACTCAACCATCTCCAAGTCTATCAAAATCATTTGCGTCACAGCTACAACAAAAAAACCAAAGAACGTCAATTTCCAGTTGGAGATCTTGTCCTTAAAGAAAATCAAAGGAATCAGCAATACCGTGAGAAACAAGGCAAGTTTGAACCAAATTGGCTTGGTCCTTTCATCATCATAGCAGTTTATGGATCAGGTGCATATACTCTTTCAACACCCAAAGGTATTCCCTTGGATGAACCAGTCAACAACGTTCATCTCAAGAAGTTTTATCCTTGAATCTCAACTATCCAAAAAAAAAAAAACCATCCAATAGTGAAAACCACTTTGTGGCACTTTGGATAACAAAAAAATAATAGTCTAAGATAAATAATCCATCCTCTAGTGAAAACCTGGTAAACAGGCTCCTTGGATAAGTACCATAGTGAAAACCTGGCAAACAGGCGCTATGTGTAGTGACCAGTTTCCATCGTCTGCTTGGTTTGTTTGATCATCACTCTTCCTACCATATTTCACCATCCTATCCCACATAGTCCATATCATAATCCACATATCATTGCAATAAATAGCCTTTCCATCTTTGCCTCTATCAACGCTAGCTATCATACTTGAGACATTGTTGCGATAACTATCTCTTTTGGCACCTTACCATCTTGACCGGAAGCCATCCTTATCGTCGTTTCTTCATAATAAATCTCATCGCGCACTGGGGGCATTTGTTGAGTCTTATTTGGAAGTGGATACCGCTATCTCTAGCTCATAACACATAAAACACTTTATCTCACAACACAGCAAACTTTCAACTTCAACTATAGCATTCATCCAACAACAAACATGACAAAACATTTTGCAACCAGGATTCGTATCTTTGCAAATCAATTCATGCTCATCTGACATCCAAACACTCACAAGACATCGCCAATGCAAACATTCAAGCAATCACATCAGTTTTTCAACATCATCCATCTAGCAAAATAAGCAAGAACTACATCCAGCTCTATCATTAAAGCCTTGATCCCGTGGATACAGGGTATGTAGGCAATCGGAGATGCGAAGGAAGCACTTTGATTTAGGCTAAAATGATAGCCCCTTCTCTTCATCATTCATCTTTCATCTTTCTTCTAATCATCCTCCAATCTTTCATCTCACATTCTTCTATCTTTCATCACCCATATCATCAATAAAACCTAGAACTACATATTCATCATGTCTCATCTTCATCATAAATGTGCCTTGATCCCGTGCATACAGGGTATGTAGGCAGTCTGGAATACAAAGGAAGTTTCCAGTACTCAAGAACAGATGATCCACCCCATCTTCTTCATCTTCTCTCTTCCTCCATCTTCTTCTCTTTGATCCACTCAAGCAGGAAACAAACTATGTATACTGAAAGCTCAAGCACTTCAACCAATCAAGAATGAGCTAGAAGCTATTTGTCCACATGCCTTAAGCCAACATTTGCTATAGCAGTTTATCAACATCTTTAGCCTTCAACAGGATGCAGCTTTCCTCTCAACAAGGCCCTAGATTAAATCCATCTAAGAGCACCTAAATTTGGCAAGAGAATGTGATGACAATATCTTTTGTTTTATCTTTTGATTTATCTTTTGTCCCTTTTCTATGCCTAATCAAGATTGCCTTGATTTATTGATATCTTGGTATGTTGCGATGAAGTAAGGAATGGGGCATGGTCATATTGCTTTCGTATGCCATGTTTGCAGGATGATCTTATCCTCTTCCTATGCGTATTGGTATCTTGTGCGTGTTGGGATTAACATATTACATATCAATATCTCTAGCATCTAAGAAGCTAAACAGTCTCTTATGCACTTGAGACTATTCTATGTCAAGACTAGCTCCATACATATAACCAGCAAGCTATCACTATGTGTAGTGGAGATAAGCTCAAACCATTGCTTGTAGCATTAAAGTCCATCTCAAAACACTAGCTATTATTCATATCTTGTGTATGTTGTCTCAACATCTTGACCTCATGCGTTCAGACAAGATTGTAGCATGCTAGTTGCGCATTGGATATCTCGACACCTTGGTCTTCTATACCCTGGTGCATAACATCCACATGCTATAACAAACATAAGGATTGTATTTCTTTTCATTTTGAGCAATTACTTAAAAAGTTGCCCATCATCCCATCTATTCATCCTATCATTCGTCTATATAGTCTTCAACCAAGATCAATCATTTCCATCGTCCTTTGTCCATATCTCCTATCCTGCAAAACAAGTGTGTTAGACATACATAATTCCATCATATATCATCTCATTACCATCTATCTATATACATAAGTTCATCATTTATCATATCATTACCATTTACATATTTGAATTATCATACATTTCCTTTCATATCATTTACATTAACATCCATACATAATCCATGAAAACAAATATAACATGCATAACTATCATAATACCAATAGTGCATCCATTACAACATCATATAGATAAGCAATACTCTATTATATATATATATATATATATATATATATATATATATATATATACATGTGTCAATATACAAGTGTCTACATATACAAGCTGAGCCATAAAGAATGTATGTACAATCAGCTCTAGGCCTCATCATGATACAACATAAAACAAGGTAGCCCTAGTGACTACTGGCAGCTCCCTCGCCCTGACCACCAACACTGGGTCCTGCACCTGGTCCCCTATCTCTCGGTGGCCCCATCACTGAGGCTACTAATTGAGATCCACCTGACCTACTCTTGAAGCTAGGTTGCCTCTGCTCTACTGACATAGCCCCATAGTATAAGCCTCTATAGTACTTTGCCTCACCCTGTACTCTCTGCAGCTTTGCCTATACCTATGTCAACTATGTGGCCAAGTACATCATAGCCCCATCTGTACCCAATGCAGTCACTGCTCTATCTCGCTCACTAGTCATCCCCTGAAGCTGCAGCACAGTCGTATCTCTCTCTACCCGCAAACCATCTCTCTTGGCTCTCATCTCTTGCACCTGTTGTATAGCTATATCTCGCTATCCTCATCATCTGTTCACTCTGTCTAGCTGCATCTCTCTTCCCTGTCACCCTAGCAAGTGCACCATCATCCTATCCATCCCTAGCCTACACTCTCAACTATAACTGAGCCTGGTATGTCTATGCCTGAGCTCTAGCATGCCGCAAACCAACCACTGCCTGGTGCCTATCTATCTCCACCCTCCTCAACCTTATCTATGCTCGCTGCCTCCATCTCCTCTCCTCTCTAATCTACCTCCACAGCTGCTGAATCCCAACATCATCACCCACCAATATCTGCCCCTGAGGCTGTCCTGGCACCTGTCCCTGCATCTGTATCTATGGCATTGTTGGTACAATAGCTTATGTTGGTGGAGCCTGTCATCGCCTCCTCCTGAGTGGTCTCTCCATCCCTATCTCCCCTATCTCACCAACTCGCATCAGCCTTGTCGGTCTAGCTGTCACCCAGTATGCATCATAGTCTGGTAGCATCCCTAGATCTATAGGACCCTGTCTCCACTGCCATACAACTGGCTATAGCCCATCTCTCTCTACCAAAGTTGTGTCAACCACAACCTCTGGCCCCCAATAAAACACCTCCTATCTAGTCCTCCCAAAAATGGCATCACCAACTGGTACTGCCTGTGGCAACCCAAACTGTCTCAAAACCCTCTCTGGCAAGTAGCTCTCTATAATGTATATGCTGCGTCCAAAAATATATCTCACCTACCTAGCATAGACAAGCTCCACATCCTCCTCATCCCATCTCTCACATCCTAGCCATGGCCTCCATACAAAGCTATCCACCTCATCCAATCTCCTCCGCTAGTACATTACCCCTCTACACTACCAGTATGTCAAATCTCCTCTGTACATCCTAGCATAAGGCTCTCCTGTTGCTCTAGCCACCCATCCCTCTAGTCTCGTCACTGGAATATGCTCATAAGCCCACACATGCAAAACTGTAACTCCAACAAACATACTAGCTCCAAACATATACGCACAATCATGCAGGAAATGATAGAGCTATCCAAGCACACACTTCGCCCATGCATATCTCATACCATAAGAGAACATCCCCTCCATCACTATACCCCATCCTACTGGAAAGCCTCTCGCTCGTCTATCTCTTACTAACCATCTGATAATCGCCACTACCACTCGCTACAGTCTATCACATAGCTCCTCCATCGTCGCCATAGGGATCTCTAAGCCCTCTACTCCAATGTCTGGTGTCCTGAACAATCTCCTGAACGCAGCTGGACCCATATCAGGACCATAATCAACTCGGTCCCCATCTATCGAAATCCACAGAATATGAAACACATCCTCTAGTGTGATCGTAGCCTCTCCTGTCGGCAACAAGAAAGAACTATGCTCACTCATCCATCGCTCCACCATCGCCGTCATCAATCCTCAATGTGCCTGTATTGGCTCTAATCTTGACACATGCTCTAACCCGAGAATCTCTAACACTAGCCACTCTTCTGCATCCAACAATCTCACCAACCATAAATCCCTAGGATGTGCCTCTCGTGATAACAAAGGCGGTAGTATATCTTGCATCATTTCATTCATCATGTCAATCCCTTTCTCTACTTCAATGCTATCAAAATTTGATCATTTATTGCTCTCCTAGCTTCTCTCTACCATAAGCGGTTCATTTTTCCATATGTGCCTATCTGCTGATCAAACGCGACTTCCTTTACCATCTGTGCTTATCTCTCGATCATATGCGATCTATTTTGCATATGTGATCACTGTTGGACTACATGCAAGCTAAACTTCTACACGTGCCTATCTTTTGCCTATAAGCATGTTATAACCCCTAAGCGAGCATTTTTTCTTTCTCAGTGAGCTGCATTTCCCTATGCGCCTACTGTTTGCCCATAAGTGACTTGTCCCTATCTATATGCGCATTTTGCCTCTATATTGTCTAGCTGACTCAAAGCGACCTATTTTTTCTATATGCGACCAAGCTGTGCCTACAAGTGAACCTAAGTAAGCAACCTGATTTCCTACACAAGCAACCTAAACTGCCTATCCTAAGACCTAGTCGCTTATGGTGATGTGTGTGCATTTATGACGCTTCTAGCCTATCAAAATCACGCTTTTAGCAAAAATTTCGATACATATCGGTACATCTGATCCCTCTAGTCACCCATGTGTCCTCACTCGCTCAGCATGATGATCTCTGTGTGGAATCACCATCCTGATAGCTCTCCAACTCTCGCCGCACACCAACTCTAAGGAGCTCTAGATTTCTATAGCTTTCTGAGCACAAATGAGCCTATTTGCCCTTGCAAAACCTACTTATAGCCCTATCCAAACCCTAATTCTTCTATACCAAAGCCTATTTTCATCTGTATCATCCCATTTGTTCCCTCCCCAACGCCTGTTTTCTTCATGTCAACCTTACGTCCTAGCTTTTCTTCTATCACGAGCCAACCCATCCCTTCCTGGTTAGCCTGGCTTACCTCTCGAGGGGGCATCACCTGCCAGTTACACTGGGGCATAACCTTGTTTCTCAAAGGCATATCGTATCTTCTTTGACACAACGTTCTATCAAACATTGTATCAAAGAGGGTCAAAATGTAGACACCCAAAATTGACTCATTATCATTAGCATTCAAACATCGCATTACACATCATCTGTTTTTGTCTAACACACTTGAGCAATATCCCGAACACATCTATTTCTTCTATTAATTAAATAAATTTATATTTATTTAATTAATTCATTAGCTATTTCCTCTAAGCTATAATTAAACAATCTTCAATTATTTATTTATCTTCATTCTATCTATTTTTAATTAAATAAATTTTATTTATTTAATTAAAAATTCCTTTCATAAGCCCACTTTCCAATTAATTAAATAAATTTTATTTATTTAATTAATTTATCTTATCATTTATCTCATGAGCCGACATGTGTGCCTCTTTCATTTAAAAAGATAAGTGGTACTACATCCTTTTATTTAATATCTTTCATATGTAGTACTTTTTATGTACACAGGCACACATAAGCCCTATCTTCTCTCCACTTGTCATCTTGACATTCACCTATGTCTATCCTTCAATCTTAGCCATTCACATAGCCACTAAATCTCCACCGTTGATTGATTTTGGTTGAGTTCTATATAAACACCCTCTCATTCCATACTACATCTATCCAACATTCATATAGCGTCTACAATATCATCTTGAACATATTGAGCATTTGAGTATCCATAGCATCCATTGAGCTTATCATCATTATCATCCATCCATCATGGCAGCTTTTATCTTCATAATTTTTCATTGTTGAAGAAGCAATCCACATCATAAACAAAGAATCACACAATCTAGGTGATATTGTGCTTGAATTGCATACTTTTGGTTTCATTTGGATTAGATTCTTTGATGATGGTAGGGTTAGGTTTTCATGTCTAAGCATGATCTTATTAACCTAATTTTGTACCTATCACACTTAGCTAAGGAAGGACCACTAGAGTGTGTTCCGCAAATTCCTTCGTGCATGTCTTGTAAGGTAGTTTGAGATTCTTCTTGTTCTAAACAACGGAGTAAAGTACCATCCAGACCACGTCGGTATAGGGTGTCAGCAATAATGGTATAATGAGAGGTTTGGTAGATGAAGGTTTGATGTTGGTTTGAAGACAAGTCAGGTGGGAGGGTGTTATCCTTGAGGTAAGTGTAAATCTTACTGTACCAAGGTGAATCAGATCCAACTAATAGGCATATGGAGTATGTTTCAGGAAGATCATAAGCTGGTTGTTGAATTGACTCCACTAAGAACTCGTATTGTGACTCATTCTCTGGGATCTCAAGGAGTGAAGCAATGGTTGCCATGGCATCTATCTCTTTGTTATCAATACGATGTATTTGCTCAAAGGAGATGATCACAAAGTATTATTTAAAGTCATAGACCATTCACTTGTATTGGATAAGCTTCTCATCTTTGGTTTGGTAGTCATCATTGACTTGGTTGATCACCAGTTGAGAGTCACCATAGACATGTAGCTCTTTGATTTTCTATTCTATTGCCATTTTGAGACCCATGACCAAGGCTTCATGCTCTGCTATGTTGTTTGTGCACGAGAATAACAGACGATAAGACTTAGGTATGGTGTTGCCATGAGGAGTGACCAACAAGATTCCTACCCCTGATCCATGGTTTGTATAGGATCCATCAAAGTAGAGTTTCCACGAGTGTGCTGTGATATTAAACAAGGATTCATCTAGAAACTCAAATTGCATTGGTGTGGTATCCTGTAATGGTGCTTCTACTAACTGATCAACAATGATTTGTCCCTTGATAGCCTTTCTGTCTACATACTCAATGTCATATTCACTTAGGAGCATTACCCACTTGGCTAGGCGACCTGTTAAAGATGCTTTGCTTCATAGGTATTTCAGTGGATCTATCTTTGCAATAAGCTTGACTAGATGTGCTAGCATATAATGTCGTAGTTTTTGGGAAGCAAAAACCACAACAAGACACGATCTTTCTATTTGAGAGTATTGTAGTTCATAGCCCACCAATGTGCAACTGATGTAGTAAACAACTCTTTCTTTACCTCCATACTCTTGTTGTGCTAGAAGGGCCCCATGAGCTGTTGGTGTAGCGGATATGTAAAGTAACGACTTTCCTTGGATAGGAGGCATTAAGATAGGTGGGTTCATAAGATATTCCTTCAGTTTGTCGAATGCTTCTTTGCATTTCTCATCCCACCTAAATGGGATGTTCTTATGTAGGAGATGACTAAAAGGTTCGCACTTGTCTGCCAGTTGTGATATGAACCTATGGATTGCTTGTAGCTTGCCCTCTAGAGACTGTAGTTGAGTAATATTCTTGGGTGGTGGCATTTCCATGATGGCCTTGACTTTGGCAGGATCCACTTTGATCCCATTAGCTGATACAATGAAGCCTAAGAGCTTGCCCGAGGTGACTCCAAACACACATTTCTTTGGGTTCAACCTGACCTTGAATTGTTCTAGTCTCTGAAAGACCTTCTCTAGCACATCTAGGTGCAATTCTATTATGAGTGACTTTGGAAGGATATCATCTACATAGTCCTCCATTGTGACGTGTATCATATCACGGAATATAGTGGTCATAGCACGTTTATATGTGGTTCTTGCATTCTTTAGCCTGAATGACATGACATTCCAATAGAAAGTACCCCATGGACAAGTGAAACTTGTCTTATGTTGGTCTCTTGGTGCTATCCTAATTTGATTGTATCCAGAGAAGCCATCCATGAGAGATAACATGGTATGCCCTGTTGTTAAGTCGACTATGATATCTATATTTCGCAACAGAAAGTCATCCTTGTGGCAAACTTTGTTTAGATCTCTGAAATCATTGCATAGTCTAACTCAACCATCAGGTTTAGATATTGGAACTATGTTGGAGACCCATTCTTGATAGTCTATTGCTCTGATGAACCCCACATCCAGTAGTTTCTTGAGTTCTTCTTTCACTAGCAGTGCAATGTGTGGATGCATCTTTCTAAGTTTTTGTTTAACTAGTTTCACTCTTGGATCTAGTGGAAGATGATGTAGAATCAAATCTGGATCCAATCCTGGCATATCTGTGTATGACTAAGTAAATTTGACGTGCTTCTTCTTGAAGAATGGTACAAACTTAGTCTTTTCTGGTGGAGTTAGAGACTTAGCAAAGTGAATGACCTTAGGATGTTCCTCTGTTCCAATGTTAACTAGTTCTGTGGGTTCCACAACAATCTGAGACTTCTCCTGGTGCATTTCATCGGGGAGAGTGTCAAGCCTTCCATCGTCATGTGCCACAATTGGGTTTTCACCATTGGATGCATCCTTTATTTTTACTATTTTGGGATTTGATACTGCCACAAAGTAGTTTTCACCATCAGATCTAGTTTTTATTTTGATATTTTTGCAACTGGAAGGCTTGGCACCCTCTCTGAAATAATCCACGGTATTGAGCTCAATGGCGAAGCCAGCTTTATGATCTCTTGTAGGTAGGTGGTCCCTAAGTTCCATGTAGTCAATGTAGGCATCGTCATTTTGGAACATGTCTAGTTGTGGGGTTCCTTGTAGATCCCAATCAATAAGTTCAGGATGCACAAGGGGGAGGGAGTCAGATGATAGATCTGATTTGTTGATAGTTTGAATGGATATACGAGGGGCATTGGTAGGGATAGGGTCTGAGATGGTACTTTCCTCCAAATTGTTTATTGCGATAGAACTCGAACCTTCCTTGAAAGTCATATTCTCAGGAATAGGCGAATCACACTCTAATGGTCTCTGTGTTAGCGTTTGTCCTTCACAGTAGGGGCTATAAGTTTGAACAGTGTCAACTTCCTTGTCATCGTAGGAAGGCTCTGTCATGTCATCCCACTCATATTCATTGGAATCTATATCACTAGCTTCTTGAAGGTCATGGATCATTTCCACAAGACAAGCATTTGCTTTTGCTTTGCCCTTGTCCTTGTATCCTAGACCTTTTGTATTTCTTTCCCATGAGGGTGAAGAAGGTTGAATGGGTTTAATTATTCCTTCTTTACTTAGGCCAATGGGACCTTGTCCTTCATAACCCATTCTGTGTAAGATAGACTCACCTCGCCCATAGATTTTTGTTGGGAGCTTAGGTGGTTCTGGTTGTGTGTTCTCTTCTTTTGTGTAGAGCCATTGTAAGATATCTCTTTCCTTTGTTTCATCTGATAGGGTCCCCCATTTTACAAAAGGAGCTGTAGGAGGTGGAGGAGGAGCAGATGGCTTTGGAAAGTGTTTGGGTTGCCCAAAGGATCTAGGAGATAAAGGCATTTTGGCCAAGTTGAGGCTGTGCTCGATGGAGTATTCCCCTACGCCTGTTTTTTTTATCGTAATTTTCTTCTCTTTGGGCTTGGATGAGGAAGCTTTAGAGGTAGAATCATGTTGTGGGGTAGGGGATGTAGATGCTCTGTTGTTGGGTATGATGTAATCAAGTTTTGAGCAAATAATATTACAATGCTGAAAGGGGTCAGGATCTCCTTGGATGGTGGCTTGCTTGCCATTATGAGGAAATTTTATGCATTGGTGGTAGGTAGAAGGCGCAGCTTTCACGGCATGAATCCATGGTCTACCTAGGAGAATATTATAGGCTAGCTCCCTATCTAGGACTTGGCAAACAACATCCTTTATTACTGGTCCCACTTGTATTGGTAACACCACTATTCCTTTGGTAGTTCTTTCCTCTTCATCATAGGCTTTAATGGTAATCTTTTTCCTTGGATCCACTACATTTTCAGAGAGCCCTAATGTAAGGACTTGCTTAAGCATGCAAATATTTAAACTGGCTCCCCCATCAATGAGAACCCTCTTGATGCGGTGCTTATGGATGAAAGCAACAATGTGTAAGGGGGTGTTATGAGGCTGAGATACTGAGAGGTCACCCTATTCGGCAGATGATATGGTGCTAGAGGAGGTGAGATTTCCTACCATGGCTTGAAACTTCTCTTGGGCCAAGGCCATGGGTATAGTTGTTTCCACTAGGGTTTTTTCAAGAATCTCCTTGTGGGAAGGAGAAAGGCGCAACAACTCTAGGATAGAAATGTGGGCAAGAGTTTTTCAAAGTTGGTCTATGACACTATACTAATGGGAGTTGGACTGAGAAGGTGATGACCTTGGAGGGAGGGTATTCAATGTGACCCTACTACTGTGGGTGATGATGTTGCAATCAGTTTTGTTGGGTCCTAATTGTTGGTTGGGCGTGACCACATTGATTTGTGGGATGTGCTCTGATATGCAGTTGATGGTATAATCAAATGGCATACTTGCATAATTAGCATTATTATTCCCATTATTATAATTTTGCCTATTGCAGTTGTTGTTGTTGCCGTTGTTGTTGTTGTTATATAGCCTATCATGATTGAGAAGCGAATCCTTGTATGCCACATGTGTCTCATTAGAGGCATGTTGTTGAGTACCTCCTTGATTTTGATCAAGTATGTCTTGATTAACATGTTTGAGATGGATACAATTGTTGGTAGTATGACCTCTTCCTCTATGATACTCACAAAAGTTGGTGTCTTTCCAATAGTGAGGTTTTATTTGAGGTTCATAATTGCTAGTAGGAGGGAGAGTGATCTCATTGTTAGCCAATAGATTTCTTAACGTAGATTCTTGGGACTTACCCAGCGGTGTGAACTTTCACCTAGGATTTGAGTTGTACCATGGCCTTGGCTCCTAAGAGAATGTTTTGTTGGGCGTAGCATTGTTTGCCTCTCCTTTGAGAGTGAATATTGGTTGTTGTTTGGGTGCTGCCACCTTGGCATCAACCACTCCATCATTGACGACATTTTTATTGTTAGTCCAAAACTTTGACTTGTCCGTAGTGTAGTTGGAGTTAGGGGTGTCCTTGTACAACTTAATTTGCCCCTTGGCGATCATAGCTTTCTTGATAAATAATCCCATTTCAATGACCTTTGAAAATGAGGTAGGACATTGGATTTGGATTTGGTAGCTTAGATCGGAATTAAGGTTGTCGACAAACATTTCCATCAATTACTTCTCAGGTACATCATATGTGCATTTGCTTCTAGTTGTCTCCACCTTTTTAAGGAGGTGAATTATTTGCCACTCTTTTGCTTTGTATTGCATAGATCGAGCATGGAGACTTCATGTTCAATATTGTACGAGAAGTGCAAGATGAATTTGTTTACTAACTCATCAAATGTCTTGATCTGGTGGAAGTCATGAGAACCACTCCATGGCTTGACTACCTAGAGATCTAGGGAATAGTCTCATTAAGAAAGTTTCATTGTGAGCTACTTCCATGCATGCGGCATTGAATTCCCTAATGTGATCTCTTGGGTCTCCTTTCCCTTTGTACTTGTAAAACTTAGGAACTTCAAACTGAAAGGGGAAGGGCACCATGTTCAAACTTTTATCAAAAGGGTATGGTGCAATGTCTTCCAAGGAGTAAGTTTCATTATTTCTTCTTGTTTTGAGATCTGTCATTTGTTGCATTAGGCCCTTAATTTGTTTCCTCATTTCTTCCATGGGTACGTTAGGATCCATGACTTTCTTTCCTTTATCTTCACTGGTGTGGTGTTCATGATTATCCTCTATGGTCTCTTTCAGTTTACTGAGATTGAAGTCAGTGGGTAGCTTCAGTTCGAGATTTGCAAGATGAACAAAGTACTTGTGAGGATCCTCATGGAGCACTTTTTCTAGTAAGCATTGGAATTTCTAATCTTGGAGGTGTCCTTGATACTCTTCATGAGAGATTTCCTCATCACTATCATGAGGGGTGACAATGCGATTGGATGATTTGGCCATTTCAAGTTGGCTTTTGTACTGAGATCTAGTTAAAACCATGCAAGGTGACATGGGAAGTGGTGGGATGAAACTAGAGATTTTGGAAAGATGCTGATGGAGACTATTGAGAATGGGATACTTGTGACGAGATTTGGACAAGGGACTCTTTCGATCAATGATTCCAAGTAAGACGACCGATACAAGATGATAGCCACAAGTAAGGGTACTCAATACCTGTCTTACTATGTAGAGACTAGTCATGCACCAAGACCACTAGCGAAGTTCTGTGACTTACTAGGGTTACTTGAATCTAAAATGATCCGAAAAAGGTCTTACACTAATCTGATATAGGATACTTAGACTTTGCACTAGGGAGACCTGATAGAAGGTGGATGTGATGACCAATGAAAGAGAGAGTTTGACGTAAAATGGATGTAAAAGCGACTGCAAGGTAAGACCTGATCTCGAAACTTAGAACTAGGCTGAAATGGGTACATAGAAATGGTAAAATTTCTCTCAAAATAAGTGGAAGTACTCACTGTTACGCACGCGTGGAAATAGATGTGCCGCAGAAGGGATCAAATGTGTAGTAATAGATGGTAAAAGTGCAATAAGTCAGTGTACATGCGCAGAAAGTCGGTATAAATGCGCAGTTTCAGACAACAAATGTGCAGCTCTAGTTTTTTCAATGTTTTTGCAATTTCTTAGCAATTTTTTTGCTATTTTTGGTTTCTTTTGTTGCAAGATGGTCTCTTTGATATGATTTTCTCTAATTATGGCAAGAAGACACAGCAAACACAAAGAATGTTTTCATGGTTTTTTTTTTGTGATTTTTTTGACTCTTTTTGGACTAAAAGAAAAGCAAGTACAATCCTAGGTTTTAAAGGATAGTATAAACCAAATTCTCACTATCTCTAGTGAAGCATCTTCGAGAGGTGATAATCACCCTTCCCTACACTAGCTTATAGGGGTTTTTGGCCACTAAAATAAAGGTGTTTAATAAAGGCAACTGTTCGAGTGGTTATACATGCGGCAACACTATTCTCCGTTATGGAGTCTCCTAGCCTGCAAGGGTTGCACCTTGGAGGGTTTTGGGGGAGGTTGGTTGTCGATATAAGACAACTTCACTCATTTTTTGAAGCTTTTACTCCAAACACAATTTATTTAGAGTGGCTCAGCAGGGGTTGGCTTTAGCCTATTACCACTTAGGGTCGTTCCTACTTGGATGAACGGTATCCAAGAGCAGGCCCCTCTAAAGGAAAAACACATGCAAAAATGATATGTCTGGTATTTTGGTCACCCAAGATAGGAGAGAGTATAGGCCTAGTATCATTCCCAAAACATAGAAGACAGCGGTTCTTTTCCCCTAGTTAAAAAGAAAAAGACTAAATGAGCCATCTACTTGGGCAAGCACAAAAATTTGTTAACTTTGAAGTGATAACAAGATAGCAATGGTTCAATTTTACCTAGATCGCAATGATTTGTTAACTTTGAAGTGATAACAAGATAGCAATGGTTCAATTTTACCAAGATAGAAATGTGTCTAACTTTGAAAGATAGAAATATAGCAATGATTCAATGATATGCAAGATAGCAATGATTCAGTTACCACCCTCCTAGTTAAGACTACGTGAGATTTGCATGAGCATCCATTTACTTTTCTTTTAGAAATTGAAATGTGAGTTAACAAGTGTAGCTATATGATTCTAAACCAGTACCTAGCCTGCAAAATAGATCCAAGAGTGTTCATGCGAGAGAGTGTTAGCGTTAGTGAAAATTGCAAGAAAAACCCTAAGAATCACTGTCTAGATTAGATGCGCAACTTCAGAGCCTAAATGCGTAGAAATAGAGCTCAGAAGCATAGAAGTACAAATGCACTGAGATAGAGGTCAAAAGCGCATGAATACAAAGTATATGTGCCAAACTGACAGATGCGTTGTTTCAGAAGGTATATGCATCGTAACAGAGTCTGTATGCGCTGAAAGATTAGATGAACTGGAACAGATAGTAGGTGCATGTTAGGATGAGGTAGATGCGCAATTTCCTCTTATGTATGGCTTTCTAACACACAAAAACTTAGTTTTTGGGTTAAATTGGGGCTAGGCCCCACGATGGGTGCCAAAAATGTTAAGGGAAAATTGGAGTAAACATGAATAATCAATATATCAATAATAATAATACCCAAAACTCAACAAAAAGGGAAATAATAGAGATCAAACAAACAAAGATGAAAACCTTTGCAAACCTCAATACTTCATAGCTTCTGTTGTTTGCCTATCTCAATCGATCTTGCATGTATGAATAAGGTCCTCAGAGAGTGCACTTCCTTGCTATTCCAAGATTGTCAATGGAGAATGGCTATGATAGTGCTTTGTAATGAAGATGAGCTTCACAACAATGGTAGTGATATGGTAACAAGTTGATTGCAAGCAAAAGGAATGACTTGGGTGCTAAAGGCGTGCTATACTTCCTACAGAGTAATGATAGTAAAAGCTTGCATGATTGAAATGGAAGAATTGGGTTCAATTTATAGACTTGAAAGAGAGAAAATCAATGGTACAGAAAGAATGAGATCAACGGTATAGAATGGTTGAGGAAAGTGTGCGAATAAAAAGAAGACATGTGTCTTGCTATATTTTGCATGAGAGGAATTAATAAAATAGAAGAATGAGTTAACTGAAGAGATTAATCAATTAAAAGAATAGACCAATCAGTTAAGAGAATAGAACTAGAGAATGGAAATTGCATGAGGATGAGAAGATATTTTAACTCAATTAAATATTTAGAATATTCAATTGCATGTGCACAAGGATTGAATTATATTTAGAGATAACTCAATTTAGAAGAAATGGACAATTTAAATAAATATTTGATTTATTTAAATTTAGAGAAGATATTATTGGAAGAGATAATTAAATAATTGGTATTATTTAATTTAGAATGAATTTGGAAGAACTAATTAAATAATTGGTATTATTTAATTTGTTGGAGGTATTAGAAGAATTTAAGAATTTTAATTAAATAAATTGATTTTATTTAATTGTTGGGAGAATATGAATCAAATAAATAAATTTGTTTGTTTATTCATTGATAGAGGAATTAGACTAAAATAAATATTAAGAATATTTATTTGGGCAGAGTCATGTCATTTTTAGGCATATACACTAATCAATGTAGAAGTAAAGTGAATCAAAATGTATTATCTTTCTCCGGTCAATGCTTTAATTGCAAAAAGATAGGTCATAAGGTTGAGGAGTGTAGAAGTGGATCAAGGAATCCTCCTAAAAACAAACAAGTTTTCAATGGAAGATGTTTTACTTGCAACAAGTTTGGGCATATTACAATGCCATGCAAATCTAAACTTGCTCCAACATGTAATTATCAGAAGAATAAGATTGTGTGTTTTAACTGCAACAAATCCAGACATATTGCCAAATTTTGCAGAAGCAAAAAGGGAAAAGAGAACTCACAGGTAGGTAAAGGAAGAATAGAGTAGAAGATGGACAAAGGCACGCAAAAGGTAGATCCGGTAGAAATACTGAAGAAGATGAGCAATATATGGATTAAAAAGGATGATTCTTGTATACACCTAAAATTGACATGACTCTGCTTAAATAAATATTTTAAATATTTATTTCATCCTTCGTATGCTTCTACCAATAAATAAATAAATTTATTTATTTATGTGGTTCACTTCCTCCCATTTAATTAAATAAACACATTTATTTAATTAATTAAAATCACTTACACCAACTTCATTCTTCTAAAATAATTAAATAACTTTAATTATTTAATTAAGATCTCCTATTCTTCCAAATTTAAATAAAATGCAAATTTTATTTAAATAAAATCTAAAATCCTCACAAAATAAAATATATTTCTATATTTTATTTATTCTTCTAAAATATCCACAAAAATAATTAAATAAATCTTTTTATTTAATTATGCTTTATTATCTCTTCAAAAAATCATTCTTATCTTCCAAAAATAACTTTCCTCTTGTCACACAAAAGCAAAACTTTGAGTTACAAAAGCAAAATCACTTTTAAAGCATCTTTTAAAGCAAATCTTCTCTTAAATTAGAAAAATAAATTCTAATTTAAGAAAATCAAATCTCATCCTCATCAAGAGAGGAGTTAACTCAAACAAAGTTGCTTTTGGAATGACATGTGTCCTTCTGTTGGTTGCACGTTCCTCAACCAGCCTCCTTCGTTGATCTCTTCTTTTCCTCTCAACCATTGATCTTCCCTCACTCTCTTCTATAAATACAACCTTCTTCTCTTCATTTCATATCTAGATTTTGTGTAAACTTATGCTGCAGAGATATCGGCGTGCCTTTGGCACCCCTACTCCCATTTAAGCATTCTCATTCATACTCCATTTCTGTATTTGAAGCTCATCTTCAAATACATAAGTATCACAGCCATTCTTCCTTTGTCATCTTTAAACAAGAAAGCAAGCAACTAGCTTCTGAGGGCTTCACAATCAAGATCAAAGAAAGATGAGCGAACTATAGAAGGTGAAAGGTAAAGGTGCAAGGTATCATTTGTTATTTGTTTGTTAACCTTCTTTTATCTTCATATTTTGTAGATGTTTAGATTTTTATAATCTCTATGATTAACCTGTTTTACCCCTCACATTTTGGCGCCCACCGTGGGGCCCTTGCCCCTCTACTAATAAAAAAAATCTAAGTTTTCTTGTAGACAGGTCCATACAAGTGACGAACAGGTCTTTGATAGAGAGTTTTTGCGCATTCAACTTCTGAAACGGCACATACACCTCCCGAGGCTGCGCATCTGGTTTTCCAGCGCATTTGACCTCCTAAGTGACGCATTTACCTCACGAATCGACGCATGCGATAGACTGGCGCATCCAACCTCCATAGTTGCGCATCCAAACTTGGCTTCGGCACCTGAGTTCAACTTGCGCATACACTCTATCTAATTATGCATCTGTCCAAGTTGCGCATTTACCCTATCTTTTTGCGCATCTGTTTTGTCAAACGGTGCATCTATTGTTATTACGCATATACATCATTATCTTGTGCGTCTGATTTCTATTCTTGTGCTTCTGTACAAAGACACATACACTCCCTATTTCTGTGCATTCAGGCTGCAGTGTTGCACATCTGTCTTATGCTTTTTTGTTGTACGGTTTTTGATTTTTGCATGTTGAGCTAACGTCAGTTTTACAGGAGTAGTGGCTGTTACAAGTATGAGGTTAACCAGTGTTGTCATTGATGTCAACATACTCATATTACATTGGTAAGAAGGTTTGTATGAGCTGTGTGTTGAGGATATTGAGAAAATTAGTCTCAATCAGGAACAGTGAAGAACAGTGATAAGAAGAAGGCAAATGTACTCAATAGGTTGAGGATCAGAGGATGCGGATTAAAGGGTTTGTATATATGAAGCTTGAGATGATCCAGTTAAGATTTCAAAGGTCCGCATGAAGATATGAAAAAGTTGTGATCGGTCAAGTAAAACTGGTTCCAGGAGATGCTCCGAAGTGACAGAGTGTTGCAAAAAGGTCCGGTGAGATCCGGAAGTGCATTGTCCTATTCCGCAGATTGGACAGAGTGTTTGGGATGTCTTTGTGATGTGTCATCTCGATTGGTACGTAGTTTGGAGGTCTGAAAGCACCTTCTTCAATATGATAGTGGCAACAGACTGTGTTCTTGAAGTTCCGGATGAAGAGGAGAAGAGATTCCAATGAGTAGAGGAAGTGCGGATGTACCTGGTCAATCAGGCAAGCTTGTGAAGATTCTTGGATCATGTTGAGGTTATGTTGTCGGTCTGCATTGGTGGTAGAGCCCAGAATTGAAGATATTCTTCCGGATGAAGTTCTTGTTTAGACTAGCTGACTGGATGAGTTGTTCATCTTGCGAATGTTCTTGTGGTGGCCGACCGGATGTATTAATCATCTTGCAAATGTCCTTATGGTTGATTGCCAACTTAGATGATTGTTCCTAAGTTGATGTCTTGTATAAATAAAGGTTTGTGAGTTCATTTCAAAGTGTGTTGAGCAGCGGATGAGTGTGGTATAGTGAAAGAGCGAAGGGCAGAGTAGAAGTATCTCGGGCTTAAATGGAACTGATCTAGACATGGTAAAGATGTCAATCTCCAGTTCAAGTTTGTGATTCTTATCACTTTGTAGATAGTGTGTCTCTTGTAGGTAGTGTGCCTCTTTGTGAGCAGTGTGCTCGGGTAGTGAGCCCTAATTGGCATGTGCCATTCATTTTTCTTATTCTTCTAATAGAGAATAATCCTTGGGTTAATCACCCCGTGGTTTTTCCCTTAACCGGGTTTCCACGTCAAAATCTTGGTGTCCATTGTGTTGGTGTTTATCTGCTCTTGTGTTTATGCATTATGCTTTCATGAATGGTTAACTGATATGCTATTAACTAACAAAGAAGTATCAAGTGTTTGAAGTAGAAGCAAGTTTTTGTACAACTGATTCACCCCCCCTCTCAGTTGTGTGCCCTAGATCTAACAATTGGTATCAGAGCCAAGTTCTTCTAAAAGGACCTTAACCGCTTGAGGAGATCTAGGATGTCGTCATACAAGAAGGATAGTCTGAAGTTCGATGGAACCAACTTCACTCTCTAGAAAGGTCGCATGAAATGTCACTTGGAGTGTATGGGAAAAGCATACTTGGCCATGGTCTAAAAACCATATGTACCTCCACAGGGTGGTCCGACAACTCTGAATGAAATCACAGATGCTGAAAACAATTTGCGGACCAAGGAAGCTCTTCTAAGTGCATTGAATGACTCAGATCTCTCAAATGTTATTGACCTACCAACTGCATATGAGATCTGGACTAAACTGGAACTTCTGTATGAAGGAGATGAGTTTGTCAAGAGTGCAAGGTTGCAAAGTCTGAAAGGGAAATTTGAAAGATTGAAGATGAGAGATGATAAAAATATCACTACCTTTATGCCAAGAGTGAATGAGCTAGTGTGTGGAATCAGGAATGCTGGTAGAGTTCTAGATGAAAATGAAATTGTTTGCAAAATTCTCAGATCCCTTCCTACTGCCTACAAAATGAAGGTTGCTGCCATTGATGAATTCAGAGCCCATACAACTGTCACAAGAGAGCAACTGGCTGGCAAACTGGCTGCATTTGAAATGACTGAGTTTGGAGATGATCTCCACAAGACTGAATCTGCATTCAAAGCTAGTGCCTATGTGAAAGGCAAACAAAGATTTGATCTAGGAGAGAACTCTTCAAGGAAGCTGTCATGGTATGATCAAGCAAGGAAAGACATGGAAGAGGAAGAAGCAGAAACAGCTCAACTTGAAGCCCTCATTGCAAAGAGACTATCAAGAGGGTCCAGTAAGTATGAAGGAAAACTACCCTTTAAGTGCTTCAATTGCAATAAGATTGGTCATTTTTCTTCAAGATGTCCGGAAAGATCTGCAAGGTCTAATACTAACAGACAAAGGTTTCAAAAGAACTGCTATTATTTTTATGAAGAAGATGACAATGAAGGAGTAACAGATGATGAATCAGAAATAGGAAGCAAATCCGGAAATGAATGGGTGTTTATTGCCATCAAGGAAGAAGAGTCAATACCCTTTGAATCTATCAATCATAAGGTTGTAGAAAGAGCTTTGGCTTCCCAAGTTGAAGAAAAGGATGATTGGGTTATTGACAGTGGATGCTCTCACCATATGACTGGTGACAAGAACAAGTTCTTAGATTTGGAAAGGTATGAAGGAGGAATGGTAAAGTTTGGTGACAATTCTGCTGGCAGAATCAGAGGTAGGGGAACTATTTCTTTTGATGGAAAGAGCAAAACAGGTAATGTACTATATGTTGAAGGATTGAAGCACAATCTTCTCAGTGTTGGTCAGTTAGTGGACAAAAGCTATGATCTCTGGTTCAAGAATGGAAAATGCAGAATCTTTACAAGCTCCGGAACTGAAATTGCATCTGGTACTCAAACAAGAGGTAATATCTTCCATCTAGTTGGTTCTAATAAAAGTTGTCTGTTTGTTCAAGTTGATCAGAGTTGGTTATGGCATAGAAGGATGTGCCATGTGAATTTTGATAACATCATCAAGATAAGCAATACTCAGGCTGTAAGAGATCTTCCTAAATTGGTGAAACCTACAAATAGTTTATGCAAAGAATGTCAGCTAGGTAAACAGAGCAGAGTCTCTTTCAAAAGCAAGGATCAGTCCACTATCGGATTGTTGGAATTAGTACATACTGATCTCTGTGGTCTGACAAGAATCAAGAGTATGCGAGGTGATAGATATTTCATGTTGCTAATTGATGACCATTCACGGATGATGTGGGTTACCTTCCTAAAAGAGAAATCAAAAGCCCTTGAGAAGTTCAAAATCTTCAAAGCTATGGTAGAGAATCAAACCGGATTGAAACTGAAGTGTCTAAGGTCTGATAGAGGTGGTGAATTCACATCCGGTGAATTCATAGACTTTTGTGAGAAGCATGGCATAAAGAGACAGTTGTCTGCTCCTAGGACTCCACAGCAGAATGGAGTAGTTGAGAGAAAGAACCGGACCATCCAGGAAGCTTCCAGGATAATGATGATGGAAGCAAATGTTCCTCAGATGTTTTGGAGAGAAGCTGTCAGCACTGTAGTCTACACTCTTAACCGAGTTCAAATCAGAAACAATACCAGTAAGACTCCTTATGAACTTTGGTTTGGTATAACTCCTACTGTGAGATATTTCAGAGTATTTGGTAGCAAGTGTTACATCAAAAGAGATGAAGATCTAGGAAAGTTTGATGCTAGAAGTGATGAAGGAATTTTCTTGGGTTACTCCACTCAAAGCAAAGCATACCGGTGTTACAATAAGAGACTGAAAAAGATGATAGAAAGTACAAATGTGAAGGTTGATAAAGGAATTGAGAAGCCCTCAAGGTTTTATGAATATGATGAAGATGATCAGGATGGTGCTCTAATTCAAGGAACTCAATCCCTTCCTGAAAGTCAGATTCAGACTGATCCGGTAAATCAGGAAGAAGAGGTTTGTCTGAATGAACCTGATCAAGAAACAACAGTGCAAGAGACTCCCAAAGTTCCAAGGTATGTAACTTTAAATCACTCTGAAGATCAGATCATAGGTGACAGAAGCAAAGGGGTACAAACAAGGAGGAAAATTGCTCAAAATTTAGATGAACGTTGTCTGATTTCAAAGATTGAACCTAAGACAATAAATGAAGCATGCAATGATGAAAATTGGACAAAAGCAATGGAGGAAGAGTTGATGCAAATTGAGAAAAATCACACTTGGGATCTTATTCCCAGACCTAGAAACAAGAATGTGATTGGAACCAAATGCGTCTTCCGGAACAAACTAAATGAAGTTGGTGAAGTAATCAGAAACAAAGCCAGATTGGTCTGCAAAGGCTACTCTCAAATAGAAGGAATTGACTTTGAAGAAACCTTTGCTCCAGTAGCAAGAATTGAAGCAGTCAGATTATTTCTTGCATATGCTACCTTCAAAGACTTCAAGGTATATTAGATGGATGTCAAGTCTGCCTTCCTAAATGGTGATTTGGAAGAAGAGGTATACATTGAACAACCGGATGGATTTCAATTGTCTGATCATGATGATATGGTCTGCAAGTTGAAGAAAGCACTGTATGGATTGAAGCAAGCCCCAAGAGCATGGTATGAAAGGTTGGATAAGCATCTTGTGCAGATTGGTTTCAACAAAGGTACTACTGATAGTAATCTATATTTCCAAATAGATAATGAAAACATCTTGATTGTTGAAGTATTTGTTGATGATATCATCTTTGGAGGAAAAGACAGTTTGTTTAAAACCTTTGCAAATCAAATGAAAAGTGAGTTTGAAATGTCAATGCTTGGTGAGATGAATTTCTTCTTGGGTCTACAAATTACTCAGACAAAGAAAGGCATCTTTATCTCTCAGACCAAATATGTGAAAGAATTGTTGAGGAAATTCAGAATGGAAGATTCAAAGCCAATGAACACTCCTATGGCAACCGGATGTAAGTTGAGCAAAGATGATGATTCCCCTAAAACAGATCAAACAAAGTACAGATCAATGATTGGAGGTTTATTGTATCTCACTCAGACTAGACCAGATATAATGCAAGCTGTTGGTCTTGTGGCAAGATTCCAGGCTGATCCTAGAGAATCTCATGTTATGGCAATCAAAAGAATTTTTAGGTACTTGAAAGGAATAGTTGAGTATGGTCTATGGTATCCTAGAGATCCAGATTTCTCTCTTCATGCATATACATATGCAGATTGGGCAGGAGATGTGGATGACCGGAAGAGCACCAGTGGTGGAGCATTCTTTTTGGGAAAGAGATTGGTTTCTTGGCTAAGCAAGAAACAAGAGGCAATATCTCTGTCTACAACTGACGCAAAATATATTGCAGCAGCAAGTAGTTGCACTCAAATTTTATGGATGAAGCAGATGTTAAGAGACATGAAAGTAGAATATGAGGAGCCTATCACAATTTTCTGTGATAATTCAAGTGCAATAAACATTTCTAAGAGTCTGGTGTTGCATTCTAAGACCAAGCACATATCTATCAAGTTTCACTTTCTGAGAGAACAAGTGAACAAGGATGAAGTCAGATTGGAGTATGTACCCTCCAAGGATCAGATTGTAGATATTTTTACTAAACCTCTTCCTAAGGACTCTTTTGAGTATCTCCGGGACAAGTTAGGGGTCATGGACCCTTCGGTGATGAACTAGGATGCACTAATGTGCATCAGTCTGGTGGATATCACAGTCATATCTTGTGATCCGGATTGATGATGGGGAGCTGCTACTAAGAGGGAGCAGCTGGTATGATTCTGATGTGTTACAAGTGCAAGTATGAGCCCTTTGCCATTGATGTCAAAGGGGGAGAGAAGACATGTGAAAAACAAGTGGTTGATGATCAAAGGGGGAACAGTAAAGGAAGAGAAGACATGTGAAGAGTTGTTGCTGATAGGGGGAGCTATGACAGAAAAGAGAAGTTCTTGTCTTGATGGTTTTTCACATCATATGTTGCCATCAATGACAAAGGGGGAGATTGTTGCAAGTATGAGGTTAACCAGTGTTGTCATTGATGTCAACATACTCATATTACATTGGTAAGAAGGTTTGAATGAGCTGTGTGTTGAGGATATTGAGAAAATTAGTCTCAATCAAGAACAGTGAAGAACAGTGATAAGAAGAAGGCAAATGTACTCAATAGGTTGAGGATCAAATGATGCAAATTAAAGGGTTTGTATATATGAGTCTTGAGATGATCAAGTTAAGATTTCAGAGGTCCACATGAAGATATGAAAAAGTTGTGATCGGTCAAGTAAAACTGGTTCCGGGAGATGCTCCGGAGTGACAGAGTGTTGCAAAAAGGTCCGGTGAGATCTAGAAGTGCATTGTCCTATTCCACGGATTGGACAGAGTGTTTGGGATGTCTTTGTGATGTGTCATCTCGATTGGTACGTAGTTTGGAGGTCCGGAAGCACCTTCTTCAATATGACAGTGGCGACAGACTGTGTTCTTGAAGTTCTGGATGAAGAGGAGAAGAGATTCCAGTGAGTAGAGGAAGTGCGGATGTACTTGGTCAATTAGGCAAGCTTGTGAAGATTCTTGGATCATGTTGAGGTTATGTTGTCAGTCCGCATTGGTGGTAGAGCCCAGAATTGAAGATATTCTTCTGGATGAAGTTCTTGTTCAGACTAGCTGACTGGATGAGTTGTTCATCTTGCGAATGTTCTTGTGGTGGCCGACCAAATGTATTAATCATCCTGTGAATATCCTTATGGTTGATTGCCGACTTAGATGATTGTTCCTAAGTCGATGTCTTGTATAAATAAAGGTTTGTGAGTTCATTTCAAAGTGTGTTGAGTAGCGGATGAGTGTGGTATAGCGAAAGAGCGAAGGGCAGAGCAGAAGTATCTCAGGCTTAAATGGAATTGATCCAGACATGGTAAAGATGTCAATCTCTAGTTCAAGTTTGTGATTCTTATCACTTTGTAGACAGTGTGTCTCTTGTAGGCAGTGTGCCTCTTTGTGAGCAGTGTGCTCAGGCAGTGAGCCCTAATTGGCATGTGCCATTCATTTTTCTTATTCTTCTAACAGAGAATAATCCTTGGGTTAATCACCCTGTGGTTTTTCCCTTAACCAGGTTTCCATGTCAAAATCTTGGTGTCCATTGTGTTGGTGTTTATCTACTCCTGTGTTTATGCATTATGCTTTCATGAATGGTTAACTGATATGCTATTAACTAACAAAGAAGTATCAAGTGTTTGAAGTAGAAGCAAGTTTTTGTACAACTGATTCATCCCCCCCCTCTCAATTGTGTGCCCTAGATCTAATAGTGGCTGGATTAGGTCATCTAGATATTTTGCCTAAGTTCACTTAGACTAACTAGGGGTGAAAGTAACAAGTGCATTTCATACAAACTTCATATAGTTCTCTAACTAGGAAGGAAGTAACTGAACCCAATTGCTATCTTTGCATTGTTGATCTATTTTCCTAAATTAGGTTACTGCTATCTTTACAAACAAAAAAAGAACAATGCTATGTCCTAATCACTTTCAAAGTTAACAAACGGGGAATGAACAATGCTATGATCTAAACACTTACAAGTTAACAATCGTGTGAGTGCACAAGTAGATTAACTCATTTAGTTTTTCTATTTTTAACTAGGTTGAATAAACAAGTGTTTTATGTGCTTGTGAATGACAATAGGCTTATGCTCTCCCCTTAACTGGGTGATCAAAGTACCAGAATTGTCATTCTTTTTGTCAAACCTTTAGGGGGGCCTGCCCTTGGATGCATGCTTGTCCAAATGGGAACAACCCTGAGTGGTAACAGGCTAAAGCCAAGCCCTACCAAGCCACTTAAAATAAATTGTGTTTGGGGTGAAAACCTAAAGCAACGAGTGCTGCTGTGTTACATCGACGACCAACCTACCCCAAACCCTCATAGGCATAACCCTTTGAGGCTGGGAGACTCCATAATAGAGAGTAGTGCTGCCACATGTGTAACCACTCGAATGGTTGCCCTAACTAAGAACTAATTGTGTAGCAAGCCAAAAACCCCTATTCGTTGATGCAAAGGGCGGAGCTCTTGAAGCGGCCTCGATTCAAGTGATCTTAGTAGAGGTAGCAGGGACAATCCTAAGGTTCAGTGTGGGGACGAGCCTAAGGAAACCCAAATCTGGTATGCGTGAGAAGTGAGTGCTGTGGAGGGGAGCCGGTGCTACCAGATTCTGGAGCTACACGCTTTGAGTGGCACAACTAGAGGATTCAACAAATATTGTCACATCCAGCCTAGGTTGTACTTGTCTTTGAGTCACAATAGTCCAAAAACACAAAAAAAATATATAAAAAGATAAAAATCATGAAAAACTTCCATGTGTTTGCTATGTTTTTGCCATAATTGAACATCAGACTTTTCAGAAACACCCAAATTTTTTAAACCAAAAACAACAAAAATCCTAAAAAAATGATCCAGAATTTCCAAAATTCAAAGAAAATAAGCAAAAAAGCCAGAATTGCGCATTCGCCTCGACTTATTGCGCATCTGCTTCGACTTATTGTGCATTTGATTAGGTAGCACATTTAAACAAACACAGAATTGCGCATTCACTCTGACTTCTGCCGCATTTGACTCCTGTTGTTGTGCATTTGAACCAGAGAACAAAATTTAGTACCTTCCAAGAGCAAAACTGTCAAAAACTTTTTAGAAACCATCTTCAAACCTATTTAGTTTTCCAAAATCTGATTAAGACCTTGCAAGTCAACCATTTCTCCTTCTTTTTCGCACCATAGCTACTTGTTCATCCAAAATCTCACCAATTTTTTTTTTTCAAATTTCCAAACAAGGTTATAGCCAAATTATTCTTGATCAAAATCAAAATCTCAAGCAAAACGCTAGTGAGGCTCCAATATCAAGGGTTACTTATCCTTTCCGAACTCCACTAGGGTGTTGTGCAAAGCTAGTCAACATCAAGTAATGGATTCCTAACATCCTAGCTTTTGACTATCACTTTTGTATATCCCACTTTGTTTGACACCACCTAGATCTAAGAAGAACCTTGCTAAAACCTTGTTTCATCCTAGCACCTTGCTCTAAATCTCATTTCATCCCATCTCTTTACTACCTTGCATGGTCTTAACAAGATTACAAAAACAAAAACAGTTAGAAATGGCTGAGAAAATGATTCCCAATGCTCATGAAAATGAAGAAGAAACTTCCCCAGAGGAGATCCTTCAAATGTAGCATGACCCAAAATTTCAATGCCTATTAGAAGGGGTGCTTGTCGAAGACCCAACAAAATTCTTTCTACATCTAGCAAGTCTAGGAGCCAAAATCCCTAAGGATTATGACGTAGAGGCTCTCAAAGAAATTGATGAAGAGAGAATCCTTGAGGGAAGTAGACATGATGAAATGCCCACGGATAAGAGCAAAGAAACAATTGACTCCTTAGATGTCGTAGGTCTAATGAACCAAAAATATGAAGATCTCCAACAACAAATTTTAGACATGAAAATGGGAGCATCGACAAAACATTACACCCTAGAGGATATTTCACCGTATCCTTTTGATAGGGCCTTGGTCATGATACCTTTCCCCTCAAAATTTGAGGTACCTAAGTTTGACAAATATTGAGGAAAGGGTGACCCAAGGGATCACATCAGAGAATTCAATGCTGCTTGTCTCGAGGTCACACATGACAACACCTACCTTATGCAACTCTTCCCACGAAGCCTAGGGGGCAAGCCATGGAATGGTTCTCTAGACTGCCACCCAGTATTAAAACCTTTAATGAGCTTGTAGACAAATTTGTCACCCACTTCTCTTACAATATTAAGCACGACACCTTAATATTGGATCTTTGTAACACCAAACAGAAAGGAGGAGAATCTTTCACTGCCTTCTTATAGAGATGGAGACAACTGGCAAGCAAGTGCCCACACCAAATGCCAGAGAAACAGATGCTAGAAATGTTTGTCCACAACTTGCAAACAGACCTAAGCTACCAAATCCAAGTCCAATGTCCTACGTCTTTCAGCAAGGTCATTGAGATGGGCCTCATCATAGAAAAAGCCCTAATCGCGAAAGGTCAAATCAAGCTCTATAAAGACACTCCTAGTACCAACACCAATAATGACAAACCTAGATTCTGGATGAAAAATAAGAACATTGTGAATTACGGGGTAGTAGATGCCAAAAATGCGGCACCTAAGCAACCAATTTTCAACCTATCAACACCTCAAAATAACCCCCCGCAAGACAAACCAGGAAATACCGAATCTAGGTTCACCAACTTTCGGCCTAGGAGAAAGTTCACACCTTTGGATGAGTCACTAGAAACTGCCCTACGGAAGCTAATCGCCAACAATCTCATAACACTTCCCTCAGCACGAGAGTATGAACCAAAGGTCAAACCCCATTGGTGGAACGACAATGACTTTTGCGAATATCACCGAAACAGGGGGCACAAGACAAATGATTGTATTGCACTCAAGCATATAATCCAAGACTTAATAGAGCAAAACAAAATATCTGTTAATGGACAATCTCACGGACATACCTCCAACAACGATCATCAAGCATTCAAGGATCCTCTTGCTAACTACGAGTAGGGAGGACCTTCCAACAGAAATAACAGTGGCTCTAAGAACGCAAACTACACAAATGTCAGCTTTGACTATGTTGTTAACCATATCTCAGAAAGTGATTCACATATCAATGTAATCACTATAAACAAGGATCCAGATTGTAATGTTACTACCCGTAGTAACAGGGTCACCCTTAGAGGAGCTTTTGCTCTCCCGTCTAGTCAATACAGTATCATGGATCAACTCCACAAAACACCTGCACACATCTCCATGTTGGAACTTCTACGTCTATCTCCTTCTCATAGGTCTATATTTGACAAAGCCTTAGCAGAAGCCTCTGTTCCCATGAACCTAGCTGAAGAGCAAATCCAAACTATGGTCGGTCACATTACCTCACCACATTCCCTATCATTCACTGAGAAGGATGATATGTCTATCACTCAGCCCCATAATGCCTCCCTTCATATTGAAGCTTTCATACACAAGCACAAGATCAAAAGAGTCCTAATCGATGGAGGGGCTGGTTTGAATATCTGCACATTGAAGCTAATCCTTACATTGGGGTCTTCAGAGAAGGCTATAGATCCGAAAAGAAAAATCACCATAAAAGCCTATGATGAGGAAGAAAGAATGTCTAAAGGAATTGTTACCCTACCAATCAGGGTGGGCCTCGTAGTGAAAGATGTAGCTTGTCAAGTCCTTGACATGGAGCTAGCATACAACATTCTTCTTGGGCGACCATGGATCCATGCTTTGAAAGAAGTACCTTCTACATACCATCAATGTATCAAGTTCCTGCATGAAGGACAAGAGATCACCATCCAAGGTGATCCTAACCCCTATCAATAGAAACTCCATTCAGCCCAAACCAAAAGTGGTGATCCCCAATAACCGTGCCTCTACTTCTTCCTCCTCTCATGTCGACCCATCTACACTTACTTCTTCTTCAGGGGAATCTCAACCTAAACTCCAACTCAAAGATAAAGGCGTGGGTGAATACACGGTATCTCAGTCCCTCTGCTTGGCACAACTGCCTCTATCTCCTCGATCCTATGGGAGACCTATCTTAAAAACACCCATAGTAGAGAAGCCAACCAAAGGACCATTTGTGAAATGGGGAAGCCTAGAAGACGAAAGTGATGAAAAAGATATCCTACAGTGGCTATACAAGGATGAAGCTAGCTCCTCAACGCAACATGACCATCCCACTCTACCAACAGAACAATACGGTCAAGGCTTTCAAATACTACAGAGAATGGGGTATGAAGGACGCGGTCCACTTGGTTCAAGAAAGGATGGCATCACTGAACCCATCCAACCTCATACCTTAAGAGCCCGAGACACTACAGGACTAGGCTACATTGGAGCACCAAGAAACAATAGAACCAACAAGAACAAAGGCAAACAACCAGAAACCTCTACTAGTAATCTGGTTGAACAAATTCAGTGAATGCAACTGGGGAGCGAAACTAATTCTAACGAGTATGAATGGGATAGCCTCTCTGAGATGTCTTGTGACGAAAAGGATATTGACATTGTCCATGAGTATGACCCAACCCATGCTAACGAGGGACAAGGTCCAAGGGTTAGGCCATTAGAGTTTGACTCTCATAACAACAATAGTGAAAATCGCGAGGAAGGAATGTTTCCCCCCTTGATGGACCCACTAATAGAGAGTACCATCGCAGACTTTGTCTGCTCCTTCAATAACTCTATCCTAACCATCAATGCCATTGAACCAGACCAACCTAATGATCTCTTACCATTAGTACACCCTGAACTTATCGACTAGGACCTAGAAGGTACCACCCCTGAACTAGACACCTTCAAAAACGATGATGCAATCATCAATTACATTGAGCTTAGAGATCACATGCCTGCAGGAGACCACCGAGCTAGCTATGCTATTGAACTCAACGAGAAGGCCTACTTTGGAGAGAGAGCCAAGCCTTTCAGTCATAAAAACATCAAGATAAAAGAATGATCTAATGGTGAAAACTGCTCCACGGCAGTGTTAGATCATCAAAATAGTAAAAATAAAGACGTATCCAATGGTGAAAACCTCTCTGAGGCACCGAAGGATGGAAGGCTTAACCCTCTCCCCAATCTTACACATCAGGAGAGATCGTCGATCTTGATAGAACCGGCAGAAGCAATCAATGTCAACACAGGTGATAATCCCAGAATGGTCCACATGGCAAAGGCTCTAACAGAACATGAAAAACTAGCATTTACAGATTTCTTCAAAAGAAAATAGATCAACTTTGCATGGACATACGCTGACATTCCAGGGCTAGATCCAAATCTCATCATGCATCATTTATCTCTAGCTCTGGGAGCTAAACCCGTCAAGTAAAAACTCAGAAATATGCATCCGCATGTGGCCCTCATGGTGAAAGAAGAACTAAAGAAGCTGTTAGACGTCAGATTTATTAGGCCTATAGACTATCCTGAATGGGTTTCAAACATAGTACCAGTGGCTAAAGCAGATGGCAGAGTCTGAATATGCAATGATTTCAGGGACTTGAACAAAGCTTGTCCGAAAGATGACTTCCCCCTGCCAAACATAGACATAATTGTAGATCTTACGGTAGGGCACACTATGCTGTCACTCATGGATGGTTTCTCGGGATATAACCAGATAAAGATCACACCCGAAGACCAACACAAAACTGCCTTCACATGTCCTTGGGGCACTTACTGCTGGTGTGTTATGCCGTTTGGTCTGAAAAATGCTGGGGCAACATATTAGAGAGCCATGACAACGATATTCCATGATATGATGCATACTATAATGGAAGACTACGTCGATGACATTCTAGCAAAGTCTCTCACAAGAGAAGGGCATCTAGTAGTACTAGACAAGATCTTTAACAGATTGGAACAGTTCAATGTGCGACTTAATCCAAAAAAGTGTGTATTCGGGGCTACATCAGGTAAACTATTGGGATACATAGTGTCTGCAAATGGTATCGAAGTCGATCCCGCTAAGGTGAAAGCCATCATGGAGATGCCACCTCCTAAAAATCTGACTCAACTCAGATCCCTACAAGGAAAATTGCAATCTATCAAAAGGTTCATTTCCCAATTGGCAGACAAGTGCGACCCATTTTCTCACCTTCTACACAAGAATGTCCCTTTCAAATGGAATGAGTCATGTGAACAGGCATTTCAACAGCTAAAGGAATACCTAATGAAGCCACCAGTATTAATGCCACCAATTCAGGGCTACACCAATGGCTCTGGGAGCTCTCCCTGCTCAACAGAACTATGCTGGAAAAGAACAGGCTATCTATTACATTAGTCGAACACTCGTCGGATACGAGTTACAATACACACCAATAGAAAGAGCATGTCTAGCTGTTGTATTTGCCTCGCAAAAATGGAGACATTACATGCTGTCACACTCTATTAAACTGGTGGCAAAGATTGATCCACTGAAATACTTACTCAACAAGGCTGCCTTAACAAGTAGATTATCAAAATGGGTCATGCTTCTCAGCAAGTTCGAGATTAAATATGTGGATAGAAAAGCGATAAAAGGACAAGTGCTTGCAGATCAACTAGCAGATGCACCTTTAATGGATGACAACCTTCTGAGATTTGAATTTCTAAATGAGTCTATCTTCCACGTCAACACAGCAAACTGGAAAATGTACTTTGATGGCTCCTACACTCAACATGGATCGGGGGCAGGTATCTTATTAATCACACCTAATGGTGACACTATTCCAAAGTCATATAGATTAATGTTCCCTTGCACTAACAACGTAGTGGAATATGAAGCTTTGGTCATCAGTATCAAGCTGGCAGTTGAGTGGAACATCAAGGAACTTCAAGTCTATGGTGACTCACAACTGGTCATCAACCAAGTAAATGACGACTACCAAATGAAGGATGAGAAACTGATTCCTTACAAATGAATGGTAGATGACTTCAAGGAATATTTCATCAAGATATCATTTGAACAAATACCAAGGATCGAGAATAAAGTTGTAGACGTAATGGCTACAATCACATCTCTCCTCGACATTCCAGGTCATCAAACACGATATGAGTTCTTAGTAGAGCGAGTGTCCTATCCTACATACGATACCCCAGAATCCCATATCATATGCCACATCGTAGGAACTGATTCCCCTCTCTATGGTAAAATATTTGCCTATCTAAAAGAGAATACCCTCCCACCCGACCTCTCCAATAACCAAAAAAGAACCTTCATCCGGTAGGCATCCCGGTATGCCATTGTCGCTAACATCCTGTATCGCCGAGGTCTCGATGGTACTCTCCTTAGGTGTCTCGATAGTGAGGAATATCAAACTGCCCTGAGCGAAATACACGACGGTATATGCGGGACCCACTCTAGCGGCCCTACCCTAGCCAAGAAACTCATACGCATGGGGTACTACTGGCCAACTATGGAACAAGATTCCTATCATTTTGTAAAGAAGTGCAAGAAGTGCCAAATCCATGGGAACTTGATACATGCACCAGCACAGGAGCTGCGACCATTAACGACTCCTTGGCCTTTCTGTCAGTGGGGACTCGACTTAGTGGGCAAGATTCACCCTCCTTCCTCAAGCAGCCATAAATTCATAATCACTGCCATAGAGTACTTCACGAAGTGGATTGAAGCTGTGCCCTTAGCCAACATCACAGGCAAGCAGATTGCCTCTTTTATCCTAAACTATATCATTTGTCATTATGGTGTCCCTTTGTCCATTATCACGAATAATGGATGACCCTTCAAAAACCAAGATGTCAGGGAACTATGTGACAGATTCCATATCCAGCACTGCTTTTCAACCCCCTATTACCCACAAGGCAATGGCCAGGCTGAGGCATCAAATAAAATCATTCTAAAAATACTAAAGAAGACTGTCAATGATGTCGGTCGTGATTGGCATGTCCAACTGAATCCCGCACTGTGGGTCTACCGCACAAGCATCCGCACACCCATAGGTGCAACACCATACTCCCTAGTTTATGGATATGAATCTATCTTGCCCATTGAAGTCAAGATCCCATCCTTGCGAGTCTCATTAAAAGGCCTCATATTAGATGAAGAATACAGAGTAACCAGACTCCAAGAATTAGAGCTGCTCGAAAAGCGAAGGCAACATGCTTTTAACCACTTGAAAGCATATCAGAAACGCATGTCCAGAAGCTACAATCATAGAGTAAAGCCCCATATCTTCCAAGTTGGTGACCTAGTCCTAAGAGAAAATCCCAGAAATCAGCAAGATAGAGAAAAGAAAGGAAAGTTTGAACCTAACTGGCTAGGTCCCTATGTTGTCATCACAGCTTATGGATCGGGGGCATATCAATTGGCTACATCTGAAGGTGAATTGTTCGATGATCCTATCAACAACATGCACCTTCGCAAGTTCTATACCTGAAAACCCCAATGTAAGGGAGTCCTAAAAAAATCCAAAAAAAATCAAAAAAGTGATCCAAAAAAAAAAAGAGAAAATAACAAAAAAATCATCCTACGGTGAAAACCTGGCAAACAAGCGCCTAGGATAGGTACCATGGTGAAAACCTGGCAAACAGGCGTCATGTGTACTTTTAGCTTCTCGTGCAAATAAAAGCAAGTGGTGAAAACCTGGTAAACAGGTGCTATCTGTGACAAACCACTTCCTCCATCTATTCCGACTTCATGTCTCTTGTGTCCTTCATATCATCTGTCTTGACCCAGTCCTTTGAGCCATTGTCAAACTACATCACCTCTGAGTTATCACGTAGGCAAGGCCATTCTCAATGCGCCCCCGAGGCTCCTCTTCTCTCCACTCCACTGTCCCGTCGGTTCCATATCTAGTCCTTCTGTCAATCTGAGTCTATGCTATTTCTACACCACTTTGCCATCGCCTAGGTCTTAGGTCCGCTAGGGTTTATCCTAAACTATGTTGCTTATGCATCGTCACGTAGGCAAGGCCATTTAGTAATGAGCCCCCGAGGCACTAGGTCAGTCCCTTAGGGTCCATCTCTCCATGTCTGTCTGTCATCTCACTCAAAATAAGTCAATCCTTTGTAGGAATACACACAACACTGAGAGGGGGGGTGAATCAGTGTTATTAACAAATTATAACACTTTTTAAACCTTTTAATAAACTTAACTTCACAATTATAGAATTCTTCAGATAGATAAATAGATTATGCAAAGTATCAACACATAAAATTTGACACAAGAAATTTCCCGAGTGGAAAACCCTCCTGGGGTATAAAAACCACTCAACTGCCTCACTGGCTTAACAAAATTTCAAATCTACAACTGTCTCACTGACATTACAATTTTGCCTCACTGGCATATTGTACTTCTCTGCATGTCTCACTGACATTACAACATCAGAAATTTATTGAAAAAAATAAATCAGGGGATTTCCCTGTTTCAATAATCACAATACCTTATTCTCCCTTTTAAAAAGAATCTAATAAATGTATTTTTCCTCTGCAACACAATTCCAAAAACAATTTACAATATTATAAAATCTCTGACTGCAAAATTGAAAAAATAACCTTCTCTGAAAATGATTATCTTTCAAATCTTCACTCTACTCTGTGACACTTCAACCTTGATTGCATCATCCCATTAACAAGAAATAACACTCTGCTCTTCATTCATAAAAACCTTTCAATCTGGATTGCACCATCATACCTGCAAAAATTCATCTCATAGCAAAATCTCTCATCTTCTCAAAATCTCTCTCATCCTCAAAAACCCTCCTCAAAACTCTACAACTCAAAATCAACTTTATCTCATGCTCTGAAAAACTTTATCACACTCTTCAAGATCATCCCATATCTGCAATAAATCCACTTGCCATTCAAAAACTCTCTTTATACCAAATGAATTTCCATCAATCAATATCTTCAAAAAATTGGTTCAACTTCTAACATCATATTTTATTCATATCACTTTCTTTGAAAGAAAAATAAAAACTAAAACAACATAATGAAGATTACATTCTTTTCATATTCTCTATCGTAGGAAACCTTCTAAATCTGACAAAAATCTAAACAAACTTTCTAACTTCAACCTTCAAGACTCCACATCTCTTGGGCTTCGCTGTCTCACAAGAATAGAAACAAAAAACTTGATTTTCTTGCCTTTTCTTAACACAGAAACCGTCAAATTTAGGATATGTTAAGTGGAGCTCCGTTTAAACCTCCACCATCCGATGAGGACACCCCTGCCAACTGTCATTCAAAACATAGCCATTGATCAGCTTTTTCACACCCACATTTGAAGCTTACACTGGCACTCAACCGAACACCTAACACAAGGGGCCGGTAAAAACAACGAGGCACATACCCTCAAGTTGTTACTAAAAACCTGATAACCTCCTCAACCGGTCAACAGGAGATTAGAACAAAAGTGCTTTGACAGTTAGATTTTTGGTTTTCAATCTAAGTTTGGATTTTGTAAAGCTTTATAACATGTAATAAACAAATATGTCAATTTGATCTTTACACCATATGATTTAACTTTTCACCATATGCTTTACCTGACCACATATGCTGACTACAGATGAGTATAGATGAGATATCATATATGTCACAACATTCTCTTTATATAATTGATAATTATATGACATGACATAGACATGTCACATATTCACACCATTTAACTGAAAAACTATTCACACCATTTCACTGAAAAACATGTCACTGAAGACCTGAAAACCACATCACTAATCACTGAAATCATTACCATGAAGACCATGTCACTGATGAAAACCATGACACTGATGTCATTACCATGAAGACCATGTCACTGATGAAGACCATGTTACTGATGAAGACCATGTTACTGATGTCACTACCATTTTGGCATCAATGAAAACCACCATCATTTTGGCATCAATGAAAACCACCATCATTTTGGCATCAATGAAAAGACAATATACTCAACTGTGAAATGTGCTACAAAACTCCCCCTTTGTCTTTGACATTGATGGCAAAACCATAACTCATTTCTCCCCCTTTTTGACATAAAAATGTCAAAGGCAAAAAAATACCACAACCAATAGATTCTTGTTCTTGTAAATGCAATCCTTTGTAAAATTTTTTTGCCAAAACCAACACTTTGCTTCATACTGATCAAAAGCACAATACTGTAACACTGCCAACCACAAAAAATATGTACAAAAACTATATACAGACTATGTACAAATGAGATTCAGGACATTAAAATAATCTAGAAGACAACTCCCCCTGAATCTAATATCTCTGTAACTTACTGAAGAGAGACAAGAGACAAAACTCCCAGTCTCTGTCTTAGAGTTTCAAATGTCTCCTTTGGCAAAGGCTTTGTGAAGATGTCAGCCAATTGATCACTTGTATGCACATATTCCAAAGCAACTTCATTTTCAATCACCTTTTCCCTTAGAAAATGATATCTGATAGCAATGTGCTTAGTTCTTGAATGCATTATAGGATTCTTTGACATATTGATAGAACTTGTGTTATCACAAAGAATAGACACAGGCTTTTTAACCTCAACCTTAATATCAAGAAGTGATTGTACCATCCAAAGTACCTGTGTACAACATGAAGAAGTAGCAATGTACTCAGCTTCAGCTGTGGATAGAGAAACACAATCTTGTTTCTTACTATGCCATGCAACCAATCTGCCTCCTAGAAAGAAAGCTGCCCCACTTGTACTTTTTCTGTCATCAGGACACCCAGCCCAATCTGCATCTGTATAGGCAAGAAGTGTAAAATCATTGTGTCTAGGATACCATAAACCAAAATCAAGTGCACCCTTAATATATCTAAAGATTCTTTTAACAGCATTCAAATGTGATTGTTTAAGACAAGCTTGAAATCTTGCAACCAAACAAACAACCTGCATAATATCAAGCCTAGAAGCAATGAGATATAAAAGACTCCCAATCATAGACTGTTCTACTTCAGGTGATTCATCATTTTTACTTAGCTTATGCCCTGTCTCCATAGGAGTACCCAAAGTTTTGCAATCATCCATTTGAAATCTCTTTAACATCTCTTTGGCATATTTATTTTGTGAGATAAATATTCCCTTTTCAAGCTGAGATACCTGAAGACCAAGAAAGAAAGACAATTCTCCCAACATAGACATTTCAAATTCTAACTTCATAATGTTAGGAAATGATTGACTCATATCATCATTGTTACTACCAAAAATGATATCATCAACATAAATTTCAACAACCAGAATATCCTCACCTTTGATTAAATAGTACAAATTACTGTCCACACCTCCTTTTGTGAATCCCTGTTCCTGCAGAAACTTATCCAGTCTATAATACCAAGCCCTTGGAGCTTGCTTTAAACCATATAAATCCTTTTTCAACCTATAAACATGATCTGAGTTATCTTTATTCACAAAACCTTCTGGTTGTTCCATGTAGACTTCTTCTTCAAGATCTCCATTTAGAAATGCTGATTTTACATCCATTTGGTAAACTTTGAAATTTTTATAAACTGAAAAAGCTAAAAACATTCTTATAGCTTCTAATCTAACAATAGGAGCAAATGTTTCTTCAAAGTCAATACCTTCAATTTGTGAATACCCTTTGCAAACTAATCTGGCTTTGTTTATAACAACTTTACCTTTGTCATCAAGCTTATTCCTAAACACCCATTTTGATCCAATGACATTCTTACCTTCTGGTCTTGGAACAAGTTCCCATATTTTGTTCTTTTCTATTTGGCTTAACTCCTCTTCCATGGCTTTAATCCAGGCTTCATCTTTGCTGGCCTCAACATAACTTTTAGGTTCCATTTCAGATATCAAGCACACATGTGCTTGATTATGTGCAGCAGCAAGCTTTCTTCTAGTTACCACACCACTGTCCTTGTCCCCAATGATCAACTAATGAGGATGATCTCTTTGATATGCCTTTGAAGGAGTCTTTGTCTTAACATCAACAGATTTTTTAGGATCTTCTTCCTCTACCTAAATTTCTTCTTCCTTTTGTGAATGATGATCAACTTCATTGTCATGAATCAACTGCATATAGGGCTGCAAATCCTCATCCACCTTAACATTAGTACTTTCAATTATTCTTTTGAGCCTATTGTTAAAACACTTATATGCCTTGCTATGTGTAGAATAACCAAGAAATATGCCTTCATCACATCTAGACTCAAAACCACATAAGCTATCATTATCTTTCTTGATGTAACACTTCCAAAAATTTTAAAATACCCAACATTAGCTGACTTACCATACCAAAGTTCATAAGGAGTATAATTTGACTTTACCCTTAATTGAACTCTGTTCAAAGTATATACAGCTATATGAACAGCTTCTCTCCAATAGACATTAGGCAGATTTTCATCATGTAGTAAGGTTCTTGCCATTTCTTTTACAGTCCTATTTTTCCTTTCAGCTACCCCATTTTGCTGTGGAGTTCTAGGAGTGGAGAATTGCCTTCTTATCCCATGTTTTTCACAATACTCCTCAAATTCCTTTGAAGTGTACTCTCCTCCATTGTCTGACCTTAAACATGTTAGCTTGAAATCATATTCCTTTTCAACCATCTTCTTGAAGATTTTGAATCTATCAAATGCCTCTGATTTATGCCTTAAGAATGTTACCCATGTCATTCTTGAAAAATCATCAATGAAAAGCATAAAATATTTTTCTCCTCCCAGAGCTTTAGTCCTTGTAGGACCACACAAATCTGAATGTACCAGCTGCAGAGGTTTTGAAGTAAAATATTCCTTAGGTTTGAAACTAACTTTGGTTTGCTTACCCAGCTGACACTCTTTGCATATAGTATTACTTGGTTTTGAAATATAAGGCATATTTCTGACATTGTGATTCCTGCTGATTCTCACAAGATTGTCAAAATTCACATGACCAAGTCTTCTATGCCACAACCAGCTTTCCTCAATTTGACCCATGAAACAGATATGGCTATCAACACTTTTAGTTTTTGAGTTATGAAGATTGTAGATGTTACCACTAGTCCTTAGACCTGTTGCAATAACTTTACCTGACTTCTTTTTGATCTCACATCCATGTGCATCAAAAACCACATTAAAACCATTGTCACATATTTGACTGACACTTAACAAGTTGTGCTTCAGTCCTTCTACAAAATACACATCATGTAGTGGTGTTTCATCATCAAGAAGAATTGTACCTTTGCCTTTGATCATAATGCAATCATTATTTCCAAACATAACAGAACCTTCATTAATGTCTTCAAATTTAACAAACTTATCTTTGTCCCCTGTCATGTGGTTGGAGCAACCACTGTCAATCACCCACTGTTCCTTCTTTTTGGCATGAAAAGCAGCTTGTGCAATCATAACATCAAAGCTCTTATTGATTACCTTAGGTTTCCAAACAAGCAACTTCTTTTCAGAACTCAAAGAAGACAAACCTGAAACAATATTCCTTGTTGTTTGTTGCATTTGCAAAGAAGGTCTATAGAATTTGGCAATATGCCCAAAATTTTTACAATTGTGACACTTCAAACTTCTTAAAAACATGAATGGGTTCCTTGGAAATAAATGCATTTCTCTTCTGACTCCAAATTTGCATTCACTGGCTTTATGTCCAAACTTGTTGCAACAAAAATAATATCCAGTAAAGTGAGCATTATACCTGAAAGTATCACTGTTGTAGTTTGTTGTCCTTATGATTGATTTGCCTTTTGTACTAGCCTTTTGAGAACATTGTCCCTCTTCAAATCCAAGACCTGATTTATCTTTGAATCCTTTTTGTCTATCAAGAAGATCATCAAGTTTATCACTACTTCTGCACATATCAAGTCTTCTTCTCAGATCAACAATTTCAGCTTCAAGTGTATGACATTCCTTGTCCTTGTTATTCAACTCTTTGTCTTTATCATCAATAATTTTCTTACTTTCTTCAAGAGAAAGAATTAGATCAGTAATCTGTTTCTCATAACAAGTTAATTTATCATTCATGATATCATTTTCCTTTTGAAACTGACTTCTTTGTGCAATGATTTCCTTTTTAAGTTTCTTGACTTGACTTAATGCACACATCAATTCTCCTTCAAAATCAATAACAGCTTCACAACTGTTTGATTGTTCCTCACATTTTTCATTTTGAACTTCATTTAGAATAGCCATAAATAAAGTCTGTGCATTTTCATCAAGAAAATCATCTAAATCACTTTCAGTCATATCAACATTTTTGATGAACAAACTTCTTTTCTTTCTAAAATTATTTTTCCTTCTAGAAACAAACTGTTTCTTTTTAAATTGCTTCTTGTTTTCATCTTCATCATTGTCTAGGTCTTTGTAAGGACACTGAGCTACATAGTGTCCAATCTTTCCACACTCAAAACATTTGAATGGAAGCTTACCTTTGTACTTACCAACAGATCCCTTCTTCAACTTGCTTGCAAGAGATATTTCTTGATCATCATCCAATTCTTCAGAATCAGAAATCTCCTTTTCTTTTCTGACTGATTTGAAAGCAGCTTCTTTGCTTGAAGGTATGTCATTACTAATTCTCATCTCATAAGCTGTGAAAGTGCCATGAAGTTCATCAAAGGTAACTTTGCTTAAGTCTCTTTCTTCAACTACAGAGACTTTGGATTCATATTTTGAATTTAAAGTCCTTAAGACTTTTGTAACAACTGTCTTCTCTTCTAGTGTATCACCAAGTCCTCTGATAGCATTTACAATTTCTTGGACCCTTAGAAGATATTCTGCTACTTTCTCATTATCACTCATTCTGAGACTTTCAAATTTGGCTCTGTAGGATTGTAGTTTTGCTTCTTTGATTTTATTATCTCCTTGATAAATATTAGACAGTTTGTCCCATATTTCCTTGGTTGTTTTACACTCCATGATTTTGACAAGTATGTCATTGGTAAGACCACAACATAATGCATTTTTAGCCTTAGCATTATTTTCATATGCCCTTTTCTCATCAGCTGTGCTAGGAGGATTTGTAGCAGTATATGCAGTAATAATGGCAGCATACACATCATACCCCAAAGATGACAAATATGACTCCATCCTGAATTTCCAAAAAGCATAGTTAGAACCATCAAACACAGGTGCTTTATAATTTGAGTAACCTTCTTGACTTGCCATGATAAGTATTCCAGAAATATGATCTACCCAAGCTGATTAAGCTTTGACAAGGTACCAGGCTCTGATACCAATTGTAGGAATACACACAACACTGAGAGGGGGGGTGAATCAATGTTGTTAACAAATTATAACACTTTTTAAACCTTTTAATAAACTTAACTTCACAATTATAGAATTCTTCAGATAGATAAATAGATTATGCAAAGTATCAACACATAAAATTTGACACAAGAAATTTCCAGAGTGGAAAACCCTCCTGGGGTATAAAAACCACTCAACTGCCTCACTGGCTTAACAAAATTTCAGATCTACAACTATCTCACTGACATTACAATTTTGCCTCACTGGCATATTGTACTTCTCTGCATGTCTCAATGACATTACAACATTAGAAATTTATTGAAAAAAATAAATCAGGGGATTTCCCTGTTTCAATAATCACAATACCTTATTTCTCCCTTTTAAAAAGAATCTAATAAATATATTTTTCCTCTGCAACACAATTCCAAAAACAATTTACAATATTATAAAATCTCTGACTGCAAAAATGAAAAAATAACCTTCTCTGAAAATGATTATCTTTCAAATCTTCACTCTGCTCTGTGACACTTCAACCTTGATTGCATCATCCCATCAACAAGAAATAATACGCTGCTCTTCATTCATAAAAAACTTTCAATCTGGATTGCACCATCATACCTACAAAAATTCATCTCATAGCAAAATCTCTCATCTTCTCAAAATCTCTCTCATCCTCAAAAACGCTCCTCAAAACTCTACAACTCAAAATCAACTTTATCTCATGCTCTGAAAAACTTTATCACACTCTTCAAGATCATCCCATATCTGCAATAAATCTACCTGCCATTCAAAAACTCTCTTTATACCAAATGAATTTCCATCAATCAATATCTTCAAAAAATTGGTTCAACTTCCAACATCATATTTTATTCATATCACTTTCTCTGAAAGAAAAATAAAAACTAAAACAACATAATGAAGATTACATTCTTTTCATATTCTCTATCGTAGGAAACCTTCCAAATCTGACAAAAATCTAAACAAACTTTCTAACTTCAACCTTCAAGACTCCACATCTCTTGGGCTTCGCTGTCTCACAAGAATAGAAACAAAAAACTTGATTTTCTTGCCTTTTCTTAACACAGAAACTGTCAAATTTAGGATATGTTAAATGGAGCTCCGTTAAACCTCCACCATCCAATGAGGACACCCCTGCCAACTGTCATTCAAAACATAGCCGTTGATCGGCTTTTTCGCGCCCACATTTGAAGCTTACACCGGCACTCAACCGAACACCTAACACAAGGGGCCGGTAAAAACAACGAGGCACATACCCTCAAGTTGTTACTTAAAACCTGATAACCTCCTCGACCGGTCAATAGGAGATTAGAACAAAAGTGCTTTGACAGTTAGATTTTTGGTTTTCAATCGAAGTTTGGATTTTGTAAAGCTTTATAACATGTAATAAACAAATATGACAATTTGATCTTTACACCATATGATTTAACTTTTCACCATATGCTTTACCTGACCACATATGCTGACTACAGATGAGTATAGATGAGATATCATATATGTCACAACATTCTCTTTATATAATTGATAATTATATGACATGACATAGACATGTCACATATTCACACCATTTAACTGAAAAACTATTCACACCATTTCACTGAAAAACATGTCACTGAAGACCTGAAAACCACATCACTGATCACTAAAATCATTACCATGAAGACCATGTCACTGATGAAAACCATGACACTGATGTCATTACCATGAAGACCATGTCACTGATGAAGACCATGTCACTGATGAAGACCATGTTACTGATGTCACTACCATTTTGGCATCAATGAAAACCACCATCATTTGACATCAATGAAAAGACAATATACTCAACTGTGAAATGTGCTACATCCTTGTCTAAACTAGGGGCAACTCCTCGACCTAGTTGCGGATTTGGATTCTTGAATGCCACTGTGCTAAGAGGATACCAATAAGTATTGCGATACCTTTCACTAGGCAAACAAGCACAGCAGCAACAAGCTACCCCAACCAAAAGTCTTGATGCAAAACATCAACCCGTCCAAAACAAAGCAGCGCACCATACCGAAACACTCAAGCTGATTCTATATCAATTATGGCAAAAGACACATCTAATGCAAATAAGTTTTGTCAACAGGTTAACTTACAAGGTCTTGAATTTTTGTCATTATGTCTTCCTATGCTACTCAGGGATGCCAAAAGCTAGAGATGCTATGATGGGAGCATAATCTTTTCTTTATCTGCTACTTGTGAATTAAACTTTAGTAATGAGACGACTTCTGTCTAACGACATGATCAACAAAAGATCATCAAGGACTTCCGAGGTCTGAACATGAATAGGGGCAATCCTTGTCTGTTGAAATGCAAGAAGTACTCAGGTCATCTAGATTCAAGTTTGACTAGATGCTTGTATTAAGTTGCTATATCAAAATCCATGTAAGTAATACTTAGGTCATCTCGGTTTAATTATACCTTGATGCTTGTATTTTCTTACAACATAATAAAGCCCAATGATGAAATAAGCACTTCAAAATACTTGCTATATCAAGATGACAAATATCCATATCCATATCCATACCGTATCCAATTGTAGTTCATATCCATATCCATATCCATAACGTATCCAATTGTGTCTCCTATCCGTATCCATATCCAAATGTATTTCTCCTTATCCCATCCAATAACGATCCAAAATGTAGCGAATCAATGTTTACAAAAGCTTGTGATTTCTTCTATTGAGTCATTCTTCTATCGATCAAATTTCTATCTGTCTTCATATCTCTCGAGCAATGATCAAAATCTATACCAATCGAGTCAAGCCATCTTGTCAAATTATCCAATCACAATCAGTGGTCTTGATCCTAATCTTGTCGTAAACCATATCAATCAGTCATAACTATCCTTCGTGTTGTTCTAGGGATATATTGTTCCCCGCCATGACAACACTGTCGTATATTGTTATCATATCAAATGTCTTAGACAGGATGTTGCATTGTCGAAACCAGACCTAGAGTCTTATACGACATGTTTCATTCCTGACACCAGACATCATCGATCTATATCATTGGTTTACCGCTTGACCAGGGCAATACCTTGCTTGTTCTTGTATCATTTGTGCATGTTGGCTTACTTGCTTGTGTGGGTCATTACTTTATCTTACATCACATATCATTCACCTCTTTCTTCTGCATCCAACCATTTCTTCTCCTATTTCTCATCTTCTTCATCATGAGATTGTCCATCTCACGCCTTTCTGTCGTCTCCCTGTCCAATCTCACGAGGGGGCATCCTGTCGTTAAACTTGCACCAGGGGCAAACTAGGGCATGTATCACTGTCAGAAATTCTTATTCTTTGAAACAACGTGATAAAACACATTGCATCAAAGAGGGGCAAAATGTATACACCTAAAATTGACATGACTTTGCTTAAATAAATATTTTAAATATTTATTTCATCCTTTGTATGCTTCTACCAATAAATAAATAAATTTATTTATTTATGTGGTTCACTTCCTCCCATTTAATTAAATAAACACATTTATTTAATTAATTAAAATCACTTACACCAACTTCATTCTTCTAAAATAATTAAATAATTTTAATTATTTAATTAAGATCTCTTATTCTTCCAAATTTAAATAAAATCTAAAATCCTCACAAAACAAACTATATTTCTATATTTTATTTATTCTTCTCAAATATCCACAAAAATAATTAAATAAATCTTTTTATTTAATTATGCTTTCTTATCTCTTCGAAAAATCATTCTTATCTTCCAAAAATAACTTTCCTCTTGTCACACAAAAGCAAAACTCTGAGTTACAAAAGCAAAATCACTTTTAAAGCATCTTTTAAAGCAAATCTTCTCTTAAATTAGAAAAATAAATTCTAATTTAAGAAAATCAAATCTCATCCTCATCAAGAGAGGAGTTAACTCAAACAAAGTTGCTTTTGGAATGACATGTGTCCTTCTTCTGTTGGTTGCACGTTCCTCAACCAGCCTCCTCCATTGATCTCTTCTTTTCCTCTCAACCATTGATCTTCCCTCACTCTCTTCTATAAATACAACCTTCTTCTCTTCATTTCATATCTGGATTTTGTGTAAACTTATGCTGCAGAGATATCGGCGCGCCTTTGGCACCCCTACTCCCATTTAAGCATTCTCATTCATACTCCAATTTTGTATTTGAAGCTCATCTTCAAATACATAAGTATCACAGCCATTCTTCCTTTGTCATCTTTAAACAAGCAAGCAAGCAACTAGCTTCTGAGGGCTTCACAATCAAGATCAAAGAAAGATAGGCGAACTACAGAAGGTGAAAGGTAAAGGTGCAAGGTATCATTTGTTATTTGTTTGTTAACCTTCTTTTATCTTCATATTCTATAGATGTTTGGGTTTTTATAATCTCTTTGATTAACCTGTTTTACCCCTCACAATTCTAAGTCAAAGGAAGGATCCGCACCAGCATCCAGTGTTGGTACCGCCTCCGGAAACTAAGCTAGAGGTTCTGGCTCAGGTGGAGCAGTAAAGAAAATCATAAATCCCCTACCAAAGTTTGTGTGCCTGAATCTAGCATGATGAATGAAGATAAAGAAGCCTATTGCAGATCTATTGAAGCAAATTCCAAAAGTAAAGAAGCTAATGCGATTGATTGCAGAGTAATTGAAGATTGATTGTATTAAAAAATAGTGTAACCATATGAATTAGGGCAAAGCATTTATTACAATTGTGAATTAGGTTTTGTAGAGCATAAAAGGTCATTCACTCAACATTTGAATCACTTTGCATTCAAAGAGAACAAGGAGAAGAGTACCTGAGCTGAGATCTCAAAGATTTGGAGTGCGAAAAGTGAATTCGATAGCTAACCCTAATCCCGTGGAGAAAAAGGTTTTTTTTTGCAAAGCTTTGAACTTGTGATCTTTTTGAAATGGCTACACCTCTAGTTGTGAATATCACTGAGCGACCTAGGCCAAGGTTTAAGAAGCACCCTTTCAAGTCCACTGAAGTCGATCTGATGGGAGCATTTTCTAGCGTTCCACATAGAGTTCTTCACATAGAGGATATTAGGGCTTACATTCACATAGCTCTAGAGGAGCATAGCAACTCAAGTTTTACTGATCTATTTATTAATCACTTAAAAGACGATGATTTTGAGCTCAAACCAGAGTATAAATCCTTGAAAGATAAGAAATTCATACAATTTGTTGAGTTTCCAAATTTTGCAAAGGACGAGTGGGTCTGGTATGTCTTGAGCCGTATCCATGATGAATTTATGTGGCTGCACCATCCGTTTAAGATCACAAAAGATGCAATAAGGGCAGTGTCGGGTGAATATTTTGTCTTCAACTAACTGAAGGCAAAATGGTTATATCGACCACAGTGTAATGAGATAAATCTCTCCTCTCAACAAGGGGAGGTTCCCTATCAACTGTCACAAACTTATTTAAACTAAATACTAACTTAGGGGTGAGACCATATCATCCATTTCTCTTTTTTCAGAAATGATGTTTACAAAATGAAAGAGCACTTTCTCTATACAAATTGGAATAACCAAGAAACTCACGAGAGCACAAAGTCTATTGTTGTTCCTTTTGCTGATTTATAATTTAGAACTGAATAAAATAAGGTGCAGCTCAAAGTCTTCACCGAATGCTATGAGAAAACATATAATCACAAAAGATAATAGTAGTTCAAAGCCTTTCTAATATCTTTTACTTCGAAACACAAAATCACAAACTAAAGATAATTGTTGTAGCACAAAGTCTCCACAATCAACTTTAGAACATCTCTCAGATTATTCACACTCACACTACAATTTGATCAAGCAGATAAGATAGTATTAGGAAAAGGACATAAGAACAATTTCCAATACGCCACAAGTTATTTCAACACAAAGATTGAACGATCACTTGCTTTTCTATTCACTTGATAAAATTTGATTTACAATTTGAACACAAAGTCTCAAAATGCTCTTCAATTTGGCAGAGTTTTGCTTCAATAACTAAAAGATGATATTTACAATGGGGGTCCTCTTTATTTATAAGAGGAACTGAGAGCAAAAATAGGACAAGAAAAACTAACTATGACTTATTCAACAAAGGAGTCCTTTTTGATTTGGGACTTCCTATGTTTTTACATGTAATTACATATGAGAAAAGTACACATAAATATGTCCAAAATTATTTCAAAAGTACATCTGAAAAGTGGAAAATAAACTGAGTAATGGAAAATTTGCTTCAACTTCTATTGTCATCTTTCTTCATATGGCAATCATATATGGTGAATTTGCTTGCATCCCAAGACTATCCAGACTAACTGTGTTCTTGAAAATCATTTGGGCTCTAACTATGGCATCTCTGACCATGGTAATTGATTTTGCGTGACTAGTTAACTTGGCCTTCAGATTATCCAAAGTTAAATGATTGTCAAGAATATTATCCATGGAGGCCATTGAAAATGTTTTGTCGTCGAACTCTTTCTAGAACATATTTTCAAATTCCTGAATCATCTCTTCTGCAGAAAGAAATTGGTTATCCTGTGACACTAGTTTGCACGGCAGCTCCTCCAATTTATGCAAAAGACTAACATCACTTTGATCACTTAGTTTCCTTGCAGTTTCTAGGTCATTGATCAAATCTTTCAACACACGTCTCCGATATGTCAATGCCCCTTTGGTTTCAGTATAAGAATAGACACCAATTGATATTAGAGCGCTTATTTTCAGCTTTCTCATCTCAACCCACTTATCATGATTCTGTTCTATACACTCACTATCTTGAGAAATAACATCAATCAAGTCATCAAGTTCTGCTCTTATTTTCTCCATTTTGTTTGTCTTCTCAGATAGCTTTGTAAGCAGAGATATTCCTTGTGTGTGCATCCTTTCCAATTACTCTTCAAGTACTCTTCCCTTAAGATGAGTCTTTTCTACTTTCTGGATAATAGGGTCTTCTACAAAAACGGCCTTGGGAGTTACTAATTCTGAATTCAAAGTGATTTTTCTCACCACTGCAGTCAACTGTTCAACCATTGCTTTGTAATGATCCTTCATTTCTTTCTCTTTGTCAAACTTCTGAATCAGAATGTCCATGGCTGACTGCATATCAGTCTTTGCACTTTCATGAGTCATTTTGCCTAACTCAACCCTAGAGATAGAGTAATCATTCATACTAAAATTTTCCATGGTTGCATCCTATGGGGGTCTTGCAATCTCCAGAAATTTGTGTCCCTTGTCCCTGAGCATTCTCAAAAGAATCTTTGGCTTCTTCGGGGTCTTGGCTTTCGCGGGCACCAACTTACTAAAATCAAAGTCATCTGGAGAGATGGCTTGTTTCTTCCTTTTTGGAGTATAAGCTAACAACCATGGTGGAAGCACATAAGTACTCACATTAGGATCTATTCCCATTGTTGGTGTTACCAGAACTACACTTGCACTAGAAGAGGAAATAATAGGTGGAGTATTAGTAAAAACTGCACCTATTACATTTACATTAGATACATGTTCAGTATTCATTACAAAGTGATCAAATATAGAAGTATCCCCAATATCAAAAGATGAAGAGGACAAGCTAGGAATAGACTCTAAGGAACGAAGAACATCTTCAAAAGTATTTTGAGGATTGTCAAAAATTGTTTTGGAAGGTGATGGAGATTCAGAAGAGGGGATATCAATGGGTGAAACAGACAAAGGATCTGAAACAAGTGTGTCGGACAAAGGAGAAGAGACTCTCGTTTCTTGTTGTACATTCTTTTGTGGAGACAAACCTTCCTCTGCTTGTTGCTATGTAGGTCTATCTTCAACCTCCATTTCCTTGGTGGTTGGCTCTTCAGTGTTTTGTTTCTCAATTTCCATATCTTCTATCTTAGACTCTTTCTCCACAGCCTTTGACTTTTTCGTCACAAACTTGATCCCGGGCTTATGTGGCTTGGAAGAAGAGGGAATGTCACTCTTGTTCTTCATCCTATTTTCCACCTTTTTACCTATTTGTTCTTGGATCTCAGTCTCTGATCCTGTAAGGAATTCTTTCAAAGAAATTCCCTTATCTGCTAGCCACTTATTGGTGTTAGCCAATATAGGCTCAAACCTTTTCCTCAGAGAAGTCAATTCTTTCTGAGACCGTTGAATAGGAGAAAGAGGGGAACCAGCAACCTGTTCAGTGTTATATCTATCACCGATCAACTCTTTATCATCCACTAGGTCTTCAGAAATGTCAGCCAATCCCAGATATTCAATCTACTCCAGAGATAACCGACTATAATCCAACTTTCTAACATCTTCTTCTGTTCTCAAATCCACCTAGACATCTTCAACCACAGGTTAATGAAACTGGGTCTTTCTCTTGATTTTGTCTTTCACACCCCTGTAATCAAACTTTGGCCTTCGTTTGAATTGTTTCATGGTTACAAGTTGTATTTTAGTTTCCATGGCTCTAGCCTTGACAACAATTGATACTGAAAACCTGTCGATTTCAACAGGAAACCTGAAACCTGGTTTCTTGAGCTCCATTTGTTTATTATGTATAACAATCATTTGTCTACATAATTCCATTAAAACAAGTTTGTCTTAGGGAAACCTTGGCAACATTTAAGGATGACCTTGGAAAAAGCCAACCCTTAGATATGAGAAGGAACGAAATTTTAAGAACATGCATCCAAAATCATTTACCACTGACCAAGCTTCATCTGAAACTATTCTTTGTTCTAGCTGAGGGTCAAAAAGACACAAGAACACTGTGAAGAAACCATCATTTACTCTCCTGAAGTGGTGAATAGAACCCTTCAATGTCAATTGAGAATAATACTGATATACAAGAATTACTCTCCTATCTCCTTCTAATGTTAGACCTAGAAAGATTCTCATGGAGGTTGTTATATACACCAGGTAAGAAGTCATGTAGAATTTGAAGGTAGTGGATACCTTAGTCAATTGCTCGTGCAGAGCATTGCTGATTTGCTCACCGCAGAAGATGGCTTGTTTACCTTGGAGTATTACCTTGATGAAAGGGTACATCCACTCATGAAAAAGTGAGGAAGAGGCCAATCCCCTTATCCTGCTAAGAAGAGTTATAAGATCACCAACTTCTTCTACAAAATCACTTCTAGGAAAACTCCTCGGCCACCTAGACAAGTTTGACCTTGAAGTCTTGAGCCATTTAGTATTGATTATCTTCTTAGCCTTCTCAGGATTTTTGTCATACTCTTTTTGTGCTTCAGCAAAATCTAGTTTTATTACTTCTGTAACAGAAGGGCATATGAAAACTTTATCAATGAATTCAGGATCTAATCTGATTATCACATTGCCATTTGGATCCATCACTATCCTAGTATCTCTGTTGTAAAACTGAGCACACTGAAGAACAAACTGTGTGTTATGGGCTGCCACCAGGAAAGATGACACCAAATGAATATTACTGTCAATAATCTTCTTCATTACAAAACTGGGATTATTGGATTTGGTTCTTTCCACAAATTCAGCCATGTCCACATGGCCAATCTCTGTATCCCGAATGTCATTGACATTAGAAGTAACTGAGGTTATTGGAAAAACACCCTGATACTTATACTTCATCGCTTTCGACTTCTTCAGAGACAACTCAGTCATCTGAAGAAGCTATCACTAGAAGGATGTTGGTAAGGAGAGAAAATCCACAGAAGAAACTGCAACAAAAAGCCATGATCATGTAATTAGGGGAAATACTGGTAATCTGGGAAAACTGCATGTTGACGATCACGACTATGGAGATACGCTTGAAAGGGCTAGAGTGCGAGCAGGTCAAAAAAATGGAGGAAAGCGGGTTTGGAAAAGGAAGATTGAAAATATCCCAGAATTAGGAAAAATTGAGAGTTTGCAAGTGTCAGGGAAGCCATTTTTACTGACCCTACAGGTAGGTTGAAATGCAAGTGTATCAACGGCGAAAATTACCGCTTTTACATGTTGGAACAATTTGAGTGTTTGGGCGGTGAATTTTACCAACATTGCATGTTTATGAGAAAATTTGCTGCCCTTGCATGTATGGGATAGTTTGCAAGTGTCAGGGAAGCCATTTTTACTGACCCTACAGGTAGGTTGAAATGCAAGTGTATCAACGGCGAAAATTACCGCTTTTACATGTTGGAACAATTTTAGTGTTTGGGCGGTGAATTTTACCAACATTGCATGTTTATGAGAAAATTGCAAGTGTTTGAGTGGTTAAATTCACCGACATCGCAGGTTGATGTTTCAAGGTTTTTCTCCATGTAAGGGCGGAAAATTTCACCACCCATACACATTTGGATACAACTTCAAATGCTTAAGTGGCAATTTCCATCGACTTAGTATTTGTTCACAAAATTATGGAAGGACTTCGATCAGCAAATATAGCTGACATTGCATTTAACCTACACATAACAAAACATGTTGGAGCGGCAATCATCACCGACTCAACATGCACCATGATAGTTTTCAATGAACATATTTTAAGGAATAAAATTTTTCCGTTTAGGCATGCGGAGATTAACTCCTCATGAGATGAATATTGGCAAAATTCTTCTGACAAAACGTCGGCCAGAGGGGAATCAAACAAGGACAAGGGTTTTTACAAACAACTCGAAAAGAAAGAAAAGGCAAAAAATGAAGGATGATCTACCTTTGAACAATACTCTAATAATAAAATTCAAAAAGACATGAATGATTTACTTCAACGAACAAGAAAAAGAAAAACCCTAGAAGGAGAGGTTTAACGACTTACCTGTCAAAAGACCGAAACCCTAAGTGCGACCGTGCTGACTCAAAAATCTATTTGAATCCAATATCAACGTGATCAAGCAGTTTGAGGGAGGGTTCAAGAATTGACTGAGAGGCTTAGCGAAAAAGAAATGACGAAATAAAATGAGTTTACCAATTAAAAAGGTTAAAAATCAAGCTCTTAATGCTTAACACGAGTGGCCATAAATGCCACTGAAGTTCAAGATCTTGAAGATCCTACTCGGGCAGTGAAAATCGCCGCCCCGGCATGTGTTAAGTGAAATGCAACGGCAGCAAAAAGTACCGACTATGCACTTGCTTTGAATGAAGAACATGTAGCTGCAGCGAAAATTGCCGCTCGGGCATATTCTAACAAAAAACTATGTAAAAGTGGTAAATTTTGTCGACACAACACAAGCAATCAAAAAGATATGCAATAGCGGCAAATTTTGCCGACTTTGCATATAAAGTTTCAAAATTTTACTAACACCTCAAAATGATCAAAATTGATATTTTGATCAGTTTGCAACCTAATTGATTTGCACAAACTTTGAGGAATCAATTTGAGGGAATGTCACAAAATAGTTTAGGATACCATATGACTTTGCACTAGGGCAAGAGGATCTTGTCTCGATTTGCGAACTTAGAGTGTAGACTACGAAACGGACAGGGATCGTAGGGGTTGTCTACAAAAATGAGCATAGCTGATTTTGAGAACAACAGCTGGCTCTAACTGGGGAACTTCCGTCAATTGAACTTTGAAATGATCAAAGGGAGATTATTCTAGTCTCTAAGTACCATCATCCATGCCATTGGGCCATAGAGTCAATCTACCAAAAAGAAAAAGACACAAAAGACTAAACAAAAACACAAAAATCAAAACACAAAACTATACAAATGAACTTATCTGATACTTCAAGGATTGAAGTGTTTTATATGTTGTCCATTGTGAGGCAGTAAGAATGGTGTTCCATCCAGATACTCCATCAAGAAGCTATTTTCACCACAGAGCTGATGAATGGTGAACGGGCCTCTCCATAAGGAATCAAACTTCCCATGCATTCCTTTCGGTTCTCTCCACTTGTCTGTTGTGTGGTTACGCAACATGCCCCATTTTGACTTGACAAAACAGGGACCCAACTTTTTTCTTGGCTTGGCTTGTGTTTTTCCTGCTTTTCGGCGGTCTAGTAAAAGTAAGTCATGCAGGTGATCCTGCATAAGGAAGCTGAGTAAGTCATCATGATGAGGTCAGTTAGTCAAAGTTAATATTTCATATCAATAACCTCATGGTTGGAAAGAGTACAAAATTTCATGTAGGTTTGCCTTTTGGATCACCCTGATATTCCTTAGGGAACAAAAGTTATGACGAGTCAAAGTCCTGGTCAAACCTGATATTCTGGGGGGGTCATATTTCTTAACATCAGTCATCTTACAGAAGATCACCCCGATCCAATTTTATCACCTGATAATCATTCGATCTAGAGCTCTGGACGTCAATTTTACGTGATAGTGGTATTTACCCGTCAAACAGCTTCATGTATTTTGCGGGGGTCATATTTTGAATATCACTCGATATTCCCAATATCACCCGATCTTTCAAATATCACCCTATCGCAAAATGTCACCCTAGAGACAATATGTTGATGACGTCATCCAATCCCGATGAACAAAGAAAATCACCCTACGGTGACATCATCATCCTTTTTACCTTGCGGAGGTATATTTCCAACGATCCCCCTTTTTACACAATATGACGGTGACGTCATCCTGATCTTTCGAAAGGGGGTCACTTTAGTTTTAGGGGGTCATATTCCAAACATCACCCGACATTTTAAACATGACCTGATCTTTAACGCATGACCCGATATTCCGAATATGACCCGATCTCTTCGACATTAGTTTTCCCGCTCAAAGGCGGAGGGTCATATTACACGGAGGGGGTCATATTTTGAATATCACCCGATCTTCTGAGGATCACCCCCTCATCTTGCCCCATGACAATTAATGCACATAAATGCAGTAGGTGGATTCCAGCCAATTACGAACACGATGCAAACACCTGGTAACATCCGTAAATCCGTGGCAAAAGATCGATGGTTTTAATCAATCTAACCTGGATTTGCCCTAATTTACCCTAAGAATGAGATTAAAAGTGAATTTACAGGGTCATTTTACATTTACCTTGCAAAGAAATAAGTTTTATAGAGCATAGAACATTCAAACCCTCATACGACTTACCTGCGAATGCATACAGCTTACAGCAGAATGGAGCATGTGATTATCTCCGATATCTGAGCCCCTTTTCCATAATCATTTGCTTAATCCAGGAGAAAAACGTAATCAAGTAAGTAATTAGAAACCCTCCTGTGGTCGTTTTCTGTAATGTCCAGGTAGGATGCTTTTCCATTGGTTTAGCTCTGTAATTATGCATATCATGATTAAATGAAGTTTAATAAGTATAATATGCATGATGCTATAAACGTAATGATGTATATGCATGCATGTGGATATTGTTGTAAGACCAATCATGTTCATTGCAGGAATCTATGGCGGACGTCAGGAAGAACAAGTCAGATGCAGAATTTCTTAAGCTTGTGTTTGCCCAACCTGAGGGAGTACAGTTCAAATATGGTGTCATCAGAGATACTCACCAGGGAAACACAGATTTCATGGCATGGTCATCCAAGATGGGCGAAGATAAAGAAAGTACCCTACTGGATGCTATTTTTGTATCAGGAATGTGGTATGCAGCTGGATTTCCTTATTCCATGGAAACCTTAGAATTAATAGTTGGGTGTGCCAGAAATTACAACCCTAAGATGAGGCAAGTAGAAAAACATGGAAGGGTATATGCAGATCTATCAATAAAAGGGATTACATCTACTTTCAACCTTCCAGTTGGGAAAAAAGGTAGTTAGTATGGATCTAAAGAAACTGGAGATTGAATATACAAATAACAAAAAGACTACAACAAAGAGGATGTAGCAATGGAGAGCAAAGAACAACCCTTACACTACCTCTACCAAATTACCAGTGCACTTGTACAAGTTTGATTTTGATGATGAGTATCAGTATATGATTGACCTGCTCAATAGGATGATAGGCTAGCCTACTGCTGGAAGCTTCAAGGATTGGATGTATGGGGTTATCATGATGCACATTTACACAGATAACAAGCCATTATGGGCTAAGATCATTAGTGATGCTCTAGATGAACAGCTGATGAACCTAGGAGGCCTGGACTGTTCATTTTATATGACTTCATATATTGTGTATTCATGTGCTTATAAAGGTACATTTGATGCACTGACTATAGTTGGAAAGATTGGTGGCAGTTTGAATGATGCCCATATATGGGACCATTATCCTCAGCTGCAGAGAACAAATTACCTCCCTGATTATAAATTAGTGAATGATGCATTTTCTATGCATCTTGTCAGAACAATGGAGGAGGATAGAACCAAAAGACTGAGCATGGAAGCTCAGGAAGTAATATACAGGCATGGTGCCTGGTTCATCCAGTTTGCCACATTTTCCTACATCAGAGTAGAAGGTTTTGAGGGGCAGCCCTTAATGTTACCCAGGTACCCTACTAATGGGGTAGTCCTGATGGATTTTCTAAGATAGATATCAACAATACTGGATGCATATAAAGCAAACAATAAAATACCTCCAGTATTGTTTCCAGTAACTATAGGGTGGTACATATGCCCTGATTCAGATGGCATAAAGAAGGCCATAGGTGGTCTGAACCTGATGAATTTACAGCCATTCCCACTGGCCAAATCTTATGACCCCTATGGAAGAATGCAAAAGATCATAGGGAAGCCCATCCATCAAAGGCACTTGGAGGATTTTTGGATGAGGATGAGGCTGAGGTCAAAAGAAGAAAATATCAAAGACTCAGCCTCAATCAGATCATGACATTTGATTGTATCCTAGTGCCTGCACAATTAAAGAAGAATGATGGCAAGTTATTGTCAAATGAATATGAAGAGAAGAAGGTGTATAATGACACCATTTCAGCCCCTAACTTGACGTAGCTTGAAGACATTTCATTGGATAGGTTTACAAATGGAGTGTTGCAGTTGACCCAAGCATGGGTAGATAAATAAATAAATATACTGAAGAAGAAGGGGATGGCCATCACAGTAGATAACAAGAGGAAAAGGCAGGAGATTCCTGATGAGGAATATCACAACTTTCTTGGAGAGAAGAGAAAATCTAATGGAGAAAGGCTGCCACCCCAGAAACAAGGAAAAGGACCTCTTAGAGGGAAGAAGAAGACTGATGATAGTCCTAAGGGGGTAATAGTTGAGAGAATTGATATACTAGCTGAAGATGCATCTGCATCAGGATAGGCATCAGCCTCGTCTCCACCACCTCTAGAGGATAAACAAAAGACCAAAAGGATCCTGAGGTTGGCTGTGGATACTGTAGAAATACAAGATCAAGGCCAAACTTCATAGCAGTATGTGGAGAAGGATATTCTAATTGAAGAGGAGAATGCAGAAGATGACCCCATGGTGGTCACCAAGAAGAGGAAGGCAGTATCCCTAGTAACATCAACCCCTAAAAAACAAAGAACACATATGAGGGGTGAAATAAGACATGACCCTATAATATTAAGGGGAGCTAGTAGTGAAGTATTCAGAAAAGAATTGCAACATGAGGTGCCACTTCCTACCATAATTCAGTTTAAGACTGAGAAGGCTGAAGAGCAAGCAAAAGAAACCATTGTAGCAACTCAAGGTGGTCCTTTCTCATTGGAGGAGACTGTGGACCTATCAGACAATGAAGTGGTAGAAAATGTAGCCTCTTAGCAAATGGAGACCCTTGCTTCAAATACTCGCATGACACCTCATGGAACTCCATCATCATAGAAGGTGATATTAGAAGAGTTGAAGCAGACAGAGTAAGAGAAAGAGAATAGTCCAAAGAGGGCAGCCCAACAAATTGAGCTTGATAAATTAGTTGATCAGGTGACTAGCCCTGCGGTGATAGACCTAACATACAGGGAGGATGCAAGTCCTGAACATCAAGCAGGTGCACCTGAGATAACAGAAAATATTGAGGAAGTCAAGTTAACAGAAGTGGAGAATCATTCTCCAGATATGGGCCAACAACAAAAGGATATATCTGATGAGCCCAAAATAGTTGAAGTCCAAGAAAAGGGCAGGAATAACAAGGCCACATCAAGTGAAGATCCCCCCAGTACTCAAGAAACCTCATGTCATGATGACCTAAAGACTTAGGAGGTAGATACAACAGGTGCGGAGCAAAAAGTGATCCAAGATCAGGTAGATGCACCTAAGTCAGATACAATGATATCCACATATATAAATACACCTCAGGATGAGGAGATTACCAAGGTGGATGAAACAAAAGAAGATGAAGTACAGGATCATCATGTGGATGCACCGCAAGATCATCCACCACAAGAAGAGACTCCTCAGGAGGAGGAAGTAGAAAAAGATCACCCTCATGAAGAACATCATGAGGAAGAAATTATGACATCACCCTCTCTACTGAGAACTGAAACTAATACTAGAGATCAGGGTGGACATGATGATGATGACAGACGACAGGGATCTAGAGACCAAATACCTCAATGGCTCGAGAAAGAGATAGGTACGGAATCAGGTTTTGAGATTCAAGAGTTTGATGTTTCGACATTATTTTCAGAAACCATCATGAAGCCTAAGAGGAAGGCCAGATTAACATCAGCCATCAGAAGAGATCCTACTACGGGTAGAAGGACCGCCCAGGTAGCACTTCCCACAATTGAGAAAGAGAAAGGCAAGATCACCCTAGAAGAATTCCAAATTAGCACGGTTGATTTAGGGTTTGCCAATGAGGACCAAGAAGGTTAGGAAGGGAAGGATATAATAGATTCTTTAACCCAAAGGGTGAAGAGAGAAAAAGAGAAGAATAAGTAGCATAAGGAGCACATTGCCTAGCTGCGTTCATACATAAAAGGGTTGATTAACCCTGATCATACACCATCAGATCAGGCAGTCCCATTGACTGCAATTTCTCAAGAGGAGGTTAATAAATTGGACCTCATGAGGCATGAGTTAGTGATCATGAGAAAATGGATGTCATCAGCACTATCAGGAGTTGAGGAAGTAGTGAGCGCCTCTTTGTAGAGGTGGAATTCTTTGAGTATCTCAAGAAGGAAAGTGGATAAATTACAGAACGAGGCTAGAAGAAGATCATTCCAGTTGGAGAAAGCCTTGGGTGCTTTGAGTGAAATAAAGAGGATTAATCCTCAGATCTTGATAACTTATTAGGTGCTGAATAATAACACTGCCATGCTAGTAGATATTTGGTATAAAGACATCAGGTTTGAATGTGATGTACTGAAAAAGTACAGAAATAAATTAAGAGATATTAGTGTGAAGCTGCACGACATGATGTCCCATGAAGTAGAAGTCCTAGAAGCCTTGGAAGGAAAAGTAGAGGGTAAAATTGAAAACCAAGACATATAATTTGCCATAAAAGCTCTGCATAATAATTTCCAGCCGATGGTTGATGATCCTCTCACCCACCTGACGGAAGAAGCACTGAACAAGGTCATGAGAATCAAGGTCAGAGTGGAGAACTATAATGAAACATTAAGCAGCAGGAAGGGTAAATTGGAGACCCTCAGAGATAAATATCAGGCCCACAAGCATGCCATTGCTAAAGCTAAAACTCAGGATGGCGGAGAAGTTGATAAGATAGTAGAAGCATATGAAGATATAAGGACAATATTAAAGGTCCATATACAGGAGGATATTCATCAGGATGATGAAGACACGAAAAGTGATGATCATGATGAAGAAGAAGAGCCTGAGGAGTAGATGAAGATGCGCTACAAAGGAAACATCTACATCAGGTACTTAGAGGAAAATAAGTTACCTAGATGGTTGCCAGCTGGCAACATGTGCCACGAGATACTATTGACCAAGTCAAAAGGAAATATCCACCATGGATCTTAATCAATAAATCTTGATCATAGATCATTTGTAACCGTGCCCTCACCTTATTCTATAAAAGGTGTAGGGATGCCTTGTTTTAAACATTTGAAGCTTAATTAAAATTTGTTTGCTGAAATATCAGGGCCTATTTCAAAGTTATTGTAACATATTTTTGCATACTTAATGAAAGAGAAGACCATTTTGATTGCAGATCATCATAAATTCTGAGTAATCTGTGTCTGAATTCTTGATATATGCTTTGATTTGTTGTGTCCCTTGGAGTGCTCATTAGTTTGCATATATTGTCTTCATTCCTCATCCTTTGAAGTTTGCATCATCTGTATCTAGCTGTGGAACATCCTGGTGAAAATATGGTTTGATTTCTTCTTTCTCATGACTGTATCAAGTGTGTATGTGACTCAATAGCTGAAGATTCATCATAATTTGAAGTATCCTTTTCAATTTCTTTTAATTTCAGAACAATTCACCATCACAATTGCAAATAATAGATAATCAAAAGCAAATTACATAAAATATGCAGACATCTCATAGATAACTAGAAATTTATAGCATATTTGAAGTTAAAGCATGTACAATTGACAAATATCATTTAAAGATTTGAGCACAAACACATCATTTGAAGAAATATACTGTGTAGAATAACCTTCTGTGTAGCATCTTTACAGAAACAGAATCCTACTGATGAGAAAATATAAGGCCCCTGAATGGAAAACAACAACACACATCAACCACTGAGTAACATCAGTTGATTAAGAACTAATCCACGGAGACTTGGGATCATGAATTCTTTGAATTCATCATATCTTTCAAGATGAGTAAAGGTTGATGTGTAACTTTTATTCTATGTTTGTTTATGACTAACATCATGATCGACATTGTCCCATAACAAGACTTGATCTCCAATTTGAAACTCACGAGCCCTTGCTTTCTTGTCAAAGAGTTTCTTCACTTGACTTTGATGTTCAACAATACGATCCACTACCATAGCTTGCTGCTCTTCAAGTTCAGTTAGGTACATGATTCTTTTATCAATAGAACTTTCAAAAGTTCTATCTTCTACTGCCTTTGCCAACTTCAGTGTTGGCAACTCCAAGGTAATAGGTATCTCTGCATTTAGACCATACAGAAGCTAAAAAGGTGACATACCTATCGCACTTTTGGGGGTAATCCTATCTGCCCACAAAGCATCAAACAACGCTTTATGCCAAGTTCTCTGATTATCTTCCACTAGTTTCCTGATAATAGTAACCAGATATTTGTTACTTGATTCCGCTTGACCATTTCCTTGCGGATAATAGCAATGGGGCATCGATTTCATTGGCGCTGTGAACCCACCATCAAGTACGGGAGACAACTTTGTTCTTACCGCGACAGATTATTTTACCAAGTGGGTGGAAGCCATCCCAGTTAAGCATGCTACTTCTGAAGTGGTGTGCAATTTCCTTAAGGAAAATATTATTTCCCAGTTTGGAGTCCCAAACAAAGTTGTAGCAGATAATGCTACTTGTTTCTCTTCCCATGAGATTACTGGAATGATCTTCTTCTATTTTAAAAATGTATTCCCGTGGTGGAGATTCACTACCTTCAACATAGAGCTCATCAAAGCTATCCATCTTTTCCAAGAAAGCTATGATTTGGTTATCACCATTGAACACCTACCAATGGTCAGCGCTATTAGGTACACTTGGTCAGAAGACTAGCTCAATTGTGTACTTGTTTCCTTTGAAGTCCTTATGAGGAACCATAAGGGTTGTGAAGACAGCTAATGAATTTGCACAATCATTAAACTCTCTAGGCACCGCAAAAATATTGAAAGCATCAAAACCTTCAATGCAATCCCATACATGATTGCAATAATGTCTCAATCTTTCATTTTTGGTCTGATATAAATTTTTCACTTGACAAACCACTAATTCGGTATCTCCTTGAGCATGAAGATTTTTAACACCATTAGCATGAGCAGCCTCTAATCTGACCAACAATGACTCATATTCAATAATGTTGTTGGTATTGTCGAATTGCAGTTTGTATGAGAAAGGAAAGATATCACCTTGTGGAGATATCAAAACAATCCTAGCTCCAGAACCGGTAGAGGAACAACTGCCATCAAATTCTAAAATCCAAACCTCATTAGAATTTGATTTTTTTGGAATTTCTTTGACCAGAAGATTCTTCTTCATCAGTGAGGGAAGAATCTGGCATTACTATACCTTCATCTGCACTTTCATCTGAATACTCTTCTGATTCTCAATCTGAATTATCTGAGCTCTCACCTAATGAGCTCTCATCTGATGAACTAGGAATATCTTCAGTAGACAGGAAATAATTACCCATTCCCGAGGACTCAAACAAAATTTGGGCTTTCAGATTTGCCGTTTGGGTAACAATGTATTTTTCCTCTTTCTTAGGAAGCAACTTTTGGATGATGCCTTTAACAGGTATCCTTGCTTCGGATAAATCCATGTTCAGTTCCCCACCCACAAATTTATAAAAATTACGCCCGAGAAGAATGCCATAAGAAGCTGGAACATCAGCTACTAGGACGGTCATCTTAATCCTCTTATCTGGAAAGGTTGCAAATGCAAATTGGGCATCTTTGATTTGACCCAACAATGGTACTTGTTTATTTTCCATGGAGAAATTGTAAGGAAAGAAGAGGTATGGAATACAACTTCCCTAATGTCAATTCAAAGGGGATAATGCAGACAGGTAACGTTTAATTCAAATACACAGATGAACACACCAGAAAAATAGAATAAACATGCAAGATAACATAGAACAACACTAGATGTACATGGGAAAACCCTTTCAGGTAAAAAACCCACCACCACAAGAGAGAAAATCTTTATTTACAATAAGCTTAGAAAGATTACAATTAAGATCCCAGCCCTCTCACTCAGGTATCGACTCTCAAATCATACAAAACAGTTCACTTCTTTCACTGTACATCTACAAAATGAACAATATGATCGAATCTCTTCATCAAACGGACTACCTCACCAAATCTATATTTACTACAATCTTCAGAGCAAAACTGTTTGAACTTCTACCCTAACTGTTCGTTCCAACTAACCTAGCGTCTCTACTTTCCAACTATCGCAACTATCATCTGACTGTTCACATTCAAGAGGACTCATTAGTCCCACATGCACCAGATATCGGTCATAGCCATAGTATATATACATGACCACAAGAATGTTAACTATCGACACTTATGTTGACAAGACCAACAAGTCTACCATTCATCGTCCATCAGGAAGACTCTAGCTGATATGTTTCATTGGAGTGACTTAAGCAATCAGAGTGATATCTCAAAATAGCACCGAAGGTTCTTTTCTTGTTGATGTCCAACCCTTCAATCTCCATCAGAGTAATGAAGACCGTCAGAGTGACATTTTGAAAATGCACTGATAGTAATGGTCTTGCCGATCCAAGCCTTCATCGCAAAGACACAAGACTATTGGTAGTGACTTCTCAAGGCTGGGCCAATAGTGGTTCTCACACTAATGCCAACGCTTCGCCAACCCTTTATTGGAGTGACAGTAACTGTCAGAGTGACATTTGCAAACCATGCCAACAATAATTGTCATGCCGATAGCTAGCCCTCCGTTGGTGTAACCTTGTAGATCGGCCAAAGACTCCTCACTCCCACCGATACAGAAAGTCAACCTGATAGCTCACTACCATCGGTGAGACCAAAGTGATTGGTGTAGCACTAACCAAGTCTACCGATACTCCAGTGTGGCCGATGACCAAGCAAATATCGGAGAGACATTGCCATCGGTAGAAGAAGTTAAGAGTGCACCGACAGTTCAAGTCTTACCGATGAACGACTAAGGTTCCAAGAAGTAACTTGAAACAGTAGGTCTCTTTAATCTCCCACTTGTCTAAGAGATTACTGCTACCTCTAAATCCTCATTTGATTACTAAGAATTATGGACCTGAAGACCCATTTCATCTGAACACCATTTGAACTTGGATGTGCTCATTGGTTTAGTCAAGGCATCTGCAACATTATCCAAAGTATCAACCTTTTCCAGCTTTACCTTTTTGTCTTCCACCATATCACGAACAAAGTGATATTGGACATCAATAGGTTTTGTCCTAGCATGAAAAGTAGGATTTTTTACCAAACAGATAGCACTTTGACTGTCACAATGAATTTGTATCTGCCCTGCATCAAAATTGACATTAGAATACAACCTCTTCAATCAAACGACTTCTTGGCATGCACGAGTAGCTACCATGTACTCTGCCTCTGTTGTGGACAAAGCGACTACAGTCTGCCGCTTGCTCATCCAACTGATAGCACCACCATTTAACGTGAATACATATCCACTGGTGGATCTTCTACTGTCAATGTCCCCTACCCAATCAGAATCAACATATCCCTGAATACTAGTAGATTTCTAAGATCCAACTGAGTTTCCATGATAGCAAATAGCATAATCAGAAGTTCCCTTCAAATATCTCATGACTCTCTTCACAGCATCCCAATGTGATTTGCCTGGATTTGCCATAAATCGGCTCAAAACTCCCACTGCCTGGGCAATGTCTAGTCTAGTATAGACCATTGGGTACATTAAACTGCCAACAACACTTGCATAAGGCACTTTTTTCATGTCGTCAATTTCATTTGAAGATTTTGGACAATCTCCAATAGATAGTTTCGTTCCCTGCAAAACTGGAACAACTAACTATTTACAATCAGACATATTAAATTTATTAAGAACATTGGTAATATAATTGCTTTGGTTGAGCCAAATCTTTCTACTAGATCTATCCATTTTGATTTCCATTCCTAGAATGTACTTTGCTACCCCCAGATTCTTCATTTCAAATTTCAAGGACAACTGAGATTTTAAATTTGAGATCATCCCCTTACCATTGCCAATGAATAACATGTCATCCACATACAATACAATTATAAGAATCAGATCACCATCAGTTTTATAATAGACACAATGATCAGATTTAGATCTCACATATCCCAAAGATAAAACATATGTATCGAATTTCTGATACCACATTCTGGGAGATTGCTTTAAACCATAAAGACACTTTTTAAGTTTACATACCAGATGTTCTTTACCTTTTACCACAAAATGCTCTGGCTGGGACATATAAATTTCTTCTTGAAGGTCCCCATGAAGAAATTTTGTCATCACATCCATCTGCTCAATTTCAAAGTCATACGCTACTGCAAGTGACAATAGAAATCTAATGGATGTCAGCTTAGCTACAGGAGAAAAGATTTCTCCATAATCTATACCTTCCTTTTGAGAATACCACTTAGCAACCAGTCTTGCCTTGTACTTTTCAATACTACCATCTAGACCATATTTCTTTTTAAATACCCACTTACAACCCACAGGTTTTCTACCTTTAGGCAAGGGCACCAGATCCCAGGTTCCATTTTTCTCCAACGATGACATTTCGTTATCCATGGCTTCCAACCAAGAATCTGAATCAGGTAAACTAATAGCTTCTTTCACAGTCCTAGGTTCATCAGTATCAGTAAGCAAAGCATAGGCACAACTTGAATCAAGTACTAAAAATCCATACCTATCTAGTTGTCTTCTTTCACGTGTAGACCACCTCAATGACTGAGGTGCAGGTTCAGGTTCTTGCTCTGGATCTAAATCTTTAGAGCTACTCGAGCTCACATCTGAATCATCTACACTTGGTGCTTGTTGTTCCTCTTTTACAGGGGTTAGAGGAATATTAACAACACTCTTTTCTTTCTTTTCTTCTGTCTTCTCTAGTTGAGGATCAATAACCAAAGGTTTTAGCTCTCTGAAAATTACATTCCTGCTATAAATTACTTTTTTAGCTTCAGGATTCCAAAGCTTGTACCCTGTAACACTGACTCCATAGCCAATAAAGATACATTTGATTGCCTTGTAATCCAGCTTAGATCTTTTTACCTCAGGAATATGAACGTATGCCTCATAGCCAAAGACACGAAGATGTCTTAGAGAGGGCTTCTTTCTAGACCATGCTTCCATAGGTGTCTTATCAACTAATGCCAAAGTAGGAGAACGATTAAGCAAGTAACAAGCTGTAGCAACTGCCTCTGCCCAGAACCTTTGTTCAGGACCAACATAACTCAACATACTTCTTGCTTTCTCCATCAATGATCGATTCAACCTTTCAGCAACTCCATTTTGCTGTGGAGTATAAGGTGTAGTCTTATGCCTTTTTATTCCATGATCAAGACAAAATTTATCAAAATCTGCATTGCAATATTCACCACCGTTATCCATTCTCAAACATTTTATTTTTCTACCAATCTGATTTTCCACAAGATTTTTAAAATCTTTAAACCGACTGAACACTTTAGATTTATTTTTCAAAAAATATATAAATGCCCTCCTTGAATAATCATCAATAAACGATACATAATATCTTGATTTAGACAAAGAAGGAACATCAACTAGACCAAAAACATCAAAATGTACATAGTCCAAAATACCAAAAGATTTATGAGAACTAGAGTAAAAAGAAACATGCTTCTGTTTTCTATATATGTAATGTTCACAGAAATTGAACTCCAGATTACAATCAATCAACCCATCTACCAGGTTTTTATTTTTCAAGGTTTTTAAACCTTTTGCACCTATGTAACCAAGTCTATGATGCCAGAGCATTGTTTTCTCTACAGGAAGTTTAACTTCCATAGAGTTTGCATCATGTGCTACAATAGTAGATTTTTTAGATTTTGTAGACATTATTATAGCACACTGGTTTAGCATCTAACCTATATAAAGTTCCAATGCGTTCACCCTTTTCCACTACAATAGAACCTCTAGTCATCTTACAGCCACCATTCACAAAAGTAACTTGCACTCCAACATCATTAAGCTTACTAACAGAAAGTAAATTTTGAGCCAGACCTAGTATGTGTAATACTCCATTCATTCCCTTTATTCTGCCATCCGGGAACTCAATTCTAACTCTTCCTCGGCCAAAAATTTCCAGTGTCAAATCACTTGCCAGGAACACCTTCCCACCAGCATACGGTTCATACTTAGTGAACCATTCTCTGTGAGATGTCATATGAAAACATGCTCCTGAATCCACTAGCCATACATCTTCAGATGGAGGCGTTGCCAAGGTAGCAATGAAGGCACCAGCATCACTCTGAGAAGAATTGGTGTCAGAGAAGTTTTTCTTCTTCTTCTTTTTCTCCTCTTTGCAGTCTTTTCTGATGTGTCCCTTCTGCCCACAATTCCAGCACTTCACCTTGGACTTCTTGCCAGGAGATTTCGATCTCCCCTCTGATTTGGACTTAGACTTCTTGTCCTTCTTCTTATCTCTTTCCTTTGATCTAGCTCAAACAGACAGGGCCTCTTTGGCCATCTTAGAAGATTTCCTCTGTATCTCTTCAGATAACAGCAAGGTAACAACTTCTTCAGTTTTAAACGTGGTTGTTGTACTTCCAATAGCCATCACAAGATGATCCCATGAGTTAGGTAAGGAACACAACAGAAGCATACAATGGTCCTCCTCTTCTATTTTTACACCTACAGAAGCCAACTGTGCAACAATCATATTAAATGAGTTCAGATGATCTACTACAAATGCTCCTTCATCCATCTTCAGAGAGTACAACTTCTTTCTAAGGAAAAGTTTATTCACCAAGGTCTTGCCCTGATAAATATCTCCCAACTTCTTCCACAAAAGGTTTGCAGTCTTCTCTTCATGGATGTTCAATAGAATAGAATCTGCTAAACTTAATCTTATCAGTCCTCTGGCTTTCCTATCTTCCAGGTCCTAATCGTCTTGCTTCATGCCTGAAGGTTTAGTCCCAGACACAGCAACCCAAAGATCTCTATCGACCAGCACATCTTCAACCTTAAGTTTCCACAACTCAAAGTTTGTGCCATTGAACTTTTCAATGTCTATTTTTCTTGATGTACTTGTCATCTTATTTAACAAAATAGACCTCTACATAACTCCCACTCATAGAACTGACACAAAAAACCCAACCTACCAACAAGGATAACACAACTGGCCAGGCTCTGATACCACTTGTAAGGAAAGTAGACGTGTGGAATATAGCTTCCCTAATGTCAATTCAAAGGGGATAATGCAGACAGGTAACGTTTAATTCAAATACACAGATGAACACACCAGAAAAATAGAATAAACATGCAAGATAACAGAGAACAACACCAAATGTACGTGGGAAAACCCTTTCAGGTAAAAAACCCACCACCACAAGAGAGAAAATCTCTATTTACAGTAAGCTTAGAAAGATTACAATTAAGATCCCAGCCCTCTCGCTTAGGTATCAATTCTCAAATCATACAAAATAGTTCACTTCTTTCACTGTACATCTACAAAATGAACAATATGATCAAATCTCTTCATCAAACGGACTACCTCACCAAATCTATATTTACTACAATCTTCAGAGCAAAACCGTTTGAACTTCTTCCCTAAATGTTCGTTCCAACTGACCCAACATTGTTACTTTCCAACTGTCGTCTGATTGTTCACATTCAAGAGGACTCATTAGTCCCACATGCACTAGACATCGGTCATAGCCATAGTATATATACATGACCACAAGAATGTTAACTATCGACACTTATGCCGACAAGACCAACAAGTCTACTATTCATCGTCCATCGGGAAGACTCTAGTTGAAATGTTTCATCGGAGTGACTTAAGCAATCAGAGTGATATCTCCAAATAGCACCAAAGGTTCTTTTCTTACCAATGTCCAACCCTTCAATCTCCATCGGAGTAACGAAGACCATCGGAGTGACATTTCAAAAATGCACCGATAGTAATGGTCTTGCTGATCCAAGCCTTCATTAGAAAGACACAAGACTATCGGTAGTGACTTCTCAAGGCTGGGCTGATAGTGGTTCTCACGCCGATGCTAATGCTTCACCAACCCTTCATCAGAGTGGCAGTAACTATCGGAGTGACATTTACAAACCATGCTGATAATGATTGTCATGTCGATAGCTAGCCCTCCGTTGGTGTAACCTTGCAGATCAGCCAAAGACACCTCACTCCCGCCAATACAAAAAGTCAACCTGATAGCTCACTACCATCGGTGAGACCAAAGTGATCGGTGTAGCACTAACCAAGTCTGCCGATGCTCCAATGTGGCTGATGACCAAGCAACTATCGGAGAGACACTGTCCATCGATAGAAGAAGTTAAGAGTTCACCGACAGTTCAAGTCTTGCCGATGAATGACTGAGGTTCCAAGCAGTAACTTGAGAGATTAGGTCTCTTCAGAAACATCTCCCAAAGGTCTTAGTTAAAGTGAGGCCAAGGGCGTCTACTACTTTTGTAGGCATAATATTATCAGAGGCCCCAGAATCTATTATGCAATTGCTCAACTTATGACCATTTACCAATAGGGAAACATAGAAAGGTTCTATTTTTCCGGAGGCAACAAGGGGAGTAGTGACAAGATTATTTTGGGCAGATTTATTCTTTGAGGAATCATGGGCAACTTTTGGAAAATCTTGTCCTGTAGGGACAGTCTTGTTTTTGACGTATTTTGCTAACCTATCAAACTGTTCGAGATTAGATTGTAAATACTCAACCTCAGAAATTTGGATTTTAGTCTTCTTAACATGGTCTATTATATCAAATAGAACTAGAGACAGAGGAAGGAAATCCATCATTCTAAGTTTTATTAGGGGTAGTACTGGTCTAAGGAACAAAAGTAGAAGATACATGATTGTTAGATGTACTTACTTGCTTATTGCTCACTGGGTCCTTCGACTGAAAAGGTAACAGAGTTCCCCGTTTAGCAATTGAGATCACTGGTTGAGGTTCTTCTCTTGCTTTTCCTTTTTCAGCTTGTTGAGTTGACTAATTTTGAGACCTAGTAAAAATAGCATATGCTCCATCATACACTTCTCCTTCTTTTTCATCTTCATCTTGGTAATTCAGAAAGCCAATGGTAGAGTCGCCAGCTAATTCTTCTTCTCCTTCTGCAAAACGATTAGCATCATTCTCCTGGTCCAACTCGGGTTGGAAAGAATGATCATGTTCTGCTTCATAATAGCCAACTGCTAAGTTGACTAGCGCTGCTTCAATGGCAAGCTTTCCTTGTGTGGGTGGAAGACGATTGTGTTGCCCTTGATTTTTAGTAGCATTACCTTGATATGAATTGTTGGGAAATGTTCTCCTTGGTATATCCCGATAGGAAGGAGGGGTAGACATACCTTGTGACATTTGCCTTTTCAGAGCTAGCAATTCATTTGCTAACTTTTGCACCATAGGATCCGTGGTGCTTGTGGAAGAATTATCAACAGAAGGACCTCTATTTCTATTAGAATCTCTTCTAATCTTACCTGCAAGGATAAGATCATCTTCCACTTCAGTAGCCAAAATTTGAGCTACAGGAAGATCTGTAGTGCCAGCTCATCTTAATAGAAATCTCACTTTGGGAAGCTGAGCATTGATAAAGAAACACTTAAGATTTTCCATTGTTGGCTGAGCGGTGGTAGGAATCCTATTTCTCAGCTTATTGAACTTAGCGATGAAATATCACATGGGTTCATGCGTCTCTTTCTTCATCTATGTTAGCTGTGCTAACAAGGCATGTGCATCTTTTGCAGGTTTGAACCTAGCCTCAAACTTGGTCTTGAGAGTATTCCAATTGGTTATAATCTGAGCTTGAAGATGGTAAAACCAATCTACAGCGACACCTTACAGTGTTTCCACAAAAAGTCTTACTGCTACATCCTCATGATCAACACCTATTACACCACAAGCTATGCAGAAAGATACAATGTGTTCATCCAGGTGGACTTTTCCATCACCATAGAATTTAGGAAAATTCTTCCTCGAACTATGAGGTAGTTCATGCAATGGTGGAGTAAAATTCAAAGGACCAAAAGTATTACCCCAAGGGCCTTGAGCTGCCATGATGCACTGATTAAAGGGTGGGATATCAAACCTCTGTGGAGTATGAATAGACAAAACTTTGCTAGTACTAGAACCAGAAGCTTCACCTGGTATTGGTGACCTGGCGTTGGTAGGAGGAAAACTCCTAGTTCACTGAAGTTGAGGTTGTGGAGGCAAAAGACCAAAACTATTTTGCTGCATCAACTCAAATACAAGATCAATAATACCTTTATCTCTCTTGCTTCTTGTATACCGTGAATCTGCCAGAATGTAGTGTACTCAATAAAATTTTGAAAAATCTCAAAACAATGGAAAAGAACTACAATGCTTCAACTCAGAGCGTGAGGCTTCAAGTTGCGCATTTCTTCCCCAGTAGAGTCACCAAAAACTATTGGGTGAATATTTTGTCTTCAACTAACTAAAGGCAAAATAGTTATATCGACTACAGTGTAATGAGATAAATCTCTCCTCTCAGCAAGGGGAGGTTCCCTATCAACTGTCACAAACTTGTTTAAACTAAATACTAACTTAGGGGTGAGACCATATCATCCATTTCTCTTTTTTCAGAAATGATGTTTACAAAATGAAAGAGCACTTTCTCGATACAAATTGGAATAACCAAGAAACCCACGAGAGCACAAAGTCTATTGTTGTTCCTTTTGCTGATTTATAATTTAGAACTGAATAGAATAAGGTGCAGCACAAAGTCTTCACTGAATGCTACGATAAAACATATAATCACAAAAGATAATAGTAGTTCAAAGCCTTTCCAATATCTTTTACTTTGAAACACAAAATCACAAACTAAAGATAATTGTTGTAGCACAAAGTCTCCACAATCAACTTTAGAACATCTCCCAGATTATTCACACTCACACTACAATTTGATCAAGCAGATAAGATAGTATTAGGAAAAGGACATTAGAACAATTTCCAATACGCCACAAGTTTTTTCAACACAAAGATTGAATGATCACATGCTTTTCTATTCACTTGATAAAATTTGATTTACAATTTGAACACAAAGTCTCAAAATGCTCTTCAATTTGGCAGAGTTTTGCTTCAATAACTAAAAGATGATATTTACAATGGGGGTCCTCTTTATTTATAAGAGGAACCGAGAGCAAAAATAGGACAAGAAAAACTAACTATGACTTATTCAACAAAGGAGTCCTTTTTTATTTGGAACTTCCTATGTTTTTACATGTAATTACATAGGAGAAAAGTACACGTAAATATATCCAAAATTATTTCAAAAGTACATCTGAAAAGTGGAAAATAACCTAAGTAATGGAAAAACTGCTTCAACTTGTATTGCCATCTTTCTTCATATGGAAATCATATATGGTGAATGCTGCTTGCATCCCAAGTATCTGGACTAACCGTGTTCTTGAAAATCATTTAGGCTCTAACTATGGCATCTCTGACCGTGGTAATTGATTTTGCGTGACTAGTTAACTTGGCCTTCAGATTATCCAAAGTTAACTGATTGTCAAGAATATTATCCATGGAGGACATTGAAAATGTTTTGTCCTCGAACTCTTTCTGGACCATATTTTCAAATTCCTGAATCATCTCTTCTACAGAAAGAAATTGGTTATCCTGTGACACTAGTTTGCACAGCAGCTCCTCCAATTTATGCAAAAGACTAACATCACTTTGATCACTTAGTTTCCTTGCAGTTTCTAGGTCATTGATCAAATCTTTCAGTACACGGCTCCGATATGTCAATGCCTCTTTGGTTTTAGTATAAGAATCCCTATTTGGAATGACACCAATTGATATCAGAGCACTTATTTTAATCTTTCTCATCTCAACTCACTTATCATGATCCTGTTCTATACGCTTAATATCTTGAGAAATAACATCAATTAAGTCATCAAGTTCTGCTCTTATTTTATCCATTTTGTCTGTCTTCTTAGATAGCTCTGTAAGTAGAGATATTCCTTGTGTGCACATCCTTTCCAAGTACTTTTCAAGTAATCTTCCCTTAAGATGAGTCTTTTCTGCTTTCTAGATAATAGGGTCTTCTACAGAAATGGCCTCAGGAGTTATTGATTCTGAATTCAAAGTGATTTTTCTCACCACTACAGTCAACTATTCAACCATCGCTTTGTAATGATCCTTCATTTCTTTCTCTTTGTCAAACTTCTGAATCAGAATGTCCATGGCTGACTGCATATCAGTCTTTGCACTTTCATGAGTTATTTTGCCTAACTCAACCCTAGAGATAGAGTAATCATTCATACTAAAATATCCCATCGTTGTATCCTGTGGCGGTCTTGTAATCTCCAGAAATTTGTGTCCCTTGTCCCCAACCATTCTCGAAAGAATCTTTGGCTTCTTCAAGGTCTTGGCTTTCACAGGCACTAGCTTACTAAAATCAAAGTCATCTAGAGAGATGGCTTGTTTCTTCCTTTTTGGTGTATAAGCTAACAACCATGGTGGAAGCATAGAAGTACTCACATTAGGATTTGTTCCCATTGTTGGTGTTACCGGAACTGCACTTGCACTGGAAGTGGAAACAATAGGTGGAGTATTAGTAAAAACTGCACCTATTACATTTACATTAGATACATGTTCAGTATTCATTACAAAGTGATCAAATATAGAAGTATCCCCAATATCAAAAGATGGAGAGGACAAGCTAGGAATAGACTCTAACGAACGAAGAACATCTTCAAAAGTATTTTGAGGATTGTCAAAAATTGTTTTGGAAGGTGATGGAGATTCAGAAGAGGGGATATCAATGGGTGAAACAGATAAAGGAACTAAAATAGGTGTGTCGGACAAAGGAGAAGAGACTCCCGTTTCTTGTTGTACATTCTCTTATGGAGACAAACCTTCCTCTCCTTGTTGCTCTATAGGTCTGTCTTCAACCTCCATTTCCTCGGTGGCTGGCTCTTCAATGTTTTGTTTCTCAATTTCCATATCTTCTATCTCAGACTCTTTCTCCAAAGCCTTTGACTTTTTCATCACAAATTTGATCCTGGGCTTATGTGGCTTGGAAGAAGAGGGAATGTCACTCTTGTTCTTCATCCTATTTTCCACCTTTTTACTTGTTTGTTCTTGGATCTCAGTCTCTGATCTTGTAAGGAATTCTTTCAAAGCAATTCCCTTATTTTCTAGCCACTTATTGGTGTTAGCCAATATAGGCTCAAACCTTTTTCCTCAGAGAAGTCAATTCTTATTGAGACCATTGAATAGGAGGAAGAGGGGAACTAGCAACCTGTTCAGTGTTATATCTATCATTGATCAACTCTTCATCATCCACTAGGTCTTCAAGAATGTCAGCCAATCCCAGATATTCAATCTGCTCCAGAGATAATCAGCTATAATCCAACTTTCTGACATCCTCTTCTATTCTCAAATCCACCCAGATATCTTCAACCATAGGTTCATGAAACTGGGTCTTTCTCTTGATTTTGTCTTTCACACCCCTGTAATCAAACTTTGGCCTTCGTTTGAATTGTTTCATGGTTACAAGCTACATTTCAGTTTCCATGGCTCTAGCCTTGGTAGTAGTTGATATTGAAAACCTGTTGATTTCGACGGGAAACTTGAAACCTGGTTTCTTGAGCTCCATTTGTTTATTATGTATGACAATCATTTGTCTACATAATTCCATTGAAACAAGCTTGTCTGAGGGAAACCTTAGCAACATATAAGGATGACCTTGGAAAAAGCTAACCCTTAGATATGAGAAAGAAGGAAATTTTAAGAACATGCATCCAAAATCATTAACCACTAACCAAGCTTCATCTAAAACTCTTCTTTGTTCTAGCTGAGGGTCAAAAAGACACAAGAACACTAGACCTAGAAAGATTCTCATGGAGGCTGCTATATACACCAGGTAAGAAGTCATGTAGAATTTGAAGGGAGTGGATACCTTAGTCAATTGCTCGTGTAGAGCATTGCTAATTTTCTCACCCCGGAAGATGGCTCGTTTACCTTGGAGTATTACCTTGATGAAAGGGTACATCCACTCATGAAAAAGTGAGGAAGAGGCCAATCCCCTTATCCTGCTAAGAAGAGTTATAAGATCACCAACTTCTTCTACAAAATTACTTCTAGGAAAACTCCTCGACCACCTAGACAAGTTTGACCTTGAAGTCTTGAGCCATTTAGTATTGATTATCTTCTTAGCCTTCTCAGGATTTTTTTCATACTCTTTTTGTGCTTCAGTAAAATCTAGTTTTATTACTTCTATAACAGTAGGGCACATGAAAACTTTATCAATGAATTCAGGATCTAATCTAATTATCACATTGCCATTTGCATCCATCATTGTCCTAGTATCTCTATTGTAAAACTGAGCACACTAAAGAACAAACTCTGTGTTATGGGCTGCCATTGGGAAAGATGACACCAAATGAATGTTACTGCCAATAATCTTCTTCTTTGCAAAACTGGGATTATTGGACTTGGTTCTTTTCATAAATTCAGCCATGTCCACATGGCTAATCTCTGTATCCCGAATGTCATAGACATTAGAAGTAACCAAGGTTATTGGAAAAACACCCTGATACTTATACTTCATCACTTTTCACTTCTTTGGAGACAACTCAGTCATCTGAAGAAGCTATCACTAGAAGGATGTTGGTGAGGAGAGAAAATTTGTAGAAGAAACTGCAACAAAAATCCATGATCATGCAATTAGGGGAAATACTGGTAATCTGGGAAAATTGCATGGCGGCGATCATGACTATGGAGATACGCTTGAAAGGGCTAGAGTCCGAGCAGGTCAAAAAAATAGAGGAAAGCAGGTTTGGAAAAGCAAAATTGAAAATATCCCAGAGTTAGGAAAAATTGAGAGTGAATGCAGGGGCAGCAAATTTGCCACCCTTGCATGTATGGGATAGTTTGCAAGTGTCAGGGCGGCCATTTTTACTGACCCTACAGGTAGGTTGAAATGCAAGTGCATTAGCGGTGAAAATTATCACTTTTACATGTTGGAACAATTTGAGTGTTTGGGCAATGAATTTTGCCAACATTGCATGTTTATGAGAAAATTGCAAGTGTTTGGGCAGTTAAATTCGCTGACATCATAGGTTGATGTTTCAAGGTTTTTCTTCATGTAAGGGTGGTTAATTTCATCACCCATAAACATTTGGATACAACTTCAAATGCGTAAGCAGCAATTTCTGCCGACTTAGAATTTGTTCACAAACTTATGGAAGGACTTCGATCGGCAAATATAGCAGACATTGCATTTAACCTACACATAACAAAACATGTTGGAGTGGCAATACTCAACATGTGCCATGATAGTTTTCAATGAACATATTTTAAGGAATAAAATTTTACCGTTTAGGCATGCAAAGATTAACTCCTCATGAGATGAATATCGGCAAAATTCTTCCAACAAAATGTCGGCCAGAGGGGAATCAAACAAGGACTAGGGTTTTTACAAACAACTCGAAAAGAAAGAAAAGGCAAAAAATGTAGGACGATATGCCTTTGAACAATACTCTAACAATAAAATTCAAAAAGACATGAACGATTTACTTCAACGAACAAGAAAAAGAAAAACCCTAGAAGGAGAGGTTTAACGACTTACCTGTCAAAAGACTGAAACCCTAAGTGCGACTGTGGCAACTCAAAAATCCATTTGAATCCAAATTCAATGTGATCAAGCAGTTTGAGGGAGGGTTCAAGAATCAACTGAGAGGCTTGGTGAAAAAGAAATGACGAAATAAAATGAGTTTACCAATTAAAAAGGTTAAAAAGTAAGCTCTTAATGCTTAACACGAGTGGCCATAAATGCCATTGAAGTTTGAGATCTTGAAGATCCTACTCGGGCAGTGAAAATCACCGACCCGACATGTGTTAAGTGAAACACAACGGCGGCAAAAAGTACCAACTATGCACTTGCTTTCAATGAAGAACATGTAACAGCGGTGAAAATTGCCGCTCAGGCATATTCTAACAAAAAACTATGTAAAAGCAGCAAATTTTGCCGACACAACACAAGCAATCAAAAAGATATGTAATAGCGGCAAATTTTGCCGACTTTGCATATAAAGTTTCAAAATTTTACTAACACCCCAAAATGATCAAAATTGGTATTTTGATCAGTTTGCAACCTAATCGATTCACACAAACTTTGAGGAATTGATTTGAGGAAATGTCGCAAACTAGTTTAGGATGCCATATGACTTCGCACAAGGCCAAGAGAATCTTCTCTCGATTTGTGAACTTAGAGTGTAGACTACGAAACAAATAAGATTCATAGGGGTTGTCTACAAAAACATGTGTAGCTGATTTTGAGAACAACAGGCAGCTACAGGGTTGAATTCAACGGGTACTCTGCCTTAGTTGAAGGCTGTGAAGAATCAAGTAGTCACAGAGGCAACTGGATCAAAATTTGATAAGAGAGCTATGACTATAAATGATATAGAGGATCATGGAGTTAGATTCATATCGATGGTGATAGGGTACAAGATATATTTCTCTAGCAGAGAAAATTCAGTGTCTGGAACAACCATTTATACTGCATATCAGATGGTAAAAGAAGATGCAGACTATGATCTGTGTGAATTGATGTAGAACTAGCTTATGGAGAATCTAAGCAAGATAAAGAAGGACAAGAAGTACTCATTCAAATTTGGTATGCTAATTATGTGTCTTTTCTTTCATTTCTTAAGTGAGCTCCCTGGAAAGAAGAATGTATATTGGTCTAATGACAAACCGGTAGCAATTCAAATTAGAAATTATTTGAGTTGTTTGGGTAATTATGAGGCACAAAATTCTGCACTTTGGGGATTCTTCAAGAATTTCCAGAGTATGATGCAGGCTAAGGAAAGAATACCTAGGGCTGTGGTTGAGAAATACAAAGACACCATTTATTTTATGGTTACTATTGATCAGTGCAAGATGGAAGCAGTAGAGCCTAGAGTTGTGTGGATCATGGCCATGGGGTATGAAGCGGATGGACATGTACTAGAGCTGTATGCACAACATTTGTTGAGCCAGCCTAGGGAACTGGCTAAGGAGAGATCTGGAACATGTGAAGAAATTTCACAAAAAATGCATGTTGAATTCAAGGCTTCTGAAATCAAAAGGACTGTGAGAAAAGAAGTTGAGCAGTTGGCTAAAAATTTTGGCCTTACCAAGGAAGCTATGAGACAATACAAGGAAAGGATAGAGAAGATGAGAAGGAGAAGTAGGATAGGGAATAGGGAAGTGTTTTGGTAGGATCCGCTTCTAAGTCAAGGACTACTAGGAGTTTTGGTTCAACCTTCGATGCATCACCTTCTCCTATTGTAGAGAAATTCAAAGCAAAACCTACCGGTAAGGAAGGAAAAAGGACAAAAGTAATGGGCAAAAGGTCATATGTCAGTGTGGAGAAGGAGGATGAAAAAGAGACTGATTCAGATGGCAAGGTTAAAGAGTTGAAGGTCTCAGGCACTAAGGCTGCTAAAGTGTCTAAGGAGAAGTTCTCTGGAAGCAAAAAGTCAAGTAAAAGGCATAAGTCAGAGGCTTATGTTGAAAATCCTACTCCTTCTATGGAAGACGTCATAAATTCAATCACTGTAGATGGAAACTTAAAGCCAATGACTAAATTTTATGATCATTATAGTGATGATGAGAAAAGAGTTTTGGAGGAAGCAATAGTCAAATACTTGAATATCTATAAGAAGACTTTATTTGAAATAACTTTTGAAATTCTGGAAATCCTTGCAAATATTCTAGAAATAAGAAAAGAGAATGCAAAAGTTAAAGATATTGAGCTCCAGGAGCATGTGATAATAAAATTGTGTCCTTAAATTACTCCGAATCAAAAGAACCTGATATTCAAAGAAGTGAAAGAGGACTTCAGGACTAAGATCAGAATGAATAAGCTCATGCTGGGTGAGATTGATAAGATAGTTGAAGATACTCAAGAGATTCTTCTAAATGCATTGAAAAGGCATAATCTTCCCACTGTTGAAGAAGAAACTGATGATGGAATTGATTCCTCCATTCTGGATGTTGAGGAATTTGATAAAAATGATGATAATGCTGTTGCTAAGGATACACAAAATCCTCTGGAAAAGAATGTAGAAGACATTTCTGATAACGATAAGAAGAAGGATGCGTCTGCTGATGATGTAGAGAAAGCAGAAGCAAAGAAAAAGAATGAAAATGATAAGCAAGATAATGTAGTTGACTCTGGAAATGGAAAAGATGCAAGCCATAAAGAGCATAAAATTGAAACATCATATTGGGCAAGACACATTGCAGAACCAGTTAAAGAAATTTTGGAGAAAGATAAACAAGTTGCAGAAGATCTGGATATAATACAAGGTCCAATGAATTCAATACTCTATCACCGGTACAGAAGATGAAGTTGGCCTCTTTTGCACAAGCTAAGGCTAGAAAGGAAATCTTGAAGACCCATATAGAAGACAGTGAGTTTCTCGGTCTTGCATCTAGCATTTTGGAGAAAATCATGCCTACATTTCAGAAGGATTCATCAACGTCCCCCTCTGGTTAGTTGAAGAATCTGATAAACTCTGTAAGTAGTCATTTTGAATCTTTTGAGAAGTCAGCAGAAGTTAAAGTCCAAAATGAGTTTAATGAGAAGAGGTTTGCTAAATTAAAGAGAATAATTAGTTATGATAGATCAGTTCTTGATGCTAGTGTAAAGAGTATTCAAAATGCTCTCTTTGAAGGTGCAGAAATTTATAAGTTTTGCCTAGCTCGGTCTAGAGTTGTTGAGGATATTGAGAAGAAGATTAAGGACTTAGAGCTTAAACTATCTAACATCTCTTAGTCCTATAGTCCTTTAACTGAGTCTGTAATAACTAAAAGATGTCAAGTAGTGAGTTTGCTTGATGAATTGAGTAATTTGGAGAAGGAAAAGGCTTAATTTTTGGGTAGATTGGATGAACTTCAGGGACTAATTTCCCCTAAGTTAGAAACAATGTTCAATGCATTGACAGAAGCTCAAGCTACTGCTCTAACAAGTGATCCCACTGGTTTATAGAAGGCAGAGTCACAAGCATTTTTATTTAGTGGTCACATTTTAGTTTTGGATAGCATGAAGAAAATATGGGACAGTGAATTGGCACTGTTGAAAAACTTTTTTGGTGATGTGTTTAAGTTCATGTAGACAAGACATAAGGATTGTTTGTATATATGCGCCCATGTACATAAAGTTTTTACGTGAATCTCAGCCTTTGGCATTAATGTCAAAGGGGGAGTGGGAAGCAATGAAAAATGAGGAATTCATCTAAGGGGGAACATTGGAAATCACAAGTGTACATAGTAAGGGGGGAGCTATTCTAACACTTAGTCATTTTTCACTAAGTGTTGCCATCAATGCCAAAGGGGGAGATTGTTGGCAAGAGACACTACTAGGCATGTCAGGTGTTGTCATTGATGGCAACTGAATCTATCTTACACATCCGCATTGTATCATTTGATCATACCAGAAGTCAGATTGTAGATTTGTCTAAGTCTGGTTAGACAGGAATAGAGCATATGACAAGGTTCAGCATTTTGGTCTGCATTTCTCCATAGGTAATCATATTGTGTTATGGATTTGAGGGAATTTTAAGGGATGTTAGGTCTACCTAAATCTAAAGTTTTAGCCTCTGATGATGAAGGCATTGAAAGTTGCAAGAATCTAAGTATCGAGTTTTGGTTAGACAGTTCAGTCCGGTGAAGAATAGGTCAACTTGGTGTTTGATCCTTGTGTGGATTAAGAGAAGTGGCTGGTTGAGGAATTTATGAGATCCAGTGGTATTGGTCAACATGTCTGGTGACTTGAATACATAAGTTTTGGTTTGCATTGATGTTTGTGCATGGATTCAACCGACAGAACAGTGATCTTGAAAAAGTTTCTAAGTTTTCTTGAGGCCAACTGCAGTTGATGAAATTTCATGTTGCGAATATATATGATCGATGGGTTCAAGCATTTTGAAGTATGGAGCTATGAATATGATGTGATAGGTATGAAGTGTGGTAGTATCAACTGCGAAGAAAGATTTCCGGATCATGGCAGAATAGTGAAACAGGGCAGTGAGAGATGAAGTGTGTAAAGTCAGTATATTGAGCTTAACCGGAACTGTAATCTTGCATTGTTAGATGCTATTCTTCAGTTCAATATTTTACTAACTCTTGTAATTGATCTTGAAGGCAGTGAGCCTCCTTTGAGTAGTGAGCTCTGGGCAGTGCACCCGAAGGCATGTGCCTTCCCATTTGTAATACTTTTAACAGAGTATAAAATCTTGTGGGTTAACCCCCACTGTGGTTTTTCCCTTAACCGAGTTTCCACGTAAAAATCTTGATGTTATGTGTGTTGATTGTGTTTTTGCCCATGTGTTGTTAATTCATGCTTTCATGGTTATATCATTAATCTGTTAATAAGTGGTTAAGAAGATTACATGCAGCAAAAGATAAAGTTTTGTGACAACTGATTCACCCCCCCTCTCAGTTGTCTGCCCTAATTTCAACAAAGATTCCTATGGCTAAAGTGGTTAAGGTTCATGTGGTTTCTCTTGATGATCATAACATGCTTGTGGATGTCTCCTAATCATGTTCCTATCTTGACATTGGTCCATGTTAAGGAATTGAGATCATGTTTGAAGATTGTTCCCAGATAAGTGTAACATGTAACCAATCTTAACTGACTTGGTTAATTCTAGTTATTGTGGATATTCCTTGAAGATTGTGGAATCATTTTGTGGTGTGGAAGATCATGTTTGAGTCCTAGCTAAGGCGTGGCATGATCTACATACATCTTTACTTCATTCTCTTTGCATAATGATGTATTAAGTTAGGACCTATTTTGTAAATGTTTGTAATGCTGACCTTGGAGATTATTCCAATGGTTGATGATTGTAATGCTAACCTTGATGATCATTCCAAGGTTGATGAAGTGTATAAATACTTGTAGTTGATTCGTGGAAAGGATGTCCTTGTGCGAAGATGGTAAGATAAGGAAAGAAGAGAAGAGGCAGAGGCAGAGCAGAGGTAAAGGTAGAGCAGAGAAGAGGACTGATTGTACTTCAATATGTTAATCTCAGACATGAAGAAGATGTTGATTGTGGCATTGAGCTGCCAGTAGTGTTTAACAACCCTTATTGTAATTTTTCTAGGTTTAGGGTTGAGGCAGTGAGCCAGTATGTTCTGGGCCCGTGGAGTGACCAAGTCTGAACATCATTTTTCAAAGATTACAATATATTTGAGAGCTAATCCTCTCCGTGGTTTTTCCCCACCTTGGGGTTTTCCACATAAAAATCTGGTGTCTCTTGTGTATGATGTTGCATCTGTGTTTAAGTTTATGATTTCATGCATTCATTCTTAAATCATAATATATGTGGATAAGTGATTAATGTTTAAATGAAGAAGTGTTCAAGTTTTTATAACAACTGATTCATCCCCCCTCTCAATTGTTTGCCACATTTCAACAATAAGAACTACATCTCATCTCTATCTTTAAGTTCCTTGATCTTGTGGATATAGGGTATGTAGGCAGTCTAGAATATGAAGGAAATATCTAGACTCAGGCACAGGTGATACACCTCTTCACATCTTTCATCTTTCATCCTTCCTCCAACCTCCACCAATCACCATCTTCATCCCTCTCATATTCTTCAATCATCTATCTCCCACATCAATAACCACCTAGAACTACATATCATCATTTTCATCATCACCATACTGTGTTTTGATCCCATGGACATAGGGTATGTAGGTAGTCTAGAATACGAAGGAAGTATCCAGTACATAAGCACAGATGATCCATTCCTCCATCTTATGTCTCCCTTTGACTAACTAAAGCAAAAAATAGCCTACACATGTCTCGATAGCTCAAGCGCTCATCAAATTAGAGGTAAATAAAAACATTTGTCTGCATGCCTTTAACCAACATTTGCTATATCAATCCAATATCTCAGCCTTCAACAAGATATATCTTTCCTTACAATAAGGTGCTATCCAATCCATCCAAGAGCACCCTCTTTTGGCAAGTGATGTAAGAGCATCCCTAGTTCAAGAGCAATCTTGCATCAACCAAAAACATTTGCATTCAGTTTGTTTGCAGTTCAGTTTGTTTTCTTTCATTTTCCAGTTTAGTTCAGTCAGTAGCAATTTCTGTATTTTGGTCTGCATTCTACCGCAGTTGCATTCCACATCTTATGGAGCTGGACTTAGCATCTCAATTCATTCATGTACATCATATTCATAATTTAGAGCATTTGGATCAAGTACCAGAAAGTTATCGCTATCAAAAGATCGACTGTTTTCTCATAACAGAGCATCCTGACAGCCTCAAACACATCAACTAAAGGAGAAGACTTGTGGAGCATTCCTTGACTTGTGGAGCCTAATGACACATCATCTAATGATCTTTTCTTCGTGGCTGACCTTCCCTGAGATTTGTACCTCATTCTATACATTTGGAGGTGTTCTACATGATTAGGTCTGACCTATCTGTGTACACACATTACAGTTCTTCATCAGAGTTTGTGACCTTCCTTGGTAGACATGGAGGAATCTATTGTTCCAGAGATGATATATAATGATTTAAAGATCCCTAGGAAAGCAGTGATGGATATAGTGATAGTTGATAGCTTAGATTTTGTGTGAAGGAGATTCAAAGCTATATCTTGTGCATATTCTAATATTCTGTAATCAGACCCTTGACCCCTAATTGTAAGCCCGCATGTTGCTAGCCAGATTGTATTTGAATTCTATGATATATTGAATGACTAAATCTGCATTTGTTTCATATCTTTGAGTTGTTTCCATTGTGTTTACTCTTGTTGCACGGTCTGGATAGTTCATTCTATGAACCCTCCTACCGTGACTGCACCAAGTGGTATCAGAGCAAAAGTTTGAATCTTTGGGAGTGAATTGAGTGAAGTTAGCGAGGGACTTTTGTAAGATCTTGTTGTGGATAGATCGCCAAATTGAGGTAGTTACTTGTGTCGCAATCGATGGCTGATTGTGAGGCAGTTGTCACCTTGTAGCCCAATCACCGAACTTGAGGTAGTTTGCACTTAATCCTAGGAAGAATGCCACCGAGGAGAGTTATCGCTATTGGAACAATGGTTGGTAGGATGGATGAGATGATGGAAATGATGAAAACAATGAGAATTCGATTGGATGCTATTGAAGAAGATAGGCAAAGAGGATTGACACCGAGACCTAATGTTGAAAGTGATGATGAAGAAGAATTTCAATCTATTGAACAAATTGGTGAAACCCTAGGAGGTGATGAAGAAGATGAATCAAATCAAGTAAAGATGTTGCGAGCTATTTCAAAGATCAGAAAGAGACCCAGAGTTGATGTGTCGAACTATACTGGTAATTTGAACCCTGAAGAATTGATTGAATGGATAAATGACATAGAAGAATACTTTGAATATGAAGAAGTTGAAGATTCGAAGAAGGTGAAATTTGCAAAGACAAAGTTGAAAGGACTTGCTTCTATATGGTGGAAAGAAGTTTAGTTGGATAGGAATAGAAGAGGAAAAGAAAAGATTACAAAGTGGGATAGGATGGTGACAAAATTGAAGAATCAGTTTATACCTGCTAACTATGAATTAGAACTATTGAAAAGATTGCAGAACCTGAGACAAAAGGAGAAATCTATGGAGTATACTGAAGAATTTCATAAGATGATTATAAGGATAGGACTTAGTGAAGCAAGAAAGGAGAAAGTGGCTAGATACATCAGTGGACTGAGATTGAATATTTAAGAAGAACTAAGCTTGGTAAGAATGACATCTTTGGAAGAAGCGTACCAGTTTGCCCTGAAAGTTTACGAGAAGTTGAATAAGAGGCATGATCAGAAACTGAGAGGCAGAGGAGGTAAATTTTAGAGAGGTAGAACATTTTCTGGAAGAGGCAGATCACATCCAGAGCAGAACAAGTTTGACAATACATTTAAGGAGGACAGAGATAGCAATGCATACTGGAATAATGACAAAAATTTCCATCATAGGGGTAATTATAATTCATACAGGAATGAAGGATATAGAAGAGAAGGAAGAGGATTTGATCAGAAAACATTCAGAGGCACTTGTTTCAAGTGTGGAGGTGAAGGACATAGAGCATTTGAATGTAATCAAGGAAGCACAAGAAAGAGGACAAAGGATAGTGGAAGAGTAGCTTATGTGGAAGAAGAACCTATTGGATCACCTAATTCAGTTGGTAAACTTGAGAAAGAAGAATCACTTGTGATGAGTAGAGTGCTATTTCAAACAAAGACAAATGAGGAACCACCGTAGAGGAAGAGTTTGTTCAGAACAAGATGCAAATCATGAGGTAAATGTTGTAAAGTTGTTATTGATAGTGGTAGTTAGGATAACCTAGTTTCAGAAGAGATGGTGACTAAGCTGAAGTTGGAAAGATTGAAACACCATAAGCCCTATCAGATAGCATGGATTCAGGATGATCATAAGGTACTAGTGAGTGAACAATGTTTGGTAAAATTTCATGTTGGATCTTATCATGATGAAGTCTTGTGTGATATTATGCTTATGGATGTTTGTCATATCTTGTTGGGTAGACCTTGGTAGTATGATAGAAAAGTTATACATGATGGGAGAAAGAACACATACACTATAACATCAAATGGGAAGAGAATTACCTTGATTCCTTTAGAAGATGATCCTAAAGATGAAGTATGTGGGAATGCTAGAATTTGTTTAGTAGATGGAAGAAAATTTTTGGATGGTTTGAGACATGAGAATATGTGTTATGCCTTGATTCCTAAAAGGCCTGAAGCATTGAAGCAGACTGAAGAATCACAACCGAAAGAGATAAAAGAGTTGCTAACAGAGTATGAAGACATCATATCAGATAATGTACCAGAAGGATTACCACCAATCAGAAGTATCAATCATCACATGGATCTTATACTCGAAGCTAGTTTTCCTAACAAAGCAACATATAGAATGACATCGATAGAGAATGAAGAACTGAATAGACAGATACAAGAATTGTTGAGGAAAGGTTTGATCAGAGAAAGTTTGAGTCCTTGTGCAGTACCTACAGTGTTAGCACCTAAGAAAGATGGAGAATGGAGAATGTGTACTGATTCTAGAGCAATAAACAAGATCACAGTTAAGTATAGATTTCCTTTACCTAGGATGGATTATATCATGGATTGTTTAAGTGGGGAAAAATATTTCATAAAGAGAGATTTGAAGAGTGGATACCATCAGATTAGAATCAAAGAAGGAGATGAATGGAAGACTGTTTTTAAGACTAATGAAGGATTGTATGATGTTGATAACTGAGAGGGGGGGGGGTGAATCAGTTATCCTAATTATTTCCCTTATTGAACTTTCTTATTAATTGATGCAGCATTGAATCAAACACAAAAACATTACCATGAAATAAGAAACACATGACACAGTATTTTTGACGTGGAAACCTTGTTAAGGGAGAAAACCACGGGGTGATTAACCCAAAATTATTCTCTGTTAGAAGAATAGGAAATTACAAAATGGCACTTGCCAATTAGGGCTCACTGCCCGAGCACACTGCTCACAAGAGGCCCACTGCCTACAAGAAGACACACTGTCTACAAAGTGATAAGAATCACAGTCTTGAACTGATTGGAGGCATCTGCATATGCTGGAGTTCAGTTCCGGTTAGGCTCAGTACACTGATCTGCTGCACTTCATCTTTTCTCTGTTCTTTATTCTGCTATCCTTTCACATACCGGATCTGTCTTGGCACTTCTGCTCTGTTCTGCACTTCTTCGCATATATCATGACATAGTCACTCGCTTCACAACTAAATCCATCCTCTATATATATCCGCACAAGTAATTTCATCACCTTTCTAGTCGGCATCCGGAACAGTCTAGTTTCTTACAAACTCTGTTCTGTCAGCTGAATCCTTGCTCACCAAGCAATGCGGATCAAGCATATACTTGTAGATATCATTAATCATGTCGGCCAAACATGATTCATGCTTTCACAACCTTTATCATCAACAGTAACACATCCGGAAAGTAGTCTGATACTCTGTCAGTCAGTTCTTCCTCTGTTTTCACTGTCTCTCAGGAATCCGGTACTTAACTATTCATATCTTTTTCCTTGTCCATCACCGGAGGCTAAATCCTTGGAATATACCACTCAAGGTAGTCCTCTTGACTTCCCCAAATCCACACTGCACCAAGACACTTCCTCTGAGAGATCTGGACCAATCTGTCGGACCTTGCCACATGCTCTGTTCTTGTTTACCGGACCACAACAATCTTTATTCTGACTTCCGGTAGAGACACATCATGACTTGCGGATATGTGGGATGACCTTTGTTGCCATCAATGACAACAACCATGAATCCATATAGTGTCTCTTGCCAACAATCTCCCCCTTTGGCATTGATGGCAACACTTAGTGAAAAATGACTAAGTGTTTACACTATGCTCCCCCTTTGCTGATGCTCTGTCTTTATATACAATTTCTGGAACTCCCCCTTAATTGGATTCCTCATTTTTCACTACTCCTCACTCCCCCTTTGACATCAATGGCAAAGGGTAGGGTCCGCACATCAAAATTTTCAAAAATTTTCTATACATAGCCGCATATTTACATACTCACATATACTGAAGAATGTCTGCAAAGGATGTCTGCAATTGGATCATTTCTGTAGCCCAACTTTGCTTCATTCTATCCAAAATTGAAATGTGACCACTCAACAAAAATGCAAAAGCTTCTGCCCGCTTGAGATCTGTCGGATCATTTGTTTGGGCGGTGGTCTGAGCATCACTGATGGCCTCATGCATAGTTTCCAACTTAGGGATTATAATCCTTCTAAGTTCTCCCATCCGGTTAGTGATATTCTTCCTTTCCTTCTCAAGATTCTTTATTTCATTCAAGACTGCAATAGTCTGACATTCTTGATTTATTATGGAGGAAGAGAGAGGATCAAAACTTTGAGATAAGCTTTGTAGCTTGTCCTGTTCCTCTTTTATTTTCTTATCAATTGCTGCTGTTGCCTTTGACCAGGATATACAAAATTTGTAAATGTCACCGCCATCCTTAAGAGCATTCTCTAAGCTCTTTATTCCAATACTCACAATCTTCCTATCTTTAGAGATTAATTCTAATACTTCTGAAAATCTCTTATCCAAAAATTCCTTCCGGACCTTTTCTTCAGCAGATTTTTCTAGAGATTCAAAATGTGTACTAACACTGCTGACTAAGGTTTTGAGATTACCGGAAGAGGAGGCTGTGGGATCCTTTTGAAAGGATGGCATGATCTTTTCTAGCACTCCAGATGCTACCTCCATAAGCTCACAGTCTTCCATGTGAGATTTCAGCAGCTTCTCTTTGACTTTCTCATTTGCAAATGAGGCTATTTTCATTGTTTGCACCGGTGACAAAGAGTCAAAATCTAATGGTCCTTTCAGCAGGTCCAGTTCATCAATTTCTATAGTGGCTTTGCTCAAAAATTGTTGAACAGTTTGTGCAGTGTCTCTTGCCGGAGACAGATGTTTATTTTCTTCTGCAGTCTTGGAACTGTCAACCTCTTTATCTTTCACCCCTGCTTCCTTCTCCTGTAATTTCTCTTCTTCTTTGGATCCGGAGACTGTAGGGGAAACCGGAGGAGAGATGTTTGTCTGTTCAGGGCCCACTTCTTCCGGAACAGATGATTCCAAATCCGCAGCTGTTTCTGCACCTAAGTCCTCTACAACAGGAAGATTGAACCTTTTGAAGGCCATCTGGAGGATCTCTTCTGTCTCTTGGGCCACTTTGTCAGTCTCACCAAGCATGAGTTGATTCATCCTGGCCTTACTTCTGAACTCATCTTTGCAGTCTTTGAAGATTATGTTCATTGTCTTGGGATCAATTTGAGGATATAGCTGAATAGCTATCTGCTCCTGGATCTCAAGATCTTTTGCATGAGCATTATTCTTTCTTATTTCTAATTCCTTTTCTAGGCTTTTAGGAATAAGAGATATGATCTCAATGAAAGCCTTATTGTATATGTTCAGATATTTGACTGTGGCTTCCTGCAGAATCTTTTGGTCAGCCTCACTGTAGTCATCATAAAATTCAGTCATTGGTTGAAGGTTTCCATCCACCGTGACCAACTTGATTACACTCTCTAGAGACAGAGTGGGCTTTTCAACAGATACCTCTGCCATTTCATCCTTGTCTTGGCCTGTGGAGGGTTTACCGGATCCTTTCTTCTTCTGCTTCTTAATTTCTTTTACTCCCTCATCTGACTCTGTTTCCTCTTCATCCTTTTGGCTTTCATAAGCCCTTGTGGCTTTTGTCTTGGATCTTTTACCGGATGCCTGGACTTCCAGTTTTGAACTTTTGGTTGTGGGAGGTGCAGATCTTTTTGATGATCTGGTCCGGGTGGGAGTTTCAACCGGAACACTTTCTTTACTTTTCTCTTCTTCCTCAGCCTTTCTCCTCTTTTCCCGGCTGGCATCTAGTGCCTCTTTTGAGATGCCTAGGCCTTGAGCAATATGCTCAACTTCTTTTCTTACCTTCCTCTTTATCTCCGGTTCCCTGAGTTCTACATGTATCTTTACACTCAGTTCCTCAAAGGTTCCAAACCTTTCTGCCTTAGGATCTTTGGGCTGGCTTAGCATGTGTTGAACATGCAGCTCTACTATCTGTTCATCCACTTCATACCCCATGGGCATGATCCAAACAGTCCTTGGCTCCACTGCCTCCATTAGACACTGATCTGTTTCTACCATGAAGCATACTGTGTCTTTGTATTTTTCAACAAGGGATTGGGGTATTCTTTCTCTTGCATGCATCATGCTTTGGAAGTTCTTGAAGTATCCCCATAGAGCTGTATTTCTTGCTTTAGCATCCCCAAGTCCATGCAAATAGTCTCTGATTTGGATGGCAACCGGTCTGTCATTCTGCCATATCCATCCACTGGATCCGGGAAGCTCATTCATGTAGTAAAAGAAGAGACAAAGGATCAGATTGCCATACTTGAAGGAGTTTTTCTTGTCCTTCTTGATCTTCTGCAGATTTTCAAAGAGTTGGTTCACAAGAAGCTCACACAAGTCATAGTCTGCATTCTCCTTTAACATTTGATAAGCTATGTAGATTGCAGTTCCCGGTACTGAATTTTCCCTACTGGAATGATAGATTTTGTAACCAATTATCATAGCTGCAAATTTGACATCCGGTTCAGTGATGTCATCAACTGTCATAGCTCTCTTGTCAAACTTGGATCCGGTTGCATCACTAACTGTCTGATTTTTGACAGACTTGAGAACAGGTAATCCACCGGATGAGTGCAGACCGGTTACAGCCCTAATTGCATCTTTGGTGATCTTGAAGGGCTGGTTCAACCATAGGAAGTTGTCATGTACTCTACTTAGTACATACCGGACCCATTCATCTTCTTCAAAACAGGGGAAATGAATGCACTGTGCAAAGTGTTTGTCCCGGATGGCTTTGTACTGAGGTTTGATCTCAAAGGAGTCATCTATCAATTGTTTGTGATAGATATCCATCAGCTTTGATTCTCCAAAGTCTTCAAGATTCGCATGGATGTAAACCCTAATATCTTCCGTATGCAATACACCATGAGGAACACTAGAGAAGGCTCCTAGTGGATCTACCTCCAATGATTTGTAAGGATGTTTCTTGAATGTGGGGCGAGGTCTATCAGAGATCTTAACTATATTTGGAGTAGCCATTCTTCAAAGATTTGCAGTGAGATAATGAAAAATGGAGAATACCTTATACGCCTTCGGTTTGCACGGAGTGGTGGGATTGATTTCTTTATGCAATGACTTCGGCAGGAGATCTTTGGTGTGCTTGATGAATCTTGTTGCAGAGCTCCACTTTTCGCTTCTTCTTGAGTGCAGAATGAGCAAATGATCTTTGAGAAATCCCTTATATTGCTCCGCAAACCCTAATATCTGTTTGCAATAAATGCTTCACCTATATTATTCCGGTTTGCCTTGTCTGGATAGCTTGGAGTATCCCGGATCAGTCCTGATCTGTGAACATCATCCGGATCTTTCAATCATGAATAAATCAAGGTGACACATTGAAAGAACATCCCAAACACTCTGTCCAATCCGCAGAATAAGATAGTGCACTTCCGGATCTCTCCGGACCTTTTTGTAATCCTCTGTCATACCAGAGCATCTCCCGAAACAGGTCTTACTTGATCGATCACAGCTTCTTTATAACTCCATGCGAACCTCTGAAATCTTATTTGGATCGTCTCAAGACTTATATCTTTAAAATTTTTACTCCGCATCTTGTGCCACATCAGGCACCACTTGATTGGCTGGGGGAACAGGATTTTCTTTGAGTCTCCCCCTAAGCCAGAGCTAACTTTTTAATTTCCGGAAGAAATATCAGCACCAGAGTCTGGTGTGGATCCAACCTCTACATTCTCTGAACTTTTCTTCACCCAAATCTTGCTCATCTGATTCCTAACTTCATCCGCATTCATCTTTTGTTTACCCTTGTCTTGATTCTGATTATACACCGGACCTCTTTTGTCCTGATTCTTGCTTCTGCAGACTTTAGCATTATGACCGGACCTATTACAGATTTGGCAAATAACATTTCTTTGCATAATTGACTGATATCCTCTTGATCTGCATTGATTAGCCATATGACCTACTCTATTGCATGTAAAGCATCTACCTTTAAATGATTTGTTTACTTGCATATTTCTGCATTCATGGGATTTGTGTCCATACCTTTTGCAGTTGAAGCACTGTCCGGAGAAGGATGAATTAATCTGATTCATTCTCTTTCTGCACTGATTAGCTTTGTGACCAAAGTGGTTGCAGCTGTGGTAGTATCCATTGAAAGATGAATATCTTTGAGCATTGGGCTGTCTTACCGGAGGTCTTCTAAGCCTGTTTCTTGGATTTTCTGATGCAAAATTCTTTTGACCGGATCCGGAGCTTTCTCCTTTCTCATATCCCAAACCATACTTGTCATCTGTCCCTTTTTGACTTCCAAGAAGAACTTCAAGTTGAGCAGAACTTATCTTGAATTTCTCTTTATATTCATTTGCTGTTTGAAGGTCTCTTTTGAGAGGCAATTTGATCCTCAAGTTTTTCTTCATTATCTTTGGCATCTTCAAGATCAGATTCAAGATGTCTGATAATCCTGTCCATCTGGTGGCATTCTTCTGATTTTTCTTTAAGAGATTGTTTTAGATTGTCTTCAGCCTTTCTTTTTTCTTCAATCTCTTGAGTAAACTTTATAGTTCCTGATTCCATTTCATGTCTTAACATAATGACTTCTTTTGATAACTTTTCACATAACTTGGTTTGCTCAGTCAATTCTTCATTTGTATTGCTTTCTTCACTTTGTCTTGCCAACTGTTGGAGCAGCTCCTTTCTCTTTTTCATAGAGAGACTTAATTTGTCTTTTAATTCTCTCATGAATTCATCAGCCTGTTTGAGTCTTTCCTTTAATTCATTGACTTCAGAATTTGACTGTTCAAGATCCTCAAGGGCAGTCTTGAGTTGCTCCCTTAAACCATATGCATCCATTTGAACTCCTAGATCTTCCTCAAGCTGTTAAGCTCTATTAGGAGGAACCTGGCTCTGATACCAATTGTTGATAACTGAGAGGGGGGGTGAATCAATTATCCTAATTATTTCCCTTATTGAACTTTCTTATTAATTGATGCAGCATTGAATCAAACACAAAAACATTACCATGAAATAAGAAACACATGACACAGTATTTTTGATGTGGAAACCCTGTTAAGGGAGAAAACCACGGGGTGATTAACCCAAAATTATTCTCTGTTAGAAGAATAGGAAATTACAAAATGGCACTTGCCAATTAGGGCTCACTGCCCGAGCACACTGCTCACAAGAGGCCCACTGCCTACAAGAAGACACACTGTCTACAAAGTGATAAGAATCATAGTCTTGAACTGATTGGAGGCATCTGCATATGCTGGAGTTCAGTTCTGGTTAGGCTCAGTACACTGATCTGCTGCACTTCATCTTTTCTCTGTTCTTTATTCTGCTATCCTTTCACATACCGGATCTGTCTTGGTACTTCTGCTCTATTCTGCACTTCTTCGCATATATCATGACATAGTCACTCGCTTCACAACTAAATCCATCCTCTATATATATCCGCACAAGTAATTTCATCACCTTTCTAGTCGGCATCCGGAACAGTCTAGTTTCTTACAAACTCTGTTCTGTCGGCTGAATCCTTGCTCACCAAGCAATGCGGATCAAGCATATACTTGTAGATATCATTAATCATGTCGGCCAAACATGATTCATGCCTTCACAACCTTTATCATCAACAGTAACACATCCGGAAAGTAGTCTGATACTCTGTCAGTCAGTTCTTCCTCTGTTTTCACTGTCTCTCAGGAATCCGGTACTCAACTATTCATATCTTTTTCCTTGTCCATCACCGGAGGCTAAATCCTTGGAATATACCACTCAAGGTAGTCCTCTTGACTTCCCCAAATCCGCACTGCACCAAGACACTTCCTCTGAGAGATCCGGACCAATCTGTCGGACCTTGCCACATGCTCTGTTCTTGTTCACCGGACCACAACAATCTTTATTCTGACTTCCGGTAGAGACACATCATGACTTGCGGATATGTGGGATGACCTTTGTTACCATCAATGACAACAACCATGAATCCATATAGTGTCTCTTGCCAACATATGAGTGGTTAGTGATGCCTTTTAGATTGACAAATACACCGAGTACTTTCATGAGATTGATGAATGAAGTCTTGAAGAAATTCTTGGGTAAGTTTGTGATTGTAAACTTGGATGATATTTTGATTTTCAATAAGACAAAAGAAGAACACTTGTGGCATATTAGACAAGTTTTGCAGAGACTGAGAGAAGAGAAATTGCTAATAAACATTAAGAAGTGTAGTTTCATGAAGGAAGAACTAGTGTATTTGGGATTTGTGATTCCTATGGAAGGATTGAAGATGGACCCTAAGAAAGTAAGAGCAATTGTTGAATGGCCTACACCGGAGAGCATTAGAGAGGTTAGATCATTTCATGGATTAGCTAGATTCTACCAGAAGTTCATCATAAATTACAGTGTAGTTTGTAACCCTATGACGAAGACAATGAAAGGTGACCGAAAAGACTTTAAGTGGACATCTGGAGCAGATAAGAGTTTTGAGTTGTTGAAGCAGAAAGTAACAGAGCAACCTATCTTAGCATTACCATATTTCAATAAGGTATTTCAAGTAGATTGTGATGTAAGTGGGAGTGCAATTGGAGTAGTGTTGAGTCAAGAAGGAAGACCTGTAGCATATTTCAGTGAGAAGTTGATGTTGGAAACAAGGCAGATAACTGAGAGGGGAGGTGAATCAGTTATCTCAAAATTTCCTTTACTTTATTTTCTTTTTGTTATCTTAATAACCAGTGTTGCATCAAAACATGAAAGCATATGTAATCATGAGAACGTAAATAAAATCAACACACATAACACAAGGATTTTTACATGGAAACCCTGTTACGGGAAAAACCACAGGGTGACTAACCCAAGATTGTATTCTCTGTTAAAAGAATAAAGGAGTACAGAATGGCACTTTCCACTTAGGGCTCACTGCCTGAGCACACTGCTCACAAGAGGCACACTGCCTACAAGATACTCACTGTCTACAGAACTTATAGAAGATAATCAAGTGTTTGAACTGATGAGAAACATCTACAAATGCAAGAGTTTAGTTCCGGTTAGGCACAATACACTGATCTGATGCACTTCATCCTTCCTTTGTTTAATGTTGTTTCTCTATCACATACCGGACTTGAATTTCTACTCTCACACTTATCCCTGCCTTTCTTCATACTTTATTTCATCACTTATTCACACACATATATTTCACTGCTGAAATATATTTGGTATATATATCTGCATCAAGGATTTTTATCAACTGTTCTAGTCGGCATCAAGAACACTGCAAGTAATTAATATGTTAGCTAAATTCATGCTTGATTTGTGATGTGTATCAAAAACATAGGCATAGAAGTCATTAATCATGTCAGCCAACAATGTAGGATCCCACAAATTGCTTGATCAATACCTTTTGCTCATCCGGATTGAAGTCCGATACTCTGTCGGTCAGTTCTTCCTTTGTTTGCTCTACCTGATTGGATCCCAACACTCAGATGCTCATATCTTTTCCTCGGTTTATCACCGGAGGCTAAATCTCTGGAGTACAATAGTCATGATACTGTAGTTAGGGTAAAATTGCAAATCAGGGCAAATGAATAAACAGCAATGATAAAAATCCTAGCAATGCACAATGAAGCACAAGACAACATGAAAATCAAAATAACAAATGTAAATGCAAACCGATCTCCATGCTATGCTCGATTTATCTCCATTGCTCTTCTCCACCTCGCATGAGCATGCAAGATTTTGAAGGATTATTGTTGGAAGAATGTTGGGTGCTCACTTCTGCAGCATAACATTAAGGTGAAGATGCTATGAGGATGATTGATAGATGAAGGATGCAAAGGCTCTAATGATATTTCAACAGAATAATGTTACTTGAAGCTCCATGCATTCTAATGGCTTATGAGGGGGTTGATTTATAGAAAAGGCTTGGTTCAAATGGATGGTTGAGATTAAAAAGCTTATTGATTGATGTGGATGGCTAGGATTGATTAGGTATTCCCACTCTTCAAGGGAGTTGTAGTCATTTGACAAGTGTCAAGGAGGATAGGGCTCATGTGTGCTTGTGTACATAAAAAGTACTACATATAAAAGATATTAAATAAAAGGCTATAGTACCACTTATCTTTTTTAAATGAAAGAGGCACACATGTCGGCTTAATGATAAGATAAATTAATTAAATAAATAAAATTTATTTAATTAATTGGAAAGTCGGCTTATGATGAGAACTTAATTCAAATAAAATATTTGAATTAGTTGGGATATGAGTTGGATATTAATTAAATAAATAAAATTTATTTAATTAATTGGATAGTGGGATTAGGATATGATTGTGAAATTAATTAAATAAATAAAATTTATTTAATTAATTGGCTAAGTAGGATAAGGATGGGATTGAATGGGATTTTAATTAAATAAATAAAATTTATTTAATTAATTGGCTAATGGAATAAGTGGGGTTAAGAGTGGGATTTAGGACAAAATGCTACATGATGTCTAAGTGATGTATTTGATTAGGTGTTGCTAGACATGAACAAATTTGGGTGTCTACATTTTGCCCTTCTTTGAGATGATGTTCGAGATGATAAGCTTTGTGTCGAGTAACATCATTTCAAAGAAGTTAAGGTATGGATAATTGATAAGGATGCTGATACTGATGCTGCTGATGATGATGATGATAGAAAGGATAGGTTGATGATGCCCCCTCGAGAGGTTAGGCGGGTTGGACAAACATGGGTAGGCTCTTGAAATGAAATGGCTTGGCTACAAAAGAAAGATAAGGGAATGGATAGAAGAAATGGATGATGTGTTATGCTGCAATGAAGGTGAGCAACCATGATGTTTGATATAGCACTAGACGTTATGCACCAAGGTATAAGGATCCAGGGTGACGTTGTGTCTCATGCCCCAGCGTAATACAACCTTGTCTGATGTATGAGGAAGAAAACTTAGAGCATTGAAGTCCTAATGCATAAAAGGTATGATATGACCTTAGATGCAAAGGAGAGTGCAAAAAGCTATTCCAAAATACACAAGATATGAATATTAGCTAGATTCATACTGAGATGATCCAAATGCAAGATAAAATGATAGCACACACAAGCAAGCAAGCAAGCATGCACAAATGATACAAAAACAAACAAGGTATTGCCCCTGTCAAGCTGTAAACCAATGATTAATTGTTTTGATGATGATAGTTGAGAGTGTTTTCATTGCGGGGAAAGCTATATCCCGAGATCAACACAAGGTTGTTTGCTGAGTTGGTTGGCTAATTGGCTGATTGATTTGGCTTACAACAAGGCTAGGATTAAGACCATGGATTACATTTGGATAACTTGGCTTGATTGATTAACTTGATTGGTATAGCTTAAGGATGGGCTTGCATTTGGATCATTGCTTTGATTCTTTTGAAGATGATGAAATGTTGATTAGATTGATTTGATGAAGGATGGATGATTTGTGGTGGATTGAGATACTTTTGATTTGTTGGAGTGATTGGATTTATTTTGATGGTTGGCTTGATGTGCTTGAGTTGATTTGCTTTGGTGTTAATGTTGATGATTGATAAGATGTGTTTTGATGGGTGGCTTGATGTGCTTTGGTTTTGATGTTTGTTGTTGTTGGATTGATTGTTTTGATGATTGGATTGTTTTGAATGATGATAGTGATGGTGTGATGATTGGAGTGTCCACTCAATCTAAGCATAAGCAAGTGTTCTCAGTGTGCTCAAAGGATGTAAAATAAACAAGGTATTGCCCTTGTCAAGTCATAAACCAATGATTGATTGTTTCATTGATAATGATAGATAGTGTTGTCATTGCAGGGAAAGCCATATCCCTAGATCAACACAAGGATGTGGGAATGCTATATCCCATTGATGATGATTGATGATGTTTGATTGGGCTCATGACAAGATTAGGATCAAAACCTGTTGATTTGATTGGATAATGTTCCTTGATTGATTAGCTTGCTTGATATGGATTAGTGTGACTTGGATTTAAGATCATTGCTTAGACTGATTTGATTGATATGAATGGAAGAAGTGATTGATGAATTGGATGAATGAATGTTATAGATAGGAAGAATTGATGATGATGATGATGATTTGATTTTGATTGAATGTTGATGGATTGGATTGTTTTGGATGATGTGATTGGTTTTATTGCTTGGATTTTTCATTGGATTTTTTTTTTTTTGGATTTTTTGAAATATTTTGATTTTTTTTTTTTTGGAGTTTTTTGAAATGTTTTGAGATGTCAATGGATTTACAATTGAGTAGCCTTTGTGCTAGATACCAATGACAAGGGAGAAAACCAAGTCTAGGTGCAAAGACTGGATAAAAGGATGGGCTCATAGTAAATGTGATGGCAAGATCATGATATATGGATGGGATGGAAGGTTCATGAGAGTTGGATGGATAGATAAGAGAGGATAGGCCATATAAGGGATGGATGCATGCCTCATGATAAATGGATAGGTAGGCTATAGTGGAAAGCTCATGATAAATGGATGGGGATAAGCTATAAGATGGAAAGCTCGTGATAAGGATACGCCATAGTGGATGGATCATAAGGGATCTACTATGTGATCTCCAAAGGCTATGTTGCATAAGAGGAAATTGCCCCATTCTAGGTGGTAATGCTTAGGATTTTACATGACAAAGTTCATGACCATGGGATGACATGATAGGTTTTACATGACAAGGTGTATGATAGGTGGATAATGATAATATGGATTGATGAGGAAGGTATGAGGTATACCAAGAGATATCCAAAGCATGTTTCAAGATTTTGCCCCTATGTCTTCATCAAAATCAAAAGGCAGAAGGATGGATGAATGGATAAATGGGTTCAATAGGATAGGCTTGTTTATGTAATGGCTAAGGATGGTAGGATGGTAAATGATATAATGGGATAGATAGTTTGGAAATGGATAGGTTGGATAAGACAATGTGCCCCCAAGTGTAAGTGACAGAAGATCAACCTACACATGACACCTGTTTGCCAGGTTTTCATCATGGTACTTATCCAAGGCGCCTATTTACCAGGTTTTCACCATTGGACGAAGGGATTTCTCTTTACTTTTTTGCTTTGTTTTTGCTTTTTTCCTTTTTGAATGGAATGACAATTACACATGGCGCTTGTTTGCCAGGTTTTTGCCATGGTAATGGATAGGAGGGACTCAAGTGTTTAGTACTATGAAGGTTGATAGTGTCCCTTTAGATATTGATGATGTCTTCGCATGGACCATGTCATTATGCTCATAGATGTTGATAAGGGATTGCATGGATGGGAGATGGAGTAGGTAGATAGTGGATGATGAAACAGATTATGGAAGGTTCATGCAAGGATGGAGGGACAAAAGGCTTATGCAAAAGCATGGACTATAGGGAGAGCATGGGAGAGATATGTAGGATAATGGATGGAAGATGGGGAGATGTAGCTATGTGGAAATGTTTTGGAATGGAAGGGAACCATGACCAACGGTTGCACACACCGTGATAAACATTGAAGCTTTTGATTGGATGGTGGTGTAGGAAGCAATGGAGATGTTTGCTTAGGGGATGGTTGACGAAGTGATTTAGGAACCCACATAAACTTAGTATTTTTAGTGCTTTTGTTTTGCTTGTGGGATTATCAAAGGGAATGGAAGTTTTGGGTGGAAATAGGTTCTTGAATGGATATAGGTGGTTGGGATTCTTGAGAGGTGGATGAGGATGCCTCATTTGACTTGCTAGCTTTTTGCTTAGAAACCCAAACCATTTTGCTTTTGGGCTTTGCTTTTGGAGGTATGGGCTTAGATGGCTACTTAGATGAGCTTTTCTTTGAGTTTGATTCTTTATGTCCTAAGGTATGAAGACCTTTAAGATTTTTGGTAAGATTTTTAGCTTTATAGGTAGAGGCATCAAAATTTTTGCTTTTGAATCCCATGGCGTGGGTGGAGTGGATGAAATGATTGGAAGCTTTATGCTTAGGCGATGTGTGCTTTTGTTGGCCATGATTAGGGATGTAAGGATACTTATGAATGATATGTATGTTAGGTGTTGGAAGCAATGGTGGCAAGGTGGATGGAGGGATATTTGGAGTTGGTAAAAGTGGAGGCAAGGTGGATGGTGGAAGGTGTATGGTCACATGCTTTTGACATTTATAGGATGATGGAGATGGAATGGCTACATATTTTTTGGGTATATGATGTGGCTTGTGATGGAAAGTGGGCTTAGGATGGATGGAGGAATTACCAACATCTTGGCCTTGTTTACCTTGGGGTGTGTATCCAAGGCCATATGAGCATGGAGGGATTTTGACATGGTTTGGCTCCAAAATACCTTGTTCATAAAGGCCTAGACCTTTACCTTGGTAGTTCATGTTTTGGAGGATACGATTGACTATGGGACTAGATGTGTTTTGGGAACTAGACTTGAGTTCTTTATTGGATGGAGAAGATGAAATGGAGGACAATGGTTGTTGTTGTCCTAAGGAAGAACATTCATGGAGGAAGGTCGTAAGACCACTAGGACATGATGGTGGACTTGAAATGGGATCGATGGTAGATATGGAGGGAGGATCATTAGCATTGTGTTCACTAAGATCCAAGTTATTTGTTTGATCTTCTATGCTTATGTGTTCTTGAGAGGCACATGTCTCATTATGACAAGTGGATGTTTGCTCATTATGGATAGGGCTAGATGGAGGATGACTAGGAGCAATTTGGATATCTCGCTCATGGATGGTTATGGGATTATGAATAGGATCAAGGTACTTTTTAATAGGTTCTTCATCATAGATATCATCTTGATCATGAGATAGATAAAGTTTTGCCAAATGGATCATCATGGTTTTCATGATTTTATCTAGAACCTTGATCATAACTATGAGCAAAAGTAGGATTAAGTGGGCTATAAAATAGATAAATTTGCTCATGAATGAGGTCATGGTGATGGCTAATAGCTTGAGGGCAACCCATAAGTAGGTCATGGATAGGTGGAACTTAGAGGTGCTTTGATCTTGATTAAGACTAGGGTTTGATATTTCCACATGTTTAAGATTATGCTCTTGACATACCTCTTGACTTTGGATGGAAGTGGAAGGTTCTTGAGTGGACGTGATAGGCTCTTGACTTAGGCTTGTGGTTGGAGACTCTTGAATAGACTTGTTGGCTTGTAGATCACATGATGGGCTTAAAGGGCTAGGCATGTTAATGGAAGGCTCTTGAAGAGGCTCAAGGATATGTGAACCACATGATGAGATTATAGGATTGGACATGACCTTTGGAAGTTCATTGGTAGGCTCATGAATTGGTGTTTGACATAGGGGTAGTCTATTCCTATCTAGTAGCCAATGGATCACATCCTTTGCAAGTGTATGGGTGGATGGAAAATATAATGGATGGATGATAATGGTAGATGGTATTGGATTAGGATTAGGACTAGGATTAGGTGGAGAGCTAATTGGATTGGATGGATTAGGATTTGAACTAGATGGGGATGATGTGGCACGATTTCCCATTATAGGTGGGTACACCTTGTAAATAATTGAGACAAATATTGGGCATTGATTTGTATTATGGCCTTTGGTCCTATGGTATGCACAATAATCATGTTCATCATATGGACTTTCTTCACATGGTTTGACTTCAGGAAGTTTGATGAGTTTTGCTTCAAGCATTCTTTGTAAAACTCTCTCAGCCGCTGGTGCAGGAGCACCTTGACAAATTAATATTACCCTGGAAAAATCTTTGAGTTTGATTAAATTTGTATACTTCCACATTGTAATGAGTTTTATCAAGTCATTTTTATGTGTTTAGGTCATTAAGAGTTTCAAAAATGCAAAATATTGCAAACCATGTAAAGGTTGTCAATGTAAAATTAGAAAAAAGATGCAAACTTGGAAGGTGAAGAGTCATTTGGCTCTTGGTTTTCTCCAAATCAGTTATGAAATGAAGAGACATGTTTTAATTCCTTTAAAAGGCCTTGTAACCATGAAGAATTCGTGGGTGGTTGAAGATATGAGCATGGAATGAGAAAAAATAATGTTTTCCTGTATTTTCCTTCAGAAATTTGTTGTCTTTTGCTATTGTACAGCCCTATATGGAATTTAATGGATGTCTAATAGATTTAAAATGTTATATCCTTCAACCACCTTCCATTTTCTTCTTGTCCCATACATTTTTATTTAGTTTTGTGAAAGATATGAGTGTTTTAGGGACTGTAATTTTCTGATTTTTCCTGCAATAGTCCCATTGCAGCGTTTGGTATGGTTTTGTACGGACATATACAGGAGCACGCTATATATGGTTGGAAAGAGTATTGAGTCTACTTGCCATTTATTTTTGTTGCATCAAATTTTATTAAGATTTGAATAAGTTATGGCATTTTTGGTGAGGGCAGGTCTGAATGCTGCCTAGGGTTTGTAGTTTTGGGAAAAGAGTCATAACTTGCTCTCCTACCATTGGATCTTCATAAAAATTGGAGGAAAAATATGTATTAATATTCTCTTCAACCTGACCAAAGCAATTAGATTAGTTCTTTGATTTGTTAATGTTATTGAGGATAGTTTTGGTCCTCCTACCTCTGCATCATTTTGGTATCGGAGCTGGCGAAAGATTTGGGTGGTGTGTATTTTTTTTTTCCTGTCACTGAGAAGGCAGGTGAAGAGCGAGAAGATCTTGATTGTGTAGATAGATCGCCGAGGGAGGCAATCTACACCTTTTGGATTTTGTGTTGCTCAGTTGTTTGGTTGCAGGTGCTTATCCATCTAGCTGCAGAAAGATGTTTTCTAAGGTTGTGTGTGGGCAGACAAGATGAGGTCTGTCATGACCATTCTCCAATAGAGATTTGGCTGGAGAAGGATGCATAGAGAAACCACTGAGGAGAGAGTGGTAGGTGCATCACCAGGATCTGTTGTTGGGTGAGATGGATGGTTTGGTGAGTTGGTTTGTTGTGAAGCAGTGAGAGAGATGGATACCTGAAGAAGCACTTGATGTTGCAGCCCGAAGAGTACTCCACTGATGGGAGTAGAAGGAGCCTGAGGATGCTCTGTGAAGATGGTAGTTTGTTTTTTTGGTTGGTTGGTCACCATTTCTATAGATTGGAAGATTGTAGCTGAGAAGATTGAAGATAAAGACAAAGGAAAGAGACTTTTGTTGTAGATACATTTCCAAGGGACTTGGAAATTTTGTTGGTTGGTTGTATGGTGCAGGAGCACCTTGACAAATTAATATTACCCTGGAAAAATCTTTGAGTTTGATTAAATTTGTATACTTCCACATTGTAATGAGGTTTATCAAGTCATTTTTATGTGTTTAGGTCATTAAGAGTTTCAAAAATGCAAAATATTGCAAACCATGTAAAGGTTGTCAATGTAAAATTGGAAAAAAGATGCAAACTTGGAAGGTGAAGAGTCATTTGGCTCTTGGTTTTCTCCAAATCAGTTATGAACTGAAGAGACATGTTTTAATGCCTTTAAAAGGCCTTGTAACCATGAAGAATTCGTGGGTGGTTGAAGATATGAGCATGGAATGAGAAAAAACAATGTTTTCCTGTATTTTCCTTCAGAAATTTGTTGTCTTTTGCTGTTGTACAGCCCTATATGGAATTTAATGGATGTCTAATAGATTTAAAATGTTATATCCTTCAACCACCTTCCATTTTCTTCTTGTCCCATACATTTTTATTTAGTTTTGTGAAAGATATGAGTGTTTTAGGGACTGTAATTTTCTGATTTTTCCTGCAATAGTCCCATTGCAGCGTTTGGTACGGTTTTGTATGGACATATACAGGAGCACGCTATATATGGTTGGAAAGAGTATTGAGTCTACTTGCCATTTCTTTTTTTTGCATCAAATTTTATTAATATTTGAATAAGTTATGGCATTTTTGGTGAGGGCAGGTCTGAATGCTGCCTAGGGTTTGTAGTTTTGGGAAAAGAGTCATAACTTGCTCTCCTACCATTGGATCTTCATAAAAATTGGAGGAAAAATATGTATTAATGTTCTTTTCAACCTGACCAAAGCAATTAGATTAGTTCTTTGATTTGTTAATGTTATTGAGGATAGTTTTGGTCCTCCTACCTCTGCATCAGCCGCATCCTTTGGTGAACGATTAGAATGACATGGCGAGGAAGGTAATGAAGGGCTTGGTGATTTGGAGGGTTGATGGACCAATGGACTAGGAATAGGATCACATGGTGGTGTTGGGATAGGATTAGTTGGCTCATGTGTTGGTGTGTGATTAGATGACGAAGGCCACTCTAGATTGGTATCTCTCTTATCAAAGGTTATTGGATCTTGCATAGGATAACTTGGGCTTGTTTGATTTATGTACAAGGGGCCATTGGGATTTGCATGTGTTTCTTGTTGCAAAGGTGGACTTAGGTCTATCAATGGTGCTTGATGGTCTTGTTGAAAAGGTGTACTTGGACGTGCTTGATTTATGTACAAAGCGCTATTGGGACTTGGATGTTGTTCTTGTAATATCACTTGATTGCCTTGTGGATGGGCTTGATAGTGCATTGGAATGGTGGTATGAGAGATTGGATAAGCTTGAGGTGGATGTTCATAGGTTGATGTGGTATTGACTTGGTGGATAGGTGGATTAAGTTGATAGGAAGTGGATGGATATGACATGTGGCTATGAGGTGGATTAGGTTGATAGGAAGTGGCTAAGGATTGTTGTACTTGTCGAGCTTGACTAGTGGCTAAAAGGTGTTGGACTTGGGCTATGAAGTGTTGTAGTTGAGGTGATTGGCTTGCATGGGGTTGAGCTCTTTGGATGAAGAATTGTAATGTTTTAATGGCATCTTGGTTTAGGGGTTGTGATCCTTGATAAAGATTTTGGAGGAATCTTTGGAATTTGATTTCTAGGTCTTCTAGTGTAGACATGTTGTCACCAAGTATTTGTCTTAAGTCCTTTTAGCAAATGCTTGCTTAGGGATTTGGATGATGATGTGGATTGTTTGGATGACTTGGTTATGTTTGGGATGAAAGTGATTGGGTTTGAATGTTATTGGAAGAATGTGTAGGATGACTTGTCTTTATGTGTTTTAGTGTTTAGAGCTTGATGTGGCAATATTCAAACAAATGATTATGCATATACACACATGAATCACTCATGCAAGACACATAAGCAAGTTTTAGTTTGGAAGAATGTGATGATGGTTAAGCAAGCACATGAAGACAATTCAACAAGTCCTAGTTAAGGCAAGGCCACTATCACAAGGAGGTTCTAGTGAAAATTCGGGGGACCGGCACCCCACGAGCATCCAGCAAGCCACTTAAGACTTTAACTAACCCTTCTAGGAGTTTTAATATACACAATGGTACACCTCCTTTTGAGTTAGCACTGTATGGTGAGCGCTAATACCGGTTAGACTTGGCTTTCACCTTATCCTCTAATTTTTATAGCGGACCAGATGAAAGTACCGCTTGAGGTCGTTCCTTTGGGGTGGATACCAAGGCAGGGCTCTCTAAGGCTAAACAAAAGCAACACAAGTAAATGTTTTTAATCTCCAAGTTCATGTTGGGACGCGAGGAGAGAGCATACACATTTACTTGGTCACACTCGCATGGGGTTCATTAACCTTAGAAATTCCATGTGTGGAAGACAATGCAAACACTTGTTTGTTTTAAAACCCAAATCCAAATGTGATGAAAGACAATGGTTCGTTTTAGCCCAATGTTTTGATGTGAATTTGCAAACAATTGTTCGTTTTATGCCCAAAATCCAAATGTGTTTGCAAACAATGATTAGAAGATGAAAGAGATGAAAGATTAGAATGAGTGCACCTGATACAATCACTTTCCAATTTGCTATAGATGTTGATGCCAATGCTGCTCCAGCTCCTTAGATGCCCTTACAAGTCACCAATTCCAAAAAGAAACAAGTAAACTTGCAAAGAAGATGATTACATGAAAAAGATGAAATCTGAAAATTCTAATGAAAATGATCTGATATAGAAAAATAGATTGCATAAATAGAAAGTTCAGGAGATTCTAAGCAATTTGAAAAAAAGTTTCGCTGAAAAATTATCAAAATTGCTCAAGTTATGCTCAAATGAAGTTTGCAATGAACCTAAACTTTGACTGATAAAAAAGCTTGAAAAATAGTATAGTCACCTGATAAAAGTGGTACAGTTGTGAAGCTTGTCCTCCCAGCTTTCCAGCGAGTCCTTGTTTGTGCGATTTGGCCTCCGTATGTGAAAGTTATGATAGAAATACCAAGATGCACAATGACAGCAAGCAGAAGCAAGTTACAGTTGCTAGATGCGACATACTGTTGATCAGAGGTGATCTGTATTTGCGACAGGTGGGATCTTGCAGATCAAATGTGACATGAAAAATACTAGATGCGGTTCCTGTAGGCTTATAAGCGATGAAGAAAAGCCAAAAGCGACCGATCTCGGCTTACAAGCGACCTGTATCTACAAAATAACAGTCAAAACACAAAACCCTATTCTGCACAGGTGAGCACTGTCAGTTTAGAAGCGAGGAATATTAGTTTAAAAGTGGCTGTTGTAAGTTCATAAGTGATGCGCATCAGATAAAAAGTGACCACTATCCATTCAGAAGTGATGCATATAAGTTTAAAAGTGACGACTGTGATTTCAAAAGCTATCCGAATGAAAACAGAAGCGATCACTGTTAGGTCATAAGCGATCAATACAGTTTAAAATTGACAACTAGCAGTGAAAACACATAGGCGAGTTCTATTGGGATAAAAGCGATGCGTATCATTCTTGAGGCGATCACTGTCGATGTAAAGGCGATCCAGAAAACACCATAAGCGGCTGATTTCAGTGCAGAAGCGACGCAGATATGCAAAAAGCGGCAAATTTTTGCTCAAAAGTGATGCAAAAAAGGATGGAGGCGATAGATAATAGCTCATATGTGACTAAGAAAAGACAAAAAGCGACAAACAATAGCCCAAAAGCGATCTGGAAAGTTTTGGGTGAGAGATTGCAGATAATAACCATATGCGACCAAGTTTACCAGATGCTATCAGTTTTTGTTCAAAAGTGAGCACTGTTTGTTTAAAAGCGGACCAAATTTGACCATAAGTGACTACTGTTTGCCCAAAGGCGAGCTGATTTAGCCCAGGTGAATGCTGTTTGATCAGAAGCGACCTGAATTACCAGAAGCACATTGTTGCAGTCCGGTTGTTGTTTTCTTCACCAAACGCTCCATTTTTCATCAAATTTAAGCAAATTTGTACTCAAAGTTTATGGAAACAGCATCCTGGATGCAATGGTGAGGTTAGATTTAGGCTAAGAGATCATCTACATACATTTTTAGCCAAATCTTTGCAAACTAGGGTTAGAAAAATGCAAATTTTTGCTACAAAAACTTGCAAAAATGAAAGATTGGCGCTCCAAGAGATCTAAACTTCATAAAAACAACCCAAACAAGAGAGGTTAATCAAGGACGTGAGTCCCACCAGGTGTGCCAAATGTAGTTAGGGTAAAATTACAAATTAGGGCAAATGAATAAACAGCAATGATAAAAACCCTAGCAATGCACAATGAAGCACAAGACAACATGAAAATCAAAATAACAAATGTAAATGCAAACTGATCTCCATGCTATGCTCGATTTATCTCCATTGCTCTTCTCCACCTCGCATGAGCATGCAAGATTTTGAAGGATTATTGTTGGAAGAATGTTGGGTGCTCACTTCTGCAGCATAACATTAAGATGAAGATGCTAGAACGAATGATGCAAAGGCTCTAATGATATTTCAACAGCATGTGGATACTTGAGGATCAATGCATGCTAATGATAATTTGGCAGAATAATGTTACTTGAAGCTCAATGCATTCTAATGGCTTATGAGGGGGTTGATTTATAGAAAAGGCTTGGTTCAAATGGATGGTTGAGATTAAAAAGTTAATTGATTGATGTGGATGGCTAGGATTGATTAGGTATTCCCACTCTTCAAGGGAGTTGTAGTCATTTGACAAGTGTCAAGGAGGATAGGGCTCATGTGTGCTTGTGTACATAAAAAGTACTACATATAAAAGATATTAAATAAAAGGCTGTAGTACCACTTATCTTTTTTAAATGAAAGAGGCACACATGTCGGCTTAATGATAAGATAAATTAATTAAATAAAATTTATTTAATTAATTGGAAAGTCGGCTTATGATGAGAACTTAATTCAAATAAAATATTTGAATTAGTTGGGATATGAGTTGGATATTAATTAAATAAATAAAATTTATTTAATTAATTGGATAGTGGGATTAGGATATGATTGTGAAATTAATTAAATAAATAAAATTTATTTAATTAATTGGCTAAGTAGGATAAGGATGGGATTGAATGGGATTTTAATTAAATAAATAAAATTTATTTAATTAATTGGCTAATAGAATAAGTGGGGTTAAGAGTGGGATTTAGGACAAAATGCTACATGATGTCTAAGTGATGTATTTGATTAGGTGTTGCTAGACATGAACAAATTTGGGACAAATTTGGGTGTCTACAGATACCCCTCTTGACTTTCCCAAGTCCACAACTTACTGAGTTACACCATCTGAGAGATCCGAACCTGATTGTCAGACCTTGTTACATACTTTGTTCTTATTCACTGGACCAAAACATTCTTCAATCTGACTTCCGGTATAGGCATACTATGTACTACAGATGTGTGGGATAGACTTTATTGCCATCAATGACAACACTTATGAAGCCACACAGTGTCTCTTTCCAATAGTTGAATGATGCAAGGAGAATATATTCATTTTATGACTAGGAGTTCTATGCCATATTTCATGCCTTGAAGAAGTGGATACATTACTTGTTGCCTAAGGAGTTTGTGTTATATACAAATCATCAAGCTTTGCAATATTTGAATAGTCAAGGTAAGTTGAATCAAAGACATGTTAGATGGGTAGAGTTCATGCAGAGTTATACATTTGTGTTGAAGCATAGGAGTGGCAAATCAAACAAAGTTGTCGACGCCTTGAGTAGAAGAAGAAACTTGTTGACAGAAATGAGAGTGGAAGTATTGGGATTTGAAGAATTGAAGAACATGTATGAGGGAGACATTGATTTTGCATAACCTTGGAAAGCATGTAAGGAACCTGTTGTGATAGATAGGAGTAAGTGGTTGGACTATTTCATTTAAGAATACATGTTGTTTAGAGGAAATCAATTGTGCATACCTAGAAGTTCAATGAGAGATAATTTGATCAAGAAGCAACATAGTGGAGGATTGGCAGGACATTTTGGCATTGACAAGATAGTGGCTTTGGTGAGTGAAAATTACTTTTGGCCTCAGATACATAAGGATGTTAGGAAATTTGTGTAGAGTTGTAGAGTTTGTCAAATTGCAAAAGGGAGTAGTCAGAATACTAGATTGTATAAACCTTTGACAGGACTGAAGAGACCTTGGGAAGACATTAGCATGTATTTTGTGATGGGATTGCCTAAGACACAGAGAGGACATGAGAAGACAACTAATACAATGCATGTAGCTGACCTATTTTTCAAGGAGATTGTGAGATTGCATGGATTACCTAAGAGCATAATTTCAGACAGAGACACCAGATTTCTTGGATATTTTTGGAAAACACTTTGGAAGAAGATGAAGATAGATTTGAAGTTCAGTTCATCTTTTCATCCAAAGACTGATGGACATATAGAGGTAGTGAATAGGAGTTTGGGAAACTTATTGAGATGTTTGGTTGGAGAGAAGGTAGGAAGTTGGGATTTGATTCTTTCACAAGCAGAATTTGCATACAATAATTCAGTAAATAGGAGCACTAGAAGAACACCTTTTGAGATTGCTACCGGAGTAAATCCTAGAGGAGTTGCAAAATTAAGAGACATCAGTATGACAAAAAAGAGAAGTGCAGAAGTAGAAGAATTTGCAGAACATATGGAGACAGTGCATAATTAGGTGAAGAAGCATTTGGAGGATATGAACAGCAAATATAAGGAGAAAGCAGATGAGAAGAGAAGACATAAAGAATTTGCAGTGGGAGATGAAGTGATGGTATACTTGAGAAAAGAAAGATTTACAGTTGGAAGATATAACAAGTTGAAGATGAAGAAGTTTGGATCTTGTAAGATACTAAGAAAATTTGATTCAGGAAATGCATATGAAGTAGAGTTACTGGAGACATTGGGTATATCACCTATTTTCAATATTGCAGACTATATCAGTATCATGTAGTAGAGTTCAGTGACAACATGGAAGAAGACCTAAAGAAACAGTTACCACAAAAAGCACCAGAGCAAATTGAAGACATCTTGGACAACAGAGTTGGATGCAGCACCAGAGGAAGACAATACAAAGAATACCTTGTCAAGTGGAAAGGCATACTGGAAGAAGATTCCTCATGGATTTCTCAGGCTGAGATGGATCGTCTTGGTTCTCCCCCAGCAAAGTGAGGGACTCACTTTTTCAATAACCCCAAATGTCTGATGCAGGAGCATCCCTGGTTCAAGAGCAATCTTGTATCAACCAAAAATATTTGCATTTAGTTTGTTTGCAGTTCAGTTTGTTTTCTTTCATTTTCTAGTTCAGTTCAAGCAGTTCAGTCAATAGTAGTTTTTGTATTTTGGTCCACATCCTACCACAGTTGCATTCCACATCTTGTGGAATTGGACTTAGCATCTTGATTCATTCATCTACATCATCTTCAGAATTTAGAGCATTTGGATCAAGTACCAAAAAGTTATCGCTATCAGAAGATCGATTTTTTTCTCAAAACAGAGCATCCTAACAGCCTTAGACACATCAACTGAAAGAGAAGACTTGCGATGCATTCCTTGACTTGTGGAGCCTAATGACACATCATTCAATGATCTTTGGTTCATGGCTAACCTTCCCCGAGATCTGCACCTCATTCAATACATTTGTGGAGGTGTTCTACATGATTAGGTCTGACCTATCCGTGTACACATGTTACAGTTCTTCATTAGAGTTTGTGACCTTCCTTGGCCGACGCAGAGGAATCTATTGTTTTGGAGATGATATATAATAATGTAATAGATCCCTAGGAAAGCAGTGATGGATATAGTGATAGTTGATAGCTTAGATTTTGCATGATGGAGCTTCAAAGCTATATCTTGTACATATTTTGATATTTTGTAATCAGGCGCTTGATCCCTAATTGTAAGCCCGCATGTTGCCAGCTAGATGGTATTTGAATTCTATGATATACTGAATGACTGAATTTGCATTTGTTTCATATTTTTGAGTTGTTTCTATTGTGTTTACTCTTGTTGCACAGTCTAGATAGTTCATTCTGTGAACCCTCCTACCGTGACTGCACCAGCAAGAGAACATGATGGTTGTGTTGCTTGTTTTTCTTTTTGATTTATCTTTTGTCCCTTTCTAATATCTAATCTAGACTGCCTTGATTCATCATATCTTGGTATGTTGTGATGAAGTATGGAATGGGGCATGGTCATTTTCTTTCATATGCTATGTTTGTGGGATGATCTTATTCTCCTACTATGCCTAATGGTATCTTGTACATATTGGGATTAGCATCTTGCATATCAATATCTTTTGCATCTAAGGAGCTAAACAACCTTTTATGTACTAAGACTTGTAAGGGTAAAATGTGACTCAATCAAATGAAATATATAAGACCCAAACATCAACAGAATAGGAGATAACAAAGAAGATTAAACGAAAATAGCACTAAATAACTCAAAGCAAACCTTCCCTAAAATCGATGCTTCTGTTGTTCGCCTATCACGATCGTCCTTTCGCTGGTAAGTGAGCCCTCAGAGAGTGCACTCCTTTAAGCTGTGTTCAAGGAAGTCGATGGTAAATGGCTGTAGTGATATGCAATGAAGATGAGCTCCAATGCAAGTATGTGATCTCAAGCTTGTAGATGGTAAATGGGTGCCAAAGGCGCGCTGGTGATATTTCTGCAGAGTAACGATGTCAAAAGCCTGGATGATTAGAATGGAGGGATGAAGCTTCATTTATAGACTTGGAAGAATGGGAATCAATAGTTGAGAGGAGATATGAAGATCAACGGCTGAGGATGGTTTAGGAATGTGCAACCAGTAGAAATGTGACAAGTGTCCCAGCTCCATCATGAAAGAGGGGATGTGACAAAATTGATTGGAGAGTTAACTCCATTGACTAGTCTGTTAACAGACTTGATTGATCAGTTAGAAGAATAAATTGTGGAACTGACTGAATTGATTGAGGATTTGACTCAATTGACAGGTTAGTTAACACTTTTGATTGATTAGTTAACTAACCTCTGATTTGAGAAGAAATAGGCCATGTGGGTGAGGGAAAATAAGGTAATTAAATATTAAATATATTTAATTACATGTGCAACCTGATGAGGTGGACAAGGTGAGATGGAAAAGGTGAGGTGTAAAGGTGATGTGGATTTTTGGAATTTAGAACTTAGGATAGAGGAATTTGGCTTAATTAAATAATTTATGATTATTTAATTATGTGAGACATTTAGAAAAATAAATAGAATTTATTTAATTATGGAACAGTGAATCGATTAAATAAATTTAGAATATTTATTTAATTAATAGAAGAAGGGAATAAATATTTAGAATATTTATTTAGGATGAATCGTGTCATTTTTAGGCGTATACAAGACTATTTTATGCTAAGACTATTTGCCATACATATAACCAACAAGGTTCCATTATGTTTAGTGGAAATAAGTTCAAATTGTTTTCTTGCAAGATCAAAGTCCATCTTAGAACAACTAATATTCATATCTTGTGTATGTTGGATCAACATCTTGACCTCATACGGTAGACAAGGTTGTATTATGTTGAATGCATTGGATACATCATCACCCTAGTCTTTATACCTTGGTACATAATATCCATATGCTATATCAAACATAAGGATTACAATCTCTAAATTTGTGTGCAACTGTTTCCAAGAAGTTGCATCTACTATCCATTATCCAATCTATCATCCATCCATTTATCCCACAATAAAATTCATAGCTATCATAAGGATTGATCAATCGAATTTCACCCACCTTTTGTTCATCATCATCTTTGTCTTCATAATTTCTTCTAAGCAAAAACCCTAATTCCTCTCTTCCATCCCTAGTTTATCCAACCCAATCTCCTAATTCTTCGTGTCAACCTAGTTTATCCTTATTTTGCCATCTAATTGCGAGTCAACCCAGTCTTTTCCTAGTAGAATGGTTTTCCTCTCAAGGGGGCATCACCCGCTAGTTTCACTAGGGCATAGCTTGTTTATCTTATGTATCAATCATATCTTCTTTGAAACAACGTCCTAAAGTACATTGTCTCAAAGAGGGGCAAAATGCAGACACCCAAACTTGATCCTTCAATCATTTATCGATTTATCACATTATTCACCATTGCATATGTCAATTTTGTCTAGCACACTTGTATCAATTATCTATTTTCTTCTAAATCACCTTCTTCTATCATTAATTAAATAAATTATATTTATTTATTTAATTCCATCTACTTTCATTATCTTTATTCTTCTATTTTCTATCTATAATTAAATATTAATTAAATATTTTTTAATTATTTAGTTATCCCATTATTCTTCTAAAATTAAATAAATTTTCTAAATTTATTAATTTGATCTTTGCAAATAAATAAATAAAATTATTATTTTATTTTTTTATCTTCTCATCATGCATATAAATTAAATAAATTTATTTATTTAATTTATATTGATTCTTCTAATTTTCTAAATTTAGCTTTTCCTCTATCATTTAAAAATAAATTAAATGAATTTATTTGTTTAATTTATTTTTATCTTATCATTTCCCTCTTTTATCACTTTCTTCTATGTGTACAAGTTATCGTTGTCCATAGTATATCAAAATTAAATACAAAAAATGATTTAATTGGTTCTAAAAATCAATTATCCTTGTCATCCAACTCTTAAAATAGAAAAGCATCCTATTTTAAGAAAATCAATCTTATCACCACCATCAAAGTCAACTAAATCATTGAATAAAAGCTATCTCTATGGACACATGTCTTGTACACATTCATCCATGCCTCTTGAATAATCTCATCCATTCATGTAGCCACCTTTTCTCTACTGTTGATCAATCTTAATTGAGAGCTATATATACACCCTCTCATTTCATTCCAAAGGATCCCACATAATCATTATAGCATCCAGATTATCATCTTGTGCATATTGAATCCATTGAGCATCCATTAAGCACTTTGAGCATATCATCTATCATCATGGCAGCTTTGGCAACTATGGTTGTTCACTATCGAGAAGCAATCCACATTCCAACCAAGGAATCAATACAATCTAGGTGACATTGTTCTTTGATTTGAAGAGAATTTGTGTCTCAAATTACTGCTTGAACCTCTTCGTCGAACCTTTATTACTATTTGAACCTCTTTGTTGAACCTTTTCCTTGAACCTCTTTGTTGAACTTGTTCTTTGAACCTCTTCGTTGAACCTTATCCTTGAACCTCTTCGTTGAACTTGTTCTTTGAACCTCTTTGTTGAACCTTATCCTTGAACCTCTTCATTGAACTTATTCTTTGAACCTCTTCGTTGAACCTTATCCTTGAACCTCTTCGTTGAACCTTTTTGGAGTTCATTTGGTAGGTTCAATGACTTTAGTTCAATGGTTCCTTGGTTCATTGGTTCGAGGATATGCGATGTTGGCATCGCTGTGACGAAGTGCTATCGGCAGGACCATGTTAAAGACCACCGATGACTTTGTACATGGTGACCATCGGCGAGACAAGGCCTATCGGCCAAACTTTGTGGAGTTACTCCGACAGGAGTAGTCACTCCGATGGCGTATGTATATCGGCAAGAGAATACCCGTCGGCATAGCCTAAAGGTGTTGGGCCGATGTACTGCGGTCATCCCGATGGAAGTTTTATTGGTATTGGTGAGACAAACCACTATTGGAGCGAGGACGAGATCTTTTGCTGATGGAGAGTGTCATACTGATGGTAACCTTGGTGATCGGGGAGACAATGCTCATCAGTGGGAGGTGAAGTCTGAGGACCAATGGGAGTTGTTATGCCGATGGACTTGGAGGCTTGGTATTGTCGGCAACAAAATTGCCGACAATACTCTTTCGTCTATTGGCGGTTATAAACTGCAAAGTCCTCTGCGACTTGGTACATGTGGGACTAATCGTCTCACTAAAATGTGAACCGTTGTGACGGTTAGATGGCAGCGACGCTTAAGGAATTTGTTCTATCAGTTAGAGCAGAAGTGTGTAATGACTCTTGTTCTTGCAGACTGGAAATAGAATGACATGTCTACAGGTGTCGTAGGTATTATGATGGTGAGACTTGAATAAAGGTTCATTCTGTAAAATGTACAGAAAAAATTGTGCATGAAGTCGAGAATCAAAAGCCAGAGCAAGAAACTGAATTCTTTGTTTTGTAACTGTAAATCTTACTGTAATAAAGATTGTTTTCTTGTGGTGGTGGGTTTTTTACCCGTAAGGGTTTTCCCACGTAATACTGTGTGTCTGTGTTCTGAATATTGTCTATTTCTGGTTTCTCTCATGTACTTATCTGAGTTATTTAGTTTGAAAAGTGACTGGCCTACACTGTCCCCTAGGAATTAACATTAGGGAAGTTGTTTTTCCGCACCTGTGCTTTCCTTACAAGTGGTATCCGAGCCTGGCCCATTGTGTTATCCTTGTCGGTAGTTTGGGTTTTTTGTGTTAATTCTGTTGTGTGGGAGTTCTGTAGAGTGTTATTTTTTAAATTAAATAAAGATGGCTAGTACATCAGACAAAATAGACATTGAGAAATTCAATGGCACAAACTTTGAGTTGTGGAAACTTAAAGTTGAAGACATGTTAGTCTATAGAGACCTTTGGGTTGCTATGTCTGGAGTTCAACCTACAGGCATGAAGCAAGAAGATTGGGATCTGATATGTAGTAAAGCCAAAGGACTGATAAGACTAAGTTTATCTGACTCTGTTCTATTGAACATCCATGAGGAGAAGTCTGCAAGTGATTTGTGGAAGAAGTTGAATAATATTTATCAGGGCAAGTCCTTGGTAAATAAACTTTTCCTCAGAAAGAAATTGTATTCTCTGAAGATGGATGAAGGTGCATCTGTAGCAGAACATCTGAGTGCATTCAATACAATTGTTGCTCAGTTGACATCTATAGGTGTAAAAATAGAAGAGGAGGATCGTTGTATGCTTCTGTTATGTTCCTTACCTGATACGTGGGACCATCTGGTGATGGCTATTGGAAGTACAACAACTACATTTTCACAGGAAACTGTTGTTGCCTCTTTGTTGTCTGAAGAGATGCGGAGGAAGTTTTCTGGAATGGCCAAAGAGGCTCTGTCAGTTCGTGGTAGATCAAAGGAAAGAGGCAAGAAGAAGGACAAGAAGTCTAAGTCCAAATCAGAGGGGAAATCAAAATCTCCTGGCAAGAAGTCCAAGGTGAAGTGCTGGAATTGTGGGCAGAAAGGTCATGTCAAGAAAGACTACAAAGAGGAGAAAAAGAAGAAGAAGAACTTCTCTGACTCTGAGTCTTCACACAGTGATGTTGATGCTTTCATTGCTGCTCTGGCAACACCTGCTTCTGAAGATGTTTGGCTGATTGATTCAGGAGCATCTTTTCATATGACATCTCATAGAGAGTGGTTCACGAAGTATGAACCCTATGCTAGTGGCAAGGTGTTCCTGGCTAGTGATTCAACGCTGCAAATTGTTGGCTGAGGTCGATTCAGAATCTAGTTCCTGGATGGCAGAATAAAGGGAATGAATGGAGTTCTTCATATACCAGGTCTGGCTCGAAATTTACTTTCTGTTAGTAAGCTTAATGATGTTGGAGTGCAAGTTACTTTTGTGAATGGTGGCTGTAAGATGACTAGAGGTTCTATTGTTCTGGCAAAAGGTGAATGCATTGGAACTCTGTATAGGTTAGATGCTAAACCAGTGTGCTGTAATAATGTCTCTGCAAAATCTGAAAAAGCTACTATTGTAACACATGATGTAAATTCTATGGAAGTTAAACTTCCTGCAGAGAAAACAATGCTCTGGCATCATAGACTTGGTCACATAGGTGAGAAAGGTTTAAAAACCTTGAAAAACAAAAATCTGGTAGATGGGCTAATTGATTGTAATCTGGAGTTTGATTTCTGTGAACATTGTATATATGGAAAGCAAAACCGTGTTTCATTTTACTCTAGTTCTCATAAATCTTCTGGTGTTCTGGACTATGTGCATTCTGATGTTTTTGGTCTAGTTGATGTTCCTTCTTTATCTAAGTCAAGATACTACGTATCATTCATTGACGATTATTCGAGAAGGGCATTTGTATATTTTTTGAAAAATAAATCAGAAGTGTTCAGTCGATTTAAAGAATTTAAGACTCTTGTGGAAAATCAGACTGGTAGAAAAATAAAATGCTTGAGAACAGATAACGGTGGTGAATATTGCAATGCGGATTTTGATAAGTATTTTGTAGACCATGGAATTAAAAGGCATAAAACTACACCTTATACTCCATAGCAGAATGGAGTTACTGAAAGGTTAAATCGATCATTGATGGAGAAAGCAAGAAGTATGTTGAGTTATGCTAGTCTTGAACAGAAGTTCTGGGCTGAGGCAGTTACTACAGCTTGTTACTTGCTGAATCATTCTCCCACTTCAGCATTGGTTGATAAGACACCTATGGAAGCATGGTCTGGTAAGAAGCCCTCTCTAAGACATATTCGAGTCTTTGGCTGTGAGGCATATGCTCATATTCCTGAAGTTAAAAGATCTAAGTTGGATAACAAGGCAGTTAAATGTATCTTTGTTGGCTATGGAGTCTGTATTAAAGGGTACAAGCTTTGGAATCCTGAAACTGAAAAGGTAATCTACAGCAGGAATGTAATTTTCAGAGTGCTAAAACCATTGGTTGTTGATCCTCAGCTGAAAAAGATAGAAGAAAAGAAAGAAAAGAGTGTTGTGAATGTTCCTCTGACCCCTATAAAAGAGGAACAATAAGCACCAAGTGTAGATGGTTCAGATGAGAGTTTAAGTAGCTCCGAAGATTCTGATCAAGAGCAAGAACCTGAACCTGCACCTCAACCTTTGAGGAGATCTACACGTGAAAGAAGACAACCAAATAGGTATGGATTTTCAGTACTTGATTCAACTTGTGTCTATGCCTTACTTACTGATACTGATGAACCTAGGACTGTGAAAGAAGCTATTAGTGTACCTGATTTAGATTCTTGGTTGGAAGCCATGCATAGTGAAATGACATCATTGGAGAAGAATGGAACCTGGGATCCGGTGCCTTTGCCTAAAGGAAGAAAACACGTAGGCTGTAAGTGGGTATTTAAGAAGAAATATGGTCCAGATGGTAGTATTGAGAAGTACAAGGCAAGACTGGTTGCTAAGGGGTATTCTCAAAAGGAAGGTATTGATTATGGAGAAATTTTTTCTCCTGTAGCTAAGCTGACATCCATTAGATTTCTGTTGTGACTTGCAGCAGCATATGATTTTGAAATTGAGCAGATGGATGTGACAATAGTGTTTCTTCATGGAGACCTTGAAGAAGAAATTTATATGTCCCAGCCAGAGCATTTTGTGGAAAAAGGTAAAGAACATCTGGTATGTAAACTCAAGAAGTCTCTTTATGGTTTGAAACAGTCTCCCAGAATGTGGTATCAAAAGTTTGATACGTATGTTTTATCCTTGGGGTATGTGAGATCTAAATCTGATCATTGTGTCTATTATAAAACTGAAGGTGATCGGATTCTTATAATTGCACTGTATGTGGATGACATGTTGTTCATTGGCAATGGTAAGGGGATGATCTCAGAATTAAAATCTCAGCTGTCCTTGAAATTTGAAATGAAAAATCTGGGGGCAGCAAAGTACATTCTGGGAATGGAGATCAAAAGGGACAGATCTAAGAGAAAAATTTGGCTCAGCCAGAGGAAGTATATTACCAATGTTCTTGATAAGTTTCATATGTCTGATTCTAAACAGTTAGTTGTTCCAGTTTTGCAGGGAATGAAATTATCTGTTGAAGATTGTCCAAAATCTTCAAATGACATTGATGACATGAAGAGAGTACCTTATGCAAGTGCTGTTGGCAGTTTAATGTATGCAATGGTCTGTACCAGACCAGACATTGCCCAAGCAGTGGGAGTTTTGAGCCAGTTTATGGCGAATCCGGGCAGATCACATTGGGATGCTGTGAAAAGAGTTATGAGGTATTTGAAGGGAACTTCTGACTATGCTATTTGCTATCATGGAAACTCAGAAGGGTCTAAGAGATCTATCAGCATTCAGGGATATGTTGATTCTGATTGGGCAGGGGACATTGACAGTAGGAGATCCACCAATGGATACGTGTTCATGTTACATGGTGGTGCTATCAGTTGGATGAGCAAGCGACAGGCTGTAGTCACTTTGTCCACAACAGAGGCAGAGTACATGGCGGCTACTCGTGCATGCCAAGAAGCCATTTGGTTGAAGAGGTTGTGTTCTGATGTTGGTTTTAGTGCAGGGCAAATTCAAATTCACTGTGATAGTCAAAGTGCCATATGTTTGGCAAACCTACATTTCATGCTAGGACAAAACATATTGATGTCCAATATCACTTTGTTCGTGATATGGTGGAAGACAGGAAGGTGAAGCTGGAAAAGGTTGACACTTTGGAAAATGTCGCTGACGCCTTAACTAAACTAGTGAGCACGGCCAAGTTCAAATGGTGTTCAGATGAAATGGGTCTTTGGGCCCATAGTTCTCAATAATCGAATGAGGACTAAGAGGTAGCAGTAATCTCTTCAACAAGTGGGAGATTGAAGAGAACTTGTGTCTTAAATTACTGCTTGAACCTCTTCGTCGAACCTTTATTACTGTTTGAACCTCTTTGTTGAACCTTTTCCTTGAACCTCTTCATTGAACTTGTTCTTTGAACCTCATCATTGAACCTTATCCTTGAACCTCTTCGTTGAACTTGTTCTTTGAACCTCTTCGTTGAACCTTATCCTTGAACCTCTTCGTTGAACCTTTTTGGAGTTCATTTGGTAGGTTCAATGACTTTAGTTCAATGGTTCCTTGGTTCATTGGTTCGAGGATATGTGATGTTGGCATCGCTGTGACGAAGTGCTATCTGCAGGACCATGTTAAAGACCACCGATGACTTTGTACGTGGTGACCATCGGCGAGACAAGGCCTATCGGCCAAACTTTGTGGAGTTACTCCGACAGGAGTAGTCACTCTGATGGCGTATGTATATCGGTAAGAGAATACCCATCGGCATAGCCTAAAGGTGTTGGGCCAATGTACTGCGGTCATCCCGATGGAAGTTTTATTGGTATCGGCGAGACAAACCACTGTTGGAGTGAGGGCGAGATCTTTTGCTGATGGAGAGTGTCATACCGATGGTAACCTTGGTGATCGGGGAGGCAATGCTCATCGGTGGGAGGTGAAGTTTGAGGACCAATGGGAGTTGTTATGCCGATGGACTTGGAGGCTTGGTATTGTCGGCAACAAAATTACCGACAATACTCTTTTGTCTGTTGGCGGTTATAAACTACAAAGTCCTCTGCGACTTGGTACATGTGGGACTAATCGTCTCACTGAAATGTGAACCGTTGCGACGGTTAGATGGCAGCAACGCCTAAGGAATTTGTTCTATCAGTTAGAGCAGAAGTGTGTAACGACTCTTGTTCTTGCAGACTGGAAATAGAATGACATGTCTACAGGTGTCATAGGTATTATGATGGTGAGACTTGAATAAAGGTTCATTCTGTAAAATGTACAGAAAAAAACTGTGCATGAAGTTGAGAATCAAAAGCCAGAGCAAGAAGCTGAATTCTTTATTTTGTAACTGTAAATCTTACTATAATAAAGATTATTTTCTTGTGGTGGTGGGTTTTTTACCCATAAGGGTTTTCCCACGTAATACTGTGTGTCTGTGTTCTGAATATTGTCTATTTCTAGTTTCTCTCATGTACTTATCTAAGTTATTTAGTTTGAAAAGTGACTGGTCTACACTGTCCCCTAGGAATTAACATTAGGGAAGCTGTTTTTCCACACCTGTGCTTTCCTTACATGATTTGCTTTCATTTTGTCATTTAGATGGATTTCTTGAAGGTGGTAGGATTGGGTTTTGATTGTAATGCTTGATCTTATTAACTTGATTTTTCCTGCTCACATAAATATATATCCACATATTGTGACTTGTTAACTCAATACTAGTCTATCTGACTTAGAATATTCCCTTATTATAGTACAAGTATAAGATGAGAGCTTATGTGACTTATAAATGTACAATGAGCCCCTCTTAGCATCCTTGCAATCTTGGGTCTATGACAACTTGTCATTCTACTCAAAGACTTGTTGACCCATTTCCATGCTCTTTAATATACATATTATATATTCTCAAGATTTACTTGACTCCATCATCACGACATTGCTCTTGAAACTTATAGACTTCTGAGACTCTTTTCTCTAAGATATATCTGCCTTAGTTTATCATTACATTTGACTATTTCATGTCAACAATAACAAACATATGGTTATTTATTGTCATTGCAAAATAAAACAAATTATGAAAACTATTGACCCATCTTAGCCAAATCTAAAGACTAGACTCCTCTTTATCCACAATAAAAGTGGTATTTGAAAACTCTCAATTTCACAAAACAAACTTCCGATATATTATAATAATAAGAGTTCATTTATACTCTAGTATTTACTAGACTTAAAGCATTGAGTGCATACTCATTTTTTTACAACTCAAGGTAGGTTTTTACCTTAGCTTTATTAATGCTATTATATTAAATCATTCATCGAACATTCTACAATTCTTGGCTTCTTAGCTCGAAATATATATACTTTGAAAATACTTGAGGTAAATCCTCATTCAAGATTTAATCTCAATGATTACTATTATTTCTCAGTTCTACTAATCGGTCATGGTTTTCCATTCGACCTTTACATAGGTCCAATTCTCAAAAGTTTATAAGAATATCTAAGCAACCTTTTGGTCTTATAGCTCTCTTAATCAATAAAAGATTTAAATTCTCAAGATATAAATACTATCTTTATCACTATTTTCTAAGTGATTCAAGTGATTTTCTATCACTATTTTCTAAGTGATTCGAGTGATTTTCTATCACTATTTTCTAAGTGATTCAAGTGATTTTCTATCATTGTTTTCTAAGTGATTCAAGTGATTTTATATCACTGTTTTCTATATATGTTTCTATGATAGTCTATCACCATAATATATTATATGTGTGTGTGTGAGATAAACTATCACTATAATCCATATGTTATGAGTGATATGTACTATCACTGAGAATAATATATAATAAGTGCTTTACTATGACTGTGTTATATGCACATGCATATCATAATTCACTACCTCTATGATACATTTGTCATCGTGCTTCACTATCTCTATGATATATATAGTATCATGGTTCACTATGTTGTGATAAATATGATAACATGTTTCACTATCTCTATGGTATACATATGATACTATGTTTCTCTACTTATGAAATTTATATATGTTATCATAATTCTATATCTCTGTAATATACAAGTATTACACAGAATTCACTATTTTGTGATGTAGATATACAAAGGTTTTACATGATATACATCATTATATTGATCATAAAATTAATGATATACCATTGTATCAACAACTAATGATAATAAGATTAATAGCACCACTCACTATGGTTAGCATGATAAGATTATACCACAGTAATAGTAGAGTTTTAAGATAGTAAAAATGTTGTTTCTTCTTCGTATGTTTCACATACTAAGAATGAAACTTTAGTATATAACTTGAATTCAATCATTCTAATTGAAAACCTTGATACAAGATCACTTTCAAGTTATGATTTTACCTGAGAGTGCATTCATCTCTCTCCTATTCTTCACATACCTCTCTCTATTGTTTGTCTTCTTCCCCAAACCAAAAACAACAAACCCCCTAAAACTCATCAACTAAGTCTATTAAAATGACTTCTCTTCCACTCTCTCTATCGGTTATTGATAGTTAGAGAGAGTAAATATCTCCCACTCCCTTCAACCATCTACAGTTGATGAGCTACGAAAGTGGATAACGTGGAGCTTATGCTCCTCCACTCTCCCAAGCATCTAGGAAGGTAAGCAAAGAGAATCCAAGAAGGATTTCCTTCTCTCTTTCTCAATCCAAATATCTATGTTAGCTAGGCTATAATAAACAAATAATATTTTCCACAATAAATGTATTAATGCATCATTAAGAATGCTTCATTTATACTATATATATGAACTCAACTTTCAAAGATGAAGTCTTAGCAAAGTCGACATATATTTTCTATGACAAAGTTAGACTTATTTAGTTGATTAATTACATCAAATTTTCATTCATAGTTGAACACAATCTTTTTTATTGTCAACGCAAAACTCTGAACCATTGGTTGAATGACAACAATATCAAGCATATAAAATGATCACCACATCAAAATTATTTATGAGGCGATCAATGACATATAATAAGACTTAACTCAATATTTACATAACCTCTATAGTGATGTGTGTAGGTATCCTAGATAGCACAAGGATCATTGCATTCGCGTGATCTAACACCCTCTCCACGGTGATACTCTCTCTCCTCTTCTTGGAGGGGAAAAATACTATTCTTGCATCCACCTCAGTCACACAATGGTAGTTAGTCCATCACATTATTTAATCACGTGGATGTTAATGACATCATAAACAATCGTTCTTATAAAAATAGCATAATTCAAATGCATTTTATATTCTAACATAACATTACTTTTGTTAAGAAAAGTGTCTCAACCTTGCAACTTTGAAATATTACTATTCTTCTTAGTTTTGGTCTTTTTGAATACCCTTTATCTTGGATAGTGGTCTGGAACTTTCAAAGTTTCCAAAAGTTTCCAAGAGAGCTAAAAATAGTGAGACTTACTATTTTTAGTAAGTTCTTCGATTGAGCTCAGATTGACCTAATTTTTTTCCCAAAAGGTGCAGAATAGCTAAGTGAACATCTCATGTGAGTTTCATCTCAAGATCATATCTAGATCGCGAGATATTAAAGCTTCTATTTTTTGAAACTGCCAGAAAAAGTCTTTGAACTCAAGTACTGGAATTGAAACTTCTCTAAACATCTTGAAAATTGGGATAATCGGTGTAGCTAGTTATAGGGTGATAGATCTCTTCACAAGATTTCTGACACATTAAATAGTTCATCAATTGGACACCCAGATCAAAAGTTATGGCCTCCAGAAGTTGGACCTTCTATTTTGTGAAATGTAAAAACGTGTTGGACACATAAAAGAGCTATAAAGGGGAGAGTTACACATGTTGGTGTGTGGTTTGGCACATCACAAGGCATCTTTGATTGGAGATAATTTGGGTGCCACATTTTGGGCGTTTTTAGCTCATGGTTTTTTAATTACCGTTGGCAGTGTACCGTATTGTATCTCCTCTATATTAGGAACTCGAGATGGAGGTTGCATGTAAGAATCTTATAGATGTTGAGTTATCTCCTAGATCTCTAGTTGGATATACTCCTGTAAAAGCTTGCTTTGCAAGTATATTGTAATCTTTGTGATTCCTGAATAATATATTGGGTGGCTTTAGAGTGTGGGGTTTTTTACCTGAAAGGGTTTTCCCCATGTATATCTTGTGTTGTGATTTTTGTGTTTGCATTTGGAAGTTGTTATTATCTTTCTATTAATGTGCATCTTAATCTGTAACTGTAAAAGTTGAAATTTGCATAAATCTTTCCTCAGTAGATCAGTGTAGGAAGCATTTTCCACATACCTTGCTTTCTTTCAGTTGTTATCAGAGCCTGATCACCTTTGGTTCTAATTGTTGGATAGAGAGTTTTTTGAGCTGATCTTCGTTTAAGTGGGAGCTTGTGCAAAGGATTTTGAAATTTTTGTTGCAGGTAAGAGATGGCGAGCACATCTGGGAGGTTTGAGATAGAGAAGTTTAATGGCAGTAATTTCGAGTTGTGGAAACTCAAAATGGAGGACATGCTTGTAGATCAGGATTTATGGGAAGTCATATCTGGCACAAAACTAGCGGCAATGTCTCAAGAAGACTGGGATCTCAAAGATCGAAAAGCTAAGGATTTGATAAGACTCTGTTTGGTTGATTCAGTGCTCCTGAATATCCATGAAGAGAATATTGCAAAGGAACTTTGGAAGAAGCTTGGAGATGTTTATTAGGCTAAATCCCTAGTGAACAAGTTATTCCTACGAAAGAAATTGTATTCTTTGAGGATGGAGGATGGAGGATTTGTCGTTGATCACCTGAATACATTCAATATGCTTGTTTCCCAGTTGACTTATGTTGGTGTGAAGATGCAGGAGGAGGATCGATGTATGACATTACTGTGTTCCTTACTGGATACATGGGACCACCTTGTTATGGTCATTGGGAGTACCACTAATACCTTCAAGATGGATGAAGTGGTTTCTTCATTGTTGTCTAAAGAGATGTGAAGAAAGTCTTTTGAATTGACTAAGGAGGCTCTTGTGGTTCATGGTAGATCTAAAGAGAAGGGAAAGAAAAAGGAGAAGAAGAAGGAAGAAAAAGGAAGATCCAAATCCTATGGGAGATATAAGTCTCCCGGAAAGCTCAAGGCCTTGTGTTGGAACTGTGGCAAACCTGGTCACTTCCGCAAGGAGTGCAAGGAGGAGAAAAAGAAAAAGAACTATGATTTATATTCTGACAAGTCCTCTCAAGATCAAGGAGAAGCATTTGTCACTGCCTTGGCAATGCATGCATCTGAGCATGTGTGGCTTATTGACTCTGGTGCATCTTTTCACATGATCTCGCATCAGGGCTGGTTTTCAAAGTATGAAGAATACGATGGTGGAAAGGTGTACTTGGGTGATCATTCTCACCTGGATATTGTTGGCCATGGAAGAGTCTTGATTTGATTCCCTAATGGACGAGTAAATGGAATCAATGGTGTTCTTCATATCCCTGGTTTGACATGGAACCTTCTTTCTGTAAGTAAATTGAATGATGTGGGTGTGCAGGTTGTTTTCTCGAATGGAGGATACAAGATGACTAAAGGATCTATGGTGTTGGTTAAGGGTGTTCGGATTGGCACTCTGTTGCAGCTTGATGCATGCGCAGTTCAATGCAATAGTGCCTCTATTTTGAAGAAGAGAGCTTCAGAGTCTTCATCCTAACCATTGGAACTAGCAGCGAAGAAGATTGTTGCATCTACTTCTGATGGTCGTGCTTTCTAGGTACCTAAGGGTGCTTATTCTATGGAGATGAAACTTCTAGCTAAGAAGACAATGTTATGGTACCAAAGGCTTGGTCACATTGGTGAAAAGGGTTTGAGGACCCTGAAGAATAAAAATCTTGTTGAGGGTATGAATGATTGTAACCTTGAGTTCAATTTCTGTGAACATTGCATTTATGGAAAACAAAACCATGTTTAGTTTTATTCCAGTTCTCACAAATCTTTTGAGGTGTTGGACTTGATTCATTCTGATGTGTTTGGTCCTGTTAATGTTTCTTTGATTTCAAAATCTGTTTACTTTGTTTCGTTTATTAACAATTACAGTAGAAGGACATGGGCATATTTCCTTAGAAGTAAATCTAAATTCTTTAATAGATTCAAAGAGTTCAAATCTCTTGTAGAGAATCAGAAGGATAGAAGGATTAAGTGTTTGAGGATTGACAATGGTGGTGAGTTCTATTCAGCAAATTTTGACAAGTTCTGTAAAGAACAGGGGATTGAGAGGAACAAGACAACTCCATATACTCCTCAGTAGAATGGAGTTGCAAAGAGGATGAATAGAATGCTGATGTAGAGGGCAAGGAGTATGCTAAGTGGAGATGGTCTTGAACAAAAGTTATGGGCCGAAGATGTTGCTACCGCTTGTTACCTAGTTGACAGGTCTCCTACATCAGTACTCATTGATAAGACACCTATGGAGGTATGGTCTGGTAAAAATCCTTCATTAAGAAACATTCAAGTATTTTGTTGTGAGGCATATGCATATGTGCCTAATGAGAAGAGATCTAAGTTGGAGAACAAGGCTGTAAAGTGTATCTTCATTGGTTATGGCATCAATGTGAAAGGGTACAAGTTTTGGGATCTAGTAGCTGAGAGAGTTCCATATAGCAGAAGTGTGATCTTCAGAGAGATCAATCCTTCTTCTGTTGTCTTGCAGCCAAAGAAAGAAGAGAAGAAAGATGATGTGGTTCAGCTTCCTTCCACCCCTAAGAAAGTTGAACCAAAAACATCTATTGGACCTGATAATGAGGAGAGCTCTAGTAGCTCTAAAAGTTTAGAAGAAGATGAAGAACCTCAACCTTTGAGGAGATCCACGCAGATAAGGTAGCAACCTGATAGGTTTGGTTATTCATTACATGATTCCAGTTGTATTTTTGCTTTGATTTCTAACACTGATGAGCCTAGAACTATGAAAGAGGCTATGGGTATGAAAGATGTAGGTTCCTAGAAGGAGGCCATGGAAGAGGAGATGGCTTCTTTAGAAAAGAATAATACTTGGGACTTGGTACCCTTGACTGAAGGAAGAAAACCTATTGGATGCAAATGGGTGTTCAAAAAGAAATTTGATGTAGATGGCAATGTTGAGAAATATAAGGCTAGATTGGTTGCGAAGGGGTATTCTTAGGTGGAGGGAATTGACTATGGTGAGATTTTCTCTCCTGTTACAAATCTGACATCTATTTGGTTCCTATTATCTCTTACAACAATGTATGATTTAGAAGTGGAACAGATGGATGTGAAGACAACATTCCTTCATGGTGACTTGAAGGAGGATATCTATATGTCACAGCTAGAGCACTACGTGGTGAAAGGTAAAGAAAATCTAGTTCGCAAGTTGAAAAAGTCTTTGTATGGTTTGAAACAGTCTCCTAGGATGTGGTACCAGAAGTTTGATGCCTTTGTCTTGAGTATTGGATTCTAGAGATTGAAATCTTATCATTGTGTTTACTACAAGTTTGACAATGATTGCATTCTCATTATTGCATTGTATGTCGATGATATGTTACTTATTGGGAATGGTAAAAGTTTGATTTCTAATTTGAAGTCTCAGTTTTCAGCACAGTTTGAGATGAAAAATCTAGGGGTAGCTTGGTACATTCTGGGAATGGAAATCAGAAGAGACAGATCAAACATAAAACTTTGGTTAGGCCAGAGTAAGTATGTTAACACTGTGTTGGAGAGATTCAACATGATGGATTGCAGACCTTTGATTGTTCCTATTACAATGGGGACAAAGTTATCTATTGAAGATTGTCCAAAGTCTCCTTCTGAGACAGAGGATATGAGCAAAGTTCCTTATGCTAGTACAGTTGGTAGTTTGATGTATGCAATGATCTGCACATGACCAGACATTGCCCAAGTAGTGGGAGTCCTTAGTCAATTTATGGCTAATCCTAGATGGGTACATTGGGATGCAGTAAAGAGAGTGTTCAGATATTTGTGGGATACTTCTGAGTAGTCATTATGTTATCATGGTTACCCTATAGGACCTCAGCATTCACTTTGTATTCATAGATTTGTGGATTCAGATTGGGCAGGTGACATTGACAGCAGGAGATCCACTAATGCTTATGTGTTCACTATGTTTGGTGGTGCTATTAGTTAGATGAGTAAGTGGCAAACTATGGTTTCTTTGTCTGCTACTGAAGCTGAGTACCTGGCAGCAACTCATGCTTGTAAAGAAGTCGTTTGTCTTAAGAGATTGTGTTCTGATGTTGGGTTTGATGCAGGGAAGATTACTATTTGTTGTGATAGTCAGAATGCCATATGTTTGGTGAAGAATCCTTCTTTACATGCAAGGACTAAGCATATTGATGTCCAGTACCATTTTATTCATGACATGGTAGAGGATGGGAAGGTAAACCTAGAAAAAGTTGAAACTTTGATTAATGTTGTAGATTCCTTGATAAAACCTATGAGCATAGAGAAGTTCAGATGGTGTTCAGAGTCTATGGGCCTCACGGCCCCTAGAAATTAAATCAAGGTGTTGATACTCCCTTTGCTCTTGCAAGGTGTTCAATAAGTGGGAGAATGTTAAGAAAAGTGTCTCAACCTTGCAACTTCGAAAGATTACTATTCTTCCCAGTTTTGGTCTTTATGAATACCCTTTATCTTGGATAATGGTCTGGAACTTTAAAAGTTTCCAAGAGAGCTAAAAATAGCGAGACTTACTATTTTTAGTAAGTTCTTCGATTAAGCTTAGATTGACTTGAAATTTTTCCTAGAAGGTGTGGAACAACTAAGTGAACATCTCAAGTGAGTTTCGTCTCAAGATCATAGCTGGATCGCGATATATTAAAGTTTCTATTTTTTGAAACTACCAAAAAAAGTCTTTTAACTCAATTACTGAAATTGAAACTTCTCTAAACGTCTCAAAAATTGGGATAACTAGTGTAACCAGTTATAGGGTGATAGATCTCTTCACGATCTTTCTGACGCATTAAACGGTTCATCAATCAAACACCCGGATGAAAAGTTATGGCCTTTGAAAGTTGGACCTTCTATTTTGAGAAATGTGAAAACATGTTGGACACATAAAAGAGATGTAAATGGGAGATTTATATGTGTTGGTATGTGGTTTGGCACATCACAAGGCATCTTTAATTGGAGATAATTTGGGCACCACTTTTTGGGTGGTTTTAGCTCATGGTTTTGTAATTACCGTTGGCGGTGTACTGTATTGTATCTCCTATATATCAGGAACTTGAGATGGAGGTTGCATGTAAGAATCTTATAGATGTCGATTTATCTTCTGGATCTCTAGTTGGATATACTCCTATAAAAGCTTGCTCTACAAGTATATTGTAATCCTTGTGATTCCTGAATAATATATTAGGTAGCTTTGGAGTGTGGGGTTTTTTACCTGAAAGGGTTTTCCTCACGTATATCTTGTGTTGTGAGTTTTGTGTTTGCATTTGGAAGTTATTATTATCTTTCTGTTAATGTGCTTCTTAATCTGTAACTGTAAAAGTTGAAATTTGCATAAATCTTTCCTCAGTAGATCAGTGTGGGAAGCATTTTCCATGTACCTTACTTTCTTTCAACTTTCCTCATATTAATTTCACTGACTATCCATCTATCTTCTTGAAATAAATTGATAAGTATGTTAGCTTTAAAATGGGGTGTGGCATATCTTCCCTCTTAGAGATCATCGTCCTCGATGATTATGTCCATAAAAAAATAAATATAACAAATATGTTCTTTTACATCATGTTTATATAAAAAGAAGTGGAAACTTTTGATAAATATCATTGTAATCCTCCCAGGTAGAATTTTCCTCTAAATACTAGTCTCACTAGACCTTGCATTGAGTAACCTCTTTGTTATGTAGGCAGAGCTTGTTTACCTCAAGCACTTTGAGAGGTGTGATCATGACCACCCCTGGGTCCTATACCTGGAGAGCATTCTAATCAAGTATATGATCTTAGATCCTAATATATATCTCTTCAAATATGACACATGGAAAACATCATGCATTCTTGCAAGAGTTGGTAGTAGAGCTATCTTGTAAGCATTGCTGGATTAACCACTTCTAGGACTTCAAAATGTCCAACATATCTACATGCTAGCTTGGAAGACTTTCCAAACTTAATTGGGATCTTATGTGGTTTGACTCTTAAAAGAACTTTATCTCCTACTGAAAATTGTCGGGGTGTTCGCTTGGCATCAGCATAGCTTTTCTGTCTATCATTTGCTTCTACCAATCTTTTCCTAATCAACTTTACTTGCTCTTCCATCTCTAAAAGTATTTCTGGCCCAAGACAATGCAAATAATGTTGGAGTGAGGACAACACTGAGAGGGGGGGTGAATCAGTGTTGTATAAATTTTGAAACCTTTTTGTAAACTTTAACTTTCAAGACACAAAAAGAGAAAGATATCATTGATTTGTTACACATATGCACATAACTGAGAATGAAAGGAGTGAACAAAAACTTATGAGAAAAATATTAACATACACACATACAGATGAAAACAATATAAATCATAACACAAATTTGCACAAGTGGAAAACCCTCTTGGGGTAGAAAAACCACTCCAAAACTGGCTCACTGGCTTATTCAAAACCTTACTAGTTACATGAAGGTCTCACTAACCAAAGAAGCTTCACTAGCTCTACACGATGCCTCACTGGCATACATTATGCCTCACTAGCTGATACAAGGCCTCACTGGCATAAACAATCACCATCATCAAAACATAAACTTAGTGTGCAAGAAATGATTGCACCTCAATCTGATTTGCACCAATATACACTCTGTGTTTCATCATACACAAAAATTTAAACACAATCAATCAAATCATCTGTAAGACATGTCTCAATTTTTTCTGTCAATCCTCTGACAATTCGTCCATGAATTTACTTGAATCACCTGTGATTCCTTCATCAAGAACATTTCACAAAATATGTCTTTTTCACTGCAAATTGGTTCACTTATTCATTCATCTATATCATCAAATTATCTTCATCATAGCATGTTGATATGCACAACAACCACACTATCAAAGCACCTGTAATGCTATTTTATATATATATATATATATATATATATATATATATATATATATATATATATATATATAATGAATGTCCTCTCATGACCTTTCACATTCTTCATCTTCTCTACATTTACATTTTCACCTTCACAAAAAAACTTTCATTTCCCTCATTTCAAAAATAAATTTACAATAAGTTCTTCTCCACCTGCAAAATAAAAACATATATGTATTTCTTCTCTACTTCCCTGCAAGAAAACATAAAATCAATTTCTTTCCATATTCCATTTATATTTTCTTTGAATAACTTGTCATATCTCTATGTGAAGTTAAAAAACCCCTTTTAATCTTTTCATCTTCTCTAAAAAATTCATCTCAAAACAAATCTTCAATCAATTTTTCCCTGCATCCATGAAGCACCAAAACAAATAATCTCTTTTCAAAAAAATATTCTTCAAAAATCTTCATTCTTTCATCTTCCTTGCATAAACAAAATCATGAATGATGTCCCCTCTTTTTTATTTTCCAAATCCATTCAAATTCCCCATAAAACAATCTCCTTCTGTCTTCAACAATATTCTGCAAAAACATCTTCAATAAAACTTCGTCAATCTGCCCTTTCATGCTCAGACTTAATAAAAATATAAAGCATTAAAGCCACTGAAAAAATCTTTTCAAAAAAATATTAAAAGGAATCCTTTGTCTTCATCTGCCATGAAGGGATTTAAGAAAGAAAGAAAATCTTTCTAAAATAAGTGCCTTAAAAAAAACACATCTAGTTGCCTTTTAGGAAACATCTAAAAATTAGCTTTCAAAAAGCAAATAACTGCAGACAAAGGCAATTTGACACTCTCAGGGCCGTCAAAGTTAACACAGAAGGTGGGAGCTGTAGTTTAAATTTTGACCTTTGATGTGAAAAATCCCGCTTGACTATGTTTAAAACATGGCTATTGATATGCCCTTTGCGCCCATCAAATAAAGTGGAGACCACTCCAACCGGTGTCAAGGATAAAACATGCCAGTTTTCCAATGTTTTAAATACCCTCAAATCGGTCACTTAAGTGACCATGACTTGTGATAACAAGTCAACAAAGAAATAAAAGAAAAGTGCATTACTTGAAAATGAGTAAAGGGTATAGGACATTTAGGGCTTAAAACATGTACTTAGTGTTCATAGGATTTAACACCAATCTCTGTCATGTCACATTAATTTCTATCATGAGAAACAGACCTTAAACTCTATCATAAACCTCTACTATACTGAAGACAGAACTTAGAAATATAAACCTTGCTAATGCAACAAACATCCTTAATTACTTTCATCGTGTCAACTTGCCTTCATGTAAGTTCAAACAACACTTATACAACTGAGTGTTTTGAAACCATGATACTTAATCATCAAGTCAACTTATGAACCAAGTGTAGGTTAGTATGAACATTAAGCACTATTAAGACGATCACTTATATTGAATAAACAATGTGTGTTTCTTCATCATCACTGATGCAAGCCTTCACTAATTACTTGACATGAGTGAAGCATGAATGAACATTAACATGAACTTAACATCAAAGAATATGAATATGACATCCTGTCATATGAAGACCAAACACATCCTGACACATGATCCAGTCAACTAACTTTGCATCAACAACTCAACACAAACTCATCTTTGATTAACTTTGAACACCTTGTTGCTCCTATCCAGATGACATCCTGAAAGAATCTTTGCAACCTCATTGTGAATAGCATGACAACAATCTTTGCATTAACAAAAACAAATAAACTAGATGAACACTTTGAGCTATGAGCTATGTGATCTAAATCTTCAACACATGTAAGCAAGATGATAGACTCCATCACCTGAATTATCACAACTTCAAGACAACCATATCAACCCTCAAGTGAACAAGAATTTGACTCTCACATCCTCATCAATCTCACATCCTTATTTTTTTTATCTATGATCTCTTTATGCTTTTGACTGTAGCAACTCAAACTATGAACTCAAATTATGATCACCATGAATGATCTAACTTTCACTATGATGTATCTACATCATCAACTCAACACCCTTTTTGACATCAATGACAAACTGTCTCCATCAAATAACACAATTCAGATGCATTTTATATTCTAACATAACATTACTTTCCTCATATTAATTTCACTGACTATCCATCTATCCTCTTGAAATAAAATGATATGTATGTTAGTTTAAAAATGGGGTGTGACATCTATAGCAACTACAATAGCATCAACTGGGTAGGCTTTGAAGAACCTTTTCTACAATCTTTTGATTAGTTATCTCCTCTCCATGTGATCTAATTTCATTATTTGTATTCATAAGTTGATTACAAAATTGATCTATGAACTCAAAATCTTTCATATGCAAATTTTCAAAACTTCTCTTGAGAGTATATAATTTAGCTACCTTCACCTTTATTTCATGATAAGTAGTTATATAACTGTGTTAGATCTATGGACCCTTCTATAGCAACTAAAATAGCATCAAATTTACTAGGTATGTTTTGAAGAACCTTTTCTACAATCTTTTGATTAATTATCTCCTCTCCATGTGATCTAATTTCATTAATTGTATTCATAAGTTGACTAAAAAATTGATCTATGGAATAATAATCCTTCATATGCAAATTCTCAAAACTTCTCTTGAGAGTCTATAATTTAGCTACCTTCACCTTAGTTATTTCATGATAAGTAGTTACATAACTATGTTAGATCTTTAGACTCTGCTATAGCAACTACAATAGCATCAAATTTATTGGGTAGGCTTTGACGAACCTTTTCTACAATCTTTTGATTATTTATCTCCTCTCCATGTGATCTAATTTCATTATTTGTATTCATAAGTTGACTAAAAAATTGATCTATGGACTCAAAATCCTTCATATGCAAATTTTCAAAACTTCTCTTGAGAGTATATAATTTAGCTACCTTCACCTTTAGTTATTTCGTGATAAGTAGTTATATAACTATGTTAGATATATGGACTTTCTATAGCAACTACAACAGCATCAAAATTACTAGGTAGGTTTTGAAGAACCTTTTCTACAATGTTTTGATTGGTTATCTCCTTTCCATGTGATCTAATTTCATTAATTATATTCATAAGTTGACTCAAAACTAATCTACGGACTCAAAATCCTTCATATGCAAATTCTCAAAACCTCTCTTGAGAGTCTATAATTTAGCTACCTTCACCTTAGTTATTTCATGATAAGTAGTTTCTAAAATATCTCATGCCCTCTTAGATTTAGTTGCTCCTGGAACTTTAGGGAAAATAGACCCATCCATTGCTTGATGAATTAAAAATGGGGATTTTGTATCTTTTTTCTTATTTTCCCTAAGTTGACCTTTTTTAGCTTGTGTCAAAGCCTGATAGGCTATCTAATCTAGAGGTTCTACAAATCCATTTTCTGCTAAATGCCAAACTTCGTGTGAACAAAATAAAATCTTCATCATAATAGACCAAAAATCATAATTCTTACTCGTGAATATGGGAATTTAAGGCTGCGTAAGGTTGTTGCTCAATGCCATGGCTGAGATCTGATTTGTTGATTATTTTTCTTTGGTTGCGATGTCTTCATTTTTCCACAATCTCTCTGTATTTCCTTTAACGGCAACAATATCTCTATTCAAGCTTAATTCATAACGCCCTTTTAATAAAATCATGTAATCAATTCCCTATGAGAATTTGTTTTTTACTACAAACCAATCTGTCTCTTTAGAAATCCACTATCTTCTTGCTTTGATACGATTCTATAGGAAGATAGAAGATTCTTGCTTTGACATTTGAAGTTAGACTCATTTAGTTGATCAATTATGTTGACTTTTCATTCATAGTCGAACACAATCTTTTTTTATTGTCAACACAAAAGTCTGAACCATTGGTTGAATGACAACAATATCAAGCATATAAAATGATCACCACATTGAAATTATTTCTGAGCTGATCAATGACATATAATAATACTTAACTTAATATTTACTTAACCTATATAGTGAGTGTGTGTAGGTATCCTAGATAGCACAAGGATCATTACATTCGCGTGATCTAACACCCTCTCCATGGTGATACTCTCTCTCTCCTCTTCTTGGAGGGGGAAAACACTATTCCTACATCCACCTCAGTCACACAACAGTAGTTAGTCCATCACATTATTTAATCACGTGGACGTTAATGACATCATAAACAATCATTCTTATAAAAATAACATAATTCAAATGCATTTGATATTCTAACATAACATTACTTTCCTCATATTAATTTCACTAACTACCCATCTATCTTCTTGAAATAAAATGATAAGTAGGTTAGTTTAAAAATGGGGTGTGACATATCTTCTCCCTTAGAGATCATCATCCTTAATGATTATATCCATAACAAAATAAATATAACAAATATGTTCTTTTACATCATGTTTATATAAAAAGATGTGGAAACTTTTGATAAATATCATTGTAATCCTCCCAGGTAGCATTTTCCTCTGTATACTGGTCTCACTGGACCTTGAACTGAGTAACCTCTCTATTACACAGGTGGAGCTTGTGTACCTTGAGCACTTTGAGAGAATCGATCATAACCACCCCTAGGTCCTGTACTTGGAGAGCATTCCAATCAAGTATATGATTAGATCCTAATATATATCTCTTCAAATATGACACATGGAAAACATCATGCATTCTTGCAAGAGCTAGTGGTAGAGCTATCCTGTAAGCGTTGTTGGATTAACCACTTCTAGGACTTCAAAAGGTCCAACATATCTACGTGCTAGCTTGGAAGAATTTCCAAACTTAATTAGGCTCTTATGTGGTTTGACTCTTAAAAGAACTTTATCTCCTACTGAAAATTGTCGAGGTGTTCGCTTGGCATCAGCATAGCTTTTATGTCTATCATTTGCTTCTGCCAATCTTTTCCTGATCAACTTTACTTGCTCTTCCATCTCCGAAAGCATTTATGTCCCAAGGCAATGCAAATAACACAATTTAGATGCATTTTATATTCTAACATAACATTACTTTCCTCATATTAATTTCACTGACTATCCATCTGTCCTCTTGAAATAAAATAATATGTTAGTTTAAAAACAGGGTGTGACATCTATAGCAACTACAATAGCATCAAATTTATTGGGTAGGCTTTAAAGAACCTTTTCTACAATATTTTGATTAGTTATCTCCTCTCCATGTGATCTAATTTCATTATTTGTATTCATAAGTTGACTAAAAATTTGATCTACGGACTCAAAATCCTTCATATGCAAATTTTCAAAACTTCTCTTGAGAGTATGTAATTTACCTACCTTCACCTTTATTTCATGACAAGTAGTTATATTTAACTGTGTTAGATCTATGGGCTCTTCTATAACAACTAAAATAGCATCAAATTTACTAGGTATGTTTTGAAGAACCTTTTCTACAATCTTTTGATTAATTATCTCCTCTCCATGTGATCTAATTTCAATTCATAAGTTGACTAAAAAATTGATCTATGAACACATAATCCTTCATATGCAAATTCAAAAAATGTCTCTTGAGAGTCTATAATTTAGCTACCTTCACCTTAGTTATTTCATGATAAGTAGTTATATAACTATGTTAGATCTTTAGACTCTTCTATAGCAACTACAATAGCATCAAATTTACTGGGTAGGCTTTGAAGAACCTTTTCTACAATCTTTTGATTATTTATCTCCTCTCCATGTGATCTAATTTCTTTATTTGTATTCATAAGTTGACTAAAAAATTGATCTATGGACTCAAAATCCTTCATATGCAAATTTTCAAAACTTCTCTTAAGAGTATATAATTTAGCTACCTTCACCTTAGTTATTTCATGATAAGTAATTATATAACTATGTTAGATCTATGGACTCTTCTATAGAAACTACAACAGCATCAAATTTACTAGGTAGGTTTTGAAGAACCTTTTCTACAATCTTTTGATTAGTTATCTCCTTTCAATGTGATCTAATTTCATTAATTATATTCATAAGTTGAGTCAAAAACTAATCTACGGACTCAAAATCCTTCATATGCAAATTCTCAAAACCTCTCTTGAGAGTCTATAATTTAGCTACCTTCACCTTAGTTATTTCATGATAAGTAGTTTCTAAAATATCTCATGCCCTCTTAGATTTAGTTGCTCCTAGAACTTTAGGGAAAATAGACCCATCCATTGCTTGATGAATTAAAAATGGGGATTTTGCATCTTTTTTCTTATTTTCCCTAAGTTGACCTTTTTGAGCTTGTGTCAAAGCCTGATAGGCTACCTAATCTGGAGGTTCTACAAATCCATTTTCAGCTAAATGCCAAACTTCGTGTGAACAAAATAAAATCTTCATCATAATAGACCAAAAATCATAATTCTTACTCGTGAATATGGGAATTTAAGGCTGCGTGAGGTTGTTTCTCAATGCCATGGTTGAGATCTGATTTATTGATTATTTTTCTTTGGTTGCGATGTCTTCATTTTTCCACAATCTCTTTTTATTTCCTTTAACGGCAACAATATTCCTTTTCAAGCTTAATTCATAACGCCCTTTTAATAAAATCATGTAATCTATTCCCTATGAGAATTTGTTTTTTACTACAAACCAATCCATCTCTTTAGAAATCCACTATCTTCTTGCTTTGATACGACCCTATAGGAAGATAGAAGATTCTTACTTTGACATTTGAAGTTAGACTTATTTAGTCGATTAATTGTGTTTACTTTTCATTTATAGTCGAACACAATCTTTTTTTTATTGTCAACACAAAAGTCCAAACCATTGGTTGAATGACAACAATATCAAGCATATAAAATGATCACCACATTAAAATTATTTCTGAGCTGATCAATGACATATAATAATACTTAACTAAATATTTACTTAACCTATATAGTGAGTGTGTGTAGGTATCCTAGATAGCACAAGGATCATTACATTCGCGCAATCTAACACCCTCTCCATGGTGATACTCTCTTTCTCCTCTTCTTGGAGGGGGAAAACACTATTCCTACATCCACCTCAGTCACACAACAGTAGTTAGTCCATCACATTGTTTAATCACGTGGACGTTAATGACATCATAAACAATCATTCTTATAAAAATAACATAATTCAAATGCATTTTATATTCTAACATAACATTACTTTCCTCATATTTATTTCACTGACTATCCATCTATCTTCTTGAAATAAAATGATAAGTAAGTTAGTTTGAAAATGGGGTGTGACATATCTTCTCCCTTAGAGATCATCATCCTCAATGATTATATCCATAACAAAATAAATATAACAAATATGTTCTTTTACATCATGTTTACATAAAAAGATGTGGAAACTTTTGATAAATATCATTGTAATCCTCTCAGGTAGCATTTTCCTCTGAATACTGGTCTCACTAGACCTTGAATTGAGTAACCTCTCTATTACGCAGGTGAAGCTTGTGTACCTCAAGCACTTTGAGAGGATCGATCATAACCACCCCTAGGTCCTATACTTGGAGAGGATTCCAATCAAGTATATGATTAGATCCTAATATATATCTCTTCAAATATGACACATGGAAAACATCATGCATTCTTGCAAGAGCTAGTGGTAGAGCTATCCTGTAAACATTGTTGGATTAACCACTTCTAGGACTTCAAAATGTCCAACATATCTACGTGCTAGCTTGGAAGAATTTCCAAACTTAATTAGGCTCTTATGTGGTTTGACTCTTAAAAGAACTTTATCTCCTACTAAAAATTGTCAGGGTGTTCGCTTGGCATCAGCATAGCTTTTCTATCTATCATTTGTTTCTGCCAATCTTTTCCTGATCAACTTTACTTGCTCTTCCATCTCTGAAAGCATTTATGGCCCAAGGCAATGCAAATAACACAATTCAGATGCATTTTATATTCTAACATAACATTACTTTCCTCATATTATTTTCATTGACTATCCATCTGTCCTCTTGAAATAAAATAATATGTTAGTTTAAAAACGGGGTGTGACATCTATAGCAACTACAATAGCATTAAATTTACTGGTAGGCTTTGAAGAACCTTTTCTACATTTTTTTGATTAGTTATCTCCTCTCCGTGTGATCTAATTTCATTATTTGTATTCATAAGTTGACTAAAATTTTGATCTACGGACTCAAAATCCTTCATATGCAAATTTTCAAAACTTCTCTTGAGAGTATATAATTTACCTACCTTCACCTTTATTTCATGATAAGTAGTTATATTTAACTATGTTAGATCTATGGGCTCTTCTAGAACAACTAAAATAGCATCAAATTTACTAGGTATGTTTTGAAGAACCTTTTCTACAATCTTTTGATTAATTATCTCCTCTCCATGTGATCTAATTTCAATTCATAAGTTGACTAAAAAATTGATCTACGAACTCATAATCCTTCATATACAAATTCAAAAAACTTCTCTTGAGAGTCTATAATTTAGCTACCTTCACCTTAGTTATTTCATGATAAGCAATTATATAACTATGTTAGATCTTTAGACTCTTCTATAGCAACTACAATAGCATCAAATTTACTGGGTAGGTTTTGAAGAACCTTTTCTACAATCTTTTGATTATTTATCTCCTCTCCATGTGATCTAATTTCATTATTTGTATTCATAAGTTGACTAAAAATTTGATCTACGGACTCAAAATCCTTCATATGCAAATTTTCAAAACTTCTCTTGAGAGTCTATAATTTAGCTACCTTCACCTTAGTTATTTCATGATAAGTAGTTAAATAACTATGTTAGATCTATGGACTCTTCTATAGCAACTACAATAGCATCAAATTTACTAGGTAGGTTTTGAATAACCTTTTCTACAATCTTTTGATTAGTTATCTCCTTTCCAAGTGATCTAATTTCATTAATTGTATCCATAAGTTGACTCAAAAATTAATCTATGGACTCAAAATCTTTCATATGCAAGTTCTCAAAGCCTCTCTTGAGAGTCTATAATTTAACTATCTTCACCTTAGTTATTTTGTGATAAGTAGTTATATAATTGTGTTAGATCTTTAGACTCTTCTATAGCAACTACAATAGCATCAAAATTACTAGTTAGGCTTTGAAGAACCTTTTCTACAATCTTTTGATTAGTTATCTCCTTTCCATGTGATCTAATTTCATTAATTGTATTCACATAAGTTGACTCAAAAATTAATCTACAGACTCAAAATCCTTCATATGCAAATTCTCAAAACCTCTCTTGAGAGTCTATAATTTAGCTATCTTCACCTTAGTTATTTTGTGATAAGTTATTATATAACTGTGTTAGATATTGAGACTCTTCTATAGCAACTACAATAGCATTGAAATTACTGGGTAGGCTTTGAAGAACCTTTTCTACAATTTTTTGATTAGTTGTCTCCTTTCCATGTGATCTAATTTCATTAATTGTATTCATAAGTTGACCCAAAAATTGATCTACGGACTCAAAATCCTTCATATGTAAATTCTCAAAACCTCTCTTGAGAGTCTATAATTTAGTTACCTTCAACTTAGTTATTTCATGATAAGTCTAGTTTCTAAAATATCTCATGCCCTCTTAGATCTAGTTGCTCCTAAAACTTTAGGGAAAATAGACCCATCCATTGCTTGATGAATTAAAAATGGGGCTTTTGCATCTTTTTTCTTGTTTTCCCTAAGTTGATCGTTTTGAGTTTGTGTCAAAGCCTGATAGGCTACATGATATGGAGGTTCTACAAATCCATTTTCTACTAAATGGCAAACTTCGTGTGAACAAAATAAAATCTTCATCATAATAGACCAAAAATCATAATTCTTACTCATGAATATAGGAATTTAAGGCTGCGTGAGGTTGTTGCTCAATGCCATGCCTGAGATCTGATTTGTTGATTATTTTTCTTTGGTTACGATGTCTTCCTTTTTCCACAATCTCTCTTTATTTCCTTTAATGGCAACAATAGCTCTATGCAAGCTTATTTCATAACGCCTTTTTAATAAAATCCTGTAATCTATTCCCTATGAGAATTTGTTTTTTACTACAAACCGATCTGTCTCTTTAGAAATCCACGATCTTCTTACTTTGATACGATTATATAGGAAGATAGAAGATAGAATTCGAATACTACAACATTCATAAAGAAAACACTCTTCAACTTCTATTCATTGTTTTAAAAACATTACATATGCCTCATATATAGAGGTTTTAATAAGATTTTTCTTTTAATGCAAATTAACGATTATTAGAAATTTCTTACATGTTTATATACTTATCCTTATAACTTATTAAGCAATAAAACACTAGATACAAACTAACTAAATATAGCTAGCAACTTGGCCGATAAAACTACATTAAACTTCATTAGATAAGAAAAAACTATTGGTGGATTTACTCCAACAATAATTTTTCCCCTTAGAGGTTAAGGTCGCATTATTGGTGGATTTGTTTAATGAATAAGGTTCCATTATTGGTGGAATAAAAAGCAAAAACGAACACAGGAATTTATTTCTTGTTTATTCTCTACTGGGCAAACGTGTGGCCGCCTTGCATAAGCCGACGTACAAAACTTGTATCCAGATTAATCCTGCCGCCACCTTCAGCCAATAAGGGATATTGATCTCCTATTAAAATTATGATAACAATAAATGAGTGGTTGATCGGCACAATTAACACAAGGTTTTGGGAAGCAAAAGAATGTGTTGGCAGAAAGGTTAGTGCACATGGCTGCTGGCCCACCTCTTTCATCGCCACCACTCCTTTGCAACCCCTCCTGTCCTTTTCTTCTTCTGCAGTCAAAGACTTCCAGACACTTCACAAATCAAACGGAAACATGAAAAAGAATCATCCAAATTATTTATTGAAGCAAGATTCGTCACTGGGTGTATAGAAATTGATGTGTTGGACTTTGTCCACATTCAAGCTTTTTATGTTCTTAAATCAATCATATGGTGTACACGTTGAAGCTGAAGCAGATTACGATTCTCTGTAAAATTTAATGCTTTTACTATTCCCTTTGGTACAATTACTTTCGAGTTTGTGATTGGATGTCAATGTTATATTTGCTTTCCACAGCCTTGTTCTGTAACAATTGTTCGAGTAAAGATTCTGTGAACACAATAAATTTCATTAATGTCGTCAGGTATTCCTATTTCCAACTCTTATACTGCGATAAGATAAGAGGAAAAGGCTTATCCTTCCCCCTGAATGTATATTTTTTTAATTCTCCATACCTAGAATCGAATGATAGGCTGTGGTTCTGATCCATCAATTCTGCTGATATATTACTGCATGGAAATAGAGAACATCCTATATAAAGAATCTAAGGGTAAAAATTATAAATGGATTAAATTTTAGAATTGTAAAAATTAATGTAAATAGAGATTTGAGTAATTGAGATGGAGAAAAAATAATGTTAAAAAGGATTAGAGAGTTTGTTTGGTCTCTGACATGTCGATTTTGACTACTTTGATTCATTTAAGTGCTATGAGAAATTGGATCTGTACGGTGACCAAGACCTTGAGACAGAGGTATTCTGAAAGTTCTGATGGCTAGGACTAGATCATGCTTGTAATTTGGTCTTAAGACACTTTGCTCCTATGCGATTCTATCCACTTCTAAATTTCACCTTCATAATCTACAGAATGTGTTCGTTTGCATTTGTACCTACTTGTAAGAAACACGTGGTGTTGAAAAGCATGTTTAAGTGATTGCTATAAACAAAGGGAAGACCATTGCCCTCCTTGATAGCAGTTAAGCCTTGTGGCTGATGTAACATGACTAAAAACATGGCAAACATAGAATGCACTTACCAATTATGTACCTAAGACCATGACTGATATTTTAAATGTGGGTGCAAGATGCTCTCTCTTGATTATTGATGATTAAAATGATCTAGGATAATGTCTTCAAATATAATTCCTAGACACACAAATCGAAACCTTTGGTACAAAAGATAACATGTAATAGTCATATTCCTAGAAATTCAGCATGAGAAGTTAGATTTAAAATGTAAAATTGGAGGACTAGACTATAGTGCAATTCTATTGAGGGGACAAAACTACATGTGAGGCCTAGTCTAAGCACAAGAGTATCACTAAATTGCAATAACATATGTAGCACACTAGTTCATATTGAGGTCTTTAATATTAGAAAAATAGATTAATATATTGCTAGGTATTAGGAGGCAAAGAAGGTAATTTTAGTAATATTTTGTTTCTCAACTATTGGGGATAAAAAAATAGAAGTGGGTAGGAGTTTGGTCTAACCTATATGGGAAGTTACATCAATAAAAAATACAAGTTCAAATTTATCCTTCTTTCCATTTGGTTCCCATTAGAGCATAAATGTTAATTATTTATGGTATTTATGTGGGACTTACAAATAAATTCTTTTAGTCCTAAGCAAACATAATGATGAATGTGTTTTTACTCCATAGAAGGGATATATATTTGATTCAAAAAGAGAGATAATAAAGTTAAATGAGTGATGGGGAAATCACACCCTACACTAAATATCTAGGGTAAAATTAATCAATGATAATAAAATAACCTATGATAGAAACACATACACACTATTCAAGGTTGACAAAGAAGGTTCAAGTAATTAGCTTTATTTGTGATGCGGAGACATTCCACTATAGACTATGCTCAGTCATCTAGTTTGGCACTCTACAATCAAATCTAAGACTGTGACACTCTATTAGACTATTAGATAATCCACAATCCACTCTAATGTAATCTTCTCGTTGTAGAACTAATCATCACATGTTTGTAACTTCAATCCCAAATCTATGAATTTGATCCTTTTATATGGCTTCAATTTCGTCACTTCTTATCCTTAGAAACCTATTTCCCTCTACTATTTGAACTTAATGGTATCGAGAGATACTATTAGAGTTTGTTATGCTAGGAATTGTACATTAGTCAAACCCCTCAAATCAATTCAATAATCTAAAAAAGCTTGAAAAAAGACAAGCATCCATGCAAGATGCCTAATCTATCCTTATTGAGGCAAATGTTGATGCTAGATGGATTTGTAATGCTCCAATGATACTGTAATTACATAATGGATATATGGATCTAAAAATATGTTTTGGGAAACCCTGGGCTTTTTCTTAGTTTTTTTTTGTGTGTTAAGCTTTAACCTAGGTTTCTATTTTCATGCACTAATTTAGTTCAAACAAATCTAAAATACACTAGTTGAGTTGTCCATTTTTGTTGTGAAGGCCCTTCCCTTGATCAATAGGGAAGGTTGTGTTGCTCCTATGGATCATTTCAATGATCTTACCAATTTGTGCATGATGCATAATGTCATCAATGAGAACATGGCACTGATGCTCTTTGTTGGCTCTTTTAAAGGTAAAGCTACAACATGGTTCCACACACCTATTCCTAGAAGTGCCATCAATTAAGACACTTTGGGAATCTGCTTTTATATGAGCATCTCAAGGAAGGAAGAAATGTTAGTCCCTGTTGGTCCAAATCCAAAACATCAATCATGCTTTGATAGAACCTCTTTACAACTTGAACTTATGCTACCAAAAAAGTGGGAAAGAATTCCTCTGGAAATTAGACTATCACTAGGTGTCGTTTCCACATTCTACCTTACATCCATCAACCTTGATCTTACTCTAATCATTGAGGCTTTATCCATGACAAAAATTAATATGTCTTTTTATATTTCCCTGCAAGACAAAAATAACTTGTTTCTAGTGGGTAATATTTCCCTAGGTAGCTATGCCTATCTACCTCGAGGCTTCCCCTCCTTTTCCACTTGAGCCTTTTATTATTCCAACCCAAGTGTAATTCCTACCTCTTAACTCGATCCCTACTTGCACTACTCCTATAAAAGAGGCATCCTCTCCCTCAAACCTAGAAAGTGGAATTCTAGAAGGCCTTGATGGAGACAATGCAACAACAACTTAATTGTCCTAGGGAGATGTGGACACCAACAAAGAAACCAAGTACGGAATTATCCTAACTATCAATCATCTTAGTGACACCATGCCCTAATTTCTCTACCTCCTATTCACCCCTATCTAAATGCTCCTTTGCTAATACCTAATGGCTATCAGAATCCATAGTCTCTATACCCTTCAAGAACATGTTATTAGAGGAGGTCATATTCCTTTGTATAGATACACTGACTACAATGTTGGACACTATCTAGTCACTTGTGTAGAATTCTAGAACCACCTAAATTTAGCTTCAAGGGCTCTCACTGTGCCAACCCCTACTCCACCCTAGTGGAAAAATATCTACAAAATCTCCTAAGCACCTCTAATAGTGATTTCATGAAATTCATGGCTAATGAAGTTTCCTATGAGAGTGGAATTATAATGATCCACAACATGATCACTTCAACTATCCCAATAAAAGACACTTGATGAAGCATGATGCCTTTTAATGATATCCCAACTTCATCTTAGTTTACAAAAATGGGACACAAGATCACTGAGAAAATAAGAGTAGCTTGACTACTAGTTCCTAATGTAAGACTTGATGTTGTGGCCTAGTCATTGCTTATTTAAATGGTTGATTTTCCTCCCACAACCTAGCATTTGAAGTCTATGCCACCTCCTAAGATGGTTGCTCATGTACTCCACATCCCCTCATAAAGAGACTACAAGGAGTTTGAACAAGTTTTATACATATCAACTCCTATCCTTTTAGCATTGTTGAGTTGATGAAGAATTCTTTAGAAAACTTATTTATTTGGGAAGCTTTGTCCCTATCTAGACAAATTGATATATTGAGAGAAGCCTTGCAATGGAAAAAAGAATAGTAGGTGACTAAACCTAATTTAGATGCAAAGAACATTGCATAATTCATATCACAAAAATGTCATGAGGTAAGATCTAGACCTAAGTCATTTTATCCTATCATTACCATTAAGGACAACTTGGTTCCTAACTATATGTTGGTTTTGGAGAAAGTAGCACTATCATTCCTAAGTCTATGGTTGATGTTTTTAGTGTCACTTATGAACTAGTTGCCAAGGGTATAAATTAACTAGATGACACTTTTTAAATCACTCTTAGTGTCATTAGGAACTTATCACTAACTCTAAATTCATATTCTAACATCACCCTTATGTAGGATATGTATATAATTAACCTACCTCTGTTATCTACAATCTACTTGGCTAGGGATTTTACCCATAAAGATGGATGGATACATTGTCTTAACTATTCCCACATCATGACTTGAACTCACTACAACATGAAGTTTTAGATTGATAATGAGGCAATATCCCTTCATCATGTAGAGCCTTGCTTTTCTCTATATGTCCATGTAAACCATGAAGCTATGGATATTCTAGAGAGGATTGCAAAAGCATATGATGGTGGTTTAGATGAAGAATACACCCATCAAGTGGTTGAAGAAAGAAACCTAGATGAAGACAAGAGAGCTATTAAATGATGAACTATAAACTTCTCAACTAGTAATATGAAATCTTTGGCCTATTCAATGACTTGGGTCTCAACAATTATTGTTCCAATGAAGAAGAGGAAGATATCATGCCTCCTTAACTCTCTAGAAAAGAGAAAAATCAATTAGACGACATCTTCTAGATGTTTTTTTATGGTGTGAGGAGTAGAGCTAGAGTAGGTGTTGGCGTTATATTCATTTCTACCTCCAATATTCAATCACTCTATATTTTGATTATAATTCATTTGCACCAATAATGTAGCTAAATATGAATCACTTATCCAAGGACTATAGGTAGCTACCAAAATAGGAATCAAACAAATTTCAATCCTTGGAAACATTGAGCTTGTTGTAAGACAAATCCTTTTTGTGTATGCCACTAAGCACCCAAAAACAAGGTCATGCAAACTCTAAGTGTGGGACCTAATTGTTTTGTATGGAAAAGGAGGATGATGGATGAGGTTTTTAGTTTCAATGGATGTGTGGGTTAAATCCTCCTTTCTCTACAAACATTCAAGGACATATCAACTGAGTTGAATCACACTTTTGCAAGAGGATTCACCTACAAGTTAGGCTGTCACTTGGAACAATGTGGAAGCTCAGATATTATATTGACTAATGTATGAATTTAATGCTCAAATACCCTTAAAACCCTAATTATGCAAAACAATAAGCAAATTGATGAATTACTAGAAATGCTTACAGAATAAGGTAGTAGGCAGAGATTAATAACTGACCATTTTTTGAAGTTTGGGATGCAAAATACCCGGTGACACTAACACTGATGCCCCTATCCAAGGTGTTGTTTTCTTTGCAGAATCTTGATATCCTTCCGACATTGATGTTCACTGTACTTTCCATTTTTGTCCCGTGAGATGCGGAGGACACTAGCACTAGTGCCCGAGTCTAAGGTAGGGTGACTTTTAGGATGTCGGAAGCTCTTCAAATGTTAATTGTCATTATCACAATTGTTTCTATGTTTTTAACCACAGAGGACACTAGCATTGGTGCCCTAATCCAAGCAATCCTTTTCTTCAGGGATCTAGAATCTGCACATTGTCTTACTGTTCCCTGCAACTCCACTCCATCAAGATGCGACACCTATAACCTACAATCACAAGGAGAGTGGTTGGGGGTTGTGGTGTTTAGAAGCTTGCCTCAGGAAAGCCTCAGAGAGACATTCAAGTCTTCCAAACACCATTGTCAAATAAAGAGTGTGTATCCCTATGGGATAGAGGCAAAATCCAAATGATAAATGATTGAAACACAAATAAATGTCACCTCGGAGGTGTAGCTCTCATGGAAGGAAGAAGCTCTTTCATGCCATGAGGAGATGGAGCCAATCTGCAACAAACAAATACAATAACAACACAATACTACTCTACAACACAATGAAAGCCTTGAATCACTTTAGCATAAGATTACAAGTTCACAATGTCCATCTAGTTTACAAATGAAGTCCTAAACATGCTTATATGTGCAATTAAACACATTCTCACTAAGAATTTCATAATTCAAACTTAAGGTGTCGGCATGGGACCTAACTAACTGTCACTAAATTGACATTCAAATTTGGGGCTGACCTAAAATGGGGCAGGACTAGGGCGCTAGCACCCAAGTCCACCCTCCTAATTTAGGTTAGGATCTATTTAAATAGCACCCCCTAGGTCCTATTTGCCATAACACTTAGGGGTTTTCTCATCAGGATTCAAAATTAACATGCAAGATGCTTATAATGCATTCTAAGGACCCGGGAGCTAAACCTTAAGAGGGAAAGTCCCAGGGAGACATTTTTTGACATAACATTTAGCACCCAATTTAATGTATGTATGAACACAAGGTCCATACATGCATTAAAGTACGGTCAAAACACAACAAACATGCCAAGCACTTGAAGCTAATGCATACACAAAGATTTAAAGACTATTTTTAGCCCCTAGTCTCAGGTAGATATTAGAAAAGACATATTACAAACACACCAATCGCAGTGAAGATAGTAACAGACATCCAAAACACGGAGAAGACAGTTACAATCACACAAAATATGGAGAAGACAATATTGAAGGCACACAAAACACAATGAATACAGTGGATGTAGTGATTATTTCTTTTTCATTTTCATATATATATGAATGCAGATGCAAGTACATGGAAATTAAACACACCACTCTAAATGTAAATGGGGCTTTCACCATGCTCTTTGGACTACATATGGGGCAACAGACATGCAATACAAATCTCAAAATATAGGAGGGGCATTTCGCAACGCTCTTTGGACTACACTTGAGAACAAACATGCCATACAACTCCCAAAGCATAGGAGGGGCATTTTGTCATGCTCTTTGGACTATGCTTGGGAACAAACATGCCATACACACACACATGGAAGACATGGAGAAAACACAGAAAATAAGCAATGGAAGGAGCCTATTACTAGGTTCACCACCATCTTGGGCACATTATAGGCACCCCTGATGGTTGGGCTTCGCCACAACAACCACCAAAGACATGCTTAAGGGAGGATACACCAACCTCGCCTACTCGGAGGGCTTTTAGAATAAAAAGGATGTGCACTAGCTCAAGAGATAGACCATCCCCGCCTCCGTAGAGGGATTAAAATAAAAGGATATGCACTAGCTCAAGAGATACGATATCCCACCTCCATAGAGGGATTTCTCATTGCAATATAGAATAAAGATGTGCACTCACTCAGAGATACAACATCCCGCCTCTGCAGAGGGCTTACAAGCATGCTTCGTTAGTACCAAAATCATCAGACGGATTACCTTATATATGCCCCCACCTTAAGGTGGTTGATATCGTGTACCGATATCAAGCGCATTAAGGTAGAGAGAAAATACACAAGGAAACAAGAGCTTTTGCAAAGCCCATGCCCCAGAAGTGACATGCACTTTACGATCGCTGAATGTTCCCACAAACACACAATATCCTGCAAGAAATAAGGTTAGAAATCTTTCCATAAGATAATAACCACATCACATGATCAAAATAATGCATAGAAACATAATCACATCAAGAGCCAAGGTTATACTACAGATTTAGAACCCAAGTATAACTATGGGGCTATATCGCAGAGATCTCAAAACTAAGTTCAAGCAAGGCGAGACCCAAGATAAGCAAAGTGCATAGAGCAGCAGTATTGTTATGGTTTGTTAGTACGACACGACATCATCAAAATATCACACAGAGTGATTCTACTAGCCAAGCATTGGATAATATATATCAACCCCATTGTCATGTACATGGACTAGGTCCATTTTTTTCTTACTCGCCAAAGGGACACTTGGTCCGCATCAGTCTTATTTGTTTTTCGTCATCCACCAGCTAGGTAGAAACACTAGAGGAAGGTAAACTATAAATCAAGAGAGGAGAAACAAGTTCCTTAGGGTTGTCACGTAGGAAGGTGCCCCCAGGTCACCAACCACAATGCTATGCCCCTAGGATACAACACACAACAATGAAAATAGAGGAGAGGCAATAGAGAAGAATGATGATACAAATAGAAGAAGGGTCATAACAGAGGCGATCTCCCAGTATCCTTTACCTTACAAGAGTATCAAGGGTCATCCAAGGAGGCCTAAACAACACATAACACATCACAGGGGAAACATGACACAAAGGTAAAGGGTTAGAAATACTAATCCACTGAGACAATCGGACTAGCGATCATCATCAAATAAGTCATTGTCTTCCCAATCTCGTATGCTAGAGGAAAGACGTTCATAAGGTACCATAGCCCAACTTTTGTTCTTGTCTTTGAGTTGTTCAGTGTTAAGTTCATCTTGATTGGATTCAATGTTAGGTGGAATGTTTTCTTGTTGAGGTGCATTAGTGTACTTATTCGCTATCCTCTTAGGAGGTGGAAGAAGTGATTTGTTTTGAGTGATCTTAGCATCCATTCATAAGGGTTTTAATGTCAGATACCTTTCCTCATCTACTAGTGCTACATCTTTTGAAAAGATATTATAGGAATGAGGGGAAGGTAAGGTGTTGTGAGGGTAATTTTTAATGTTTGTATCCTTAGTGATGCTTAGAAAATATGTAACCAAAGGAGAGGTAGTCAGTGTTTTTATATCCCTAGTTATATCCAAATGACTTGAATATTCAATCAATGGAGGGAGATTAATGCTCTTCACTTTCTTAATGATATCCAAGGTGTGTGAACAATCAACTAAAGGAGGAAGGTCAATGAGATGATCCGTAGGGTTTTCATGTTCTATTATAGGGATAGAGTTTGTAATATTGTTAAATGAATGCTCATTATCTATTCTTGGGATGCTCTTTGTTAGAGGGGATTCTTCATTCACTAATGCTTCATCATTGGAATGGAGAAATGGTGGTGGTATGATATTAAGGGATGTGTCAATGAATTCATCCTCTTTCACCAAAGTATCCTCCTCTATGGGAACAACTTTGGGAGGAAGATCATAAGGTAGAACTAAGTTCTCACATGTTTTAGCAATAGGAGTCATAGTGGAATGTTCAATAGAGATAAAGTCATCTAAGGGTTCATCTAGCATATTGAATCATCACTACTAAATATATTATTGGCTATGAATCTAATGATATCATCTAGTATCGAAGGATATATTCCCATGAGGGTTGTGAAGCTATCAAAATCGGATATATAGCAAAGGATTTCATATGTGGAGCACATAGACATATCAACATCATATATGCATGCTATTTGATTCAAAAATTTAGGACATTCTATTGGTGCCTGAATTGACTGTCAGTTCTTGAGCAATTTTTATGCAGGCACCATCCCAAAAAATCCAAAAAAATTTCCATTTTTGGCACCCCTTCAGTGTTTTGTAGCGTCCACATCATCTTTCTTGAAGAGGGGGTCTTCATGTGTCTTGGCGATCATATCAATAGCATGGTGTGTTCTTTGTTTATCGCCAAGACTTTGTCCTATCGGCTGGAGTATTTTGTTTGGCTCCACTGATGTGGTGGAGATGTGCCATCGGGATGACTTCTATCATCGGCGTGTCTTCTTTCTAGTTTCCCGATGGGCATATGTCTAGCCGATAAGGGGGCAGGGTGAGGCTTGTTGGTCATCGCTGTGACTAGTGCTATCGGCCAGGGTTCTTTTTGTTGCTCCGACGATATGTGTCTGGCCGATGGGAGTGAGGGTTCTGATGTGCCATCGGCACGACTTTGTATATCGGGTGGACGGAGAAGTGTTGGCCTGACAGTTGGGGTCTCACCGATGGAGGCGGGCTATCGGTAGGAGTTGGGCCGATGGCTCGATGGGGGGTGTGTTTTATTTGTTGGCGTCAGCGTGACATTCTTCATCGGTGGGGAGACTTTTTAGGTTGGCCGATGGTGTTGGTCACACCGACGAAGGGATGTATGTATCGGGATGATCGGCGTCATCGGCATAAGTATGAGATGCTGCTTTGACGGTGTAAGTCACACCGACGGAGGTGGGAGGACAGGGTGCTGTCGGTGTGACTTTGTTCATCGGCAGAGGTATTTCGTGTTGCTCCGACGGTGTTAGTCTGGGCGATGACGAAGGTGGCGTCGGCGAGACAACTGGAGTCAGCGAAGGAATGTTCAGTCGCTCCGATGGTCTTTGTCTCGCCGAAGACTTTGGGGAGTGTAGTTTGCGATCGGCCAGACTACTATTGTCGGTGGGAGATTTTTGAGGTAAGCCGATGGCTTAGGTTTGAGCGATGGGCTTTTGACGAAGGCATGTGTGTCGAGCGCGGCAAAAGTGCTCGACACTTGATGTGTATGCGATCGGGCTTATAAGGTAGTGAAGGGCTCTCCACACCATGCATGTGGGATTTTTCCCCTTGCATTATTTTGAACCTGCGAAGAGGCGTTTTGGCGGGAATTCCTTTTTGAATGCAGCAACAGTTTTTTAGGCGACCGCGGGTGGTTGAGCCATCAATGACGGTCGTGCAGGGGTATGGGCGATGAATACAAATGGTGAAGTTGCCTGATCGTGCATGAAGACTCCCAGATGGCGGCGCAGGGCTCGAGGGTTCCTTTTGTCCCTGCTGCAATAAATTTTGAGCGCCATTCTTCCTGTAGGATTTGTATCTGGCAAATTTTGTAACAGTCTTGTAATTAATTGTTGTGGTACACTCTCTGGCTGTTATAAGTAGACTGTGTTACCATTGTAGTGGTTGTTGAAAACTGGACATTTTGGCTCTGTAATAAGATACAACTGGTTTTGGTTGCTCTGTGTAGCTAAACTTGTGAGTTTATGTATCTCCTGTTGTACGATTTGGCATGAATCCACTGATTTCATGGTTAATCTTATATGAATAATGCTATGTTTGCATGTGTTATGCTGATTCTGTCTCCAGTTTTGCATGTATCTTTCTTACTGCAGTAGGGATGCCATAAGTATAGACAGCTTAACACTCTGTATTGGGAGATATCTGTAAGGCAGATATCATGTGTATCCCCCTGAAATCCAGTTTTAGCTATTCATGCTGATCATTCACAGGTGTATGTCTACCGACTCCAAGCCCTAGATAGGCACCAATCTAGCTCTGTGTTGAGGTTATACACCAGGTCCAGGTTTGCATCCAAACATCATTTCAAACTATCTCTTCCTTCCATCTGTTAGCTGTAGGATTAGGATTAGGACCCCTGCATGCTCTCATACCCAACCAGACATTATGTCCAAGAATGTTGCCAACCTTGTGATTTGTTACACAAATCTTGGTCCATACATGAGAGTATTCTGCCTGTTGCTGTCAAGTTAAATCTTTCTGTCATTGAGCTAGTCAAGGTCATATTTTTATCAAATAGGGAAACCCCCCTTGGTGCGGCAGAACCAGAAGTGAAGGGGAGGAGCTCACGCAACTTCCTGTATTCAGTTGGCTGAATCTGCCTGTGCATTAGAACTGGCAAATCCTAATGCTGATTCAGAAGAAAAACCAACACATTCATGAGTAAATTTAGAAAAATTATCAATTTCTATGATGTATGCAAACAAAGCTTCCAAAGAAGTATCCATTATGTATGCACAAAAATGAATGCAAAACTATGTATCTTTATGACCTACAATGCTTGATTTCTCACTTTTTCACAAATTTTCAATGCAAATGACTAAAAGAAGAGGTGTTGTGAAAAATTTTATGAGGGGAAGAAAATAATAAGCTCAATATCAATCCAATAATGCAATAATATCCTTCACCACATGCCTATTATGCAATTCTAGAGAGACAACAAGGTCAAATCTAGTGAAAATGCAAGGTTTTCAAACCCTAGACATGAATTTTTGCAAAAATGACACTATGATGCAACACTACAATTAGAAATCAGTCCTAAATGAGTGTTTGAAAAGGGCAGTAAAATTTGGAACAAGATTTTGACTACAAACCCTAGCTAATGCAAAACTAGGTTTTTATGAAAAATGCACAATTTCAAGCAATTTTTGACAAATTAAGCATGGAAATGTGATGCGATTAAAATAAGATGAATTTCTACAATTTAAATAAGATCTAATGAAAAGAACAGAAATTAAATTAAATTAAATGCCAATTAATTTAAATTATGCCAAAATGCAAGCCTAAGATGTCAATGTTTTCAATTTTTCATTTTTTTGTAATTTTTCAAATGCAATAAGATGAATGAATGCAAATCTAAAGTACAACACTCAACAAGGTGCAAAATTCAAATAAACACAGGTTCACAAAAAAATTTAATAGGAAAAGGAGGATGATGAATGGGGTTTTTAGTTTCAATGGATGTGTGGGTTAAATCCTCCTTTCTCTATAACAAACATTCAAGGACATATCAACTAAGTTGAATCACACTTTTGCAAGAGGATTCACCTATAGGTTAGGCTGTCACTTGGAATGATGTGGAAGCTCAAATATTATCAACTAATGTACCAATTTGATGCTCAAATACCATTAAAACCCCAATTATGCAAAATAATAAGCAAATTGATGAATTGCGACAAATGTTTGCAGACTAAGGTAGTAGGCAAAGATTAATAACTGACCATTTTTTAAAGTTTGGGATGCAGAATACCTGGGGACACTGGCACTAACGCCTCTTTCCAAGGTGTTGTTTTCTTTGTGGAATCCTGATCTCCTTCCGACATTGATTCTCATTGTACTTTCTATTTTTGTCTCGTGAGATGTAGAGGACACTAGCACTAGTGCCTGAGTCCAAGGTAGGGTGATTTTCAAGATGTTGAAAGCTCTTTAGATGTTGATTGTCACTGTCACAATTGTTTATGTGTTTTCAACCATGGAGGACACTGTCATTGGCCTCTAGTCTAAGCAGTCCTTTTCTTCAGGGATCTAGAATCTGCACACTGTCTTATTATTCCTTACAACTCCACTCCATCAAGATGTGACACCTATAACCTATAATCACAAGGAGAGTGCTTGTGGGTTGTTGTGTTTAGAGGCTTGCCTCAGTCAAGTCCTGGAGAGACATTCAAGTCTTTTGAACACTGTTGTCAAATAAAGAGTGTGTATCCCTGTGGGATAGAGGCAAAATCAAAATGATAAATGATTGAAACATAAATAAATGTCACCTTGGAGGTGTATCTCTCATGGAAGGAAGAAGCTCTTTCATGCCATGAGGAGATGGAGCTAAATCTACAACAAACAAACACAATAACAACACAGTACTGCTCTACAACACAATGAAAGCCTTGAATCACTTTAGCATAAGATTACAAGTTCATAATGTCCATCTAGTTTACAAATGAAGTCCTAAACATGCTTATATATGCAACTAAACACATTCCTGCTAAGGTTTTCGTAATTCAAAATTAAGGTGTCGGCATGGGACCTAATTAACGGTCACCAAACTGACATTCAAATTTGGGGCTGACCTAAAATGGGGTAGGACTAGAGCGCTAGCAGCCAAGTCCACCCTCCTAATTTAGGTCAAGATCTATTTAAATAGCACCCCTAGGTCCTATTTGCCATAACACTTAGGGGTTTTCTCATCAGGATTCAAAATTAACATGCAAGATGCTTATAATGCATTCTAAGGACCCAGGAGCTAAACCTTAAGAGGGAAAAGTCCCAGGGAGACATTTTCTGACATAACACTAATGAAAATTTGATGCAATAAATACCCAAGAAGTATCTAGCCTCTAAAATGTAGATGTTGATTGAATAGATATTTTTAGAATCAAATTTGATTTCATCTTTAGCTTGTTCCATTAGTGGATGGATTCTAATCATGAACCCTATGTCAATATGGCCACCATACACTCCATCCCCAATAATAAAGTTCATTGGAAAATCATTGATAGTGATATAGATATCACACTTTTCATTAGAATGAGACTAAGTTTTTAATTTAATCGGGTGAAAATTTTCCTAAAGTTTACATGGAGATCAAATCATGTGACTAAGCTCTAAAAAAATCCCAAAAGGTTTGATCAACTTAGAAAGCATCTGCAACACCAACAACAAACTAGAAAATAAAGAGCAGAGATTGATTATCATCAAACCCAAGCTCTATCAAGATCATACACTCTTTAAATGGAAGAAAATGTTGCTAAGCAAAGAGTTGTCCCATGTCTTCAAGAATACCTTCGTTATATTTTCTTAATAATTTTAAGACATCTAGGGATAGTCTTATGAGGATCTTAAGTTGTACAATAGAGACATCATACAACACACCATTGAGATAGATCCTCATGTGCATCTAGTGTGACAAAAGAAAAGATTGGGGAATCCTCTCATTGAGCCAGTGATGCACAATTGACCAAGATGATTGAGGTGAAGATTATCTTTCTAATCAAGAACTCTACTTAGATCTCTAACCCAATATCTATTAGAAAAAAAAGTGGTACAATTCACTTATGCATGGATTTGTATGACCTAAACCAAGTGTCACTAAAATATCATTATTTGGTCCCCCATGGATTAGATTTTGTAAAAAATAACCAATTCAATTATGCACTCCTTGCTAGATGGATTCTCTAATTATAATAAGTTGTGTGTGAAGGACAAAGATTAATTCAAGATAATGTTCAATTCCAAGTGGGGCACATTCACTTACTAGTGAATGCCTTTGATCTTAACCAATGTAGGTTCCATTTTTTAGAGGGCCATGGCTATCATGTTCAAGGGAATCATCAGGGTGCTGCCACAATAATGGGTTACGCTTTCTAGGACATCCTGATTTTTGCTAAAATCACATATTTTTAGAAAATATAATGATTTAAGCCTGGAAAGGTTCCATTTAAAGGATTTTAATTGAAGAGGGTTTGATCAAACCCCCTTGGATAGAACCCCACTGGTTTTAAACCATACCTATAATGGAGTCTCCTCTACACCTATCAAAATGCTGATAAAAAACCACTTTTGATTTACCTTTTGGGGGATCAAATGAATTCATTTAAAATTTATGCTTTGTAAGTATGTAGTCCTTGTTATAAGCTTCCCAAAAAGTATAATTTTAAATATATTTAATTTGATTATTATATTTATTTTTTATTTCTTGTGAATGTATGTTTTTCACCGAACATCAAGTTCTATATTCTACACACATGGAAAATTAGTAAATTAGTGAAAAAAAATTCTAAAACATATCTATGCCCTAGGTATTGATGTCTTTGTTTCAACAAAAAAAAGAAAATCTGAATTTCGATAGATACAAAAAAAAATTATGTTTTACGGAATACGCCTATGTCTAAATTATAATTGGTTTGACTTCAAAACTTAATTAAAAAAAAAAATTCAACAAAACATTATGAAACCAAATGCATGCCCTATATATCAGTGTTACCAATATAAATTCAAAATAATCAGAATTTTATCATTTGTAGAAAAAAAATGTGCTATAGAATACACATCACTTTTTAAAAATGTTGTTTACTATTAAAAATTAGTTATCAAAGGAGACATAAAAAAATTTACAATTTAACTCTAAATTTTTTTTTTTAAATATATTTAGAATCTACAAACAAAATCTCACAAATCACTAGTTCGCATCATCTTCAAATTCCTAATGGTGTAGCGGCTATAGGTGTCAAAAAGTGAAGATTTAGTTCAAAATGTTGATTTCAATGTCAAGTTTGGCCAAAAAGTGTAACCCATTATTGTGGGATGACCCATCAACAAGTATATTTTGGTATACTTGGAGGACATCACTCTATTTTCTAAGACACATGAAGAACACCTCTTCCACATTTAGAAAGTATTTGAGCATTTACAAGAGTTAAAATTTGTCTTAATTTGAGGAAATGTATATTTGTTGTCCTTAAAAGAAATCTTCTAGGGCATGTGGTCTTCAAATATGGTCTAGCAATAGACCGTGATTATGTGAAGGTAATCAATAGCCTATATCTACCTCACACTTGACTAAAAGCCTCTAATTTTCCCTTAAAAAGATTAACTTTGTTAGAAAGTATGCCTTTCACTTTTTCAAGATCATAAGGCCCATCGTGTTAGAAATCAAGGTAAACAACTACAAGTAGAAATATGATGTCAACAATATGTATGCATGCAAGTGCTCAATTGAATGAAGATTGTAATAACAAAAAATTAATAACACCCAAAAATAATAGATCAAAGAGATAAACACATAAAATAGTATGTATGTGGAGAAATCTCTTTTAGGTAAAAACCTCCATCAAGAAGAGAGGCACACGCTTGTATTAATTTGCAAATAAGATAATACAATACAATATCACTTCCAATCTCTCCTTCAGCCTTCAATCTAGCAGCATTCTGGTAGTACCTATATACAAGTCTAAAAATCACTCCTTAACACTTACAAGACACCAAATTTATAGGAAAATGAAGCACCACCAAAATGTTGCACCATCTTCTTGGGAATCTCACTTGCATGCCTAGAATAACCTCTTACAGATTTCTTACAGTTGTCTGTTATGTCATAAATTGTTAAGACTAGACAATCTCACACAAGGTTTAGCTCCCTCCTGAATGTTGTACCAATTTTAGGACTTGATTAAGAATCTTGTATAGGTCCCCTGGCCACACACCCTTTTGGGAGCTAATTGGCTAGGACACTAGCGCCCAAGCACTAGTGTCCTACTAGTTAGGCCCTAAAAAGGTTCTAAATTAAAGTGTTTCGGCATTGTGTGCCTTGTGCATTGAACCTTGTTGGCCTTAAATCATTTGGGCCCCCGATAAGTAATTAGAATTATATCTGTATGTTAGAAAAGGATCTTGAGAAGAAGAGAGTCTCTGATAAGGCTTAGGAATAGGTTAAAAAGTTTGGATGCATATTTTTACAATTTCCTACCTTCACCTACATCAGAGCTAGTTGTTTCAATGGGCAACCATATATGCTTCTAAGGTACCCAGGTGATAAGATGATTTGGATGGAGTTGTGCAAACAAATTGTAGATGTGCATAACAAGTAGGCAATATCTCATAGAGGTGGATTCAAGTTTCAATTTCAAATTAGTAGGTATTCCATCTGCACAACTCCAAAGGCAAAAGTAATGGAAACAAAATTGCAATGGATCACATTGAAGAAATGTCGGAAAAGGCATGATTTTGATTATCGAGGGATGAAGGATAAGCTAAAAGGTAATTATACACATGTCCATAAGTTTGAAGATGTTTGGGCCGAATGTCAAATTGAGGAAGATGTGAGGAAAATGGACTATAGTCAACTTTCTTTGGATCAAGTCAGGAACTTTCAACTGGCTGATACCCCAAAGGATATGCAAGATGAAGGAGATACAGTCAGAGCTATGTATATGGGTAACAAGATTGCCGATACTCCTCTTCAATTCAATGGTCACAAAAGGAGATGAGCTCGGTAAGAGAAAGGTTTCAGCCCATTCTTTCCAACACCAATGTCTGGTTGCACAAAATAGGGATAAAATTGAAACCCTTTAAAATAGGATCAGAGGAAGAACAGATAGAGGGACTTATAGGTAAGAAAGAAGAGTTGAGAATAAAGAATAAAGAGGATACTCCTACCAGTGGGAAGAAGTCTAAGTATATCTTTAAAACAAGAGATAAAGGCAAGAGGAAGGAAAAAGAGGGAACATTTGCTTAGCCAGATGTTGAACAAGAGGAAATGCTTAATGAGGAGGAACATGAACTTCCTATTGACTCTCAAGTTGAGTCCACATAGGTAACACCTCCTTAGTCTTCTCTTTTAGATTCAAATGTTCAAGATCTTGTACCTCTTGTGTCTTCTAGTGCCCAACAATTACCATCTATTTCTACTAATCCTGAGTCAGCCAATGTGTCAATACATTCTATTCATTCATCCCCCTCAACACCTGGTAATGCATCATTGTTTGATCTCCCCCATGACAACATTGATAATGTCTTTGGTTCCCTTTTATCCATACCTAGCTTATCAGATGTACCTACATCATTGATTGATTCAATTACACAATTGGAGTTTAAGAAATTTTTGTCTTCTTCCTCTTCCAAAGTCAAAAAGAAAGAAGCAAGTCATGGCTTATGACATAGAAGTCAAAAAGAAAGAAGCAAGTCATGTCCCTTGAGGATTTTGATTTTGGTCAGTTGGTTCCAATAAGGTCAAAAGCAACCAAGAAGGCCAAAACCTTGTCTAGAGTACTTGTTGACCAATCTGGCTACAAGTATGTTGAGGTAGTTGTACCCCCACCTGATAAAGTATCACAGAAGTTCAGGCTTCAGATTACATTGTTTCAAGAATTGAACTTGGTAAGCATACACATGAAAGTCCTAAAGAAGATTTGCAAGTGACACTGGCTGGGTTGCTGGAAAGGTATGACAAAGAAAAAATAATCAAAGATCAACTTAAGGCACAGGTGGAATAATTAATGTTTAATATGAAAAGGGGGATGACGGGGTTGTTGTTTTGGTTTGAATCCTCCTTTCCATAAAACATTCCAAGGGCTTTTCAACTGAGTGCTTCTCCTATCAAGAGGAGAGTCAACTATCAGATTTGAGTTACCACTTGGTTTTCTACTAGGAAATTCAGAAGTTATCACACAAGATTTCTAATTAATGCTTTAATGCTCTTGAAACCCTAATTTAAGCAAAATAGTAATTAAATCTATGAATTATGACAAATGCCATAGGAATTAGATAAAGAGCAGAGAACCTTAACTTACTATTTTTCACAGTCTGGAAAATGGAAATGTCAGGGACAATGGTGATGGCACCCTAGTCCAAGGTACTAATTTTTCTGTGGATTCTTGATCTCCTTCCGGCACTGATCTCTATTATATTTTTTGTTTTCCCTGATCCAATAGTGGAGGACAAGGTTGATGGTGCCCTAGTCCATTGTGGGAGATTTTTTCAGATGTCAAAAGCTCTGCAAACCCTAATGCTCACTATCCAATCTATTTTTGTAGCTTTGGATGTAGAGGACAAGGTTGATGGTGCCCTAGTCTGATCAGGCTCCTTTTTCAGGATCTAGAATCTCCACAATGTCCTCCTGCTCCCTGCAACTCCACTTCTCCCTCTTTCGCAACCTGTAACCTGCAATCACATGGAATGTGGGAGGGGGCTGTGGTGTTTAGAGGCTTGCATCAGTCAAGCCCCAGAGAGACATTCAAGTCTTCCAAACATCGTTGTCAGAGAGAGATTGCGTATCATTGTGGGATAGAGGCAAAAATCCAAATGATAATGATGAAAACACAATAAAATGTCACCTTGATGATGAAGCTCTCATGCAAGGAAGAAGCCCTTCAATGCCATGAAGAGGAGATGGAATCCAACCTGCAAAAACAAACACAATAATAATGCTATGCTCTGCAACACAATGAATGCCTTGATCACTTTAACATAAACTCATGAATCATATTGTCCATCTAATGATCTTCTTCTAGTTTGCAATGATAACCTAAACATTCTTATATATGCAACTATTAAGATTCCCGCCAAGAATTTCATACTTGAAACTTATGATGTTGGCCTGGAAACCAAATAACGGTCAAAAACCCGACATTTGAAATTTGGGCAGACCCAAAATAGGGCTGGACTAGGGCGTTAGCACCCTTTTCTACCCCTTGTCTTTTCTTAGGAATCATCAACATAGTCCCCCTTAGGTCCTCATTGCCACAAAACACATGGGTTTTCTCATCAGGAGTCTAAATTATCATGCAAGATGCTCTAAATGCAGTTTAAGGACCCAGGAGCTAAACCTTAAAGGAAAAAGCCCCCAAGGGTGTATTTTTCTGACATAACATTTCGCCCCCACTTTAATGTATGTATTAAACACAAGGCCAATACATGCATTAAAGTAAGGTCAATAAACACAGCAAACATGCCAAGCACGGAGAAGACATGCCAAGCACATTGAAGACAATAACAGGCACATAAAACACAGAGAAGATAATTATAGTCATGCAAAACATGGAGAATACAACATTGAAGACATGCAGAGCATAGAGAATACAATGAATGTAGTGATTATTTTATTTTTAATTTTTCCATATGAAATGCATAATACAAGTACAAGGAAAGTAAACAAACAAATCCCAAAAAGTGTAGAGGAGCTGTTCACCACCGGTCTTGCACGTTTTGAGAATAGACATGCCAAATAAAATCTCAAGGTGTAGAGGAGTTGTTCACCATTGGTCTTGCACCTTGAGAACAAACATGCCAAAAAAATCCCAAAGTGTAGAGGAGCTCATTGCCACCGGTCTTGCACTTTGAGAACAAACACGCCATACACACACATGGAAGACATAGAGAAAACACGACAGACAAGCGATGGAGTGAAACTATTGCTAGGTTCATCACCATCTCAAGCACATTACAGGCACACACTAATGATTGGGCTTCACCACAACAACTCTCGAAAACACACTTAAGGGTTGAGTTAGTCACAGAACCGCTCCCCTCCTCGCGATGAGGACTTTTGAAAATGACAGGATAATGTAATCTTTATGAGAATACACCATCCCCGCCTCGCGATGAGGGCTTAAGATAAAAGGATATGCTCGATATCCCACCTCCGCAGAGGGGTTAAATGATTTTGATTAATTTTTAGATTGTTCAAACATGCTTTACTATGATCTAAAGTAGATAGCTTACCTTATATATGCCCCCACCTTAAGGTGGTTGATATCGCATACCGATATCAAGCACGTTAAGGTAGGAAAAAAACACACAAGGGAACATGAGCTCTCACAAAGCCCATGCCTCCCAGAGGTGACATGTAATTTGCGATCGCCAAATGTTCCCACAAACACATCCCTGCAAGAAAAGTGTTAGTGTCCAAATAATCATGATAAACAACAATGCATATGATCAACTACATGAAAGAGCCATGCAAGGCGATATTCATGATAAATAAAGCGCACAGAGCAGCGATATTGTTAAAGTGTTGTTAGCAAGATAAGATAACATCGACATCAACATCAAGATAGAGAAATCATGGAGTGATTCCACTAGCCAAGCATCAGATAATTTGTTACAACCCTGTCATCATGTATGGACTAGGTCCATTTTTTGATTACTCGCGAAAGGGACACTAGGTCCACATCAGTATAATATTTTTTTGTCATCTACCAGCTAGATGGAAACACTAGAGGAAGGAAAACAATAAATCAGAGAGGAGAACAAGTGCCTTAGGGACAGTCAGTAGGAGGGTGCCCCCAATTCACCAACTGCAACGCTATGTCTGTAAGACATAACACACAACAATGAAATCAGAGGAGAGGAGATATAGAAGAATGATGATACAAATAGAAGAAGGTCACAATAGAGATGGTCTCCTAGTATCTTTGACCTTACAAGAGAATCAAGGGTCATCCTAGGAGGCCTAACAACACATATAACACAGCACGAGGGAAACACATCATGAGAGATAAAGGGTTAGAGCTACTTACATGGTAGATCCTAATGTTAAGAACATGCATATCTAGGAGGACACACTTGAGAGCTACTATGATATTCACTACAACAAGTGTGGCTTATCGGCTCAGGATATCTCACATATTGATTTGATCTTGTTGATATTGCATTAACATTAAGTTTAGGACAACGAGAGGCTTTCTTTTCTTTAAAAGGATTGTATCCAATGCCACTTGAGTAATGTGTTGAAGAAGATTCTATAAGTACTTGAATCCCTTGTTCATTTATACCACATCCATTACCTACATAGTCACAATTCTTGTACAAAATATAAAATCCACGACCATATAGAGAGTCAATTTCTTTAGGCCTCATAGGTCTCATAATTTGTAGCATAAGTGAGAGTATTGTCTTTATTTTCAACCAAGGAGACTTTGGACTTCTTAGGAGATTCAAAAGATTTCTTGGATGAGATCGATGTGACTTTTGATGAATTAAGTTGATATTCTCCCATACAGCAAGGGTTAAAATCTAATGAACCCCAATCGTCACCAAAAAGTGCAGTCAATGGTTGAGAGTTTTGCACAACATTATCTGTGGCAAGAGGCATTGTTGAATGAATTTGTAAGTTGTTTAGTCTTTGCTGATTTCTAACTTGTTTTGGCATTTTGATATGTGAACAAGTATTTAGATCAGGATTAGCTTTCCAAGTGTAGAGCTTATCTTGATAAATGAACTTAAGTGATCAATGAAGGGTAGACGAGACTGCCCCCATGGCATGAATCCATGATCTTCCTAGAATCATATTATATGAAAGCGAATTAGGCATAACATGAAAAAGGGTATCTAATGTCATGAGTCCAACCTATACAGGTAAAGTTAAAGTACTTGTTGATTGTCTTCTAACATTATCAAAGCCACGAATGCTAATCCTATCCAGTTTGATTAAAGATGTGTTAGCCTTTATTTTATGTAGAAATTTTATGCTACAGACATTAAGGGCCGATCCATTATCAATCATAACTCGTTATACAAACTTTTTATTTATCGTGACAAAGATCATAAGTGGATCATATTCATCTTTTGTTGATGGTATTTCATGTGGTTGAAAGAGAATATCCATTTTTTTTGAATTTATACTATACAACACAGCTATTACATTAGTCAGCTTAGCAGTGGGTGGTACAATTACCTTTTGTAAAGCTTCTTGGAGCATTCCATGGTATGTTGGTGATGTTTGTATTAAATCCCAAAGAGAGATCTTAGCTAGAGTAGCGTGAAGCTGTTTGACAAGATCATATTCTTGACCACTTTTATGAGTAAGACGAGGTGGTAGAGGGAGCATAGGTTGAGAACATGGAAGAGAGACAGGCACATGCGGTGCTTGCTTACTTTGCTTGTTATTATGGGTGTTGTATGTGTGAGCAATCACGTTGTGGTGTGGTTGTTGAAACACATTTTGAACACCTTGACTTGGTTGAGACATTTGTGTTGCATAGTTGTGGATGTAATTAGGGTATCTAGGTGGTTGTTAAGCACCTTGAACCATAATCACCATTTTGAAGAAAGAAGGTACACTAGGTGCCCCTCGCACAATCATCTTAGGAATATTGCGACATAATCTATTAGTGAAGATTGAATTAACTTTGGTTTCCTCTTGATTACAACCAACATCTATCCCTAAAGCATTCAATAGGTTAGGTGTTGTATCAGTAATAGAGCTATCCATAGTCTTCTCATCTAAGGTTTTTGGATATTCAACTATAGGATAAGTAGGATATCCTATGGAATCATCATCATCATGTTCTTTCACTACTGATTTCAAAGTGTTAGCGGAAAAATAATTTTCACTCTCATCTTTCAAATGAGTATCCCTAGAGATGAATTTAGCTAAATCTTCTAATATCAAAGGATATGCTCCTATGAGTAAAGCAAAGCTAGTAAAATCATGTGTATAACAAAGTAATTTCAGCTCATATGTAGAACATATAGAAGCATCAATACTACTTACAGAAGCTATGTGGTCTAGAACATGAGGATTTTTATTAGTGAAATTGGAGAAATTTTCAAAATCTAGGAGATACTCATGCAAAGACTTAAAATATGGATAACATGAAGATTACATAATGATATATTTTGGATTCCAACTCAGATTTCAAAGGTCTTCAAAAACTTATGCAAGAAACAAGTGCAAAAGCTATATAAAAATGCTCTAAAATGCTTGATTTTTCAACTTTTCTCAATGCAAACGAATGAAATAAGAGGTGTTGTAAATATTTTCAAGAGGGAAATAACATTACATACCTAAAAAAAGTCCACTAATGCAAAAATACCTTTCACAACATGCTTTTGAAGCAACTCTAGAAAGTTGATAAGCCAAAACCTAGTGAAAATAGGCCAAAATATGCATTTTTTCACAAAATCTTAATGCAAAAGAGTAGGGAAACGGGTGTTGTAAATAAAATTATGATGGAAAGTAACTTATAAAAATAATAACATCCACCTAATTCCAAAAAATCCATTACAACATGCCTGTAGTACCACTCTAGATCAAACCCTAGTGCAAAGATAGCAAAAATATGCGAATTTTCCCAAAATTTCAATGCAAAGGCCCAAAAGAAAGGGTGTTGCAAGTAAATTGAGAAGGGGAAGAAGGTAATAACCCTAATTACATCCAATTATTGCATCAAAATCTATTACAACACACTTGGAGTGCAAATCTAACAAGACGATAAGGCCAAATCTAGTGAAAAAATGCAAGTTTTCAAACCCTAGATATGAAATTTCGCAAGGAGGCCACTATGATGCAAGACTAAAATTAGAAATAAGACCCAATGAGTGTTTTAAAAAGGTAGTAAAATCTGAAACAAGATTTTCACTACAACCCTAGCTCATGCAAAACTAGGTTTTCATGAAAAATGCAAAATTTCAAACAATTTTTAACAAATCAAGCATGCAAATGCAATGAAAATGAATTGTAAATGATGAATTTCTATATTTTGTAGCAGATATAATTCAAATAACAGAAATTAGTTGAAATTAGATGCCAATTAATTCAAATTTTACAAAAATGAAAGCCTAATATGCCATTTTTTGTAAATTTTCCAAATTTTCCAATTTTTTGTGTGATTTTTCAAATGCAATATTGAAAATAATGAATTGAATGATAATGAATTTCAGATCTGATATAAAAATTATATAATTAATTAAATACAATTGAATGAATGCAAACTATGTCAACAATCAAACCCTAGAATGCAATTTTTTCAATTTTTTCAAATATATCAATTTTTTTGTAAATTTTCGAATGCAATGAAATAAATGAATGTAAATCTATGAAACAACACTCAACAAGGTGCCAAAAAGTTCAAAACACGGGTTCACAAAAATGTTTAATATGAAAATGGAGATGACGGGGTTGTTGTTTTGATTTGAATCCTCCTTTCCATAAAACATTCCAAGGGCTTTTCAACCGAGTGCTTCTCCTATCAAGAGGAGAGTCAACTATTAGATTTGAGTTGCCACTTGGTTTTCTTCTAGGAAATTTAGAAGTTATCACACAAGATTGCTAATTAATGCTTTAATGCTCTTGAAACCATAATTTAAGCAAAACATTAATTAAATCTGTGAATTACGACAAATGCCATAGGAATTAGATAAAGGGCAGAGAACCTTAACTCACTATTTTTCACAGTCTGAAAAATGGAAATGTCAGGGACAATGGTGATGGCGCCCTAGTCCAAGATACTAATTTTTTTGTGGATTCCCGATCTCCTTTCAGCACTGATCTCTACTATATTTTTTGTTTTCCATGATCTGACAGTGGAGGACAAGGTTGATGGCACCCTAGTCCACTACAGGAGATTTTTTTCAGATGTCAGAAGCTCTGTGAACCCTGATGCTCACTATCTAGTCTATTTTTGTAGCTTCATATGCAGAGGACAAGGTTGATGGTGCCCTAGTCTAATCAGACTCCTCTTTCAGGATCTAGAATCTCCACAATGTCCTCCTACTCCTTGCAACTCCACTTCTCCCACTTTCACAACCTGTAACCTGCAATCACATGGAATGTGGGAGGGGGTTGTGGTGTTTAGAGGCTTGCCTCAATCAAGCCTCAGAGAGACATTCAAGTCTTCCGAACACCATTGTCAGAGAGAGTGCATATCCTTGTGGAATAGTGGCAAAAATCCAAATGATAATGATGAAAACACAATAAAATGTCACCTTGATGATGAAGCTCTCATGGAAGGAAGAAGCCCTTCAATGCCATGAAGAGGAGATGGAATCCAACCTACAAAAATAAACACAATAACAATGCTATGCTCTGCAACACAATGAATGCCTTGATCACTTTAACATAAGCTCATGAATCACAATGTCCATCTAATGATCTTCTTCTAGTTTGTAAATGATAACCTAAACATACTTATATATGCAACTATTAAGATTCCCACCAAGAATTTCATATTTGAAACTTATGATGTCGGCCTAGAAACCAAATAATGGTCAAAAACTGACATTTGAAATTAGGGCAAACCCAAAATAGGGCTGGGCTAGGCCGCTAGTGCCCTTGTCCACCCCCTGTCTTTGCTCAAGGATCATTAACATAGTCCCCCTTAGGTCTTAATTGCCACAAGACTCATGGGTTTTCTCATCGAGAGTCTAAATTATCATTCAAGATGCTCTAAATGAAATCTAAGGACCCAGGAGCTAAACTTTAAAGGAGAAAGCCCCCAAGGGTGCATTTTTCTGACATAACAATTAACATCTATGTTATTTAAGATAGCCCAAAGCTTAGAGTAGGTTGAACCTGTTGAGGTGAGTACAAATGATGCATTCATTCAGAAGGCTAAAAGAATTGGTGCTCAAGGTTAGGCAGTCAGTGCCTAGGTTGAAAGAATATTGGCCCAAGTCACTCAATTGATAGTGTCATCAATTGAACTGCATAATAAAATGGGCAATATAAAGAAAGAGGTTGACCAGACACTTGAGATACTTTCTCAAGATACGCAGTTGATAGAACAAGATCTCAAAGCATGGAACAAGCTATGAGACTTCAAGATGAAGTACTGGTCAAATATGGGGTCATCCGCAGTGGGAAAAAATATGTTTAATACAAGAAAGAAATGATAAACAAGAAGGATGTCATCAAGAACCTGATCAAAGATTTAGAGGATGACTTGAAGAAAGGCATGGACAAAGGTCTTGATATCTCAAATGAGTTGGCCAAACTTCCTTGTCTATGTATGTTAGATGATAATCAACAAACACTCCCTATCCAAGAATTCACCACACTCATACTCATAGAGGTATCGACAGGAGCATTTTCATTGGCTTCTATTGACAAGTTGGTGAAGTTTTAGGTAACTCTGGAAAAATTACAAAGATGATGAATAAGCATAAAAATGGGCCTATCACCCTAACAAACTCTATTACTAGAGTGTTAACTATCTCCAAGCATACATCGAGACTTGACAATAATGAAGTCTAGGCAGCCATGAAAAATATGAAGATTTCTTGGAGAAGGACAAAGAAGAAGAGAAAGTGTCTTCGGACACTTTGTTTATTTTCCATGCTTTAGTTATGTAATTTGTAATTTGTAGATGACAAACTCCATGTCTTTTTGTGAAATTAGATTACATGAAGTTGTGAGACAGAGTCCCAAGTCAATTAGAACTCTAATTTTGAATAAGTCAAGTTAGTTGTAAATTCCCTATTTTTGGTTGTAGCCTCTCCCTATAAATAAAGAGGGCCTCCTTTGTAATTATTATATTTTATCTATTGAAGTGAAGCACTGCTATTTTGAAGAGCAAATTGAAACTTTGAGTTCATATTGTAGATCATTTTTCAATCAATACAAAGAAAGCAAGTTGGCATCCAATCTTTGTCTTGGATCAAGTTTGTGATGTTTTAGAATTGTCCTTACGTCTATTCTATTACATTATCTTGTGTACATGGTTGAATTGTAGCATGGAATCAATTTTTTTTGAAGGTGCTCCAAATATGATTTTGTAGACTTTGGGCTGCAATATTGTCTTTGGAGTTGTGTTTATGTTTGTGATTGGGAAGATACTTGAAATACTTTGAGCTGTTGGTTATCTTCTATGTTCATTTGATCTCATTGTAGAAAATAGTGGAGACTTTGGGCTGCACCTTATTCTATAGTTTTTCAACTTCAAGTCAGCATAAGAAGAAACAACAGACTTTGTTCTTTTGTGGGTTTCTTGGTATTAATACATCCTGGTATCACTTTGGTTATTCTTATGTTTATTCAACTTAGATATCAGTTATTATTGTTCCAACAAGTAGTTTTTAGTTTATCACGCTTTGTAAAAATTAAGAGTTTTCTATTAAAAGTTTGAAAGTGAACATCTTTTCTAAAACAGGAGAAATAGATGATATGGAAACATCCACAAGTTAGTTTCAGTGTAAATAAACATAGTTAAGTACTTGTTGATTGTAGTGGGCAATAAGAAGGGAGCCTCCCCTTTCTGAGAGGAGAGATTATATCTCATCACACTATGGTTGATATAACCATTTTGTTATCAGTTAGTTGATAACAAAATATTCACCCAACAAGTTGTAATCCAAAATGTTCTCAGCTCAACAGCCTCCATGTAACAATTGTCTTTGTCAACCATGAATGTTATGTCATTTTTATACTTCTCTACAACTTTAGTTAGAGTTCTTTCTCTAGATCGCATGTCAGTCTGAAACATCTTATAAAATCCCCAAAATAATGTGTTACAATGCTTATGATCATGGAAGCTTCTCATGTAATCCTTGATTTGGTGGGCAACGAGGGTATTTGGATTCCATACCATTCCTTTCATTGAAGGTAATTCACTCAAAAAGTAGAACATGAGACATATAATCAGAGAGCCATATTGAAATTTTTATTTTGATTTCTTTGTCCTCTTCAGGTTGTCCAGAAGTTGTTTTCGTAGAAGTTCACATAGGTCAAAATATTTTCCCTCATTGACCATTTGATAGGTAGTATATATTGTTGTTGCAGAGGTAGAGTTATCCTTGTTAGTGTAGTAAATCTTGTATGCAATGTTCATAGTTGCATACCAGACCCCCAAATCTTCAATATCATCTACAGTCAATGTCCTCTTGTCGAACTTTTCTCTGATGAGCCTTATCACTTCCTCATTTTTAACTAATTTCAAGATAGGTACTGGTTTGGAGGAGCATAAACCAGTCACAACTTTTATAGAATCCTTGGTAATCAAGTATGGTCAATCTAGACAAAAGAAGTCTCCATGAATTCAACTAAGAGCTATTCTAACCCAAGCATCTTCATATCAGAAGTTTAGAAAACCCTTCCAGATGTCCAGGTACTTAGTAGCAATATTGGCAAATTCTGGTTTCAATTGAAAGTCATCTCCCAACAAATGATCATTCCAGAACTGTTCAAGTTTTAGATGATCATATTCATCTATCAGGGAATGAATACATATCTGGATGTCTTTAGTATGTAACACATTTGCAAGAACATGTGATAAGGCACCATATTCATCAATCACAATTGACTAGAATGGATGTTTTTTAAACTTTGGCCTTGGCCTCTCAACCACATCAATCACAGTTGGTGTCGCCATTACAATATCTCCAGGAATTAGGGTTTTAATAGATGAAATTGAGAAATACCTGAAGTGCAGAGAGTAGGGTTTGCTCCAACACTTTGCTAAGAATCTTCTACTCTTGTTAATCTCTTCAACTGACTTGGCTTCATTCAAATGAGAGTAAAAATGATCAAACATTGCCTATATACCCCTTTCACCAACCAATTTTGCTCTGCATTAATTGCCTTCATAGTTTTTCCCTAGTTTGCCCTTTTCATATGTAGAAACCAATAATTACTCAGCAATCCTCTGCAAATTAGCCAATTGCTTCAGAAATTTTTCCAAACTTCTTCATATCATCGTCTGAGTATGTTCATACAAAATTTAGCCAAAATGTTAAGGAATTCAACATCTTATTTATTCAGGGGTTTAAAAAATTTGTAGTTGTGACTCCCCCTGAATCAATACCTTCTCCTTTTAGTTACTGGAGGATCCATCTGCACTGGACAGAGGTCTGAAAACATTACATTCTTCCTTCTTCTTCCATACTTTACTCATTTCCTTCTTTTGCTAAGCAATATCAACTTTCTTTTGAGAAGCAGGCCTTACATTCTTTCCAGAGTGTCATGTTTGATTGCACCTATGATAGGTGAAATTTGATTACTAAGCATTTCCATTTCTCCTCATCTTATATCTGCAATTAGCTTCCTTGTGGCCAAACTTGTTACAAGTGTAACAATATCTATGAAAAGGATGAGCATTATCCCTGTTATTCCTTAACATTTTACTTTTGCATTCATTAGCCTTATGCCCCATCATTTTGCAAGCATGACACCTTATAGAATTCTAATTTAACTTATTCCTACATTCAGCAGCTATATGACCAACCTTATTGTAAGTATAACACCTTACAACATTTTGATTCTTCATCTTACTTCTACAATCAGTAGCTTTGTGACCAAATTTACTGTAAGCATAGCAATTACCATTGAAAACTTGTGAATACCTAGTGGGAGCAGGTTGTCTTGTAGGTGGAGGACCTTTGAATCTCTTTTGTCTTTGGATAAGGGTAAATCCATCTTCTTTTGCATCTTTGGAGGTATTCTTCTTAGGAACTTTAGTGCAAGTCTTTTCACACTTTCCTTCCGATTGGAAGTTATTATATAGATTTGCAGAAGCACTAATCATTGGACTCTTCCCCTTTTCAAAACCAAGGCCTGATTTTTCTTTTGCTGGCTTTTGAGAGTTAATTATTTCATCAAGGATTTTAGATCCTCCTTTTAGTTTTAGTCCTTTGTCAATATGTTCTTTTTCCTTTTCTAGTTCTTTCCTTAGAGTGACAACTTATTTCTCATTGAGCTTGATATTTAAGCAATCTTCAATCCTCTTTTCTTCTTCAATCATGACCTTTAAATTTGAGATCATTTCTTCTACCTTCTTGAGTTTTGTGTCACCTCCTCTATCTCCTTCTATTAGAGTTTTCAACATGCCAATTTCTTCTTTTGATTATTTGGCCTTTGTCTTCAATTTCTCAATTGTCTCCTTTGCTTTATCAAGCATGTCTTCATATTCTATGTTTAGTTCTCTTGCCTCATCTAGTTCATCAAGGGATGACTTGAGTTCTCCTTCAAGGTCTACTTTATACTCATTTGGATCAAGATCCCAACCTTCTGGCTCCATTGATTCTAGATCTAGTTCTAGGACAAATACATCATTATCCACAGCTTCAGATTCCATGTGTTCAAAGTGCAAGATCTACCTTAGCTATTAGGCTTCTCAAAGGTACTTGGCTCTAGTACTAATTGTTGAACACAATGAGGTGCTGAGAGGGGGAGTGAATCAGCACACACTAAAACTTAAACTGATATTTGCCCATAAAATTGAATAATTTAGATAACAGAACGGAAATCATGCAACACAAAAATCAACACATAACAATAGTATTTTTATGTGGAAAACCCTAAAATAGGGAAAAACCACAGTGAGGATTATCTCACAATATATTATGCTCACTACAAAAGAATTACAACTTTTTTTTTTGGGCTGCAACCCAAGGAAGCTACTACTCCATGTATTTTGTACTTACAATAATTACAACTTTGATTTAGGGTAAAGACCCAAGGAAGATACTACTCCCTGAATATTCTTCTTACTACATTTAGGATTTACAAGGATAGATATATGGACTGCTGCAAAGTAAACATCTGACTTATGCTAATAATGCAATCTTCTTTTTTCTACTCAAAACATGCCTTCAAACTGATTCTGCACACTTCATACCTTGCACTCTACTCTTCTATGTTCACATTTTCCTATATATTTCACAAATGACTTTGATCTTCTATAAATATCCTCCATAACACTTCAAAATTCTAATTAGGTTAGCATTATACATATCATTGGATGAAATGTGTAACTCTTCATAGGTCGGTCTCAATACATACAATATGATAAGAAATCTTGTTGTGGACCTTAGAACTTCATGAAAAGGATTAGGGTACATCTCTCCATACCTTCCAAAGTTAAAGCAATTAGTCAGGATCCTCCGCACATGTCAGAGACCTAACCTGTTGGCCCAAATTGCTCAAGACTACTAACTATTCATCTTCATACTACCAGGGAGAAGCCAAAATCTTCATGCAGACCAAGAATTCAATCATGTACAATCTCAACAACATTCATTTACCTTTCTTCTAAAGTATCATATCAATCTATACATCTGCAAAACAAGAAACAACACTAACTGTAGGAAATAGAGCATTCCAAACCACATGTGACACTTCATGACTCAAGATATAGCATTACGGTGCATTACAAACCCTGAAACCTTTAGAACTAAACTTAAACATCATTATATACTCCTTCCTAGATCCACACATCTTCATCTAACAATTCCAGAGGAATATAAGAGCTTGACTAAGGTAGACTGGAGTCCAAACAACAATTATGCTTAAATCTTCCCTTACAGACTTAATTATTTGATGCGGTACAAGAAAATGGAAATTGTTTGCATGTGGATCAAACCTGATATATTTTGAAACATGTAATACCTCTGCACAAACTTTTATGGCTGATCTATATACATTTCATCTTCCACAAATGCTCAAACATGTGTATTTAGGCTCCAAAATAGTCTGTATTGCCTCTGTCACTTGATTGCTGACTTTGTGGACCACTAGACCACTTGATACTTCTCATAGCATGCCTTATACATCTCTTAGGCTATCCTTAGACCTGCATGACAAAATAATAGCTTCCAGAGGAATACAGAGCATTCCATTGAGTCTCCATCATTGCTTTGCCTTGTCTAAGTAGTAATCGGTACTCTGTCTCTTGTAACTTTTCTTGCTAAAGATGTGAAGACTTGAAAACTTGGATATATCATTTCAATACTTGGATAAAAAAAATTTCAGAGCCATAAGATCAAATCTTGCTCTGTGGAGAAATGTAGACCAAAACAATGTTGCTTTGCCTTGGGATATGCATTGTGAAAGCCTTAGACAAATTTTTGGTATTTATCATGGAGTGCAGTACTGCCAATTGATACTGGAAACATGTAGGGATACTGGAAACATGCAAGGAAATGAGTATTTAGCTCTGCATCATGCTCAAACACAAAATTGATCTCCTCACCATACTTAGATTGTTTTCTCTTTTCCCAGACTAATTTTCCTTGACCATGCTGACTCTACCTTTGTACAAGTTTGTCTATACATTTCTATATACTATGTTGACATCAATGACAACACATATTTCCAATAGTTAGATGATGCCATAGATGTTTTAATCTAACAATGCACAAGGCTTTTAGTTGTAGTAAAATGCATCTCCTATCTCCATCCTTGCCATTTGTCTATATATATTTTGTACGTTCTCACATTTTTCACTTGTGCTAAGTTCCTTGTGCTAGGAGTATGGACCACCTTGTCCTCATCCTTTTATTTTAGTCATGTAGCTCTCAATAAATTTCCACTTGGTGAGCTCCTAGGAGTTTTCAAGGAAAGGTAAAGTAGTTTCTCCTTGAGATAGTGTGTGTTGCTTGATTTTCCATAGTGAACTCCATTGATAGCCCATGAGATGCAAGGCCATTTTCTAGTATTCCTCTATTGTGACACCACCTGATAGCTCAATATTGTTGTTTGTGATTCACTCATGATGCCACAAGGTGATTCAAGCATGAGGATTAATTTGGGTTGGGGCTTCTACTCATGAAATTAAAAATTCTTCCCCATGGGCACTATATTACATTTATGCCAAGTTATTCTTCCTAGAGTGTCATTCAGAGCTTGATAATCCACCTACCCACAGATGGTTGATGCAATACCAAGCATCAAAATTCATTGATCGAGATACCTTCTATTATTCCCAAAGCACCCCAACCACTAGTAGGGTCATTGAAGTCTAGGATGAGTGTCATTCCTCCCATCGATTCTAGATTTGAAATTCAAACATTTGAGGGAGAAATTTTGAAATTTATTAAGAATTCCTATTATAAATATTGACATGAATGCCTCTTTTTAGTTTATATTCAATTTTGTATCGGTGATCTATTGAGCATGATGTATACATAACTCTTTCTCACCCTTTTGTCACTAAATAGGGGAACATTTGTGCATGTGTCTAGAGTTAGTGATATTATATAATATGACATAGTATATAATTGCATGAGATTTGAATAATTACATACAATATAATATTGTATGTTTTTGGAGTTGTGACTCTTGGTTATGCGTAAGAATCTATCTAATGCATACATATCTTATTTCTATTATTTTTGCTGACTATTGTATTGTGAGTTGTGAAGCTCTATCTTGATTAAGAAATTAAATCTATTTGGCATGAACCTTTAATTTGTGTTATTTTTATTTTGAATCTATTTCTCCCTTTCATCCTCACCAAATTAGGTTTAGTTACAACATATAAGGAGACAACCTTATAATCCCAAAGATTGTTTTGTAGGTCATGTCCCACACCTACAAATTTTTCCATTGTTATTCATCATGCACGTCACATTTATCATGAATAAGAATTTAGACCATCGATCTAGTATCAACTTTAGGATTTAAAGATAAATCAAATTACACCCAAATGACATGAAACTATTTTTTACAGATGCTCAAAATATACTATTTTTATACAAATCCATCTAAGTATGTTTCCAAACACTTTTAAACACACAAAAAATGCATAAATAAATATTAATGATTTTTAAATACTTTAAGGAACATTATACAGAATCATAATTAAAAGATTAGACATCATACATAACATTTGTAGGTAATAACAAGAGTGCCTATGGTTTCACAAGGCTCAAGTATGTGGCTATACTAGAATGAACATATATGTATATTAATCATCCCATGACTAGATTAAGACAATGTAACCACATCCATATTACTCTCTAAATTAACTTTTGTTGGCTTATTCATGTTTCCTATGAACTCATTGCACGCACATGTCAAACACATTGAGAATAATAGCTTAAGGAACAATAATTATTTAGCCAATGGAGAATACACACACCATGCATACCACATCTCTAGTACTAATATGCATGGAAATCTATCCAATAGAATTCATCTCATACATCACATCATAGACATGGATTCTCAAATCCATACAATAAATAATACATGCAATGTACACATATCCAAATAAGCTCATAAATTATCCATAAAGATAATATGGCATATCATAATCTTGAATCAAGATACAACATTATATATCTATGGGAAACATCCTTAGGGCATCATATGGAAATAATGAACCTAAAACATCTAATCATCAAGTAGTAAAATTGTCATGTAATGTAAAACATCATGTACTCTCATATAATGTGCCATTAAAATGGATCATAATAAAATATCTTGATACAATGGTGTAGCAAGAGTGACAACAAGGTGGGCCTTACACAAGTTTAATCAATAACTGCCAAATCAAAAGAATGGGCTATTGCCCTTGCAAGGTCAAAGTTGACCTTTTTTTCTAAATTTATTTAGAGCATGATTTTCATTTTATTGTGAATACTTAAAAGTAAAATGGTAAGAGGCTTGGATGATAACACATTGTAAGTGCATAGCAAGTTGGTGGTGATAAATGCCAATCACTACATTTTTCAATAGGAATAGATTAAAGCTAGTTGTGATTTAGACTCATGGATTTGGAGGCATCAATGTTCATAAGCTTGCCGAATAGATTGCCTCCTTAATTGATAGAAACAAGCCCTAAGAGCACATGGAAAATGTTCCTAAAGACATTGACATCAAGGCAAATGACAAACTAACTTTTGATCCATCCCTAGTCTAATTCATTTTAGAACTATACAAAAGCCTTATAGATGTTGTGGAGGCAAAGGCTTGTAAAGGCAAAGAAACCATATTGCAAGAGATGTTGTCATACTAACTACTAGAAGCAATGTTAAGGAGCTCAATATTGGTTCATTTTCATGCGAGGGATTAGAGTGCTATTGGGTCAAGCAAGAAAGTCATAATAATAGTAGCTATTATAATACCCCTACACCTAGACTTGTTAGATCTAGTGGGGTCAATGTTGGACATGGAATTTGAAGTTGAGATAGAGTATTATGAGTTTAATTATTGCCCCTAAGTAGTTCGAGCAAGTTGAACAAGGGGATTGACAAAATACTATGCCAGATAACTTGGTCACCAAACATACACTATTCATACATTGTAGTCAACATGTTAATCATTTAAATTCTTCCTAACTTGACCTAGTAACTAACTCCTATATTATATAGTGTTTCTTAGATTGGACTAATATTTTGGAAAGTTAATTTCTTTCTTAAACAATTATTCACTATAAAATACTAACATTATATTGTTAAAATGCATTTTTAAGATTAATTGTATTTAATGAAAATGTATGTATCCACACATTTACTATTAGAAATATTTTAAAACAAACTTAAATGAAAAATTTAAGTGGGTATGTTGAAAAAACAAAAGGGGGAAAGAAACAATACTTAGTAAATAGGCCCATCAATTTCAAAGATTAGGTGTGGCAAATTATCATGGGTCTTAAAAGAAAGCAAGCTTTTCATGACAACTTGTGAAGACGATGATTGATAGTATTTTAGGGCCAAAATGCCTAAACATGGCCCTCAAAGGTAGGCCATCGATGTGATGATTCTACAAAAGTCATTATGAAATGACAAAGAACTAATTAGGAAATTCCTTAAACAGAGCTCTACCAGAGTTTACCTGGAGTAATGTGAGCAATTTCATAAGGCAAGTTGACGTTGAAGATCACCTGCTACATTCCTTCAAACAGGGCCTTTCCCATCTAAGTACTGTAATAACATAAGAATTCAGGTTTCTTTTGCTTCCTACTTAGACGGATGTCAGAAACAGAAACGTAGAGTCTGTAAGCAATGGTTTGTCTTCGTCCACAATTTGCACGCAAGTAACTCCTGTTTCTGTCGAAAGGTAAAATTTCTCTGTTCCGGAATAGAGAGGAATTACAGTGCAGGAAACAGTACTTAGATGGGAAAGGAATGGAGCAGTTGGTCTTTAACGTCAAGTTGCCTTATGAAACTGTCAACTGTTACATCACCATTAAAAACGTCTCACTCAACAAAGGCCATACTTAGTCTTTTGGTAAGAAAGGCAGCCACGTTTCAAGTTTTTTAAGGACCACTTTTTTATTGCAGACAGTAGAATACCATTTTGAGTCTTGATCGCCTGATAAAACTTCCAGATTTTTAAGAAAATGGAGATTCTAATGCGTCCAATCAAGTTTCAGCACGACAGCAGATAGTGATCTCTTGCGGCCACCGACAGTTTTAAGTAATGACGACGAATCACCACAAATTCTCTCCACATGTTTCTGCCCTGAAAATGAAATTAGTCGTGACAGCGTTCACGAAAGACTAACGGAACTATTTTGTACGATAGTGGAAGGCGATTAATAATGATGGTGCACAAGAATCCAAAAACAAACAAAAAATAATAGACTACGGAAAGAACAAAAGAAAAAGGATTTAAAATCACTAGAGAGAGTCCGTGGCTGAACCCTTCAAACCCCCACGAGCCTTTTCAAATGAAAGGCCAAAATTTAAGGGGTGATATTAAACAATGTCCCACATCTAAAGTGAATTTAGGAAGATCCACAGTTTCGATCATTCATAATGTAGATACAATTATACACAAATATAATGGGAGAGGAGAGGAGAGGATAGTGGGAAGAATATTCTTATGAGTTGTGAAGTCAACAAATTGTCATGTTTTGGTGATCTCCATGATAGATCATGACGTATAATTTAAAACATTGAGATCTGGATGATAGATCATGACGTATAATCTAAAACATTGAGATTTCGATGATAGATCATGACATATAATCTAAAACATTGATGTAAAAAATTTATTTAAACATAATTATAGTGAGAAATGTATATATTTTGTATTTTTCCCTTTTGATGTTAAAAATTATTACAAAGTTACACTTAGAAGTACTTCAATCAGTATCATGGACCACCGTGGAAATATTATGTCTCTTACGTATTTTCCTTTATTTTGTCATTTTCAATTGATGTCTTTGATTCATGATTTTAACATATAATTTGATTATTTCAGTGCACTTACTAATTGAATATCCATTCTAACACTCAGTTATGCCCCATCACTTTGTTAAGGACTTGTCTAACCTATTTTTCAGCAATCTACTCATCTTAAATAAGATCACAATTATGATTCTACCCTTGGACAAAATCACTTGCACACAATCACATCCCCCTCTTTCAAAACTTCAATCCCCACATTCCAAGGTCAATTATCGCACAATCTAACTGTTACCCATCAGTGTGGGTGCCAAAAAATTGAAATATGCATCTAGGGTTATGTATTTAATGACATCATCCTAGGACACTTTTGCACATCATAATTGAATAATCATGAATTATAGACCACAAAAGTATCAAAAGCATTTCTCCTTTTGCAAGTATTTAGTCACTAGTCATCTTCTCTTAGCATCAACAATAATCAACCCCTCAACACTTATTATCAAGGCACACTCTAAGTACATCTTCAGACACAATCACTCATCAGTTTGCATTAGCTTCAGTAAAAGAAGAATCAATAATTAGCTCAGTGAGATCTACTACCAAGTCATATATCGGCATTCATTGCCACCTCTTATGTCTTTTACTTTTACTATTAACTTGTTCTTGGGAATTGATGAAGGCATAAGGAAATTCTAAACTTCAACACTTACATAGCAAGCCCCACAATGCACCTTAACACCACCATTATTATACTCACTTTAGATATCATCAATCAAACATATTTCACAAGTACAAAAGATCAAATTCTACTTGGGACATAATTATAGAATTGAGATAGAATTGCACCCCTAGATAAGGGCATGTGTAGAAAGATGGGGGACCAAAAAGTGGTCAAAACCACTTTTTGGTCCAAACAAGCCATAATGTGAGCACGTTATAACACACTCACATTTTAAGGTAGTTAAAATGAAAATCCTTGAACTTCCTTTACTCTAGAGTATGCTCATGTCTAGGAAGAGACCAAGGGTATATACATGAAATAAACATTTAAGTATAAGTTGGTATTTACCTTTTATCATCTACCTTTCTTATACTTTAAGTTATATTTTATGTATATACTGGCAGGATGTTTGAGAGTGGTTTCACATCCATAGGAATTAAATTGCATATTCTAGAATTTGGAGGATCCCTCATATTTCAGACTTAGTTAAATTTTCAGGGTTTTAGACTTAGCCAAATTCATGGGTTCAACAACATGCATCAAGTTAAAGGCACAGAGACCCCTTAGAAAATTTTTGAGGAGTTTGACAAGATTTTGCAATTTTGAGGCATGGAAAATAGGAGTCCCAACAACTCTGATACCATGTACAAAATAGGCCTAAACAAAAGTTAAGTAAAATGTACAAACAAGCCTTGCATAAATAGACAAGGATGAGGAGGTGAGATGGTCAAACACAATGAATGACTAACCGTCCAAAGATGCTACACATGTTGACTCAAATGAGACAAGTGAGGACACATGTTGTGTGCATATGAGGTGAGACAAAAGTCTAAACAACCTCTCTAAGTGAGCTTAAGCCTAATGTGAATAGGACCTAGTCAATCTAGATAGGTAAAAGTTATTTTCAAACTAACAAAAAGAACATAGATAGAGAAAACTTCAATTTTCTAAAAGACACATATGATTAGAATCTACATACATGCCACTTTCATGCTTGTGTGTGATGTCTTTTAATCTTTTCTAAGAGCTATTAAGCTAGTCGATCTAGGAGTTTGACATAGGATCTAACTTGAACCTAGTCATGCAACAAACTCCTCTAAAGTGTTTACAAATACCATGGTGCTTACAATCTTATTAGACATCAAACATCATAGTGAATAGGTTCCATATATATGTTTTTGATGCATGAACATCCTTGGTTCAAGAGCAATCTTGTACCAACCAAAAACATTTGCATTTCAGTTTGTTTGTTTCATTTTCCAGTTCAATTCAGGCAGTTCAGTCAGTAGCAGTTTCTATATTTTGGTCTACATTCTACCATAGTGGCATTTCAGATCTTATGGAGCAAGACTTAGCAACTAGATTCATTCATCTACATCATATCCATAATTTAGAGCATTTGGATCAGTTACCGGTAAGTTATTGCTATCAGAAGATTGATTGTTTTCTCAGAACAGAGCATCCTAACAATCTCTGATAATCAGCTAAAGGAGAAGACTTGCAGAGCATTCCTTAACTTATGGAGCCTAATGACACATCATTAAATGATGTATGGTTCATGGCCAACCTTCCCCGAGATCCACACATCATTCCATTCATTTACGAAGGTGTTCTATGCATTTAGGTCCAACCTATCCATGTACACACGTTACAACTCTTCATTAGAGTTTGTGATCTTTCTTGGTCGACGCGGAGGAATCTTTTGTACCGAAGATGATATATATTGATGTAATAGTGTTGCAAGTATGAGGATAACCAGAGTTGTCATTGATGTCAACATACTCATATTGCATTAATGAGAAGGATTGGATGAGCTGTGTGCTGAGGATATTGAGGAAATTAGTCTCAATCAGGAACAGTGAAGAACAGTGATGACATTAAGGTAAAAGTCCAAGATAAGATGAAGATCAAAGGATGTGGTTTAAAGGGTTTGTAGATATGAGTTTTGAGATGATCCAGTCAAGTTTTCAAAGGTCCGCATAACGATCTGAAGAAGTTATGACTGCTCTAGTAGAACCGGTTCCGACAAATGTTCAGTGGTGACAGAGTGTCACATATTGGTCTGGTGAGCTCCGAAATTGCATTATCTCATTCTGCGGATTGGAGAGAGTGTTGAAGAAGTCCGTATGAGGTGACAACTAGATTTGTTCATGGTTTGGAGGTCCGAAAGCACCTTTTTCATTATGGCAGTGATGACAGACTGTGTTCTTGAAGTTTCGGATGAAGAAGAGAAGAATTCCAGTAAGTTGATAAAGTGTGGATGTTCTTGGTGATTCAGGGAAGGTTATGATGATCGTTGGATCATGTCCAGTTAATGTTGGTGGTCCGCATTGAAGTTAGAGTTTGCATTTGAAGAATAACCACGGATATTGGTGTTCTTCTTGAGACTGGCTGACCAGATATATTACACATCTTACGAATGTTCTTATAAGTGTTTGCTGACTTAGATGAGTGTTCCTAAGTCGATGTCTTGTATAAATAAGGAATTGTGAATTCATTTTGAAGTGTGTCTTGGTGCGAATGAGTGTGGCATAGTGAAGAAGAAGAGCGAAAGGTAGAGCATGAGTTTTTGGGCTTAAATGGAACTAATCCAGGCATGGTAAAGATGTCAATCTCCAGTTCAAGTTTGTGATACTTGTTACTTTGTAGATAGTGTGTCTCTTGTAGGTAGTGTGCCTCTTGTGAGCAATGTGCTCAGGCAGTGAGCCCTAATTGGCATGTGCCGTCTATTTTTCTTATTCTTCTAACAGAGAATAATCCTTGGGTTAATCACCTTGTGGTTTTTCCCTTGACCGGGTTTTCCACGTCAAAATCTTGGTGTCTCATGTGTTGATGTGCATCTGCTCTGGTGTTTATGCTTTATGCTTTCATGAATGATTAATTGATATGCTATTAAATAACAAAGAGGATTTAAGTGTTTGAATTAGAAGTAAGTTTTGTACAACTGATTCACCCCCCTCTCAGTTGTGTGCCCTAAATCTAACAATTGGTATCAGAGCCAAGTTCCTCTAAAAGGAGCTTAACTGCTTGAGGAGATCTAGGATGTCATCATACAAGAAGGATAGTCTGAAGTTTGATGGAACCAACTTCTCTCTTTGGAAAGGTCGCATGAAATGTCACTTGCAGTGTATGGGAAAGGCATACTGGTCCATGGTCACAAAAGCGTATGCACCTCCACAGGGTGGTCCGACAACTCTAAATGAAATCACAGATGCTGAAAACAATCTGCGAACCAAAGAGGCTCTTCTAAGCACATTAACTGACTCAGAGCTCTCAAATGTTATTGACCTACCAACTGCCTATGAGATCTGGATTAAACTGGAACTTCTACATGAAGGAGATGAGTATGTTAAGAGTGCAAGATTGCAAAGTCTAAAAGGGAAATTTGAAAGACTGAAGATAAGAGATGATGAAAATATTACTACCTTTATGCCAAGAGTAAATGCGCTGGTGTGTGGAATTAGGAATGTTGGTGGAGTCTTGGATGAAAATGAGATTGTTGGCAAAATTCTCAGATCCCTTCCTGCTGCCTACAAAATCAAGGTTGCTGCCATTGATGAATTCAGAGCCCATACAATTGTCACAAGAGACCAATTGGCTGCATTTGAAATGACTGAGTTTGGAGATGATCCCCCCAAGACTGAATCTGCATTCAAATCCAGTGCCTCTGTGAAAGGTAAACAAAGATTTGATCCGGGAGAAAACTCTTCAAGGAAGCTATCATGGTATGATCAAGCAAGAAGAGACATGGAAGTGGAAGAAGCAGAAACAACTCAACTTGAAGCCCTCATTGCAAAGAGACTGCCAAGAGGATCTAGTAAGTATGAAGGAAAATTACCCTTTAATTGCTTCAACTGCAATAAGATTGGTCATTTTGCCTCAAGATGTCCAGAAAGATCTACAAGGTCAAATTCTAACAGACAAAGGTTCCAAAAGAATTGTTATTATGTTCATGAAGAAGATGATAATGAAGGAGTAACAGATGATGAATTAGAGATAGGAAACAAATCTGGAAATGAATGGGTGTTTATTGCCATCAAGGAAGAAGATCCAATATCCTCTGAATCTGTCAATCATAAGGTTGTAGAAAGAGCTTTGGCTGCCCAAGTTGAAGAAAAGGAAGATTGTGTTATCGACAGTGGATGCTCTCACCATATGACAGGTGACAAGAACAAGTTCTTAGATTTGGAAAGGTATGAAGGAGGAATGGTAAAGTTTGGTGATAATTTTGTTGGTAGAATCAGAGGTAGGGGAACTATTTCTTTTGATGGAAAGAACAAAACCGGTAATGTACTGTATGTTGAAGGATTGAAGCACAATCTTCTCAGTGTTGAACAGTTGGTGGACAAAGGTTATGATCTCCGGTTCAAGAATGGAAGATGTAGAATCTTTGAAAGCTCTGGAACTAAGATTGCATCCGGTACTCAAACAAAAGGTAATATCTTCCATCTAGTTGGTACTAATAAAAGTTATCTATTTGTTCAAGTTGATCAGAGTTGGTTATGGCATAGAAGGATGTGTCATGTAAATTTTGATAACATCATCAAGATAAGCAATACTCAGGCTGTAAGAGATCTTCCAAAATTGGTAAAACCTACAAATAGTTTGTGCAAAGAATGTCAGCTGGGTAAACAGAACAGAGTCTCATTCAAAAGCAAGGATCAATCCTCTACCGGATTATTGGAATTAGTTCATACTGATCTATGTGGTCCAACAAGAATCAAGAGTATGCAAGGTGTGTAGCACATTTCACAGTTGTGTATATTGTCTTTTCATTGATGACAAAAATGATGGTCTTTCACAGTGACATGGTCCTCATGGTAATGACACAGTGACATGGTCTTCATGGTATTGACATCAGTGACATCAATGTTAATCTTGTGTGAAGTTGTTCTGTGACTTAGTCATTTCAGTGGTCCTTCATGGTAATGACATCAGTGACACATCAGTGTTGATCCTATGTGAAGTTGTTCTGACTTAGTCATTTCAGTAGATGACATTCATTGCATTTTATCAATATTGAATCAGGGGAAGGGCTTGTGTCATTTGATATAAGTTAATATGCATTATATTAACTTCATTTAACTTGGCTTCATGACAGTGGCAGATCAGTTGAAGTTTGGTTTACAATTCAGTGCTAAAAATATGTTGAGGTTTAGAATAATTGAAGTGGTAAATGTGGTTAACTTAACACTTAACAAGTCTTAAATTTTGTGCTCAACACTTATCCTTCCTAACCTTACTGCCTGTCATAATACTTTGCACTTTATGTTATAACTTTGAGGTGACCGGTGACAGCAGGTTCTTTCCAAGTGTTGACCGGTTGGAGGCATCGTTAGTCGTTGTGTGGTAAGTTGCTTTAAGCCCAATCTCCTAGCAAAATCGGTGATCATATGTTGTTTTAAAAGGCATCCAATCCAACGAATAGGATTTAAAACAGAAATGGCGGGCACCGCAGATTGAAGGGTTATGTTTTAAATAGAAAGTTTATTCAAACGGTCAGTTCATTCCTTTAAACTTGACGTCCTCCATTGTTCAAAAAGGCAATAAAGGATGTTATTCCTTACATCTCTCACTGAAGATGAAGAGACACTAAAATTGGATTTTTTGGTGAAAGAAAGAGTGACATTAAGAATATTTCTAATTGAGAAGAATATGAAAAGGCAGAGTTCTTCGAAGGGGATTCATTTTTTCTTGTTTTGTTGTTTTGATTTTGATGAGAGAATATGATAAGATTGAGAAAAAATATGATGTTGAAGTTGAACTGATTTTGAAGAGATTATATGATGGAATCTCATCTTGTATAAGTTTTTTTATTTTGAATTGCAAATATATAGAATTGCAGATATATAGAGTTGCAGATAAGAGATGATTAATAAGAGTTTGAGTTGAAGAATTTTAAGAGAGGTTTTTTGAGGATGAGAGAGATTTCTTGAGAAGATGAAAGATTTTATTATGAGATGAATTTTTACAGGTATGATGGTGCAATCCAGATTGAAAGGTTTTTATGTAAGTGTTATAGAGCAGATTGAAGTTTTTGAAAGACAATCAAGGTTGAAGTGTTACAGAGCAGATTGAAGTTTTTGAAAGATAATAATTTCTCAGAGAGGGTCAATTGTTCAATTATGCACAGGGAGAAAGTTCAAGAAATGGTGAATTAGATTGAGATTGTTTTGCAAAGGTATGAAGTGTTTTGAAGATCAAAATTGAATGATTGTAGATGTTGAAGACAGTTGAAGGTTGATTGCTAAGAATATATTTTGTTTGTTTTAAAAGGGAGAAATAAGGTTTTGTTTTTATTGAAACAGGGAAATCCCCTGAGTTATATTTTTCATTGAATGTTGATGTTGTAATGTCAGTGAGACATGCAGAGAAGTACAATATGCCAGTGAGGCAAAATTGTAATGTCAGTGAGACAGTTGTAATCTAAAATTTGTGTTAAGCCAGTGAGGCAGTTGAGTGGTTTTTATACCCCAGGAGGGGTTTCCACTTGGGAAATTTCTTGTGTTAAGTTTTGTGTTGATACTCTGCATATTTTCTGTGTTCTATCTGAAGAATTCTATGATTGTGAAATTAAATTAAGAAAAGGAGTAAAAAAGTGTTAAAATTGTTAACAACACTGATTCACCCCCCCTCTCAGTGTTGTGTGTATTCCTACAATTGGTATCAGAGCCTGGTACCCTGTCAAAGCTTAATCAGCTTGGGTAGATCATATTTCTAGAATACTTATCATGGCAAGTCAAGAAGGTTACTCAAATTATAAAGCACCTGTGTTTGATGGTTCTAACTATGCTTTTTGGAAATTTAGGATGGAGTCATATTTGTCATCTCTGGGGTATGATGTGTATGCTGTCATTGTTACTGTATATACTGCTACAAATCCTCCTAGCACAGCTGATGAGAAAAGGGCATATGAAAATAATGCCAAGGCTAAAAATGCATTATGTTGTGGTCTTACCAATGACATACTTGTCAAAATCATGGAGTGTAAAACAGCCAAGGAAATATGGGACAAATTGTCTAATATTTATCAAGGAGATGATAAAATCAAAGAAGCAAAACTGCAATCCTACAGAGCCAAATTTGAAAGTCTCAGAATGAGTGATGATGAGAAAGTGGCAGAATATCTTCTAAGGGTCCAAGAAATTGTAAATGCTATCAGAGGACTTGGTGATACACTGGAAGAGAAGATAGTTGTTACAAAAGTCTTAAGGACTTTAAATCCAAAATATGAATCCAAAGTGTCTGCAGTTGAAGAAAGAGACTTAAGCAAAGTTACCTTTGATAAACTTCATGGCACTTTCATAGCTTATGAGATGAGAATTAGTAATGACATACCTTCAAGCAAAGAAGCTACTTTCAAATTAGTCAGAAAAGAAAAGGAGATTTCTGATTCAGAAGATTTGGATGATGATCAAGAAATATCTCTTGCAAGCAAGTTGAAGAAGGGATCTGTTGGTAAGTGCAAAGGTAAGCTTCCATTCAAATGTTTTGAGTGTGGAAAGATTGGACACTATGCAGCTCAGTGTCCTTACAAAGACCTAGACAGTGATGAAGATGAAAACAAGAAGCAATTTAAAAAGAAACAGTTTGTTTCTAGAAGGAAAAATAATTTCAGAAAGAAAAGAAGTTTGTTCATCAAAAATGTTGATATGTCTTGATGAAAATGCACAGACTTTATTTATGGCTATTCTAAATGAAGTTCAAAATAAAAAATGTGAGGAACAATCAAACAGTTGTGAAGCTGTTATTGATTTTGAAGGAGAATTGATGTGTGCATTAAGTCAAGTCAAGAAACTTAAAAAGGAAATCATTGTACAAAGAAGTCAGTTTCAAAAAGAAAATGATATCATGAATAATAAGTTAACTTGTTATGAGAAACAGATTACTGATCTAATTCTTTCTCTTGAAGAAAGTAAGAAAATTATTGATGATAAAGACAAAGAGTTGAATAACAAGGACAAGGAATGTCATACACTTGAAGCTGAAATTGTTGGTCTGAGAAGAAGACTTGATATGTGTAGAAGTAGTGATAAACTTGATGATCTTCTTGATAGACAAAAAGGATTCAAAGATAAATCAGGTCTTGGATTTGAAGAGGGACAATGTTCTCAAAAGGCTAGTACAAAAGGCAAATCAATCATAAGGACAACAAACTACAACAGAAGTGATACTTTCAGGTATAATGCTCACTTTACTGGATATTGTTTTTGTTGCAACAGGTTTGGACATAAAGCCAGTGAATGCAGATTTGGAGTCAGAAGAGAAATGCATTTATTTCCAAGGAATCCATCATGTTTTTAAGAAGTTTGAAGTGTCACAATTGTAAAAATTTTGGGCATATTGCCAAATTCTGTAGACCTTCATTGCAAATGCAGCAAACAACAAGAAATACTATTTCAGGTTTGTCTTCTTTGGGTTCTGAAAAGAAATTGCTTGTTTGGAAACCTAAGGTAATCAATAAGAGCTTTGATGTTATGATTGCACAAGCTGCTTTTCATGCCAAAAAGAAGGAACAGTGGGTGATTGACAGTGGTTGCTCCAACCACATGACAGGGGACAAAGATAAGTTTGTTAAGTTTGAAGACATTAATGAAGGTTCTGTTATGTTTGGAAATAATGATTGCATTATGATCAGAGGCAAAGGTACAATTCTTCTTGATGATGAAACACCACTACATGATGTGTATTTTGTAGAAGGACTAAAGCACAACCTGTTAAGTGTCAGTCAAATATGTGACAATGGTTTTAATGTGGTTTTTGATGCACATGGATGTGAGATTAAAAAGAAATCAGGTAAAATTATTGCAGCAGGTCTAAGGACTAGTGGTAACATCTACAATCTTCATAACTTAGAAACTAAAAGTGTTGATAGCCATATCTGTTTCATGGGTCAAATTGAGGAAAGCTGGTTGTGGCATAGAAGACTTGGTCATGTGAATTTTGACAATCTTGTGAGAATCAGCAGGAATCACAATGTCAGAAATATGCCTCATATTTCAAAACCAAGTAATACTATAGTGTCAGCTGGGTAAGCAAACCAAAGTTAATTTCAAGCCTAAGGAGTATTTTACTTCAAAACCTCTGCAGCTGGTACATTAAGATTTGTGTGGTCCTACAAGGACTAAAGCTCTGGGAGGAGAAAAATATTTTATGCTTTTCATTGATGACTTTTCAAGAATGACATGGGTAACATTCTTAAGGCATAAATCAGAGGCATTTGATAGATTCAAAATCTTCAAGAAGATGGTTGAAAAGGAATCTGATTTCAAGCTAAAATGTTTAAGGTCAGACAATGGAGGAGAGTACACTTCAAAGGAATTTGAGGAGTATTGTGAAAAACATGGGATAAGAAGCCAATTCTCCACTCCTAGAACTCCACAGCAAAATGGAGTAGCTGAAAGGAAAAACAGGACTGTAAAAGAAATGGCAAGAACCTTACTACATGATGTAAATCTGCCTAATGTCTATTGGAGAGAAGCTGTTCACACAGCTGTATATACTTTGAACAGAGTTCAATTAAGGGTAAAGTCAAATTATACTCCTTATGAACTTTGGTATGGTAAGTCAGCTAATGTTGGGTATTTTAAAATTTTTGGAAGTAAGTGTTACATCAAGAAAGATAATGATAGCTTATGTGGTTTTGAGTCTAGATGTAATGAAGGCATATTTCTTGGTTATTCTACACATAGCAAGGCATATAAGTGTTTTAGCAATAGGCTCAAAAGAATAATTGAAAGTACTAATGTTAAGGTGGATGAGGATTTGCAGCCCTGTATGTAGTTGATTCATGACAATGAAGTTGATCATCATTCACAAAAGGAAGAAGAAATTCAGGAAGAGGAAGAAGATCCTGAAAAATCTATTGATGTTAAGACAAAGATTCTTTTAAAGGCATTTCAAAGAGATCATCCTCATGAGTTGATCATTGGGGATAAGGACAGTGGTGTGTTAACAAGAAAAGGAAAGCTTGCTGCTACACATAATCAAGCACATATGTGTTTGATATCTGAAATGGAACCAAAGAATTATGTTGAGGCCAGCAAAGATGAAGCCTGGATTAAAGCCATGGAAGAGGAGTTAAGCCAAATAGAAAAGAACAAAACATGGGAACTTGTTCCAAGACCAGAAGGTAAGAATGTCATTGGATCAAAATGGGTGTTTAGGAATAAGCTTGATGATAAAGGTAAAGTTGTTAGAAACAAAGCCAAATTGGTTTGCAAAGGGTATTCACAAATTGAAGGTATTGACTTTGAAGAAACATTTGCTCCTATTACTAGATTAGAAGCTATAAGAATGTTTTTAACTTTTTCAGTTTATAAGAATTTCAAAGTTTACCAAATGGATGTAAAATCAGCATTTCTAAATGGAGATCTTGAAGAAGAAGTCTACATGGAACAACCAGAAGGTTTTGTGAATAAAGATAATTCAGATCATGTTTATAGGTTGAAAAAGGCTCTATATGGTTTAAAGAAAGCTCCAAGGGCTTGGTATTATAGACTGGATAAGTTTCTGCAGGAACAGGGGTTCACAAAAGGAGGTGTGGATAGTAATTTGTACTATTTAATCAAAGGTGAGGATATTCTGGTTGTTAAAATTTATGTTGATGATATCATTTTTGGTAGTAACAATGATGATATGAGTTATTCATTTCCTAACATTATGAAGTCAGAATTTGAAATGTCTATGTTGGGAGAATTGTCTTTCTTTCTTGGTCTTCAAGTATCTCAGCTTGAAAAAGGAATATTTATCTCACAAAATAAATATGCCAAAGAGATGTTAAAGAGATTTCAAATGGATGATTGCAAACCTTTGGGTACTCCTATGGAGACAGGGCATAAGCTAAGTAAAAATGATGAATCACCTGAAGTAGAACAGTCTCTGTATAGATCTATGATTGGGAGTCTTTTATATCTCACTGCTTCTAGGCCTGATATTATGCAGGCTGTTTGTTTGGTTGCAAGATTTCAAGCTTGTCCTAAACAATCACATTTGAATGCTGTTAAGAGAATCTTTAGATATATTAAGGGTACACTTGATTTTGGTTTATGGTATCCTAGACACAATGATTTTACACTTCTTGCCTATACAGATGCAGATTGGGCAGGGTGTCCTAATGACAGAAAAAGCACAAGTGGGGCAGCTTTCTTTCTGGGTGGTAGATTGGTTGCATGGCATAGTAAGAAACAAGATTGTGTTTCTCTATCTACAGCTGAAGCTGAGTACATTGCTGCTTCTTCATGTTGTACATAGGTACTTTGGATGGTACAGTCACTTCTTGATATTAAGGTTGAGGTTAAAAAGCCTGTATCTATTCTTTGTGATAACACAAGTTCTATCAATATGTCAAAGAATCCTATAATGCATTCAAGAACTAAGCACATTGCTATCAGATATCATTTTCTAAGGGAAAAAGTGATTGAAAATGAAGTTACTTTGGAATATGTGCATACTAGTGATCAATTGGCTGATATCTTCACAAAGCCTTTGCCAAAGGAGACATTTGAAACTCTGAGACAAAGATTAGGAGTTCTGTCTCTTGTCTCTCTTCAATAGGTTACAGAGATATTAGATTCAGGGGGAGTTGTCTTCTAGATCATTTTGATGGCCTGAATCTCATTTGTACATAGTCTGTATATAGTTTTTGTACATAATTTTTGTGGTTGATAGTATTACAGTATTGTGCTTTTGATCAGTGTGATGTAGAGTGTTGGTTTATGACAGTTTTATGTTTTTTTTCAGAGGATTGTATTTACAAGAATAGGACATTTTTTTTGCCTTTGACATTTTTATGTCAAAAAGGGGGAGAAATGAGTTATGGTTTTGCCATCAATGTCAAAGACAAAGGGGGAGTTTTGTAGCACATTTCACAGTTGTGTATATTGTCTTTTCATTGATGACAAAAATGATGGTCTTTCACAGTGACATGGTCCTCATGGTAATGACATCAGTGACACATCAGTGTTGATCTTGTGTGAAGTTGTTCTGACTTAGTCATTTCAGTAGATGACATTCATTGCATTTTATCAATATTGAACCAGGGGAAGGGCTTGTGTCATTTGATATAAGTTAATATGCATTATATTAACTTCATTTAACTTGGCTTCATGACAGTGGCAGATCAGTTGAAGTTTGGTTTACAATTCAGTGCTAAAAATATGTTGAGGTTTAGAATAATTGAAGTGGTAAATGTGGTTTACTTAACACTTAACAAGTCTTAAATTTTGTGCTCAACACTTATCCTTCCTAACCTTACTGCCTGTCATAATACTTTGCACTTTATGTTATAACTTTGAGGTGACCGGTGACAGCAGGTTCTTTCCAAGTGTTGACCAGTTGGAGGCATCGTTAGTCGTTGTGTGGTTAGTTGCTTTAAGCCCGATCTCCTAGCAAAATTGGTGATCATATGTTGTTTTAAAAGGCATCCAATCCAACGAACAGGATTTAAAACAGAAATGGCAGGCACCGCAGATCGGAGGGTTATGTTTTAAATAGAAAGTTTATTCAAATGGTCAGTTCATTCCTTTAAACTTGATGTCCTCCATTGTTCAAAAAGGCAATAAAGGATGTTATTCCTTACATCTCTCACCGAAGATGAAGAGACACTAAAATTGGATTTTTTGGTGAAAGAAAGAGTGACATTAAGAATGTTTCTAATTGAGAAGAATATGAAAAGGCAGAGTTCTTCGAAGGGGATTCATTTTTTCTTGTTTTGTTGTTTTGATTTTGATGAGAGAATATGATAAGATTGAGAAAAAATATGATGTTGAAGTTGAACCGATTTTGAAGAGATTATATGATGGAATCTCATCTTGTATAAGTTTTTTGATTTTTGAATTGCAGATATATAGAATTGCAGATATATAGAGTTGCAGATAAGAGATGATTAATAAGAGTTTGAGTTGAAGAATTTTAAGAGAGGTTTTTTGAGGATGAGAGAGATTTCTTGAGAAGATGAAAGATTTTATTATGAGATGAATTTTTACAGGTATGATGGTGCAATCCAGATTGAAAGGTTTTTATGTAAGTGTTACAGAGCAGATTGAAGTTTTTGAAAGACAATCAAGGTTGAAGTGTTACAGAGCAGATTGAAGTTTTTGAAAGATAATAATTTCTCAGAGAGGGTCAACTGTTCAATTATGCACAGGGAGAAAGTTCAAGAAATGGTGAATTAGTTTGAGATTGTTTTACAGAGGTATGAAGTATTTTGAAGATCAAAATTGAATGATTGTAGATGTTGAAGACAGTTGAAGGTTGATTGCTAAGAATATATTTTGTTTGTTTTAAAAGGGAGAAATAAGGTTTTGTTTTTATTGAAACAGGGAAATCCCCTAGAGTTATATTTTTCATTGAATGTTGATGTTGTAATGTCAGTGAGACATGCAGAGAAGTACAATATGCCAGTGAGGCAAAATTGTAATGTCAGTGAGACAGTTGTAATTTGAAATTTGTATTAAGCCAGTGAGGCAGTTGAGTGGTTTTTATACCCCAGGAGGGTTTTCCACTCAGAAAATTTCTTGTGTCAAGTTTTGTGTTGATACTCTGCATATTTTCTGTGTTCTATCTGAAGAATTCTATGATTGTGAAATTAAATTAAGAAAAGGAGTAAAAAAGTGTTAAAATTGTTAACAACACTGATTCACCCCCCCTCTCAGTGTTGTGTGTATTCCTACAAGGTGATAGATATTTCATGTTACTGATTGATGATCATTCTCGGATGATGTGGGTTACCTTTCTGAAAGAGAAATTAGAAGCTTTTGAGAAGTTCAAAATCTAAAAGGCTATGGTAGAGAATCAAACCAGATTAAAACTGAAATGTTTGAGGTCTAATAGAGGTGGTGAATTCACATCCGGTGAATTCATAGATTTTTGTGAGAAGCATGGTATAAAGAGACAGTTATCTTCTCCTAGGACTCCACAGCAGAATGGAGTAGTAGAGAGAAAGAACCAGACCATCCAGGAAGCATCCAGGACAATGATGATGGAAGCAAATGTTCCCCAGATGTTTTGGAGAGAAGCTGTCAGCACTACAGTCTATACTCTCAATCGAGTTCAAATCAGAAGCAATACCGGTAAGACTCCTTTTGAACTTTGGTTTGGCATCACTCCTATTGTGAGATATTTCAGAGTATTTGGTAGCAAATGTTACATTAAAAGAGATGAAGATCTAGGAAAGTTTGATGCTAGAAGTGATGAAGGAATTTTCTTGGGTTACTCCACTCAAAGCAAAGCATACCGGTGTTACAATAAGAGACTGAGAAAGATGATAGAAAATACAAATGTGAAGGTTGATGAAGGAATTGAGAAGCTCTCAAGGTTTTATGAATATGATGAAGATGATCAGAATGGTTCTCTGGTTCAAGGAGCTCAATCCTCTTCTAAAAGTCAGATTCAGACTGATCCGGTAAATCAGGAAGAAGAGATAGGTCTGAATGAGCCTGATCAAGAAACAAAAGTGCAAGAAACTCCCAAAGTTCCAAGGTATGTAAGACTGAACCACTCTAAAGATCAGATCATAGGTGACAAAAGCAAAGGTGTGCAAACTAGAAGGAAAATTGCTCAAAATTTAGATGAATGTTGTTTGATTTCAAAAATTGAACCTAAGACAATAAATGAAGCCTGCAATGATGAAAATTGGACCAAAGCAATGGAGGAAGAGTTGATGCAAATTGAGAAAAATCACACTTAGGATCTTGTTTCTAGACCTAGAAACAAGAATGTGATTGGAACCAAATGGGTCTTCCAGAACAAACTAAATGAAGTTGGTGAAGTAATCAGAAATAAAGCCAGATTAGTCTGCAAAGGCTACTCTCAAATAGAAGGGATTGATTTTGAGGAAACCTTTGCTCCGGTGGCAAGAATTGAAGCAGTCAGACTATTTCTTGCATTTGCTGCCTTCAAAGATTTCAAAGTGTATCAGATGGATGTCAAATCTGCTTTCCTAAATGGTGACTTAGAAGAAAAGGTGTACATTGAACAACCGGATGCATTCTAGTTATCTGAGCATGGTGATATGGTCTGCAAATTAAAGAAGGCACTGTATGGTCTAAAGCAAGCCCCAAGAGCATGGTATGAGAGGCTGGACAAACATCTTTTGAAGATTGGTTTCAACAAAGGTACTGCTGATAGTAACCTATATTTTAAAATTGATCATGAAGACATCTTGATTGTTGAAGTATTTGTTGATGATATCATCTTTGGAGGAAGAGACAGTATGTGTAAAACCTTTGCAAATCGAATGAAAAGTGAGTTTGAAATGTCAATGCTCAGTGAAATGAATTTCTTCATGGGTCTGCAAATTACTCAGACAAAGAAAGGAATCTTTATCTCTCAGACCAAATATGTGAAAGAATTGTTGAGGAAATTTGGAATGGAATATTCAAAGCCAATGAACACTCCCATGGCAACCAGATGTAAGTTGAGCAAAGATGATGACTCTCCTAAGATAGATCAGACCAAGTACAGATCAATGATTGAAGGATTATTGTATCTCACTCAGACTAGACCAAATATAATGCAGGCTGTTGGTCTTGTGGCGAGATTCCAGGATGATCCCAGAGAATCTCATGTCATGGCAATCAAAAGAATTTTTAGGTACTTAAAAGGAACAGTTGAGTATGGTCTATGGTATCCTAGAGATCATAATTTTTCTCTTCATGCATATACAGATGCAGATTGGGCAGGAGATGTGGATGATAGGAAGAGTACAAGTGGAGGAGCATTCTTTTTGGGAAAAAGATTGGTTTCTTGGCTAAGCAAGAAACAAGAGGCAATATCCCTATCTACAACTGAAGCAGAATACATTGCAAGAACAGGAAGTTGCACTCAACTTTTGTGGATGAAGCAGATGCTAAGAGATATTCAAGTAGAATATGAGGAGCCTATCACAATTTTCTGTGATAATTCAAGTGCAATAAATATTTATAAGAATCCAGTGTTGCATTCTAAGACTAAGCATATATCTATCAAGTTTCACTTTCTGAGAGAGCAAGTGAACAAGGGTGAAGTCAGATTGGAGTATGTGCCCTCCAAGGATCAGCTTGCAGATATTTTTACTAAACCTCTTCCCAAGGACTCTTTTGAGTATCTCAGGGAGAAGTTAGGGGTTATTGCCCCTCCGGTGATGAACTAGGATGCACTGATGTGCATCAGTCCGTTGGATATCACAGTCATATCTTGTGATCCGGATTGATGATGGGGAGCTACTACTCAGGGGGAGCAGCTGGTATGATTTTGATGTGTTAGAATTGCAAGTATGAGCCCTTTGCCATTGATGTCAAAGGGGGAGAGAAGACATGTGAAAAACAAGTGATTGATGATCAAAGGGGAGCTATAAAGAAAGAGAAGACATGTGAAGAGTTGTTGCTGATAGGGGGAGCTGTGACAAAAAGGAGAAGTTCTTGTCTTGATGGTTTTTCACATCATATGTTGCCATCAATGATAAAGGGGGAGATTGTTGCAAGTATGAGGATAACTAGAGTTGTCATTGATGTCAACATACTCATATTGCATTAATGAGAAGGATTGGATGAGCTGTGTGTTGAGGATATTGAGGAAATTAGTCTCAATTAGGAACAGTGAAGAACAGTGATGACATTAAGGTAAAAGTCCAAGATAAGATGAAGATCAGAGGATGCGGTTTAAAGGGTTTGTAGATATGAGTCTTGAGATGATCTAGTCAAGTTTTTAGAGGTCCGCATAACGATCTGAAGAAGTTATGAATGCTCTAGTAGAACCGGTTCCAACAGATGTTCAGTGGTGACAAAGTGTCACAGATTGGTCCGGTGAGCTCCGAAATTGCATTATCTCATTCTGCAAATTGGAGAGAGTGTTGAAGAAGTCCGTATGAGGTGACAACTAGATTTGTTCATGGTTTGGAGGTCCGGAAGCACCTTTTTCATTATGACAGTGATGATAGACCGTGTTCTTGAAGTTCTGGATGAAGAAGAGAAGAATTCTAGTAAGCTGATAAAGTGCGGATGTTCTTGGTGATTCAGGGAAGGTTATGATGATCATTAGATCATGTCCAATTAATGTTGGTGGTCCACATTGAAGTTAGAGTTTGCATTTGAAGAATAACCATGGATATTGGTGTTCTTCTTGAGACTGGCCGACCAGATATATTACACGTCTTGCGAATGTTCTTATAAGTGTTTGCTGACTTAGATGAGTGTTCCTAAGTTGATGCCTTGTATAAATAAGAAATTGTGAATTCATTTTGAAGCATGTCTTGGTGCGGATGAGTGTGGCATAGTGAAGAAGAAGAGCGAAAGGTAGAGTAGGAGTTTTTGGGCTTAAATGGAACTGATCCAGGCGTGGTAAAGATGTCAATCTCCAGTTCAATTTTGTGATACTTGTTACTTTGTAGACAGTGTGTCTCTTGTAGGCAGTGTGCCTCTTGTGAGTAGTGTGCTCGGGCAGTGAGCCCTAATTGGCATGTGCCATCTATTTTTCTTATTCTTCTAATAGAGAATAATCCTTGGGTTAATCACCCTGTGGTTTTTCCCTTGACCAGGTTTTCCACGTCAAAATCTTAGTGTCTCATGTGTTGATGTGCATCTGCTCTGGTGTTTATGCTTTATGCTTTCATGAGTGATTAATTGATATGCTATTAAATAACAAAGAGGATTTAAGTGTTTGAATTAGAAGCAAATTTTGTACAACTGATTCACCCCCCCTCTTAGTTCTATGCCCTAAATCTAACAAATAGATCCTTAGGAAAGTAGTTCATGATAATAGTGATAGTTGATAGTTTGGATTCTTTGCAAAGGAGCCTTAAATCTAAATCTCATGCATATTCTGATATTCTTAAATTAGGCCTTTGAGCCCTAATTGTAAGCCTTCATGATGTCGACCAGATTGTACTTGAATTCTATGATATACTGAATAACTGAATCTACATTTGTTTCATATCTTTGAGTTGTTTATGTTGTGTTTACTCTTGCTGCACGGCTTGGACAATTCATTCTGTGAACCCTCCTACCACGACTATACCAAGTGGTATCAAAGTGAAAGTTTGAATCTTTGGGAGTGAATTGAGAGAAGTTGGCGAAGGAATTCCATAAGATCTTGTTGTGGATAGATCACCAAATTGAAGCAGGTTACTTGTGTCGCAACTGATCGCCGATTGTGAGGCAATTGTCACCTTGTAGACTGATCGCCGAACTTGAGGCAGTTTACACTTGATCCTAGGAAGATGCCGTCGAGGAGAGTTGATGTTGTTGGAACAATGGTTGGTAGAATGGATGAGATGATGGAAATGATGAAAATAATGCAAATTCATTTGGATGCAGTTGAAGAAGATATGCAAAGAGGATTAACACCGAGACCTAATGTTGAAAGTGATGATGAAGAAGAATTTCAATTTGTTCAGCAAATTGGTGAAACCCTAGGAGGTGATGAAGAAGAAGAACAAGATCAAGTAAAGATGTTGCGAGCTATTTCAAAGATTGGAAAGAGACCTAGAGTTGAGGTGCCAAACTATACTAGTAATTTGAACCCTAAAGAATTGATTGACTGGATAAATGACATGGAAGAATACTTTGAGTATGAAGAAGTTGAAGATTCAAAGAAGGTGCAATTTGCAAAGACAAAGTTGAAAGGACATGCTGCTATATGGTGGAAAGAAGTTCAGTTGGATAGAAACAGAAGAGGAAAAGAAAAGACTACAAAATGGGATAGAATGGTGACAAAATTGAAGAATCCATTCATACCTGCTGACTATAAGCTGGACTGTTGAAAAGATTGCAGAACCTGAGACAAAAGGAGAAATCTGTGAAGGAGTATACTAAAGAATTTCGTAAGATGATCATAAGAATAGGACACAGTGAAGCAAGCAAGGAGAAAGTGGCTAGATATATTAATGGACTGAGATTGAACATTCAAGAAGAACTAAGTTTAGTGAGGATGACATCTTTGGAGGAAGCATATCAGTTTGCCCTGAAAGTTGAAGAAAAGATGAATAAGAGACATGATCAGAGATAGAGAGGTAGAGGAGGTAAACTTCAGAGAAGTAGAACATTTTCTAGAGGAGATAGATCATTTGCGGAGTAGAACAAGCCTGACAGGCCATTCAAGAAGGATGACAGAGATAATAATGCATACCGGAGAGATGACATAAACTTTTACTGGAGAGGAAACCCTAGTGCATACTAGAATGAAGGATACAGAAGAGAAGGAAGAAGATTTGATAAGAGAACATTCAGAGGCACTTGTTTCAAGTGTGGAGGTTAATGACATAAATCATTTGAATGTAATCAAGGGAGTACAAGCAAGAGAACAGAGAACAGTGGAAGAGAAGCCTATGTGGAAGAACTTGTTGGATCACCTAGTTCAGCTGGCAAGCTAGAGAAAGGAGAATCATTGGTGATGAGGAGAGCACTATTTCAAGAAGAGACAAATGAGGAACCACCGCAGAGGAAAAGTTTGTTCGGAACCATACGCAAATCAGGAGGTAAATGTTGTAAAGTTGTAATTGATAGTGGTAGTTTTGATAACCTAGTTTCAGAGGAGATGGTGATTAAGCTGAAGTTGGACAGATTGAAACATCCTAAGCCCTATCAAATAGCATGGATTTAGGATGATCATAAGGCACTGGTGAGTGAATAGTGTTTGATGAAATTTCATATTGGATCTTATCATGATGAAGTCTTGTGTGATATTATGCCTATGGATGTATGTCATATTTTGTTGGGTAGACCTTGGCAGTATGATAGGAAAGCTATACATGATGGGAGAAAGAATACATATACTATAACATCAAATGGGAAGAGAATTACCTTGATTCCTTTGGAGGATGATCCTAAGAGTGAAGTATGTGGAAATGCTAGAATATGTTTGGTAGATGGAAGAAATTTTTTGGATGGTTTGAGACATGAGAATATGTGTTATGCTTTGATTCCTAAGAAGCCTAAAACCTTGAAGAATGAGAATGAAGAATCACAACCGAAAGAGATAAAAGAGTTGCTGACAGAGTATGGAGACATCATATTAGATAATGTACCTAAAGGATTGCTACCTATAAGGAGTATCAGTCATCACATGGATCTTATACTGGGAGCTAGTTTGCCTAACAAAGTAGCACATAGAATGACATTGGCAGAGAATGAAGAACTGAATAGACATATACAAGAGTTGTTGAGGAAAGGTTTGATCAGAGAAAGTTTGAGTCCTTGTGCAATACCTGTAGTGTTAGCACCTAAGAAAGATGGAGAATGGAGAATGTGTACAGACTCTAGAGCAATAAACAAGATCACAGTTAAGTATAGATTTCCTTTACCTAGGATGGATGATATCATGGACTGTTTGAGTGGAGCAAGATATTTCACAAAGATAGACTTAAAAAGTGGATACCATCAGATCAAAATCAGAGAAGGAGATGAATGGAAGATTATTTTTAAGACAAATGAAGGATTGTATGAGTGGTTAGTGATGCCTTTTGGACTGACAAATGCATCGAGTACTTTCATGAAATTGATGAATGAAGTCTTGAAGAGATTCTTGGGTAAGTTTGTTATTGTATATTTGGATGACATTCTAATTTTCAGTAAAACAAAAGAACATTTGTGGCATATTAGACAAGTTTTAAAAAGACTGAGAGAGGAGAAATTGCTGATAAACATCAAGAAGTGTAGTTTCATGAAGGAAGAATTGGTATATTTGGGATTTGTGATTTCTGCGGAAGGATTGAAGATGGACCTTGAGAAAGTAAGAGCAATTGTTGAATGGCCTACACTGGAGAGCATTGGAGAGGTTAGATCATCTCATGGATTGGCTAGTTTCTACCAGAAGTTCATCAGAAATTTTAGTTCAGTTTGAAACCCTATGACAAAGACAATGAGAGGTGATAGGAAAGACTTTAAGTGGAGATAAAGAGTAGATAAAAGTTTTGAGTTGTTGAAGCAGAAAGTGACAGAGCAACCTGTTTTGGCATTACCGGATTTCAATAAGGTATTTCAAGTAGATTGTGATGCAAGTGGAAATGCAATCGGAGCAGTGTTGAGTCAAGAAGGTAGACCTGTAGCATATTTTAGTGAGAAGTTGAATGATGCAAGGAGAAGATATTCAGTTTATGATCAAGAGTTCTATGCCATAATTCAAGCCCTGAAGAAGTGGAGACATTACTTGTTGCCTAAGGAGTTTGTGTTGTATACAAATCATCAAGCTTTGCAATATTTGAATAGTCAAGGTAAGTTAAATCAGAGACACATGAGATGGGTAGAGTTCATGCAGAGTTATACATTTGTATTGAAGCATAGGAGTGGATAATCAAACAAAGTTGTTGATGCATTCAGTAGGAGAAGAAACTTGTTGATAGAGATGAGAGTTGAAGTGTTAGGTTTAATGAATTGAAGGACATGTATGAGGGAGACATTGATTTTGCAGAACCTTGTAAAGCATGTAAAGTACCTGTTGTGACAGATAGAAGTAAGTGGTTAGATTATTTCATTCAAGAAGATATGTTGTTCAGAGGAAATTAGTTGTGCATACCTAGAAGTTCAATGAGAGATAATTTGATCAAGGAGAAACATAGTGGTGGATTGGCAGGACATTTTGGGGTTGATAAGACAGTGGCTTTGGTGAGTGAAAACTACTTTTGGCTTCAGATACATAAGGATGTCAGGAAATTTGTGCAGAGTTGTAGAGTTTGTCAAGTTGCAAAAGGGAGTAGTCAGAATACTGGATTGTATAAACCTTTGATAGTACCGGAGAGACCTTGGGAGGACATAAGTGTGGATTTTGTGATGGGATTGCCTAAGACATGGAGAGGACATGATTCTATATTTGTAGTGGTGGATAGATTTTCAAAGATGACACATTTCATACCTTGTAAGAAGACAACTGATGCAGTGCATGTATCTGACCTATTTTTTAAGGAGATTGTGAGATTGCATGGATTACCTAAGAGCATAATTTCAGACAGAGACACCAAATTTCTTGGACATTTTTGGAAGACACTTTGGAAGAAGATGAAGATAGATTTGAAATTTAGTTTAGCTTTTCATCAACAGACTGATGGACAGATAGAGGTAGTGAATAGGAGTTTGGGAAACTTGTTGAGATGTTTGGTTGGAGAGAAGGCAAGGAGTTGGGACTTGATTCTTTCACAAGCAAAATTTGCATACAATAATTCAGTAAATAGGAGTACCAGAAGAACACCTTTTGAGATTGTTACCAGAGTGAATCCTAGAGGAGTGACAAAACTGAGAGACATGGGTACAAAAGAAAAGAGAAGTGCAGAAGTAGAAGAATTTGTAGATCACATGAAGCTAGTGCATAGCCAGGTGAAGAGGCATTTGGAAGATATGGATAGCAAATATAGGGAGCAAGCAGATGAGAAGAGAAGACACAAAGAATTTGCAGTAGGAGATGAAGTGATGGTATATTTGAGAAAAGAACGATTTCCAGTTGGGGCATATAACAAGTTGAAGATGAAGAAGTTTGGACCTTGTAGGATACTCAGAAAATTTGATTCAGGAAATGCATATGAAGTGGAGTTACCAGAGACATTGGGCATATCACCTATTTTCAATATTGCAAACCTATATCAATATCATGAAGCAGAGTTTAGAGACAACATGGTAGAGGACTTGAAGAAGCAGTTATTACAACAAGCACCGGAGTAGATTGAAGACATTTTGGATAGCATAGTTGGATGCAACACCAGAGGAAGACAATACAAAGAATACCTTGTGAAGTGGAAGAGTAGACCAGAGGAAGACTGATCTTGGATCTCTCAGGTTGAGGTAGACCACCTTGGTTTTCCTCCAGCCCCAGCAAATTAAGAGACTCACTTTTTCAATAACCCTGAATGTCTGATGCAAGAGCATCCCTGGTTCAAGAGTAATCTTGCATCAACCAAAAACATTTGCATTTTAGTTTGTTTCTTTGATTTTCTAGTTTAGTTCAGGTAGTTTAGTCAGTAGTAGTTTCTGTATTTTGGTCCGTATTCTACCGTAGTGGCATTTCAAATCTTGTGGAGCAGGAATTAGCATCTAGATTCATTCATCTACATCATATCCATAATTCAAATCTTTTGGATTAGTTACTGGAAAGTTATCACTATTAGAAGATTGATTATTTTCTCATAATAGAGCATTCTGACAATCTCTGATAATCGGCTAAAGGAGAAGACTTGTGGAGCATTCCTCAACTTGTGGAGCCTAATGACACGTCATTCAATGATCTATGGTTCATGGGTGACCTTCCCTGAGATCCTCACATCATTCCATTCATTTGCGGAGGTGTTCTATGCATTTAGGTCCAACTTGTCCATGTACACACATTACAGCTCTGCATTGGAGTTTGTGATCTTTCTTGGCCGACGCAGAGGAATCTTTTGTACCGGAGATGATATATATTGATGTAATAGATCCTTAGGAAAGTAGTTTATGATAATAGTGATAGTTTATAGTTTGGATTCTTTGTGAAGGAGCCTCAAAGCTACATCTCATGCATATTCTAATATTCTAAAATTGGGCCTTTGAGCCCTAATTGTAAGTCTACATGATGCTGGCCAAATTGTACTTGAATTCTATGATATATTGAATCACTGAATCTGTATTTGTTTCATATATTTGAGTTATTTCCATTGTGTTTACTCTTGTTGATGGCCTAGACAGTTCATTCTGTGAACCCTCCTACCGTGACTGCACTAGTTTTCCACTAGTTCAAATATGCATGTTAGACTTAAAATTTGCAATGATCAATATTCAACTTGTAGTGTGCAAGATTGAACCTCAAAGTTTTTTGCACTTGTTCAAATTCTAACATTCATTAGGTAGAGAACATAAATTTCAAAATAGTGATGAATCAATTCTATTTGTTATTAACTACATTTTCACATCATTAGTTTTAGAGCTAATCCCTTGTATTCTTTTGTTTAATTTTTGAATATTTATTACAAATTTTATTATCTCAACTCTTATTAATCTAGGTTAATTATTTTCTTGTTGATTGCACTTGTTAAATTAGGCTAGATGAATTTAAAAGTGATTCCATTCCCTTGTCATGCCCACTTTATTCTTGATTGACCATGATACACAACCCAACTAATTTTTTAAAATTATCTCACAAAAGTTAGCTAGAGAACGAGAGAAATATAAAGATATAGAGGGAGAGGGAGAGATAGAGAATGAGAGAGAGATAAAGATAGAGATAGAAAGAGGGGGAGAGATATAGAGAGGGAGGGAGAAATATAAAGATAGAGTTAGAGAGAGATAGAGATAGAGGGAGACATAGAGATAGAGATAGATATAGAGATAGAGATAGAGATAGAGAGAGGATAAAGAGATAGAGATGGGGAGAGGGAGAGATGGAGAGATAGAGATAGAGAGGGAGAGATAGAGGGATAGAGAGGGAGAGGGAGAGATATGGAGACAAGGGGATAGAGATGGAGAGAGATAGAGAGAGGGAGACATAGAGATAGAAAGATAGCATTATATAAAAGGAAAGATAAAGTGAGATAGAGATATAGAGTTAGAGAGAGGGAGACATAGAAATAGGTAGGGGGAGAGGGAGAGATAGAGAGAGATATAGAGGGATCTACATAGATAGATAGAGAGAAAGAGAGAGATGGAGAGGGAGAGAGAGAGGGGGAGAGATAGATTTAGAGAGGGAAAATATAGAAATTGGGATAGAGAGAGAGATTGTTTTGTGGGAAAAAAGGGAAGATGGTAAGGTTTTGTTAATTAGATCCTCATTTCACTACTAACATTCAAGGAGATTTAATTGAGTTGAATCACAAATTTTGCAAGAGGATTCACCTATAAGTTGGTTATCACTTGTAATGATGTGGAAATTCAGAGATTGTTGATTTAATGTATTAATCTAATGCTCAAGTATGCTCAAAACCCTAATTATGTAAAATCATAAGAAAATGGATAAATTACAATAAATTCTCGCAGACCAAGACAGTAGACAGAGATTAGTTACTGACCATTTTTCAAAGTTTAGGAATCTGAACAGTCAGAGGCTTTGTGACTAGCACCCTATCCCAATGCAGTACTTTCTTCCGAGGGTTTCAAACTCCTTCCAACACTGATGATCACTATTCTGTCTGTTTACAGCTCTGTAGATGCAGAGGGCATTGTGACTAGCACCCTAGCCCAAGGAAGGATGCTCTTTAGGATGTTGAGACTTCTTCTGATGCTGATTATCACTGTCATGGAGATTTCTGTATCTACAATCTTGGAGGGCTTTATGACTAGCGCACTAGCCCTGATAGTGCACCAAACTACTTCTTTCCACCGGATCTAGAATCCTTATCTTCTGCAACCTTCCTCTGCAACTCCACTCTATGAAATCCAATACTTGTAACCTATAATCACAAGGAGTGTGGTTGGGGGTTGTGGTGTTTAGGAGCTTTCTTCATTCAAGCCCCAGAATGGCATTCAAGCCTTCCAACACTATTTTTTGTTAAAGAGTGTGTATCCCTGCGAGATAGAGGCAAAAACAAATTGATAAATGATTGATTCAACACAAATAGATATCACCTCAGAGGTGTAGCTCACATGTAGATGAAAATCCTTCAATACATGAGAAGATGAAGCTAAATATGTAATCACAAACACAACAACAATATTCTGCTCTGCCACAATGAATATCTTGAATGCTCTAAAATCATAATGATGCAGTTAAGGTAGGAGGGTTTGATGAGGGACTGTCCAACCTTGTAGCCTTAAACTATTAACATCATGACTAATCATAGATGCAACGGAAGTAAATAGATAACAACAGAAAGAAAGAGACATTCATACACTCATGACACAAGATATATCCTAGGAAAACCCTAAAAGGGAAAAGCCTAGCCTTCAAAGAACATTCTTCTTTTATAATGATCTCAAAACACATTACATATGCCTCTAGGGCTTAACAGATGATAGAACGCAGCCTAGGGTTACAAAAGATTCATATAACAATACAATTTCATGATTTCTTCCTTCTACTTATCAATTCTTTGCACTGTAACTTTTTCTTCTCTCTACTCTGCTCTCTGCTTCACTTCTGTTTCCTCTTCAGATCAAAACACTTATGATCTTTCTTCATATCATCACATACTTAATCATTTCATCACTGTTGCCTTGTAACAAATCATTATCCTTCATTTATTTGTTGCAAGCCTTCAAATCATTGTCAAGTCAACCTAATTGCAACGGTTAGTTATGAAACATGTAGACACAGATAGGTCAGACCTAAACATAAGGTATTGCTCTGTAGGTACATAGAACTTCATGCAGATCTCCATGAAGGTTGGACAAGTCCTATACTTCCTTAAATAATGTTCCTTTAGGCTTCGTAAGTCACGAAATTGTTCCGCAAACCGATTAGACTTCACTAAACACTGTCAGCTCTGCTCTGTGAAAACATGTAATCTTCTAATAGAGATATCTTTCTGGAATCGAACCCAAATGATCTAAATTTTGGATATGTTGTAGATGACTACGTCTAGATGCTATGTCCAGCTCTGCAACCTCTGCTATGCAAATGTGGTAAAATGCGGTATTCTCTAAGGTCTCTTTCTCGGTACTCTACAACTTCATTGTTAACTGTCCCAATTGTTTTGAATGCTTCTAGATGCTCCTGCATCAGACTCTCATGGTTATTTGAAAAGTGACCCTCTTCAATTTGGTTTGTATTATGTCAAAATCCATGTTGTTTCTTTGAATAGGTTCAGCGGCCTATTCACAGGTACTTGTAACTACCTCAAGGTCGGCGGTCTATTCAAGTCCACCTTGCAAAACTATCTCAAGTTCTTCATCCTCTGGGGATCTAGGTTTGGCAGTCTACTTGCAAGCCTTGCACTATGTCAATGATCGGCAGTCTGAGCAAGTCTTCTCTGCAAGCTGCCTCAAGTTGTTCATCTTGTCATGGTCTAGGTTTGGCGGTCTACTTGCAAGCCTTGCACTACCTCAATGGTCGGAGGTCTGAGCAAGTCTTCTCTGCAAGTTACCTCAAGATCAATATCAACATCAATTAATTAAGAGTCAATTAATACATACTTGCATCCTCTGGAACAATCATGTTACTTCCTTTAATACAATCAATACATTCCTGAATTTCTTTGCAACACTTTCTGATATCTGTTCTAGATACAATTTCTCTCACACACTTCAAAATCTTATAGTTTCTACTCTGCATATACTTCTCCTATATTTCTCTCTATTTCTTTATCCATGTTTCCTTTACTCTGGTACACAAACTTTCTCTTCTTGTAGAATATCTTATCATTTCTTCTTTCTCTACAATATGAATTTCCTTTCCCTGTTATGCTTCACACTTGTTCACACAAACCTTCTCTTGTACTACCTTCTCAGATGATTTTACACAAACTTGCTCTATTTTCTTAGATGTTTAGTCTACAACACAATTTTCCTTAAGATCAATGCTTCACCCTCTTCTAGTTTCTCTATCAATTCTGATGACTCAAAAGGTTCCTCTTCCTTTTCATAAACTACCTCTGCATTAGTTATTGTTTCCTCATCATTAGCCTCTGCATAAACTATCTCTGTATCATTTACTGCTTCTTCTTTATTAGCTTCTCCAGTAACTGATTCTTGATGGCATTCAATTCTTGATACTTTTCTCCTCCAAACTTGAATATAGGTTCCTCCTCTAGCAAATCCTCTTTCATCTCTTATGTATCCTTCACTGTGATAAGAATTGTGACTCCTATCATTTCTCCCTCTATAGTTTCAATTACTATTCTTGTTCTACTCCACATAAGGTCGTCTCTCTCTGCAACCTAATCCATATCTTCCTTTTTCTCCAACATAAGAATACTTCCATCTATACAATCTTCTGAACATACAAGTAACATGTTTCTATTTTGCTCCAACAACCCATCCATAATTCATCTGCATACAATCTGTCATAGGATTTCTCCTCTTCATTTTATTCCAACACATCTTTTTAGAATGATTCCTCATTCCACAAAACTTACAAGGATGTAGATCCCAAGACAATTCCTTTTCATGTCCATGTCTATTACAATGAGAACAACACATACCTTTTCTTTCCTGATTTGATTTGTTTGAATTTGCAACAACATCCTTACCTCTATCATATCCAAGGCCTTCACTCCCTGATCTCACTATTGGTTCAATAGGTTCTGTAATTCCTTGCTACTACTTTCCCAATCCTTTTCCTTCATATCCCATTCTTTGCATGATTTTGAAACCAATACCAACAACTGTAGGTCTAGTTACATTGTCATCTTCAATCTCACTATCTAAATAAACTTCTGCAATATCACACAAATCATTAGTATCACAAGAAACATCACAAAGTTCAAGCTTAGATCTTAGACTTTCATTCTCTTTTTTGCATTCTACAAGTGACTGCTCTAACTGATTAACATGTTCCTTCAATCTTGATATTTCATTCTTTTGCAAACTATTTTCCTTTTTCAGCTCTTCCAAATTTTCTTCCAGACCTCTGTTTCTCTTATCCACCTTCCCAAACAACTTAAATCCTTCTTCCAACTTGTCAAATCTCTTTTCAACATCCTCAAACAATTTTAGCTCTGCTTTCAGTTCTTCATTTCTCCTTCTTACATTTTTCAGTTCTTCTTCAAGAGCATCATATTTGTCTTCTCCTAGTTCTTTTATCCTTTCCATCAACTCTAAATTACATCTTTTTATTTCACACAATTCTTCCTCTAGAATATCCTTTTCACATATTAGGTTTTCATTTTATTTCTTCATCCTTTTTCCAATCTTCCCAAAGAAACAAATTAGATAAAAAACTTAATTTGAAAAGCTTACTGAATCTTCCTTGTCTTGATCTTCTTCAGTGGTGATACTTGTTACTTCTAGGGTTTCACACTTCTTTCAACACATTCTTCCTTCCGAATAGATTCACAACCAACCCAACAGATTCAAAGCCAACTCTGATACCACTTGATGCAGTCAAGGTAGGAGGGTCCGATGAGGGACTATCCAACCTTGCAGCCTTAAACTATTAACAACAAGACTAATCAGAGATGCAATGGAAGTAAATAGATAACAACAAAAAGAAAGAGACATTCATACACTCATGACACATGATATATCCTGGGAAAACCCTAAAAGGGAAAAACCCAGCCTTCAAAGCTCATTCTTCTTTTATTATGATCTCAAAACACATTACATATGCCTCTAGGGCTTAACAGATGCTAGGCTATAGCCTAGGGTTACAAAAGATTCATATAACAATACTATTTCATGATTTCTTCCTTCTACTTATCAATTCTCTGCACTGCAACTTCTTGTTCTCACTGCTCTACTCTCTGCTTCCTCTTTAGATCAAAACACTTATGATCTTGCTTCATACCATCGCATACTTAATCATTTCATCATTGCTACCTTGTAACAAATCATTATCCTTCATTTATATCCTCTACAAGCCTTCAAATCATTATCAAGTCAGCCTAATTGCAATAGCTAGTTATGAAACTTGTAGACATCAAGAGGTCAGACCTAAACATAAGGTATTGCTCCGCAGGTACATAAAACTTCGTGCGGATCTCCATGAAGGTTGGCTAGGTCCTATACTTCTTTGAATAATGTTCCTTTAGGCTTTGTAAGTCACGAAATTGCTTCACAAGCTGATTAGACTTCACTAAACACTGTCAGCTCTGCTATGTGAAAATAGGTAATCTTTTGATAGCGATATCTTTTCAGAATTGAACCCAAATGATCTAAATTTTAGATATGTTATCGATGACTACATCTAGATGCTAAGTCTAGCTCCGCAGCCTTTGATATGTAAATGCGGTAAAATGTAGTATTCTCCAAGGTCACTCTCTCGGTACTCTACAACTTCACTGTTAACTGTCCCAATTGTGTTGAATTAGATTTTGAATGCTCCTGCATCACATAAGTTTGACAAAAGTTCATAATCATTTTCTATTTTGCAAATAAATCCCTAAACATGCTTATATATGCATTCCCACTTTAATTTCATAATTCAAACTTAAGATGTCGGCGTGGGATGCCTTTAACGATCACATAACCGACATTCAAATTTGGGACCTGCCTAAAATAGGGTAGGACTAGGGCGTGAGTGCCCAAGCCCCTAGTACCTATTTTAGGGCAAGGTCAAATGCCACAATGTCCCTCAAGCCCCATTTGACAAGGGTTTTAAGCCATTTTGTTTTGGGAGTTAAAATGAACATGCAAGATGCAAAACAAGGGACCTGAGGGCTAAACTTAGGAGGTAAAAGTCCTAGGGAAACATTTTAAGACATAAAATTTAGCCCCCACTTTAATGTATGTATGATCTTATGACCCATACATGCATTAAAGTATGGTCAAAACATAGAGAACATGCCAGGTACAGTGAAGACAGTAATAGGCACGCAAAACATGGAGAAGACAGTAATAGGCACACAAAATACGAAGAAGACAACATTGAAGACATGCAAAACATGATGAATACAATGAATGCAGTGATTATTTCTTTTTCTTTTTCATATATATAAATGAATGCAAATACATGGAAAGTAAAAATATAACACACAACCCAAAATGTAGGAGGGGCATTTCGCCACGCTCTTTGGACTACATATGGGGGAGAAGATACACAATACAAATCTCAGAGTGTAGGAGGGGCATTTCACCATGCTCTTTGGACTACACTTAACAACAAGCATGCCATACAAATCCCAAAGAATAGGAGGGGTATTTCTCCATGCTCTTTGGACTATACTTGGGGACAAACACGCCATACAATTCCCAAAGCATAGGAGGGGCATTCCGCCACACTCTTTGGACTATACTTGGGAACAAACACATGGAAGACACACAGAAAACACAAGCGTCATATAGCATGCCAAAGACATAATATACGTCTAAAACATGACAAACAAGGTGATGGAAGGAACTTATTTCTAAGCCATTTCAAGCACGCTACAGGCACACCTAACGGTTGGGCTTATGCCACAACAATTGCCAAAGACATGCTTAAGGGAGGATACACCAACCCCGCCTACTCTGAGGACTTTTGAAATAAAAAGGATGTGCACTAGCTCAAGAGATACACCATCCCCTCCTCCGCAGAGGGCTTTAAATAAAAGGATATGCACGATATCTTGTCTTTGTAGAGGGCTTTTTTATTGCAATATAAAACAAAGATGTGCACTCGCATGGAGATACAACATCCCGCCTCCACAGAGGGCTTACAAAAATGCTTCATTAGTATCAAAATCATCAGACAACTTACCTTTATATGCCCCCACCTTAAGGTGGTTGATATCGTGTACCGATATAAAGCATGTTAAGGTAGAGAGAAAACACACAAGGGAACAAGAGATTTCACAAAGCCCATGCCCCTAGAGGTGACATGTACTTTACAATCGTTGAATGTTCCCACAAACACATGACTTCCTACAAGAAGAGAGGTTAGAAATCTTTCTCTAAAATAATAACCACATCACATGATAAAAGCAATGCATGAAAATAGTCATATCAAGAGCCAAGGTCATACTATGGATTTGGAAACTGAGTATAACCGTGGGGCTATATTGCAGAGATCTTAGAACCAAGTGTAACCAGGGTGAGACCCAAGATAAACAAAGTGTATGGAGCATTTATATTGTTATGGTTTGTTAGAAAATATAAGACAACATCCAATATCACACAGAGTGATTATACTAGCCAAGCGTCAGATAATATATATCAACACCATCATCATGTATGGACTAGGTCCATTTTTGCTTACTCGTTGAAGGGACACATGGTCTATATTAGTATATGTTTGTTTTTCATCATCTGCCAGCTAGATAGAACCACTAGAAGAAAACAATAAATCAAGAGAGGAGAACAAGTACCTTAGGGTAGTCATGTAGGAAGGTGCCTCCAGGTCACCAACCGCAACGCTATGCCCCTAAGGCATGACACACAACAATAAAATAGAGGAGAGGAGCAATATAGAAGAATGATGATACAAATAGAAGAAGGGTCACAACATGTTGGGAATTAAGGTGTCTCAACCTTGGTAATTCCTTGCATTATTCTGATTGTATTTATTTATTCATTGCCTATGATATAAATTAATTGTAAATTCCATATTGTCATTTTGTGGGATGTGGCACGGTGGTGTGTCATCCTACATGGAAGATGACAACTTGTAATTTTGTCCTCACATGAGGAGATATGTGTCCCACTTTGTGGTAGGAATATTTTTCCATGTGTCAGCATCTTAGATGTTGTGTAAGGGAATATTGACAGTAACGGTCATGACATATTCCTATGACGAAGTTATGGCATGTAAGAGTCAGAAATAGGAGATTCTATGATAGGTGAAGACATGTGTCGAAGAGCATCTTTGAAAAAGGCATCTTTGGGTGCCCCAAGGTGGACTATGACATGTTGTAAGAGAATATGTTATTTATAGCTTGTATATGACATATTCTCTTATAGCTGTAAGTTGTAACTGCTATGATAGATTATATGACGGTCGTAAGAGTAGTAAGAGCATCTGTCATAGCCCATTTTGGAAATAGGTGACCTCTTTGGGATGGGATCTGTGGACAAGTGTCAAAAGCATCTTACAATGTTGACCAAGTGTCCATAGGTGTGGGTTTTGGGCCATGAGGCCAAGTTGGACACCCATTCCAAGATAGAGGCAATTTTGCCTTGTATTTTCTATATAAATAGGTGCTTGGAGGAGATGTATTACATGTTTTTACAGGTACTGTTATGCTAATGGATCATCTCCAGATACGAGTGTCAAAGACTCCTACAAGAGCATTGACTCTGATTTGTATTGTAACCTTCTTTTTTTACGTAATACAGTTGAGCAGTGTTTTGGAGTGTGGGGTTTTTGACCTGTAAGGGTTTTCCCCACGTATATCTTGTGTCTCTCTTCTTCTGTCATTCTTTCTAGTTTATGTGTTTACTACAATATCTCATGTTAATGGTTTAATGTTGCTGTAATAGTTAAGATAAATTTAAATTTGCACTCTCCTCCCCTCATTAGATTAGTGTAGGAAGCGATTTCCGCACACCTAGCTTCCTTTCACAATAGAGGCGGTCTCCCGGTATCCTTGACCTTACAATAGTATCAAGGGTCATCCAAGGAGGCCTACACAACACAACACATCATGAGGGAAACACAACACAAAGGTAAAGGGTTAGAAATACTTACCTGTTGATACACCCATACTAGAATTTGTGACTTGCAAGCATCTTAGAAAGATGCTCCATCATGTTTTGTGTGAAGCTTGAGTGGTTCATATTAGATTGTTTTTTGTTCCCAAGATATTCCTGCGGTGCTTGTTTCCCAAATCCTTGTATATTTGAAATCTTTTGTTGCTTATGAGGGGGAGAACCATTGTTATTTCTTGCTGATGATAACCGTCTTATTCTTTTTTGATCCTTTGATTTCTTATTTTGTTGAATTTGTCTATCATAGTGAGAAGGACTATCTTCCACCCTATCAATCTTTTCCTGTGTCATAATCTCTTGTTTTGATTGTTCTGTTTATCTTTCCAATGTATTTTGGTTGACTCCTAATCCTTGAAGGGATAATGATGGAGGAACCTCAACATATATACCATTTCTTGATGGACGAGGTGAGTTATCATACTTTTCCTTATCCACCTCTATCATATCAATTATTTCATCATACTCAAGATAGTCATCTTCTTGTTTTATTGTATTTTGTTCTATCATGTTGTTGTCACTGTACTTAGGAAAGGGATTGGTAAAAATTTGTAAATTTTAATTCAGAGGAGCAACTGACTTATTTTCATTATCATTCACACCAGATACTTATATAACATTCAAGTCGATGAGGTCCTGTATTTCATGTTTAAGACACATGCATCATTTAATAGCATGTCCTTGTTGTCGATGAGAATGACAAGAATATTAGCATCGAAATAAGGTCCTTGTATTCTACTAGGATCCAACGGTTTAATCAGAGGAAGATTCAAGAGGTTATTACTAATAGCTTGATTCATGATAGAATGTAAGGAGTCAGATATTGGAGTGAATTGTCTTTGTTGTTGTCAATTTTGAAACAATGCCCTCTTCGGACTAGTGATAGTGGACACTTGTGAAAATTTATTTGAATTCTGTCCATTAACCTTGCTGAAACTCTTATTATTCCTCTTAAAGTTGTTTTGTGAAGGTCCACCCGTGGATTGACCAACTTGAGCCGATGAGTTTTGGTTTTCATACTGACTAGACAAAAGTTGGTAATCACAAAGGGCAATGCATAAATGTTGAAAAGAGTTATACTTCATCAAGAGAACTTATCATGGATGTTAGGTTGTAGATTTGTAATGAATACCTTTTGAACATCTTCATCCTTCATCTAATATTTAATTTGTGCATAAAGAACTTGATACCGACTAATAAACTTAGTTAACTTCTCCTTCAGACCTTGCTTGCAATGAACTAAATCAATTAATGAGACTTGAGGTCTAATGTTTGCTTGAAAATGTTGCAAGAATTGATCAAATAGCTGAGACAAAGAATGTATTAAATTCAGAAGTAATGAACAAAACCATTCTAAAGCAGTATCTTTGAGAGATCACCAGAAAATTTTTGCTAACAAGTCATCTTCAAAGTAAAAATCCCTACACATAGCCGTGAATGCTGCCACATGAGTATTAGGATCACCTTTTCCACCGTATTTTTTAAAGTGAGGAGTTTCAAACTTCTCAAGCATAGGAGTTCTCAAGATTGCATAAGATAGAGGATTATGGGCATGATAAGTTGGTATATTAGGTTGTGAAGAATTAGTCAAGCTCGTCACCTTTTGTTGTAAAGAGGTCATGCCTTGCAAGAGTTGGTTTAAGAGGGCATCATTAGGAGATGCAGTTTGAGAATTTGAAGTTGTATGCATGAGATTTTGAGGAGATTAGTTGTGAGTGGTAACAAAAGGTGGTTGAGAGTAATTGTAGGTGGAAGGTGGTTGTGAATAATTGTATGTAAGAGGTGGTTTAGAATAAGTGGGATGGATAGGTGGTTGAGAGTGATTATTCATAAAAGAGGTCACCTTAGGTGCTAAGTTTTGATAGTTGAATCCCATAGCTTTGTAATTTTGTGAATTATTTCCATTAGATACTCCAATACCAGTGGTATCATTACTACAAGCATTTGCATTAGTAGTTAAAATTGTTGATGTAAATGTAGACATTCCAGTAGTCGGTATAGGTGCCGATACTTGTGTATGAGACAATGATGACATGTTATTAATAACACTCGCACATTCAACAACTGGCATAACATTATGATGTACTATATGAATTAAGCCCCAAAGTGCATTAACACCATCTTGTCCTTCTTTTAACAATTCTCTTATGTTATGAATCACAGGTATAGATTCTTCCGCTATCCTTTCATTTTCCATAAATGCTTGAAAATTGGCTAGTTCTTTATCAAGTTTGTTTATTTGCTCACTAGGTATGAGAGGAACCTCCTGCAATAATATAATGAAAAATGCACGAAATAACAGAAATAGAAGAAACACAGAAGGAATTTATTGATCGCTGGCCACTTTGAGGGGGCAACCTCCTTTGAGCAAGCTCAATACAATAAATTCATGGATGCCTTCATTGGCCTCAACACGTACTTATATACTAAGTCTAATCTAAATAACTATTACTTCCCATGAATGTGGGATAATACAATATACTCACGGGAGAACTTACAAAGCATATGCATCCAACAATAATATACTAACAAAGTAAAGAGAAGGGTTAAACATGGGTTCCTAACAAGGTACATGTGTTATCACATCAATAGGGTCCTCAACATCATGAAATATTTGTTCTTCCATTGTAGTTGTAGGAGGCATGATATCTTGCAAATTTTGTGTTTCTCCTTTTCTAAAGGTGTTAAATGGATTTTTAGAGGTAGGAACACTGTTGGTTTCAGGGGCACTAGAACCCATTAGTCTAATACTTCTCCTTAAAGGGATATTTCTATTAGGGCAGTGGGTTATAAGACTAATGCAAAAGTATACAACTCTTAATGCACAAACTAATAGAACAAATCCTAGGATGAAGGTATTTTTGTTGAAATACATAATGTGTAAATGCAAAAATTAAGATTTATATGTAAAAAAACACTATGATGAAACACTACAGTCCAAAATTAGATTTGAAGGAGTGTTTAAAAGAGTAGTAAAATCTGCAACAAGATTTTAAGTACAAACCCTAGCTAATGCAAAGACTAGTTTATATGAACAATGCACACTTTCAAGCAAAATCTAATAATTTAAGCATGAAAATGCAATGCAAATGATTGTAAAATGATGTACTACTGTAATTTATATCAGATCTGATGTAAAAATCAGAAATTAAATGAAATTAAATGCAATTATGTCAAAATACAAGCTTAAGATGCCAATTTTTTCAAAATTTTTATTTTTTTTTGTAAATTTTCAAATGCAATAAGATGAAAATTAAATGAATGAATGTAAATCTGAAGTATAACACTCAGTAAGGTGCAAAATTCAATAAAAACATGGGTTCACCAAAATGTTTTGTGGGAAAAGAGGGAAGATGGTAAGGTTTTGTTAATTAGATCCTCCTTTCACTACTAGCATTCAAGAACATTTAACCGAGTTGAATCACAACTTTTGCAAGAGGATTCACCTACAGGTTGGTTGTCACTTGTAATGATGTGGAAATTTAGAGATTGTTGATTTAATGTATTAATCTAATGCTCAAGTATGATTAAAACCTTAATTATATAAAATCATAAGCAAACAGATAAATTACAACAAATTCTCGCAGACCAAGACAGTAGATAGAGATTAGGTACTGACCATTTTTTGAAGTTTAGGATTATGAATAGTCAAGGGATTTGTGACTAGCACCCTATCCCAATGAAATACTTTCTTCAGGGGGTTCCACACTCCTTCCAACACTGATGATCATTGTTTTGTCTGTTTCCAGCTTTGTAGATGCAGAGGGCATTGTGACTAGTGCCCTAGCCCAAGGCGAGATGTTCTTTAGGATGTTGGAACTTCTTTTGATGCTGATTATCACTGTCATGAAGATTTTTGTACCTACAACATTAGAGGGCTTTATGACTAGCGCCCTAGCCCCGATAGTGCACCAAACTGCTTCTTTCTGCCAGATTCGGAATCCTTATCTTCTACAACCTTCCTCTACAAATCCACTCCACGAAATCTGATACCTGTAACCTACAATCACAAGGAGTGTGGTTGGGGGTTGTGGTGTTTAGGAGCTTGTCTCAGTCAAGCCCCAGAATAGCATTCAAGCCTTCTAACACTGTTTTTTGATAAAGAGTATGTATCCTTGTGGGATAGAGGCAAAAATAAATTGATAAATGATTGATTCAACACAAATAGATATCACCTCAGAGGTGTAGCTCACATGTAGATGAAAATCCTTCAATACATGAGAAGATGAAGCTAAATCTGCAATCACAAACACAACAATATTCTGCTCTACCACAATGAATATCTTGAATGCTCTAAAATCATAAGTTCACCAAAAGTTCATAATCATCTTCTAGTTTGCAAATGAATTCCTAAACATGCTTATATATGCATTCTCACTTTAATTTCATAATTCAAACTTAAGATGTCGGCATGGGACACCTTTAACGGTCACATAACCAACATTCAAATTTGGGACCTACCTAAAATAGGGTAGGACTAGGGCACGAGTGCCCAAGCCCCTAGTACCTATTTTAGGGCAAGATCAAATGCCACAATGTCCCTCAAGCCCCATTTGACATGGGTTTCAGGCCATTTTGTTTCAGGAGTTAAAATGAGCATGCAAGATGCAAAACAAGGGACCTGAGAGCTAAACTTAGGAGGTAAAAGTTCTAGGGGGACATTTTATGACATAATAGAGATAGAGATAGAAAGAGGGGGAGAGAGATATAGGAGGGAGAGATATAAAGATAGAGTTAGAAAGAGAGAGAGAAGATAGGAGATAGGAGATAGAGATAGAGAGGGAGAGAGAGAGAGAGAGAGGGAGACCTAGTCTTCAAGCTTAACAATCTCCTAAGAAAATGCTTAGAGGACTGCCACTTTCTTGAATTTGATCTAGTATTTTCCTTGGATTCCTTGTCAGGTCTCTTGCATAAGAATAGGTCCTCCTATTTCTAAGGAGAGGCTTGATGATGCTTTTGAATAGTTATAACTACCCTTAGACAATTGCAAGATGATAGGAGCTTGTTGATTACTAAAATTTGACTAAGTCTAAAAAATTATAGGATCCTCCAAAACCTAGAATCTGCATTATAACTCCTAGAGATCCAAAACCACTCTCAAACATGTTGAAAGTATATACATGAAATATAACTTAAAGTATAAGAAGGTAAATGTCCATATGTGAATGTCCTAAGGGGTCCTTATGCCTTTACCCTAATACATGTTGTTGAACCCCTATTCCTTCACAATCACGTTCAAACAAAGAAAGGACAAGGATATTTGCTAGGATTGAAAGGATTTTTGGTCATGATACTAAAATTATGACATTCAAGATCTATCAACTTGTTGTAGGTAGTTCAGTGTGGGATCTTTAAAGATAGACTATCTTTAAATACAAAGTATTGGCCCTCTTTCTAGCGCTTCTTTTGTTGATAATGATTTTACTCACAATCAGACACAAACAGATTTTTCTACAACAGAAACCCCTATCTCTCTTGAAAGATAACAAATCTAGGATGAATTTGTTAGCCCAAGGCTCTAGCAGTCAGGTCTTGACACACTTTTCATCACTTAGGGTCATATTGTTGTTTTCACATGGGAACTTATAAATGCTACATTTATGGATCTCGATCCAAAATGATTTTTGTATATATCACTATTATTTTGTATGATCTACACTTATTCTATATATATCTCATTGGATTTCTTCATTAGAGGATAAACTTTGAGTAGATTCTTGTATTTTAAGATAACTTTGATTAGTTCTTCTAAAACTATCTCTGCTTCAATGAATTTTGATCAATCGTTTAGAAATCACTTAAAGATTGTCTTTAAACTAATAGATTTACAAAAATTTATAGTTACTTCCTTGAGATTTGTCATTATTTGCACTTATTTGAGATATTTTTTGAAATAAAAGACAAAAGATAAATTTTGAGAGGAAAGAGTTCCTGAGAAACCTAAATTCTCAATAATTGCACATATATATCTTGTCAAATCTATAAACTAGAGGAAAATCTACTTATACTTCACCATGATTTCCATAGCTACGTATAAGAGATGCAAATCTTCAAAGGAAATTGAGAATAATATGATAAGACTCAAATGCACTCCAAGAGGATGCAACAAGTTGACATTCCATTTCTATTCATCAATGTATGATCACTCAAGATTTACAATGTAGGAATGATCAATAGTCTTCAATTCATCAATTTGAACAGGATATACAAATGTTTTCTACTGAATGAGAAAGAACCTTGAGGGATACAAAAGATACATGGTCTGGCACTTAAGCATCACAAGTTTCAACAATTCAATCTCCTATTTATAATGATCTACTTGCCTTTTATAGAACAAGGACCTAGGACTAGTTACAACAATCAACAGTCCGTATTACACTTCAAAAATAATGGTTAAGATCTGTGGCATGTGAATTCCAATTGGCATTCAGGGTGGATGATAATTGTCATCAAGGAATATTCATCCAATGGATTCTAGTATCTTCAATATTTTCAATTAGTAGCTTAGCGGGACCTGGCTCTACACTCTATCATCTACAATCTAGATATCTCACCCACGTGGCATATGGATCATGGTGCATCTTGATGTGGATGTCCTCATCTAGATAATGGGCCTTCAAACTAATTGGGACATCTAGTTTGGTCCATCAGGATGTGTCTATATATGGGTATTGCATTTGGACCATCGGGATGTACCTTCATTCAGATGTCATTATCTAGACGACTGAGAATAAAAAATCAAAGAATCAAATAATATATGGCTGACCTCACTGAGTGTCTATACACATGTCATCCTCCATGGAAAGCCCCTCTAGATATCTTAGTCTTGTAGGCTCTGTACAAAATTGGATGACTTGACAATCTCACCCCTATCATACGCTTGCACCTTGTCTTTTGGTGAAAAATTGGGCTTCCAGCCAGTTTTGGATGTCTCACAATCTGTCAAGTCTTGCTTGAACCTTCCCTTTATACTCCTTAACCTTAGAGTATTTTCCCATTACTTCATCCATTGTTCCTTTGGAGAAGTTAGCCACAAGATCCATCCAGATATGTACAAAATGGCTCTTAAATTGCCCCAGAGCCTTAGCTTGATCATATTTATCTCAATCACTGGGCAAGTATCCAACCATCTTGTCCAGGATTTCTACTTCTTCTATTAGCATATCATGTAGGTTCCTGTTTAGCTCTTCATCTTCATGTTGACATGCCTTCAATAATTCCCTCTCAAAATTGAGCTTATTGTTCCATGTGGGAACTAGAGGGAGGGTCTTATTTGTGGCTATCCCTTCCTTTAGCAATATGTTGCCATCTATATCCTAAATAGACTTGAGTCTATTCCTTATTTGCTCATTCTCTTGAATCCTCTTGGCAACATCCTCCCAGAATTTGGTGATCTTCTCCCTCATGGATGCAATAGCATCCCAATTGGCTACGATGACCTTTATTACAGTTTTGCCATCCTCCATGAATGTCCTAAACCACCCATCCATGACCTTCATAACATGTTTCTTTTTATCTATCTCAGTCACCTAATCCTAAGTAACTAGGACCAAGCTGGAGGGTGTGTCTGCCACTTCTTGTCACCCTGGTGTGACAAGTCCCTTGATGAAATTCTGTAGTTGGACAATTTGTCCTTTGAACTCTCTTTCTCTTCTTGTCTTTCACCATCCGAGCCGCAGCCACATCAACATTACCTTGGAGCTCTTCTATTTCCTGTTCCCTAGTGGTATGTTCCAGGTTGATGGTCTAGACCTGGTAATCCACCATCATCATCTTGCCTTTGTCCTTTTAGACTGATAGAGTGGCTAATTGGACAATCTGAGATCCAGATGTATCTCTCCTTATGGAGGACATAACCATGGCCTTTCTTTTTGGCCTTATTGCTTCCTCTACAAAAATACTCTTGAAATCAAGAGGAACAAATTGAACTTGATGTGGATCCTGCACTTCCGTAGCTAACCAGCTAGGAATGTATGTATCTAGTTGGTGCAGTCATGGTTAGGAGGGTCCATGGAGTGAACAGTCTAGACCGTGTAGCAAGAGTAAACACAATGGAAGCAACTCAATTATGGAATACGAAAGAAGATTCAGTCATTCGGTATATCATAGATTCAAAATGCAAATAGGCCAGCAACATGTGGACTTATATAGTTAGGGCTCACAGGCCTGATTCTCTAGTTACAATGTATGCACAAGATATAGCCTTGAAGCACCTTCTCTAAGAATTCAAATTATCTATCTATCTCTATGTGATTGACTACTTTCCTATGCATCTATTACATGATTATATATCATCTTCAGATCACAAGAATCCTCTGCGTCGGCCAAGGATGGCTACAAACTCCAATGAAAGAGATGTAACATGTGTACATGGATAGGTCGAACCTAATCATATGGAATTCCTTCACAAGTAAATGAAACAAGGTGTGGATCCCAGGGAAGGTCGGCTAGGTTCCAAACAACATTGAATGATGTGTCATTTAGCTCTGCAAGTCATGGAAGTGCTCCACAAGTCTTCTCCTTTAGTTGTTTGTTTGAGACTGTTAGGATGCTCTATTCTAAGAAAATAATCAATCTTCTGATAGCAATATCTTTTTGGTAACTGATCCAAATGATGTGCATGAAGGTGTCTAGATGCTAAGTCCAGCTCCGCAAGGTTTGAAATGAAACTGTGGTAGAATACGACCAAAATAAAGAAACTGCTACTGACTGAATTGACTGTACTGAACTGGACAATGAAAGAAAACAAATTGAAATGCAAATGTTTTTGGTTGATGCAAGATTGCTCTTGAACTAGGAATGCTCCTGCATCGCTAGACTATCAAAATTAATGTGACACATCCTTCTATGTCATAGACAAATTTCATTGATTTGAGTCATAAAGTAATAACTATCACCTTCTTTGAGATGATAAATATTTTCATATGTATTTTTTCCAACAACTATCATAGTTTCACACTCCTCTCTGATCTCAAAGCCATCATCTTGAAACATAAGATTGTATCCTTTGCTACACAATTGTCCAACACTCAAGAGATTTTGCTTTAAGCCTTTAACATAAAGAACATCATCAGTGTTATGCTTTCCATCAAGACTGATTGAGCCTCTTCCACATATCTCAGTAGAACAATCATCACCAAATATAACTATTCCTCCATCATATTTCTCAAATTTAACAAACTTGCTTTTATCACCAATCATATGATTTGAGCATCTATTGTCAATAACCCAATAGTTCTTTTCTTGTTTGATATGAAAAGTATCTTCATTATTAAGACTTACCTCCAAAGTATTTTTTCCACACATCCTTCAGAGTCAGCAACACCAGTATCATCTTTTAAATCAGTGAACAGGTAGTCATTATCCTTATCATCTTCATCATCAGATATACTTGCATCTTCTTTCACATAGTAGTTTTTCCTAGGCACTCTACTTTTTTTTTTCCTTATTCTTACTTCTCAAAATTCTTTCTAGACATCTTAAAGCATAATGACCAATCTTGCAACAACTAAAACATTTGAAAGGCAATTTATCACTGTGCTTATCATTACCCAATTTTATTCTTCTCACAAAGTCAAATTTCATATCATCAACATCCTTTTGATCTATTTCCATAGTCTTCTTGGATTTACGAGTCTCGAGGGTAGTTACAACTGAGTTCTAGATTTCATATCCAAGAGAGACCCAATAACTTACTATTCTTATTTTTTAGAATGCACACAGACGAGAATCCTTCTTGTATGCCATCCTGGATCTACCTCAAGCTATTAATCTTTCTTCAAAGGAACCTTTCTTTAATACCAATTGTTGAATGCACAAGACAACTGAGGGGGGGTGAATCAGTTGTATCAAATCTTTAAACCCTCACAAACATTCAAATCTACATTAACCTTTAAACATGTTATGATAATTAAGCATGAAAAGTAAATAACCAAGACTGAATCATAACAACACCACACACAAGAGAACACCAGATTTTACGTGGAAAACACTAAAAGGGAAAAACCACGGTGAGGATTATCTCACAATATAATGTAGTAGCAATATCGAATTACAAAAGGCTCACTGCCAAAGGGCTCACTTCCCAAAGGAAAGAATGCTCACTACAGGTTGACTCACTGTCCAAGTAGACTCACTTCCCACTAAGAAAGGAAGATATAAGAGAAGAGTGGCTCACTGCCAAAATTTGAACTGATATAATTGCATCTAACCTATGCATGGAGTTCAGTTCCAATGAAGCTCAATATCCATCACAACACAGACAACACCTTCGTAGCCATACTGAAAACAGTAGTCACCTTCTACTCATTGCATCCAGTAGCCTAACACATGAAAGCTTTCACTGCCCTAATCAAATTCACATAACACACATCATATCCCTCACGCACCCCTTCATCCATGATTCCTTGACACTTATTTATGCCATCATCAATCATGAAAACATTCTCCAAGGTTGGAAACATAACTTAACCCATAAAATTCAAATTAGGTTTGGACCTAAACATTCCCGCAGAGGAAAGCAATGAATTTGAACACATCACACCTTAACACGTACCTAAATCCACTCTTACATGCTTCAACACGCTTTCACAATCAACGAAGCACAACCACAATTAGTGTAAACAACCAAGTCAGCCAAACTTGTGTTAACACTATGAACTTTTAAGTGCATGCTTCCTCAAGACCAAAAGATGACATGTAGACCATGCACCAAGCTCAAACATGATCTAGAAACATCCACAAGCACCTGAAAACCAACAAATTCCTTTGCAACATCTTTCACCTAAAGAAACTTCACACCGAAGGACTTAACCAACTATATCATACTTTGTTATCATCTGCAACTTAAGAAATGTACTTGCAAAGCACCAAACCAAACCACTTGAATTGAAGAAAGATATAGACCTTATAAGCATAAATCCAGAACTACAACACCTAAAACCACTTTGCGGAGAAATGTGGAGCAAAACACTTTCTCCCAGGCACACTGCAAGCACTGTCAAACACTGTTCTCAAACTGATGAACACAACTTTCACTGCACAATTATCTAGAGCACCAAATTCAGGATTTAACATCTCTAAGCACTTCTAAACAACATATCCAAACTGCAAACTCAGATCGCCAACACAAAAGAAATGCAGAGCAAAAACTCGAACAACACTCTATAAGCCAGAAGACTTCTTCAACACATTGTTTCCAATATTAATCAAATTTTTTCAAAAGCACTCAAAAATCCAACAATAGAAGCATATCCTCAACATCTTCAACACCTCTACAAAGTAACCAAACCACCTTTAGCAAAGCAACTGAATCAAACAACAACAACCTCATTAGAACACACAGTTGACACCAATGACAACATATGCTTGTTGACATCAATGACAACACCGATTAGCACATACTTGTTATGTCGTAAAATGTCCCCCTAGGACTTTTATCTCCTAATTTTAGCTCCTGGGTCCTTTGTTTTTCATCATGCATGTTAGAATAAACTCACGAGACAAAATGGCCTGAAACCCATGTCAAATGGGGCTTGAGGGACATCTGTAAGCCTAAACCTTGACCCAAAATAGGTCCTGGGACATGGGCGCCCATGCACTTGTCTTGCCCTATTTTAGTAGGGTCCTAAATTCGAATGTCGGTTGGAGACTGTTAAAAAGTGTTCATTATCGACATTTATGTTTGAATTACAAAAATAAAGCAGGAATGCATATATAAGCATGTTTAGGGTTTCATCTGTAAACTAGAATATGATTTTGATATTTTGGCAAACTTATGATTTTGGAGCATTCAAGGCATTCATTGTTGCAGAGTAGAATATTGTTGTTGTGTTTGTTACTATAGATTTGACTTCATCTTCTCATGTTGTGAAGGATTTTCATCTACATGCGAGCTACACCTCCGAGGTGATATCTATTTGTGTTTGAATCAAGCATTTATCAATTTATTTTTGCCTCTATCCTGCAAGGATATGCACTCTATATCTAACAACGGTGTTGGAAGGCTTGAATGCCATTCTGGGGCTTGACTAAGGCAAGCTCCTAAACACCACAACCCCCCAACCCCTCTCTTGTGATTGCAGGTGATAGGTGTCATATTCTACGGAGTGGAGTTGTAGAGGAGTGTTGCAGAGTGTAAGGATCCCAGATCTGAAAGAAAGAGCATAAAAGAACAAAATCATGACAAGGGCAATAGTCCCCGTGTCCTCTAAGTTTGTAGAACTGGAAACTAACGGAAAAATGATAATTGACATCAGAAAAGATCTGGAAAGCCCTAATAAAAATACTACATTGGACACTGGTGGGAGTCCCTTGGTCCTCGACATTTCTGAATCTCAAACTTTGAAATCTGGTATGAATCTAATCTTCATCTAGTATCTTTGTGTGCAAGCATTTGTCAGAATTTATCTATTTATTCACGATTTTGCAATAATTAGGGTTTTGAGCATAATTGGGCTTAAGTTAACATAATAATCATTAATTTCCAAATTTCCCTATCATTACAAGTGACAACCAACCTGTAGGTGAATCCTCTTGCAAAATTTGAGATTCAACTCAGTAAAATGTCCTTGAATGTATGTAGTGAAAAGAGGATTTAGGCATATCATTCATTAAACCCTTTTCCCCCTTTTTCCTACTAAACACTTGCAACAAAATATATGTATGGAGTTGTTACTGTAATGTGTGGATTGTTTAGTTTTGGGTCTAGACATATTTTTGGGTCGACCTAAGTATATGTGTTTTAGGCCCTATTTCATAATGTTGAAATTATAGGATGGGTTGCATCTTGGAATTGTGCGTGCATCAAAACTCAAAATTATGGATGCTGACCTTGGGAGAATGTTTAATCTGACTTTGGTGAATGTGTTTGATGTTGTATTGCCGACAGGGAAATTGGAATCGAACATATATATATATCAGTTTAGTTTGTGCATTTGGGTATATCCGTGTGTGTGCAAGAACTGAAGCAAAAAATCTAAACATATGTGAAGTGACAAGATAAGTGAAGTATAAGCTAACATCAAGCGATTAGACATGAATAGACAAGGGGAGTTGAAGTGTGCGAAGGGCATGAAATAGATATGATTATGAGTTTGCACAGTAAGTTTTGTTTGAGAATTGATTCTATTTCAGTTTGTTACGTTGAAGCTCAGTCTATAGAGAGGTTGAAGCCTCAATTTGTAAGTGTTGTAGCACTTTTAGGAGTTGCTATTCCTTTGGGTTGTTTCCCATAAAACTGTGTATCAGGGAGTTGTTGCTTCCTTTAGGTTATTACCCATAAATCTGTGTATCAAGGAGTTGTTGCTTCTGTATTGAGTTGTAGCTCAGTTTATTTTGATATTGAGTCTCTAGTAGGTTGGATCCTATAGATTTGTAAAGAAGATTGTAGTCCTTCTTAGGTTGAAATCCTATGGGTTTGATCCTACAAAATATTGTAATTCATGGTTTCATTTTTGTGAGGTTAGATTTGGATAGTAGATCCAAGCAGCTTTCTCATCATGGTTTTTCCCTTCTTGGGTTTCCATGTAAAACTGATATTATGGACTTTTGTGTGGATGCGTGAATTTGCTTATGCTTGCAGAGTTCTTTCAAATTCTATTTGATGCAATGGAGTTCATGTCAATGTAGTAGAATTGTTTTAAAAAGTGGCATATACCAATTCACCCTTAGTATATCTATGTGATTTAACAATTGGTATCAGAGAAAGGTTCCTTGGTGCAACCTAACATCTAGAGGTAGATCTTGGATAAGAACACATGGCTAGTCAAGAAGGATCCACTTCTAACAGAGAACATCTATTTGATGGATCTAACTACGCCTTCTGGAGTATAAGGATGAAATCCTATCTAACTTCTCTAGGGTATGATGTTTGGAGATCTGTGATGATAAATGCAACCAAAGACACATCTCAAAAGGAAGATACATTCAAAAGAACAAAAAAAGAAGCCCTATTCATGCCTATGGAAGTCTTGGATAACCCAAGCAACACTATTGTTAATGAAGAAGACATGACAATCATTGATGAAGAAGAATGTGAAGTTGATCTTGAAGGTAATCTGATCTCTACTTTTGAAGACTTGGATCTAGCAAGGAAATAAAATGAAGAACAAAAAGGCCAGGCTCACAGAATCGAAGGAGATGATTTTTAAATTGAAGATTCAAGTTGAAGAAGCAAAAGGAATCACAAACATTGTGAACACTGCTTTCAAAGCCAAATTAGATGAGTGATTAAAACTTGAGGAAGAAATTGTTTCATTGAGAAAGGAAGTTGAAAAAGTACATCATCAGTTGAGTAAGAATATAAAGTTTGGAAAGAGATCTGAAATTTTGGATGATATAATAAACATTTAGAGACCTCTATTCATTAAGTCAAGTTTGGGATATGATGAAGAAGTCACACAATCTTCTATTCCAACAAAGAAGACTGACCCAGAGAAGACAATGTCAAATGAAGAAATCCCAATGAAGAAGAATAGTATGAAAATTGAAGAAATTGATTTCATACCTATCATCTCTCAAAGAATAAAATTTAGACAGTCAATGCCTACAAGACAAACATTCACGAATAGGTTCAATTATGCTTTCTCTGGTTATTGTTTCAGTTGCAATTAGTATGGTTGCAAAGCAATTGAGTGCAGATCGAGAATGAGGAGAAGTAATTTTGTAAGTAGAAACTCTTTTACCCCTTTGTTTTATTTCAATAGAATATGTCATATTTGCAACAATTTTGGGCACATAGCAAGGTGCTACAAAAGCATACTAGCTAAATTAGAATCACAGAAAATTGGCATCAGTAATGATAATGACATTATTTTAGATCAGAAGACAGATCAGAAGAAGGAATAGAAAATTAATAAGAACAATCATGAAGGTGAAAACTCAATGATTGTCCAAGCTACATTTCATGTACAAGAGTAAGGAAACCCATGGGTTATAGATAGTGGTTGCTTAAATCACATGACAGGAGATAAGAGTAAGTTTATTTGGCTTGATAAATGGAATGGTGGATCAGTCAAGTTTGGAGACAACACCACTACAAAAATATGTGGAAAAGATGTAGTAAGAATTGATGGAAAGAATAGGATAGAAGATGTTCTATATGTAGAAGGTCTCAAGCACAATCTTCTTACTGTAATTTAGATGTGCGACAATGGTTATAATCTCATTTTCCATGCACAAGGATGTGAAATCATAAGAGCAAGCAATGGCAAACTTGTGGTAGAAAAAAGTAGGATGGAAAATAATTTGTATAATCTCAGTGAGGTCAAAGGAAGGAGTTGCCTTCTAAGATAGACAAATGATAGTTGGTTGTGGCATAATAGGATGGGGCACATCAAATTTGACAACCATGTAAAGATCAGTTCTAAATTTTAGTTAGAGACATGCCAAAGATTGACAAAGTACTAAGAGGGGGGGTGAATCAGTACTTTATTAAACTTCTTATTTATTAAACTAGTAATCCATTTACCACATGCAATAACAAAACAAATTAAATATAGAAGAGACAACCAAAATCCATCACACATGAATACTAATATTTTTATGTGGAAAACCCAAAATTGGGAAAACCACAGTGAGTGTTAGCTCACAATATTTTATGTAGGAACAATACCAAATTACAATAGAGGCTCACTACCGTAGGGCTCACTGCCCAAAAGAAGTGCTCATTGCAAGAAGGCTCACTACCTAGAGAAGGAAAGAAAGAAGAAGGGTGGCTCATTGCCAATTTGAACTGCTCAGATTGCATCTACACATGCATGGATGCAGTTCCAATGAATGCTCAAAATACTATCTCAAAACTCTTCATATTGACTGCTCTGTTTCATTGCTCTGCTTTTACATCAGCAAGATCTCTCTTCTTTTGCTCTTGTCACCTACTCTGTATTTCACCTATTTCACACATACATTTGCATCACTTCTCCCAAACACCAAATTTAATCCCATATATATATCCACAACAAGCAAAGTCTTCATATTAGATCAGCCTAATAAAGTGTACCGTGTAGTCATGCATTATGTACTCTGTCGGCCAAATTCATTCTCCAAAATCTATACCAGACCCAAACAATATTTGAAATACCTTCACACATGTTGGTCTTGACTATTTAACCACTTAGAATTAAGTTATATACAACAGAACTTACTGCATACAGATCCAACTTGTCATGTTGGCCTCCAACACAGATTTCCACTGGTTCACTTCCTCTGTCAAACAACTCTTCTCACTGTAGACCACAAGTCGATGCTTCCAAAATCATATCAAACACTCTTCACACATCATAGAACATACCTTTAGAACCACAAAGAAAAATATTCTCTTGCGGTAGAATGCGGACCACCAGAACACATGCTCTGTCACAGTCAAACTATACCATACCAAGTAGCGATACTTAGGCATTCATAACTGACTCTCTGGTGAAGTTTAGAACTTGCAACTTTGGATTTGGATACTTCACACATGTGCTTAAAACACCTCAAAATAAAATAAAAAGATGTGCCACAATAGAGGAATGTAGACCAATTAAGTTGAGTGTTCTGTTCTGATTTCCTCTGTTCTCTGCACTGCCAAACTTAGACTATTTGAAGATAGACTTATGGTATTCATCAATGATTGAAATCTTGGACAAATAATGATCTGAGGGCTGTGAACAACACACCTGAACTACATGATATGATCTTCTATTGCAGACCAATACCTGCTCAAATATTGTGTCCTTGTCGCTGCTTTAGTATACTGCCAATACTTAACCCAAAAATGGCTGTCTTTTCCATCGAACCAAAACTTTTGTTCTAACCTTATTCCTTTTCTTTTTGCCATCAATGACAACATCTTTAGACATCATCCACAAGTTGCCAACATTCTCTTGACCCATCTTAGGAATTAATGCAAAGCAATGATGCTCGTGCTTCATACCCTCTAAAACTTTCCTACCATCTACCAAGCAAATTCTGGCAGTACTACATACCTTTTCTTCCACCTCCTTTAAGGGCTTCAACTTATGATTGAAAGAAAGCAAGGTATGTGGAAATGCTTCATACATTGATCTACTGAGGAAATATTTATGCAAATTTTTACTTTTATAGTTACAGATTAAGATGCACATTAACAAAAAGATAATAACAACTTCTAAATGCAAACACAAAACTCACAACACAAGATATACATGGGGAAAACCCTTTCAGGTAAAAAACCCCACACTCCAAAGCCGCCCAATATAATATTTAGGAATCAAGAAGATTACAATATACTTGCAGAGAAAGCTTTTATAGGAGTATATCCAACTAGAGATCTAGGAGGTAACTCGACATCTATAAGATTCTTATACACAACCTCCATCTCCAGCTCATGATATATAGGAGATACAATACAGTAAACCGTTACTGGTAATTACAAAAGCATCAGCTAAAACCACCCAAAAGTAGTGCCTAAATTATCTCCAATCAAAGATGCCTTGTGATGTGCCAAAACACACACCAACACATGTAACTCTCCCCTTTACAACTCTTTTATGTGTCCAACATGTTTTTATATTTCCCAAAAATAGGAGGTCCGAATTCCAGAGGCCATAACTTTTGATTCGGGTGTCTGATTGACAAACCGTTTGATGCGTTAGAAAGCTCGTTAAAAGATCTATCACCCTATAACCCACTTCATAGATTATGACAATTTTTGGGATGTTTGGGGAAGTATTGATCATGACAATTGAGTTTAAAATGTTTTTTGGTAGTTTAAAAAAATAGAAACTTTAATATCTAGCAATCCATATATGGTCTTGAGTTGAAACTCACCTGAGATATTTATTTAGCTGTTCTACACCTTCTGGGAAAATTTTAGGTCAATCTAAGGTCAAATGTAAACTTACTAAAAATAGTAAGTCCCACCATTTTTAGCCCTTTTGGAAACTTTGAAAGTTCTAGATCATTCTTCAAGATAAAAGGTATTCGAAAATACCAAAATTGGGAAGAACATTAACCTTTCAAAGTTGCAAGGTTGAGACACTTTTCTTAACATTCTCCCACTTATCGAACACCTTGCAAGAGCAAAGGGAGTATCAATACCATGATTTAATTGCTAGGGGCCGATAGGCCCATAGACTCTGAACACCATCTCAACTTCTCTGTGCTCATAGGTTTTGTCAAGGAATCTACAACATTCATCAAAGTATCAACTTTCTCCAAGTTTACCTTCCCATCCTCTACCATGTCATGAACAAAATGGTACTAGACATCAATATGCTTAGTCCTCGCATGGAAAGTAGGATTCTTCACCAAAAATATGGCACTTTGACTATCACAACAAATAGTAATCTTCCCTGCATCAAACCCAACATTAGAATGTAATCTCTTAAGCCAAATGGCTTCTTTACAAGCATGAGTTGCTGCCATGTACTCAGCTTCAGTAGTGGACAAAGTGACAAGCGATTGCCGCTTACTCATCCAACTAATAGCACCACCAAACATAGTGAATAGAAGCACTGGTGGATCTCCTGTTGCTAATGTCACATGCCCAATTTGAATCCACAAATCCATGAATACAAAGTGAATGCTGAGGTCTTGTAGGATAACCATGATAACATAAGGAATACTTGGAAGTACCCCACAAATATTTGAACACTCTTCACTGAATCACAATGTTCCTATCTAGGATTAACCATAAATTGACTACGGACTCCCATTGCTTGGGCAATGTTTGGTCTTGTATAGACTATCACATACATCAAACTGCCAACCGCACTAGAGCATAAGGAACTTTTCTCATATCCTCTATCTCAGAAGGAGACTTTGGACAATCTACAATAGCTAACTTTGTGTCCATTGTAATAGGAACAGTCAAAGGTCTGCAATCCACCATGCTGAATCTCTCCAACATAGTGTTAACATACTTACTCTAGCCTAACCAAAGTTTTTTGTTTGCTTTGTCTCTTCTAATCTCCATCCCTATAATGTACTGAGCTGCCCTTAGATTTTTCATCTCAAACTATGCTAACAATTGAGACTTCAAATCAGAATCAAACTTTTACTATTCCCAATGAGTAACATATCATCGACATACAATGCAATAATGAGAATGTGATCATTGTCAAACTTGTAATAAACACACTGATCTGATTTTAATATCTAAAATCCAATACTCAACACAAGGGCATTAAACTTCTGATACCACATCATAGGAGAATGTTTCAAACCATACAAAGACTTTTTTAACTTGCAAACTAGATTTTCTTTACCTTTCACCACATAGTGCTCTAGCTGTGACATATAGATTTCCTCCTCCAAGTCACCATGAAGGAATGTTGTCTTCACATCCATCTGTTCCACTTCTAGATTGTACTTTGCTGCAAGAGATAACATGAACCGAATAGATGTCATCTTTGCAATGGGAGAGAAAATTGTACCATAGTCAATTCCATCCACTTGAGAATACCCCTTCACAACTAATCTAGCCTTATATTTCTCAACACTGCCATCTACATTGAATTTATTTTTGAACATCCATTTGCATCCAATAGGTTTTTGTCCTTCAAGGAAAGGCACCAAGTCCCAAGTATTATTCTTTTCCAAAGAAGCCATCTCCTCTTCCATGGCCTCCTTCCAGGAACTTGCATCTTTCATACCCATAGACTCTTTCATAGTTCTAGGCTCATCAGTGTTAGAAATCAAAGCAAAAATACAACTAGAATCATGTAATGAATAACCAAACCTATCAGGTTGCTGCCTTATCCATGTGGACCTCCTAAAAGATTGAGGTTGAGGTTCTTCATCTTCTTCTGAACTTTTAGAGCTACTAGAGCTCTCCTCATTATTAGGTCTAATAGATGTTTTTGGTTCAATGTTCTCAGGGGTGGAAGGAAGTTGAACCACATCATCTTTATTCTATTCTTTCTCTAGTTGCAAGACAACAGAAGAAGGATTGAGCTCTCTGAAGATCACACTTCTTCTATACAGAACTCTCTCAACCACTGGATCACAAAGCTTGTACCCTTTCACATTGATGCCATAACTAATGAAGATACACTTCATAGCCTTATTCTCCAACTTAGACCTCTTCTCCTTAGGCACATGTGCATATGCTTCACAACCAAATACTTGAATGTGTCTTAATTAAGTATTTTTACCAGACCATACCTCCATAGGTGTCTTATCAATGAGTGCTGATGTAGGAGACTTGTTAACCAGGTAACAAGTGGTAGCAATAGCTTCAGCCTAGAACTTTTGTTCAAGACCAGCTCCACTTAGCATACTTATTGCCTTCTCCATCAATGTTCTATTCATCCTCTCTACAACTCCATTCTACTGAGGGGTATACGGAGTTGTCTTATGCCTCTCAATCCCTTGTTCTTTACAGAACTTGTCAAAATCTGTTGAACAAAACTCACCATCATTGTCAGTCCTCAAACACTTAATCTTTCTATCCTTCTGATTCTCTACAAGAGCTTTGAACTCTTTGAATCTATTAAAGACTTCAGGTTTACTTCTAAGGAAATACACCCATGTCCTTCTACTGTAGTCATCAATGAATGAAACAGAGTAAACATATTTTGAAATTGAAGGAACAGTAATAGGACCAAACACATTAGAATGAATTAATTCCAACACCTCAGAAGATTTGTGAGAACTGGAATAAAACTAAACATGGTTTTATTTTCCATAAATGCAATGTTCGCAGAAATCAAACTCAAGATTATAGTCATTCATACCCTCAACAAGATTTTTATTTTTCAAGGTCCTCAAACCCTTTTCACCAATGTGACCAAGCCTTTAGAGCCATAACATTGTCTTCTTAGCTGGAAGCTTCATCTCCATAGAATGAGAACCCTTAGGTACCTAGAAAACACGACCATCAGAAGTAGATGCAATACTCCTCTTCACTGTTGGTTCCAATGGTGAGGATGAAGACTCTGAATCTCTCTTCTTCAAAACAAAGGCACTATTGCACTAAACCGTGCATGTATCAAGTTGAAACAGAGTGCCAATCCAAACACCCTTATCCAACACCATAGATCCTCTAGTCATCTTACATCCTCCATTCGAGAAAACAACTTGCACACCCACATCATTCAACTTAAAGAAATAAGGTTATGTGTCAAACCAGGGATATGCAAAACATCATTGACTCCCTTCACTCATCCATTAGGGAATCGAATCAAGACTCTTCCACATCCAACAATCTTTAGGTGAGAATCATCATTAAAGTACACCTTTCCACCATCATATTCTTCATACTTCAAAAACCAGCCCCGATGCGAGGTCATGTGAAAAGATGCACCAGAGTCAATAAGCCACACATCCTCAGATGCATGCATTGCCAAGGCAACAACAAACGCTTGTCCTTCATCTTGAGAGGACTTGTCAGAATCTGAATCATAATTCTTCTTTTTCTTTTTCTCCTTCTTGCACTCCTTTCCACAGTTCTAACACAGGACCTTGGACTTTCTGGGAGACTTAGATCTCCTATGGGATTTGGATCTTCCTTTATCTTCTTTCTTCTTATCCTTTTTATTTCCCTTCTCTTTAGATCTACCACAAACCACAAGAGCCTCCTTAGTTGATTCCAAAGACTTTCTCCGCATCTCTTCAGACAACAACAAAGAAACCCCTTCATCCATCTTGAAGGTGGTAGTGGTACTCCCAATGGCCATAACAAGGTGGTCCCATGAATCTGGTAAGGAACACAGTAATTTCATACATTGATCCTCCTCCTCCATCTTCACACCAATAGAAGTCAACTGGGTAACAAGCATATTGAATGTATTCAGGTGATTAGTGACAAATTCTCCATCTTAAATCCTCAGAGAGTATAATTTCTTTCGAATGAATAACTTGTTCACTAGGGATTTAGCCTGATAAACATCTCCTAGCTTCTTCCAAAGATCCTTTGTAGTCTTCTCTTCATGGATATTCAGGAGCACTAAATCAACCAAACAAAGTCTTATCAAACCCTTAGCTTTTCAATCTTTGAAATCCCAGTCTTCTTGAGACATTGCCGTTGGTTTTGTAATAGATATAGCATCCCATAAATCCTGATCTGCAAACATGTCCTCCATTTTGAGTTTCCCAACTTGAAATTACTGTCATTAAACTTCTCTATCACAAGCCTCCCAGATGTGCTTGCCATCTCTTACCTACAACAAAGATTTCAAAATCCTCTACACAAGCTCCCACTCAAATGAAGATCAGCTCAAAAAATCCTCTACCCAACAACTAGAACTAAAGGTGATTAGGCTCTGATACCAACTGGAAGGAAGCAAGGTATGTAGAAACTCTTCCTACGTTGATCTACTGAGGAAAGATTTATCCAAATTTTCACTTTGAGAGTTACAAATTAAGATGCACATTAACAAAAAGATAATAACAACTTCCTTTGAGGCCAATTATTTTCACTTCCCTATTTTGATCATTTTACATTATAGTTGCTAACATTATTAGACATTTAGAGATTATTGTTTCCATTATGCAGATTAGATTATGTCTCCTGATTTTGGTTTGGCATTGATTAGACATGTGGTGATTTGATTTGATCATATTTTGAGGTTATGATGATGTTAGACATGTGAGATATACTTGATGATGATTATTGATGTGATTTCAAGTTCATTATGTAGATTTATTATTTGATGATGACTATGTGACATTAGATAGAAAAATACAGTTTTTATCTTAATTATGTTGTGAATGATTAATGTTGCATGCGATGACATGAATTTAAATTCAGTTGCTTTGGCTATAATTATCTATGATGTGATTGATGCTTGATCTAGTTGTGTAGGTCATATTCCTAGGCCACGGGAAATCAGAGGTAGTGTTCACACATATGTTATTCCTTGTTAAGCCAATCCATTCCCAAGAGGGATGAGGATCACATTTGATCAGATGTTGCTCTCGTGCATGCATAATTTATTTATTTGGCCTAGTTACCCCTGTTTAATTTCATTTATATCATGTGTTGTATAGTTATGTTTGTTTTACACCATTTGGTATTATTTTTATTTTTGGGCCATTTAAAAGTGATTTTAAACCTCCCTAGGTGGTAACCCTAAGGTCTAGGGTCAATTTTGACTAACTAAACCCTAGGGTAACTCACTTTTGGTCACTCTAAACTGGGGTTTAGTCAAAGTGACGAATTTTGAAATGGCTAAGGGTGGGAGATGAGTCATGCTTTGGGAAAGACCCATCTCCCTTCCCAAAGTTTGGGGATCCCTTCACCAAGAAGACTTGGGAGGTCTTCAAGACTCCCAAGTGTGTGGGATCTCCCTCCAAGACTCTCACACATGTGTGAGAGCATCTTGGAGGGAGATGGCTCTCTTGGAGAATAAGAGGATGCCATGTGGCATCCCTTATCCTCGAGAGGGCTTGAAGGGAGTTGTCACCTCTCCACTTGGTCTCTCACAAATGTGTGAGAGTACAAGTGGATAAGGTGAGGGTTTGAATGGAATTGGAGGGTGACACTTGTCACCCTCACACTCCTTCACCCTTGCAAGTGGCATGGGATGAGGAAGGAGAAGCTGACAAGTGTCACCTTCTCATTCCTCAAGGCCAAATTGGAAGGCCTATATTATCTCCTCTTGGAGAGGAGTGTGGGGTTCTTTTTTTTGGAAATTCTCTTTCTATTCTTGGAGGTTTTGAGAGTGTTCGAGAAATTTGGAGAGTGGGAGAAATTTTTGGAGAAGCTTGGAGCACTACTTCAAACGTGCTTCCATTTGTAGGGCTTTTGAAGGTAAGCTCCATGGCAATGACCATTTCCCTTTTTGCATATGTTATTTCTTTTTGTGTATGTGGTTGAATAGTTATGTGTGTTGTTATTTTATTTTTGTGTGGGATGGGTGTGGTTAGAGCACCTCCATTTGGAGGAAAGGCTCAACTAGTTTGGGGTACGGGAGAGTGAACCTCCTCGAGGTCATCTCCTTAGTGTTGCACTATTTTTAGCCTTGAGGGTAACATATGGAGTTTTGGGAATAATATGTGATTTTGGCATGAGTGCCATAGTGATTCTTAAGTTTGGTGGAAAATGTGTTTGGCTTCAGGCCTTGGGATTTTTGTGATTTTTGGAGTTCTTGGGGTGGCCTCTTGAGTTGAGGGGTCCACTCCCCAACCCCCTCCAAACTCAATTTATTGTGTTTTGTATGTGCAAATCCATGGGAGTAGATTTTTTGTGTGTTTGGAAAATTTCATTTGTTGTGGTATGTGTGTGCAACCGTGTGAATCCTACCTCCCTAGCTTGGGGGTGACCCACTAGCGGGTCTATGGTAGGGAGGAGGGAATTCCTTCATGGCTTGGTTCCCCTTTTTTGTGTTGCATCATTGTAGGTTTCATTGGAAAAATGGAGCTTAGAGGAATTAATTGTTATCCCATTTGCCTTATTTTAGTTGGTTGTTTTTGAGCCATGGCCTTAGAGGCCTTAATGTTGAAGTTGTAAAAATAGTACTCCTTATTGTATTGGTGTGTAAGGAAAATTAATGTGAGTACTCTTTATTGTTTATCCAAAAATTATTTATTATTTTATGTTGTTGTGTTCATGTGTTCATGGAAAAATGCCAAAGAAAATGCATGTTTATTCATCTTGCTGTTGCACCTATGTGTGTGTTGAAAGTTTGACAGAAGTACTTTTGTATTTATTGTCATTTTATACTTAGAAAGAAAGAAATAAAAGTGCTGATGTATTCCTTTGAAATAGGTTTTTGAAATGAAAGAATCTTGCTATGTAAACTAAATTTTATACTCACAGAAATTTCAAAGAAATGGGATTGTATATTTTTTGTTATAAACAAAAGAATAGTATTATGCTTTACTTTATATGTTGTGAGAAAGGCAAGAAGAAAGATAGTTAGTTTGACTGTCTATGGTTGCAAAAAGAAATTATATATATATAATCTGATTCTTCTCTTCAAAAAATAAAGAAATCTAGAATTTTCAATACTATGGAAAGAAAAAAAAAAGATAATATGTTATAATTCCTTTCAATATATTTATATATATATATATATATATATATATATATATATATATATATATATATATATATATATATATATATATATATATATATATATATATATATTACTGGTGTATTTCATGATACAAGTCTGGTTTTATAATTCCATAATGTGGATGTGAATATATATATATATTAAACATAAATATATTTCAGATTATTAAATACATTTTTGTTACCTCACTGATAACTGAATAAATAGTGTATATGTATAACTGTATATATATATATGCAGTTATATATATATATATAATTTAAAATATTGACAGACTGTATTAAATCAAATTTTAAACCGAATCATATTTATTTTTATATTGAAAAGAAAATTGTGACTGAGTAAATCTGGACTGAACCCTTGTGAGGGTGTTAAACGTTATTTTTGTAGGGAAAAAAATATGTATTTGGTGGACAACGGCCACAGGTCGCCGCCCACCACCATTTTCTTTTGCCAACATTGGGGGTGTGGGGGAGGGGGTCGAAACCCCCACCCACACCCATGGGTGTGGGTGGGGGTTTCGACCCCCTCCCCCACACTGAAACCTCCAAACTTTAGCAAATGCTAAACTTAAACAAAAAAAAAGACAATGCCAATCGCAGCGAATGGTTGGGCGGCGGTGCCACCACTCCTTGCTCTGCCCTCTTTCATCTACCCTACCCACAGATTGGCATTCGGTCTTTGGAGATTTGCACAACCATTGTTATATCTGTCTTTCTTGTTAGATCTGCAAACATTTTAAAATATATGTGTGTGTGTGTGTGTGTGTGTGTGTGTGTGTGTGTGTGTGTGTGTGTGTGTGTGTGTGTGTGTTGATCACTATAGTCCCATATAGAAAAAAAAGAGACAATAAACATACACTTTGATTTTTTTACACACAGTATTTATATAAATATATCAAAAAAAGAGGTTACTATGTATATAACCATACGAATATACCTTTATATATCTCCATGGCAGCCATGGATGAGAAAAGCCTTCAACCTGCAACAAAGAAAATGGAGGGACAAATGGAAAGAAACACATGAGAAAACAAAACAATAAAATAGGATAAGATAGAGATGTTAGGGTTCTTTTGCCTTAAGGAAATAATAAAAAAAAAATGTTTAGGGCATCTCTTTGAAAACAATTAATAAAATATTAGATTAGGGCATTTGAAGGGTGAGGCAAATTAGGAGCTCTTTTTAATTTCTTCTTTTATTCTTTTCATAAGCACGAGAAATTAAGTTCCCTCTTATTTACTTTTTAGGCCTTTTTGAATTGTGATGCCTATCCTTGTGTTTTTTTTACCTTTTGAGTTTTAACCCCATGTGGGAATTTACTTTAGTGGTGATGAGTTGTTTTATTTCAAATGGGGTGTTCTATACCTTTTATTGTTGTTTAATTTTTGGGCATTCATTTTAATTTGTCTTGTATGTTTTAATTTAATGGGTGAGAAATCTCTTTATTGAACTTAATTATATTTTTATCAATTTTTAATCCGAGGGGATATTTTAATTTATTCTCTTTTTATTTTATTTCAACTTGAGTTAATTAATAAATGTAATTGTCAAGATTATATTTATTAATGGACTTGAGTATTGAGTTTTATTTTGGTCGTTTATTTTAAATTAAATTTTATAAATTTGTTGGGTGGTCAAAATTATTTGACTTTGAAAATTGATTTAATTTTCCTTTCGATTAATTATTTTAATTTTTGCATTAATTACTTTTTGGAGTTTTCTTTTTTTTTAAATTTTTATTTTGATTATTGTAAACGCGTTATGCTGTCAAAATTTTCCCAGATTTTAGGGTTTTACTTTTATGATAATTTTTACGACTTTCATTAATCACTCCATTTTATCATGCGACCATCTTACTATTTGATGCATCATTATTATTCAATTTTCATTTATGCATTAGAGTTAGGGCTTGATTTCGAATTAGTCGAAATCATCTCTTTTGCCTAGGAAACTTAGGGTTCAAATTAAATCCGTTCTAACCCTAGAAGTGACACATAATCGCATTGCATACCCCCTAGTCGACTTTCATCACGTAGGGGATTGCGTAGGTAGACACACTTCCCCTAATATGATTAACATGATTACACCTTATGTGTATTGCCACCGAGCACACAGAAGCGTGTGAGGGGGTTTCTAGGGACACGCAGAAAAGTTTTTGATATTTCATGTCATGACCACATGACAAATGTGGACATGACACATGTTTTGTGTGTCGTGACCGCATGGGAAATGTGGGCATGACATTTGGTATCAAAGCCAGGTTTAAACACTAGTTTTTTTTGGGCACATTATTATTCTGCAGGTTTGATTAATTTGTAATTACCTCATTTTTGTAGGATGCCTCCTCGATGAGTTCAGTGAGCATGTTCACACCACACTGCATCTGCCAAGGTGCACAGTGATTCTTCAGCTAAGGGTTAAGCATTGTCGGCCCCACAGATACCACAGGCACCACCGGCCCTACCTATACCAAATATTGGACCACAAATATTGCAAGCACTACAGGTAGTGTTAGATAAGCTACCATCGGCTGTAGTTGAGCCACGCATAGAGCCACGTGTTGAGCCCTATGTTGATCTATGAGAGGAGCCACAAGCAGAGTGTCGTGTGGAGCCACGTGTGGAGCCCCGCGTCGAGCCACAAGAGGCACCACATGTGGAGCTATATGTTGAGATACCAAATATGATGGCGGAGGAGGTTGGATCGGCCTACAAGGCCTGTAGCAGGAGCCCTCCACATCATGCTAGGCATGAGGAGGTAGTGCAAGTGGAGCAGATTGTTCACAGGCCTTATGATTATTATGCGGATGAGCCTATCAAAGGGTACAGAGACCGAGGAGATCCCATCAGGGATTTGTTGAGATTGAATCCTCCTACATTTGCTGAGACTACCGAGGGAGCTGAGGCTGAGGCTTAGCTCATCAGTCTAGACAGATGCTTCACGTTGCGTCCTTACGAGGGCAACACAAAGGCACATGTGGTAGTCCGCCTATTGCGAGATGCAGCAGCTACTTGATGGTGCACTGAGGAGTGCAAGCACCATCTATCATTGGACACACTCACATGTGAGGCTTTCATTGAGTGCTTCAATGCACGATATTTATCAGATCACTACAAACAGCGTTGTATAAATGAGTTTCACGACCTTTAGCAGAGAGGGCTTACTGTTGCTTAGTATGAGGGTACATTCACTGAGTTGTCTCGATATGCAGAGTATCTCCATGATGAGAAACTCTTGGTTCATAAGTTTATCAGAGGGTTGAACCATAGCATAGCACAGCCTGTACGCATGGCAGAGCCCCAGACATTGAGTGATGCTACCAAGAATGCATATATAGTTGAGGAGATACAGGGATGAGGGCAGAGTTCATGCCCTCAGTTTCAGGATCGTGGGCAGTAGCAACATCAACAGAGTTACTGTAGACCCCCACCGCCACCTCAGAGAGGAGGATTTAGTTCTACATCCTTACCTCCTAGGCCCCCACAACAGTAGTAAAGATCTAGGCCACAGTAGAGGGTACATGGGGGGCATAATCGAGGTTGGTAGCAATAGGGCCCGCGTAGAGATCAAAGGCAGCAGGGACCACCTGCGGGACCTGCGGGGTCATAGCAATCATACAGGGGTTCACAGGGGTCCACAGGTAGATCTGGACAACAACAATCAAGTAGGACTCAGACTGGATAGGTGGAGGCTAGGGGCCCATGTTATGTGTGTGGTGGAGTGGGACATCTAGCCAGAGAATTCTTATAGGGCTTTACAATAGGAGGATCAGAGCAGACAGTTGGAGATGTGGGTAGGTCCCACCGTATGTTTGCAGCGGTTGATAACCACAGGATAATTTTTAGGCATCAGTGATTGAGACATCAGGTATGATAGGGGGTGTCCCCATTTCTATTCTTTTTAACTCTAGTGCTACTAACTCTTTCATATCTCCATCGTTAGTGGAGCGTTGCAGGCTGGTGGCCTCTAGGTAGGGTGATAGGTGGGAGGTGGAGTTAGCCTCAGGGGCCAAGATGTTAGTAGATGCCTTAGTCCATGACTATGAGATATCTTTGGGACCCTTTGCCACAATTTGTGACCTTAGAGTTATGACATTAGGATCCTACGATGTGGTTTTGGGTATAGACTGGCTTGCGGCTCATAGAGCCAAGCTAGACTGTCATCGAAAGGCGATTAGCTACTTAGACGATCATGGTACATGAGTTGAGATAGTGGGCATTTAGAAGCCCACAACAGTTCGTATGATATCTGCTTAGTAGCTTAAGTATTGCATGTGGAAGGGATGCCAGATGTTTGCTATTACAATTAGTGACAGATCAGAGGATGAACCTAAGGCATCATTAGATGACCATCCCATCTTGCCAGAGTTTGCTAATGTGTTTCTAGCAGAGTTGCCAGGGATGCCACCCCATCGTGAGGTAGACTTTCATATTGATTTAGTGCCGGGTGTCGAGCCAGTGTCTTGTGCACCCTACAAGATGACCACTCATGAGCTCAAAGAGCTCAAGTTACAGCTTGAGGACTTGCTTGAGAAGGGGTACATCTAACCGAGCATTTCACCTTGGGGCGCTTCGGTCATCTTTGTGAAGAAGGATGGGTCTCTTCGATTAGCATGGATTATAGGTAGTTGAATAAGGTGACGGTGAAGAATCGTTATCCTCTACCCAGGATTGATGATCTCTTCAATCAGATGCAGGGAGCCAGGGTGTTCTCTAAGATTGACTTGAAGTCTGGTTACCATCAGTTGCATATCACAGAGGCGGACATCCATAAGACCGCCTTCCAGACTCGATATGGCTACTATGAGTTCACTGTGGTCCCCTTCGGTTTGACAAACGCCCCTGCAGTGTTCATGAGTCTCATGAACGGGGTGTTCCGTACCTACTTGGATCAGTTCGTGAATTTTTTTCTCGATGACATATTGATCTATTCGCAGACCAAGGAGGAGCATGAGGAGCACACGTCAGGTTTTACAGTGTTTGAGGGAGCAGAATATTTATGGGAACCTGGCGAAGTTTGCATTTTTTAGGACAGAGGTACAATATTTGGGGCACATCCTATTTGGCGATGAAATCTCTGTAGATCCATCCAAGATCAGGGCTATCAGAGATTGGCCAGCACCCACTAGTGTGATAGAGGTCAGGAGTTTCATGGGATTAGCTAGTTATTACCGTAGATTTGTTGAGGGTTTCTCTCGGATAGCACACCCCATCACTTCCCTTCAGTGGAAAGGGAAGATTTTTTTATGGACTAAGTAGTGTGAGAGGGCCTTTGGGGTCCTCAAGGAGCGTCTCACTAGCGCTCCCATTTTAGCGATTCTTGATCCAGCAGAGAATTTTGTGGTTTGCACAGATGCATCACTTGAGGGTTTGGGAGCCGTACTTATGCAGGGTGGTAGAGCGATCGTGTATTGTTGTGATGCTCACAACAAGCCCCATTTAACTTCTAAGCAAAATGAGGACCCCTGTTGTGGCTGTTGCTTTTTGCTTGTGTGTGGGTCTGCTTGGTGGTAAAGGGAAAAGAAGGTATAGGTTACAAACCTTGTTGAAAATTGAAGAAAGCTAGCATTAAGTACCAGAGCGGAATAGAGGTGAATTCTTTGTCAAAAATGAATGAGGGTTGCTTTTTAAACCATTTCAAAATTCTCAATATTCGGCAAGATATGCATGTTTTGGTAAAATGCATTATAGGAAGGTTTGTACGTTGCATATACAAGGTCGTTTGTATGTGGAGTCATTGTATTAGTCGCATAAATTGGTCGGGTTTATGAATCATTGTATTTTGTATGCATGTTGTTAATGTTTTTATTATTTACATACAAGTCAAACCCGACAGGATTCAAAAGTAAGGTGGATAATCGGTTAAGTCCATAGGTTGTATAACGGGTTGTATGTTTGGCGCAAAGTAAAGATACAAGGTGACATACAATGCGATATACATGTCACAGACCTGAAAAAGTATGAAATGGGGTTTTATTAAGGTATGTTTCATTGTTTATATGTTGCATGATTTGAGTTTGTACCTTTCAATATACATACAACGTGGAAGTCAAAGAGAGTTAAATCTGATATAAGTGATACATCGTACGTTAATGTATATTGAAAGATGCATTCACTTTATATACATGTGTAGGAGCCGAAGGGTTATACAATATGGTTTATAAAAGATAAGGAGTCTGTGATGATTATACAAAGGAGTTTGCATGTATGGAGGCTTGTATCTAAGAGTAGATACAAGTATTATTGTTTCGAGATACAAGTGGGAAAGTAAAGTGGGTCCCACAAGTTGTATCTCAAAATTGTATATTGCACCAACAGACGTATATACAAGCTAACATACAAGCAAAGATACAAACAAAATATGCAAGACGGATTTGAAAAAGGAATTCAATAAGGGAAAGGCTTTGTATGTTCGGGAGATTGTATGTTAACGATATACAATCCCGATATACAAAGAAATAAAAAACATTGCCAGAGAGATAAAAGGTAAAAAGGGGCTTGTATGGGTTGTATGTATGTGCGCTTGTATCTATGCCACATACATTGCGATATACAAACCAAAGATACAAGTGCGGATATAAAGGGAAAAGGGTTAACATTGTTTATAGCTTGTTGCATATAGGCTTGTATATTGAAAAGATGCAAAAGAGACATACAAAGAAAGATACAAGAAAATGTGATGTATGCAGAAAGTAAACTAACGGATAGAAGGTTTAAAATAAAAACATTGAAATAAGACACCGAAGCCGTAGGCACATTAATTGTTGTAATTAATGTCAATTTAACACTGAAAAGAGTAAGATTCAATGGGTTAGGGTAAATTAAAAGCTATTTTTCTTTTAGATTTGCATTGTTAAAGCTAAAATTGTAGAAAGAAGAGTTGCTTCAAAAATTGAACAAAATTCATCATGGGACAGAATTCTAGAAGCTAGAACAGAGTAAAAATGGTAAAGTAATTCAATGACATAAGGTTGAGCTGTCGAAAGATACATGTATTTATCTTAAACATTGTTACAGTTCATTTTGGAAGTAACTTTCAGTAATTTCATTTTGAAATGTAAACATTCATTAAATTACTATGTTTAATTGTTGATTAGCTGGGTGGAGTTAAACAATGTGAAAGTCAAAATGGAAAAGACAAATGGGAGATAGGGTTAAATGTAAAAAATAGAAAATTCGTAGTAAAACCCTAGGTAAGAAGGTAAAACAACAGGTTAAAAGAATGCATTTTTTACAGGATGGCCCCAAAGCAAAAAAAGGTAGATATAGGAGGTGAAGTTAAAAAAGAAAGGAAGACACGCAAAGAAATAGAGAAAGAGGAGTTGCCAATACATAGAGGGTACCTGTCATTGATCATTACAAGTGGAGTGGGGATGAACACAAACATAGGAAAATATGACGCGGATGATGTGTTGCAAAAAATTACAGCAGCAGACGCTACGCTTGATATGAGGTGTATATGGGAGAGTGGATTGTATAGGGCTGCGGGTTTTCCATTAGCTATGGAAGCTAAGGATTTGTGTCTAGATTGCATATACTTGTATGGCCCAGCTACCAAGAAAATAATATTCCACGATAGATTCATTACAGACTTATCCACATAAGGGATTGCAAGAACATTTGGTCTGGAAGTACATGAAAGAATGGTGGCTATTGATATAGATCAATACAATGAAGATTTCAATAACAATGAGAGGGATTGTAGAAGCAAGATTTTCTACAGTTGGTACAGTGTAGAAAATAAGCCCAAAGCTGTGGCAAGAGTGTACAAGAATCTACAAAGAATATACTTTAAGGAGGAAATATACTTGATGATTACAATGTTAAGTAGACTAGTGGGATTGAGAGATGGCACTAAGTGTGAGCCTTGGATGTTCACTGTCATCCAATTCATGAGGGAAGCAAAAAAGGAACAAGGACAAATTCACTGGGCTAAAGCTATAAGCACAACCATATGGAAATAGGCAATGTTGAGAAAGCAAAAGATGATGCCTTTCTATTTGTCCTCATATATATTATATTCATGTGTAGCAGAGGTTCAACCATTCATACATGGGATAGACAGGGTTAGAACCTTAGGAAATGGTCCAGATTAGAAGCTGGTTTATGAGCATTATCCTGATTTACAGGAAGAGAATGCATTGAGGAAGTATGCTCTATTGAATGATGTATTCTATACATACATGGTTAGAATTTTAAGGGAGGAGCCAGATAAAAGGTTGTCTCAAGATGCAGAGGATACAATTGGTCTGCACAGTTCTTGGTATATTCAATTTCAACATTTTACTTATATCAGAACTGAGGGATTCGAAGGAAAACCTTTCATGCTACCCATGTATCCTTCCAATAAATTGATTGTTCTGGAGTTCTCAAGGCAGAATTTGAATGCCTTTAAGATGTATAAGAAGAAGTTTAACAGAGGAAATCTTAAATTACCTTGGGCAATTGGTAGATACTCATGCTACAGTGAAGAGGTTGCTAGTTATTCAGAAAGGGAACTGAGGTATTATGGATTTGAGGAATTTGAGTTGGCCTGAAGGTTTGATCCCTTTCATAGAATCCAAAATACATTTGACTCTAAATTCAAACATCAAATACATATTGAAGATTTTTGGTCAGACTGTAAGAATGATAAAGAGGTAAGAAAGAGAGCGCATAAAAGACTAACAGTTGAACAAATGAAGTCCATGGGAGATATCTATGTACCCCCAGAGGTTAAAGAAGATGATAAATTATTGCATCATAGTTATGAAAGTGCCAGGCTTGCTCCTATTGGAGAGCCTGATTGGTCACAACCATGGAACACATCTTTGGACACATTGTCTGAACCAGTTATCGTGTTTTCAAAAACATGGTTGAAAGATAGAATTGAGGAGCTTAAGGATGAAGGGATAGAAATTATATATCCAAAGAAAGGGAAAAAAAGAGTGAGAGAGCATAATGATGATCTCCAATGCTTTTATGAAAAGAAAAGGAAGATTGTCGAAGCAAGGATTCTTGAGAAAGATAAAAATGCTACATTGATGGATCCTTATGCAATAGGGGTGACAGTAGCGGTACCAACAGGCACATTTGTAGATGCAAAATCATTAAGTCATGATTCCAATGTAGAACAAGCACAGGCAGTTCAAGGGTCAACAAGGCAAAAAGTCATGAAAGCAATACCGATAGGTATATCAAAAGGGGAAACTTCAAAACAAAGTGAAGTTATAGGAGCACAACAGGTAGGTGATAAATTGAGTGACATAATTGGTGCATCTACCTCGGCAGAAAAAAGAAAAGTATATGCTAAAGTAAAAATAGAGTTGGCTGAAGAAATACTGCATGGGTCAAAAATGCATGAAGCCAAGCAAGTTACTGAGACTGTCAACATTGAAGATGACAACAGTGGAAGTGAAGTTAGAGAGGTGGATTTAGGAAAAGGAAGAGAAACTGGTATAGAGGAAGAAGAATCCAGTGAATTTTTAAGTGAAGAAGAGGAGAAAGACACTCAAGCTGAAATGGAAGTAGAACAAGGTTCAGTGTCTGAAAAGGAAATGGTACAAGAAGAATCAGGAATAGTAGATCCTTTTGGTACCTTGGTTTCTCCTGAAATAATAAAGGATGTGCAAGATGTAGCACATGAAATTGAAGAATCTGAAAAAGAAGAGGCACCTGAGGAAATAGTAAAGGAAGCACCTGCTCAAGCCAAAGAAGAAATAGGAGTTAGTACCTCTAGTGTAGATGTATTAAACATTCTGAATATGTATGGTGAACAAAGTGAAGAAGAGTAGAATATAGAAAACAAAAAAGAACAGGGAAAAGAGACAAAAGAGGCTGATACAGTGGTAGGTTCACCTACACATACAGAGCAAGTACAAAAGAAAGGTGAAACTATAGAAGATGTAGTAAGTAAATCTGAAGGCAAACAAAACACAGAAAATATTGATGAAGACAAATTTGAAAAGCAAACGGAGCATATAGACATGACAAATGTAGAACAAGAAAATAAAGAGAAAAAGAAAGAAAAAGAATCATCAAGGAAAGAAGGTCCAGAGGAAGAGGATGAAGGTCGAGGGGATACAGAAATTGAAGAAGAAAATGAGGGTGAATCTAAACAACAAGATGATCCAATGGTATAGGAACCAGCCCCTCAACAAGAACAACCTCCTCCACAGCAACAAGAACAACAACAACAACAACATCAACAAGAACAAGGAGAAGTAGAAAGACCTCAAGAGGAGGTAATCAATGAAGAAAAGATTGTTGAAGGCACAAGAGAGGCCCCAGCCTGGTTAGGTACAGAGGTAAGGAGAGAAAAGGTGGAGGTACAGTTAGTACCTATAGACATCAAAAGTCTATTAGGTGGTGCAACACCAAGGAAAGAAAAGAGAAAGGCTAGGACCATGTCAGCTATACAAAGGGGTCTAGATGGATCCAGAACACTGAACCTAGCCATACCACAAAAGGAGAAGGCAAAAGGAGAAATAGCCTTAGATGAGTATAAAATACTAAATTTTGACCTAGGACACACAACAAGAGAGCAACACATAAGTGAATGGGAGGATATGCATCAAGTTACAATAGAAATGTTGAAAAGAGACAAAGATAAGCAAGAATATTTAAAAGGACACATTATCCAGCTACAACAATTCATTAAAGGGATATTTGATCCCAATGTGGTAATACCGGAATTTCCTAGTGAAATAGCAGTTCTATCAAAAGATGAAATGAAAGATATAGAAAATAAGAGGCTTAAAGACAATGTTTTTGAAGAATGGTTTAATGCATTCATACAAGAAGGAGAAGAGGTAATCAAACAAGCAGTGACAGGATGGGAATCAGCTGCAATAGAAAAGAATAAATGCAGTATGCTTGTATATAATGGTGAATTTAGAAAAGAGGAATGCAAATTTGAATGGGAACAGCTAGAGGAAATTGAAGATAGAGCAGAGGAATTAATAAATAAAGGAGTAATTACCCCTTCAATGGAAAATCAAGTGCCACAGGCAAAGTTGGAATTAAAATTTGAAGAGGCTAATCTTAGAAGGTGCATCACAGCCACTCAGTGTTTAGAAGAAAAGGAAGACATCATGATCATGATGCACAAGGGGATAATTGAAAGGCTCTTAGATCATGAGTGTATGGATATACCAGCATATGAACTTCAAAGAGCATTAACATAATTCAATGCCATTTTTACACCATGTATGGAGAATCTAGAAGCATATCTAAGTAAGCAAATGATTGATTCATCGATGGAGGAAAGTGCCAAGATGAAGAAATACAAGAAGAAGAGCGAAGGCTCAGATAAAGAAGAAAAGAAATTGAAAGAAGCGGTCACAATGCAGGAATATATATGGACAAAGAGTCTAGGGGGGGATCCCACATTTATAGAAGGTATAACAAATAATTTCAAAACATATTTGAAGTAGGAAAGTGGAGAAGAGAGCAAACAGTACTAATAAAAAGATCAAGTAAAGGGTATCTACGGGTGAGGTCAACAAGAAAGAAGAAGTCAAAGGGGAATCCTATTTTGAAAAAGATTCCAATGGCATCCTTGGAGGCAGAAAAGACACCACAAAGATATTTTGGAAAGCGGTTAGAAAAGAATGTGCACCCTTGATTGAGAAAGTTTAAATTATGACCATAGATTGTATTTTGTAATCGTAGCAAAACACAGCTTCAAACTCTATATACGAAGCTTTTCTATTTGTATATTACTTACACAGGGATTTTTGAAATACAGCTTGCACTTGTAATTTGTTTGAACATTTAAATAAGGAAGTATTTTAGTTTAGAGTAGAAGGAGGTCGCCTGTGTCTACACTGAGGAATGCGCGGAGTGTCTAGCTTTCTTATTGTATCTGTAAGATGTTTGTAAGTTTTCTGTTGATTTGATTAATGAAGCAAACAGGTCATTCATACATTGTAAACCATATATGACTGTGTACTTTAAATACAAGTAAATTTGGGATTCTACATCTATTTTCTGAGTGTTTCCTAACTCTTACTTATATTTGAATGTACTACCTCTTTAAAAGCTTGCAATCTTGGATGTGTGTTCATGAAATTACTTAGGACTTCACATTTGGAGATTTAATCTATTGATTTGGTCAAAATTTAATGTATTTCTTACAACGTGGATAATAGAGCATTTAGATCCTATAGTAAAATGATGTTCAATTTGAATTTCTCTAAATTTTCCCCAAACATTTGAAATAATTAGCTCAAACGTAGAGATTTTAAGAAAATTGTCTTACATTTGAAAGAAGCATGAAGAATTGTGTTAATATTTGACAATTTTCATAGTAATTTGAAAAGAAAAGCTTGTTTTATCATAAATCATACAAATCTTTGTGATACAGTAGTAAATTTATGCAAATGAATGAATAATTTGTTTGTTTTTACAACAATTTGCATAATTTGAGTCCAGTGAGTCACAGATCATCTTAAGTCAAGTAAGGCCCCTTGAATATTACAGTTTCACATCAACCTACTAAATTGTCCACAAGGTCAAGACCTGACCATACATAAACTTGGGATTAAGAAATCTTAAGTGATTTCTTCATATGTTTCAAGATAGTTTAGGTTCATTTTGTGAATTTAACTTTTGTTATGAATGTGTAAAAACAATCATCAACACGTATGAGTCGCGAAAGCTCAAGACCCATGAGCTGAACTACCCCACTCATGATTTGGAGCTTGCAATAGGGTTCATGCTCTAGTTCATTGGAGACATTTCTTATTGGGTCATCACTTTGAGCTTCATTCAGATCATCATAGCCTTCAGTATATATTCACACAGTTGAATTTGAATGCCCGTCAATTGCGTTGGATGGAGTTTCTTTGTGAGTATGACTTTGATGTCCACTACATCAAAGGGAAGGAGAACGTGGTTTATGATGCATTGAGTTAGAGGCACCATGAGATCTTTACCTTGACTCTAAGTGTGGACTTGAGAGGATGTATTATTCAGCATCTGCCTAAGGACGAGTGGTTTCTTGAGGTGCAACAGGAGATCCAGTCACAGAGGGCCCTTGCGGGCAAGTTTGCGGGATACTCACTTGAGGCAGATAGGTTACTTCGTCATCGACAGCGCATCTATGTACCCCATGTAGGCAACATACATACTATAGTGTTATTAGAGGCTCACAAAGTACCATATGTAGCACATCCAGGGGTGAAGAAGATGCATGCTGACCTACGATAGTTGTACCATTGGGCGAGTATGAGATAGGATATTGCAAAGTTTGTTGCTCGATGCCTTAAGTGCCAGAGGGTCAAGGCTGAGCATCAGCATCCAGCGGGTCTTTTATACCCTCACGCGATACTGAAGTGGAAATGGGACACCATTTCCATGGATTTCATTGTTGGTCTTCCTATCTCTTCGCGTCGCCATGATGCCATCATGGTGATAGTTGACAAGTTGACCAAGGTGGTACATTTCTCACCTATACGCATGACGTACAATGCACTAGTAGTGGTGAGAGTATTCTTGGATGATATTGTGAGATTACATGGAATACCTCATCGTATCATTTCTGATAGGGATTCAGTGTTCACTTCAGCCTTTTGGAGGGCTTTGCAGCAAGCGTTGGGCACACAACTCAACTTTAGCTCCACTTATCACCCCAAGACAGATGGATAGACAGAGCGGGTGAATCAGGTGTTGGAAGACATGCTTCATATGTATGTTATGGACCATCAGTCTAGATTGGAGGAGTATCTGTATCTGATTGAGTTTGCCTACAATAATGGGCATCACCACTCATTGGGTATGCCTCCTTTTCAGGCTTTGTATGGCAGACCATGCAAGACACCATTGAGTTGGGATCGGATAGAGGATAGAGTTGCCATTAGTCTAGAATTAGTTCAGGATATGTAGCAGTAGGTCACACTAATTAGGCAGAGACTTCAAGAGGCACAGGATAGACAGAAGAAGTATGCCAATGCGAAAAGACTTGATCGGAGCTTCTCAGTTGGTGACAGAGTATTCCTTAGAGTGTGGCCACACAAGAGTCCAATCCATTATGGAAAGGGCTCTAAGCTTGCACCATAGTTTGTAGGACCTTTTGAGGTCTTAGAATGGATAGGACCTGTAGCCTACCATCTAGCATTGCCACCTACCCTATCACGTATCCACGATGTCTTTCATATTTCTGTATTGCGGTGATATATATCTAATTTATCTCATGTATTGGACTAGAGTGCTCTATAGGTAGAGGCATACATGAAGTTAGCTTTGGAGCCAATTTGCATATTGGCTCATCAGATGTTGGGCCTTCGAGGTCGAGAGCTGGACCAAGTTAGGGTCCAGTGGGATCGTTATGATGAGGTCACAGTGACTTGGGAGGATGTAGCTAGTTTGAGGGCACTCTATCCTCACCTTTTTGATGACTTCCAGGAGGAAGTTTAGTCTTAGGGGGGGATGTGAGGCCAATTATTTTCACTTCCCTATTTTGATCATTTTACATTATAGTTGGTGACATTATCAAACATTTAGAGACTATTGTTTCCATTATGTAGATTAGATTATGTCTCCTGATTTTGGTTTGGCATTGATTAGACATGTGGTGATTTGATTTGATCATATTTTGAGGTTATGATGATGTTAGACATGTGAGATATACTTGATGATGATTATTGATGTGATTTCAAGTTCATTATGTAGATTTATTATTTGATGATGACTATGTGACATTAGATAGAAAAATGTAGTTTTTATCTTAATTATGTTGTGAATGATTAATGTTGTATGCGATGACATGAATTTAAATTCAGTTGCTTCAGCTATAATTATCCATGATGTGATTGACGCTTGATCTAGTTGTGCAGGTTATATTCCCAGGCCACGGGAAATTAGAGGTAGTGTTCACACATATGTTATTCCCTGTTAAGTCGATCCATTCCCAAGAGGGATGAGGATCACATTTGATTGGATGTTGCTCTTGTGCATGTGTAATTTATTTATTTGGCCTAGTTACCCCTATTTAATTTCATTTATATCATGTGTTGTTATGTTTGTTTTACACCATTTGTTATTTTTTTTATTTTTGGGTGATTTAAAAGTGATTTTATACCTCCCTAGGTGTGCTTTAGTGTCCCAAACTTACCTGTTGTGGTGCTCACAACATGCCCCATTTTACTTCTTAGCAAAATGAGGACCCCTGTTGTAGCTGTGGCTTTTTTCTTATGTGTGGGTCTGCTTGGTGGTGAAAGGGAAAATGAAGGTTAAGGTTACAAATCTTGTTCAAAAGTAAAAAAAATAAGCATTAAGTACTAGAGTAGAATAGGGGTGAATTCATTGTCAAAAATGAATAGAGGTTGCTTTTTTAACCATTTCAAAATTCTTCATATTCTATAAGATATGCATGTGTGGTAAAATGCATGATAGGAGGGTTTGTATGTTGCATATACAAGTTGTTTGTATGTCTAGTCGTGGTATGAAGTGTGTGTTGTCAGGTTTATGAATCATTGTACTTGTATGCATATTGTTAATGTGTTATTCTTTACATACTAGTTGGACCCGACATGATTTAGAAGGAAAATAGATAATTGGTTAAGTCCATGGTTTGTATATCAGGTTGTATGTTGGATAGAAAGAAAGATACAAGGTGATATACAACATTATATACATATCGCGGACTTGAAAAGAATATAAAATTTGGTTTTATCGAGGTATGTTTCGCGGTTTGTATGTTGTGTGCTTCCGGTTATACATTTCTATATACATATAGCATGAAAGGCAAAAGAATTAAAATCTTATATAAGTGATGCATCGTATTTTAATGTATATTGAAAATGTATTCACTTTATATACATGTGGAGTCAAAACGTTATGTACTGTGGTCTATAAAGGATGAGAAGTCTAATATGATTATACAATGGAGTTTGTATGTATCTTGGCTTGTATCTAAGGATAGATACAAGTATGCTTGTATCTTTGAAATACAAGTGGAAAGTAAAGTGGGTCCCGTAGCTTGCATCATGGGCTTGTATGTTAACAATATGCATTTCTGATATACAAGCCGATATACAAGAGAGGATACAAACAAAAGATGCAAGATGAATTCGAAAAGGAAGTTAAATAAAGGAAAATCCTTGTATGTTTGGGGCGATTGTATGTTAATAATATACATCTCTGATATACAAAGAAATAAAAGACATCGACAGAGAGATAAAAGGTAAGAAAGGGTTTGTATGTGTAGTTTGTATATGCACTTATACAAGTCAACATACATTGCAATATACAAATCAAAGATACAAGTGCATATAAAAGGAAAGGAAATAACATGGAGTATGGTTCATTGCATATATGTTTGTATGTTGAAAAGATACAATGAAGACATACAAAGAAAGATACAAAAAAAAATGAGATGTATGCAGGAATAAATTAACGAATGGAAGTTTAAAACAAAACACTGAAATAGAAAGCCAAAGCCTCAGGCACATTAATTGCTATAATTAATGCTGAGCTTGTTGCAAGGTGTGGCCCTTGGTCTCCTTGTTTAGCATTGTGCTGCGGTGGTTTGTGACAAGGGTTTAACCGCCTCCCGTGCTTGTTAAGTCAAGTGGTTGTATCAGGCATTAACAGGTCGATCTTTTGCTACAATGGTAGCTAACAATTGGTATCAGAGCCGAGGTCACAGGTTCAAACCTCATGCTTGCGCTGGGGGGATTGTTGCAAGGTGTGGCCCTTGGTCTCCTTGTTCATTGCTGTGCTGCGGTGGTTTGCAACAAGGGCTTAACTGCCTCCCGTGCTTGTTAAGTCAAGTGGTTGTATTGGGCATTAACAAGTCAATCTTTTGGTGCAATGACAACTAACAGAGCTAACACCCAAAAAGAGTAAAATTCAAAGGAGTTAGGGTAAATTTAAGGCTATTCATTTCTTTCATATTTGCATTATCAAAAATTAAAACTGTAGAAAGAAAGAATTGCTACAGAAATTGAACAGAATTCATCAAAGCGATGGAATTTTAGAAGCTAGACAAAGTAAGGAACGGTAAAGTAAGTCAATGACGAAAAGTTGAGTTGTCAAGAACTACAAGTATTTATCTAAAACACGGTTATAATTTAGCTGGTAAAAATGCAAAGTAGATTTCAGTGATTTCATTATGAAATGTGAACTTCCATTAAATTGTTGATCTAATTGTTAATTAGTTGGGGTGGGTTAAATAAATGTAAAAGTCAAAATGGGAAAAGATAAACGGGGTTAGGGTAAAATGGTAAAAACAACAGAAAATTCGTAGTAAAACTTTATGTAGAAGGTAAAATGAAAAGTTAAAAGGATGCATTTTTTACAGGATGGCCCAAAAGTAGAAAAAGGTAGATACAGGTGGAGAGGTTAAAAAAGATAGAAAGCCGTGCAAGGAAGTAGAAAAGGAAGAGTTTCCATTACATAGAGGATACCCGTCATTAATCAGTACAAGTGGAGTGGGGATAGACACAAGTATAGGAAATTATGATGTTAATGACGTTCTGTAGAAAACCACAGCAACAGACACTACATCTGATATGAAGTGTATATGGGAGAGTGGACTGTACAGAGCTGCAGGTTTTCCATTAGCTATGGAAGCTAAGGATTTGTGCCTAGATTGCATATACCTATATGATCCAAATATCAGGAAGATAATGTTTTACGATAGACTCATTGCAGACTTATCCACAGAAGGGATTGCGAGAACATTTGGTCTGGAGATCAATGAAAAAATGGTGGATATTGATATAGATCAATACAATGAGGATTTCCACAACAACAAAAGGGAGTGTAGAGGCAAGATCTCTATAGTTGGTACAATGCAGAAAATAAACCCAAGGCTGTAGCAAGAGTCCACAAGAATCTGCAAAGAATAGAATTTAAAGAGGAAATATATTTGATGATTACAATGCTAAGCAGATTAGTGGGATTGCAAGATGGCACTAAGTGTGAGCCATGGATGTTCACTGTCATCCAGTTCCTGAGGGAAGTGAAAAAAGAACAAGGACAAATTCACCGGGCAAAGGCTATAAGCACAGCCATATGGAAACAGGTGATGCTAAGGAAGCAAAAGTTGATGCCATTCTATTTATCTTCATACTTGTATTCATGTGCAGCAGAGGTTAGACCATTCATACATGGGATAGACAAGGTTGGGACCTTAGGAAATGGTCCAGATCAGAGGCTGGTATATGAGCATTATCTTGATCTGTAGGAAGAAAATGCATTGAAGAAGTATGCTCTGGTAAATGATGTATTCTATACATACATGGTTAGAATTTTGAGGGAAGAGCTAGATAAAAGGTTATCTAAGGATGCAGAGGATGCAATTGGGCTGCACAGTTATTGGTATATTCAATTTCCACATTTTACTTGTATCAGAACTGAAGGATTTGAGGGAAAGCCTTTCATGCTACCTAGGTATCCTTCTGATAAATGGATTGTTCTGGAGTTCTCAAGGCAAAATTTGAATGCCTTTAAAATGTACAAGAAGAGGTTTAGCAGAGGAAATCTTAAGTTACCTTGGGCCATTGGTAGATACTCCTGCTATAGTGAAGAAGTTGTTGGGTATTTAGAACAAGAATTGAGATATTATGGATTTGAAGAATTTGAGTTGGCTCGAAGGTTTGATCCATTCCATAGAATTCAAAGTACAATTGATAAAAAGTTTAAACATCAAATTCATATTGAAGATTTTTGGTCAGACTGTAAGAATGACAAGGAAGTAAGAAAAAGGGCTCATAAAAGATTAATAGTTGATCAAATGAGGTCTATGGGAGATATATATGCTCCTCTAGAAGTTAAAGAAGATGATAAATTCCTGCATCACAGTTATGCAAATGCCAGGCTTGCTCCTATTGTAGAGCCTGATTGGTCACAACCGTGAAATACTTCTTTGGACACATTGTCCAAACCAGTCATCTTGTTTTCAAAAACATGGTTAAAAGATAGGATTGAAGAGCTTAAAGCTGAAGGGAGAGAGATCAAATATCCAAATAAAGGGAAAAAGAGAGAAATAGAGCATAGTGATGATCTCCAATGCTTCTATGAGAAGAAAAGAAGGATTGTGGAAGCTAAAATTGTAGAGAAGGATAAAAATGCTACTCTAATGGATCCTTATGCATTGGGAGTAACAGTAGCAGTATCATCTGATACATTTGTAGAGGCAAAATCATTGAGCCATGAGATTAGTACAAAAGAACAACAGGTTTCCAAAGAAATAACAGGACAAAAGGTTAAAAAGGCAATACCAATAAGCATTTCAAAAGGGGAGACTTAAAAAACTAGTGAATTCATTGGAGCATAGTAGGTGGGAGCAAAGTTGAGTGATATACCTGGTGCATCTACCTCAGCAAAAAAGAGACAAACATATGCTTAGGTAAAGACAAAATTAGTTGGGGAAATGTTGCAAGGGTCAAAAGCACATGAAGCTGAGCAAACCACTGAGACTGTCCACATTGTGGATGATAGTAGTGAAAGTGGGGAAAGAGAAATGTATTCAGGAAAAGAAATTAGAATGGAAGAAGAATCTAGTGAATTCTTAAGCGAAGAAGACGAGCAAAACACTCAAGTCGAGATGGAAATTGAACAAGGCTCAATGTCTAAAAGGGTACAAGAAGAATCAGGAACAGTAGATCCATTTGGTACCCTGGTGTCTCCTGAAATAATGAAAGATGTGCAAGAAGAAGCACATAAAATTGAGGAATCTGAAAAGGAGGATGCACCTAAGAAGATAGTAAAAGAAAAACCTACTCAAGCAAAGGAAGAAACAGGAACAGACACCTCAGGTGTAGATGTACTAAATATTCTTAATATGTATGGTGAATAGAGTGAAGAGGAAAAGAACATAGAAAGCAGGAAAGAACAAAAAAAAAGAAGCAAAAGAGGATGATACAATGGTAAGATCACCTGCACATATAGAGAAAATTAGTAGGTCTGAAAAAGAACAAAGGGAAAGAGAAACTTCGGAAGAGGCAACCAAGAAACCTGAGGGTGAAGAACATACAAAGAACATTAATGAAGGTAAAATTGAAAAGCAAGTAGAAGATATAGACATGATAAATATAGAGCAAACACATAAGGAAGAGGACCAAGAAAAAGAATCATCAAAGGCAGAGGGTCTTGAGGAAGAGAATGAAGATGAAGGGGACACAGAAATGGAAGAGGAAGGAAATGAGGGTGAATCCAAACAACAGGGTGATCCAATGATACAAGAAGCAGCTCCTCAACAACAACCTCCTCCACAACAACAACATCAACAACAAGAGTAGGGAGAAGCAGAAAAACCTCAGGAAGAGGTAATTGATGAAGAAAAGGTTGCTGAAGGCATAAAAGAGGTCCCAACTTGGTTAGGGGCAGAGATAAGGAAAGAAAAGGAGGTACAATTGGTACCTATTGATATCAAAAGTTTATTGGGCGATACAATGCCAAGGAAAGAAAGAAGAAGGGTCAGAACCATGTCAACCATTCAAAGAGGTCCAGATGGATCTAGGACGCTGAACTTGGCCATACCCCAAAAAGAAAAGGTAAAAGGAGAAATAACTATAGATGAGTATAAAATACTCAATTTTGACCTGGGGCATACAACAAGGGAGCAACACATAACTGAGTGGGAAGACATGCACCAGGTGATGGCAGAAATGTTAAGAAAAGATAAAGATAAACATGAATATTTGAAAGGACATAGTGTCCAATTGCAACAATTCATTAAGGGTATATTTGATCCCAATACAACAGTGCCAGAATTGCTTAGTGAGATAGCAGTTGTATCCAAGGATGAAATAAAACATATAGAAAATAAAAGGCTTAAGGCCAATGTGTTTGAGGAATGGTTCAAAGATTTCATGAAAGAAGGAGAACAGGTAATAAAACAAGCAGTGGAAAGATGGGAATTAGTTGCAAGGGAAAAGAATAAGCGCAGTGTCCTTGTACATAATGGTCAATTCAGAAGAGAAGAATGCAAGTTTGAATTGGAATAGTTAAAGGAAATTGAAGAGAGAGTAGAAGAGTTAATAAATGAAGGAGTAATTACCCCTTCAATGGCAAATCAAGTGCCACAGGCGAGGTTATAACTAAAATTTGAAGAGGATAATCTTAGAAGATGCATAACAGATGCTCAAGACTTAGAAGAAAAGGCAGATGACATGATCAGAATGCATAAAAGAATAGTAGAAAAGCTCTTAGATCATGAATGGATGGATACACCAGCATATGAACTAGAGAGGGCTTTGACATAATTTAATGCCATTTTTACACCATGTATGGAAAGTCCTAAGGCATATTTGAGTAAACAAATGATTGATTCATTGATGGAGGAGCATGCCAAGATGAGGAAATACAAGAAGAAAAGTGCAGGTTCATATAAAGAAGAAAATAAATTGAAGGATGGAATTACAATGCAAGAGTATGTTTGGACAAAAAGTCCAGGAGGAGATCGCACCTTTATAGAAGGTGTAATTAATAATTTCAAAACATATTTGAAGGAGTAGAAAAGTGTAAAAGGAGCAAAAAATATTGAAAAGGATCAAGTAAGAGGGTATTTGTGGGCAAAGTCTACAAGAAAGCAGAAGTCAAAGGAGGAATCTTATTTTTGAAAAGATTCTAATAGCATCCTTTGAGGAGGAAAAGATACCATTGAGATATTTTGAGAAACGGTTAGAGATGAATATGCACCCTTGATCAATAATAGAAGGATCTTGGCCGTAGATTAAGTTTTGTAGCCATAGAAAAATGCAGCTTCAAACTCTATATATGAGGCTTTGCTATTTGTATATTACTTACACAAGGATTTATGAAATAGAGCTGACACTTGTAATTTGTTTGAGCATTTTGAATAGAGAAATATTTTAGTTTAGAGTAGAAGGAGGTCGCTTATGTCTACATTGAGGAATGCGTGGAATATCTAGCTTCCTTATTGTATTTGTAAGACATTTGTAAGTTTTCTGTTGATTTGATTAATGAAGCAAACCGGTTATTCATACATTGTAATCCATATATGACTGTATACTTTAAATACAAGTAAATTTGGGATTCTGCATCTATTTTCTTAGTGTTTTCTGACTTTTACTTATATTTGAATGTATTATCTCTTTAAAAGCTTGCAATCTTGGATGTGTGTTCATGACAATACTCAGGGCTTCACATTTAAAGATTTAATCTATGGATTTGATCAAGTTTGATGTATTTCTTACAACGTGGATAATAGAGCATTTAGATCCTGTAGTAAAGTGATGTTCAATTTGAATTCCTCCAATTTTTCCCCAAACATTGGAAATAATTAGCCCAAACGTAGAGATTTTAAGGAAATTGTCTTGCATTTGAAAAGAGCATGCAGAATTGTGTTAGTATTTGAAAATTTTCATATCAATTTAAAAAGAAAAGCTTGTTTGATCATAAATCATACAAATCTCTGTGATGTAGTAGTAAATTTATGCAAAGAGATGGATAATTTTTTGATATTTGGAATAATTTGCATAATTCGAGTCCAGTGACTCATAGATCATCTTAAATCAAGTAAGGCCCCTTGCATATTACAGTTTCACATTAACCTACTGAATTGTCCACAAGGTCAAGACCTGACCATATAGAAACTTGGGATTAAGAACTCTTAATCGATTTCTTCATATCTTTCAAGACAGTTTGGTTCATTTTGTGAATTTTAACTTTTTTTATGAATGTGTAAAAATAATCATCAACATTACCCTAGGTGGTAACCCTAGGGTCTAGGGTCAATTTTGACTAACTAAACCCTAGGGTAACTCACTTTTGGTCACTCTAAATTGGGGTTTAGTCAAAGTGACAAATTTTGAAATGGCTAAGGGTGGGAGATGAGTCATGCTTTAGGAAAGACCCATCTCCCTTCCCAAAGTTTGGGGATCCCTTCACCAAGAAGACTTGGGAGGTATTCAAGACTCCCAAGTGTGTGGGATCTCCCTCCAAGACTCTCACACATGTGTGAGAGCATCTTGGAGGGAGATGGCTCTCTTGGAGAATAAGAGGATGCCATGTGGCATCCCTTATCCTCAAGAAGGCTTGAAGGGAATTGCCACCTCTCCACTTGGTCTCTCACACATGTGTGTGAGCACAAGTGGATAAGGTGAGGGTTTGAATGGAATTGGAGGGTGACACTTGTCACCCTCACACTCCTCCCTTGTAAGTGGCATGGGATGAGGAAGGAGAAGGTGACAAGTGTCACCTTCTCATTCTTCAAGGCCAAATTGGAAGGCCTATATTATCTCCTCTTGGAGAGGAGTGTGGGGTTCTTTTTTTTTGGAAATTCTCTTTCTATTCTTGGAGGTTTTGAGAGTGTTGGAGAAATTTGGAGAGTGGGATAATTTTTTGGAGAATCTTGGAGCTCTACTTCAAACGTGCTTCCATTTTTAGGGCTTTTGAAGGTAAGCTCCATGGCAATGACCATTTCCCTTTTTGCATATGTTATTTTTTTTTGTGTATGTGGTTGAATAGTTATGTGTGTTGTTATTTTATTTTTGTGTGGGATAGGTGTGGTTAGAGCACCTCCATTTGGAGGAAAGGCTCAACTAGTTTGGGGTAGGGGAGAGTGAACCTCCTCGAGGTCATCTTCTTAGTGTTGCACTATTTTTAGCCTTGAGGGCACTATATGGAGTTTTGGGAACAATATGTGATTTTGGCATGAGTGCCATAGTGATTCTTGAGTTTGGTGGAAAATGTGTTTGGCTTGAGGCCTTGGGATTTTTGTGATTTTTGGAGTTCTTGGGGTGGCCTCTTGAGTTGAGGAGTCCACTCCCCTACCCCTCCAAACTCAATTTATTGAGTTTTGTATGTGCAAATCCATGGGAGTAGATTTTTTGTGTGTTTGGAAAATTTCATTTGTTGTGGCATGTGTGTGCAACTGTGTGAATCCTACCTCCCTAGCTCGGGGGTGACCCACTAGCGGGTCTATGGTAGGGAGGAGGGCATTCCTTCATGGCTTGGTTCCCCATTTTTGTGTTGCATCATTGTAGGTTTCATTGAAAAAATGGAGCTTAGAGGAGTTCATTATTATCCCATTTGCCTTATTTTAGTTGGCTATTTTTGAGCCATGGCCTTGGAGGCCTTAATGTTGAAGTTGTAAAAATAGTACTCCTTATTGTATTGGTGTGTAAGGAAAATTAATGTGAGTACTCTTTATTGTTTATCCAAAAATTGTTTATTATTTTATGTTGTTGTGTTGATGTGTTTATGGAAAAATGCCAAAGAAAATGCATGTTTATTCATCTTGTTGTTGCACCTATGTGTGTTTTGGAAGTTTGACAGAAGTGCTTTTGTATTTATTGCCATTTTATACTTAGAAAGAAAGAAATAAAAGTGCTGATGTATTCCTTTGAAATAGGTTTTTGAAATAAAAAAATCTTGTTGTGTAAACTAAATTTTATACTCACAGAAATTTAAAAAAAATGGGATTGTATATTTTCTGTTATAAACAAAAGAATAGTATTATGCTTCACTTTATATGTTGTTAGAAAGGCAAGAAAAAAGATAGTTAGTTTGAATGTCTATGGTTGCAAAAAGAAATTATATATATGTAATCTGATTCTTTCTCTTCAAAAAACAAAGAAATCTAGAATTTTCAATACTATGGAAAGAAAAAAAAAAGATAATCTGTTATAATTCCTTTCAAAAAAAAATATATTACTGGTGTATTTTATTATACAAGTCTAGTTTTATAATTCCATAATGTGAATGTGAATATATATATATTTTAGATTATTAAATACATTTTTGTTACCTCACTGATAACTGAATAAACAGTGTGTTAGTACTCATTTATGTTTAGGGTTTTAAGTTCATGCATTTGCAGGTATTCCCATTCAAACCCTGAAATTTCTGAGTCTTGGGTTCTTGCATTGTTTTGTATCTTCGAAATGAGGACTTTCTGTGGTGGGTCTCTGGTTATTTTGTCCTAGCCTCTGTGCATTGTCTTTCTGCCTTTTCCTGTCGCACTCATAAAAAATGTTAAGTTTTTATATGTGCAAGTGTAAATGTATGATTGGCGGGCTTGAAATCTCAATCAGTTTCCAAAAATGGTAAAAAACTGAGTTGTATGCATTTCCAAACGCATATCAGGTTGCATATACAAGCGGGAATCTTTCAAAGATTCCCAGGAATATTCTATAGTTGTATGCATTTCCAAATGCATATTGGACTCAAAAGGAAGATGTGCAAGGGCGGAATATACATTGAAGATTCCAAGAATATTTGCTACTTGCATATCAGGTCGCATGTATATTTAGCTTGTATGTTCAGACATACAACGGTTAGATACAAAGAAAAAATACATGGCAGGTATATTCCCTGAAATGATTCCCTCTTGTATATTGGGTCTTGTACATTGTATTTATATATTTGGCATACAAAGGGAAAAGTACATTGAAAAATATCCAAAGGCTGGCGCACATACGTTTGCTGCAGTGCAGCAGAGATGCATTTGGTGGGGCCCACCGCAATTTTATACACAGGTTTGTACATGTTCAATATACAAGGGAAGAATGTATATGGAATATTCTGAAAAGATTCCCTACTTGTATGTTTGTGTTTGTGTATTCAACATACAAACAAAATATACATTCGGATATACAATGAAGGAATATGCATTCCGGACCCGAAGGAGAAGTCAGACGCGGCGGATAAATTTTTGAGATCCGCCTTGTATGATGAACAATTGTATATGCATTTGCTCTTACATATACAAGGGTTTTTGGCAGGTGAACAGTGGTGATTGTATATGCATTCGAACATGCATATACAAGGGCAAAAAAGGCAAAATGAGAAAGCAAAAGGCCAGCGATAAAATCATGGGGTGCCTACGTGGCACGTTTTCACTGGCCAACGACTAGTCAGTGCGATTTTGAGCCGTGGATCCCAGCGATAGGAATGGATCGACGGCCTTGTTTTGAACCTGCGACGATGGTTTTTCCTGAGTGTGTGTGACTATTTTTGAGTGCAAAAATCTCCAGATGCATCTGCTGTTGCATCCTGCAGGTAGATGAGGCATTGATGGTGGATTTGTAGAAGGTGGACGGCGGAAAGGATAGGTCAACCACCCAATTGAAGATGAAAGTCCTTGAGCGGCGGTGTAGATCCTGATTCCACCTACTCATTCCTCTTTGTCTCTCTACAGCATTGAATATTTCTGAGCGCCATTCCTCATGCATTGAATCTGGCAGAGTTTTTGATTTGCCTTGTAATTAATTTTTGCTGGGTACACAGTCCTGGTATAAAAGCCAGACTGTGTTACCCATGGTCGCTATGGAAAACTGGACAAAATTTTGGTATTGTGACAGAATACAACTTCATTGGTGGCCGTATTCTTGATGTCTTGTAAGTTTATGAGTCTCATGTTGTATGTTTCATGCATGAATTCACTGGTTTCATGTTGTTTTATATGAGAAATGCTCTGTGCATGTGTTTAATCATTTGTCTCCAAGCTGTGGGCATAATTTCTTTTGAATCAGGATAACTAAGGGTTGTTAAGGTTCAGGAATATAACTTTTCTATATTGAATGTTTAACCTCCTACTTTTGTTCAAGGAACAAATTAAATGTTTCAGGTTAATCATTGAGAAAGTGTGTTGCAGCAGGGATACCACTAAGTATGAATGATTAAGCACCTAATTTTTGGGAAGTATCTGTAAGGCAGATATTAAAAATCCCCTTGATATCTAGTCTTTGGTATATGTTCATACTGGCCATTCACATGTGTATGTCTATTGACTCTGAGCCCTGGATAGGCACCGATCCAGTCTTGTATCGAGGTTGTAGCCCAAAGTCTCAGTTTTGCATCCAAACATAAAATCAAACTTAAACTTTAAATCAAACCTTTAGGATATTAGGAGTAGTTTTAGGACCGAAATCCTCTGTCTACAACTGAATATAGGCCCAAAGCTAGCCCCTTTGCACTTATCTTGTAGTTTTGGTCTGCATAAGAGAGGATTTATCTGCTTTGTGTCAACATCCCAGCTAGTATATAGATACATTTCATAGATGTTGAATAGGGAATACCCCCCTTGGTTCTGTAGAGCCTAAAGAAGAAGAGGAGATATTTATAGAGTCCATCTCCTATACTGTTGGCCCCTAGCCCAGGAATCCTTTTGATCAATGATGGCTACTTTGTAGGGATGACTGGGAATAAGCATCTAGTCTGGGAAAATTACCAACAGATTTTGGCGACTCTACTCGGGAGGTGAAGTGAAAGTATTAGCTTTTCATCCCTGCTAAATTATTGCCCATCTGAGTTGTAATAGATTTTGGCGACTCCACTGGGGACTTAATAAGAACTCTGATTTTAAAAGTAAATAATTCCTAGTTATAGGTGGTGACTCTGAACCAATCTCCCAACTAGTAAAGTAAAAATTTATATGCTAGGGAGAAGATCCGTACGTAATTCTCTGTCTGAAGAATTACCCAAAAAAATGATGTATAGGAAAAAAGGGACTGTTTAAGCCAATCAGGAGGGTTCTCCTAGAAGTGATAATAATCAAAACAATCCAGTATCTTCAGAGAGGACATAGCCTTATTTTTCAAACACAGAAGCTGAAATCCAAAATGTATATGAGAAACAACAAGTTGGTGCTTTGAGGCTGAGGTCAGAAGTGTTTCAAGAATGCCCTTTCTTAGATCCCAGTGACAGATTTGAAGAGGTTGAATCTCCAAAGGATGATGATGACGATGACCACAATGGAATGAGACCATCCTCTTCTATGCCCAAGGAGGAACAGTTAGCTAAAGAAATCAAAAGTTTAAGAGCTGAATTAGAATATTTACAAGCTATGAAGATTAGAGATGACATGAGACAGAAAGTACAAACGTTGAGAACTACTTAGAATGATTCAGTTCCCACCCTTGAAAATGCAAATGTGTAGAGAAATCACCACAGAAATGAGGTCCAGGATCAGCATAATGATCAAAGACAGAATGCAAATAATGCTAGAGTACCATTAAATAATGTAAGAAATCAGAATGCAAATAGAAATGCCGATGTTAATCAGTTTGGTAGACAGCCGATGCAGCTGGATAGATTCAAACAATTGGTTTTTGATGGCATTCCTGGTTATCCAAATCCTATTGACAAACATGTAAGGCTGCAAGTGCCTAAATTTTTAGGAAATAATACTATGTCAGGTGAAGACCACTTAAAAGCTTTTTAGAATATCATGGACAACTTTGAGGTTGAGCATGAAGATGTTTTCATGAAATTTTTTATGCAATCCTTAGTTGATGAGGCCTGAGAATGGTACAAGGGTCTGCCCGACAGTAGTATTTCATCATGGGAGGACTTCAGGAGAATATTCAAAGAACAGTATGGTGACAAAACTGATCCTAGTTTCTTCATTAATGAATTCACTGGAATCACCAAAGGATCAAACAAACAGGTTACTAATTTCAATGCTAGATTCATGAAGGTGTTGAACAAATTGCCACATCACCTAAGGCCTAATGAACCTATGTGCATAGTGTGTTAGACTTAGGGCATACAACTGAGAGGGGGGTGAATCAGTTGTGCGAAACTTTCTCAATTTAAACACTTGAATCTTCTTTAGTGATTAGTATAATATTAATCATGAACCATAATGCATTCAAATCAAAAGCAGAAACTTATCAACACATAAGACACCAAGATTTTGACGTGGAAAACCCGGTTAAGGGAAAAACCATGGGGTGATTAACCCAAGAATGTATTCTCTGTTAGAAGAATAGAAAGAACAAAATGGCACATGCCAATTAGGGCTCACTGCTAGAGCACACTGCTCACAAGAGGCTCACTGCCTACAAGAGACACATTGTCTACAAAAGAATAAGTATCACCTTTATGAACTAGAGAATAGCATCTTCAGCATGCTTGAATCAGTTCCATTTAAGCCCAAAACTTCTACTATGCTTTTCGCACTTCTCTTCGCTACCACACACTCATCACCACAAGACACACCTCAAAATGACTTCACAATCCCTTATTTATACAAGGCATCAACTCAGGAACAATCATCTAAGTCGACAAACACCTACAAGAACATCCGCAAGATGTGTAATACATCCGGTGGTAATTCTTCAAATGCAAACTCTAACTTCAATGTGGACCACCAACATGAACTGGACATGATCCAACGACCATCATAACCTTCCCTGTATCACCAAGAACATCCGCACTTCATCATCCTACTAGAATTCTTCTCTCCTTCATCCAGAGCTTCAAGAACACAGTCTGTCATCACTGTCACAAATGAATAGGCTCTTCCGGACCTTCAAACCATGAACCAATCTAGTTGATACTTCACAGAGATGTCCTCAACACTCCCTCAAATCCGCAGAATGGGATAATGCATTACCTGACCTCATTGGACCTATCTGTGTCACTCTGTCACCTCTGGACACCTGCCAGAACTGGTTCTACTTGAGCGACCATAACTTCTTTAGATCTTCATGTGGACATTTGAAAACTTGACTGGAGCATCTCAAGACTTATATCTACAAACCCTTTAAACCGTATCCTCTGATCCGCAACCTATTGAGGACTTTTACCTTCTTGTCAGCACTGTTCTTCACTATTCCTGATTAAGACTAATTTTCTCAATATCCTTAGCACACTACTCATCTAATCCTTCTCATTAATGCAACATGAGTATGTTGACATCAATGACAACACTAGTTAGGCCCATACTTGCAACAATCTCCCCCTTTGTCATTGATGGCAACATATGATGTGAAAAATCATCAAGATAAGAACTTCTCCTTGCTGTCACAACTCCCCCTAATAGCAACAACTATTCACATGTCTTCTCTCCCTTTACTACTCCCCCTTTGATCAGCAACCACTTATTTTTCACATGTCTTCTCTCCCCCTTTGACATCAATGCAAAAGGGCTCATACTTGCAACTCCATTATTTCATAACATACCAGCTGCTCCCCCTGAGTAGCAGCTCCCTATCATCAATCCAGATCACAAGATATGACTATGATATCCACCAAATTGATGCATATCAGTGCATCCTAGTTCATCACCGGAGGGGCAATAACCCCTAACTTCTCCCTGAGATACTCAAAAGAGTCCTTAGGTAGAGGTTTAGTAAAGATATCTACAATCTAATCCTTGGAGGGCACATACTCCAATCTGACTTCATCCTTGTTCACTTGCTCTCTCAGAAAGTGAAACTTGATAGATATATGCTTAGTCTTAGAATGCAACACTGGATTCTTAGAAATATTTATTGCACTTGAATTATCATAGAAAATTGTGATAGGCTCCTCATATTCTACTTTAATATCTCTTAGCATCTGCTTCATCCACAAAACTTGAGTGCAACTACCTGCTGCTGCAATGTATTCTGCTTCAGTTGTAGAGAGGGATATTGCCTCTTGTTTCTTGCTTAGCCAAGAAACCAATCTTTTCCCCAAAAAGAATGCTCCTCCACTGGTACTCTTCCTATCATCCACATCTTCTGCCCAATCTACATCTGTATATGCATGAAGAGAAAAATTATGATATCTAGGATACCAAAGACCATACTCAACTGTTCCTTTTAGGTACCTAAAAATCCTTTTGATTGCCATGACATGAGATTCTCTGGGATCAGCCTGGAATCTCGCCACAAGACCAACAACCTGTATAATATCTAGTCTAGTTTGAGTGAGATACAATAATCCTCCAATCATTGATCTGTACTTTGTCTGATCTGCCTTAGGAGAGTCATCATCTTTGCTCAACTTACATCCGGTTGCCATGGGAGTATTTATTGGCTTTGAATCTTCCATTCCAAATTTCCTCAACAATTCTTTCACATATTTGGTCTGAGAAATAAAGATTCCTTTCTTAGTCTGAGTAATTTGCAGACCCAAGAAGAAATTCATTTCACCGAGCATTGACATCTCAAATTCACTTTTTATTTGATTTGCAAAGGTTTTACACATACTGTCTCTTGCTCCAAAGATGATATCATCAACAAATACTTCAACAATCAAGATGTTTTCATGATCAATTTTGAAATATAGTTTACTATCAGCAGTACCTTTGTTGAAATCAATCTTCAAAAGATGTTTGTCCAGTCTTTCATACCAGGTTCTTGGGGCTTGCTTTGGTCCATACAGTGCCTTCTTCAATTTGCAGACCATATCACCATGCTCAGATAATTGAAAACCATCCGGTTGTTCAATGTACACTTCTTCTTCTAAGTCACCATTCAAGAAGGCAGACTTGACATCCATCTGATACACCTTGAAATCCTTGAAGGCAACAAATGCAAGAAATAATCTGACTGCTTCAATTCTTGCCACTGGAGCAAAGGTTTCTTCAAAATCAATCCCTTCTATTTGAGAGTAGCCTTTGCAGACCAATCTGGATTTATTTCTAATTACTTCACCAACTTCATTTAGTTTGTTCCAGAAGACCCATTTGGTTCCAATCACATTCTTGTTTCTAGGTCTGGGAACAAGATCCCAAGTGTGATTTTTCTCAATTTGCATCAACTCTTCCTCCATTGCATTGGTCCAGTTTTCATCATTGTAGGCTTCATTTATTGTCTTAGGTTTAATCTTTGAAATCAAACAATATTCATCTAAATTTTGAGCAATTTTCCTTCTAGTTTGCACACCTTTGCTCTTGTCACCTATGATCTGATCTTTAGAGTGGTTCAGTCTTACATACCTTGGAACTTTGGGAGTTTCTTGCACTTCTGCTTCTTGATCAAGCTCATTCAAACCTATCTCTTCTTCCTAATTTACCGGATCAGTCTGAATCTAACTTTCAGAAGAGGATTGAGCTCCTTGAACCAGAACACCATTTTGATCATTTTCATCATATTCATAAAACCTTGAAGGTTTATCTATTCCCTCATCAACCTTAACATTTGTACTTTCTATCATCTTTCTTAGTCTCTTGTTATAACACCAGTATGCTTTGCTTTGAGTAGAGTAACCCAAGAATATTCCTTCATCACTTCTAGCATCAAACTTACCTAAATCTTCATCTCTTTTGATGTAACATTTGCTACCAAAGACTCTGAAATATCTTACAATAGGAGTAATGCCAAACCAGAGTTCATAAGGGGTCTTACCAGTATTGCTTCTGATTTGAACTTGATTAAGAGTATAGACTGTCGTGCTAACAACTTCTCTCCAATAGATCTAAGGAACATTTACTTCCATCATCATAGTCCTAGATGCTTCCTGGATGGTCCGGTTCTTTCTCTCCACTACTCCATTCTGTTGTGGAGTCCTCGGAGCAGACAACTATCTCTTAATTCCATGTTTCTCACAGAATTCTATGAACTCACCAGATGTGAATTCCACCTCTATCAGACCTCAAACATTTCAACTTTATTCATGTTTCATTCTCTACCATAGCCTTGAATATTTTGAATTTCTCAAGAGATTCTAATTTCTCCTTTAGAAAGGTTACCCACATCATCTGGAAATAGTCATCTATTAGTAGCATGAAGTATCTATCACCTTGAATACTTCTGGTTCTTGCCAGACCATAAAGATCAGTGTGAACTAAGTCCAATTATTTGGTAGAAGATAGTTCCTTGCTTTTGAATGTGACTCTGCTCAGCTTTCCCAACTAACATTCCTTGCACAAGCTGTTAGTAGGTTTCACCAATTTTGGAAGATCTCTTACAGCTTGAGTATTGCTTATCTTGATGATATTATCAAAATTCACATGACACATCCTTCTATGCCATAACCAACTTTGATCAACTTGAACAAATAAGCAGCTTTTACCAGTACCAACCAAGTGGATGATATTACCTTTAGTTTGAGTACTGGATGCAATCTCTATTCCAGATCTTTCAAAGATTTTGCATTTTCCATCCTTGAATCAGAGATCATAGCCTTTGTCCACCAACTGTCCAACACTGAGAAGATTGTACTTCAAACCTTCAACATACAGTACATTACCAGTATTTTTTCTTCCATTAAAAGAAATAGTTCCTCTTCCTCTGATTCTACCAGCAAAATTATCACCAAACTTCATCACTCCTCCTTCATACCTTTCCAAATCTATGAGCTTGTTCTTGTCACTTGTCATGTGGTGAGAGCAACCACTGTCAATGACCCAATCATTCTTTTCTTCAACTTGGGCAGCCAGAGCTCTTTCTACAACTTTATGATTGATAGATACAGAGGAGATTGGTTCTTCTTCCTTGATTGCAATAAACACCCATTCACTTTCGGATTTGTTTCCTGTCTTTGATTCATCATCTGTTACTCCTTCATTATCATCTTCTTCATGAACATAGTAACAATTCTTTTGGAACCTTGATCTATTAGGATTTGGCTTTGAAAATCTTTCCAGACATCTTGAGGCAAAATGACCAATCTTATTGCAGTTAAAACACTTAAAAGGCAATTTTCCTTCATACTTACTAGATCCTCTTGGCAGTCTCTTTGCAATGAGGGCTTCAAGTTGAGAAGTTTCTACTTCTTCTTCCAGGTCTTTTCTTGCTTTTTCATACCATGACAATTTCCTTGATGAGTTCTCTCCCGGATCAAATCCTTGTTTACCTTTCACAGAGGCACTGGCTTTGAATACAGATTTAGTTTTGGGGGGATCATCTCCAAATTCGGTCATTTCAAAAGCAGCTAGTTTGCCAGCCAATTGGTCTCTTGTGACAGTTGTATGGGATCTGAATTCATCAATGGCAACAACCTTGATTTTGTAAGAGGCAGGAAGGGATCTGAGAATCTTACCAACAATCTCATTTTCATCCAAGACTCCACCAAAATTTCTAATTCCACAAACCAGCTCATTCACTCTTGGCATAAAAGTGGTAATATTTTCATCATCTCTCATCTTCATTTTTTCAAATTTCCCTTTTAGACTCTATAACCTTGCACATTTAACATACTCATCTCCTTCATGTAGAATTTCCAGTTTAATCTAGATCTCATAGGCAGTTGGTAGGTCAATAATATTTGAGAGCTTTGAGTCAGTTAATGCGCTTAGAAGAACCTCTTTGGTCCGCAGATTGTTTTTAGCATCTGTGATTTCATTTAGGGTTGTCGGACCACCCTGTGGAGGTACATACACTTTTGTGACCTTGGACCAGTATGCCATTCCCATACACTACAAGTGAAATTTCATGCGACCTTTCCAAAGAGAAAAGTTGGTTCCATCAAACTTTGGACTATCCTTCTTGTATGACGACATCCTGGATCTCCTCAAGTGGTTAAGCTCATTTTAAAGGAACTTAGCTCTGATACCAATTGTTAGACTTAGGGCATACAACTGAGAGGGGGGTGAATTAGTTGTGCGAAACTTTCTCAATTTAAACACTTGAATCTTCTTTAGTGATTAGTATAATATTAATCATGAACCATAATGCATTCAAATCAGAAGCAGAAACTTATCAACACATAAGACACCAAGATTTTGACATGGAAAACCCGGTTAAGGGAAAAACCACGAGGTGATTAACCCAAGAATGTATTCTCTGTTAGAAGAATAGAAAGAACAAAATGGCACATGCCAATTAGGGCTCACTGCCAGAGCACACTGCTCACAAGAGGCTCATTGCCTACAAGAGACACACTGTCTACAAAAGAATAAGTATCACCTTTATGAACTGGAGAATAGCATCTTCAACATGCTTGAATCAGTTCCATTTAAGCCCAAAACTTTTGCTCTGCTTTTCACACTTCTCTTCACTACCACACACTCATCACCACAAGACACACTTCAAAATGACTTTACAATCCCTTATTTATACAAGGCATCAACTTAGGAACAATCATCTAAGTCGGCAAACACCTACAAGAACATCCGCAAGATGTGTAATACATCCGGTCGGCCAGTCTAAAGAAGAACACTAATATCCGATGGTAATTTTTTAAATGCAGACTCTAACTTCAATGCGGACCACCAACATGAACTGGACATGATCCAACGATCATCATAACCTTCCCTATATCACCAAGAACATCCGCACTTCATCATCCTACTCGAATTCTTCTCTCCTTCATCTGGAGCTTCAAGAACATAGTCTATCATCACTGTCACAAATGAATAGGTTGTTCTGGACCTTCAAACCACGAACCAATCTAGTTGAAACTTCACAGAGACGTCCTCAACACTCCCTCAAATCCGCAGAATAGGATAATGCATTATCGAACCTCACCAGACCTATCTATGTCACTCTGTCACCTCTGGACACCTGCCGGAACCGGTTCTACTTGAGCGACCATAACTTCTTCAGATCTTCATGCAAACCTCTAGAAACGTGACTAGAGCATCTCAAGACTTATATCTACAAACCCTTTAAACCGCATCCTCTAATCTGCAACCTATTGAGGAATTTTACCTTCTTTTCATCACTGTTCTTCACTGTTCCTGATTGAGACTAATTTTCTCAATATCCTTAGCACACTGCTCATCTAATCCTTCTCATTAATGCAACATGAGTATGTTGACATCAATGACAACACCAGTTAGGCCCATACTTGCAACATAGTTTTGTACATAAATGCATTTGATGCCAAAACAACTTATGGGTTAAGAGATAAGGGTCCTCACAGCCTCAGAGATGCTTTCAAAATTGCAACAAATATTGAAAATAATAGAAAAGTGTCTGGTAAGACAAACAAAAGAGATGATGTAAAAATTCTGTAAAATCCAAATACTAAATCTCAGAATGTTCAGAGCAATGCATCTACTTCTAAGGATAAATTAGATAAATTAACAACTATTGTCAAGGACCTCAGCTATAGAATGGCTAAAAGTGAAAAGGGGATGGGTCCTAACAGAAAGGTTTACCAAAGGCAAGAAAGAAGACCATCATTACATGATATGCCATATAATACTAATTGGCATAATGGCAAACCTATTCTCCCAAACAACAACACAAATCAAAGGACTCAAAATGTTAGGGAAACACCTGATCCTTTGAAGAGGGTTGTTAATATTGTTGATAACACCCCATGGTGCATAATATGTCAAATGCCTCACTCACAGTCACAATGTATGATTGCTCAGTCTCTATATAGCAATGATGTTGCATGTGATGAATGCAATGAGCCACATTGCATGGAAAATGATAATATCAATATGCTATCTACAAATAGAGAGTATCCCTCTCAGGATGCTGATGCAAATGCAATTGATGAGATTCAGGTCTATCAGCAGTTTCCCTATGATGAAGAAGATAACTATGCCTATGCTCAAGATTCACGCAATTTTCTGAATAACTTGAGGAGGCCTTCTGATGAAGAGATTAGAGCCTTCACAGCTGCAGCAGTAGCTCAGGTCAAAAGCAATTACAATCTTAGGGGTAAAGCTCAGGTAGGTAACTCACACCAGCCTGAGGATACTTTTGCAAGTCAGCTAGTGCACAGTCATAAAGGGGCTAAAACGCAAAAGAAGCAATGGATCAATAATAGGCAAAACTTTAAGCAAAAAATAGGTCATGATCCTCAAGGACCAGAAAATAGAATTCCCCAGGTTGAGGATCAAAACAAAATTTCTCAAATCAAGAATGACAGTCAAGGAGCCATAAGAGTTAAAGCTGGATCATGCCAAGATAAAAATAAAACTGTAGATCAGGCTATAACTGTCATACAAAATATTTCTCCTTTTGACATCACTCATGTCTTGTCCCAAGTAAAAGTCTCTGTTCCATTGATGGAGCTGATGAAAATTGAAGAATGCAGAAATAAAGCAGTATCCTTGATTTTAGGAGTATCCTGTCAAGCTAATCAGAGTATTGAGACTCAAAGTAAAAAACAAGCTATGTGTATTAATGGGGATGAGATTCCTGAGGTATATCTAGGGATGACCATGACAAAGTGCCTTTCATAGGTTGAACCATTTTATGTCTCCCTTGTCATAAATGGGAAAGTGATTAAGAATTGTATGCTTGACTCAGGAGCATCAACGAATATCATGCCTCTGGCTATCATGCAGCAAGCTGGGTTGAAGATAGATAAGGCATGTGGGAAATGCTATGCCATGGATGCTAGAGAAGTACCTATCATTGGAATCATGAAGGATGTTGATTTCAGACTGGCAACATATCCTGAAAAGACCTACAAAATGAACATAATAGTTGTTGATATCAAGCCACAATATGGTATGTTGTTGTCAAGGAGATGGGCAACGTTGATTGGTGGAAGTATGAATTAGACCTATCATATGCCATAATCCCAATGAATGGTAAGGATGTCAAATTAATCAGAGAAGAAAGATCATCAGAAACAATTGAGGATCAAGAATTAGAGGAGCATATATGTTTTGTGGATACTGACTATGATAATTTCAGAGTTGTCTCAGATGAGAAAGGGAGTAAAAAGGGAGATATGTGCATTCATGAGCTTGACCAATAGGGTCTCTGGACCATGTACTTCGATGGAGCTTGTTCAAAAGATGGCTCTGGTGCTAGAGTTATGTTTCTGTCTCCAGCTAGTAAGCTTCTAAATTTCTCTTTCTTGCTAAAGTTTTCTTGTACAAACAATATTGCAAAGTATGAAGCTCTGTTATTAGGATTGAATGTTGCACTGAAGCATGTAATTAAGATGCTCAAAGTATTTGGTGATTTAGAGTTAGTCATTTCTCAAGTTAGAGATAAGTATGCATCAAAGAATAAGAGCTTAAAATAGTATAAACATGTTGTCTGGGATACAATTGAATTGTTTGATGCTTTTTCAATAAACTGGATAGAGAGATCAAAAAATGTCATGGCAGATTTTCTAGCCAATGTAGCCATAAGGCCAGAAGATATCACTATATTAGATATCTTAAATGTTGAAGTCAAACTCAAACCTACAGTACCAGACAATGTATGTAGCTGGCAAGTGTTTGATGATGATAAGGATTTGCTGAGATTTTTACATTGCATTGATGAATATGAGAACCAAGAAGTGGATTTTTAGAACTTTGTAGAAGTTGTTGATGGGAAAGAAACTCTCTTAGAGAAGGAGGTAATTCAACTCAAAACAAATAAAATCCCTAGAGGGCTAGTTGCTCTGGAGAGAGCTTTTGACAATAGGGACCAGTTTGTTACAAAGGCATCTCTAACAAATAAGAATGATTTGGAGGAGATAAACTTGGGGACATTTCATGCTCCCAAAAGGGTATATATTGGCAAACAACTCAAGCCACATATCAGAATTATGCTAATTGCATTACTGAGAAAATATAAGCATGTTTTTGCCTAGTCCTATGAGGACCTGAAAGCTTATAGAGAGGATTTATTTCAGCATGAAATCCCTTTGAAGCCTGGAGCTAAACCATTTAGACAAAAACAAAGGCCTATCAACCCAACTTTAGCTCCTAAAATGCAAGAAGAACTTGTGAAGCTTAGGGAGGCTGGAATAATCATGCCTATTAGACACTCAACTTACGTGTCTAACCTTGTCCCAGTTAGAAAAAAGAATAGTGACATAAGACTTTGTGTGGATTTTAGAAATTTGAATATATCTTCTTTGAAGGACAATTATCCATTGCCAAACATGGAGGCCATGTTGCAGAAGGTGACTGACTGTGAGATTTTATCCATGATGGATGGATTTTCAGGGTACAATCAAGTGAAAGTAAAAGAATTAGAACAGTTCAAGACTGCTTTCACCACTCCATGGAGAACCTATGTATATGTGAGGATGCCATTTGGATGCCATTTGGACTGAGAAATGTGGGTGCCACATTTCAAAGGGTAATGTATGTTGCTTTTGCGGGATTGATTGACTCAATCTTGGCTGTATATCAAGATGACTTGTCTGCTTATTCAAAAAGGGAGGAGCAGTACTGTATGCACTTGGAGTAGATTTTTATTAGAGCATTGGAATATGGCATCTCACTCAACCCAAAGAAGTGTGCCTTTGGGGTAGTGGAGGGAAAATTGCTTGGACACATTATTTCCAAGGATGGAGTCAGGATTGATCCTGAAAGGGTGGTTGCAATTGACAAAATCCAGATCCCTAAAATAGTGAGAGGTGTTTAGTCCTTCTTTAGACAAATTAATTTTGTTAGAAGATTTGTGCCTAACTTTGCAGAGACCACCAAGGATATCTCTAAGATGTTGAAGAAAGTTGCAACTGCCAAATGGGAAGATGAAGCGACTAAATCATTTTAGAGTATAAAAGAGGCTATCAAGATGGCTCCTGTGTTAAAATCTCCTAATTTTTCTAAGCCATTTCAGTTATTCTCATTTTCTTCTTTCCATACTATTGCTACATGTTTATTACAGAAGAATATAGAAGGTTTTGAACAACCTATAGCTTTCTTTAGCAGGTCATTGCAGGCTGCTGAGTTAAGATATGACATCATGGAGAAAAAGGCATATGCACTGGTTAGAGCAGTCAAGAGCTTCAGGCCATATTTAGTGGGCTCTCAAATAGTTGCATACGTGCCTCATGCAGCAGTCAAAGATATATTTACTCAGCAGGAGGTAACTGGAAGAAGATGCAGATGGATAAACAAATTGCAGGAGTTTAATATTGAAATATAGATCACTAAATTGGTAAGAGGACAAGGTTTGGCAAAAATGATGATAGTCAAATCTAGAGGCATGCCAAGTGAATGTAGTACATAATGAAGTTATAAAGATGTCAGAATCTGAGTGATACAAGGACATTGTATACTATTTGCAAAATCTAAACTGTCCTTCCCACCTTAGTGATAATCAGATAAGGACCTTGAAGCTACATGCTATTAAATACATCATTGTTCAAGGAGAGCTGTATTGGAAAAATCTCAATGGTGTATTACTCAAGTGTGTGAATGAGGATCAAGCTTGGGATATCCTAAGTGACATGCACAATGAAGTGTGTGGTGGACACTATGCTGCTCAGACAACAGCCCATAAAATTCTCAGAGCTGGCTATTGGTGGCCAATTCTCTTCTCAGACACACACAAAATGGTAAGAAAATGTGAGTCTTGTCAAAGGTTCTCAAGAAAGCTAAGATATCAAGGTGCATTACCCCTTATGACTATAACTATAGAAGCTCCATTTCAGCAATGGGGGATTGATTTTATAGGGGAAATCTCAGAAAAATCAAGTGGGGGGCACAGTTGGATTCTAGTTGCCACCGATTATTTCACTAAATGGATTGAGGCCATTCCAACTAAAAAAGATACAAGCAAAGTGGTGATGGATTTTATTCTAGAGAACATTATTATCAGATTTGGGGTTCCAGCCAAATTGGTCGCAGATAATGCTATGTGCTTCAAGTCTGGTGAATTTATTGATTTTTGCAACAATTATGGAATTGATTTGTCTCATACATCACCATATCATCCACAAGGGAATGGTCAGGTAGAGTCAAGCAACAAAAGTCTCATGAAAATCATCAAAAGGATGATAGGTAAAAACAAGAGGTCTTGGGATTCAAAGCTAAAGTTGGCATTATGGGATGACAGGATAACAGTAAAAAGAGCAACTAGAAGGTCACCTTATGAATTGGTATATGGTGTAGCAACTAGATTGCCTATAAACAATCTCTTGCCAGTATACAAATTCATACAAGAAAATGATGAGGAGATTGGAGACCCAATGACTGAAAGAATAAATCAGCTAGTTAACCTAGATGAAATAAGAAGGGAAGCACAGAACACAAACATCAAGACACAACAAAAAGTGAAATATCTGTTTGATAGAAGGGCTACAAAGAGAAGGTTTTAGATAGGTGACTTGGTCCTTATGTGGAAAGCAAAGAGCCAGGATAAGGGGAAACACGGTAAATTTGAGCCCTTATGGACTGGCCCATACCAAATTAAAACTGTTCATGGATATGATTCTTATTTTCTCCAGGCCCTCGATGGTGAACTACTGGAATTGCCTGTGCACAGTAAATTCCTTAAAGCTTTTTTCTCATAAATGAGTACCTTACATGCACACTGTAAACTAGGTGTAAATATTTTGTACATGTCTTGTATAGTCGCTCGTGTTTTGAGTTTTGGGTTTTGTATGGTCTGCCCCGAAGTAGTCTGGTCCTCGCTACAGTCTTGCGCCCGCATGTCCCCAATCGAAGCCTATGTTAGTACTCATTTATGTTTAGAGTTTTAAGTTCATGAATTTGCAGGTTTTCCCATTCAAACCCTAAAATTTCTGAGTCTTGGGGTCTTGCATTGTTTTGTATCTTCTAAATGAGGACTTTTTGTGGTGGGTCTCTGGTTATTTTGTCCCAGCGCCTGTGCATTGTCTTTCTTCCTTTTCCTGTCGCAGTCATGAAAAATGTTATGTTTTTATATGTGCAAGTGTAAATGTATGATTGGCGGGCTTGAAATCTCAATCAGTTTCCAAAAATGGTAAAAAACTGAATTGTATGCATTTCCAAATGCATATCGGGTTGGATATACAAGCGGGAATCTTTCAAAGATTCCCAAGAATATTTTGCAATTGTATGCATTTCCAAATGCATATTGGACTCAAAAGGAAGATGTGCAAGGGCAAAATATACATTGAAGATTCCAGGAATATTCGCTGCATGCATATCAGGTTGCATGTATATTTGGCTTGTATGTTCAAACATACAACGGTTAGATAAAAAGAAAAAATACATTGCAGGTATATTCCTTGAAATGATTCCCGCTTGTATATTGGGTCTTGTACATTGTATTTGTATATTCGGCATACAAAGGGAAATGTACATTGAAAAATATACAAAGGCTGGTGCACATACGTTTGCTGCAGTGCAGTAGGGATGCATTTGGTGGGGCCCACCGCAATTTTATACACACAGGTTTGTACATGTTCAATATACAAGGGAAGAATATATATGGAATATTCTAAAAAGATTCCTTGCTTGTATGTTTGTGTTTGTATATTCAACATACAAACAAAATATACATTCGGATATACAATGAAGGAATATGCATTCTGGACCCGAAGGAGAAGTCAGATGCGGTGGATAAATTTTTGAGATCCGCCTTGTATGATGAACAATTGTATATGCATTTACTCTTGCATATACAAGGGTTTTTGGCAAGTTAACAGTGGTGATTTTATATGCATTCGAACATGCATATACAAGGGCGAAAAAGGCAAAATGAGAAAGCGAAAGGCCAGCGATAAAATCATGGGGTGCCTACGTGGCACATTTTCACTGGCTGACGACTAGTCAGTGTGATTTTGAGCCGTGGATCCCAGCGATAGGAATGGATCGACGGCCTTGTTTTGAACCTGCGACGATGGTTCTTCCTGAGTGTGTGCAGCTATTTTTGAGCGGGAAAATCTCTAGATGCATCTGCTGTTGCATCCCGCGGGTAGATGAGGCATTGATGGTGGATTTATAGAAGGTGGACGACGGAAAGGACAGGTCAACCACCTGATTGAAGATGAAAGTCCTTGAGCGGCGGTGCAGATCCTGATTCCACCTACTCATTACTCTTTGTCTCTCCGCAGCATTGAATATTTCTAAGCGCCATTCCTCATGCATTGAATTTGGCAGAGTTTTTGATTTGCCTTGTAATTAATTTTTGCTGGGTACACAGTCCTGGTATAAAAGCCAAACTGTGTTACCCATGGTCATTGTGGAAAACTAGACAAAATTTTGGTGTTGTAATAGAATACAACTTCATTGGTGGCCGTATTCTTGATGTCTTGTAAGTTTATGAGTCTCATATTGTATGTTTCATGCATGAATTCACTGGTTTCATGTTGTTTTATATGAGAAATGCTCTGTGCATGTGTTTAATCATTTGTCTCCAAGCTATGGGCATAATTTCTTTTGAATCAGGATAACTAAGGGTTGTTAAGGTTCAGGAATATAACTTTTCTATATTAAATGTTTAACCTCCTACTTTTGTTCAAGGAACAAATTAAATGTTTCAGGTTAATCATTGAGAAAGTGTGTTGCAATGGGGATACCACTAAGTATGAATGATTAAGCACCTAATTTTTGGGAAGTATTTGTTTAAGGCAGATATTAAAAATCCCCTTGATATCCAGTCTTTGGTATATGTTCATGCTGGCCATTCACATGTGTATGTCTATTGACTCCGAGCCCTGGATAGGCATTGATCCAGTCATGTATCGAGGTTGCAGCCCAAAGTCTCAGTTTGCATCCAAACATAAAATCAAACTTAAACTTTAAATCAAACCTTTAGGATATTAGGAGTAGTTTTAGGACCGAAATCCTCTGTCTACAACTGAATATAGGCCCAAAGCTAGCCCCTTTGCACTTATCTTGCAGTTTTGGTCTGCATAAGAGAGGATTTATCTGCTTTGTGTCAACATCCCAGCTAGTACATAGATACATTTCATAGATGTTGAATAGGGAATACCCCCTTGGTTCTGTAGAGCCTAAAGAAGAAGAGGAGATATTTATAGAGTCTATCTCCTATACTGTTGGCCCCTAGCCCGGGAATCTTGTTGATCAATGATGGCTACTTTGTAGGGATGACTGGGAATAAGCATGCAGTCTAGGAAAATTACCAACACAGTGTATATGTATAACTGCACATATATATATAATTTAAAATATTGACAGACTGTATTAAATCAAAATTTAAACCGAATCATATTTATTTTTATATTGAAAAGAAAACAGTGACTGAGCAAATCTGGACTGAACCCTTGTGAGGGTGTTAAACGTTATTTTTGTGGGAAAAAAAAATGTATTTGGTGGACGGCAGCCGCCCACCGCCATTTTATTTCACCAACATTGGGGGTGTGGGTGGGGGTTTCGACCCCCTCCCCCACACCGTAACCTCCAAACTTTAGCAAATGCTAAACTTAAACAAAAAAAAAGACAATGCCAATCACAGTGAATGGTTGGGTGGCGGCGCCACCACTCCTTGCTCTACCCTCTTTCATCTACCCTACCCGCCGCTTGGCATTCGGTCTCTAGAGATTTGAATAGCCATTGTTATATCTACAAACATATATGTGTGTGTGTGTGTGTGTGTTGATCACTGTAGTCCCATATAAAAAAATAGACAATAAACATACACTCTGATTTGTTTACCCACAGTATTTATATAAATATATCAAAAAAAGAGGTTATTGTGTATATAGCCATACAAATATACCTCTGTATATCTCCATGGTAGCCATGAATGAGAAAAGCCTTCAACTTGCAACAAAGAAAATGCAGAGACAAATGGAAAGAAGCACATGAGAAAACAAAACAATAAAATACGATAAGATAGAGATGTTAGGGTTCTTTTGCCTTAAGGAAATAATAATAATAAAAAGTTTAGGGCATCTCTTTGAAAACAATTAATAAAATATTAGATTAGGGCATTTGAAGGGTGAGAGGGAAATTAGGAGCTCTTTTTCATTTCTTCTTTTATTCTTTTCATAAGCACGGGAAATTAAGTTCCCTCTTATTTACGTTTTAGGCCTTTTTGAATTGTGATGCCTATCCTTGTGTTTTTTTTACCTTTTGAGTTTTAACCCCATGTGGGAATTTACTTTAGTGGTGATGAGTTGTTTTATTTTAAATGGGGTGTTCTATACCTTTTATTGTTGTTTAATTTTTGGGCATTCATTTTAATTTTTCTTGTATGTTTTAATTTAATGGGTGAGAAATCTCTTTATTGAACTTAATTATATTTTTATCGATTTTTAATATGAGGGGATATTTTAATTTATTGTCTTTTTATTTTATTTCAACTTGAGTTAATTAATAAATGTAATTGTCGAGATTATATTTATTAATGGACTCAAGTATTGAGTTTTATTTTGGTCATTTATTTTAAATTAAATTTTATAAATTTGTTGGGTGGTCAAAATTATTTGACTTTGAAAATTTATTTAATTTTCCTTATGATTAATTATTTTAATTTTTGCATTAATTACATTTTGGAGTTTTTTTTTTTTTAATTTTGATTATTGAAAACGCATTATGCTGTCAATTTTTTCCCAGATTTTAGGGTTTTACTTTTATGATAATTTTTACGGCTTTCATTAATCACTCCATTTTATCATGCGACCATCTTACCATTTGATGCGTCATTATTATTCAATTTTTATTTATGCATTAGAGTTAGGGCTTGATTTTGAATAAGTCAAAATCATCTCTTTCACCTAGGAAACTTAGGGTTTGAATTAAATCCATTCTAACCCTAGAAGCAGCACACAATCGCATTGCATACCCCTTAGTCGGCTTTCATCACGCAGGGGATTGCATAGGTAGATGCACTTCCCCTAATATGATTGACATGATTATGCCTTATGCGTATTGCCATCGAGCACGCAAAAGCGTGCGAGGGGGTTTCTAGGGACACGCGGAAAAGTTTTTGATATTTCGTGTCATGACCACATGACAAATGTGGACATGACACATGTGATGCATGTCGTGACTACATGGGAAATGAGGGCATGACATTTCCAAATGCAAACACATAACTCACAACACAAGATATATGTGGGGAAAACCCTTTCAGGGAAAAAACCCCACACTCCAAAGCCGCCTAATATATTTTTCAGGAATCAAGAAGATTACATATACTTGCAAAGCAAGCTTTTACATGAGTTTATCCAACTAGAAATCCAGGAGGTAACTCAACATCTATAAGATTCTTATACACAAGCTCCATCTCTAGCTCCTAATATATAGGAGATACAATATAGTAAACCATTATCGGTAATTACAAAACCATGAGCTAAAACCACACAAAAGTGGTGCCCAAATTATCTCCAATCAAAGATGCCTTGTGATGTACCAAAACACACACCAACACGTGTATCTCTCCCCTTTACAACTCTTTTATGTGTCCAACACATTTTTACATTTCCTAGAAACAAGAGGTCTAACTTCCGGAGGCCATAACGTTTGATCCGGGTGTCTGATTGACAAACCATTTGATGCATCAGAAAGTTTGTGAAGAGATCTATCACCCTGTAACCCACTTCATCAGTTACAAATTTTTTTGGGATGTTTAGGGAAGTTTTGATTATGACAATTGAGTTCAAAACTTTTTTCAACAGTTTCAAAAAATAGAAACTTTAATATCTTGCAATCTAGATATCGTCTTGAGTCGAAACCTACCTGAGATGTTTATTTAGTTGTTCCATACTTTCTTGGAAAATTGCAGGTCAATCCAAGGTCAAATGTAAACTTACTAAAAATAGTAAATCCCACCATTTTTAGCCCTTTTGGAAACTTTAAAAGTTTTAGATCATTCTTCAAGATAAAAGGTATTCGAAAAGACCAAAACTAGGAAGAATAGTAACCTTTCGAAGTTGCAAGGTTGAGACACTTTTCTTAACATTATCCCACTTGTCAAACACCTTGTAAGAGCAAAGGGAGTATCAACACCATGATTTAATTGCTAGGGACCGAGAGGCCCATAGACTTTGAACACCATCTGAACTTCTCTGTGCTCACATGTTTTGTCAAGGAATTTGCAACATTCGTCAAAGTATCAACTTTCTCCAAGTTTACCTTCCCATCCTCTACCATGTCATGAACAATTTGGTACTAGACATCAATATGCTTAGTCCTTGCATGGAAAGTAGGATTCTTCACCAAACATATGGAACTCTGACTGTCACAACAAATAGTAATCTTCCCTACATCAAACCCAACATCAGAACACAATCTCTTAAGCCAGATGACTTCTTTACAAGGATGAGTTGATTCCACGTACTGTGTCCAACATGTTTTCACATTTCCCAAAATAGGAGGTCCAACTTTTTGAGTCCATAACTTTTGATCCAGGTGTCTAATTGAAGAACCGTTTGATGTGTTGGAAATCTCGTGAAAAGATCTATCAAGCTATAACCCACTTTGTCAATTACAAAATTTTTTGGGGTGTTTAGGGACCTCTGAGTGCCTCAAATCTAAGTTTGAAACTTTTTTCAGGAGTTTCAAAAAATAGAAACTTTAATATTTTGCAATCCAGGTATGATCTTGATTTGAAACTCACCCAAGATGTTTACTTGGTAGTTCCACATTTTGGGTCCATCCATTCTCAAATGTATAGTTACTAAAAATAGTAAGACCTACCACTTTTAGCCCCTTTAGAAACTTTGAAATTTCTAAACCATTCTTCAAGATAAAGGGTATTCGAAAAGACCAAAATTGGGAAGAACAGAAACCTTTTTTAGTTGCAATGTTGAAACACATTTCTGAACATCATAGATGCATAACAAGTTTAGAATGTCCAAACACCAATAAATCTACAACCCATCAAGAATACTGTACCTACTCCCAGAGAACAACCTAGACCAAATTCAACACCAAGACAAAGATTCACTCCATTAGGAGAACCCATTGAACTAATCTTATGAAATCTAGTTTAGATAGGTCTCATCACATTACCTAAAGTAAGTGATGTAGAGCAGGCAGTGGAATCGTGGGAAATGGGGTTAACAGTCGGCTGCTAACAGACAAACTTCTGTGTATATTTTTCCATCAGCAAAACCCATTCCATCGGCCAGTCTAAAACTCCTCACGCCGACGTCCTTTCTCTGGCTGATCGATTTTGTGCCTATTGGTGGGATTGTCATTGTCGGTGAATGGTTTGTATCTCCTACCGCTACGCCGGTATGAGAATTTTTCTTTGGTTGAACCCTTGAACCAACCATACTACTGAACCAATACTATTGGTTCAACTACTTAGCTTAAGACTACTATCGGCAATTTTCACTGCACTGTTGAACCACTGAACCCATCACTTTATTAAACCGACGCTATCATTGAACCTATCGCTGCTCATGATGCCCTTGAACCGTTGAATCATTGAACCAGTTTAAAGGTTCAATCCAACACTTAACCAATTCAAAATTCCTTCGAAGCTTTACTTACCTTCTCACAAGTATTCATTGAGCCAAATGAACCCGATATGCAGGTGAATTGTTAAACCTTTCTTTAAAGGTTCAAACAAAGACTTTCCACCCAATTTCAACCAATTGCTAAACCCAATGGACTATCTGCTAACCTGGTTGAACCGAAAACCCATTTAACCTTTGAAACAGTTCAAACATAGAAATTGTTTGCGACACCGATCTATCCCATCAAACCCTCATGACCGTGCTGAACTGTTCCTCTACACACTATTGCTTTGATCCCTATCTCTCTCTCTATAACAATTTCAATCGATATATCCAATCAATCTGAGCTAAGCGATTTATCTACTTGCCAACAGTAGTACCGACATGATTCCCAGCGGCTGGGAGACAATTCGAAGCGGCTGGGAGAGATAACCAACTAACAAACTCTTAACAAACTAACAACCTTATCATGACAGCTCGATAAGGGTCCTAGGGAATTACAAACACCAAAGACAAGTCTGGTCAAACAGACCTTATTACATTAAATATAGAAAATGCATAAGACTCTAGTCTTCTTGGGGTGCTCCTGCACTAGTAAGATGGTATGATGAACCTTAGTTTAAACCCTCATGGTACAAATACAATGAATATTATGAGTTCCATAGTGTTAAGGGACACAAAACACTTGGATGTATGAAACTAAAAAACCTTATTCAGAATCTCATTGACCGAGGAGACATAACTATTGACGATCCTCCTAAACATTCATCTAATAATGATCTTAATATATACAAGGATCCATTCCCTCTTCATGGTAAAGGTAATGCCCCCGACAAAGGTAATGCCAATAAGAATGCAAACCATGCATCCACCTCTTATGATTCCACTATAGGACATATAGAGAAAAGTCACACTCATGTGTCTACCCTTTCTATCAAAGGCAAAGCCCCAAACTATATAGTAACAAATCATTGAGGCCATGTCACCCTTCGTGGGGTAGCATCTAATACATATCTATCATCTAAGTATAATATCTTAGACCATTTAGGAAAAACACTAGCTCGTATATCCATCTTAGACCTTCTCTGAGCATCTCCTACACACAAAGAAATCCTTGAGAAACCACTTCACAAGTCATTTGTCCCTAATGACATTAATATTAACTAGCTTAAAGCCATGATAGGGCACATAGCTTCACCCCATCACCTGGTCTTCACTAAAAAAGATATTCTATCCAACAATCCATATCATAATGATGTCCTTCATCTGGAAGTTTGTATCTACCAATGTAAAGTCAAAAGAGTCCTTATAGATGGTTGTGATGACCTAAATATTTGTTCTCTCAATTTGCTAACATAGTTGGGATACTCTAAGGATGTCATTGATCCAAAGAAAAGTATAACCATCAAAGCTTATGATGATGCAGAACGTGAAACAAAAGGTTTTATTCACTTGCCTATCCAAGTTGGTCCTATTATTATAGATACTCGTTGTCAAGTGTTGGACCTTGATCTCCCATAAAATATAATTCTAGGTCACTCATTGATACATACCATGCAAGCCATACCCTCTACATACCATCAATGCCTAATGTTTTGATATAATGGTACCAAAATAACTATCCATGGAGATCCTAGACCTTTTGAGTTCTATAGGGATATGCAAGGAAGATATCATAATTCAAGCCAAGTTCCAAATAATAATGCAATTCAGCAATCTTCCTCCCATATTAATCCCTTGGCTTTAACTGAATCTATACCTATTGCTCCTATTCCTGAGATCAAGGTCCAATAAACTGTCACTGCACCTTGTTTTATTCTGATATTTGAACACAGTCTCTTAAGCTAAATGGCTTCTTTACAAGCATGAGTAGATACCATATACTCAACTTCAGTAGTGGACTAACCAACCACAACCTGTTTCTTACTCATCCAACTAATTGCACCACCAATTAAAGTAAATACATAAGCACTGGTGGATCGTCTGTTATCAACATCCCATGCCCAGTCTGAATCCACATAACCATGAATATCAAGGGAATGCATGTCTCCTATCAAATTACCATGATAACAATATGAATACTCTGAGGCACCCCACAAATATCTAAAGACTCTTTTAATTGAATCCCAATGAACTCTACCAAGATTAGATATATATATCTACAAAGAACTTCCGCTGCTTGGGCAATGTCTGGTCTAGTACAGACCATAGTATACATAAAACTTCTGATTGCACTCTGGTAAGGCACTCTGCTCATGTCTTCCATCTATGATGGGGATGTTGGACATTATCAAGCAGATAACTTCATTCTAACTGTAAAAGAAACACCTAATGTGAAAGGAAAATTATAGGATCAAAGTACTAATCAAAAGATGCAAAACAAATAAACAACACAAGAAAGATATTACTAGATTTGTAAGATGCACCAGAGACCAACACAAGTTTTTGAAGGGGGAAAAGCAAAGAAAAACCCTCGTGAATATGCAAGTGGCAAGAAGCCAAAAAGAAAGATTACAGAGATGTAAGAAGTTTCTCAATGAGAGAAATGAGAAGAAGAAGAAGATATCCGTGAAGAGGATATATCTGGAAAGAGAGAAAAAAAACCTCTTAAATAGAGGTGAAGAATGGAGTTATATGTAACTCCAATATGCTACCTTGCATAAGGTGTGTGCCACATGTTTCCTCTTAAGGAGGAATCTACCAAAATAGATTTATTCCTATAGGAGGAATAAAATAGGTGTTACCCGACATGTGGGGATAAAACACCAAAAATAATAAATACAAAAATTATAAGATAATCTTCAGTAAGTAAAGATTAATTTCTAATAGCCCCCCTTAAGCTTTACTTGGGGAGATTTACAATAAATCCATCAAAGGATGATTACATGATACATGAATGGAATAAAAGCCTTTACAATGAATAAGAATATATAATTTAAGAAAGAAGCTTGATGTAGAGCCAAGTCTTCAAGTATTCAAGGAATTGAGTGAACCAAAGTGCTTGAAAAGATGCCTTTGAACAATCTGAATAATGAGCTCTTGTAGAGCCAAGAGAAGTGGATTGATGGTTCTTGTGCTGCAAGATATTGAACCTATTTCATCAAAGAAACCATAACCACAAATAGATTTCCCATCATTGGGATCATCTATAAATTGAATTAGTATAATCATATAAAGAGATATAAATTACATAGAGCATAACAAAAGTTTGCAGATAGAATGAATCCAAATTGGAGTCATGAAGCCAAGAAGGCAAAAGGTTAGCTTAGCTAACATAAGAGTGATTCAATGAAGAAAACCTTAATTCTTGAATAAGAGTACTAGTTAAACAAAGTGTAGCACAAATCATGGCTTGTAGCCCAAATTATAAAATGCCAACATATAGGCATAACAATAAAAGTTCTAGGTTGCTTCTCACTACTTCATTTGTTGAATTGTAAAGGGAACTTATATCAAGTTTAATTATAATGGACTTTGAAAATTAGTCCTAAGATCATAGTGCCATCATTTGAAAATTCAATAATACGAACTTTGAAAAATAGTCCTATAGATGGTTATAAAACCATAATGCCTTTATAAAATACTAGAGGACTTTGAAAATAGCCCTAAAATGGTATAACAACCATATTGATTTCAATAGAAATTTAGGAACATGATCCCCAACGATCAGTTCATCATAAAAATGTAAGTGCATACCATCAAAGTAGACGGAAATATTTTCCATGCGGCCAAAAAAGCACTCCAGTGAGACCTAAAGGGCTCCCTATGTGTTGGCCTCATTTCTAAACTGCCAAATTTTAAACTTTTGTATCAAGCCTTCCGTCAAGTTGTCATCTTTTTCATTGCAATTCATCGGTGCTATGTTGCATACATCAAATCATGTTGATAATCCATCGTCATAGTTTTCCCTCATCTCATTTTCTCTCCATTAAAACGTCAAAACCAATTTTCATGCCAAGGCAAAACTCATGGCTTAGTCATATTTTATTTTGCTTCTATTTTCCATTTTGGCTAAGTCCGCGTTAATTTTAGTTTCCCACCAAGTCCATCTTGCATCTACTTTTGATCCTCGTCAAACTCGCACCAATTTCTCCTTTTCGCTAAGTGTGCGCAACTTGTGAAGTTTGCCTAAGTTATTCACATCCACTTTTTACTGATGCAAGAAGTCTACATTCACTTGTGACAACCGGGAATTAAACGTTGTTTCTATTCAAATCACAAGTTGCACATTTTTCTCTTAAGAAGCAAGTAGTAAAAGTGGGGGCGTAAGTTTACGAGTAGCTAAGGTGTTAAATATCACTTATTACTTGCATGAAAAGCTGGTTGTAGTTTTTGTGTCCATGATCATCTCCTAAAAATGAGGGAATATTATTTAGTTTAAGATAAAATAAAGACCTCCCTGCTGGTAATGTTGTTATTCATAATTCCAATATTCCAATCTTGCGTATGGCATGAAGGATTTGAATTTATTTCCTTGGTTCTATCTGATGTTGAGGAATCAACATGAGGCATCTATGTTCTCGGTCCATAAAGTCCATTTGTCACACGTCTCCAAGTGAATAATCAAGATGCCGTGGCCATTACACATATTGTTTCACCGTCAGTTTTACCTTTTGAATATATGAGTAATACATGCCTGAAAAGGTGGTGTGGTTGACAGGTGTCGAATTCATGAAATTGAAACTCAAACTTGTTGTGCGCCATCATCTACCAGGCATTGTGGCATGAGATAGAATTTGGTTATCAAGAACAGTTATCACACTCTCACCGTCCCTCATATAATGGCGAAAAGCACCCCTCAAGTGTAGACTTAAAGGAATCAACACTCGTAGTTATAATCAAGTTGATAACTATCTCTACAAGTCTGCGCATGCTTAGAAGATATCCATGAGACCCCATCTTCTTGAAGTGATTGTTGAGAGCATTTACTTATATCAGCGAAGGTCAATTACATCAAATCTCAGAGATGGATCAATACAAACGTGAGAACAATGCTCATAAATCAGACTGCCATCTGGAGGCTCTTCAAGAGGATAAAAACCACGCTACTGGCATTGTTTTGTTGGTAAACACTTCGCAGTCCTTTGAATAAAGCTTGCTGAATATGAAACTTTGTCACAAACCCATCACTAAAAGCTTTATATGACAGGGCAGTTGGTGGCGACACTATATATGCATGGCTTATTTGCTACGAAATGGCACATTATTATCAGGAACGTTATCATTTACATGTCGAAAGAGAAGCTCAAATGGATTAAAAATCAGTCAAACTCCAAGAAAGAACATCGGCATCAGTAGAAATGAAGCCTTTAATAATGGCACAAGATCGAACACACTTAATGAAGTATGTCTCTTCAGTGGATGCTGTCAAACTTCCAGAAAGCTTACAGTGCATGTTTAACAGTGCCCAATTTTAAGAGGCTTTAATCAACTATCAAGACCTACTTTCTGAAGGCATCTTTGACATGTACACATCGGGATTAAATCCTCAAGTACAACATGTTAGTGCCTGAATTGACTGGCAGTTTTTCGAGCAATTTTCATGCAGGCACTCTCCCTAAGTATCCAAAAAATGCTCTAAGTGTTGGACCTCCTCAGTATTTTTCAGCTGCAGCATCATTTTTTCTTTGAGGAGGAGGTCATCATCATCATATTTTCTTCGATGGTGGTCAGCATCATCACGTTCTCCGTCGACCGTTTCTCATCGTCATCATCATATTTTATTATCGGGTGATGTTTGGATATCATCCTGATCCTGCTGATGAGCTACAGTGTGCCCTGATTTGCTTGCGGGGGTGATTTTTCAAGTATCCGGTGATCTTCCAATTATCACCTTGCCCAGACATGATGATGATGTTGCCCCGATATTCTGAAGGGGTTATTCTCTAAGTTGTTTGACCTGACTTGTTTTTTCTTAAGGGTCGTCATCATCATCATCATATTTCCAGTTATCACCGTGTTGCTTGCGGGGGTCATCATATTTTCTGCCTTCGTGTTTTTTTGCCGGGGTGATATCTTTATCATCGGGTGATCTTGGTTATGATCATCCTGATGATGTTGTTGAAGAGTTCTAAGTGTGACCCGATATTCATTGGGGTCATCATATTTTGAACGTCAGGATGATCTTAGTCAATATCATCCTGATGATGTTGTATCACTTCATGTTCGTTGTTTTGTCATCCTGATGATGCTGACGTCATTCTTATGTTAGGGTGATATCTATTTCTCTGTCTATCTGCATCATGATATTTCCGAAGGAGGGGGTGATATTTTCATATCACCCGGGTGTATGTTTGTTCCAGCGTCATGATGATGCTGATATCAAGGAGATATCCGCCTGCCGGCTTCGTGCAGTATTTAGTGGGGGTGATCTTTTCAAGCATCATCATATTCATCTATCGCCCCAAATCTTATAGTGGAGCTACAGTGCAACCTGATAATTGTACATCAGGATGATATTTCCAAATATCCGGTTGTCTTCCGAATATCATCCTGATGTTAATATGATGATGACGTCATCGAGGTCTGGGGGGGTCATATTTCTAACACTGATCATCTTGTGGAGATCTCCCGATATTTGCAAATATGATGATGACGTCATCCGGATATGAGGAGGTGCGCAGTGGGCGAATATGATGATGACGTCAGCAGGATATGATGATGATGTCATCAGGATGTTCATCGGCCAGACTTTTGGTATAGGCTCAGCAGGAGGATGTTCCTCCGATGGATCAGGTTGTGCCGATAAAGGCGATTATCATGCAGGTTATATTGCGATATGATGCTGACGTCAGGGTGATTTTTCAAGCAACAGGATATCATGCTGCTGGAGGATGATGATGATGAAGTCTTATACTAGTGTCGTCAGGAGCAAAAGCACCGACATCATATATGCTCATGACCTAGTATATAAAGCGTTAATGAGGTTGCTGCGGGGTGCATGTGGGATAATTGATATCCTGCATATTCGAAATATCATGATGATGAATCTCGGCGGGAAGTGGTTGCGATCGACTGTTTGATGTTCTTCCCAAGGCCGCGGGTTGGTGCGCCATTAATGGCGAGGGTTGCAGAGGTATGGGCGGATCTGGTACCCGATTGAAGGTGTACATCAGTGGCGCAGGGCTCGAGATATCTTCCTGTCTCCTCCCCTACCTGCTGCATTCATGTTTGGGCGCCAATCTGGTAGTGTTTGAGCGCCATTTTCCTGGTACTGTATATCTGGCGGGATTTTTGGTCAAACCTAGTAGTTAATGCTGAATACACCCTCCTGCTATATAATGCAGACGGTGTTATTCATTTGAGGTTGTTGAAAGTTGAGGATTTTTGGCTCTGTTATCCAAAACCAGCTGATCTGGTTGCTCTGTACAGTCTAACTTGTGAGTTTATGTATCTCCTGTTGTACGATTTGGTATGAATCCACTGATTTCATGGTTAGTCTTATATGAATAATGCTGTGTCTGCATGTGTTATGTTAATTCTGTCTCCAGTATTGCATGTATTCTTCTTCTGAATCTGGATATTTGGGTAATGTTTAGATTCTAGAGCATAGAATTCCTATGTTGAATGTCTGATCTTTTAACTTCTGCTCAAGGGGTAGATTAAACTGTTTTCAGGTTGAACATTGGGAAGGGTATACTGCAGTAGGGATGCCATAAGTAGAGATAACTTAACACTCTGTATTGGGAGATATCTGTAAGGCAGATATCATGTGTATCCCCCTGAAATCTGGTTTTAGCTATTCATGCTGATCATTCACAGGTGTATGTCTACCGACTCCAAGCCCTGGATAGGCACCAATCTAGCTCTGTGTTGAGGTTATTACACCATGTCCAGCTTTGCATCCAAAATTCATATCAAACCATTTCATACTTCCACCTGTTAGTTGTAGGAGTAGGATTAGGAACCCCCTGCATGCTCTCATACCCAACCAGACATCATGTCCAAGAATGTTGCCAGCCTTGTGATCTATCATGCAGATCTTGGTCCATACATGAGAGTATTCTGCCTGTTGTTGTCAAGTTAGATCTTTCTATCTTTGAGCTAGTCAAGGTTACATCTTGAGTTATAGGGATACCCCCCTTGGTGCGGCAGAACCAGAAGTGAAGGGGAGGCAGCTCACGCAACCTCCTGTATTTAGTTGGCTGAATCTGCCTGTGCATTAGAAGTGGCAAACCCTAATGCTGATTCAGAAGAAAAACCAACACAACAGATTGTGCAAAAACTGATATTCACAGATCTGACAAAATCTAAATGGATAGAAAGATACTCCTAGCTACCAAACCGGAGTAAGCGTAAAAGAGTTCTGTGTTGTGCAAAAGTTGTACAGAGTAAAGAAACAGTGAAGACAAAGGGTTCAAGTTTACATTCCAAATGTGGGATGCATCTAACAGTCAAGAATTCGTTGGGGTCACAACCTTGTAAAGTTGTTACAGGATCGGATGATAGTGTGAAGAACCCTGGGAACAGGCAAAGAATTTGAAATCCATATCATGAGAGCATGCAGATAGGATATACTTCAAAGGGTGCAATGGAACTTGATGTTGAACCAAAGACAGAGTTTTGCTTTAGTCCTAGTAGCCTATTTGCATCACCTATAGGGAGGAGTTCTATTCTACTAGATTCCATGGGAACTCTTGGAGGTGAAAGCTTTGAATAGGATTTGCTCTTGGATGTTCCTTCAAATTTGTCCCTTCAACAGGCTGAACTCTTGCACAAACCTGATTGGAAATGCAAAGACTCTAAGGATTCCTTGAGTGATGTGGACAAGCTTGAGAATCCAAACATTGTGGAAGAAATGGTTAATAATATGTGGGGTTCAGAGGAAAGTTTAGAATGGAATGGCATTTTCTAGAATGCTCCTAGTATCCAACCTGATGAAACACTGCCCAATGGAGCTATATTGTACCCTAGGAAACAACTTCCCTAATTGTATGTAGCTTGTGTATGCTTGGTGCTTATCAATTGCATAAGGATTTGAAGCTCGATGTGGTGCTTTATAGCGCACTTGTTGATGCATTATGGAAGAATAGCTTTGTGGAAGAAGCTCTTGCTTTGTTTGATCAGATGACAAAGGGAGGTTGTTGGCAAGAGACACTATATGGATTCATGATTGTTGTCATTGATGGCAACAAAGTTCATCCCACACATCCGCAGGACATGGTGTGTCTCTACCGGAAGTCAGAATGAAGATTATTGAGGTTCGGTAAACAAGAACAGAGCTTGTGGCAAGGTCTGACAGATAGGTCTGGATCTCTCAGAGGAAGTATCTTGGTGAAGTACAGATTTGGGAAAGTCAAGAGGACTACCTTGAGTAATAGATTCCAAGGATTTAGCCTCTGATGATGGACAAGGAAAAAGATATGAATAGTTGAGTACCAGATTCCTGAGTGACAGTGTGAACAGAGGAAGAACTGACTGACAGAACATCAGACTACTTTCCAGATGTGTTACTAATGGTGTTAAAGGTTATGAAGGCATGAATCATGTTTGGCTGACATGATTAATGATTTCTACAAGTATATGCTTGATCCACATTACTTGATGTGTAAGGATTCAGCCGACAGAACAGAGTTTGTGAGAAGATTGACTATTCCGGGTGCCGACTAGAAAGATAATGAAATCACTTATGCGGATATATATATAGGATGGATTTTAGTTGTGAGAAGTGTTGTGGTCATATGTGATATGCGAAAAAAGGCAAAGTAGAGCAGAAACAGTAAGGAAGGTCTGGTATGTGAAAGGAAAGCAACATAAGAGAAGAGGAAAGATGAAGTGCAGCATATCAGTGTACTGAGCCTAACCAGAACTGAACTCCAGCATATGTGGATGCTTCCAATCAGTTCAAGTATTGTATAACATTCTTTTGTAGACAATGTGTCTCCTTGTAGGTAGTGTGCCTCCTTTGTGAGCAGTGTGCTCGGGCAGTGAGCCCTAATTGGCAAGTGCCATTTTGTATTTCCTTATTCTTCTAACAGAGAATAATCTTTGGGTTAATCACCTCATAGTTTTCTCCCTTAACAGGGTTTCCACGTCAAAAATATTGTGTCATGTGTTTTTCCATTTCATGGTAATGTTTGCTTATTTGAATTAATGTTGCATTGATTTATAAGAAAGTTCAGAAAGAAGAAATAATTAGGATAACTGATTCACCCCCCTCTCAGTTATTAACAATTGGTATCAGAGCTAAGTTCCTCCTAACAGAGCCTAACAGCTTGAGGAAGATCTGGGAGTTCAAATGGATGCATATGGTTTAAGAGAGCAACTCAAGACTGCCCTTGATGATCTTGAATAGTCAAACTCTGAAGTCAATGAATTAAAGGAAAGATTCAAACAGGCTGATGATTTCATGAGAGAACTAAAAGATAAATTAAGTCTCTCTATGAAAAAGAGAAAGGAGCTGCTTCAGCAATTGGCAAGACAAGGTGAAGAAAATAATGTAAATGAAGAGCTGACTAAGAAAACCAAGTTATGTGAAAAGTTATCAAAAGAAATCATTATGGTAAGACATGACATGGAATCAGGAGTTATAAAGTTTATCCAAGAAATTGAAGAAAAAAGAAAAACTGAAGATAATCTAAGACAATCTCTCAAGGAGAAATCAGAAGATTGCCACCAGATGGATAGAATTATTAGACATCTTGAATCTGATCTTGAAGATGCTAAAGATAATGAAGAAAAACTTGAGGATCAAATTGTCTCTCTAAAAAGGGATCTTCAAACAGTAAATGAGTATAAAGAGAAATTCAAGATAAGTTCTGCTCAACTTGAAGTTCTTCTTGGAAGTCAAAAGAAGGTAGATGACAAATGTGGTTTGGGATATGAGAAAGGAGAAATCTCCCGATCCGGTCAGAAGAATTTTGGATTAGAAAATCTAAGGAACAGGCCTAGAAGACCTCCGGTAAGACAGCCCAATGCTCAAAGATATCCATCCTACAATGGATACTGCCACAGCTGCAATCACTTTGGTCACAAAGCTAATCAATGCAGAAAGAGAATGAATCAGACTAATTCATCCTTCTCCAGACAATGTTTTAACTGCAAAAGGTATGGTCACAAGTCTCATGAATGCAGAAATATGCAAATGAACAAATCATTCAATGGTAGATGCTTTGCATGCAATAGAGTAGGTCATATGGCTAATCAATGTAGATCAAGAGGATATCAGTCAAATATGCAAAGAAATGTTGTTTGCCAAATCTGTAATAGGTCCAGTCATAATGCAAAATTCTGTAGAAGCAAGAATCAGGAGAAAAGAGGTCCGGTATATCATAATCAAAATCAAGATAAGGGTAAACAAAAGGTGAATGCGGATGAAGTTAGGAATGAGATGAACAAGATCTGGGTGAAGAAAAGTTTAGAGAATGTAGAGGTTGGATCCGCACCAGACTCTGGTGTTGATATTCCTTCCAGAAACTAAAAGGTGAGCTCTGGCTCAGGGGGAGACACAAAGAAAACCTTGTTCCCCCAGCCAGTTAAGTGGTGCCTGAAATTGGCACATGAGACGCTGCGGATCAAAGGGTTTCTAGAGAAACATGTAAAGAAGGTCAGGTAAAGATCTGAGAGATCCGCAAGAAAATTTAAAAGGTTTAATTCCTTCAGAATTGGTCTGGTTAAGCAAGTCTTCCGGTAAAACAGGTTTCTCACAAGATTGGCCCAGTATGAATCCAAATTGATACAGCTTGATCTGCAGATACATAAGATGATCAGAAGGACAAGTGGATATGATGATTCATCACTAACATCGATCACAAGGGAATCATAATGATCCGGATGAGTTTCTTCCTCCTTGAACAAGGAAAACCAAGTAAACCGGAATGAATTAGGTTGCGCATTTATTGCAGGGTGAAAATTAGGGCTTCTTGGAATAAAAGAGTTCATTTGTCTGTCATTTACACACTTGTACACTCACATGTGAAGAAGAAAGAAAAGGAGCTCTGCAAACAACTTCTCCCAAAAGATCAAGGCAACTCTTCATACAGCTCTATACGGATTTGTTCATGTTCCCTAACCTGTGTAAAAGGTATTTATCGTTCTTGATATCCTTCAGTAAGATTGTTTGATGATGGCTACTCTGAATATAGTAAAGATCTCTGATAGACCTCAGCCCTCTTTTAAGAAACATCCATATAAATCCTTGGAGGTAGATCCCCTAGGTGCATTTTCCAGTGTTTCGCATGGTGTATTGCACACCGAAGATATTAGGGTTTATATACATGCAAATGTTGAAGAGTTTGGGGAATTCAAACTAAGAGATATCTATCACAAACAATTGTTAGATGATTCATTTGAGCTCAAACCCCAATACATAGGCCTCCGGAACAAGTACTTTGCACAATACATACATTTCCCCTGTTTTACGGAGGATGAATGGGTTAGGTACATTCTAAGAAGAATACATGACAACTTCATGTGGTTGAATGGACCATTCAAGATCACTAAGGATGCCATCAGGGCAGTTACCGGATTACACTCATCCAGTGGGATTCCTATTCTTAAATCTGTAAAGAACCAAATTGTGAGTGATGCTACCAGATCTAAGTTTGACAAAAGAGCAATGACAGTAGATGACATCACTAATCCGGATGTCAAGTTTGCTTCTATGATCATTGGATATAAGATATATCATTCTAGCAGAGAAAATTTTGTACCTAGAACTACCATCTATACTACTTATGAAATGTTAACAAAGGATGCAGACTATGATCTTTGTCAGCTTCTCTTGAACTAACTCTTGGAGAATCTACAGAAAATCAAGAAAGACAAAAAGAATTCATTCAAGTATGGTGGATTAATTTTGTGCTTATTCTTCTACTTAATGAATGAGCTTCCCGGATCTAATGGCTGGGTATGGGAGAATGATAGACCGGTAGCTATCCAAATTAGAGATTATTTACATGGACTTGGTGACAACAAAGCACAAAATACAGCTCTGTGGGGGTATTTCAAGAATTTTCAGAACATGATGCAAGCAAGAGAAAGGATTCCCCAGTCTCTTGTTGAGAAATACAAAGACACGATCTACTTTATGGTAGAGACTGATCAGTGCCTAATGGAGGCAGTAGAACCAAGGACAGTCTGGATCATGCCCATGGGGTATGAAGTTGATGAACAGATTGTGGAGCTGCATGTTCAACACATGCTAAGCCAGCCTAAAGATCCAAAAGCAGAAAGGTTTGGAACCTTTGAGGAGCTGAGTATAAAAATCCATGTTGAACTCAGAGAACCAGAGATCAAGAGGAAGGTGAGAAAAGAAGTAGAAAATATTGCCCAAGGCCTTGGCATCTCAAAGGAGGCACTTGATGCCCACAAGAAAAGGATGGAAAGGGCTAAGGAAAAGAAGAAAGAGGCAGAAAAGAAAAGCAAGGAAAGTGCTCTGGTAGAAAACTCAACCCAGACTAGATCATCAAAAAGATCTGCACCTGCCACTGCTAAAAGCTCAAGGGCATCTAAACCAGAAGCACAATCATCTGGCAAAGGAGAGAAGAGAACAAAGACAAAAGCTGCAAGAGCTTATGTCAGTCAAAGGGATGAAGAGGAGACTGAATCTGATGAAGAAATCAGGAAAATGAAGAAACAAAAGAAATCATTCGGTGAACACTCTACCGGTAAAGGAGAAGAAGAGAAGGAAGAGGAATATGTTGAAAAACCCACTCTTTCCTTAGATGATGTAGTAAAAGTAGTCACTATGGATGGCAACCTACAACCCTTAACAGAATTCTATGATTATTATAATGAAGCAGATAAAAAGATTCTGGAGGAAGCCACAGTTAAGTTTTTGAACATTTACAATAAAGCTTTTATTGAAATTATCTCTCTAATTCCTAAGAGTCTAGAGAAGGAGTTGGAAATGAGAAAGACCAATGCCATGGCAAAAGACCTTGAGATCCGGGAACAGATAGCTATTCAGCTATATCCTTCAATTGATCCCAAGACAATGAACATGGTATTCAAAGACTGCAAGGATGAATTCAGGAGCAAAGCAAGGATGAATCAGCTTATGCTTGGTGAGACCGACAAGGTAGCCAAGGACACTAAAGAGATTCTCCAGAAAACCTTCAAAAGATTTAATCTTCCTATCATAGAGGACTTGGGTACTGATCCCTTCACTACAAATGTTGCAGAAGAAACTCCTGAGAAAATGTCAGAAGAGGTGGGCCCCAAACAGACTAACATTTCCCCTCTAGTTTCCCCTACAGTCTCTGGATCTAAAGGAGAAGAAAAATCATAGGAGAAAGAAACAGAGGTGAAGGAAAAAGAAGATGACAGTGCTAAGGTTGTAGAAGGAGAGAAGACTTCAACAGAGAAAACCACAACTGCTAGTGGTGAAGGAGAGAAAACTCCTAAGGACAGCTCCAAGACTGCAGAAGAGAAGAAACATCTGTCTCCGGCAAGAGACACTGCACAAACTGTCCAAGAATTCTTGAACAAAGAAACAATGGAGATTGATGAACCAGAGCTTCTACAAGGTCCATTCAATTTTGATTCTCTTTCTCCAGTACAGACAATGAAGATAGCTTCATTTGCAAATGCTAAGGCTAATGAAAAACTCCTAAAGTCTCATATGGAAGACTGTGAGTTGATAGAAGCTACTTCTGGAGTGCTTGAAAAGATTATGCCATTGGTTTAGAAAGATCCCACAGCCTCCTCTTCCGGTAATCTCAAAACCTTAGTCAGCAGTGTTAATACACATTTTGATTCTCTAGAAAAATCAGCTGAAGAAAAGGTCCAGAAGGAGTTTTTGGATAAAAGGTTCTCCGAGGTACAGGGTTTGATCATTAATGATAGGAGAAACATGAACATTGGGATAAAGAGCTTAGAAAATGCTCTTAAGGATGGCGGTGAAATATATAAATTTTGTATCTCCTGGTCCAAGGTAACAGTGGAGATTGAGAAGAACATAAAAGAGCAAGAGGACAAACTACTAAGCTTGTCTCAAAGTTTTGATCCTCTTTCATCCTCTATAACAAATCAAGAATGTCAGACTATCGCAGTCTTGAGTGAAATCAAGAAATTGGAGAAGGAAAGGAAAAATAGAATAAGCAGGTTAAGTGAGCTCAGAGGGTTAATTGTCCCTAAGTTAGAGGCCATGCATGAGTCCATAAGTGAAGCTTAAATCACAGCCCAGACAAATGATCTGACAGATCTAAAAAGGGCAGATGCGTTTGCATTCCTGTTGAGTGGGCATATCTCAATTTTGGATAGGATGAAGCAGAGTTGGGCGACAGAAGTTGTACAGTTGAAGAACACTTTTGCAGACATACTTAAGTATATGTAAGTACAACTTGTATATATATACTTATGCGGCTAAGTATAGTAAAATTTTTAAAAATTTTGGTGTGCGGACCCTACCCTTTGCCATTGATGTCAAAGGGGGAGTGAAGAGCAGTGAAAAATGAGGAATCCAACTAAGGGGGAGCTCCGGAAAATGTATATAAAGACAGAGCATCAGCCAAGGGGGAGCATAGTGTAAACACTTAGTCATTTTTCACTAAGTGTTGCCATCAATGCCAAAGGGGGAGATTGTTGGCAAGAGACACTATATGGATTCATGATTGTTGTCATTGATGGCAACAAAGTTCATCCCACACATCCGCATGACATGGTGTGTCTCTACCGGAAGTCAGAATGAAGATTGTTGAGGTCCGGTAAACAAGAATAGAGCTTGTGGCAAGGTTCGACAGACAGGTCCGGATCTTTCAGAGGAAGTATCTTGGTGAAGTACAGATTTGGGAAAGTCAAGAGGACTACCTTGAGTAATAGATTCCAAGGATTTAGCCTCCGGTGATGGACAAGGAAAAAGATATGAATAGTTGAGTACCAGATTCCTAAGTGACAGTGTGACCAGAGGAAGAACTGACTGACAGAACATCAGACTACTTTCCGGATGTGTTACTAATGGTGTTAAAGGTTATGAAGGCATGAATCATGTTTGGCCGACATGATTAATGATTTCTACAGGTATATGCTTGATCCGCATTAGTTGATGTGTAAGGATTCAGCTGACAGAACAAAGTTTGTGAGAAGATTGACTGTTTCGGGTGCCAACTAGAAAGATAATGAAATCACTTGTGCGGATATATATATAGGATGGATTTTAGTTGTGAGAAGTGTTGTGGTGATATGTGATATGCGAAAAAAGGTAGAGCAGAGTAGAAGCAGTAAGGAAGGTCCGGTATGTGAAAGGAAAGTAGCATAAGAGAAGAGGAAAGATGAAGTGCAGCAAATCAATGTACTGAGCCTAACTAGAACTGAACTCCAGCATATGTGGATGCTTCCAATCAGTTCAAGTATTGTATAACATTCTTTTGTAGACAGTGTGTCTCCTTGTAGGCAGTGTGCCTCCTTTGTGAGCAGTGTGCTTGGGCAGTGAGCCCTAATTGGCAAGTGCCATTTTGTATTTCCTTATTCTTCTAATAGAGAATAATCTTTGGGTTAATCACCCCATGGTTTTCTCCCTTAACAGGGTTTCCACATCAAAAATACTGTGTCATGTGTTTTTCCATTTCATGGTAATGTTTGCTTATTTGAATTAATGTTGCATTGATTAATAAGAAAGTTCAGAAAGAAGAAATAATTAGGATAACTGATTCACCCCCCCTCTCAGTTATCAACAGAGGTGTGATGCTAAATGATGTCACTTATAAGTCAATCATTGATGCTTTAGGGAGGAACAATAGATTTATCAAGAAGAGTTATCAACATTCAGCAAAATAGACCAAATGTGATGGAGAGAACTTAACAAAATTCACTACTTAGAAATTACAAATTTCTAGCTACTTTTTGTAAAACTGACTTATGTCACATGTTCTCAAAAGTTAGAAGATGAGCTTTGTTTCCGGATAAGTTAGGTGAAAGCTAACTAGAATAAAGCTCATTTTTAAATTATTGTATTTCATAAAAAAAGGGGGTAGTTGTGAGGAGGTTACAGGGTAGTTATGAAGTAGTTATCAGTTGGTTACTAGGTGGTTATGGAAAAAGCCTATAAATATGAGGCTATTTGAAATGTAAAGGGGGGGGGGAACTTATGGAGAAGTTTTTCAGAGACTTTTGATGTAATACTTTGTACATGAAGGCTTTCTGAAGTTGTATAATTTCATGAAAGAATAATAAAGAATGCATTTGGTTCATGTGTTCCAATGTTACTTCTGCATTATTGTTACTAATTTTTCGTATGTTAGATTAGTAATATTTCTGTATCATTGTGTTGATCATAGGTCATTCATTGAAACATTTTTACTATGAAATTGATGTAGTGAACCACACTCGTTTCTTGGTATCTTGATATGAATGTGTTTAGGTAACCTATCTCTTCGTATGTTGAGACCTATGTGTTATCCTTCTCTCATCATTGTTGCATGTTAAGACATTAGCTGTGAAGTTCATCAAATTTGTTCAGGAACCTAGTTTCTAGCTTTTGTAGTGAAATCCCCTCATATCTTGTTTTGACTTTATGTAATCCGAACTAGTATTCGTATGTCTACTACTAGGGTTTCTGTTAATCATCTTTATTGTCTGGTTTTCTTTTCTTCCTTTTTGTACTTTCAGGATAAAAGTACACAAAAATCACAAATACCCCTATCATACGAGGGAGCTGTCCCTCTCAAACGCAGAGGAAAGTTGTTAGTCCAATAACAACTTCTCCAACTGTTGGGACTATTTAGTCACTGCTCTAAGGGCAATGAGTCATTGTCAAAGGTTATTTTGCGGTGACAAATCTGTTTACCAACAGATTTTTGGTGACTCTACTAGGGATACGAGCTGAAGTATCAGTGCACTTAGTTCCTCAGAAATATAAGGATGCCTCCCCCGGAATGGAGGTTGGTGACTCTACGAAAGTGAGATATCCACTGCTATCATTTTCAAACCTACACCATGGCATCAAATCCATCTCAGCCATGGGGAACTCACATTGGCCCATTAGCCTTGGCTTAGTACACACCTTTGCCTACAGGATCATGAAAGCACTTTCCAAAGTTCACAGGAGAGAACTCATAGAATCCTGAAGATCACATTCTTTCATTCATAGTTGCTTGCTGGATTCTAGGAGTTAATGAAGAAGATGTCTTTGTGCGGTTGTTTGTTGAAAGCCTCGTTGGACCTGCCGCAGAATGGTTTCAACATTTGAAAGATGGATGCATTAAAAATTGGGACAACTTGAAGGAAAAGTTTCTTGCAAGATTCAAAATTACAGTTGATGTAAGTGAGCTTTTATCTCAGTTTTTCCAGATCCAAAAGAGAGAGGATGAACCTATAAGGGATTTTGTCGAACAATTCAACAAATCTTTAAAGAAAATCCCTCAAGCAAATCAACCAAGTGAAGACAATCAGTTGTGTATCTTCATCGGTTCATTGCACCCTGACGTCAAATTCATCTTGAAGCGAGATAAGGTACGAAATCTAGAAATTGCACAAAAAGAAGCTATTGAGATTGAAGATGACTTGATTCTGTCTAGATTATTGAAAGAAAAAGATAGTAAGAGATGTATTCCAGAGGTTTCAAGAAATGAGTCCACAAAGAGGTCTTGCATGAAAAACCATAATTATCAACCTGAAGAGCATACCTATACACAGTTTAATCTCAATACAAAAAGAGTAAAGTTAAAGCCTCCTTTAGGTGGTTGTATGAATCTTCCGGTGTTAGGTGAAAAAGACTTGCTTGAAGATGAGACGATTCCCTCAGCAACAAGACCTTATGCTACACAAAATGCCAGAGCGTACTATTTATCTGTTGAGGATAGTGACGATGATTCAGAAATTTCTCTTGAAGATCAAAGAGTTAATACTTTTTCTGTCCAGTGGGGTAATGCTAGCAATCACTACACTCAGTCAGAAAATGTAGTAACTAGTTCAACTTCGGTAACAATGACTATTGAACCATTACTCACCAACTCAAGTGATAAAGAAGCAAGCAAAAATGATCACCTATTAGTATCTTTTTCTTCTCCAGAGACTGAAGCATTTACCTTTGAAGGCACTGAAAAAGATTCAATAAATAGTACGGCGAATGTAGAGATTGAAGACCAACTTACAGATGGAGAAAACACAAAAGCATCACCAAGCAATATTTCTCAAACTTGCATGCACCCTGATTTTGAAAGTTTCAAATTTCTTAAAGAACCTGACGGAGAAGAATCACTGCAACAAAAGCATATCAAAATCCAGAAAGACATCAATGAAGAAATTGAGGATAGAAAGTACGAAGACGAGCCAATAAGCATCCTCATTCCAACACATGTGCAATCTAAGTTTTATGGAGCATTCAAGGTTTGGAATAATCCTCTATTTGAATCTTCTAGCCATGTAGACACTTCTGCATCAGATATAGCAAGTTCATTTTCTATTCCTTCCAATACTAATGTTGAAGAAGAAGAATATATACATACAACTGGTAATTGTTCTAATTCCAAGCAAGTGGAAAGGATAGAAGACAATCTTGGGATTTGTACTAGAAGTGATATGGGCATTCATGAAGGGATTACGAGTAATCAAATCAATGATGATACTCAATTCCATAATGTTTTCATCCCAAGTTGGTGCTTAGAGATGTCTGATGATGACTTCTTGTGTGGAGAAGGAGTTGTCATTTCTCCTTTCCAATTTATAGAAGAAGATACTCTAGAAGATACAGAGTTGTCATCACTGGATTGTGGAATACCTGAGTCAATCATTACAAAGAAAGATGAAGTTATTTTATTTAAGGATGATTCAATGTTCACTGAAGTTGTTGTCCATGATCTAGATTATCAGTTTATTTCAAAAGATGTTGATTTTGATCAAGTTTTGCAAGAGACACATATGGTCCAAGGCTGGTCTTCCTTTGATTCAAATGGTCATGAGTGCATTCAAAGATGGGATATTGATACAATACAAGAAAATATAGCTGACAACATGCAGGGTGATGTGATCCAACAGGCTTAAGTTTATAATGAGGAATGGCTATTTGGGTGTAATGTATTACTCAGAGAGTTTTTGAATGCTATTAATTTTAGATCTCTCATCGCAGTAATTGCAAGTTGGCGGTTGAGATTACAGGTGCTCCTCACTCACCATCCACTTTTTCGCACACGTGCCTATTTTTCTCAACCTATTAATGGCTTCACTTGATCATCTGGAAGCAGTTTGAGGTAGGAGTCACTTACCATGTACATAGGTTAACTAGGCATTTTGGTTGTGTCTGTCTTGTTTTGGTTCCTGTTGGTTTTTGTCGTTTCCCTCGTCTCTATGTGTGTCTTTGTCGTTTGTTCCTTGTCTTCTTGTTTCCCCTTGTACATCGTGTTATCTATTGACTCTATAGCCCAACGGATAAGGCACTATTCGTTTCCATAGATTCTAGGTTCATCCTGCATCCCCAAGGTCCTTGTCACCAGTTAGAGCCAGCTGTTGGCCTCGTTTCTAAACTACCAAATTTTAAACTTTTGTATCAAGCCTTTCGTCAAGTTGTCATCTTTTTCATTGCAATTCATCGGTGCTATGTTCAATACATCAAATCATGTTGATAATCCATCGTCATAGTTTTTCCTCGTCTCATTTTCTCTCCATTAAAATGTCAAAACCAATTTTCATGCCAAGGCAAAACTCATGGCTTAGTCATATTTTATTTTGCATCTATTTTCCTTTTTGGCTAAGTCCGCGTTAATTTTAGTTTCCCACCAAGTCCATCTTGCATCTACTTTTGATCCTCATCAAACTCGCACCAATTTCTCCTTTTTGCTAAGTGTGCGCAACTTGTGAAGTTTGCCTAAGTTATTCACATCCGCTTTTTACTGATGCAAGAAATCTACATTCACTTGTGACAACCGGGAATTAAACGTCATTTCTATTCAAATCACAAGTTGCACATTTTTCTCTTAAGAAGCAAGTAGTAAAAGTGGGGGCGTAAGTTTACAAGCAGCCAAGGTGTTAAAATTCACTTATTACTTGCATGAAAAGCTGGTTGCAGTTTTTGTGTCCATGATCATCTCCTAAAAATGAGGGAATATTCTTTAGTTTAAGATAAAATAAAGATCTCCCTACTGGTAATGTTGTTATTCATAATTCAAAGATTTCAATCTTGCGTATGGCATGAAGGATTTGAATTTATTTCCTTGGTTCTATCCAATGTTGAGGAATCGACATGAGGCATCTATGTTCTTGGTCCATAAAGTCCATTTGTCACATGTCTCCAAGTGAATAATCAAGATGCCACGGCCATTACACATATTATTTCACCATCAGTTTTACCTTTTGTGTAATATATGAGTAATACATGCCCGAAAAGGTGGCATGGTCGACAGGTGTCGAATTCATGAAATTGAAACTCAAACTTGTTGTGCGCCATCATCTACCGGGCATTGTGGCATGAGATGGAATTTGGTTATCAAGAACAGTTATCACACTCTCACCGTCCCTCGTATAATGGCGAAAAGCATGCCTCAAGCAGCAACCTCAAGTGCAGACTTAAAGGAATCAACACTCGTAGTTATAATCAAGTTGATAACTATCTCTACAAGTCTGCACATGCTTACAAGATATCCATGAGACCCCATCTTCTTGAAGTGATTGTTGAGAGCATTTACTTATATCAGTGAAGGTCAATTACATCAAATCTCAGAGATGGATCAATACAAACGTGAGAACAATGCTCATAAATCGGACTGCCATCTGGAGGCTCTTTAGGAGGATAAAAACCACGCTGCTAGCATTGTTTTGTTGGTAAACACTTCGCAGTCCTTTGAATAAAGCTTGCTGAATATGAAACTTTGTCACAAACCCATCACTAAAAGCTTTATATGACAGGGCAGTTGGTGGCGACACTATATATGCATGGCTTATTTGCTACGAAATGGCACATTATTGTCAGGAACGTTATCATTTACATGCCGAAAGAGAAGCTCGAATGGATTAAAAATTGGTAGAACTCCAAGAAAGAACATCGGCATCAACAGAAATGAAGCCTTTAATAACGGCACAAGATCGAACACACTTAATGAAGTATGTCTCTTCAGTGGATGCTGCCAAACTTCTAGAAAGCTTACAGTGCATGTTTAACAGTGCCCAATTTGAAGAGGCTTTAATCAACTATCAAGACCTACTTTCTGAAGGCATCTTTGACATGTACACATCGGGATTAAATCCTCAAGTACAGCAGATTGTGCAAAAATTGATATTCACAGATTTGACAAAATCTAAATGGATAGAAAGATACTCCCATCTGCCAAACCAGAGTAAGCGTAAAAGAGTTCTGTGTTTTGCAAAAGTTTTATAGAGTAAAGAAATAGTGAAGACAAAGGGTTCAAGTTTACATTCCAAATGTGGGATGCATCTAACAGTCAAGAATTTGTTGGGGTCACAACCTTGTAAAGTTGTTACAGGATCGGATGATAGTGTGAAGAGCCCTGGGAATAGGCAAAGAATTCAAAATCCATATCATGAGAGCATGCAGATAGGATATACTTCAAAGGGTGCAATGGAACTTGATGTTGAACCAAAGATAGAGTTTTGCTTTAGTCCTAGTAGCCTATTTGCATCACCTATAGGGAGGAGTTCTATTCTGCTAGATTCCATGGGAACTCTTGGAGGTGAAAGCTTTGAACAGGATTTGCTCTTGGATGTTCCTTCAAATGTGTCCCTTCAGCAGGCTGAACTCTTGCACAAACTTGATTGGAAATGCAAAGACTTTAAGGATTCCTTGAGTGATTCGGACAAGCTTGAGAATCCAAACATTGTGGAAGAAATGGTTAATAATATGTGGGGTTCAGAGGAAAGTTTAGAATGGAATGGCCTTTTCTGGAATGCTCCTAGTATCCAACCTGATGAAACACTGCCCAATGGAGCTGTATTGTACCCTGGGAAACAACTTCCCTAATTGTATGCAGCTTGTGTATGCTTGGTGCTTATCAATTGCATAAGGATTTCAAGCTCGATGTGGTGCCTTATAGCAGACTTGTTGATGCATTATGCAAGAATAGCTTTGTGGAAGAAGCTCTTTCTTTGTTTGATCAGATGACAAAGGGAGGTGTGATGCTAAATGATGTCACTTATAATTCAATCATTGATACTTTAGGGAGGAACAATAGATTCATCAAGAAGAGTTATCAACATTCAGCAAAATAGACCAAATGTGATGGAGAGAACTTAACAAAATTCACTACTCAGAAATTACAAATTTCTAGCTACTTTTTGTAAAACTGACTTATGTCACATGTTCTCAAAAGTTAGAAGATGAGCTTTGTTTTCGGATAAGTTAGGTGAAAGCTAACTAGAATAAAGCTCATTTTAAAATTATTGTATTTCATAAAAAAAGGGGGTAGTTATGAGGAGGTTACAGGGTAGTTATGAAGTAGTTATCAGTTGGTTACTAGGTGGTTATGGAAAAAGCCTATAAATATGAGGCTATTCGAAATGTAAAGGAGGGGGGAACTTATGGAGAAGTTTTTCAGAGACTTTTGATGTAATACTTTGTACATGAAGGCTTTCTAAAGTTGTATAATTTCATGAAAGAATAATAAAGAATGCATTTGGTTCGTGTGTTCCAATGTTACTTTTGCATTATTGTTACTAATTTTTTGTATGTTAGATTAGTAATATTTCTGTATCATTGTGTTGATCATAGGTCGTTCATTGAAACATTTTTACTGTGAAATTGATGTAGTGAAGCACACTCGTTTCTTGGTATCTTGATATGAATGTGTTTAGGTAACCTATCTCTTCGTATGTCGAGACCTATGTGTTATCCTTCTCTCATCATTGTTGCATGTTAAGACATTAGCTGTGAAGTTCATCATATTTGTTCAAGAACATAGTTTCTAGCTTTTGTGGTGAAATCCCTTCATATCTTGTTTTGACTTTATGAAATCTGAACTAGTATGCGTATGTCTACTACTAGGGTTTCTGTTAATCATCTTTACTATTTGGTTTTCTTTTCTTCCTTTTTGTACTTTCAGGATAAAAGTACACAAAAACCACAAATACCCCTATCATACGAGGGAGCTGCCCCTCTCAAACGCAGAGGAAAGTTGTTAGTCCAGTAATAACTTCTCCAACTGTTGGGACTATTTAGTCACTGCTCTAAGGGCAACGAGTCATTGTCAAAGGTTATTTCATGGGGACAAATCTATTTACCAATAGATTTTTGGTGACTCTACTGGGGATACGAGCTGAAGTATCAGTGCACTTAGTTCCTCAGAAATATAAGGATGCCTCCCCTAGAATGGAGGTTCGTGACTCTACGAAGGTGAGATATCCACTGCTATCATTTTCAAACCTACACCATGGCGTCAAATTCATCTCAGCCATGGGGAACTCACATTGGCCCATTAGCCTTGGCTCATTACACACCTTTGCCTACAAGATCACGAAAGCACTTTCCAAAGTTCACAAGAGAGAACTCACAGAATCCTGAAGATCACATTCTTTCATTCATAGTTGCTTGCGTGATTCTGGGAGTTAATGAAGAAGATGTCTTTGTGCGGTTGTTTGTTGAAAGCCTCGTTGGACCTGCCGCGGAATTGTTTCAACATTTGAAAGATGGATGCATTAAAAATTGGGACAACTTGAAGGAAAAGTTTCTTGCAAGATTCAAAATTACAGTTGATGTAAGTGAGCTTTTATCTCAGTTTTTCCAGATCCAGAAGAAAGAGGATGAACTTATAAGGGATTTTGTCGAACGATTCAACAAATCTTTAAAGAAAATCCCTCAAGCAAATCGACCAAGTGAAGACAATCAGTTGTGTATCTTCATCGGTTCATTGCACCCTGACGTCAAATTCATCTTGAAGCGAGATAAGGTACGAAATCTAGAAATTGCACAAAAAGAAGCTATTGAGATTGAAGATGACTTGATTCTGTCTAGATTATTGAAAGAAAAAAATAGTAAGAGATGTATTCCAGAGGTTTCAAGAAACGAGTCCACAAAGAGGTCTTGCATGAAAAACCATAATTATCAACCTGAAGAGCATACCTATACACAATTTAATCTCAATACGAAAAGAGTAAAGTTAAAGCCTCCTTTAGGTGGTTGTATGAATCTTACGATGTTAGGTGAAAAAGACTTGCTTGAAGATGAGTTGATTCCCTCAGCAACAAGACCTTATGCTACACAAAATGCTAGAGCGTACTATTTATCTATTGAGGATAGTGATGATGATTCAAAAATTTCTCTTGAAGATCAAAGAGTTAATACTTTTTCTGTCCCATGGGGTAATGTTAGCAATCACTACACTCAGTCAGAAAATGTAGTAACTAGTTCAACTTCGGTAACAATGACTATTGAACCATTACTCACCAACTCAAGTGATAAAGAAGCAAGCAAAAATGATCACCTATTAGTATCTTTTTCTTCTCCAGAGACTGAAGCATTTACCTTTGAAGGCACTGAAAAAGATTCAATAAACAGTACGGTGAATGCAGAGATTGAAGACCGACTTATAGATGGAGAAAACACAAAAGCATCACCAAGCAATATTTCTCAAACTTGCATGCACCCTGATTTTGAAAGTTTCAAATTTCTTGAAGAACCTGACGGAGAAGAATCACTGCAACAAAAGCATATCGAAATCCAGAAAGACATCAATGAAGAAATTGAGGATAGAAAGTATGAAGACGAGCCAATAAGCATCCTCATTCCAACACATGTGCAATCTGAGTTTTATGGAGCATTCAAGGTTTGGAATAATCCTCTATTTGAATCTTCTAGTCATGTAGACGCTTCTGCATCAAATATAGCAAGTTCATTTTCTATTCCTTCCAATACTAATGTTGAAGAAGAAGAATATATACATACAACTGGTAATTGTTCTAATTCCAAGCAAGTGGAAAGGATAGAAGACAATCTTGGGATTTGTACTAAAAGTGATATGGGCATTCATGAAGGGATTACGAGTAATCAAATCAATGATGATACTCAATTCCATAATGTTTTCATCCCAAGTTGGTGCTTAGAGATGTCTGATGATGACTTCTTGTGTGGAGAAGGAGTTGTCATTTCTCCTTTCCGATTTATAGAAGAAGATACTCCAGAAGATACAGAGTTGTCATCACTGGATTGTGGAATACTTGAGTCAATCATCACAAAGAAAGATGAAGTTATTTTATTTAATGATGATTCAATGTTCACTGAAGTTGTTGTCCATGATCTAGATTATCAGTTTATTTCAAAAGATGTTGATTTTGATTAAGTTTTGTAGGAGACACATATGGTCCAAGGCTGGTCTTCCTTTGATTCAAATGGTCATGAGTGCATTCAAAGATGGGATATTGATACAATACAAGAAAATATAGCTGACAACATGCAGGGTGATGTGATCCAACAGGCTTTAGAAGTTTATAATGAGGAATGGCTATTTGGGTGTAATGTATTACTCAGAGAGTTTTTGAATGCTATTAATTTTAGATCTCTCATCACAGTAATTGCAAGTTGGCAGTTGAGATTACAGGTGCTCCTCACTCACCATCCACTTTTCTGCACAGGTGCCTATTTTTCTCAACCTGTTACTGGCTTCACTTGATCATCTGGAAGGAGTTTGAGGTAGGAGTCACCTACCATGTACATAGGTTAACTAGGCATTTTGGTTGTGTCTGTCTTGTTTTGGTTCCTGTTGGTTTTTGTCGTTTCCCTCGTCTCTGTGTGTGTCTTTGTCATTTGTTCCTTATCTTCTTGTTTCCCCTTGTACATCATGTTATCTATTGACTCTATAGCCCAACGGATAAGGCACTGTTCATTTCCAGAGATTCTAGGTTCATCCTGCGTCCCCAAGGTCCTTGTCCCCAGTTAGAGCCAGATGTTGGCCTCGTTTCTAAACTACCAAATTTTAAACTTTTGTATCAAGCCTTCCGTCAAGTTGTCATCTTTTTCGTTGCAATTCATCGATGCTATGTTGCATACATCAAATCATGTTGATAATCCATCATCATAGTTTTTCCTCGTCTCATTTTCTCTCCATTAAAACGTCAAAACCAATTTTCATGCCAAGGCAAAACTCATGGCTTAGTCATATTTTATTTTGCGTCTATTTTCCATTTTGGCTAAGTCCACGTTAATTTTAGTTTCCCACCAAGTCCATCTTGCATCTACTTTTCATCCTCGTCAAACTCGCACCAATTTCTCCTTTTCGCTAAGTGTGCGCAACTTGTGAAGTTTGCCTAAGTTATTCACATCTGCTTTTTACCGATGCAAGAAGTCTACATTCACTTGTGACAACCGGGAATTAAACATCGTTTCTATTCAAATCACAAGTTGCACATTTTTCTCTTAAGAAGCAAGTAGTAAAAGTGGGGGCGTAAGTTTACGAGCAGCCAAGGTGTTAAAATTCACTTATTACTTGCATGAAAAGCTGGTTGCAGTTTTTGTGTCCATAATCATCTCCTAAAAACGAGGGAATATTCTTTAGTTTAAGATAAAATAAAGACCCCCCTGCCAGTAATGTTGTTATTCATAATTCAAAGATTCCAATCTTGTGTATGGCATGAAGGATTTGAATTTATTTCCTTGGTTCTATCTGATGTTGAGGAATCGACATAAGGCATCTATGTTCTCGGTCCATAAAGTCCTTTTGTCACACGTCTCCAAGTGAAGAATCAAGATGCCATGGCCATTACACGTATTGTTTCACCGTCAGTTTTACCTTTTGAGTAATATATGAGTAATACATGCCCGAAAAGGTGGCGTGGTCGACAGGTGTCGAATTCATGAAATTGAAACTCAAACTTGTTGTGCGCCATCATCTACCAGGCATTGTGGCATGAGATGGAATTTGGTTATCAAGAATAGTTATCACACTCTCACCGTCCCTCGTATAATGGTGAAAAGCACGCCTCAAGCAGTGACCTCAAGTGCAGACTTAAAGGAATCAACACTCGTAGTTATAATCAAGTTGATAACTATCTCTACAAGTCTGCACATGCTTAGAAGATATCCATGAGACCCCATCTTCTTGAAGTGATTGTTGAGAGCATTTACTTATATCAGCGAAGGTCAATTACATCAAATCTCAGAGATGGATCAATACGAACGTGAGAATAATGCTCATAAATCAGACTGCCATCTGGAGGCTCTTCAAGAGGATAAAAACCACGCTGTTGGCATTGTTTTGTTGGTAAACACTTCACAATCCTTTGAATAAAGCTCACCGAATATGAAACTTTGTCACAAACCCATCACTAAAAGCTTTATACGACAGGGCAGTTGGTGGCGACACTATATATGCATGGCTTATTTGCTACGAAATGGCACATTATTGTCAGGAACGTTATCATTTACATGCTGAAAGAGAAGCTTGAATGGATTAAAAATCGGTAGAACTCCAAGAAAGAACGTCGGCATCAGCAGAAATGAAGCCTTTAATAACGGCACAAGATCGAACACATTTAATGAAGTATGTCTCTTCAGTGGATGCTGCCAAACTTCTAGAAAGCTTACAGTGCATGTTTAACAGTGCCCAATTTGAAGAGGCTTTAATCAACTATCAAGACCTACTTTCTGAAGGCATCTTTGACATGTACACATCGGGATTAAATCTTCAAGTACAATAGATTGTACAAAAACTGATATTCACAGATCTGACAAAATCTAAATGGATAGAAAGATACTCCTAGCTACCAAACCGGAGTAAGCGTAAAAGAGTTCTGTGTTGTGCAAAAGTTGTACAGAGTAAAGAAACAGTGAAGACAAAGGGTTCAAGTTTACATTCCAAATGTGGGATGCATCTAACAGTCAAGAATTCGTTGGGGTCACAACCTTGTAAAGTTGTTACAGGATCGGATGATAGTGTGAAGAGCCCTGGGAACAGGCAAAGAATTTGAAATCCATATCATGAGAGCATGCAGATAGGATATACTTCAAAGGGTGCAATGGAACTTGATGTTGAACCAAAGACAGAGTTTTGCTTTAGTCCTAGTAGCCTATTTGCATCACCTATAGGGAGGAGTTCTATTCTGCTAGATTCCATGGGAACTCTTGGAGGTGAAAGCTTTGAATAGGATTTGCTCTTGGATGTTCCTTCAAATGTGTCCCTTCAATAGGCTGAACTCTTGCACAAACCTGATTGGAAATGCAAAGACTCTAAGGATTCCTTGAGTGATGCGGACAAGCTTGAGAATCCAAACATTGTGGAAGAAATGGTTAATAATATGTGGGGTTCAGAGGAAAGTTTAGAATGGAATGGCCTTTTCTGGAATGCTCCTAGTATCCAACCTAATGAAACACTGCCCAATGGAGCTGTATTGCCCTGGGAAACAACTTCCCTGATTGTATGCAGCTTGTGTATGCTTGGTGCTTATCAATTGCATAAGGATTTGAAGCTCGATGTAGTGCTTTATAGCGCACTTGTTGATGCATTATGCAAGAATAGCTTTGTGGAAGAAGCTCTTGCTTTGTTTGATCAGATGACAAAGGGAGGTGTGATGCTAAATGATGTCACTTATAAGTCAATCATTGATGCTTTAGGGAGGAACAATAGATTCATCAAGAAGAGTTATCAACATTCAGCAAAATAGACCAAATGTGATGGAGAGAACTTAACAAAATTCACTACTCAGAAATTACAAATTTCTAGCTACTTTTTGTAAAACTGACTTATGTCACATGTTCTCAAAAGTTAGAAGATGAGCTTTGTTTCCGGATAAGTTAGGTGAAAGCTAACTAGAATAAAGCTCATTTTAAAATTATTGTATTTCATAAAAAAAGGGGGTAGTTATGAGGAGGTTACAGGGTAGTTATGAAGTAGTTATCAGTTGGTTACTAGGTGGTTATGGAAAAAGCCTATAAATATGAGGCTATTCGAAATGTAAAGGGGGGGAGGAACTTATGGAGAAGTTTTTCAGAGACTTTTGATGTAATACTTTGTACATGAAGGCTTTCTAAAGTTGTATAATTTCATGAAAGAATAATAAAGAATGCATTTGGTTCGTGTGTTCTAATGTTACTTCTGCATTATTGTTACTAATTTTTCGTATGTTAGATTAGTAATATTTCTGTATCATTGTGTTGATCATAGGTCGTTCATTGAAACATTTTTACTATGAAATTGATGTAGTGAAGCACACTCGTTTCTTGGTATCTTGATATGAATGTGTTTAGGTAACCTATCTCTTCGTATGTCGAGACCTATGTGTTATCCTTCTCTCATCATTGTTGCATGTTAAGACATTAGCTGTGAAGTTCATCATATTTGTTCAAGAACATAGTTTCTAGCTTTTCTGGTGAAATCCCCTCATATCTTGTTTTGACTTTATGAAATCCGAACTAGTATTTGTATGTCTACTACTAGGGTTTCTGTTAATCATCTTTATTGTTCAGTTTTCTTTTCTTCCTTTTTGTACTTTCAGGATAAAAGTACACAAAAACCACAAATACCCCTATCATACAAGGGAGCTGCCCCTCTCAAACGTAGAGGAAAGTTGTTAGTCCAGTAACAACTTCTCCAACTGTTGGGACTATTTAGTCACCGCTCTAAGGGCAACGAGTCATTGTCAAAGGTTATTTTGCGGTGACAAATCTGTTTACCAACACTATGCAACATTATTGCAAATGCGTCTAGCGCATAAAAAAGAACTCCATTGAGACTAGATGAAGCATTGGACTTCGCAAAAAAATGTATAGATGGGATAAAACCATCAAGAAGGTAGAAGCTTCATTGAGCTTTTAATATCTCAGATAAATGAGGCACAAAAAAATTAGATTCCCTTTATCAAGACAACATAAGCATAGTTGAGAAGAAACACTAGACTTGTTTTAAATATTGAGATAAATCAAGACTTAGGTAGAGAAATGATAAAAGTCAGAAATTGTGAGAAATGATATAATGAAGAACCTAGCATTAGGTCAGAAATGGCAAGTATAAAATACTCAAAATAAGACAATATTCATGCATTCGCGACTACATGAATATCCTCTATAGAAGACATGTTCAAGGTTATTGGGTTGATCAAGTCCAATAACAAAGTACATGTTAAAACTATAGGAAAAAAATCAAAAACTTTGAGAATTGTGCCTATAATTAGCATTAGGCTTTTTGAAACAATCACTAGTCCAATGACCATCTTTGTTACAATAATTACAATGCGACTTTTTAAAATTGTGTCGATTATTAGAAGTAGTGTGCTTGTGATTATCAAAAGTATGATTGTTGGGAAATTGTGAATGGAAATTGTGATTTGAATTAGATGAATTATTATGTTTCAACATAAAAGCATGCTCATTATTTCTAAGAGTATCAAATTGAATTAACTTAGTTTCTTCTTGTCGTAACAAATTTTGAAAAATATCATAAGTTAACTGCGTAGCTAAGGTAGGAATAGCTAATTGAGAATGAATATTTGTAATAAATTGTTGAAATGGTTTAGGTAAACATTTTTTAAGAATGATATGAATCAATCTAAGATGTTCAAGTTTAACTCCTAAATCAATCAATTGAGCACTAATATCATTAAATTTAAGAAGAAATTCATCAATGGTTTTGAAATCTATATACCTGAGATCTTCGAGTTGATCTTGAAGTTGAATCTTCCTAGATTCATTTGTACTGTCATAAATATTTTTAAGAATGTCCCATGCGTTATGGGCTTTTGTGCATGCTCCTATGTGAACATAGAGTTCAGGGGACATCAAGATACCTATCAGACCAAGAGCTTCATCGTTTTTGGCCAGCCATTTGTCTTTTTCATCCTGAGTTGCGGTAGTTGCAGCTTCTGATTTTGAATCTATCGCTACATCCAAAAGATGCTTAAATTGAAAAATAAAAGTAATATGTTGCTTCGAGGAATGATAATTAGTCGAATTGAGCTTAATTTTGGGAATTAGGGTCGACATTTTGCAAAAAATTAAAATCGACCAAAGATATACCTTTCTTAGGAAAAAAAATGCCAAATTACATAAACAAAAGGCATTTTTTTTAAAAAAATGCCTTAAAAGATGAAGGAAAGGAATTTTTTTTTTTAAAAACCTAAATTAAATGAATAAAATGCAAAAATTTTTGAAAAATTATTGAAAGAAAAGGCAAAAATTTTTAAGAAGAAAAAAAAACTCTAATTAGATGACTAAAAGGCAATTTTTTTTTAAAAAATGCCCTAATAAAAGGCAAATTTTTTTTTTTTAAATCTAAAAAAACACAAAATTCTAAAAAAAAATTGTAAAAAATTGCCTAATACAAATGTAAATCTTCAAAAAATTCTTAAATTTCTTTTAAAAAAGTAAATAATATTTAAAAGTTTTTTTTTAAAAGGAAATTTAAAATAACTTATATGAAAAACTATATATATATATATATTAGAACCCTTTTTTTTTTATAAATAAAGCCCTTAAAAAACATACTTTAAAAAAACTTAATAATATAATTGCTCCTTACCAAAAAAGTGAAAGATTTAAAAATTATTAATACAGATTATAAAAAAAACTTACTAATTAAAATCTTAAGGTAGAAATCTAAATAGAAACTTAAGAAAAGCTTTATAAGAAACGAAGGGGAAGGATCTGTTTTAATGCAACAAATGAATTTTATAAAAAAGTGAGTTAAAGAAGTCACGGGAGTTTTTTAAAAAGGTGAAATAAGTGTTTTTTGTTCTAATTGTGCAGAGACAGAAGGAGCGGCTTAGGGTTTAAAGCGATGGTTGTGCAGGGGTTAACGAACAGGGAGGGGCGTAGGTCCGGTGGGCGGCCTATTTGATTAAAAATTGTTTAGGTTTTTTAAAAAAACCTTTAAAAAGTGTTTATTTTAGAAAATTTTGATTTTTTTATGTTTAAGGATTTAACAGTATAAACAAGGAACATAAAAATTTTCCTTAGAAGGTTGAAATATTTATATGTTTTAGGATCTTAAAAAAACCTAAAAAAAATAGGGTTTAAAAAGCTTTGGAATTTTTTTAAGAGCTTTGATTAAATTTTGAAAAAAAAATTGTTTAATTTAAAGAAAGAATATAATTTTTTGAAAAGTTTAATATGATGATTGTAAAATTATTTTTTTGAACTTTGAAAAAAAAAAATTAGAATTTGATTTTAAAAAAGGAATGGTATAGAATAAGGAGATTTTTTTTTTTCCTCACAAAGATCTAAAAATAATGATAAAAGAATAGATATTGATTTTTTTTTAAAAATTTCACCCACAAGCAGATATGACTTGAAAAATTAAGTAAGGTAGAATAGAATATATATTTTTTAACAAGCTATATTGATGTTGAAAAATGAACCATATAACGCTTCTTGTCTCTATTTTGATGTGTGCAGGTAGCCAATGTCACCTACAGAAGATCTTTCAAAAAAGCTTGCACATAATGATTAGTAGTAAGCTCTCATACCATGAAAGGAAAATTGCAAGATCAAAGTACTAATCAAAACATGCAAAGCAGATAAACAACACAAGAAAGATATTACCATATTTGACCAACACAAGATTTTGAAGGGGGAAAAGCAAAGAAAAATCCCCGTGAATATGCAAGTGGCAAGAAGACAAAATTTGAGAGAAATGAGAAGAAGAAGAAGATATCCGTGAAGAGGATATATTGGAAAGAGAGAAAAAAACCTCTTAAATAGAGGTGAAGAATGGAGATAACTCCAATATGCCACCTTGCATAAGGTGTGTGCCACATGTTTCCTCTTAAAAAGGAATCTACCAAAATAGATTTATTCTTGCAGGAGGAATAAAATAGGTGTTATCCGACATGTGGGGATAAAACACCAAAAATAAATAAATACAAAAATTATAAGATAATCTTCACTAAGTAAAGATTAATTTCTAATATAATGGTCTACAATCCTGCATGTTAAACCTCTATAAAACTGAATTGACATACTTACTCTAGCCAAGCCATAGTTTTCTGTTCACTTTATCTCTTCTTATTTCCATCCCAAGAACGTGTTTAGCTGCACCAAGATCTTTCATTTCAAATTTAGCTGCAAGTTGAGACTTTAGTTCTGAAATCATTCATTTCCCTTTACCAATAAATAACATATCATCAACATATAATGCAATAAACAAGAAACGATCACCATCAGATTTATAATAAACACAATGATCATATTTAAAACACTCAAATCCCAAACTCAACACATATGTATCAAATTTTTGGTACCACATCCTAGGACTTTGTTTGAGACCACACAAAGATTTCTTCAATTTACAAACCAAATTACTTTTCAGTTTCACCATGTAGTGTTATAGTTGTGTCATATAAATATCCTCCTCCAAATCACCATGAAGGAAAGTCATTTTCACATCCATTTTCTCAACCTCTAGATCATAAGCAACAACAATAGAAAGCAAGAATCTAATGGATGCCATTTTTTGCAATAAGAGAAAATATCTCACCATAATCAACAGCCTCAACCTGAGAGTAACCTGTTGTAACCAACTATGCTTTGTACTTCTCAATACCTCCATCTAAACCAATCTTTTTCTTGAACACCCATTTTCAACCAATAGGTCTTCGTCTTTCAGGCAATGGCACTAGGTCCCATATATCATTCTTTTTCAAGATACCATTTCTTCATCCATAAGTATCTTCCAAGGCTCTGCATCATTCATACCTAATGCCACTTCTACATATTTAGGTTTATCTATGTTAGTATTCAAAGAAAAAATACATCTCCAATCATCAAGTGAATACCTTTTGGGTGGTTGTCTATGCCTTGTAGACCTTTGAACAAGTTGAGTTGGATGTTCTTCCTCCTTTTCTGAAGATTCGGAGCTAGATGAGCTCTCCTCATCTTCATGTCTATCTAGGGGCCTTGATTCAACTTTCTTAGGTGTAGAAGGGAGTTGAATCACATCTTTTTATTCACTTTGTTATGACTGTAATGCCACAGAAGAAGGCTAAGTTTCTCTAAAAATAACACTTCTACTATATATTACCTTCTATGAAAAAAGGTCCCAAAGCTTGTATCCTTTGACACCATAACTATACCTAATAAAGATACATTTCATAGCCTTGTTCTCCAACTTTTTTTGCTTCTCCTTTGGCACATGTGCATATGCCTTGCAACTAAAAACTCTAAGATGTCCCATTGAAGGATTGTGCCCCGACCACACCTCCATAGGTGTTTTGTCAACAAGAGCTGATGTAGGAGACCTGTTAATTAGGTAGCAAGAATTAACAACAACTTCAGCCCAAAACCTTTGTTCTAGACTAGCACCACTAAGCATACTCCTAGCCTTCTCCATTAGTGTTCTATTCATTCTTTTTGCAACTCCATTCTATTGTGGATAATATGGAGTTGTCTTTTGTCTCTAAATGCCACAATCTTTACATAATATATCAAAATCATTAGAGAAAAATTCACCACCATTGTTAGTCCTCAAACATTTTATTTTCTTTCCAGTCTACAACTCAACCATTGCTTTAAATTCTTTAAATCGATTAAAAACTTTATATTTATTCTTTAGAAAAATATACCCATGTCATTCTACTATAATCATCGTTAAATGAAACATAATAAGTGGATTTTGTAATGGAAGGAACATCTACAAGACCAAACACATCATAATGAATAAGATCCAATAGACAATAAGATTTATGAGAACTCAAGTAAAAATGAATGTGGTTTTGTTTACCATAAATGCAATGCTCATAGCAATCAAAATCAAGATTACAATCAGTCAACACTTCAACAATGTTTTTATTTTTCAAGGTCCTTAGACCTTTTCTCCTATGTGGCCTAATCTCTCATGCCATGACATAGTCTTATATGCAGACAATTTTGATTCAAAAGAAAGAGCACCCTTATGTATCCAGAAGCCATGACCATCCACTGAAAATGAAACTCTCTCTTTTTCCAATGAAGTAGTCATAGATTTGCTTTTTGCAGAAGTACTATTGCACTCAATAGTACATGCATCAAGTGTATACAATGTGCCAAATCTGAAACCTCTAGCAATCACCATAGCACCTCTTACCATCTTACATACTGAATAAAAAAAGACTACCTATGCAATAGGGGAAAAATATCTAGATCAAACAGTAAAGATCAAATCAAAACCCTAAACACTTCAAGAAATTTAACCTAGGCAAAAGAAATGACATGCAATTGAAACAACTTCACCTAGGTGTTGTGATTTATCAATTTTATTGTGGATTGCTTCTCCATGCAAACCATATTCATTGAAGCTGCCATGATTGAGATCGAAAACACTAAAAGGATGCCATGTATGCAAAGAAAGAGTACATCAAATGATTGAGATTCAAGATTTCAAGAATGCCATTATCGTAAGATCTTTGAAAATGCAAGAAAGAACATGAAACTCTAGCCTCCAAATGAGAAAAATGAGGGTATGCAAATGAGACTAGGGTTCCAAATGTGAGAAATGAGGGATTTTATATTTTAGAAGGCGAGTGATCAATGGCATAGGATGAAAGACGAGATCGACGGTGGAGGAATTTTGAAAGACATGCATAGAGAAAAATGCATAATAAATTAAATAAATATCCTCATTTAATTTATTATGTAAGAGAGAAATGTCAGAAGGAAGAAATAATATAAATAAAATAAATTAGATTTATTTAATTTATATGCTTAATGAGGGATAAATAAAATGTCGATTTTATTTATTTTTAGAAGAAACATAAAATAACTAAATAATTAAAATTATTTAATTATTGATGGGAGATGGAAGTACAAAGAAAATTAATTAAATAAATAAGAATTTATTTAATTAATTATGAAGATGGGGAAGAATAATGAGATTCTTAATTACAAGTGTGCTAGATGAATGAATTCATGCGGTACAGAAATGTGATAAATACCTAAGTAATGAAGTGGGTTAATTTCGGGTGTCTACATTTTGCCCCTCTTTGAGACAATGTCCATTGGGTCGTTGTTTCAAAGAAGATATGATACATTGAGTAAACAGGCTATGCCCCAGTGAAACTGGCGGATGATGCCCCCTTGAGAGGAAACCAGACCACCGGGAAAAGGTTGGGTTGACTCGTGATAAGAGGACAGAAGGATCAAAAGCTAGGGTTCATGGGAAGAAAATAGGGATTGGGCTGGTGAAAGAGGGGATGAAACAAAAGAATTAGAGTTTGGTTCAGAAGAAAAATTAGGGTGATGTATGTCTAACACACTTGTTTGACAGGATGATGATGAGATGCTAAAGACCAAGATGATGATGATTAGAGAAAAGATGATCAAACCATTGATCAAATTAGATGAAGAAAGGAATGATGAAGGCATCTTTAGATGGTTGCATATAAAATTAGAGATTTGCAATCCTTATGCTTGATATAACACTAGATGTTATACACCAGGGTACAAGGACCAAGGTGTTGAGTATCCAATGCATGATAGGCTAATACAATCTTGTCAAGATACAAGATATGAATATTAGCTATTTCGAGATGGACTTTGACTTTGCAAGAAAAGGTTTGAACTTATTTCCACTAAACATAATGAAACCTTGTTCGTTATATGTATGGGAACTAGTCTTAGCATAGAATAGTCTTAGTGCATAAGAGACTATTTAGCTTCTCAGATGCAAAAGCTATTAATATACAAGATGCTAATCCTAACACGTACAAGATACCATTAGGCATAGTAGGAGAATAAGATCATCCCACAAACACGGCATACGAAAGCAAATGACCATGCCTCAGTCTATACTTCATCGCAACATACCAAGATATGATAGCTCTAGGTAGTCTTGACTAGGTATTAGAAAGGGACGAAAGATAAATCAAAAGAAAACAAAAGACACATCCATCATGTTCTCTTGCCAAATTTAGGATGCTCTTGGATGGATTAGATATTGCCTTGTTAAAAGGAAAGATATATCCTATTGAAGGCTAAGATGTTGGAGTGATTTAGCAAATGTTGGATTAAAGCATGTGGACAAATGTCTTTAGTTTACCTTAGATTTGATAAGTGCTTGAGCCTATCAAGACATGCATAGTTTGGTTCTGCTTGAGTTAGTCAAAGAGAGGAAAGTGGAAGAAGATAGAAGAAAGAGAAGAGGTGAGGTGGGTGGAAGAATGAATCATCGGTGCTTGAGTATTGGATACTTCCTTCGTATTCCAGACTGCCTATATACCCTGTATCCACAGGATCAAAGCACCGTACGAGAATGATGAGACATGATATGTAGTTTTGGGTGTTTATTGATGATGTGGGAGATAGATGATGGAAGAAGAAAGTGAGATGAAAGAAGATGGTGATGATTAGAAGAAGGGTGAAAGATGAAAGAGGAGTATCATCTTGTGCTTGAATCTGGATATTTTCTTCATACTTCAGACTGCCTACATACCTGTGTCAACAGGATGAAGGCACTTAACGATAGAGATGAGATGTAGTTCTAATTTATTATGAGATGGTGATGGGGTGGATTGAAGTGATTTGGATTGATTTGATTGAATTTGTTGTTGGCTATTTGATTTTTTTGCATTTTGGGATATTTGGATTTTTTTTCTTTGGATTTTTTTTTTCAGGACACTTTGCGATTTTTTTAGATTTTTCAAGGATATTTTACAATTATTTTGGATTTTTTCAGGATATTTTACAATTTTTTTGGATTTTTTCAGGATATTTTATGATTTTGTTTTGGATTTTTTCAGGACATTTTACGATTTTTTTTGGATTTTTTCAGGACATTTTATGATTTTTTTTGGATTTTTTAGTACACTTTTATGATTTTGTTTTTAGGACATTTTACGATTTTTTTGGATTTTTTCAGGACATTCCATGATCGTTTAGATTTTTTAAGGATATTTTATGATTTTTTTTATTTTTTCAGGATATTTTATGATTTTTTTGAATTTTTTCAGGACATTTTACGATAGACAATAATGCTTGAAGTATCTACCCCAAAATCGAAGCGCAAGCAAGTGCCCCCAGCGTGGGAAGAATTTATTATGGAAATGGGGATGGCTGTATATGACTCAATGTATGTTAGACTGTGGCAACAAATGATATATTAACTTCAACAATTTCCTAACCATGATAGAAGTAAAGCACTGGGATGAAAAAAGGGAATAATTTGGCCATGGATGGATGAGGTTAATATGGGATGGATGGAACGATATGGTGCAAAGGGGGCTGAATGGATAACTAAGTAGATGGTGAGAGCTGGGTCTACACATAGTGCTTGTTTGCCAGGTTTTCACTATGGTACTTATCCAAGGTGCCTGTTTACCAGGTTTTCACCAGAGGATAATTTTTTTTATCTTTATTATATTTTTTTCTATCCAAAGCACCACAAAGTGATTTTTACTATTGGATACTTTTTTTTTGACTTTCTATAATTTTTTTGTATTTTTTCAGATATGGGATGCAAAGATCAAGGATAAAATTTCTTAAGATGAACACTGTTGATTGGTTCATCTAGAGGTATGCCGTTAGGATTTGCTAGAGTATAGGCCCCAGAGCCATAAACTGATGTGACCACGAAGGGACCAAGCCAATTTGGTTTGAACTTACCTTGTTTCTCTCAGTTCTATTGATTTCTTTGATTCTCTTTCAGAATAAGGTCACCCACCTAGAACCTTCTCTCTTTGATCTTCTTATTGTAGCTATGGTGAAGATAATTTTGATAGACCTGCAGATGGTTAAGTGCTATGATTCATCTTCATCCAATAGCTCGAGATCATGAAGCCTTGATGTCCTGTTCTCTTCATCAGAGATAATGTGCTGGAGTGAGAATTGCAATGAGGGGATCTCAACCTCGATAGGAAGGATGACATTAGTTCCATACACCAGGGCATAGGGGGTAGTGCTAGTAGGAGTTCTGACACTTGTACGATAATCCCACAATGCAAGATTCAGTTGGAGGTGACAATCACGGCCAACCTCATTGACCATCTTCTTAAGGATTTTTATGATTGTCTTATTAGAGACCTCAGCTTGGATGTTACTCTAAGGATAGTAGGGCATGGAAATCTATGTTGGATATGGAATTTGTTGCACAAGTCATGGACCTTGTGATTCTTAAATGGGTGCCCATTGTTCGTGATGATGGCTTGTGGGACACCATACTTGCAAATGATATAATGGAGAATAAACTTTGATAACTATGTGCCAGTACCATGTATGTCATTGGTATGGCTTCCACCCATTTGGTAAAATACTCTGTAGCAGTGATAATGAATTTATGGTCATTAGATGAGGGTGGATGGATTTTCCCTACGAGGTCAAGTGCTCACTGCGAAAATGGCCAAGGAGCTGTGATGGGTTGGAGTTCATGTCCTGGGGCGTGTATCAGTTCTCCATGTTTTTGACATTGTATACACCTTTTGGCAAATTGTTGTGTGTCCTGCTCCATGGTAGGCCAATAATATCCAGCTCTTAGAAGTTTCTTGGTAAGACTAGGGCTGGCGGAATGCAAACCACAGACACCCTCATGTACCTCTCATAAAGAAATGTTAGCCTCTCCTGAGTTGAGACACCTAAGGAGGATACCATCGAGACCCTTATGGTAACAGGTTTTTCCAAGGATAGTATAGCGAGAGGTTTAGCGAATGAAAGCTTTTCATTGGGTACTGGATAGGTGAGATGGGAAAGTACCCTTTCTTAGGTACTCATATATGTCTTCATACTAGGGGGAGTTTAGAACAACAATTTCACATATGAGTTAAGATTAGGCACTTCGAAAGCTGGGACTAGGAGCTGTTCAACCAAAAATTCACATCTTTGTATATTGGCGGGCATGTCTAAAAGAGAACCAATTGTTACCATAGCATCAACTGCCTTATTGTTGATCCTAGGAATCAGCTCAAATGTGATCCTGAAGAAGTATTTCTTAAAATCATCGACCATCAATTTGTACAAGAGAAGCTTCTCATCTTTTGTTTGATACTCCTCTTGGACTTGCTTGATAACTAGCTGGGAATCTCCAAAGACTTGTAGCTCTTTTATATCCCACTGGACAACCATACATAATCCTGTGATCAAGGCTTCATACTCTGCTATATTGTTCGTGCAAGGAAAAGCAATTCTGTATGATTTGGGAATGCAATCCCATTGGGCGGTGATGAATAATACTCTGGCCCCAGACCCATGTTACTTGTAAGAACCATTAAAGTATAGCTACCAAACTTCGGAAGAAGAGACATTGAATATTTCTTCATTAGGGAATTTAGAATGGATAGGTAGGGTGTCTTTTATTGGTGCTTCTGCAAGTTGATCCATAATGACTTGTCCTTTGATAGCTTTTCGATCAACATATTGAATGTCAAACTCACTGAGAATCATCACCCATTTTTCTATCCTTCTTGTAAGTGTTGCTTTGAAGAGGAGATACTTAAGTGGGTCAAATCTAGATATGAGCTTTGTTGACTGATTCAGCATGTAGTGTCTCAATTTTTGAGAGGCAAACACCATAGCCAAGTGTGCTTTTTCCACTATTGTATAGTTGAGCTCATAACCCACAAGAGTCATGCTGATGTAATAAATGACATGTTCTTTTCTTGTGTCATCGTGTTGAGCCAATATAACACCTAGGGCAACTACTGTTGAGGAAGTATACAAGATCAAAGGTCAATCAAAAATATGTGGTAGCAATACAGGCGGTGTTGCAAGATATTCTTTTATCTATTCAAAGGCTTGCTGACATTTATTATCCCACTTAAAGGTCTCTCCTTTGCAGAGCAAGTGCTGAAAATGATGGCATTTATCTACAAGTTGTGCAATGAACTTGTGGATGGATTGCAATCGACCTTGAAGCCTACGGAGTTGTTTCATATTTCATGGAGAAGGCATGGTGACTATAGCTTTTACCTTGACCAGATCAACTTCAATGCCTCTTCGAGAGATTATGTAGCCCAATAATTTCGTAGAAGTTAAACCAAAAATACATTTCTTGGGATTCAATCTTACTTGATATTTTTCTAACCTATCAAAGATTTGTTCCAATACTTGTAGATGGCCTTCTCTTGTTTTGGATTTTCCCAATATGTCATCAACATAGTCTTCCATTATGGTATGGAAAAGATCATGGAAAATGATGGTCATGGCTCCCTGATATGTGGCACCTGCGTTCTTGAGACCAAAAGGCATTACAACCTAATAGTAAGTACCCCATGGACATATGAAAGAAATTTTGTGTTGATCTTCTTCTGCGATCCTAATCTGATTATATCCAGAGAATACATCCATCAAAGAAAGCATTTCATGCCCCACTGTGAGATCAACAATTGTATCTATGCTTGGTAATGGAAATTTATCCTTGGGACAAGCTCTATTAAGATCTCTGAAATTATTGTAGCAGCGAATCCATCCATCAAGTTTTGCAACTAGTACTAAATTGCAAACTTGCTCAGGATAGTCAATGGGCTTAATGAACTTGGCATCCAAGAGCTTTAGAATTTCTGCTTTGACTAGAAGTGCTATTTAAGGATGCATTTTTCACAGCTTTTGTTTGACCAGTTTGGCATTTGGGGATACTGGTAGATGATGCATTACCAGTGAAGGATCTAAACTAGACATATCTACATAGGTCCATGTGAAATTGATTGCTCTTTTCATGAAGAATGTCATGAAATTAACATTTTCTTCATCTAATAATGACCCTGCTAAGAATGTGAGCTTTGGATTCTGTGTTATGCCCAAATTGATTTCCTTGGAATCTTCTATCAATAGAGATGACCGCTCTTGATGTGTTGTGGTCAAAGGAAGGTCAAATCCTCCATCCTCGGGCACCTCAAAGAGGTTTTCACCATTGGATACGTCCTTTATTTTTACTTTTCCATGGTCAAGAGGAGCCTTGCGGTTTTCACCGAGTGACCTTTCTTTTTTTATTTTATTTATTTCATTTTTATGACTAGAGGATTTGATGCTTCCAAAAAAACATGCCAATTGAGGGAGGTCGATTGTGAATCCTACTTTATGGTCTCCCAATTGTAAACCTTTCCTTAATCCCATGAATTCTGCTATGGCCTCATCATTCTAAAATATGTGTAAGATAGGTGCCCCCTATTGGTCCCAATCAATTAGGCCAGGATAGACAAGTTGGAGATCAGAGGATGCAGATGGCAAGGTAGATGATATCATGAAAATGGAAGTTTCTTGGAATAATTTGGTGATATGGAAGGAAGAGTCATCAATGATATCCTCACTAGTGGTCTCTTCCACAAAAGAGGCCTCATCTACTTTATCGAGGGTAAACTTAGTGTCCAAGGAATGCAAACCCTACTTTTGATATCCTAGACCTTTCCTGTTAAACCTCTTAGTGACAATGATAGGTTCCAAAGGGCCTTGTTCTTATGGTCCCAATCCTCCTTTTCCTTTATAGCCCATGTTCTTGATGATTCTGAATCCATTATTATACCATTCTACTTCTAGAGAGACTTGATCATTTTCATCATAGAAGATCCAAGTAGAAATGTTACTATCAACATCTTCATCATCAAATAGTCATGATTGGATGAACACAATTGGAGGTATAGTGAAGGCGGCTTTAGGTGAAGTGTCTTTAGCTGCAAATAATCTACCATAAGATTTGGGTGACAAAGGTAAGGCTCCCACACAACAAGATTCTTGCAGGCTATACTCACCAAGTCCTTTTTCTTCATACTTAATTTTGATGTTGGGAATGGATTTGTTGGTGGAGGGCTTGTTTAGGTTAGATGGATCAACATAAGATGTGGATGGATGAGCCTCAATATTTCTAGGTATACGATTGGGTTTCTAATAGGTAGCTTGGAAGGCTCAGCAATATTCAAATGCATTGGGATATGTAGGGATTGTGATTTCCACACCATTATATGTGAATTTTAAGAATTGATGGTATGTAAATGGTACTACCTTTAGAGAATGTATCCAAGGATGGCTGAGGATAATATTATAGGGCAACTCAATATCTAGGACTTGCCATCGAGTATTAGTAGTGACAGGACCAACCCTTATAGGTAGCTGGATGATCCCTTCATAATATCTCTCTCCATCATCATAAGCCTTGATGGTTATGCTTTTGGAAGTGTCAATACTATCCTTGGAGTATCCCAATAGTTTTATTAATTTCAAGGAACATATGTTCAATCCAGCTCCACCATCTACTAGTACCTATTTAACATGGTGTTGGTTGATATATACTTCAATATGGAGAGCGTCATGATGGGATGGATTGGAGGATGAAAGATCTTGATCCTAGAGAAGGTTAAATGATGGGGAGATGCAATACTTGCCATCATGGCTTGGAATTGCATTGTATCTATATCATTTGGTACGGATGACTCTTGCAAGGCTTTATCCAGGATGGCTTTATGAGCGGGTGATATGAGCAATAGATCTAAGATAGAAATATGGGTAGGAGTTTTTCCAAGATGCTCAAGGATATTATAGCCAGAATTTGGATGAATGGCAAGTGGTGGTGCTCCCTGGATGGTTACATGGTTCTGACGAGTAGTAACAACACAATCAGGTGCTTTCCTTCTTATGGTAATGGTAGAGATTCGGGATTGCTCAATATGGCCAATCATGGACTCATAGGTATAATTGATATTCTTCCCTGTATTGGAAGAACTTGCTTTATCATGTGAGGGAACGGGATTCTTATAATCATCAAGGTCATAGTTGGATGTTGGTTGTGGTGATGTAACATTAACAAATCCTTGACTGATGAGATTTTGAATCATGTGTTTTAGTTTCATACAGCTAGTAGTGTTGTGTCATTTTACCCTATGATACTCATAGTACTCATTATCCTTGTACCAATTGGGTTTAAATTGTGGTTCTTCGTTTGGTCTAGCTTTAGGTAAAGTGATAGTTCCTGACTGCACTAGCTTCCTAAGAACAACTTCAATTAGTTCTCCCAAGGGAGTGAATTTGCGTCTTGGTGGTGGGTTTGCTTTCATTTGATCATGAGGAACAAAAGGTGGGGCACTAGGTTTTGGTTGAATACGGACAGGTGCTTGCATAGTTTGGACATTCTTTGCATCGACAACACCATCATTTATGACATTTTTATTTTTGTTCCAAAAATGAGATTTGTTATTTGAGAATTACAAATTATCTTTGTTTTCTTTGAAGATTTTGATATGGTCCTTTGCGATTAGGGCTTTCTCAATGTTGCTCCCTTTAGATATGATTTCATCGAATGAGTTTGCACTATACATCTACAGTTGGAATGATAATTCAGGATGGAGGTTTTGAACAAAGAAATCAACTTGTTTTTCAGGCATATGCCAAGAGAGCTTACTATCCATGTTTCTCCATCGTTGAATGAAGGATGAAAAGGTTTCAGTGTTTTGTTGTTTATTATTAACAAGATCATTCATAGTGATTTCATGTTCTATGTTGAACGCAAAGTGAGACACAAATTTGCTTGCCAATTCTTTAAAGGTTTTAATGCCTGAAGGCAAATGAGAAAACCATTTCATGGTTTGTCCCCATAAACTTTGAGGAAATAGTCATAAGAGATATGTGTCATTATAGGCCACATCAAGACAAGCAACATAGAATATTTGAAGGTGGTCATTTGGATCTCATTTCCCCTTGTTTTTGTTGAATTGTGGTATTTCGAAGTGTGGGGGAAATGGTATCATTTGTAGTGATTTATCAAAGGGGTAGGGACACACCTCCTCAAAGGAAAATGTTTTCTTATTTTGGCCCATGCTCATGTCCACCATTCTTTGTTCTATTTGATTGAATTATTGTTCATAATCAAATGTAGGTAATTGTTGTTGTTGCATATGATTTTGATGGCTTGGTGGAGGGATGTGGTACGTCAATTGTTGATTTGAAGGGTATTGTTGCGATGGATTGTATGGTTGGCTAAAAGTGTTTTGAGCATGGATACCAAGTGGAGTGGATATGTATGAATTTGGTGCTGGGTTGACAGTATAGGTAGGTATCGCATGTGAGCCAAATGAGGTGTTGGTATAAGATATGGGTTGTGTAGAGATTTATGGAACTTGAGAAATGGGTGGTGGAGTAACATAAGACATCTAGATATTGGTAGGTTGTGGTCTGAGAGAAAGAAGTTGATCAACATATGAGGTTTTGGAATGTACATTTGATACTATAGGTTGATCAATGAGAGATGTGTTAGGATTAGATGTGACATGTGAGGTCTAAATTGGTTGATTGGGTGATATAGTGATGTGAGGGGATGCATTAGACATTCGGGGTGGCCCAACATGCAACACATTCAAGTTGGAATTGGTGGTGCTTGAGTGACTTGATTGGAAATGATATTCATAGAGGTAGATGGAATGGGAGCTGACATATGAAAGGAGGGTGCACTCATATTAGAGACCCCTGAAGTGAGAGCATAAGATGATGTCTGTTAGGGTAAAATAGGATCAACAATGAATATGCAATAAACAACATCAAATACCCATAACTCAATAGAATAATGAAACTAAGAAAGATTGAATGAAATGAAGCAATAAATAACACAATGCAAACCTTCCTTGAATCGAAGCTTCTATTGTTGCCTATCAAGATTATTCTTATTTGTATGAAGTAGGCCCTCAAAGAGTGCACTCCTTTGCTATTTTCAAGAATGTTGGTAGTGAATGGCTGTGGTGATAAACGTACAATGAAGAGGAGCTTCAAAGATTTGGGTGATCTCAAGCAAATTGTATTGGGGTGTCAAAGGCGCACTGGTGAATTTCTGTAGAGTAACAATACGAATAGCCTGGATGAATAGAATGGAAGAATAAGGTTCCATTTATAGACTCAGAAGAATGAGGATCAACGGTTGATAAGAAATGAGCAGATCAACGGTTGAGGATGGTTGAGGAATGTGCAACGAATAGAAAGAGGACAAGTGTCCCACTTCCATCATGCAACAAGGGGGTTAACTGAATAGATTAAAGAGTTAACAGAATTGATTGGGGAGTTGACTAAATAGATTGAGGAGTTAACTCAATAGACTAATCATTTAATTGGGTTGATTGGGGAGTTGATTGAATTGATTGATCAGTTAACTGGGTTGATTGAGGAGTCAACAGAATAGATTGACCGGTGAACTCAAATGACTAATTAGTTAACAGATTTGATTGATGAGTTAACTAATTTTGAATGGAGGATAAATAGGACATGTGGGTGAGGGAATATTAGCTAATTAAATATAAAAATATTTAATTACATGTGCAACATGGTGAGGTGGAAAAGGTGAGGTGGAAAGATGAGGTGGATTTATGAAATTAGGACTTAGGATAGGGGAATTTAGGATTAATTAAATAATGTAGGATTATTTAATTATGTGAGACATTAGAAGAATTAGGGAAATTTAATTAAATAAATTGATTTTATTTAATTATGGGATAATGAACCAATCAAATAAATTTAGAATATTTATTTAATTGATAGAAGGAAATAAGAAGGGAATAAATATTAAGAATATTTATTTAGAATGAATTGCGTCATTTTTAGGCGTATACAATGTCAATAATAGATCAATTGGTGTAGTGACATTTGATTGACTTGGTCTCATAGGTGCAGATGATGTTTGGGGTGTATGAGTGTGTTGGTTAGGAAAATATGGTGTGGAGGGTATGGTGGGCTTAAAGACGTGGTGACAATAGCCACAGGGTTTTCTGTAGCAACACTAGTAGGGTCCTCCTTATAGATTGTGGACACATCAAAGTTGCTTGGCAGTTTGACTCCAGCTTGGATTAATTGTAGGAGGATTTGTTCTTGATTGGCTTGTATGATTTTATTGGAATGTCACAAAGATTTGGGGTCTTGAAGATCTTCTTGATCATCCGATGAATCGTCATAGACATAGGGAGATGGTGGTCTCAATACAGAGGATGAGGGCTCAAAATGTTGTTGTGCTGAGATTGATGATGATAATGGTCCAACAGTATAACCTTTAGGTACAAAAATACTAGAGGGCATTCCAGTTGTGAATTGTGAAGCATACTTAAGGGGAGTGGATTGAAACTATTTGAGATTTGCCTCCATGGCTGCTTTGTATTGACTTATGGTTTAAGGCATGAGGATTTATTGACCTATTGATTTTGATAGATTGATTAAGTCTGATTGGTGACTTGATTTTGGCTCAGTCAAATTTGATTGATTGGCTGATTGATGGATTGATAAACACAGATAATTGATAATGTTGGGAAGACCAAAGCCAAAGGATAAAGGTTTGATTTGATTTGACTAATGTTGGATGATTGATTTTGAGTCTCAAAAGGATATAGGGCTCAATTGTCCAAAATTGATATGATCAGGGCTAGATAGGATGGTGTACTGATTGACCAGATGCCCCAAAAGATGATGGATTGATTGAAAATAGGATTTAGTGTTCATAAAGTTGACATGTGTCTGTGAATGACCAAAGGTGATTGTGAAGAAAGCAAAGGTGACTAGGGATAATCCAAATGCAACTGTATGAAAATAAAAGGTGAGTTGTTGTTGTTTAGACGCGACAGAGTATGGTTCAAAGGTGAGTGGCTGATAGTCAAAGGTGACTGGCTCATAAACAAAGGATAAGAACAAGGTTACCAGAGGTGAGTTACTGTTAATCAGAGGTGTCTAGATGATGATCAAAGGCGACAGGCTATTGTTCAAAGGTGACTAGCTGATATTTAGAGGTGACTGGCTAATGTGTAGAGGTGATTGGATGATGTTCAAAGGCAATTAGCTGATGTTTAGAGGTAGTTTTTGTGTAACAAATGTTTGTTTTTGGCAATTTGTGACAAGAAAACATGACGACAAACACTCATACTCAGATCATTCACAAACATTAACAACCTAGGCTAGGCAAGGACAATATCTACTGGGTTCCCACTTGGATTGCTCCAGCCGCACTTATTCATAGTGGATAGCCTAGAAGTTTGTGTTGGAAACAAGGTGGATAACTAAGAGGGGGGTTGAATTAGTTATCTTAATTACTTAACTTTCTTTTCTTCTTTAACAATTAGTGTAGTATCAAAACATTTAAGCATACATCATCAAGAGAGCAGAAAAGAAATCAAAACACATAACACAAGGATTTTTACGTGGAAAACCCAGTTAAGGGAAAAACCATGGGGTGACTAACCCAAGATTGTATTCTCTATTAAAAGAATAGAAGCACAAAATGGCACTTGCCAATTAGGGCTCACTACCCAAGCACACTACTCACAAGAGGCACACTGCCTACAAGAGACTCACTGTCTAAAATGTTTATGGAAGGTAACCAAGTGTTTGAACTGATGAGAGGCATCCACATATGCTGAGGTTCAGTTCTGGTTAGGCTCAATATACTGATCTACTGCACTTCATTCTTCCTATACTTTAGTGTTGTTATTATGTCACATACCGGACTTGTATTCCTACTTCCACTCTGCTATCTGCCTTTCCTCACACACTTTCACAATCCACACACACCTTCATACCGAAATCAATCTGGTATATATATCTGCATCAAGATTTTCAACATCTTTCTAGTCAACAACTAGAATACTCAAGATATTTACTAAACATTGATTTGTCGGCTGGATCCATGCTCAATATGTGATGCGTATCCAAGACATAGAGTTAGAAGTCATCAATCAAGTCGGCCAACCATGTATGATCTCTCAATTAGCTTGGCCACCATCAATTCTTCATCCAGATTAAAGTCTGATACTCTGTAGGTTAGTTCTTCCTCAGTCTGCTCTGCCTATCAGGAACCCAACACTTAGATGCTCATCTCTTTTCACTCTTTCATCACCGGAGGCTCAATCTCTGGAATGTAGCAATCATGGTACTCCTCTTGACTTCCCCAAGTCCGCACTTGCTGAGATACATCCTCTAAGAGATCTGGACCTGATTGTTAGACCTTGCTGCATGCTCTGTTCTTGTTCACTGGACTAAAACACTCTTCAATCTGACTTCCGGTATAGACATATTATGTGTTGCAGATGTGTGGGATAAGCTTTGTTGCCATCAATGACAATAATGATGAATCCACATAGTGTCTCTTGCCAACAATCTCCCCCTTTGGCATTGATGGCAACACTTAGTGAAAAATGACTAAGTGTTGTAGCAAACTCCCCCTTGGCTGATGCTCTATCTTATGTACACTTTTACCAGAGCTCCCCCTTAGCTAGATTCCACATTTTTCACTCCTCCTCACTCCCCCTTTAACATCAATGGCAAAGGGTGGAACCCACACACAAAAATTTGCAAAAACCAACCTATACATAGCCGCATAAGTATATATACATGTTATACTTACATATACTTAAGTATATCCGCAAAGGTAGTCTTCAACTGTACAACTTCTGTCGCCCAACTCTACTTCATCTTGTCCAAAATTGAGATGTGACCACTCATCAAAAATGCAAAAGCTTCTGCCCTCTTTAAGTCTGCTAGATCACTGGTCCGAGCTGTGGTTTGAGCATTAGTTAGGGCCTCATGCATTGCCTCTAACTTAGGGATAATTATCCCTCTTAGTTTACTCATTCTTCTTATTCTATTCTTCTTCTCCTTCTCAAGCCTCTTTATCTCATTTATAGTGGCAATAGCCTAGCACTCTTGATTCATTATGGATGAGGTGAGAGGATCAAAATTCTGAGATAAACTTGATAGTTTACCCTCTTGTTCTTCCACCTTCTTTGCAATGTTTGCTGTCACTATGGACCAAGATAAACAAAATTTGTATAATTCTCTGCCATCTTTAAGAGCATTTTCTAGGCTCTTTATCCCAATATTCAGATCTCTCCTATCATTTGCTATGAGTCCCTGCACTTTGGAGAATCTCTTTCCCAAAAACTCTTTCTGGACTTTCTCTTCTGCTGATTTCTCCAAAGAATCAAAATGTGTGCTAACATAATTAACAAGAGATTTCAGATTATCAGATGAAGAGGTTGAAAGATCCTTTTGGAAGGATGGCATGATTTTCTCTAGCACATCAAATGCAATCTCTATTAGCTCACAGTCTTCCATGTGAGACTTTAGAAGCTTCTCTTTTGCTTTAGCTTGAGTAAAAGATGCTACCTTCATTGTCTAGACTAGAGAGAGGGAGTCAAAATTGAGTGGTCCTTGAAATAATTTTGGTTCATCTATCTCTAACATTTCTTTGTTCAAGAAGATCTTTACTACCTTAGCAGTGTCTCTTGCCGGAGACAAAGTCTTCTTTCCTTTTCCTACTTCAGAACTGTCATCTGGGATCTTCTCTGTTTGATCTTCTTCGCTTCCCTTTACCTCTTTGCTTGACTAATTTTCTCTTCTTTTCTTTCTTCTCCTTCAGTTCCAGAGTCTGCTGGGGGATCTAGAAGAGAGATGTTTACTTCTTCATGGACTTCCTCTTCTGGAATAGAGGAATCTAAGTCCTTGGTCCTCTCCTCACCTATCTCCTTTGACTCTTCTGCATTTTTCTTAGTAGATTCTTCTTTTGATGTACTTAGTCCTTCGTCATCCATGGCAAAAGGTTCATCATCTATGTCCTCTATAATAGGAAGATTGAATCTTTTAAATGTATTCCAGAGCATGTCTTCAGTCTCTTTTGCTACATGATCAGTCTCTCCAAGCATTAGCTTGTTCATTCTTGCTTTGCTCCGGAACTCATCCTTGTAGTCCTTAAAGATCATGTTCATTTGTTTTGGAGTAATAGAGGGATAGAGTTGAATAGCCATCTGCTCTCAGATCTCTAGGTCCTTAGCCTTGGTATTGTCTTTTCTGAGTTCAAGTACCTTCTCTAAACTTTTGGGAATTAGAGAGATGATTTCAATGAATGCTTTATTATAAATGGTTAGGTACTTAACTGTAGCTTCTTCCAAGATTCTTTTGTCGGTGTCACTATACTCATCATAAAATTCTGTCATTGGTTTTAGATTTCCATCCACAGTGACTACTTTGATGACATCATCAATGGAGAGAGTAGGCCTTTCAACAAACTCTTCTGCTCCTTTTTCTTTGTTTGTACCAGCAAAGGATTCCACTGATGTTTTCTTCTTCTTCCTCATTTTCTTAACTTCCTCATCAGTCTCTATTTCTTCATCATCCTTTTGGCTTATATAAGACCTTATGGCCTTGGTTATTGTTCTCTTTTCTCCCTTTCCAGATGTCTTGGCTTCCGGTTTGGAGGATTTTGAGCTTTTAGAGGTGGTAGGTGCAGAACTCTTAGAGGATCTGGTCTGAGAGGGGACTTGCACCAGAACACTTTCTTTTTCAGCCTCTTGTCTCTCTTTCTCTATACTTTCTACTTTCTCTCTGTTGGCATCAACTGCCTCCTTTGATATGCCATATTTCTTGGCAATTTTTTCCACTTCCCTTTTTATCTCTGGTTGTCTCAGTTTAACATGTATTTTCACACTTAATTCTTGAAAGGTTCCAAACCTTTCTGCCTCAGGGTCCTTTGGTTGACTTAGCAGGTGTTGAACATGTAGCTCCAGAATTTTCTCATCTACGTCATAGCCCATGTAATCCAGACTGTTCTGGGTTCCACTGCCTCCATTAGGCATTGATCAGTGTCTACCATGAAGCACACTGTATCCTTGTATTTTTCAACTAGAGATTGGAGAATTCTCTCTCTGGCCTACATCATGCCTTGGAAGTTTTTGAAGTATCCCCAGAGTGCTGTACTTTGTGCTTTGGCATCACCAAGCCCATACATATAATCTCTTATTTGTATGCCAACTGGTCTGTCATTTTGCCATACCCAACCACTTGATCTGGGTAGCTCATTCATATAGTAAAAGAATAAACATAGTATTAGCCCACCATACTTGAATGAGTTCTTCTTGTCCTTTTTGATCTTTTGCAAGTTTTCTAACAATTGGCTCAGGAGAAGCTCACATAGATCATAGTCTACATTTTCCCTTAGCATCTGATATGCAGTGTCTATTGCAGTTCCAGATACAAAGTTTTCCCTGCTAGAATGATATATTTTGTAGCCAATTATCATAGAGGTAAATTTTATATCCCGATTAGTGATATCTTCTATTGTCATTGCTCTCTTGTCAAACTTTAATCTGGTAGCCTCACTCACTGTCTAATTCTTGACAGATTTGAGAGCAGACAACCCACCAGATGAGTGCAATCCGGTTACTACCCTAATGGCATCTTTTGTTATCTTGAATGGCCTCATCAACCATATGAAGTTATCATGTATTCTACTAAGGACATACCAGACCCATTCATCTTCTGTGAAACAAGGAAAGTGGATGCAATGTCCAAAATGCTTATCCCAGATGGCCTTGTATTGAGGTTTGAGTTCAAAGGTTTTATCTATTAGTTGTTTATGGTAGATATCCATCATCTTTGATTCTCCAAATTCCTTAATATTTGCATGGATGTATACCCTAACATCTTCTACATGCAGAACCCCATTCGAAATGCTAGAAAATGCGCCTAAAGGATCAACTTCTAGGGATTTGTAAGGATGTTTCTTAAACTTTGGGTGCAGCCTATCAGTGATCTTAACAACATTTGGAGTAGCCATCTTGCAAAAGATTCAAAGAGAGATATTCAAGAATGGAAATACCTTTTTACGCTTCTAGATTTCACGATATGAGCCAAAAAAGATCACTGGTTGAATCAGATTCTGTGGTTGATCTTTGAGAGGTTTGAAGCAATCTTGTTTTTGGAGCTCTTTCTTTCTTCTTCTTGAATGCAAATGTGCAAATGATGAATAAAGGAACCCTTTTATCTCTGCACAAACCTTAATTTCATATTGCAATAAATGCACAACTTAAGTCATTTCGGTTGCCTTGTTCTGAGAGAGATCTTTCTGGATCACTGAGATGCACTTAGAGTTATTATTAGTGATAATTGGCAATGTATCTTCTTTCCTTGAATCATCCCATTTATTCACAGATCAAGATATTTCAATTTAGAATCATACCAGATCTAACTGTAAAAATCCTGCTTTCACTGGATGGCTGTCAAACCAGATCAATCTTGGATGATTAAACTCTTCAAGGCTTCTTGTGGATCTTTCATATTTTTACCGAGGGTTATTTAGATATATCTCTAAGAACCCTTTAAACCGTAGCATTCCATGTGCCAAATTTAGGTACCAATTGACTAGCTGGGGGAATTTATTTTCCTTTGTGACTCCCCCTAAGCTAGAGCTCATCTAATTTAGTTTCTGGAAGGAATAGCAGCACCAGATTTTGGTGCGGATCCATCCCCAACATTTTTTGTATTTCTCTTCACCCAAATCTTGTTCATCTCCCTTTGAACTTCATCCACATTCACTTTTTCTTTTCCTTTGTCTTGATTTTGATTATGATGCACCGGACCCTTGTTACCCTGATTCTTACTTCTGCAGAATTTGGCAATATGATCGGATCTATTGCAATTGTAGCAAACAACATTTCTTTGCATATTTGACTGATATCCTCTTGATCTGCATTGATTAGCCATATGTCCCATTCTATTTCATGCAAAGTATCTACCATTGAATGAATTGTTTATTTGCATATTTCTACATTCATGAGATTTGTGACCATACCTTTTGTAGTTAAAACACTGTCCAGAGAAGGATGAATTAGTCTGATTCATTTTTCTTCTGCACTGATTTGCTTTATGACTGAAGTTGTTGCAATTGTAGCAATATACATTGAAGAATGGATATATTTGAGCATTTGGTTGCCTTATCAGAGGTCTTCTAGGTCTGATCCTTGGACTTCCTAATCTAGAGTTTTTTTGACCGGATCCGGAGCTTTTACCTTTCTCATACCCCAAGCCATGCTTGTCATCTACCCTCTTTTAGCTTTCAAAAAGAACGTAAAGTTGAGCAGAGCTTATTTTGAATTTTTCTTTGTATTCATTTGTTATTTGAAGATCCCTTTTTAGAGTGTCTATCTGATTCTCAAGTTGTTCTTCATTATCTGTAGCTTCTTCAAGATCAAATTCTAGATGCCTGATTATTTTATCCATTTTGTGGCAGTCTTCTGACTTCTCCTTGAGAGATTGTTTTAGATTATCTTCAATTTTTCTTTTCTCTTCAATTTCTTGGGTGAATTTCATAACCCCTGATTCCATTTCATGTCTTACCATAATAACCCCTTTTGATAACTTCTCACATAACTTGTTTTTCTCATTTAGATCTTCATTAGTATCATTGGCTTCACTTTGACTTGCTAATTGTTGAAGTAGTTCCTTTCTCTTTTTCACAGAGATACTCAGTTTTTCCTTGAGTTCATTTATGAAATCATCATCTTGTTTGAGTCTTTCCCTCAGGTTATTAACTTTAGAGTGAGATTGCTCAAGATCATCTAGGGCAGACTGAAGTTGTTCCCTCATACCATACATATCCATTGAGATTCCCAAATCTTCCTCAAGCTGTTAGGCTCTATTTAAAGGAACTTAGCTCTGATACCAATTGTTGGAAACAAGGTTGATAACTGAGAGGGGGGGTGAATCAATTATCTTAATTACTTAACTTTCTTTTCTTCTTTAACAATTAGTGCAGTATCAAAACATATAAGCATACATGATCAAGAGAGCAAAAAATAAATTAACACACATAACACAAGGATTTTTATGTGGAAAACGTGGTTAAGGGAAAAACCACGGGGTGACTAACCCAAGATTTTATTCTCTGTTAAAAGAATAGAAGTACAAAATGTCACTTGCCAATTAGGGCTCACTGCCCAAGCACACTGCTCACAAGAGGCACATTGCCTACAAGAGATTCATTGTCTACAATGTTTATGGAAGGTAACCAAGTGTTTGAACTGATTAGAGGCATCCACATATGCTGAGGTTCAGTTCCAGTTAGGCTCAATATACTGATCTACTACACTTCATTCTTTCTCTGCTTTAGTGCTGCTGTTCTGTCACATACCGGACTTGTATTCTTGCTTCCACTCTGCTATCTGCCTTTCCTCACACACTTTCATAATCCACACACACCTTCATACCGAAATCAATCTGGTGTATATATGCACATCAAGGATTTCAACATCTTTCTAGTCAGCAACCAGAATATTCAAGGTATTTACTAAACACTGATCTGTCGGCGGGATCGATGCTCAATATGTGATGCGTATCCAAGACATAGAGTTAGAAGTCATCAATCAAGTCAGCCAACCATGTATGATCTCTCAATTAGCTTGACCACCATCAATTCTTCATCCGGATTAAAGTCTGAGGCTCTGCCGGTCAGTTCTTCCTCAGTTTGCTCTACCTGTCAGGAACCCAACACTTAGATGCTCATCTCTTTTCACTCTTTCATCATCAAAGGCTCAATCTCTGGAATGTAGTAGTCATGGTACTCCTCTTGACTTCCCCAAGTCCGCACTTTGCTGAGATACATCCTTTGAGAGATCCAGACCTGATTGTCAGACCTTGTTGCATGCTCTATTCTTGTTCACCGGACCAAAACACTCTTCAATCTGACTTCTGGTATGGACATACTATGTGCTACAGATGTGTGGGATAAGCTTTGTTGCCATCAATGACAACAATGATGAAGCCACATAGTGTCTCTTGCCAACAGTTTGGTAAGACTGGCTCCCCCTTGCTCGACACTCACTTCTCGGGCATACCAAACTTCAGATTCCTGAAGACGCAAAGATCTCCAAGAATTTGCTATCTCTACTATAAATTGCAAGAGTGTGGGATGGCTCCAGTGGTCTATCTTCCAACCCCCTACACCAGCAGATAGAAGGTTTTTGGCTACTACAATAGGTTTTTAATAAGGGCTTTTGTTCAGGTGGCCATACATGCGGTGATTCGCTCCGATTAGGAGGCTTCCTTGCCTACAGAGGTTACGCTCTGTAGGTTTTCACACACCATAAGGTACTAAGGGAGACATTCATCGGTATGACATAACAACACCTGTTGTTTATGATGTTCATCACAAACACATCATTTTATATAGCGGCTCAAAAGAGCTTGGCTTTAGCTTGTTGCCGCTTGGGTCATTCCCACCTTTCAAAGCGGGGTGGCAGGCCCTCTAGAGATAACAAAGATTTCTCTTACAACCCAGATCCATTAGAAAGGTGGGGGGAGAGGATACTCTCATTGTTAAATCAGGTAACAATCACTCTCTTGAGGAAAATAAAAGAAATAAAAATACAGACACGGAGCATGCAGGGTTAATTTTAAGCACCAATTCCAAATATGCCTAAACTAGTGATAAATATGATTTGAACTTTGACTAATCAGACCTGCAAGAAACATGTCAGTAGTTTTCTCTTCATTCTTCGACAAACAGTTAGGACAAGATGCACTGATACACATTAGTTTCCAAGAAAAACCCTAGATTTGTAGAACATAAACTAAAGGCGCATGATTAAAACCAAAGATGATTAATTGAGGTGCAGATGCGACAGAGAACTTACCATAGGCGATTGCCTATTCCATAAAGGTGATGTCTAATCGTGCATATGTAATTTTTTTCTATGTGAAGGTGATCTCCTGTCGATCAAAGGTGCATGAACCCCTAATACCTACAAAAACACCCTCACAAAAACTAGAGAAATGATCTTGCATGTAGAAGATTAAACCCTAAGAAGCCTCTAAGATAAGATCTTGCCATTTTTTTGCTTGTATCCTACGAAAAATAGAAGGATTAGGTGCTATGATAGTGTTAAACTAAAAGTCTCCAAATAAGCCAGCTTGGAGATGGCTCAAAACAGCAAGGGTTAGCATCTACAACAACATGCAACCTAGTAAATGACCCAAATGATAGAAACTATAAACAAAAGGCAAGATTAGCCATGAAATCTATATCTAAACCAAAGGCGATTGCATGCAAGCCAAAGGCGATGATTTGTCAACCAAAGGCAATCTCCGACCGTGCAAATGTGATTTTTCCCCACTCAAAGGCGATCACGAGACCTGCTTGTGTGATTTTTTGTCATCTGAAGGCGATCTCCTGCAGATCAAATGCACATTTTCCTGCACTTGAACTCAAAAAAATAGTTTTTTTAGTAATTAAAAAACTAATCAAGCAATTGGTCCCACTGGGCATGCCATTCTGTGATAGGGGAAAAATATCTAGATCAAACAATAAAGATCAGATCAGAACCCTAAACACTTCAAGAAATTTAACCTAGGCAAAAGAAATGACATGCAATTGAAAGAACTTCACCTGGGTGTTGTGATTTCTCAATTTTATTGTGGCATAAGATTATATCCCCTTCAATGAGCTCTCCTAATGATTAAATATTTAATCTATTTAAAAAAATAAAAGATTCTTTATTTTGTCAAAAGATGCTTTCATTTTGTCAAAAGATGCTTTCTTTTTGTCAAAAGATGCTTTCTTTTACTTTCTAAAAATAATTCATTTTAACAACCTTGCAAGTTTATGTAAAAAGTTAGGTTAAATGTGAGTTAAATATTTCTTTAACTATAATTAAAATATTTAAATTTTTATAGCAAGTTATAGTAGGAGAACTTTCTTTTATTTTCTTAAACTTTACTTTAGTTTGTTGTTTAATTAATTGATTTATAATAATTATAATAGAAACAAAATAAAAACTAAAAAACTAAAAAAACTAAAATCTAAAAAATTAAAGTCTAAAATAATAAAAGAAAATTCATTCTCCAACTTTTGTTTATTATAAAATAAAACAAATAATATATATTAATAAATCAATGGATGTGTATATATATTAATATTAAAAAAATAAAAAGAATAATTGCAACTTTTTAATTTTTAATTATGTTTATTATAAAATAATCAAATAAATAAATTATATATATATATATATATTAATGTATGTGTGTGTATATATTAATATAAAAACTTAAAGAATTAATTACAATTTTTTTATTTTTATTTATGTTTATTATAAAATAAAATAAATGAATAAATAATATATATTAATGTATGTGAGTATATATATTAATATAAAAAAATTGGAGTAATTGCAACTTTTTAATTTTATTTATTTTTATATGCAGCAATAACATTTATAAAAAAAATAAAAAAATATTTTAATTTATTTTTTATGTGGCATTCATATTAGCAATAGTAGCTAATAAAAAAATTATTTTAATTTATTTTTATATGCAACCACGTTAATTTTTATATATTTATGTGACAACTTTTTATTATATATAATACAAAATTAAAAAATTAAAAAAATTTAAAATCATCTTCATTGGAATGTTCACAAAAAAATTAATTCAAAATTTTTAAAAAATAGAAACATTTATTTATATAACTCAACTTCAAAAATCTAATTCAAAATAAAAAATAAAATTTTAGAAACATCTATTTCTATATCTCAACTTCAAAAATCTAATTCAAACTAAACAATAAATTTTAGAAACATCTATTTCTATAAATCAACTTAAAAAAAACAAAAAGAATATATAGAAACATTTATTTCATATAACTCAACTTTAAAAATAAATTAACTTGAGTTAGCTTTTGAGTATTTTTAATTATTGTTTTTTTTAATTTTTGAGAGAACATGTGCATATTTTAATGAAATATGTATATTTTTAATTTATTTAAAATCTTAATTTATTTTTTTGAAATAGGAGAGATTTTGGGGGTGGAATAACCTTATGGATTGCTTCTCCATGCAAACCATATTTATTGAAGCTTCTATGATTGAGATTGAAAACACTAAAAGGATTCCATGCATGCAAATAAAGAGTACATCAAATGATTGAGATTCAAGATTTCAAGAATGCCATTATCGTGAGATCTTTAAAAATGCAAGAAAGAACATGAAACTTTAGCCTCCAAATGAGAAAAATGAGGGTATGCAAATGAGACTAGGGTTCCAAATGAGAAAATGAGGGCTTTTATATTTTAGAATGCGAGTGATCAACGACGTAGGATGAAAGAAGAGATTGACGGTGGAGGAATTTTGAAAGACATGCATAGAGAAAAATGCATAATAAATTAAATAAATATCCTCATTTAATTTATTATGTAAGAGAGAAATGTTGGAAGGAAGAAATAAAATAGATTTATTTAATTTATATGCTTAATGAGGGAATAAATAAAATGTCAATTTTATTTATTTATAGAAGAAACATAAAATAACTAAATAATTAAAATTATTTAATTATTGATGGGAGATGGAAGAACGAACAAAATTAATTAAATAAATAAGAATTTATTTAATTAATTATGAAGATGGGGAAGAATAATGAGATTCATAATTACAAGTGTGCTAGATGAATGAATGCATGCGGTACAGAAATGCAATAAATACCTAAGGAATGAAGTGGGTCAATTTCAGGTGTCTACAACCTGCACACCCGCATCTATTAGTTTTCTCACAGATAATAAATTTCATGCTAATCTAGGGATATGCAACACACCACTAATATTTAAATGAGAATCATCACCTGGCAAGTACACCTTACCTCCATCAAATTCTTTATATTCTGAAAACCAATCTCTATTAGGGTTCATATGGAAAAATGCACCTAAGTCAATTAACCATGCATCATTACCTACACGAGTGGCCAAAGATGCAATTAAAACATCACCATATTTCTTCTCAAACTCAGAATCAGAATCAAATTTCTTCTTTTCTTCTTTACACTCCTTACAGTAATGTCCAAGCTGATCGCAATTGTAGAAAATACCTTTAGACTTTTTAGGAGATTTGGATCTCCCTTTGGAGTTAGATTTGTCATGCTTCTCACTCTTCTTGCATTTTTCTTTGGGCCTTCTGCCAACACTTAGGGCTTCTTTAGCACTAATGGATACATTCCTCCCATTTTTTTTGGAAAGTAAAGAACACACAATCTTCAACTTTCAATACAACATAAGTACTCCCAATCGCCATAACAAGAGAAATCTATGAATTAGGGGCAAAGAACAAAGCAGGATTTGGCATCTCTCTTCCTCATCCATTTTTACACCAATCAATGTCAATCAAACCACCAACATATTGAATGCTTCTAGGTGGTCTATGATTCATCCACCCTCTTTGTTGGCAAGAGACACTGCTAGACATGATAAGTGTTGTCATTGATGGCAACTAAGATCATCCCAATCATCTGCATAACATAATTTGTTCATACTGGAAGTCAGATTCAGAATTTGTCTAAGTTTGGATAGTTAAGAACAGAGCAGTAACAGAGTTCGGTATTTTGGTGCAGATCTCTCTGGTGGAAAGTCATGAGTAGCTACGGATCTAGGGGAGTCATATGCATTGTCAAGACAACCTAAATCCAATTTTTTGTCCTTCGGTGATGAAGGATTCAAAAGATATTAACCTTCGAGTACCAGGTTCCAGTTTGTCAAAGCAGACAAAAGAAGAACATGCCGACCTTGCGGAGGGTCTTGATTCTAGATGTATGGAAGTTGTTTGTTGGACAAATGGTAATGATCAATGATAGTGGCCAACATGAGTGATATTTTTCAAGAGCAAGTTTTGGTCTACACCTTAAGTTATGCATAGATCTAGCTGACAGAGCAGGGCATTCATAAATATTCTAAGTGTTTTTGTAGCCAACTAGCAAGTGATTGCAAATCAGGATGAGTATATATATAGCCAATTGTTGTGGATGATTTTGGGCATGAGCGGTATATGCAAATAGGGCGTATTTGATAAGAGAAGAAATCTAAAGTATAAATGAAGGCAAAACAGTAAGAAGAGCAGAGCAAAGATGAAATGTGTAAGATCAGTTTTTGTACTTAACCGGAATTGAAATTCTTGCATGGGTAGATGCTATTAATCAGTTCAAATCTCTATCTTTCTCTTGTAACATTTCCATAGGGAGTGAGCCTCCATTTGAGTAGTGAGCCCGAATGCATGTGCATTTCCATTTGTAAAAATACTTTTAACAGGGTATTAATCTTTGTGGGTTAACCCCCACCGTGGTTTTTCCCTTAACCGGGTTTCCACGTCAAAATCTTGTGTCAAATATGTTATTTATGTTTTCTATTCATATGTTATTGATTGATGCTGAAATGTTTATATCATTAAATTGATTATAAGTGGCAAAGGAAGATTAAAGGTAGAAAAGATTAAAAATATGTGACAACTAATTCACCCCCCCTCTCAGTTGTTTGGACCTAAACCAACAATTGGTATCATAGAAAGGTTCCTTCGAAAAAGTTTAACAACTCAAGGAAGATCTTGGAAGGTAGTAAAAATGAATGAATATATTCTTCAAGGGTAACTTAATCTCACCTTAGATGATCTTGAGCTGTCCAAGGCAAAAGTCCAAGAACTACAAGATAATCTCAAAAAGGCTGAAGACTTCATTGAGATCTTAAAAGAAAAGTTGAGCAGAGAAGAAAAGGCCCTAAAAGAAAAAACAAAAGAATGTGAAAAGTTAGCTAAAGAAGTTATTGTCCTAAAACATGAGATGGAAACTAGGGTGATGAGACTAACCAAGGAAATTGAAGATAGGAAGAAATTTGAAGAAGAGATGAAGCAAAATCTGAAAGAGAGAACTGAAGAATGCTGCAGATTGGATGGAACGGCTGGTCTACTAGAATCTAATCTACAAGAAAGTAGAAACAATGAGAGAGAACTTGAGAGACAAATTATCACTCTCAGACATGACCTAGAAATTGCAAATGATTACAAGGAGAAGTTCAAAATAAGCTCAGCTAAACTCGAAGCACTAATTGAAGAACAGAAAAAGGATAGTGACAAGCATAATCTTAGATATGAGAAAGGTGAAAGCTCTGGATCTAGACAAAGAAATCTTCAACCAAGGAATAAAAGGAACAAAACTGGAAAAGCTCCAGTAAGATAGCCTAATGCTCAAAGATATCCATCATTTAATGGAAATTGTTTCAATTGTAATAAATTTGGTCATAGAGCTATTAAGTGCAGAAGTAGAGCAAGTCAAAATGGTCCATCCTTCTCCAGTCAATGCTTCAAATGCAAGAGGTATGGTCACAAATCCAATGAATGTAGAAGTATGATAATGAATAACTCAAATGGTAATTCTTTCAATGGCTACTTCTTTTCTTGCAATGGATTTGGACACATGGCTAATCAGTGCAGATCAAGAGGAAACCAAGTGTGCTTCAACTGTAATAAATCTAATCATATTGCAAGATTCTACAGAAATATAAACAATGGAAGAAGAGGTCCAGTAAACATAAAACTAGATGAGTAGAAACAAGATAGAGGCAAAAAGAAAATTGATGTGAATGAGATACAGAGTGAAATGAACAAGATTTGGATAAAGAAAGATACAATAAACAATGATGATGAGTCCGCACCAGAATCAGATGTTGACAATAAACAATGATGATAGAGTGATCATGAAGAACTATCGAAACAAAGTAACCAGATATAATTAGGGCAACACATTTATTACAATGCCAAATTAGATTTTGTAAAAGATAAAAAAGTCACTTGGTCACTCATTTGAATCACCTTGCATTCGAAGGAAACAAGAAGAAGAGCATTTGAGCTGCAATTCCAGAGACTAAGGCAAAGAGTGAATTCAATCAGCAATTGATCAACCCTAACCTCGCGAAAGAAAAAAGGTACCTATCTATGAATATTTGAATCTAAAATCTGTTGAAATGGCTACTCCTCATGTTGTTGACATTACTGAAAGGCCTTGACCTAAATTTAAGACACATCCTCATAAATCAATTGAAGTCGATCTATTAGGAGCTTTTTCAAGTGTTCCATATGGTGTGATCCATGTAGAAGACATTAGGGTTTATATTCATGCAAATATAGATGAGTTTGGAGATTTAAGGTATGTAGACTTGTTTTAGAAACAACTCAGGGATGAAAATCATGAACTTAAACTTGAGTATAAGGCACTATAGGATAAACACTTTATTCAAATTATGGGGTTTCCAACATTTGATGAGGATGAATGGGTCCAATACGTTTTGAGTCAGATACATGATAAATTCATTTGGTTGTTAAAACCATTCAAGATTACCAAGGATGCTATCAAAAATGTAACTGGCTTAAACTCAACCGAAGGATTACCCATGCTGAAAGCCATGAAAAACCAGACAGTGACTAATGCTACCGGTGCCAAGTTTGATAGAAGGGCAATGATCATTAATAACATTATAGAACTGGATGTCAAATTCATCTCCATGGTTATTGGGTACAAGATTTACCACTCGAGCAAAGAAAATTCTATTTCCAGAACAGCCATTTATGTTGCATACAAGATGCTAAAGGAAAATATTGATTATGACTTGTGTGAACTACTACAGAATCAACTAATTGAAAATTTAAACAAAATCAAGAAAGATAAGAAAAACACTTTCAAGGATGGTACATTGATTCTATGTCTATTCTTTTACTTTATGAATGAATTACTTGGAGTGAAAGGTGTGCACTGGACTAAGGATAAGCCAGTTGCCATTCAGATCAAAAATCATCTTCGTAGCATTGGTGATTTCAAAGCTCAGAAAACTGCAATATGGGGTTCCTTCAAGAATTTTTAGAGTATGATGCACTAAAGGGAAAGAATTCCTAATTCAATTGTTGACAAGTACAAAAATGAAATATGCTTTATGGTTGATACCAATCAATGTTTAATGGAAGCAGTGAAACCCAGAACAGTTTGGATTATGCCCATGGGGTATGAAGTAGATGAAAGGATCTTGAATATGTATGCTCAAAATCTTCTAAGCAAGCCCAAAGACACAACGGTTGAAAGATTTGGAATTTATGAGGAGTTGAGTTTAAAGTTGCATACTAATCTAAGAGAACCTAAAACCAATAGGAGAGTAAGAAAAGAAGTTGAGCAGTTAGCTGAAAATCTGGGCCTAACTAAGGAAGCTATGAGAAAATTCAAAGAAAGAATAGAGAAGGCTGAGAAAGAGAAACAAGATAAGAAACAAACCGATGATCCGATGGAACTCTCTTCCACTTCAAGAACTACTAGGAGCTCTGCTAATGCCCCTACTCCTTCCAAGACTACAAAACTGGAAGCAAAATCATCTAGAAAATGGGAGAAAAGGAAGAAAACAAAAGCAACCCAGACCTATGAAAGCATAAGAGAAGAAGAAGAAGATACAATTTCTAACATTGAAATCAAGGAAATAAAGACCACCAGAACAAAAGCTGCAAAAGTAAACAAAGAAGAGTCCTCCAGAAGTAAAAAGGCCAGTAAAAGGCAAAAGACAGAAGCATATGAGGAATATGTTTGGAAGCCCACACTTTCCCTAGAGGATGTGATAAAGTCAGTTGTGGTAGATGGTAATCTAAAACCCATGATTGAATTCTATGATGAATACAAGGATGTGGATAAAAGGGTATTGGAAGAAGCAACTGTCAGATACCTCAACATCTATAATAAGGCACCAATTGAGATAAATTCTAAGTTGCCACAAAGTCTAGCAAATATTTTGCAATTGAGAAAAGAAAATGCCAAGAGTAAGGACATGGAAATCAGGGAACATGAGCTGAAAAATTTGTGTCCTTAGATTTCACCTGATCAAATAGATATGATATTCGAGGAAGCCAAAGATGAATTTAAAAGAAAAAGAAGAATGAACAAACTCATGCTTGGAGAAACAAGTGAAATCATTAAAGAAACCCAAGAAATTCTTTTGAAAGAATTGAAAAAGTACAATTTTCCTATAGTCACAGAAGAAGTTCCAGATGGTGAAGAAGAGAACATCATCGAGCAACAATCTAAGTTGGGTGAAGCCTCTATTCTAGAAATAGAACAAGTCAATCAGGAAGACATGGATATGATAGACAAAATAGTTGGTGCAAGAGTAATTCCCCCTCTTGATCTTTCTGAAAAAGAAGAGAATATTGCTACTACATAGAGCCCTCTGGGTCAGGTAGCAAGTGATGAACAAATAGGAAAGAGTCCTTCTACAGAGAACACAAACAAAGATAAAGCAACGATAGAGGAAGAAAGAGAAAAGAAAGATAAAGCAAAAGTAGATGGTGCAAATGTTGAAGCACATAAAGCAGATACTAAGAAATTTGATGAACAAAAGGATGCTTCAGAAAATGTTGCAAGAGACACTACAGATGCAATGAAAAGTCTTCTTGAAAAAGCAATGAGTGAGCTTGATGAACCTGAACTACTCCAAGGTCTAGTCAATCCAAATGCTCTCTCTCCAATTCAACTGATGAAAATAGCATCATTCACCCAAGTAAAGGCTAGAGAAAAGATGTTAAAATTCCACATGGAGGACAGTGAACTACTGGGGCTTACATCTAGGATTTTGGAAAAGTTAATGCCTACCTACTAGAAGAGTCCATCTAATTCCCCCTCTAAACATCTAAAAAATCTTGTAAGTTCTATGAATACTCATTTTGAGTCCTTTGAGAAATCTGCGGAGGCAAAAGTTTAGAAAGAATTCCTAGATAAGAAATTTTGTGAAATAAAGAATCTGATAGGAAATGATAGAAGAATACATGGTATTAGCATAAAAAGTATTCAAAATTCTCTAAATGATGGAAGCAATATATACAAATTTTGTCTATCATGGCCCAAAGTTAATGAGGATATTGATAAAAAGATAAAGGAGCAAGAATAGAAATTGTCAGATCTCTCTCAAAATTTTGATCCTCTAATAGTTTCACCTATAAGTCTAGAATGTCAAGTAATCAGCTTAACAGATGAGATAAAGAGGCTTGTTAAAGAAAAGGGTAACATTATGAAGAGAATGTGTTAGCTCTGGGGATTAATTGCTCCTAAGTTAGAGACAATGTATAATGCCCTATCTGAAGCCGTGACTGCAGCTCAAACTAGTGATCTAGTAGATTTGTCAAAGGCAAAAGCATATTCATTTTTGTTTAGTGGGCACATCTCCATTTTGGATGGAATGTAGAGTACTTGGGCCTATGAACTTGTGCAAATAAAAACCAGCTTTACAGACATTCTCAAGTTCATGTAAATAAGACTTAATGATTATTTGTACATATGTGGCAATATATATAGAATTTTTGGAGAGTTTTGGCTTGCGAACCCCATCCTTTGCCATTGATGTCAAAGGGGGAGTGAAGATCAGTTAAAAATGAGGAATCTAGCTAAGGGGGAGTACTGAAAAGTAGTATGAATAGTAGTATGGAGCACAAGCTAAGGGGGAGCTATTCCAACACTTAGTCACTTTTCACTAAGTGTTTCCATCAATGCCAAAGGGGGAGATTGTTGGTAAGAGACACTACTAGGCATGATAAGTGTTGTCATTGATGGCAACTAAGATCATCCCAATCATCTAAATAACATAATTTTTTCATATCGGAAGTTAGGTTTAGAATTTGTCTAAGTTTGGATAGTTAAGAATAGAGCAGTAATAGGGTCCGGTATTTTGGTCCGGATCTCTCCGGTGGAAAGTCATGAGTAGCTACGGATCTAGGGGAGTCATATGCATTGTCAAGACAACCTAAATCTAGATTTTTGTCCTTTAGTGATGAAGGATTCAAAAGATATTAACCTCTAAGTACCTGTAATGAAACAACTTGCACAATATCTGAATATAATAGTAATATGCTACAAATACTTGATAATAATATGCCACTTCGAGGGCAACCTCCTAATCCTCTTTGAGGGGGATACCTCCAATAGTCTTTAGTAAGAACAAAATACTCAATATGATATGAAATGAGACTCACTACCTCCTATATATACCTATTTATGCCTAGGATATCACCCAGGCTGACTTAGATAGCCCTATAGAAGCCTTAGGCCAACCTTAACAACTAAATAACAATATAATAATGATAATATGACTTAATTAGAAGTTAAGATAGCCACAAGACAACTATTCATAACCCTATGTACACCAATATTAAGGGTGTAGCATGCCCCCCCTCTTCAAAAAAGAATTGTCCTCAATGCTAACCAAGTGTGGATTTTTTTGAATGAACTCCTCATCCTCCCATGTGGCCTCTTCAACTAGTAAATTCTTCCATTGGATGAGATACTGAGTGAGGGTTCTATTCCTCATCTTCTTCATGTGTGTTTGAAGAATGCCCTCTGGTTCCAAAATTATTCTTCCTTCTTCATCAAGATCTGGTAGTACTATTTGAGTAGGAATATTCTGCCCAATTACCTTTTTCAAACAAGAAATATGAAAAATTGGATGTATCTTTGTTGTTGGTGGCAACTCTAGCTTGTAGGCAACACTACCAATCTTTTGCATGATCTGGTATGGCCCATAATATCTTGGAGACAACTTATTATTCTTTTTTTGTTGCTTCATTGAGATTTGTTTATAAAGCTGCAATCTCAAGAAGACCCAATCCCCAACTTCAAAATTTCTTTCACTACGATGTTGGTCCGCCTGTTGTTTCATTCGATTTTGTGCCATAGCTAAATTCTCCTTGAGTCCTGAAAGTACCTGTTGTTGATGAAGCAAGTGGTCCTCTACTGCCTGAACTCTTGGTGACACCTTTAATGATGATGTGATGGAAGGAGGATGATATCCATAAAGTGCCAAAAATGGAGACATTTTTGATGAGCTATGCAAAGAAGTGTTATACCACCATTCTGCCAATGGTAGCCAATCTACCCATTGAGATTGTTTCTCTGAAGTGAAACAACATAGATATCCTTCCAAACATTTATTAAAAACCTCAGTTTGCCCATCTAATTGAGGATGGTATGAAGAACTATGAGCCAATTGAGTACCCAAACATGAGAATAAATCTTTCCAAAAGTGACTACTAAAGATAGGATCACGATCACTCACAATAACCTTAGGTGTCGATGTAGCTTTTGGATATTCTCCAAGAAAACTTTTGCCACTGCACTTGCTGTAAAAGGATGTGATAATGCAATGAAATGTGCATATTTAGTGAGGCAATCAACTACTACCATGATGACATTATGACCTTTAGATTTGGGAAGCCCTGTGATGAAGTCCATGGATACCTCTTCCCAACGCTGGCTAGGAATAGATAAGGGCTGCAAGTGACTTGGTGTCTTAATTGTTTCCCCCTTATTTCTTTGACAAACCAAACATTTAGCCACAATTTTTGAACATCACCTTTTAGCCCTTCCCAAAAAAATCTTGCTTAACCCGATGATATGTCTTCAAAAATCCTAAATGATCACCAACTAGAGACTCATGTAGCTCTGTGAGAATCTTGTGTTTAAGAGTGGAATTCTTGCAGAGATACAAGCGCTCTTTATACTAAAGAATATCTCCCTTCAAACAAAACTTATCTGAACTACTAGGATCACCTTTTAATTGTTGGATGAGATTACTTGTTGTAACATCATTTTGCCACTCTGCTTTGGCTTCTTCCACCCAATTTGCTTGTAATATTGAAAGGGCACACAATAAGGCTTCATCTTTATCATCCTTCCTAGAAAATGCATCAGCCACAATATTTTCCTTCCCTTTCTTATATACAATCTCAAAGTCATATCCCAACATCTTAGTGACCCATTCTTTTTGCTCTTCAGAGGATAGTCTTCGTTCCAAAAAATATTTTAGGCTATCATGATCTATCTTAACCTTGAAGTGTCGATCCATTAAATAAGGCCTCCATTGTTTAACTGTGTGAAGGATTGCTAGCATTTCCTTCTCATAAATAGGTTTGAGCTGATTTTTACCCTTTAATTGATGACTCTCAAAAGCAATTGGTCGACCTTCTTGCATGAGAACTACTCCTATCCCATTTCTAGAAGCATCACATTCCACAATGAATTCCTTGGTGAAGTCTGGAGTGGCAAGCACTGGAGTTGTACACATAGCCTCCTTCAATTGCTCAAATGCTACATTAGCGGACTCATTCCAATGAAAAGAATCCTTCTTCAAGAGAGTGGTGAGGGGTGCTGCTATACGACCATAATTCTTCACAAATCTTCTATAGTACCCTGTCAATCCCAAGAAACCCCTCAGTTTCTTAATGGTTTTTGGAATAGGTCATTCCATGATAGACTTAATTTTGTTAGGGTCCACCTTTACTTCTTCATGTGAAACTATGTGTCCCAAATACTCCACCTCCTTAAGACCAAAAGCACACTTGGATGGCTTAGCATAGAGTTGATGATCTTCGAGTAATTATAATGCTTGATCTACATGCTACAAATGTTCTTCCCAAGTCTTGCTATAAATCAATATATCATCAAAGAACACTAACACAAACTTTCTCAAGAACTTCTTAAAAATGAAATTCATCAAACTTTGAAATGTAGATGGTGCATTGGTAAGGCCAAATGGCATCACCAAAAATTCATAATTACCCTCATGAGTTCAGAATGTTGTCTTACAAATATCTTCCTCCTTAATCTGAATTTGGTGATAACCAGATCTAAAATCTAACTTAGTAAAATACATAGCTCCATTCAATTCATCTAGCAAATCATCAATGATTGGAATAGGAAACTTATCTTTAATGGTGTACATGTTGAGCACTCTATAATCTGGACAAATGCGCCAAGTTTCATCTTTCTTACGCATCATCACCATAGGCGAGGAGTAAACACTTTGGCTATGCCTGATAATTCCTGCCTCTAGCATCTCCTCAACAATTTTTTTCTATCTCACTTTTTTGCATGTGTGGGTACCTATAAGGCCTGATGTTTGGTGGTTGGCTCCTTGGAACTAGTTGTATGGCATGGTCATGATCCCTCTTAGGAGGAAGTCCTTTAGGCATATCTCCAAGAACCACCGAGTAACGATCAATTATTGCTTGTAAATCTGGATGAGTGGGCGGATTAGATTGAGAGACTTCTAATGAACATAGCTGGGCCACAAATGCATCTGCTCTTTTCTTAAGCAACTTTTGCATTTGATGAGAGCTTACCATCTGTGGGGATTTTGCCTTCAACCCCCTTAGCTCCACTACCTTTCCTTCTTATTGAAATCTCATGAATAGTTCTTGGAAGTTCATCTCAATTGATCCCAATCTAGTAAGCCATTGTACTCCCAAAACAATATCTGCTGCACCCATGGATATTGCATACATTGGGGTATCAAGTTGATAATCTCCCATGGATAATTTAATGCTATGACACTTCCCCAAACAACTAACTGTACCCCCATCTGCAATCAAAACCTGAAACTCTGGGGCTGGATATATAAAACAACTTAGACAAGTTACCAACTTTTTGTTGATGAAATTATGAGTACTACCTGAGTCGATCAACACTATTACTTTCAGCTTCTTTAAGAAACCCACTTCCTTGAGAGTTTGTGGTGCACTGAAACCTGAGAGTGCATGACAAGAAATGATTGGTTGAGAATCATGTGATTCCTCACTTGACTCCCTATCCTCCTCTAATATGGGTTCCTCCTCTTCTTCCTCACTTGGACCTTCAATATAGAACAATTTCTTTTCACTACATTTATGTCCTCGACTGTATTTCCTATCACAATTGAAACACAACCCTTTTGCTCTTTTCTCCTCAATTTGCTGTGGAGTCAACCTAGTAGGTTGAGGAAGAGAAGGTGTTGAATATCCTTTCTCTCTTGTCATATTAGCCCCTTGCTTTCTAGGAATCAAATACTTCTCCTCTACCCTGTGTGCCAAGATAAAAGACTCATTTACTGAGCTAGGACTAAACATGCATACCTCATGTTGAATGTGATGCTTGAGACCACCCAAGAATAAATCATTCAAGTTCTCCTCTATAATTGTATCCACTCTTAAGGATAGATTTTGGACTTTTTGAATATAATCCTTAATTGATCCTATTTGTTGAAGTTTAGCAAGCTGGCTAAAGAAGTTGTTTGTCACACTATTGCTATATTGTGCTTGGAGTTCTTCTATAAAAATTGACCATGAGACAGTGAGACCCTTTTTTCTTTGATGAGTACAAAGCCAACGATACCAAATGAATTGATCTGGTTCTAGATATAGGGAAGCCATCGTGACCTTTTGTCCATATGGGATTTGATGTACTTCAAAAAAATTCTCCATTTGGTTTATCCATGTTAGAGGATCCTTACCATCGAACTTGTGTATATCCGCCTTTGGAAAAAAATTCCTAGATCCCATAGGAGTATTAAAATTTGTGTCATTATTAGCCGACTTGAAGGTTTCACCTTGGTTGCTTGAGAACTCCTTTCTTGGTTCATTCATATAGGCGCTTAACATGCTTCGTATATCTAATATATCTCCTCTTAGGTCACACATATCCCTCTTAACCTCTTCCTTGAACTTACTTATTTCCTCATTGGGATTACTATCCTCTATTATTTCCTCATCCTTATCAGAGGATTTCCCCAGTGTGGCAGCATTCTTTTTCCCTCTTGTTGCAGGCCCCGTCATGATGGAAACCAATATTTTTGAAATAAATCACACAAATGAAATGTAAATTATCTAAAATTTTTACTATAACTTACTAGCGCCAAGATACCACTTACCCAGAAAAAAATCCAAACAATTAGCAAATTTGCTGCCTTGAGAGTGAAGTTGTTGGAAACCCTAATTTTGCAATAACTCGCTTATTTTTTCTTCAATTCCTCTGAAATCTAGACTGTATCGTCTTTAATGTGGTCTTCAAAAACTCTTTAAAAATATTTAAAAAATTTGCTAAAATCTAAAAGTTATGCTCTTCCCAAAATCGCCTCCAATTTTGAGAAAAAATCTTGCCTCTACGGTGCCAAGATCATGCTCTGATACCACTTGTAATGAAACAACTTGCACAATATCTGAATATAATAGTAATATGCTGCAAATACTTGATAATAATATGCCACTTTGAGGGGGAAACCTCCTAATCCTCTTCGAGGGGGATACCTCCAATAGTCTTTGTAAGAACACAATACTCAATATGATATGAAATGAGACTCACTACCTCCTATATATACCTATTTATGCCTAGGATATCACCCAGGCTGACTTAGATAGCCATATAGAAGCCTTAGGCCAACCTAAACAACTAAATAACAATATAATAATGATAATATGACTTAATTAGGAGTTAAGATAGCCACAAGTCGACTATTCATAACCCTATGTACACCAATATTAAGGGCGTAGCAGTACTAGGTTCCAGTTTGTCAAAGCAGACAGAAGAAGAATAGGCTGACCTTGTAGAAGGTCTTGATTCTAGATGTATGGAAGTTGTTTGTTGGAGAAATGGTAATGATTGGTGATAGTGGCTGACATGAGTGATGTTTTTCAAGAGCAAGTTTTGGTCCGCACCTTAAGTTATGCATAGATCTAGCCGACAGAGCAATGCATTCATAAATATTCTAAGTGTTGTTGTATCTGACTGGCAAGTGATTGCAAATCAAGATGAGTATATATATAGCTGATTGTTGTGGATGATTTTGGGCATGAGCAGTATATGCAAATAGGGCATATTTGAGAAGAGTAGAAATCCAAAGTATAAATGAAGGAAGAACAGTAAGAAGAGCAAAGAAAAGATGAAATGTGTAAGATTAGTTTTTTTACTTAACCGGAACTGAAATTCTTGCATGGGTAGATGCTATTAATCAGTTCAAATCTCTGTCTTTCTCTTGTAATATTTCCATAGGTAGTGAGCCTCCATTTGAGCAGTGAGCCCGAATGCATGTGCATTCCCATTTGTAAAAATACTTTTAACAGGGTATTAATCTTTGTGGGTTAACACCCACCATGGTTTTTCCCTTAATCAGGTTTCCACGTCAAAATCTTGTGTCAAATATGTTATTTATGTTTTCTGTACATATGTTATTGATTGATGCTGAAATGTTTATATCATTAAATTGATTATAAGTGGCAAAGGAAGATTAAGGGTAGAAAAGATTGAAAATGTGTGACAACTGATTCACCCCCCCTCTCAGTTGTCTAGACCTAAACCAACACTCTTTTGGTCTCAAGGAATACAATTTCTTCCTCAAGAAAATCTTGTTCACTAAAGATTTGGCTTGATATATCTCACTGAGTTTCTTCCATAGTTTCTTTGTAGAGGGCTCTTCATGGATATTGATTAAAATAGAGTTTGCCAAGCACAATCTTATAAGACCCTTCATTTTACAGTTCACAACATCATATTCATCATCCAAATTAGCATCTGTGGGCCTTGAAACATTCTCATCAATAGCATCCCACAGATCTCGATCAATTAACAGATCCTTAATCTTTAGCTTCCACATCTCAAAATTGTTACCAGAAATTTTTTCTACCTCTATTCTCCTTGATGTGCTTGCCATCTAAAAATCCCTGCAACAAGATCACAAAGTATCTTCTGCACAAGCTCCCACTCAAAACTAGATGAGTTCAAAAAACCCAACAACCCACAACTCAAACCAAAGGTGATCAAGCTCTCATACCACTTGTAAGGAAGCTAAGGTAGCGGAACAACTTTCTAAACTAATCTTGAGGGAACTGATATGTAGAACTTTGTAGATCTTTAAAATAGTTACATAAGTAAACACAAATAGAAATCATACCACAACACAATAATTACGTGGGGAAACCCTTTCAGGAGAAAAACCCCACACTCCAAAGCCGCTCAATATATTATTCAATAATCAAGAAGATTACAATATACTTGCAGAACAAGATTTCACATAAGTATAACCAACCAGAGATCTAGAGGCAACTCAACATCTATAAGACTCTTACACTCAACCTCCATCTCAAGCTCTTGATATATAGGAGATACACTACAGTAAACTGCCAATGGTAATTAGAAAATCATGAGCAAAAACTACCCAAAAGTGGCACCCAAATTATCTCCAATCAAAATCACACACCAACATGTGTAACTCTTCCCTTTAAATCTCTTTTAGGTGTCCAACATGTTTTCACATTTCCTAAAATAGGAGGTCCAACTTTCAGAGGCCATAACTTTTGATCCAGGTGTCTGATTGACAATCCATTTAATGCATTGGAAAGATCATGAAGAGATATATCAACATATAATGGAATTCATAGGTTAAGAAAAATTTCAGGGTGTTTAGGGACCTCTAAGTGTCTCAAATATGAGTTCAAAACTTTTTCTGAAACTTTCAAAAAATAAAAACTTTAATATCTTGCAATCCAAGTGTGATCTTGAGTCCAAACTCACTCAAGATGTTTACTTGGTAGTTCTGTACCTTTTCGGAAAAATCTAAGTCCTTGCATGCTCAAATATAGAGTTACTAAAAATAATAAGCCCTGTTAAGGGAAAATTGGAGTAAACATGAATAATCAATAAATCAATATCAATAATACACAAAACTCAATGAAATATAGAAATAAATAAGATTTAAAATAATGAACAATACCTCAACAAACCTTTTTACCTCATGACTTCCATTGATTGCCTATCTCAAATGATCTTGTGTATGAATATGGCCCTCAGAAGGTGCACTTCCTTGCTATTCCAAGATTGTCAATGGAGAATGGCTATGATAGTGCTTTGTAATGAAGTTGAGCTTCACAACAATGGTAGTGATATGGTAACAAGTTGATCGCAAGCAAAAAGGAATGACGTGGGTGCCAAAGGCATGCTGTAATTCCTGCAGAGTAACAATCTTAAAGGCTTGGATGAATGAAATAGAAGAACATAGTTCAATTTATAGACTTGAGAGAGAAGATCAACTGTATAGAGAGAACAAGAAAATCAATGGTTCAGAATGGTTGAGAGAATGTGCGTGAATAGGAAGAAGACAAGTGTCTTGCTCTATTTAGCATGAGAGGAATTAATAAAATAGAAGAATGAGTTAGCTGAAGAGATTAATCAATTAAAAGAATAGATTAATCAGTTAAGAGAATAGAACTAGAGGATGGAAATTGCATGAGGATGAGAAGATATTTTAGCTTAATTAAATATTTAGAATATTCAATTGCATGTGCACAAGGATTGAATTATATTTAGAGATAACTCAATTTAGAAGAAATGGACAACTTAAATAAATATTTGATTTATTTAAATTTATAGAAGATATTTATTGGAGGAAACAATTAAATAATTGATATTATTTAATTTGTTAGAGGATTTAGAAGAATTTAATTAAATAAATTGATTTTATTTAATTGTTGGGAGAATATGAATCAAATAAATAAATTGGTTTATTTATTTATTGATAGAGGAATTTGACTTAAATAAATATTAAGAATATTTGTTTGGGCAGAGTCGTGTTATTTTTAGGTGTATACATTTTGCCCCTCTTTGATGCAATGTAATTTACGGTGTTGCTTCAAAGAATAGAATTTATGATAATGATACATGCCCCAGTTTTCCCCTGGTACAGGTTTAACAATGGCAGGATTCCCCCTCAAGAGATTGGATGGGAAGGAAGGTTTGAGGGATGTGAGATGACAATCTCACGATGAAGAAGGGAAAACTAGGTTAGGATTGAAGAAAAAACTGAATGCAGTTTGAAGAAACAGGTGTGGGAAGTAGTCATAGCCATCACACAACCATGTAGGGTTTTCTTGCTATATATAGGAGTTGGGTCCACAAGACAAGTCATTTGTACACTTGGCTTTAGTTGATTTGTCCTTGAGAACTTAGGAGAGCATAGGAGCATAGAGCAGTCAGCACTGAGATGGATATTCCACATGAGGAGCACCACTTTGAGTGAGTTCATCAGTTTGATCAGCCAGCTAAGGCAGGACTACCGGTATGTAGCTCGAAAAACTTCACCTAGGGTTATTTATGAATGTAATAAATGCTAGGAAAAAATAGGTAAAGTAAATGCGCAGGAAGGCAGTTTGGCACATATGCCATGCGGAACTACACATTTGATTTCCTGAAGTGCATTTAAGCTATGAAACTATGCATGCATGAATTTTGTGCATGCATGTTATAAGTCAGCGCATGCATGAAGATCTTGCACATCTATGATGTCTTCCGGTGCATGTGAATAGGATGCACATATACAAGGTATAGTTGTGCTTTTGATATGGATTTGCACATTTAAGAAATGTCATGATGCATCTGACAGAAGTGGTGCATTTGCTAAGAAATTGTGCATTTACCTTCTAGTTCAATGCATATACATAGGATAGTCAGTTTACTTAACAAAAATTGATTCAATTGGCATCTTTCTCGATGTGTTAATCAATAAGCCATCTCTGATATTGCAAGAATCTAGTCAAGAGATGTTGTATGTTGTTTTGATCAATTTGATATGCTAAGTTAGTTGATATGATTCTTTAGATATGTTAAGCAGGTTTTTGGCAGCTTTAGGTTGACACATTGCTTCGTGTGTTTGGAGGACATTCGAGACATACTTATGTCGAGGGAGCAGTTTCCCTTACCGATGTTGCAGTGGTACATACTTACAGAGATAGATCGAGAGGCTCTCGGTGCTATGGGCCTTGATTACATTTGTTTCATGCCTAAGGTTCGTGCGAACCTTAGTTTATTGACTACAACATTGGAGAGATACCATAGCGAGGATGGGACTTTTTATTTTCCAACTAGTGAGATAGCGGTTACTCTTGAGGATGTCTACAGGATTTTGCACTTGCCGATATAGGGTGAACTTGTAGAGTACAATCCTCAGCGGGATATAGGGCTTGCAGAGTGCAAACGGGTGTTTGATGACCCTGAGCTAGATTGTCAAGTTATCTCCTAGTAGGATATACATGATTATTATGACTACTTCCCTGGTATAGTGGCAGGATTGATCAGAGGCATTGTATGCCTCGATAGGAGATCGCATGGGTTCTCGATTGGATGGGGACAGATCATGGAGAGGATGGTCACAGAGGGCACCCGCTATGCATGGGTGTCTATGTACTGGCGCACCTATACCACAATATGCATCAGGTGGTATACCACAAGGGGGCTAGTCTATTAGCAGGCATTTCACTATTGCAGTTTTGGCTATGGGAGCATATTGCTATCATGCGGCTGATATGCATGTTTTCTAGACAGAGAGGTGAGCTATACAGCTATGGATATGCATGTGTGATTTCCCAGCACAAGCTAGGGAAGCTAGAGTACTGGAGGCATGTGTTGGATAATGTGGATAGAGTTATCTGGTGCCCTTACCTGGAGTGTGAGCATTGGGACGATGAGGATGATGAGCTGCCCTACTACTTTCAGATGTGGTGGCTTATTGGTAAGACTCAGTTTATACTAGAGAGACAAATTTTCAGCTGAGTGCGAAGGCAGTTTGGGAGGAGATAGGGCATGCCATAGGGGCAGGTTCAGTTTGCACAAACACATACAGAGAGGTTTCGGTGGGGTCCAGTGTCATCATACGAGGAGGCATTGGTAGAGCTCCAATAGATTCCTTATGTTTCTTAGCCTATGAGGAGAGAGGTGGTAGACATAGGGATGACTCTAGATTACGAGTGGTTCGTAGCACACCCTTTTCTAAGGTACTCAAGGCCTGGAGAGTTGGTTCCTTGCATAGACGAGGAGGATTTAGATGACGAGGATGGGGCCAATGGGAGGAGGAGGAGATGGAGGAGGGGCAGAGGTGGACGGGGAGATGGAGGTGATGGAGGGGATGGGGGAGATGGGGGAGATGGGGGAGGAGGGAGATAGAGGCAGAGGAGGAGAGCTAGGGAGGGACCCTCCCAGCAGAAGTAGGTAGTGCAGCCACAGATTGCACAACAGGCTTAGATGCCGCCACCAGAGCAGGTGGCCCAATAGATTAGTTAGCAGAGACAGATACTGCCACCATAGAAGGTGGCGCAATAGTAGATACAGGGACAGGGATAGGCTCCTCAGGGTCTGGCCCAGCCAGATGCTCAAGAGCAGGCCACCACCATGTTGAGGGGATAGATTAGATAGCTGAGGGCACAGCTCAGGATGGCTGAGGGTCGAAGAGAGACAGATGTAGGACGCATGTTAGAGATCTCTAGAGAGCAAGACTCATCCCTAGCGAGGGTGCGGGCTATCAAAGTAGAGATAGACGTGACAGAGGTAGCCCTAGGCATAGATGGTACTACCAGCTTTTTAGTTGGACAGGTGCAATAGGCACAGGCACAGCTTGCACATGTATAGGCACAGCTAGCACAAGTACAGGGGCAGCTGACACAGGTACAGGGTGAGCTTGCCATAGCGCAGGCTCAGACGTAGTACTACAGAGGACTGTATCATGGTGTCGTACCAGCTGAGCAAAGGACACCTATCTACAAGAGCCAATCTATGGCCTCACAGAGAGTAGGTGGTTCACATTCGGGAGCCTTTGTGATGGGCCCACAATAGTCTGGGGCCAGTAGAGGAAGGGACGGAGAGGGAAATGCTGGGAGAAGTGGCCCACAGCAGTAGGGCTAGCTGACACTTTGTATAGATTTTGGCTTTTATGTATATACGTTTTGATGGCTCAGATAGCCTGGCATGTATATACCTGTATCACTTTGTACCGAGACCTGTACCATTATTTATGCGATGTATACATCTTATGACCTTGACTCAAAGATGGTCCTGGTAGACTTTTGATAAATTGTACATTTGGACATGTTTTATTTGATATTTATATGATGATGCACCTATTGATGAGCTCTATGTGCAGTTGCTTATACTATATGTTATGGATGCATTTCTATTTTATGATGATACATATGTGATGCAGACTATGATTATGTCTATGTGATGTTAACTAATGCAGACTTTAGATGTTATATGATGCTATGTGATGATTATCTAATGTAGACTTAGATGATTATATGATGCTATGTGATGTTCTGACATGCAAAATGTGTTATGCGATCTATATGATGATGCAATTTATATGATGCTCTACATGTCTTTACCTATGTTTTTGATTTTTTCTGTGGGTATTATGTTATGTATGATGCAAATGTATATGGATGATTTAATGCACTTATTATGTATGCAAATGATTTAAACATGTTAATGACTATCTCATGTGATATGATATGCAACCTATGCTATGTTTTTGGTTATGTCCAAATGTACTCAATCGACATAGAGATGACACAATGATAGACAGAAGATTGACTGAAGACTAATTTGGTAGAAAGACTCACGAGCTTTCATTTGTATTGATACTCCGCACTTTTGGATATTTATTGTATGGGACATGGATGCTTTTATGGATGTATAATGGATGCGAATGGCATTTGCTTTTGACATCTTGACAGTGCAAGTATTTTGAAGTGCCTATTTCATTATTAGGTGATTTTTTTTGGGTATTTTGTCTAAAATGTTGTAAGTTAATACAAGCATCGAGGTATAATTGAACTAAGATGACCTAAGTATTTCTTACGTATCAACAGACAAGGATTGCCCCCTTTCATGTTAGACCTCTGAAGTCCTCGATGACCTTTTGTTGATCATGTCTTTAGACAATGCTTCACATTACTAAAGATTAATCCACAAACAGCAGACAAAGAAAATGATTATGCCCCCATCATAGCATCTCTAGTTTTTTACATCCTCGAGTAGCATAGGAAGACATAATAACAAAAATCAAAACCCTGCAAGTTAACATAATCAACACAAAACATTCTTGCATTTTAGATGTGTTTTTCTTGCCATAAGTTAGATAGAATCAGTTTGAGTGTGTTATGTTCCCGTTTGCTTTGCGTTGGATAGGTTGATGCCTTGCATCAAAATTTCTACTTTGGGAGTGGGCTTTGCTTGTGCTTGCATGCATGCCTGGTGAAACAAACCCTAAGGGACTGACTTAGTACCTCGGGGGTGCATTGAAAATGGCCTTGCCTAAGTGACAACGCAAAGGCAACATAGTTCGAGGACTTGGACCATGGATGGACTAGAGGATAGATGACTAGGTATGGGATGGACGAGAAGGTGGAGCCTCGAGGGCACATTGAAAATGGCCTTGCCTACGTGACGACATAGAGGCAACGTAGTTTAGAGTTGACCCTATGATACTGATGATAGACGCTATGCTAGGCTGACATTATGGATGGGATACTAGATAAGACCTTAGTTGATAAGGCGACAAAAAAGAGATAGAGTATCAAGCCATGATAGGTTATTGCTAGGTTGCACAAGGGTGCTTTATTACGGAACAGATATGGATTGGATGAGAAATGATGGTAGGAAGAATAGACACAAGGTGATTGGTTTCCCAAAGATGGAGAAGGCAGTTTATTATAAGTAATGCTTGTTTACCAAGTTTTTACCACTTTCTTTTATTTGCATGAAATCTAGAAGTACACATGATGCCTGTTTGCCAAGTTTTCATCATGGTACCTATCCAAGGCACCTGTTTGCTAGGTTTTCACCAAAGGATGATTTTTTTGTTAGTTTTTTTTCCATTTTTTTCATTTTTTCCTTTTTTTTTGTATTTTATGCTCCCCTTACATTGGGGTTCTCTTAGGTATAGAACTGGTGAAGATGCATATTTTTGATTGGGTCATCGAATAGCTCACCCTCTAATATTGCCAACTGATATGCTCTTGATCCATAGGCAACAATGATCACGTAAGGCCCAAGCTAGTTGGGTTCAAACTTGCCTTTCTTTTGCCGATCCTATTGATTGCAGGGATTTTCCTGAAGTACTAGATCTCCAACCTTAAAGACTCTTGGATGGACTCTATGGTTGTAACTTTGTGACATCATTTGCTGATATGCCTTGAGATGATTGAAGGCCTTCTGTCTCTTTTCCTCTAGCAACTCTAGCTCTTGTAATCTAGAAACTCTATACTCTTCATCAGTTATGAGACCTTTTAATGACACCCTTAGAGATGGTAACTTGACCTCGATGGGAAAATGGCTTCTAACACATAGACAAGGGCATAAGGGGTAGCACCTATGGGAGTGTGCATACTGGTTCAATATGCCCACAGAGTGGGATTGAGTTGGATGTGCCAATCACAGCCAGCATCATTGACTATCTTCTTGAGGAGTTTCAAGATTCTTCTATTGGATACTTCTGCTTGGTCATTACCTTGGGGGTAATAGGGTGTGGAAAAATGGTGTTGGATTTTGAATTTGTCACAAAGCTCTTGTACATCCTAGTTCTTGAAAGGTCTTCCATTATCCGTGATAATGGATGAGGGAATTCTGTATCTGCAGATGAGGTAATTGAGAATGAATGAGGAAATCTATTTACCTGCGATGGTGGTGAGTGGAATGGCTTCAATCCACTTGGTAAAGTATTCAGTGGCAGTTATTATGAACTTGTGGTCGTTGCATAGGGGTGGGTGGATTTTTCCCACAAGGTCGAGTCCCCATTGACAAAAGGGCCAAGGTGTCGTTAAAGGTCTCAACTCTTGAGCTGGTGCATGTATTATTTTTCCATGTATCTGGCACTACTTGTACATCTTCACAAACTGATATGAATTTGTTTCCATGTCCAGCCAATAGTATCCCAAATGCATGAGTTTCTTAGCTAAGGGAGGACCGCTAGAGTGTGTTCCACAAATCCCTTCGTGCATGTCTCGTAAGGCAGTTTGAGATTCTTCTCATTCTAAAAATTTAGTAAAGTACCATCCAGGCCACGTTAGTATAGGGTGTCAACAATAATGGCATAACGAGAGGTTTGGCGGATGAAGGTTCGACGTTGGTTTGAAGACAAGCTAGGTGGGAGGGTGTTGTCCTTGAGATAAGTATAAATCTTACCATACCAAGGTGAATCAGATCTGACTAATAGGCATATGGAGTGTGTTTCAGGATGATCATAAGCTAGTTGCTGAATTGACTCCACCAAGAACTCGTACCGTGACTCATTCTCTGGGATCTCGAGGAGCGAGGCAGAGGTTGCCATGGCATCTGCCGCTTTGTTTTCAATGTGAGGTATTTTCTCAAAGGAGATGATTACAAAGTACTCTTTAAAGTCATCGACCATGCGCTTATATGGGATAAGATTCTCATCTTTGGTTTGGTAGTCATCATTGACTTGGTTGATCACCAGTTGAGAGTCACCATAGACATGTAGCTCTTTGATTTTCCATTTTGTTGCCATTTTGAGACCAATGACCAAGGCCTCATACTCTGCTATATTGTTTGTGCATGGGAATAATAGATGATAAGACTTAGGTATGGTGTCACCGTGAGGAGTGACCAACAAGATTCCTGTCCCTGATCCATGGTTTGTATAGGAGCCATCAAAGTAGAGTTTCCATGAGTGTGTTGTGATATTAAATAAGGATTCATCTAGAAACTCAAATTTCATTGGTGTGGTATTCTATAATGGTGCTTCTACTAATTGATCAGTAATTATTTGTCCCTTGATAGCCTTTCTATCTACATAATCAATGACATATTCACTTAGGAGCATTACCCACTTGGCTAGGCGACCTGTTAGAGCGGATTTCCTTAATAGGCACTTTAGTGGATCTATCTTTGCAATAAGCTTGACTGGATGTGCTAGCATGTAATGTCATAGTTTTTGGGAAGCAAAAACCACAGCAAGACATGATCTTTCTATTTGAGAGTATTGCAGTTCATAGCACACCAATGTACAACTAATGTAGTAGACAGCTCTTTCTTTACCTTCGTAATCTTGTTGTGCTAGAAGGTCCCCAAGAGTTGTCGGCGTAGTAGATATGTTAAGTAACATTAATTTTCCTTAGATAAGAGGCATAAAGATAGGTGGGTTCATAAGGTATTCCTTCAATTTTCCAAATGCCTCTTTGCATTTCTCCTGCCACCTAAATGGAATGTTCTTATGTAGTAGATGACTAAAAGGTTGACACTTGTCTACCAGTTGTGATATGAATTGATGGATTGCTTGCAACTTGCCCTGTAGAGATCACAATTGAGTAATATTCTTTTGTGGTAGCATTTCCATGATGGCCTTGACTTTGGTAGGATCCACTTCGATCCCATTTGCTGATAAAATGAAGCCTAAGAGCTTGCCCGAGGTCACTCCAAACACACATTTCTTTGGGTTCATCCTGACTTTGAATTGTTCCTGTATCTAAAAGACCTTCTCTATGTTGCAAGTATGAGGGTAACCAGTGTTGTCATTGATGTCAACATACTCATATTGCATTAATGAGAAAGATTGGATGAGCTGTGTGTTGAGGATATTGAGAAAATTAGCCTCAATCAGGAACAGTAAAGAACAGTGATGACATTAAGGTAAAAGTCTAAGATAAGTTGAATATCAGAGGATGTGGTTTAAAGGTTTTCAGATATGAGTCTTGAGATGCTCCAGTCAAGATTTCAGAGGTCCATATGAAGATATGAAGAAGTTATGGCCGCTCTAGTAGAACCGGTTTCAACAGATGTTTAGTGGTGACAGAGTGTCACAGATTGGTCTGGTGAGCTCCGGAATTGCATTATCTCATTCTGTGGATTGCAGGGAGTGTCGAAGAAAGTAGTGTGAAGTGACAACTAGATTTGTTCATGGTTTGGAGGTCTGGAATCACCTTTTTCAGTGTGACAGTGGTAATAGACTGAATTCTTGAAGTTTCGGATGAAGAAGAGAAGAATTCCAGTAAGCTGATAAAGTGCGGATGTTCTTGGTGACTCAGGAAAGGTTTTGGTGATCTTCATGTACAATTCTTATTGGCGGTCCGCATTGAAGTTGGAGTTTGCATTTGAAGAATTACCACTAGGTATTGGTGTTCTTCTTGAGACTGGCTGACTAGATGTGTTACACGTCTTATGAATGATCTTATAGGTATTTGCCGACTTAGATGATTGTTCCTAAGTCGATGCCGTGTATAAATAAGGGATTGTGAATTCATTTTGAAGTGTGTCTTGGAGGGGATAAATGGGGTATAGCGAAGAGAAGTGTGAAAGGTAGAGCAGGAGTTTTTGGGCTTAAATGGAATTGATCCAGGCATGGTAAAGATGTCAATCTCTAGTTCAAGTTTGTAATACATGTTACTTTGTAGACAGTGTGTCTCTTGTAGGTAGTGTGCCTCTTGTGAGCAGTGTGCTTGGGCAGTGAGCCCTAATTGGCATGTGCCATCTATTTTTCTTATTCTTCTAACAGAGAATAATCCTTGGGTTAATCACCCCATGGTTTTTCCCTTAACCAGGTTTCCACATCAAAATCTTGGTGTCTCATGTGTTGATGTGTATCTGCTCTGGTGTTTATGCTTTATGCTTTCATGAATGATTAATTGATATACTATTAAATAACAAAGAGGATTTAAGTGTTTAAATTACAAGCAAGTTTTGGACAACTGATTCACCCCCCCCTCTCAGTTGTCTGTCCTAAATCCAACAATTGGTATCAGAGCTAAGTTCCTCTAAAAGGAGCTTAACCGCTTGAGGAGATCCAGGATGTCATCATACAAGAAGGATAGTCTGAAGTTTGATGGAACCAACTTCTCTCTTTGGAAAGGTTGCATGAAATGTCACTTGGAGTGTATGGGAAAGGCGTACTTGTCCATGGTCACAAAAGCATATGTACCTCCACAGGGTGGTCCGACAACTCTAAATGAAATCACAGATGTTGAAAATAATCTGTGGACCAAAGAGGCTCTTCTAAGCGTATTGACTGACTCAGAACTCTCAAATGTTATTGACCTACCAACTGCCTATGAGATTTGGATTAAACTAGAACTTTTGCATGAAGGAGATGAGTATGTTAAGAGTGCAAGGTTGCAGAGTCTCAAAGGGAAATTTGAAAGACTCAAGATGAGAGATGATGAAAATATTACTACCTTTATGCCAAGAGTAAATGAGCTAGTGTGTGAAATTAGGAATGCTGGTGGAGTTTTGGATGAAAATGAGATTGTTGGCAAAATTCTCAGATCCCTTCCTGTTGTCTACAAAATCAAGGTTGCTGCCATTGATGAATTCAGAGCCCATACAACTGTCACAGAAGACTAATTGGCTGGCAAACTGGCTGCATTTGAAATGATCAAGTTTGGAGATGATCCCACCAAAACTGAATCTGCATTCAAAGCTAGTGCCTTTGTGAAAGGTAAACAAAGATTTGATCCGGGAGAAAACTCTTCAAGGAAGCTATCATGGTATGATCAAGCAAGAAGAGACTTGGAAGAGGAAGAAGCAAAGAGACTGCCAAGAGGATCCAGTAAGTGTGAAGGAAAATTACCCTTGAAGTGCTTCAACTGCAATAAGATTGGTCATTTTGCCTCAAGATGTCCGGAAAGATCTAAAAGGTCAAACTCTAACAGACAAAGGTTCCAAAAGAATTGTTATTATGTTCATGAAGATGATGATAATGAAGGAGTAACAGATGATGAATTAGAAATAGGAAACAAATCCAGAAATGAATGGGTGTTTATTGCCATCAAGGAAGAAGATCCAATATCCTCTGAATCTGTCAATCATAAGGTTGTAGAAAGAGCTTTGGCTTCCCAAGTTGAAGAAAAGGATGATTGGGTTATTGACAGTGGATGCTCTCACCATATGACAGGTGACAAAAACAAGTTCTTAGACTTGGAAAGGTATGAAGGAGGAATGGTAAAGTTTGGTGATAATTTTGCTGGTAGAATCAGAGGAAGGGGAACTATTTATTTTGATGGAAAAAGCAAAACTGGTAACGTACTATATGTTAAAGGATTGAAGCACAATCTTCTCAGTGTTGGACAGTTGGTGGACAAAGGTTATGATCTCCGGTTCAAGAATGGAAGTTGTAGGATCTTTGAAAGCTCTGGAACTGAGATTGCATTTGGTACTCAAAGAAAAGGTAATATCTTCCATCTAGTTGGTTCTAATAAAAGTTGTCTGTTTGTTCAAGTTGATCAGAGTTGGTTATGGCATAGAAGGTTGTGTCATGTAAATTTTGATAACATCATCAAGATAAGCAATACTCAGGCTGTAAGAGATCTTCCAAAATTGGTGAAACCTACAAATAGTTTGTGCAAAGAATGTTAGCTAGGTAAACAGAGCAGAGTCTCATTCAAAAGCAAGGATCAGTCCTCTACCAGATTATTGGAATTAATTCATACTGATCTATGTGGTCCAAAAAGAATCAAGAGTATGCAAGGTGATAGATATTTCATGTTACTGATTGATGACCATTCCCAGATGATGTGGGTTACCTTTCTAAAAGAGAAATCAGAAGCTTTTGAGAAGTTAAAAATCTTCAAGGCTATGGTAGAGAATCAAACTAGATTAAAACTGAAATGTCTAAGGTTTGATAGAGGTGGTGAATTCACATCCGGTGAATTCATAGACTTTTATGAGAAGCATGGTATAAAGAGACAGTTATCTTCTCCTAGGACTCCATAGCAGAATGGAGTAGTAGAGAGAAAGAACTGGACCATCCAGAAAGCATCCAAGACAATGATGATGGAAGAAAATGTTCCCCAGATGTTTTGGAGAGAAGCTGTCAGCACTGCAGTCTATACTCTCAATCGAATTCAAATCAGAAGCAATACTGGTAAGACTCCTTATGAACTTTGGTTTGGTATAACTCCTACTTTGAGATATTTCAGAGTATTTGGTAGCAAACGTTACATTAAAAGAGATGAAGATCTAGGAAAGTTTGATGTTAGAAGTGATGAAAGAATTTTCTTGGGTTACTCCACTCAAAGCAAAGCATACCGGTGTTACAATAAGAGATTGAGAAAAATGATAGAAAGTACAAATGTGAAGGTTGATGAAGGAATTGAGAAGCCCTCAAGGTTTTATGAATATGATGAAGATGATCAGAATGGTTCTCTGGTTCAAGGAGCTCAATCCTCCTCTGAAAGTCAGATTTAGACTGATCCAGTAAATCAGGAAGAAGAGGTTGGTCTGAATGAGCCTAATCAAGAAACAGAAGTGCAAGAAACTCCCAAAGTTCCAAGGTATGTAAGACTAAACCACTCTGAAGATCAAGTCATAGGTGACAAAAGCAAAGGTGTGTAAACTAGAAGGAAATTTGCTCAAAATTCGGCTAAATGTTGTCTGATTTCAAAGATTGAACCTAAGACAATAAATGAAGGCTACAATGATGAAAATTGGACCAAAGCAATGGAGGAAGAGTTGATGCAAATTGAGAAAAATCACACTTGAGATCTTGTTCCCAGACCTAGAAACAAGAATGTGATTGGAACCAAATGGGTCTTCTGGAACAAACTAAATGAAGTTGGTGAAGTAATCAGAAACAAAGCCAGATTAGTCTGCAAAGGCTACTCTCAAATAGAAGGGATTGATTTTGAGGAAACCTTTGCTCCGATGGCAAGAATTGAAGCAGTTAGACTATTTCTTGCATTTGCTACCTTCAAAGATTTCAAAGTGTATCAGATGGATGTCAAATCTACTTTCCTGAATGGTGACTTAGAAGAAGAAGTGTACATTGAACAACTGAATGGATTTCAGTTATTTGAGCATGGTGATATGGTCTGCAAATTAAAGAAGGCACTGTATGGTCTAAAGCAAGCCCCAAGAGCATGGTATGAGAGGTTGGACAAACATCTTTTGAAGATTGGTTTCAACAAAGGTACTGCTGATAGTAACCTATATTTCAAAATTGATCATGAAAACATTTTGATTGTTGAAGTATTTGTTGATGATATCATCTTTAGAGGAAGAGACAATATGTGTAAGACCTTTGCAAATCAAATGAAAAGTGATTTTGAAATGTCAATGCTAGGTGAAATGAATTTCTTCTTGGGTCTGCAAATTACTTAGATAAAGAAAGGAATCTTTATCTCTCAGACAAAATATGTGAAAGAATTGTTGAGGAAATTCAGAATGGAAGATTCAAAGCCAATGAACACTCCCATGGCAACCGGATGTAAGTTGAGCAAAGATGATGACTCTCCTAAGACAGATCAGACCAAGTACAGATCAATGATTGTAGGATTATTATATCTCACTTAGACTAGACCAGATATAATGCAGGCTGTTGGTCTTGTGGCAAGATTCCAGGTTGATCCCAGAGAATCTCATGTCATGGCAATCAAAAGAATTTTTAGGTACTTAAAAGCAACAATTGAGTATGGCCTATGGTATCCTAGAGATCAGGATTTTTCTCTTCATGCATATACAAATGCAGATTGGGCAGGAGATGTGGATGATAGGAAGAGTACAAGTGGAGGAGCATTATTTTTGGGAAAAAGGTTGGTTTCTTGGCTAAGCAAGAAACAAGAGGCAATATCCCTGTCTACAACTGAAGTAGAATACATTACAGCAGCAGGAAGCTGCACTCAACTTTTGTGGATGAACCAGATGCTAAGAGATATTCAAGTAGAATATGAGGGGCCCATCACAATTTTTTGTGATAATTTAAGTGCAATAAATATTTCTAAGAATCCGGTGTTACATTCTAAGACCAAGCATATATCTATCAAATTTCACTTTCTGAGAGAGCAAGTGAACAAGGGTGAAGTCAGATTGGAGTATGTGCCCTCCAAGGATCATCTTGTAGATATTTTCACTAAACCTCTTCCAAAGGACTCTTTTGAGTATCTCAGGAAGAAGTTAGGGGTCATTGCCCCTCCAGTGATGAACTAGGATGCACTGATATGCATCAGTCTGGTGGATATCACAGTTATATCTTGTGATCCAGATTAGTGATGGGGAGCTGCTACTCAGGGGGAGCAGCTGGTATGATTCTGATGTGTTAAAGTTACAAGTTGAGCCCTTTGCCATTGATGTCAAAGGGGGAGAGAAGACATGTAAAAAACAAGTGGTTGATCAAAGGGGAGTAGTAAAGAAAGAGAAGACATGTGAAGAGTTGTTCTTGTCTTAATGGTTTTTTTTCCACATCATATGTTGCCATCAATGACAAAGGGGGAGATTGTTGCAAGTATGAGGATAACCAGTGTTGTCATTGATGTCAACATACTCATATTGCATTAATGAGAAAGATTAGATGAGTTGTGTGCTGAGGATATTGAGAAAATTAGCCTCAATCAGGAACAGTAAAGAACAGTGATGACATTAAGGTAAAAGTCCAAGATAAGTTGAATATCAGAGGATGTGGTTTAAAGGGTTTTTAGATATGAGTCTTGAGATGCTCTAGTCAAGATTTCAAAGGTCCGCATGAAGATATGAAGAAGTTATGGTCACTCTAGTAGAAATAGTTCCGACAGATGTTCAGTGGTGACAGAGTGTCATAGATTGGTCTGGTGAGCTCCGGAATTGCATTATCTCATTCTGTGGATTGGAGGTAGTGTTGAAGAAAGCCGTGTGAAGTGACAACTAGATTTGTTCATGGTTTGGAGTTCCGGAATTACCTTTTTCAGTGTGACAGTGGCGATAGACTGTGTTCTTGAAGTTCCAAATGAAGAAGAGAAGAATTCCAGTAAGCTGATAAAGTGTGGATGTTCTTGGTGACTCAAGAAAGGTTTTGGTGATCTTTGGATCGTGTACAATTCTTATTGGCAGTCCGAATTGAAGTTGGAGTTTGCATTTGAAGAATTACCACCGAGTATTGGTGTTCTTCTTGAGATTGGCCAACCAGATGTGTTACACGTCTTGCGAATGATCTTATAGGTATTTTCTGACTTAGATGATTGTTCCTAAGTTGATGCCTTGTATAAATAAGGGATTGTGAATTCATTTTGAAGTGTGTCTTAGAGCGGATAAGTGGGGTATAGCAAAGAGAAGTGCGAAAAGTAGAGCAGGAGTTTTTAGGCTTAAATGGAATTGATCCAAGCATGGTAAAGATGTCAATCTCCAGTTTAAGTTTGTAATACTTGTTACTTTGTAGACAGTGTGTCTCTTGTAGGTAGTGTGCCTCTTGTGAGCAATGTGCTCGGGCAGTGAGCCCTAATTGGCATGTGCCATCTATTTTTCTTATTCTTCTAATAGAGAATAATCATTGGGTTAATCACCCCGTGGTTTTTCCCTTGACCAGGTTTCCACGTCAAAATCTTGGTGTCTCATGTGTTGATGTGTATCTGCTCTGGTGTTTATGCTTTATGCTTTCATGAATGATTAATTGATATACTATTAAATAACAAAGAGGATTTAAGTGTTTAAATTACAAGCAAGTTTTGGACAACTGATTCACCCCCCCTCTCAGTTGTTTGTCTTGAATCCAACACTCTACCACATCCAGGTGTGATTCTCTTGTGAGTGACTTTGCAAGGATATCATCTACATAGTCCTCCATTGTGATGTGCATCATATCATGGTAGATAGTGGTCATAGCACGTTGATATGTGGCTCCTACTTTCTTTAGCCCAAATGACATGACATTCCAATAGAAAGTACCCCATGGGCAAGTGAAAGATGCCTTATGTTGATCTTCTGGTGCTATCTTAATTTGATTGTATCTAAAGAAGCGATCCATGAGAGATAACATGGTATGCCTTGTTGTTAAGTCGAATATTATATCTATATTTGGTAATGGAAAGTCATCCTTGCAGAGAGCTTTGTTTAGATCTCAAAAATCATTGCATAATCTGACTCGACCATCAGGTTTGGATACTGGCACTATGTTGGAGACCCACTCTGGATAGTCTATTGCTTTGATGAATCCTACATCTAGTAGTTTCTTGAGTTTTTCTTTCACTAACAGTGCAATGTGTGGATGAATCTTTCTAAGTTTATGTTTGACTAGTTTAACTCCCAAGTCTAGTGGAAGATGATGTAGGATCAAATCTGGATCCAATCCTGGCATATCTGCATATGACCAAGCAAAGTTGACCTACTTTTTCTTGAAGAATGGTACAAACTTAATCTTTTCTGGTGGAGTTAGAGACTTAGGAAAGTGAATGATCTTAGGCTTTTCCTCTGTTCCAATGTTACCAGGTTCTATAGGTTCCACAACAATCTGAGACTTCTCCTGATGCATGTCATCAGGGAGAGTGTCAAGCCTTCGATCATCAAGTGCCACAATTAGGTTTTCCCCATCAGATGTGTTCTTTCTTTTTACTATTTTGGGATCTGATACTGTCGTAGAGCAGTTTTCACCATCAGATCCAGTTTTTATTTTGATATTTTTATGACTGGAAGGCTTGGCACCCTCTTTGAAATAAGCCACGATATTGAGCTCAATGATGAAGCTATCTTTATGATCTCCTGTAGGTAGGTGGTCCCTAAGTTCCATGTAGTCAATGTATGCATCATCATTTTGGAACATGTCTAGTTGCGGGGTTCCTTGTACATCCCAGTCGATAAGTTCTGGATGCATAAGGGGGAGGGAGTCAGAGGATAGATTTGATTCATTGATAGTTTGAATGGATATGCATGGGGTATTGATAGGGATAGGGTCTGGGATGGTACTTTCCTCCAAATTGTTTATTGTGATAGAACTTGAACCTTCCTCAAAAGTCATATTCTTAGAAATTGGCGAATCTCACTCTAATGGTCTATGCGTTAGCGTTTGTCCCTCATGGTAGGGGCTATAAGTTTGAACAGTGTCAACTTCCTTGTTGTCATAGGAGTGCTCTATTAGCCCATCCCACTCATATTCATTAGAATCTATGTCACTGTCCTCTTGAAGGTTATGGATCATTTCCACAAGACAAGCATTTGCTTTTGCTTTGCCCTTGTCCTTGTATCCTAGACCTTTTATATTTCTTTCCAATGAGGATGAAGGGGGTTGAATGGGTTCTATTATTCCTTCTTTTCTTAGGCCAATGGGACCTTTTCCTTCATAACCCATTATGTGTAAGATAGAGTCACCTCACTCATAGATTTCTGTTGGGAGCTTAGGTGGTTCTTGTTGTGTGTTCTCTTCTTCTTCTGTGTAGAGCCATTGTAAGATATCTCTTTCCTTTGTTTCATCTAATAGGGTCCCCCATTTTACAAAGGGAGTTGTAGGAGGTGCAGGAGGAGCAGATGGCTTTGGAAAATGTTTGAATCACCTAAAGGATCTAGGAGATAGAGGCATTTTGGCTAAGTTGAGGCTATGCTCGATGGAGTATTACTCTACTCATGTTTCTCTGATGGTAATTTTCTACTCTTTGGGCTTGGATGAGGAAGCTTCGGAGGTAGAATCATTCTGTGAGGTAGGGGACGTAGATGCTCTATTGTTGGGTATGATGTAATCAAGCTTTGAGCGGATAGAGTTGCAATGCTAAAAGGGGTCAGGATCACCTTGGATGGTGACTTGTTTGTTGTTATGAAGAAATTTTATGCATTGGTGGTAGGTAGAAGGCATAGCTTTCATGGCATGAATCCATGGTCTACCTAGGAGAATGTTATAGGCTAGCTCCCTATCTAGAACTTGGCAAACAATGTCCTTTATAACCGGTCCCACTTGTATTGGTAATACCACTGTTCCTTTAGTAGTTCTTTCCTCTTCATCATAGGCTTTAATAGTGATCTTTTTCCTTGGATCCGCCGCATTTTTAGAGAACCCCAATGTAAGGACTAGCTTGAGAGTGCAAATATTTAAACTAGCTCCCCCATCAATAAGGACTCTTTTGATGCGGTGCTTATGGATGAAAGCGATGATATGCAAGGGTGTGTTATGAGGCTGAGACATTGAGAGGTCATCCTGTTTGGTTAACAATATGGTACTAGAGGAGGTTAGATTTCCTACCATGGCTTGAAACTTCTCTTGGGCCAAGTTCGTGGGCACAGTCATTTCCACTAGGGCTTTGTCGAGAATCTCTTTGTGGGAAGAAGACAGATACAACAACTCTAAGATAGATATGTGGGCAGGAGTTTTTTGAAGTTGGTCTATGACACTATACTGATGGGAGTTGGACTGAGAGGGTGACGACCTTGGAAGGAGGGTGTTCAACGTGACTTTACCACTGCGGGTGATGATGCTGCAATCAATTTTTTTGGGTCTTGATTGTTGGTTGGGCGTGACCACATTGATTTGTGGGATGTGCTCTTATATGCAATTGATGGTATAATCGAACGACACACTCGCATAATTAGCATTATTATTCCTGTTATTCTGATTTTGCTTGTTGTAGTTGTTATTGTTGTTGCCATTGTTGTTGTTGAGCACCTACTTGATTTTGGTCAAGTATGTCTTGAATGACATGTTTGAGATGGATATAATTGTTGGTTGTATGGCCTCTTCCCCTATGATACTCGCAGAAATCAGTGTCTTTCCAATAGTGAGGTTTTATTTGAGGTTCATAGTTCCTAGTTGGTGGAAGAGTGATCTCATTGTTGGCCAATATATTTCTTAACGTGGACTCTTGGGACTCTCCCAGCGGTGTGAACTTTTACCTAGGGTTGGAGTTGAACCATGTCTTTGACTCCCAAGAGAATGTTTTGTTGGGCATAACATTGCCTGCCTCTCCTTTGAGAGTGAAGATCAGTTGCTGTTTGGGAGCCGCCACTTCGGCATCGACCACTCCATCATTGATGAAATTTTTATTCTTTGTCCAAAATTTTGACTTGTCCATAGTGTAGTTAGAGTTAGCAATGTCCTTGTACAACTTTATTTACCCCTTGGCGATCATAGCTTTCTCTATAAATAATCCCATTTCAATGACCTTCGAAAATGAGGTAGGGCATTGAATTTGGATTTGGTAGCTTAGATTAGAGTTAAGGTTGTGGACAAACATCTCCATCAATTTCTTCTCAGGTACGTCCTATGAGCATTTGCTCGCGAGTTGTCTCCACCTTTGTAAGAATGAGGTGAAGGATTCACCACTCTTTTTCTTTGTATTGCATAGGTCAAGCATGGAGACTTCGTGTTCAATGTTATACGAGAAGTGCATGATGAACTTATTTACTAACTCATCAAAATTTTTGATACCCGATGGAAGTCGTGAAAACCACTCCATGGCTTGACTACCTAGAGATCTAGGGAATAGTCTCATTAAGAAAGTTTCATTGTGAGCTACTTCCATGCACACTGCAGTAAATTCCCTAATGTGATCTCTTGGGTCTCCTTTCCCTTTGTATTTGTCAAACTTAGGAACTTCTAACTGAAAGGGGAAGGGCATCATGTTCAAACTTTTGTCAAAGGGGTACGGTGCGATGTCTTCCAAGGAGTAAGTTTTAGTGTTCCTGTTTTGAGATCCGTCATTTGTTGTGTTAGGCCCTCGATTTGTTTCCTCATTTCTTCCATAGGTATGTTTAGGTCTACGAATTTCTTTCCTTTACCCTCCCCAGTGAGGTTTTCATGAGTTTCCTCTATAGTCTCTTTTAGTTTGTTGATATCGAAGTCAGTGGGGAGCTTAAGTCCTGGATTTGCGAGATGAATAAAGTACCTGTGAGGGTCCTCGTGGAGCACTTTTTCTAGTAAGCATTGAAATTTATGATCTTGGAGGGTTCCTTGGTACTCTTCATGAGAGATTTCCTCATCACTATCATGAGGGGTGATAATGCGGTTGGACGATCTCACCATTTCAAGTTGCTTTTTGTATTGAGATTTGGTTAAAACCATGCAAGACGACAAGGGAAGCGATGGGATGAAACTAGAGACTTTGGTAAGGTGCTGGCAAAGATTGTTGAGAAGAGGATACTTGTGATGAGATTTGAACAAGGGAATCTTTTGATCAATGATTCCAAGTAAGATGGCCGACACAAGATGATAGCCACAAGTAAGGGTACTCGATACCCAGTTACTGTGTAGAAACTAGTCATGCACCAAGACCACTAGCGAAGTTCTGCGACCTACTAGGGTTACTTGAATCCAGAATGATCTAAAAAATGTCTTGTACTAATCTGATATAGAATACTTTAACTTTGTTTTAGGGAGACCTGGTAGAAGGTGGATGAGATGACCGATGAAAGAGAGGGTTTGATGCAAAACGAATGGGAAATTGACTGCAAGGTAAAATCTGATCTCAAAATTTGGAATTAGGCTAAAATGGGAATCTAGAAAGGTGAACAATTTTTTCTCTAAATGTGTGGAAATACTCACTGTCATGGATGCACAGAAACAGATTCGCAACAAAAGAGGATACAAGCACAGAAAGTCGATATAAATGCATAGTACTGGTAAAAAGTTGATGTGCAGTAACAAGTGATAAAAGTGCAGGAAGTCAATACAAAAGCGCATCAGGTCGATTTAAATGCGCATCTTTGCAAGCCAGATGCGTAGCTCTGGTTTTTTTTATTGTTTTTGCAATTTTTGGCATGTTTTTCAATGCTTTTGGTTTCTTGGCCGTAAGATGGTCTTTTTGATCTGATTTTCTTTAATTATGGTAAGAAGACACAACAAACACAAAGAATGTTTTCATGATTTTTTGAATTTTTGGTAATTAATTTTTTTTGGACTCTTTTTGACACAAAAACAAGTACAATCCTAGGCTTCAAAGGACAATATAAACCAAATTCTCACTATCTCTAGTGAAGCATCTTCGGGAGGTAATAATCACCTTTCCCTGCACCAACTTATAGGGGTTTTTGGCTACTAAAAACAAAGGATGATTAATAAGTGCAACCGTTCGAGTGGTTATACATGCAGCAGCACTACTCTCTGTTATGGAGTCTCCCAGCCTACAAGGGTTGTGCCTTGGAGGGTTTTGGGGGAGGTTGGATGTCGGTATAACACAACTTCACTCGGTGTTTGAAGCTTTCACTCCAAACATAATTTATTTATAGTGGCTTGGCAGAGCTTGGCTTTAGCTTGTTACCACTTAAGGTCATTCCCCAAGGACGGACAGGTATCCAAGGGTAGGCCTCTCTAAAGGTTAAACACATGCGAAAATGATATGTCTAGCATTTTGATCACCTAAGATAAGGGAGAGCATAGGCCTAGTATCATTCCCAAAAACACAAAAGATAGTGGTTCTTTTCCCCTAATTAAAATGAAAAAAACTAAATGAGCTATCTACATGGGCACGCACAAAAATTTGTTAACTTTGAAGTGATAACAAGATAGAAATGGTTCAATTTTACCAAGATAGAAATGTGTCTAACTTTGAAAGATAGCAATATAGCAATGATTTAATGATATGCAAGATAGTAATGATTCAGTTACCACCCTCCTAGTTAAGACTACGTGAGATTTGCATAAACATCCTTTTACTTGTCTTTAGAAATCAAAATGTGAGTTAACAAATGCAACTATATGACTAAACCAATGCCTAGCCTGCAAATAGATCCAAGAGTATTCATGCAAAAAAGTGTTAGTGTTTAGCGAAAACCAAAAGAAAAACCTTAAAAATCACTGCTTAGATCAGATGCACAGCTTTAGAGCCTGAATTGGCATAAATAGAGCTCAAACGTGCAGGAGTACAGATGCGTTGAGATAGAGGTCAAAAGCACAGGAATATAGAGTATATGCGTAGAATTAGCAGATGCATCGTATCAAAGGTTATATGGGCTGAAACAGAGCCTGTATGCGCCAAAAGATTGGATGTGCCAGAATAGACAACAAATGCATGTTAGGATGGGTCAAATGTGCAGATTCCTCCTGTGTATGGCTTCCTAACGCACAAAAACTCATTTTTTGGGTTAACTTGGGGCTAGGCGCCACGGTGGGCACCAAAAATGTTAAGGGAAAATTGGAGTAAACATGAATAATCAACAAATCAATATCAATAATACCCAATACTCAATGAAATATAGAAATAAAGAAGATTTAAAATAATGAACAATACCTCAACAAACCTCTTTACCTCATGACTTCCATTGATTGCCTATCTCAAATGATCTTGTGTATGAATATGGCCCTCAGAAGGTGCACTTCATTGCTATTCTAAGATTGTCAATGGAGAATGGCTATGATAGTGCTTTGTAATGAAGTTGAGGTTCACAACAATGGTAGTGATATGGTAACAAGTTGATTGCAAGCAAAAAGGAATGATGTGGGTGCCAAAGGCGCACTGTAATTCCTGTAGAGTAACAATACTGAAGGCTTGGATGAATGAAATTGAAGAACAGGGTTCAATTTATAGACTCGAGAGAGAGAAGATCAATGGTATAGAGAGAACAAGAAGATCAACGGTTCAGAACGGTTGAGAGAATGTACACGAATGGGAAGAAGACAAGTGTCTTGCTCTATTTTGTATGAGATAAATTAATAAAATAGAAGAATGAGTTAACTGAAGAGATTAATCAATTAAAAGAATAGATTAATCAGTTAAGAGAATAGAACTAGAGGATGGAAATTGCATTAGGATGAGAAGATATTTTAGCTCAATTAACTATTTAGAATATTCAATTGCATGTGCACAAGGATTGAATTATATTTAGAGATAAATCAATTTAGTAGAAATGGACAACTTAATTAAATATTTGATTTATTTAAATTTAGAGAAGATATTTATTGGAGGAAACAATTAAATAATTGATATTATTTAATTTGTTGGAGGATTTAGAAGAATTTTAATTAAATAAATTGATTTTATTTAATTGTTGGGAGAATATGAATCAAATAAATAAATTGGTTTATTTATTTATTGATAGAGGAATTTGACTTAAATAAATATTAAGAATATTTATTTGGGCAGAGTCGTGTCATTTTCAGGCATATACAAGTGCTGCCATTTTTAGCCCCTTTGGAAACTTTGAAAGTTCTAAACCATTCTTCAAGATAAAGGGTATTCGAAAAGACTAAAATTGGTAAAAATAGAATCTTTTTGTAGTTGCAAGGTTGAGACACCTTTCTTAACATCATAGATGCAAACCTTATTCCCTTTATCATTTTCACCGGCTACCTAGATAACATTAGAGTCGATGAGGTCTTGAATTTTATTTTTGAGATGCATACATCATTTAGTGTCATGTCCAGGTGTTCGATGATTTTGACAAAAGGCCTTCAGGTTAAAATGAGACAACAACTTAGAAGTGTCTATAGGGTTGTTGAACACAATAGGGTGTGTTAGGACCATTCAAAATTCACATAGTCCCACTTGGTTTCATATGTTTTTCTCTTCCATAAATTCATTTTAGGGGTCCATATTCCTTTTGCAATTATTCCAGGAGTCATTCATAAAGCATCCCATATCGGGTCCATGTGAAAGACATTTGTATTTTTTTTCTTTAATGTGTTTTTGTCTCTTACTGCAGCCCCGCAGTACATTTAAATTGCCTTAGCAGGTGTGTGGGAACCAAAGAAAGTGAAATGACAATTGCCGCTTCCTCGCAGCATGCAGGAACTTCCCTTGTGGTATCGCGGTATACAGATACTGACTACCACAGTCTGGCGGAGGTCTCAAAATGGAGTTGTAGGCTGGCAATATGAAGTAAGTGACACATATTGGTTACCACTGCTCCGCGGTAGTCTCAAAAGTAATTGGCGGGTTGGTGGTATAAACTTGAGTGGCATGTAATATTTCACTACAATCTTGCAGCAAATAAGAAGGTAATTGGTGGCAACATGGTAAGAGCAAGCAGAGGTAAAGGTTCATCGTAGCCTTGTGGCAGTCACAAATGGAGCTTGCGGTATCATAGTATAAAGGAATTCAAGCGATGTATGTGTTGAGTACCATGGCCCCACGACAGTTTTAAGAGGGGTTTGCAGTAGTGCAGTGAAGGCTTCAAGTCAAATGTAATGTTATATTGCGGTCCCGCGATGTCGATGACTTCAACTGGTGGGTTTGCGGTGAATGGTAAAAAGGATGCTAAAAGGTCCCCTGGTCCCACAATGGTCAGACCAAAGGTTTGCGGTAATGTGGTAGGAGGTATAAGGGATGACATGTATCCCGCTATCCTGTGATGATGTGTATCAAGGCTTGCAGGGTGGCGGTAAGCAAATAAAGATATGGTGTAACTGTCAAAGAGCTCCCATGGTCCCGCGATATATCTAAATAGGTCTTGTGGTGATGCAGAAAAGTATTAAATGTTGAAATGACTATATCACCACCCTGCGGAGGTTACCATTGATGCCTGCAGGATTGCAATTATCGATGAAAGGACTACAAATCTTGAAGTGCCCGCCTAGCCATCAGATTGGACCAAATCAATGGTCTATGTTTGAAAGACTTGAATGCTAAGATTTGTCAATTTCATGGCACAAACCAGAGTAATGGTGAAATGACCAGCTCCATAGAAGAATAAAATTTGGGATTTCTTTGTATTTCATCATTCAAGCAAATTCAGTGGTGACTATAGATGATGAATTCAAGCTCTGTGTGCATTCTTCAACCATCTTCCAACTGGGTAAGTCTGCCTCATCACTGTCTACATAAAAGTTGGTATTTAGTTTGTGCTTTGTTTTCAACTGGTCTAGTAGAGCAAGTGATTATCAAAACCCTAGTTCATAAAAGAATCAAACTATGGCAACTAAGAAATCTGAGTCTGCAAGTAAGAACACTAAATCCCCTATTCCCAAGAAGTGGTCACTTCAACAGTCACTGTTGGACATTATGCCAAATTCAGTTGACAAGGGGTATAAGAAACTATTTAAGGATGTTGAAGAGGGGTGTTAGAATGCCAAAATCCCTATCTTAGGATGGAACCAATTTTGGTATTTTTGTGAAAAGAAAGATGGATAGGGACTAGTTGGAAACCCATGGAATTTGAATTTTGCTAAGCTTGTGGTGACAAATGTATTCATTGATGTGGATTTCATCATAATACTAGCACAACACTATCATCCAACCGCCAAAATAGTCAAATTGCCAAATGGGTCACCATTAGTTGTTGTGGACAGAAATGCACTCATTGATTACTTCATGCTCGACAAGCAAGCCCTCACATAGGTTGACTTGAAGAAGAGTGAACAAGAATATACCAGTCTAAGAAATACTCATAGGAGTGATGAGTTGCCCATGTACATGAAGAAAGGGGCCAACAATAGAAGGATTTCAATCCCAACCACTACAGTTGAGCCTTTCTCTGTTGATGACTTTGTTGTGTATTTCAAAAGGACATAATTTTCTTTGTGTCAAGTGATGGGAATTGATGCCCAAGATAGAATGCCAGTTGGCCTAATGATGATGGCCATGAGAATTTAAAATCCAGAGGTCAATGTTAAGTATGATTTTGCATCATTCATTGAGAAGAAATTGCATGAGTGATTTTTGTAGATAAGAGAAAACAAGGCACCCATTGATTTCAAACATTATTCTTTATTGTGTCATTTAATATTGTATTAGAATAGAAGGAAGTGGCCCAACATGATGGACTTGAGCATGATTGATCAAATGAGACAAAGATTGCCTACCCAGTGTTGGTGTTACAAGTGGGACACCCATTGTCAGAACTGTAACTATGTTGTGTTCCATGATGATTTTTCAATTAGAATAATGAATTCTCTTGGTTGCCTTTCTCCTAGATTTACCAAAGAGGTCAGAGAAATGTTGAGGCCTCTTGCTCAAAGGCTGGAACAGGGTCATAAGCATAAATTTGTTGATTGGTATTTCTTGTCAGACCATACTATAATTAGAGTATATGGGTGTACTCAGCCAACCCATGTGTTGCCAAAATTTGTGCCAAATAGAATTGCATTCCTTGAATTCATGTGGCAGATGATGTGGATGGAGAAAGATGTAATGAAAAAGAAAAAAAAGGGCACATTTCTTCCTGATTCCATAGTGTTTGGTGAATGGTCCATTAGTGTAGATACTTTGGAGGAATTGCAAGCCTACATGAAGGCTAAATATTCTTTGAAATCAGGAACAAAAAGGGTTTGTGATCCAGAAGGTCACATGGACTTTTTCAGACAAGTCATTCTCACCAGAATGGGGATATCCCATCAAATCAATTTTGATGAGGATGTGATCATAAATTGTCTCACCTTTGAAGAAGTGTATAATAGAAAGATAAAATGGGAAATTTTGAAGAAGAGTGAGGATGACAAAAGAAAAAAAAACCCTAATTTTTTAGGGTTTTTTGTTGAAGAGAAGGACCCTTTGAAAAGAATAGATTTGATAATTGATAATTTTGAAAGAATATATGGTAAGTCTGAGAAGCAACCTGCAAAGGCTACCAAGCTCCCTGTCAAAAATCCAACATAGTTGTGATTCAGGAGCCTACCCTAGATGTAATGTCAGTACAAGATCATACAGTTCCTGATTCACCACCTGCCAAAAGGCAAAAGACTGATGATGTTTCTCCACTAGTTCCATATGAAATGACTGCAAGAGTTGGCGACACTGAGGAGGTGGCCAATATTTTAAGGCATATGGGAGATGAAGAGGAAGTTGATCAACCCCTTGTTGGTTAAGAGACATAAGCACACAAACTAGAAGCAAGAATGGACGAGCAAGCACAAGGTGTGTTGGCAAGAGACACTACTAGGCATGATATATATGTTGTCATTTATGGCAACTAAGATCATCCCAATCATCCGCATAACACAATTTGTGCATACTGGAAGTCAGATTCAGAATCTGTCTAAGTCTGGACAATTAGGAACAGAGCAGCAATAGGGTCTGGTATTTTGGTCTGGATCTCTCTAGTGGGAAGTCATGATTAGCTACAGATCTAAAGGAGTCATGTGCATTGTCAAGTTAGTCTAAATCTAGATTTTTGTCCTCTGGTGATGAAGGATTCAAAAGATATTAGCCTCTGAGTACCGGGTTCTAGTTTGTTAGAGAAGATAGAAGAAGAACAGGTCAACCTTGCAGAAGATCTTGATTTTGGATGTTTGGAAGTCATTTGTTGGACAAATGATAATAATCAGTGATAGTGGCCAACATGAGTAATGATTTTCAAGAGAAAATTTTGGTCCACATCGTAAGTTATACATAGATCTAGCTAACAGAGCAGAGCACTCATAAAAGTTCTAAGTGTTGTTGAAGCTGACTGATATAATGATTGTAGATCATATTGCGGATATATATATATATATAGCCGATTAAATTGGATGATTTAGTGTGTGAAGTGTATGTGAAAAAGGTGTATGTGAGAAGAGCAAAAATCTAAAGTGCCAATGAAGGCAGATCAGTAAGAGGAGCAGGACAAAGATGAAATGTGTAAGATCAGTTTTTGTATTTAAATGGAGATAAAATTCTTGCATAAGTAGATACTATTAATTAGTTCAAATCTCTGTTATTCTCTTGTAATATCTTCATAGGTAGTGATCCTCTACTTGAGCAGTGAGTTGAAATGCATGTACATTCCCATTTGTAAAAATACTTTTAACAGGGTATTAATATTTGTGGGTTAACCCCCACTGTGGTTTTTCCCTTAACTGGGTTTCCACGTCAAAATCATGGTGTCAAATGTATTATTTATGTTTTCTACTCACATTTTATTGACTTATGCTGAAATGTTTATATTATTAAATTAATTATAAGTAGTAAAGAAGGATTAAAAGTTAAAAGGGCTAAAAAATGTGTGACAACTGATTCACCCCCCCTCTCAGTTGTCTAGACCTCAACCAATAATTGGTATCAGAGAAAGGTTCCTTAAAAGAAGCTTAATAGCTTGAGTTAAGATCTTAGAAGAAGTTTTTTAATGGGTTCACTCAAGGATCAACTTCAGTTGGCTCTAAAAGATCTTGATCAATCCAAAGCAAAAATCTATAATTTGACAAATGAAATCAAGGATACTGATGACACCATTGAAATATTAAAAGCCAAATTAAATAAATCTTTGGGCAGGAATAAGGAGATACTTCTACAATTATCCAATTTTTTTGAAGAAAATAACATGAATGAAGCCTTGAAAGAAAAAAACAAAGGAGTGTGATAAGCTGTCAAAAGAAGCTATTGTTCTAAAAGTTGAGATGAAATCTGGGGTAATGAGGTTTACCAAAGAAACTAAAAAAAGGAAGAAGACTGAAGAAGATTTAAATCAAACTCTAAGAGAAAGAGTTGATGAATGTTACAGATTAGACAGTATTGCTGGTCATTTAAAATCTGATCTACATGAAAGAAAAGACAATGAAAGAGATCTTGAAAGACAAATTGTCATTCTCAGACATGATCTAGAAGTTGCAAATGAATATAAGGAGAAGTTCAAGATAAGCTCAGCTAAACTTGAAGGAATACTTGAGGGTCAGAAAGAGCTGAATACAAGCATGGTCTTGGATATGAAAAAGGTGAAAGCTCTAGAATTGGACAAAGAAACTTTCAACCAAGGAATGAGATAAACAGACCTAGAAGACCTCCGTTAAGACATCCTAATGCTCAAAGATATCCATCTTTCAATGGAAATTGTTCAAGTGCAATAAATTTGGTCACAAAGCCACTCAATGCAGAAGTAGAATAAATCAAAATAATCCACCCTTCTCCGGATAATGCTTCAATTGTAAGAAGTATGGTCATAAATCCAATGAATGTAGAGGTATGATAATGAATGATAGAGGAAATAGAAAATCTTTCAATGGCAAATTTTTTGCATGCAATAGATTTGGACATATGGAAAATTAGTGTAGATCAAGAGGAAATCAATAAAATGGGCAAAGAAATGTTGTGTGCTTCCATTGTAATTGATCTGGTCATTTTGCAAGGTTATGTAGAAGCAGGACCAATGAAGGAAGAGGTCCAGTTAACAGAAAATTAGATGAGTAGAAACAAGACAAGGATAAAAGAAAAATTGAAGAGAATGAGATCCAAAATGAAACAAGTGAGACATGGGTGAAAAAATCAACTGTGAACCAGAGTGATGGGTCCGCACCGAAATCTGGTGCAGATAATTCTTTAGGCAATTAAATTAGGAGCTTTGGCTCAGGGGGGGCTACATTAAAAATAAAAAAATCCCCCAGCCAGTAGTTGAGTTCCTGGTTCTAGCACAATGAGAAAAGGTACCTTGAATTGACTCAGAACATTTGGAAGGATCTATGGAAGAAAGGAAGTGATTATAGCAAATTGGGATTGATACATGAGAGACTGTTAAAAAATAGAGCAACCAGATGTGCTAGGGCAGAGCATTTGTTACAAAGGCAAATTAGGTGATGCAAAGCTTAAAAGGGTCATTCATTCCTCATTTGAAACACTTTGCATTTGGAGAAAACAAGAAGAAAGAAGTAGATGAGCTTAGACCTAAGAATTCTTAAGATTTGGAAATGAGAAAAAGATTTCCAAGCAAAAACCCTAATCTGCGTAACAAGGTACTTCCTGTTTTCTACGAAATCTCTTAAGTTGTCAATTTTTGCACATGGCTACTCCTCTAGTTGTTGATGTAACTGAAAGGCCCTAACCAATATTTAAAAAGCATCCACACAAATCAGTTGAAGTTGAACCGTTGGGTGCATTCTCTGAGGTTCCACATGGTGTACTACATGTTGAGGATATTAGGGTATACATCCACTGTAACATAGATGAATTTGGAAACCTGAAACTCTTGGATTTGTTTAACAACTACTTAATGGATGATAGCCACAAATTGAAACTAGAATACAAGGCCCTAGAAAGAAAAGATTTTCTGCAAGTCATTAGGTTTCTGACATTTAATGAAAATGAATGGGTTTGATATATTTTAAGCTGAATACATGATGAGTTCATATGGCTATTGAAACCATTCAAGATCACAAAGGATATCATCAAGATTGTAACCAGATTAAATTCAACCGGTGGATTGCCCTTGCTGAAAGCCATGAAAAACAAGACAATGACTGATGCTAATAGTGCCAAGTTTGATAGAAGGGCGATGACTATCAATGATATTATAGAACTGGATATCAAGTTTGCCTCCATGGTGATTAGGTACAAAATTTACCACTCCAACAGAGAAAACACTATCTCTGGAACTACAATATATGTAGCCTATCAAATGTTAAAAGAAAATGTTGATTATGATCTTTGTGAAGTACTATGAAATCAATTGATTGAGAATTTGAGCAAGATAAAGAAAGGTAAGAAAAATTCCTTCAAATATGGTTCCTTGATTATATGCTCGTTCTTCTATTTTATGAATGAAATACTAGGAATTTAAGGTGTGCATTGGACAACTGACAGACTAGTAGCATGGAAAATAAGAGACCACCTTCTCAGCCTTGGTGACTCCCAAGCTCAAAAGACTTCCATTTGGGGCTACTTCAAAAATTTCCAGAGTTTAATGCAAGCAAGGGAGAGAATCCCTAAAACTATTGTGGAGAAGTATGAAAATGACATATGTTTCATGGTTGATATAGACCAGTGCTTGATGGAAGCTATAGAATCAAGGACAGTTTGGATAACGCCTATGGGTTATGAGGTGGATGAAAGAGTTTTGGATATATATGCTCAGCATCTTTTAAACACACCTAAAGATACCTCTGTGGAAAGGTTTGGAACATACAAGGAACTAATTCTAAAATTGCATGTGGAACTTAGACAGCCTGAGACCAAAAGGAAACTACAGAGACAAGTTGAAAGATATGCTGAGAGCATTGGCCTAACCAAGGAGGTAGTAAAACAAAACAGAGAAAGAATTGAAAAGATGAAGAAAAGCAATGAGCAAAATACAGAAGAAAAAGTAGAAAGTGAGTTGGCAGTCGCTCTGGAAATCCCACCAAGCTCCTCAAAGAAGTCAAGGAGTTTTGCAACTCTTACTGAGCAACTCAAGTCCACTTCCACTAAAAAGTATGAAGCCACTCCATTCGGTGATGGAAGAAAAAGAAAGAAAACCAAGGCCACAAGAACCCACAAGAGCACAAAAGATGATGAAGAGACAGAGATAGATGAAGAAGTGAAAGAAATAAGATCCAAGAAAGCCAGAACTTCGAAGACTTCTGAAGACCAGCCTTGCGCAAGCAACATGAATAGTAAAAAGCCAGTCACTGGTAAGGTTGCTATGACTATTGATGAAATTGTAAAAACTATCACTGTTCATGGAAATTTAAAGCATGTCAGAGTTTACTATGATAATTTTGATCAGGCAAATAAGAAAATATTGGAAGATGCCATCATCACATATTTGAATAAATTCAATAGAGCTCTATTGGAAATTTTACAAGAACTCCCTAAAAGTTTAAGGAAAGTCTTGGAAATGAGGAAAGAAACAACTAAGGATAAAGACATGGAACTCAGAGAGTGTTCTCTCCACTTTGTGCCTTGTAATGACTAGAAAAGAAGCAAACAAAATCCTCAGAGAAGTAAAAGATAAATTCAGATGAAAAGTCTAGATGAACAAACTTATGCTTGGTGAAACTGAGGAAATTGCAAAAGAAACATAGGAAATTTTGAGAAAGGTCATAGACAAGGAAAAGTATTTTATCATTTTAGAGAAACAAGTTGAAGATGACAATTCTCTAGTTCTGGAATTGGAAGCTCAAGATGAAGAGATTAATCAGAGAAATGATGACCAAAGTGTTAATTTAGATCCTCTGGAGTTAATCTATGAAGAGACTAATGTTGGATTTGACTCATCAAATCTAAATATTGGAGAAGTTCAAGAAAAGGAACAATTCAATCAGGAGGACATAGAAATGGTAGACATAATAGTTGATGGAGGGGTAACCTCTCCACCTAATCACTCTGGAAAAGAAGAAGATATTGCTACCACACAGAGCCCTCTGGATCAGGTAGAAAGTGGTAAGCAAATAGAAAAGAGTCCCTCCAAAGAAAAAATAGAGAAGAGTAAAAAAGGGAAAGAGGAAGAAAAAGGAAAGAAGAATAAGGCAGAAGAAGATGGTGCAAATGTTGAAACACCTAAAGCAGATACTAAGAAATCAGGAGAACAAAAGGATTATTCTGAAATGGTTGCAAGAGACACTACAGATGTAGTAAAAAGTCTTCTTGAAAAAGAAATGATTGAACTTGATGAGCCCGAGATACTCCAAGGCCTAGCCAATCCAGATTCTCTCTCTCCAATTCAAATGATGTAAATAGCATCATCCACCCAAGTAAAGGCTAGAGAAAAGATGTTAAAGTTGCACATGGAGGACAATGAGCTACTGGGGCTTGCAACTAGAATCTTGGAGAAATTAATGCCAACCTATCAAAAGAATCAAAATGATTCCCCCTCCAGACATCTAAAAAATCTTGTAAGTTTGGTTAACTCACACTTGGAGTCTTTTGAAAAGTCTGCGGAGGCAAAAGTTTAGAAAGAATTTCTGAACAAGAAATTCATTCAAGTTAAGAATCTAATAAGGAGTGATAGGTTGATACTAGGCATTAGCATAAAGAGCATTCAGAATGCCTTAAGTGATGGAGGAGATATATATAAGTTTTCCTATCATGGTCTAAAGTCAATGAGGATATTGAAAAGAAGATAAAGGAACAAGAACAGAAAATATCAATTCTATCTCAAAATTTTGATCCTCTAACTGCCTCTCCTATAAGTTAGGAATGTCAGGTTATTAGCTTGACAGATGAAATAAACGGACTTGAAAAAGAGAAAGGCAATACTATGAAGAGGATGTGTGAACTTCAGGGATTGATTGCCCCCAAGTTAGAATCTATGCATAATGTCTTATCCAAAGCCCAAAATGCACTTCAAACAAGTGATCCTCCAAATCTGGCAAAAGTAGAAGCATATGCATTTTTGTTGAGTGGGCACATCTCTATTTTGGATGGAATGAAAAGTACTTGGACCTCTAAACTTGTGCAAATAAAAACTAGCTTTGCAGACGTTCTCAAGTCCATGTAAATAAGACCTAATGATTATTTGTACATATGCGGCAGTCTATACAGAATTTTTGGAGAGTTTTGGCTTGCAGACACCACCCTTTTCCATTGATGTCAAAGAGGGAGTGAAGGGTAGTGAAAAATGAGGTATTCAGAAAAGGGGGAGCACCAGAATAAGTGAAGTATAAGAGTGTACAGACAAAGGGGGAGTTGCACTAGACACTTAGTCATTTTTCACTAAGTGTTGCCATCAATGCCAAAGGGGGAGATTTTTGGAAAGAGACACTACTAGGAATGATATATATGTTGTCATTGATGGCAACTAAGATCATCCCAATCATCCACATAACACAATTTGTGCATACCAGAAGTCAGATTCAGAATCTGTCTAAGTCTAGATAGTTAGGATCAGAGCAGAAGGTCTGGTATTTTGGTCTGAATCTCTCTGGTGGGAAGTCATGATTAGATGTGGATCTAGGGGAGTCATGTGCATTGTCAAGTTACTATAAATCCAGATTTTTGTCCTCCAGTGATGAAGGATTCAAAAGATATTAGTCTCTGAGTACCAGGTTCCAATTTGTTAGAGCAGATAGAAGAAGAACAGGCCGACCTTGCAGAAGATCTTGATTTTGGATGTTTGGAAGTCATTTGTTGGACAAATGATAATGATCAGTGATAGTGGCTAACATGAGTAATGATTTTCAAGAGAAAATTTTGGTCCGCACCTTAAATTATACATAGATATAGCCAACAGAGCAAAGCATTCATAAAAGTTCTAAGTGTTGTTGAAGCTGATTGATATAATGATTGCAGATCATGTTGTGGATATATATAGCTGATGAAATTGGATGATTTAGTGTGTGAAGTGTATACAAACAAGGTGTATGTGAGAAGAGTAGAAATCTAAAGTGCACATGAAGGCAGATTAGTAAGAGGAGCAGAACAAAGATGAAATGTGTAAGATTAGTTTTTATATTTAAATGGAACTGAAATTCTTGCATAAGTAGATGCTATTAATCAGTTCAAATCTTTGTCATTCTCTTGTAATATCTTCATAGGCAATGAGCCTCTACTTGAGCAGTGAGCTCTAGGTAGTAAGCCTGAATGCATGTGCATTCCCATTTATAAAAATACTTTTAACAGGGTATTAATATTTGTGGGTTAACCCCCACCGTGGTTTTTCCCTTAATTGGGTTTCCACGTCAAAATCCTGGTGTCAAATGTGTTATTTATGTTTTCTACTCACATGTTATTAACTGATGCTGAGATGTTTATGTTATTAAATTGATCATAAGTAGTAAAGAAGGATTAAAAGTTAAAAGGATTGAAAATGTGTGACAATTGATTCACCCCCCCTCTTGTCTAGACCTAAACCAACAAGGTGAGCCTAAACTACAAGAAGATGAAAGGATTGTGGCTTTTATGAGGTTCATTAAGGATGACGATTTCATTAATACCCCAAAATTCAAAGAGTTTTGACTCAAAATGAAGATGAAAGAATTTGAAGAAAAGATGAAAATAAATAAAATGGATGTTGATGAATCTCAGCATGATCAAATTGTGACACAAACTTTCAAAGATTTGAAAATTGATGAAATAAATGTCAACCCTGATGAGGCTAGAAAAATGGTTTTGAAGAGTAATATGCTGATCATCCTTGGGCTTGAATTGAAGAATTTTTTTTTGCTGGACCAAGTGAGAAATCAAGATGACCCCTTGATGGTTTCTGAGTTTGATTATGAGGATGGTGTCAGTGGTTGTGGGTTTAACCCAAAGATAGAGACTCTGGCAATTTGGGCCACACAGAAGAATACCAACAAGCCAAGATTATTTGATGTAGTTCAAGAACTGAGGGGAACAACTATAGTGAAAACATTCTAGGATACATTAGTTGTTGCAAGTATAGGCCTAACCAGTGTTGTCATTGATGTCAACATACTCCTGTTGCATTGATGATAAGGATTGGATGAGTTGTATGCTGAGGATATTGAGAAAATTAGCCCTATCAAGAATAGAGAAGAATAGTGAAGATAGTGAGGTAAGATGAATATCAGAGGCTGCGCATAAAAGGGTTTGTAGATATGTTTCTTGAGATTATCCAATAAAGATTTTAGAGGTTCGCATGAAGATTTGAAGAAGATATGACGACTTAAGTAAAAAGAGTTCTGGTAGGTGTTCAAAAGTGACAGAGTGATGCAGATAGGTCTGGTGAGATCCAAAAATGCAACATCCTATTTTATGGATTTGGTGGAGTGTTTAGGAAGTCAATGTGATGTAACAACTCAATTGGTTTGTGGTCTAGAGGTCCGCAAGCATCTATTCCAATATGACAATGATGACAGACTGTGTTCTTGAGGTTCTGGTTGAAGGAGAGAATGATTTCAGTTGTCAGAAGTAGTGTGGATGTTCTTGGTGATTCAGGAAAGCTTGTGGAGGTCTTTTGGATTATGTCCAGTTCGTGTTGGTGGTTCGCATTGAAGATTGAGCTCATAATTGAAGAACTACTTCTGGATGATGGTGTTCTTCCTAAGTCTGGCTGACTGGATGAGTTACACATCTTGCGGATGATCTTAAAGATGTTCTGTGAAGAATGGCATGTTCCTAAAGAAAGATTGAAGTCTCAGATCTGTGTGGCCAATAATGTGCTGATCTGCATTAAGTCTTTTTGTAATTAATCATATTGTATTTCTGTATTTGCTCTGTAATGTTTGCCAACTTGGATGATTATCCCTAAGTCGATGTCTTGTATAAATAAGGAGTTGTAAAGTCATTTCAAAATCATCTTGTGGAGATGAGAGTATGGTAGAGAGGAGGAAAGCAAAAGGCAGAGAAGAAGTATTGGGCTTAAATGGAACTAACTCATGCATGGTGAAGATTCTATTATTCAGTTCAAGTATGTAATACTTATTATTCTGTAGACAGTGTGTCTCTTGTAGGCAGTGGGTCTCTTGTGAGCAGTGTGCTTAGGCAGTGAGTCCTAATTGGCATGTGCCATTTTATTCTTTCTAATCTTCTAATAGAGAATACAATCTTGGGTTAGTCACCCCGTGGTTTTTCCCTTAACCAGGTTTTCCACATCAAAAATCTTGGTGTCATATGTGTTAATGTGTTTCTACTCTTGAATTGTTGTGTTACATTTCCATGATTGATTTATTATTATGCTGCTTAATTAAGAAAAGAATTTAAGTGATTAATTGGAAGAATGTTTTAGACAATTTATTCACCCCCACTCTTAGTTGTCTATCCTTAATATAAGAATTGGTATCAGAGCCAAGTTCCTCTAAAAGAGCTTAACCACTTGAGGAGATCTAGGATGACGTCCTACAAGAAGGATAGTCCAAGGTTTGATGGAACCAATTTCACTCTTTGGAAAAGTCACATGGAATGTCACTTGCAATGTATGGGAATGCAATATTGGATCACGGCTTCAAAGAAGTATACTCCTCCACAGCATGGTCCGAGAACCGTAGATGAAATCAAAGATGCTAAAAACAATCTGCGAGCTAAAGAAGCTCTTCTAAGTGCCTTGTCTGATTCAGAACTGACAAATGTTGTTGACCTACAAACTGCTTTCGAGATTTGGGAAAAACTGGAACCTCTGCATGAAGGAGACAAGTATGTTAAATGTGCCAAGCTACAGAGTCTAAAAGGAAAATTTGAAAATCTAAAGATGAGAGAAGATGAAAATATCACTACATTTATGCCAAGAGTAAATGAGCTTGTTTGTGGCATTAGATGTGCTGGTGGAGTCTTGGATGAAGATGAGATTGTTGGCAAAGTTCTCAGATCCCTTCCTGATTCTTACAAGTACAAGGTTGTTGCTACTGAAGAATTCAGATCTATTTCAGGTATCACAAGAGATCAATTGGTTGGTAAATTGGCTGCATTTGAATTGACTGATTTTGGAGATGCCCCCCCAAGACTGAATCTGCATTCAAAGCTAGTGCCTCTGTTAAAGGAAAACAAAAGTTTGATCTGGGAGAGAAATCTTCAAAGAAACTATCATTGTATGAGAAAGCAAGAAAAGACATGGAAGAAGATGAAGCAGAAGCTACTCAACTTGAAGCCCTTATTGCCAAAAGATTGCCAAGAGGATCTGGTAAGTATGAAGGGAAATTACCTTTTAAATGTTTTAACTGCAATAAGATTGGTCATTTTGCCTCAAGGTGTCCAAAAATATTTTCAAGGCCAAATCCTAACAAATCAAGGTTTCAAAATAAATGTTACTATGTTCATGAAGATGATGATGATGGAGTAACAAATGATGAATCAAAAATAGGAATCAAATCCAGAAGTGACTGCATGTTTATTGCCATCAAGGAAGAAGATCTAATGCCCTCTGAATCTGTTAATCATAAAATTGTAGAAAGAGCTCTAGCTGCCCAAGTTGAAGAAAATGATGATTGGGTTATTGACAGTGGATGCTCTCACCATATGATAGGTGACAAAAATAAGTTCATAGATTTGGAAAGGTATGAAGGAGGAGTAGTAAAATTTGGTGATAATTCTGCTGGCAGAATCAAAGGTAGAGGAACTATTTCTTTTGATGGAAAGAACAAAACCAGTAATGTACTATATGTTGAAGGCCTAAAGCATAATCTTCTCAGTGTTGGATAGTTGGTGGACAAAGGCTATGATCTCTGATTCAAAAATAGAAAATGCAAGATCTTTGAAAGTTTCAGAATAGAGATTGCATCCGGTACTCAAACTAAAGGTAATATCTTCCACTTGGTTGGTACTGGTAAAAGTTACTTATTTGTTTAAATTGATCAGAGTTGGTTGTGGCATAGGAGAATGTGTCATGTAAATTTTGATAATATCATCAAGATAAGCAACACTCAGGCTATAAGAGATCTTCCAAGACTGGTGAAACCTACTAATAGTTTGTGCAAAGAATGTCAGTTGGGTAAGCAGAGCAGAGTCACTTTCAAAAGTAAAGAACAGTCTTCTACCAGATTATTGGACTTAGTTCATACTAATTTATGTGGTCTAGCAAGAATCAGGAGTGTGCAAGGTGATAGATACTTCATGTTATTAATTGATGACCATTCTCGAATGATGTGAGTGAATTTTTGAAAGAGAAATCAGAAGCTCTTGAGAAATTCAAAATATTCAAAGCTATGATAGAGAATGAAATTGGATTAAAAGTAAAATGTCTGAGGTCTAATAGAGGTAGAGAATTCACATCCAGTGAGTTCATAGAATTCTGTGAGAAACATGGAATAAAAAGACAATTGTCTATTCCTAGGACTCCACAGCAGAATGGAGTAGTGGAGAGAAGGAACCGGACCATCCAGGAAGCATCTAGAACCATGATGATAGAAGAAAATGTTCCTCAAATCTATTGGAGAGAACTTGTAAGCACTGCAGTCTATACTCTCAATCAAGTACAAATCAAAAAGAATACCGGTAAGACTCCTTATGAACTTTGGTTTGGCATCACTCCCACTATGAGGTATTTCTGAGTCTTTGGTAGCAAATTTTACATTAAAAAAGATGAAGATTTAGGAAAATTTGATGCTAGAACTGATGAAGGAATATTCTTGGGTTATTCTACTCAAAGCAAAGCATACCGGTGTTATAACAAGAGATTAAGGAAGATTGTAGAAAGTACAAATGTGAAGGTTGATGAAGGTATTGAAAAACCCTCAAGGTTTTATGAATATGATGAAGATGATCAAAATGATGTTTTTGTTCAAGAAGTCCAAGCTCCCTTTGAAATTCAGATTCAGACTGATCCGGTAAATTAGGAAGAAGAGATAAGTTTGAATGAACCTATTCAAGAATCAGAAGTGCAAGAAACTCCAAAAATTCCCAGGTATGTAAGACTTAATCACTCTGAAGATCAGATCATAGGTGATAAAAGCAAAGGTGTACAAACAAGAAGAAGGATTGCTCAAGATTCAGAAGACTATTGTCTGATTTCAAAGATTGAACCTAAGACAGTGAATGAAGCTTGCAATGATGAAAACTAGACTAAAGCAATGGAGGAAGGGCTTATGCAAATTGAGAAAAATCACACTTGGGATCTTGTTCCTAGACATAAAAATAAGAATGTGATTGGAACCAAATGGGTCTTCTGGAATAAACTGAATGAAGATGGTGAAGTAGTCATTAACAAAGCCAGATTGGTCTGTAAGGGCTACTCCCAAGTAGAAAGAGTTGATTTTGAAGAAACTTTTTCTCTGGTGGCAAGAATTGAAGCAGTCAGACTATTTCTTGTTTTTGTTGCCTTCAAGGATTTCAAAGTATATCAGATGGATGTCAAGTCTACCTTCCTGAATGGTGACATGGAAGAAGAAGTTTACATTGAGAAACTAGATGGATTTCAATTGTCTGATCATGGTGATATGGTCTGTAAGTTGAAGAAAGCACTATATGGACTCAAGCAAGCCCCAAGAGCCTGGTATGAAAGATTGGATAAGCATCTTTTAAAGATTGGTTTCAATAAAGGTATTGCTGACAGTAATTTGTATTTCAATATTAATCATGAAAATATCTTGATTGTTGAAGTGTTTGTCGATGATATCATTTTTGGAGGAAGAGAGTATGTGCAAAATCTTTGCAAATCAAATGAAAAGTGAATTTGAGATTTCCATGTTTGGGGAAATGAATTTCTTCTTGGGTCTACAAATCACTCAAACAAAGAAAGGAATCTTCATTTCTCAGACCAAATATGTGAAAGCATTGTTAAAGAAATTTGGGATGGAAGACTCAAAACCAATGAATACTCCCATGGCAACTGGATGTAAATTGAGCAAAGATGATGACTCTCCTAAGGCTGATCAGAAAAAGTATAGGTCAATGATTGGAGGACTATTGTATCTCACTCAAACTAGACCTAACATTATGAATGTTGTTGGTCTTGTTGCTAGATTCCAAGCTGATCCTAGAGAATCTCATGTCATGGCAATCAAGAGGATTTTTAGATATCTAAAAGGGATAGTTGAGTATGGTTTATGGTATCCTAGAGATCATGATTTCTCTCTTCATGCATATACAGATGCAGATTGGGTAGGAGATGTGGATGACTGGAAGAGTACCAGTGGTGGAGCATTCTTTTTGGGGAAGAGATTGGTTTCTTGGCTGAGCAAGAAACAAGAGGCAATATCTCTGTCCACTGCAGAAGCAGAATTTATTGTAGCAGCAGGTAGTTGCACTCAGGTATTGTGGATGAAACAAATGCTAAGAGATATTAGAGTAGAGTATGAAGAACCTATCACAATCTTCTGTGATAATTCAAGTGCAATAAATATATCAAAGAATCTGGTGTTGCATTCAAAGACTAAACATATATCCATCAAGTTTCATTTTTTAAGAGAGCGAGTGAACAAGAATGAAGTTAGATTGGAGTTTGTGCCTTCCAAGGATCAGATTGTAGATATTTTTACTAAACCTCTACCTAAGGACTCTTTTGAGTATCTCAGGGAGAAGTTAGGGGTTATTACCCCTCTGGTTCTGAATTAAGGTGCACTATTGTGCATCAATTTGGTGGATCTCATAGTCATATCTTGTGGTCCAGATTGATGTTTGGGAAGCTGTTACTCAGGGGGAGCAGCTGGTATGATTCTGAAGTAATGCAAGTATGTGCCCTTTGCCATTGATGTCAAAGGGGGAGAGAAGACATGTGAAAAACAAGTGGTTACTAATCAAAGGGTGAGTAGTAAAGGAAGATAAGACATGTGAGTGGTTGTTGTTGATAGGGGGAGTTGTGACAGTATGGAGAAGTTCTTGTCTTGATGGTTAAAATAGTTTTTCACATCATATGTTGCCATCAATGACAAAGGGGGAGATTGTTGCAAGTATGGGCCTAACTGGTGTTGTCATTGATGTCAACATACTCCTGTTGCATTGATGATAAGGATTGGATGAGTTGTATGCTGAGGATATTGAAAAAATTAGCCCTATCAGGAACAAAGAAGAACAGTGAAGATAGTGAGGTAAGATAAATATCAGAGGTTGCGCATAAAAGGGTTTGTAGATATGTTTCTTAAGATTATCTAGTAAAGATTTTAGAGGTCCACATGAAGATCTAAAGAAGTCATGACCACTTAAGTAAAACCAGTTCTGGCAAGTGTTCAGAGGTGACAAAGTGATACAGATAGGTTGTTGGAAACAAGGTGGATAACTGAGAGGGGGGTGAATCAGTTATTTATTTATTTAACTTTCTTTTCTTCTTTAACAATTTGTACAGTATCAAAACATATAAGTATACATGATCATGAGAGAAGAAAATAAATCAACACACATAACACAAGGATTTTTACACGGAAAACCCTGTTAAGGGAAAAACCATGGGGTGACTAACCCAAGATTGTATTCTCTGTTAAAAGAATAGAAGTACAAAATGGCACTTGCCAATTATGGCTCACTACCTACAAGAGACTCACTATCTACAAGGTATATAGAATGTAACTAGGTGTTTGAACTGATCAAAGGCATCCACATATGCTGAGGTTCAGTTCCAGTTAGGCTCAATATACTGATCTGCTACACTTCATTCTTCCTCTGCTTAGTGCTATTGTTCTATCACATACTGTACTTGTATAGTTGCTTCCACACTACTCTCTATTTTTCTTCGCACACTATTTCTCCACACACACACCTTCATACCAAAATTCATCTAGTATATATATCCACACCAAGGATTTCAACATCTTTCTAATCGGCAACTGGAATACTCAAGATATTTACAAAATACTGGTTTGTCGGCTGAATCCATACTTAATATGTGATGCGTATCAAAAATATAGACATAGAAGTCATGTCGGCCAACCATGAATGATCCCTCAAGAAGCTTGATCACCATCAATTTCTCATCTAGATTAAGGTCTGATGCTCTGTCGGTCAGTTCTTCCTCAGTCTACTCTACCTGTCAGGAACCCAACACTTAGGTGCTCATATCTTTTCACTCTTTCATCACCGAAGGGTTAATCTCTGGATTATAGTAGACATGATACTCCTATTAACTATCCTCAGTCCACACTTTGCTGAGTTACACCCTCTGAGAGATCTGGACCTGATTGTCAGACCTTGCTGCATGCTCTGTTCTTGCTCACCGGACCAAAACACTCTTCAATCTAATTTACGGTAAAGACACATTATGTGTTGCGGATGTGTGGGATAAACTTTGTTGCGATCAATGAAAACAATAATGAAGCCACACATTGTGCCAACAATCTCCCCCTTTGACATTGATGGTAACACTTAGTGAAAAATGATTAAGTGTCATAGCACACTCCCCCTTGGCTGATGCTCTGTCTTATGTACACTTTTACTGGAGCTCCCCCTTAGCGGGATTCCACATTTTTCACTACTCCTCACTCCCCCTTTGACATCAATGGAAAAAGGTGAAATCCGCACACCAAAATTTGCAAAAATCAACCTATACATAGCTGCATAAGTATATACATGTTATAATTACATATACTTAAGTATATCCGCAAAAGTGGTTTTCAACTGGACAAATTATGTTTCCCAACTCTACTTCATCCTGTCCAAAATTGAGATGTGACCACTTAATAAAAATGCAAAAGCTTCTGCCCTCTTTAGGTCTGTCGGATCACTGGTCCAGACTGTGGTCTGAGCATCAGTTAGGGCCTCATGCATTGCCTCTAACTTGGGGATAGTTATCCCTCTTAGTTCACTCATTTTGCTTATTCTATTTTTCTTCTCCTTCTCAAGCCTCTTTATCTCATTTATAGTGGCAATAGCCTGGTACTCTTGATTCATTATGGATGAGGTGAGAGGATCAAAAATCTGAGATAAACTTGATAGTTTACCCTCTTATTCTTCCACCTTCTTTGCAATATTTGTTGTCACTGTGGACCAAGATAAACAAAATTTGTATAATTCTCCACCATCTTTAAGAGCATTTTCTAGGCTCTTTATTCCAATATTTAGATTTCTCCTATCATTTGCTATGAGTCCTTGTACTTCAGAGAATCTCTTACCCAAAAACTCTTTCCAGACTTTCTCTTCTGCTAATCTCTCCAAAGAATCAAAATGTGTGCTAACAGAATTAACAGAGATTTCAAATTACCGGATGAGGAGGCCGAAAGATCCTTTTGAAAGGATGGCATGATTTTCTCTAGCACACCGGATGCAATCTCTATTAGCTCACAGCCTTCCATGTGAGACTTCAGAAGCTTTTCTTTTACTTTATCTTGAGCAAAAGATGCTACCTTCATTGTCTGGACCGGAGAGAGGGAGTCAAAATAGAGTGGTCCATGAAACAGTTCTGGTCCATCTATCTCCATTAATTCCTTGGTCAAGAAATTCTTCACTACTTCTGTAGTGTCTCTTGCCGGAGACTTCATTCCTTTTGCAGCCTCAGAGCTATCATCAGAGATCTTCTATGTTTGTTCTTCTTCTCTTCCCTTTTTCTCCTCTTTTCTTGCTTCTCCTTCAGTTCTGGAGTCTGCTAGGGGATCCGAAAGAGAGATGTTATGTCTTCATGGACTTCCTCTTTCGGAACAGAGGAATCCAAGTCCTTAGTCTTCTCCTCACCTATCTCCTTTGATTCTTCTATAATTTTTTTAGTAGAATCTTCCTTTGATGCACTTAATCCTTCAACATCCATGGCAGAAGGTTCATCACTTATATCCTCTATAATAGGAAGATTGAATCTTTTATATGCATTCCAGAGGATATCTTCAGTCTCTTTTGCCACCTGATCAGTCTCTCTAAGTATAAGCTTGTTCATTTTGGCTTTGCTCCGGAACTCATCCTTGAAGATCATGTTCATTTGTTTTGGAGTGATGGAAGGATAGAGCTGAATAGCTATCAGTTCCCGGATCTCCAAATCCTTTTCCTTAGCATTTTCTTTTCTGAGTTCAAGTACTTTCTCTAAACTCTTAGGGATTAGAGAGATGATTTCAATGAATGCTTTATTATTTATGTTTAAGTACTTAACTGTAGCTTCTTCCAAGATCCTTTTGTCTATGTCACTATACTCATCATAGAATTATGTCATTGGTTGCGGATTCCCATCCACAGTAACTACCTTGATGACATCATCAATGGAGAGAGTAGGCCTTTCAACAAATTCTTCTGCCTCTTCTTCCTTATTTTGACCGGTAGAGGATTCCCCAGATGTTTTCTTCTTCTTCCTCATTTTCTTAACTTCTTAATCAGATTCAATTTCTTCATCATCCTTTTGGCTTATGTATGACCTTGTGGCCTTTGTCTTCGTTCTCTTCTCTCCCTTTCCGGATGTCTTGGCTTCTGATGTTGAGGCTTTTGGGCTCTTGGAGGTGGTAGGTGTAGAGCTCTTTGAGGATTTGGTCTGGGAGGGGGCTTGTACCATATTACTTTCTTTTTCTGCTTCTTGTCTCTCCTTCTCAGCTCTTTCTAATTTTTCTCTGTTTACATCAACTGCCTCTTTTGAGATGCCATATCTTTTGGCAACTTCCTCTACTTCCCTTCTCACTTTTCTCTTCATCTATGGTTGTCTTTGTTCAACATGAATTTTCACACTCAATTCTTGAAAGGTTCCAAACCTTTCTACCTCAGGGTCCTTAGGTTGACTCAGCAGGTGTTGGATATGCAGCTCCAAGATTTTCTCATCTACCTCATATCCCATTAGCATAATCTAGATTGTCCTAGGCTCCACTGCCTCCATTAGGCATTGATCAATGTCTACCATGAAACACACTGTATCTTTGTATTTTTCAACTAATATTTGTGGAATTCTTTCTCTGGCCTACATCATACTTTGGAAGTTTTTGAAGTAACCCCAGAGTGCTGTACTTTGAGCCTTGGCATCACCAAGCCTATACATATAATCTCTGATTTGTATGGCAACCGGTCTGTCAGTTTACCATACCCAACCACTGGATCCAGGTAGCTCATTCATATAGTAAAAGAAGAGACATAGTATCAAGCCACTGTACTTAAATGAATTCTTCTTATCCTTCTTTATTTTCTACAAATTCTCTAACAATTGGTTTAGGAGAAGCTCACAAAGATCATAATTAGCATTTTCCCTTAGCATCTGATAAGCAGTGTATATTGTTGTTCCAGATACAGAATTCTCCCTACTGGAGTGATATATTTTATAACTAATTATCATAGAAGAAAATTTGATATCTGGATTTGTGATATCCTCTATTGTCATTGCTCTTTTGTCAAATTTTAATCTGGTAGCCTCACTTACAATTTGGTTCTTGACCGATTTGAGAGCAGGCAACTCACCGGATGAGTGCAAGCCAGTTACTACCCTAATTGTATCCTTTTTTATTTTGAAGGGCTTCAACAACCACATGAAGTTATCATGTATTCTACTGAGAACATACTGGACCCATTCATCTTCTACAGAACAGGGGAAGTGGATGCTGTTGGATCTAGGGCATACAACTGAGAGGGGGGGGGTGAATCAGTTGTATAGAACTTGTTCTCTTTCAAACACTTAATTCTCTGTTGTTAGTTAGCAGCATATCAAATAATCATTCATGGAAGCACAATACATAAACACAAGAGCAGATAAGCATCAACACATTGAACACCAAGATTTTGACGTGGAAAACCCGGTTAAGGGAAAAACCACGGGGTGATTAACCCAAGAATTATTCTCTGTTAGAAGAATAAGGAAAAATGAATGGCACATGCCAATAAGGGCTCACTGCCCGAGCACACTGCTCACAAAGAGGCCCACTGCCTACAAGGAGACACACTGTCTACAGAGTGATAAAAATCACAGTCTTGAACTGGAGAATGACATCTCTACCATGTCCGGATCAGTTCCAATTAAGCCCAACAATCTCTGCTCTGCCTTTCGCACCTTTCTTCGCTACACCATACTCATCCACATGCCACACACTGAAATGGATTCACAAATCATTATTTATACAAGACATCGACTTAGGAACAAGCATCTAAGTCGGCAAACAACCATAGGAGTATCCGCAAGATGAATAACACATCCGGTCGGCCATCACAAGAACATTCGCAGGATGAACAACTCATCCGGTCGGCTACACAGAGCAAGAACTTCATCCGGAAGAATAACTTCAATTCCGGGCTCTACCATCAATGCGGACCAACAACACAACCTAAACATGATTCAAGAACCTTTACAAGTCTGTCCGAATGTCCGGATACATCCGCACTTCCTCTACTTACTGGGATCTCTTGTCTTCCTCATCCGGAACTTCAAGAACACAGTCTGTCGTTACTGTCATAATGCAAGAGGTACTTCCGGACCTCCAAATCATACACAAACCAGGATGACACATCACAAGGACATCCCAAACACTCCGTCCAATCCGCAGATTAGGATGATACAATTCCGGACCTCACCGGACCTTTTTGTGATCCTCTGTCACCTCCGGATACTTGCCGGACCCGGTTCTATACCGGCAGCCATAACTCCTTCAGATCTTCATGCGGACCTCTGAAATCTTAACTGTAGCATCTCAAGACTCATATCTACTAACCCTTTAATCCGCATCCTCCGGTTCTCATCCTATACAGTATATTTACCTTCTTCTCATCACTGTTCTTCACTGTTCCTGACTGAGGCTAATTTTCTCAATATCCTCAGCACAAAGCTCATTAAATCCTTCTTGTCAATGCAGTATGAGTATGTTGACATCAATGACAACAATGGCTCACCTCATACTTGCAACAATCTCCCCCTTTGTCATTGATGGCAACATATGATGTGAAAAACCATCAAGACAAGAACTTCTCTTTTCTGTCACAGCTCCCCCTATCAACAACAACTCCTCACATGTCTTCCTTTGCTGCTCCCCCTTTGATCATCAACCACTTGTTTTTCACATGTCTTCTCTCCCCCTTTGACATCAATGGCAAAGGGCTCATACTTGCAACTCTTATGCATCAGAATAATACCAGCTGCTCCCCCTTAGTTGCAGCTCCCCATTAGTCCGGATCACAAGATATGACTGTGATTGCCACCGGACTGATGCACATCAGTGCATCTTAGTTCATCACCGGAGGGGCCATGACCCCTAACTTCTCCCGGAGATATTCAAAAGAGTCCTTGGGAAGAGGTTTTGTAAAAATATCTGCAATCTGATCCTTGGAGGGAACATACTCCAATCTGACTTCTTCCTTGTTTACTTGTTCTCTCAAAAAGTGAAATTTGATAGATATGTGCTTAGTCTTAGAATGCAATACCGGATTCTTGGAAATATTAATTGCACTTGAATTATCACAGAAAATTGTGATAGGCTCCTCATATTCAACTTTGATGTCTCTTAGCATCTGCTTCATCCACAAGATTTGAGTGCAACTACCTGCTGCTGCAATGTATTCTGCTTCAGTTGTAGACAGAGATATTGCATCTTGTTTCTTGCTTAGCCAAGAAACCAATCTCTTCCCCAAAAAGAATGCTCCACCACTAGTGCTCTTCCGGTCATCCACATCTCCTGCCCAATCTGCATCTGTGTAAGCATGAAGAGAAAAATCCGGATCTCTAGGATACCATAGACCATACTCAACTGTCCCTTTCAAGTATCTAAAAATTCTTTTGATTGCCATAACATGAGATTCTCTAGGATCAGCCTGGAATCTTGCCACAAGACCAACAGCTTGCATTATATCTGGTCTAGTTTGAGTGAGATACAACAATCCACCAATCATTGATCTATACTTTGTCTGATCTGCCTTTGGAGAATCATCATCTTTGCTTAACTTACATCCGGTTGCCATAGGAGTGTTCATAGGCTTTGAGTCTTCCATACCAAATTTCTTTAACAATTCTTTCACATATTTGGTCTGAGAAATGAAGATCCCTTCTTTAGTTTGAGTAATTTGCAGACCCAAGAAGAAATTCATTTCACCAAGCATAGACATTTCAAACTCACTTTTCATCTGATTTGCAAAAGTTTTACACATACTATCTCTTCCTCCAAAAATGATATCATCCACAAACACTTCAACAATCAGAATGTTTTCATGATCAATTTTGAAATATAAGTTGCTGTCAGCAGTACCTTTGTTGAATCCAATCTGCACAAGATGCTTATCCAACCTTTCATACCATGCTCTTGGGGCTTGCTTCAATCCATACAAAGCTTTCTTCAACTTGCAAACCATATCATTATTATCAGACAATTGAAATCCATCCGGTTGTTCAATGTAGACTTCTTCTTCCAGATCACCATTTAGGAAGGCAGACTTGACATCCATCTGATATACCTTGAAATCTTTGAAGGCAGCAAATGCAAGAAGTAATCTGACTGCTTCAATTCTTGCTACCGGAGCAAAAGTCTCTTCAAAGTCAATTCCTTCTATTTGAGAGTAGCCTTTGCAGACCAATCTAGCTTTGTTTCTGATTACTTCACCAGCTTCATTTAATTTGTTCCGGAAGACCCACTTGGTTCCAATTACATTCCTGTCTCTAGGTCTGGGAACAAGATCCCAAGTATGATTTTTCTCAATTTGCATCAGTTCATCTTCCATTGCTTTGGTCCAATTTTCATCATTGCAGGCTTCATTTATTGTTTTAGGTTCAATCCTTGAAATCAGACAACATTCATTCTGATCTTGAGCAATATTCCTTCTAGTTTGTACACCTTTGCTTCTGTCACCTATGATCTGATCTTCAGAGTGATTCAGTTTTACATACCTTGGAATTTTGGGAGTATCCAGTACTGCTGTTTCTTGATCAGGCTCATTTAAACCTAACTCTTCTTCCTGATTTACCGGATCAGGCTGACTCTGTTTCACCGGAGAGGATTGAGTTCCTTGAACACTATCTTGGTCATCTTCATCAAATTCATAAAATCTTGAAGGCTTCTCAATTCCTTCATCAACCTTTACATTGGTACTTTCTATCATCTTCCTCAATCTCTTATTGTAACACCGATATGCTTTGCTTTGAGTGGAGTAGCCCAAGAAAATTCCTTCATCACTTCTAGCATCAAACTTTCCTAGATCTTCATCTCTTTTAATATAACACTTGCTACCAAATACCCTGAAATATTTCACAGTAGGAGTGATGCCAAACCAAAGTTCATAGGGGGTCTTACCGGTGTTGTTTTTGATTTGAACTCGATTGAGAGTGTAGACTGCAGTGCTGATAGCTTCTTTCCAAAACATTTGAGGAACATTTGCTTCCAACATCATTGTCCTAGCAGCTTCCTGGATGGTCCGGTTCTTTCTCTCAACTACTCCATTCTGCTGTGGAGTCCTAGGAGCAGACAACTGTCTCCTTATACCCTGTTTCTCACAAAAGTCAATGAATTCACCAGATGTAAATTCACCACCTCTATCAGACCTTAGACACTTTAGTTTCAATCCGGTTTGATTCTCCACCATAGCTTTGAAGATTTTGAACTTCTCAAAAGCTTCTGATTTTTCTTTCAGAAAGGTAACCCACATCATCCGGGAATGATCATCAATTAACAACATGAAATATCTATCACCTTGCAGACTCTTGATTCTTGTCGGACCACATAGATCAGTATGTACTAATTCCAACAATCCGGTAGAAGACTGATCTTTGCTTTTAAAAGAGACTCTGCTTTGTTTGCCTAACTGACATTCTTTACACACACTGTTTGTAGGTTTTATCAACTTTGGAAGATCTCTCACAGCCTGAGTATTGCTTATTTTGATGATGTTATCAAAATTTACATGACACATTCTTCTATGCCATAACCAACTCTGATCAATTTGAACAAACAAACAACTTTTATTTGAACCAACCAGATGAAAGATGTTACCTCTTGTCTGAGTACCGGATGCAATTTCAGTACCGGAGCTTGTAAAGATTCTGCATTTTCCATTCTTGAACCGGAGATCATAGCCTTTGTCCACTAACTGACCAACACTGAGAAGATTGTGCTTCAATCCTTCAACATATAATACATTACCTGTTTTGCTCTTACCATCAAAGGAAATAGTTCCCCTACCTCTGATTCTGCCAGCAGAATTGTCACCAAACTTTACCATTCCTCCTTCATATCTTTCCAAATCTAAGAACTTATTCTTGTCACCAGTCATATGGTGAGAGCATCCACTGTCAATAACCCAATCATCCTTTTCTTCCACTTGAGCAGCCAAGGCTTTTTCAACAACTTTGTGATTGACAGATTCAGAGAGCAAGGAATCTTCTTCCTTGATGGCTATAAACACCCACTCATTTCCGGATTTGCTTCCTGGATCTGATTCATCATCTGTTACTCCTTCATTGTCATCTTCTTCATGAACATAATAGCAATTCTTTTGAAACCTTTGTCTGTGAGTATTAGATCTTGCAGATCTCTCCGGACATCTTGAGGCAAAATGACCAATCTTATTGCAGTTAAAACACTTAAAGGGTAGTTTTCCTTCATACTTACCGGATCCTCTTGGCAGTCTCTTTGCAATGAGGGCTTCAAGTTGAGCTGTTTCTGCTTCTTCTTCTTCCATGTCTCTTCTTGCTTGATCATACCATGACATTTTCCTTGATGAGTTTTCACCCGGATCAAATCTCTGTTTGCCTTTCACATAGGCACTGGCTTTAAAAGCAGACTCAGTCTTGGGTGGATCATCTCCAAACTCGGTCATTTCAAATGCAGCTAGTTTGCCAGCCAATTGTTCTCTTGTGACAGTTGTGTGGGCTCTGAATTCACCAATGGCAGCAACTTTGATTTTGTAGGCAGCAGGAAGGGATCTTAGGATTTTGCAGACAATCTCATTTTCATCTAGAGTTCCACCAGCATTTCTGATTCCACATACCAGCTCATTTACTCTTGGCATAAAGGTAGTAATGTTTTCATCATCTCTCATTTTCAATCTTTCAAATTTCCCTTTCAGACTTTGCAACCTTGCACTTTTGACAAACTCATCTCCTTCATACAGAAGTTCCAGTTTAGTTAGGATCTCATATGCAGTTGGTAGGTCAATGACATTCGAGAGATCTGAGTCATTCAATGCGCTTAGAAGAGCTTCCTTGGTCCGCAGATTGTTTTCAGCTTCTGTGGTTTCATCAGGAGTTGTCGGACCACCTTGTGGGGGTATATATGGTTTTGAAATCATAGCCAAGTATGCTTTTCCCATACATTCCAAATGACACTTCATGCGACCTTTCCAGAGAGTGAAGTTGGTTCCATCGAACTTCGGACTATCCTTCTTGTATGACGACATCCTGGATCACCTCAAGCGGTTAAGCTCCTATCAGAGGAACTCGGCTCTGATACCAATTGTTGGATCTAGGGCATACAACTGAGAGGGGGGGGGTGAATCAGTTGTATAGAACTTGTTCTCTTTCAAACACTTAATTCTCTGTTGTTAGTTAGCAGCATATCAAATAATCATTCATGGAAGCACAATACATAAACACAAGAGCAGATAAGCATCAACACATTGAACACCAAGATTTTGACGTGGAAAACCCGGTTAAGGGAAAAACCACGGGGTGATTAACCCAAGAATTATTCTCTGTTAGAAGAATAAGGAAAAATGAATGGCACATGCCAATAAGGGCTCACTGCCCGAGCACACTGCTCACAAAGAGGCCCACTGCCTACAAGGAGACACACTGTCTACAGAGTGATAAAAATCACAGTCTTGAACTGGAGAATGACATCTCTACCATGTCCGGATCAGTTCCAATTAAGCCCAACAATCTCTGCTCTGCCTTTCGCACCTTTCTTCGCTACACCATACTCATCCACATGCCACACACTGAAATGGATTCACAAATCATTATTTATACAAGACATCGACTTAGGAACAAGCATCTAAGTCGGCAAACAACCATAGGAGTATCCGCAAGATGAATAACACATCCGGTCGGCCATCACAAGAACATTCGCAGGATGAACAACTCATCCGGTCGGCTACACAGAGCAAGAACTTCATCCGGAAGAATAACTTCAATTCCGGGCTCTACCATCAATGCGGACCAACAACACAACCTAAACATGATTCAAGAACCTTTACAAGTCTGTCCGAATGTCCGGATACATCCGCACTTCCTCTACTTACTGGGATCTCTTGTCTTCCTCATCCGGAACTTCAAGAACACAGTCTGTCGTTACTGTCATAATGCAAGAGGTACTTCCGGACCTCCAAATCATACACAAACCAGGATGACACATCACAAGGACATCCCAAACACTCCGTCCAATCCGCAGATTAGGATGATACAATTCCGGACCTCACCGGACCTTTTTGTGATCCTCTGTCACCTCCGGATACTTGCCGGACCCGGTTCTATACCGGCAGCCATAACTCCTTCAGATCTTCATGCGGACCTCTGAAATCTTAACTGTAGCATCTCAAGACTCATATCTACTAACCCTTTAATCCGCATCCTCCGGTTCTCATCCTATACAGTATATTTACCTTCTTCTCATCACTGTTCTTCACTGTTCCTGACTGAGGCTAATTTTCTCAATATCCTCAGCACAAAGCTCATTAAATCCTTCTTGTCAATGCAGTATGAGTATGTTGACATCAATGACAACAATGGCTCACCTCATACTTGCAACAGATGCAATGTCCAAAATGCTTATCCTAGATGGCCTTGTATTGGGGTTTAAGTTCAAATGTTTCATCTATTAATTGCTTGTGATAGATATCCATCAGCTTGGATTCCCCAAATTCCTTAATGTTGGCGTGAATGTATACCCTAACATCTTTTATGTGTAGAACCCCATGCGGAATGCTAGAGAATGTGCCTAGGAAATCAACTTCTAGGGATTTATAAGGATGTTTTTTGAACTTAGGGCATGGCCTATCAGTGATCTTAATAACATTTGGAGTAGCCATCTTTCAATAGATTCAGAGAGAGATATTCAAGAGTGGAAATACCTTTTTACACTTCTAGGGTTCATGATAAGAGCCGAAAAGATCGTTGGTTGAATTGAATTCTGCGGTTGATCTTAGAGAAGGTTGAAGCAATCTTGTTGCAGAGCTCTTTCTTTCTTCTTCTCGAATGCAAATGTGCAAATGATGAACAAAAGAACCCTTATATTTTTGTGCAAACCCTAAATTTATATTGCAATAAATGCACACCTTAAGTCATTTCAATTCCCTTGTTCTGACCTTGTTCTGAGAGAGATCCTTCCGAATCACTGAGATGTACTTAGAATTATTCTTGGTGATAATTAACAATCTATCTTCCCTTCTCCAATCATTCCATTTATCTGCAGATCAAGATATTTCAATTTTGAATCATACTGGATCTAAGTGCTAAAATCCTTCTTTTACCAGATGACTGTTAAACTGGATCAATCTTGGATGATTAACCTCTTCAAAACTCCTTACAGATCTTTTATATTTTTACCAATGGTTATTTAGATATCTCTTTGAGAACTCTTCAATCCACAACACTCCATGTGCCAATTTTAGGCACCAATTGACTGGCTGGGGGAAATTATTTTCTTGTGACTCCCCCTGAGCCAGAGCTCATCTATTTAGTTTCTGGAAGGAATATCAGCACCAAATTTTGGTGTGGATCCATCCCCAACATTTTATGTACTTCTCTTCACCCAAATCTTGTTCATTTCCCTTTGAACTTCATCTGCATTCACTTTTCCTTTTCCTTTGTCTTGATTTTGATTATGATGCACGGACCCCTTTTATCCTGATTCTTACTTCTGTAGAATTTGGCAATATGACTAGATCTATTGTAATTGTAGCAAGCTATATTTATTTGCATATTTGACTTATATCCACTTGATCTGCATTGATTAGCCATATGTCCCATTCTATTGCATGCAAAGCATCTACCATTGAATGAATTGTTTATTTGCATATTTCTACATTCATGAGATTTGTGACCATACCTTTTGCAGTTAAAACATTGTCCAGAGAAGGGTGAATTAGTCTGATTCATTCTTCTTCTATACTGATTTGCTTTATGACCAAAGTTATTGCAATTGTAGTAGTATCCATTGAAGGATGGATATCTTTGAGCATTTGGTTGCCTTACCAGAGATCTTCTAGGCCTGTACCTTGGATTTCTTGATCCAGAGTTCTTCTGACTAGATCCAGAGCTTTCACCTTTCTCATATCCCAAGCCATGCTTGTCATCTACCCTTTTTTGGCTTTCAAGAAGAACTTCAAGTTGACCAAGCTTATCTTGAATTTTTCTTTGTATTCATTTGTTGTTTGAAGATCCCTTTTAAGAGTGTCTATCTGATTTTTAAGTTGTTCTTCATTATCTCTAGCTTCTTCAAGATCAGATTCCAAATGCTTGATTATTCTATCCATTTTGTGGTAGTCTTCTAACTTCTCCTTGAGATATTGTTTTAGATTATCTTCAATTTTTCTTTTCTCTTCAATTTCTTGGGTGAATTTCATAACCCCTAATTTCAATTCATGTCTTACCATAATGACCTCTTGATAGCTTCTCACATAGCTTATTTTTCTCATTCAGATCTTCATTAGTATCATTGGCTTCACTTTGACTTGCTAATTGTTGAAGAAGTTCCTTTCTCTTTTTCACAAAGATACTCAATTTTTCTTTTAGTTCATTTATGAAGTCATCATCTTGTTTGAGTCTTTCCCTTAGGATATTGACTTCAAACTAAGATTGCTCAAGATCATCTAAGGCAGACTAAAGTTGTTCCCTCATACCATACACATCCATTAAGATTCCCAGATCTTCCTCAAGTTGTTAGGCTCTATTTGGAGGAACTTAGCTCTGATACCAATTGTTGGAAACAAGGTGGATAATTGAGAGGGGGGGTGAATCAGTTATCTTACTTATTTAACTTTCTTTTCTTCTTTAACAATTAGTGTAGTATCAAAACATATAAGCATACATGATCATGAGAGCAGAAAAGAAATCAACACACATAACACAAGGATTTTTATGTGGAAAACCCTGTTAAGGGAAAAACCACGGGGTGAATAACCCAAGATTATATTCTCTATTAAAAGAATATAAGTACAAAATGGCACTTGCCAATTAGGGCTCACTACCTAAGCACACTACTCACAAGAGGCTCACTACCTACAAGAGAAGTGTCTACAAGGTATATAGAAAGTAACCAGGTGTTTGAACTGATCAGAGGCATCCACATATGCTGAGGTTTAGTTCCGGTTAGGCTCAATATATTGATCTGTTGCACTTCATTCTTCCTCTGCTTAGTGTTGTTGTTATGTCACATACTGTACTTGTATAGCTGCTTCCACACTACTCTCTACTTTTCTTAGCACACTATTTCTCCACACACACACCTTCATACCAAAATCCATCTAGTATATATATCCACACCAAGGATTTCAACATCTTTCTAGTCAGCAACCGGAATACTCAAGATATTTACAAAATACTGGTATGTCAGTTGAATCCATGCTTAATATGTGATGCATATCAAAAATATAGACATAGAAGTCATCAATCATGTCGGCCAAGCATGAATGATCCCTCAAAAAGCTTGATGACCATCAATTTCTCATCCGGATTTAAGGTCTGATGCTCTGCCGGTCAGTTCTTCCTCAGTCTACTTTGCCTGTCAGGAACCCAACACTTAGGTGCTCATATCTTTTCACTCTTTCATCACCGGAGGCTTAATCTCTGGAATATAGTATACATGATGCTCCTATTAACTTTCCCAAGTTCGCACTTTGCTGAGTTACAGCCTCTGAGAGATCCAGACCTGATTGTCAAACCTTGCTGGATGCTCTATTCTTGCTCACCAGACCAAAACACTCTTCAATCTGACTTCCGGTAAAGACCTATTATGTGTTGCGGATGTGTGGATAAACTTTGTTGCCATCAATGACAACAATAATGAAGCCACACAGTGTCTCTTGCCAACATAGGTCCGGTGAGATTCGAAAATGTAATATCCTATTCTACGGATTTGGTGGAGTGTTTAGGAAGTCAATGTGAAGTAACAACTCAATTGGTTCATGGTCTAGAGGTCCGCAAGCATCTATTCCAATATGACAGTGATGACAGACTATGTTCTTGAGGTTTCAGTTGAAGGAGAGAATGATTTCAATTGTTAGATGTAGTGTGGATGTTCTTGGTGATTCAAGAAATCTTGTGGAGGTCTTTTGGATTGTGTCCATTTTGTGTTGGTGGTTCGCATTAAAGATTGAGCTCATAATTGAAGAACTACTTCCGGATGATGGTGTTCTTCCTAAGTCTAGCCAACCAAATGAGTTACACATCCTATGGATGATCTTAAAGATTTTCTGTGAAGAATGGCATGTTCCTAAAGAAAGATTGAAGTCTTAGATCTATGTGGCCGACAATGTGTTGATCCGCGTGAAGCCTTTTTGTAATTAATCATATTGTATTTCTGTATTTTCTCTGTAATGTTTGCCGACTTGGATGATTATCCCTAAGTCAATGTCTTGTATAAAATAAGGAGTTGTAAAGTTATTTCAAAATCATCTTGTGGAGATGAGAGTGTGGTAGAAAGGAGGAAAGCGAAAGGCAAAGCAGAAGTATTGGGCTTAAATGGAACTGACTCAAGCATGGTGAAGATGCTATTCTTTAGTTCAAGTATGTAATACTTATTATTCTATAGACAGTGTGTCTCCTGTAGACAGTGAGCCTCTTGTGAACAATGTGTTCTGGTAGTGAGCCCTAATTGGCATGTGCCATTTTGTTCTTTCTATTCTTCTAACAAAGAATACAATCTTGGGTTAGTCACCCCATGGTTTTTCCCTTAACCAGGTTTTCCATGTCAAAAATCTTAGTGTCATATGTGTTAATGTGTTTCTGCTCTTGAATTGTTGTGTTACATTTCCATGATTGATTTATTGTTATGTTGCTTAATTAAGAAAAGAATTTAAGTGATTAATTGGAAAAAAGTTTTAGACAACTGATTCACCCCCCCTCTTAGTTGTATGTCCTTAATCTAACATTAGTACTTGAAGCTTCCACCCTTACCATGCACTCAATGATGTTCACACATGCTTTGTTAAGAAAATGGAGCAAAGATTTCTCGACTATGAAAAACTCAAATTGAGATGAATGATGAAATGAATAGGATGTATTTGGAAAATGTCAAACTAAAGCAGCAGTTGAAGGGTGTTGATACTCAAAGCCAAGCAATTGTGCCATATCAAGCCCATGTGCCACAAACAACCAGTGACAACATAGTGCTAGTTGATTAGTTGAATGCATTGAACTTGAAATTGGAAAAAGAAATTGAAGACTTGAATAAGCAAAATGAGAAGATAAAGGATGAGGCCAGACTGAAAATTATTGAGGTGTTTGAAAAGATTTTGGAGTACAGTGTAAAGGTGGTCCTTAACAAGTTAGGAGATGTGCATGAATGCTATTCTTCCTTGTCTCAGGCCATTGATCAGTTGAAGGTCAATCTTTCTATTTTGGATCCAATATATAAAAAATGGCAACCTACACACCACACATTGATCACCTTGTGTAAATTTTTACAGAGAGATCTAGGTGCTCCGGCTTCACTCAAGCCACTAAAGAAAATGGTGAAAATGATATTGGATGAATTTCAATATGTGAATGGTGAAAGCCATAAAATATAGGCAAAGATTGATTCTTTTGCCACCTTCAAACACCAGTTTATTCCTTCCATTTTGACAGAGGATAAAAAGATCAAAGATTTTGATACATGGAAAAGTAATATGGCCAAACAATTTCTCAGGTCATTGATTTTTTGAAAAAGGATGAAAACATAAATATTCTCAGGTTTAATGTCATTCTAGATAGAGTAATTTCTCTAGATGTTGGATATACAAAGTTCATCATTGATGTCAAAGTGCTACTCAACAAGAGATGGAAAGATCACCAGGTCAATTTGCTCTAGATTCAAGAATATAAGTGGCCTAGTAATTTTGCTGTGTACCAGTGGGAGCAAAAATATTTGTCAACTGAAGAATGAGCAGGCCAAATATGTAGAGGAGCAATGGGAATCATGTTGGGAATTAAGGTGTCTCAACCTTTACAATTTCCTAGCATTGATATTTTAATTGTGTATTTATTTATTGCCTAATTTGTATTTACTTGCACATCTTGTTTTTTCATTTAGTATTAGGTGGCATTGTGACATGTCATCCTACTTGTAATGTAACAAGGATGGTCAAGTCAAACACATGTGGATTTGGGCATCCCATTTGAGGTGGCACTAATATGCCATGTGTTGGCATCTTGTAGTATAACAGAGGTGTTATTGTGTATGACAGAATCTATGACGGGTAAGAGCCAAGTATAGAGATTCCTATGACAAGTGGGGACAAGTTTCAGTGAGTATCGTTGCATGAGAGAAAGGTCTTGTATGATGGATTCTCTTACAACATTTAAGGTTGTTATGTTGGGAAAATCTATGACAGCTATAAGATGCATAAGAGCATCTGTCATAGTTTATTTTTAGCATGGAGGACTCTATCCTTGGGAAGTCAAATCTGCCATGTTATGAAAGATGTAAGAGAGATATTTGCAGCTTGGACAAGTGTCCTTTGATGTAGGAAAATAGCCATGTGGCCAAAATCGATGCCTATCTCTAGAGGCTTCTCAATATTGCCTTGTAACTCTATATAATGCATTGCTTTGGAGGTGTAGTTACATAGTGTTTGTACATGTACTGTTATGCTACCGGAATCACTCTAGAAATGACATTTGAAGACTCTTGGAAGAACTTACATTGCAAGTGTATTGTAAACACAACATTTTTTTGATAATACATTATGCAGGTTTTAGAGTGGGGTTTTTTACCCGAAAAGGTTTTCCCCGCGATATATCTTGTGTCACATTCTTTTAAGTGTTGTGTTACTATTGTAATCTTTATGTTATAGGTTTAACATTGCTGAAATTGTAAGGATTAAAATGAATTTGCATACTATTCCCCTCATTAGATTGGTGTAGGAAGTGTGTTCCGTGTACCTTGCATCCTTTTAGTTGGTATTAGAGCTTGATCACCTGTGATCCTAGTTGTTGGGTAGGGTTTTTTGAGCTAATCTTTGATTGAGTGGGAGTCTGTGTAGAGTATTTTGTGATCTTCTTGCAAAAAAAAGATGGTAGGCACATCCAATAGAATTGAATTGGAAAAGTTTAATTGCAGCAATTTTGAGTTGTGGAAAATCAAAATGGAAGACATGCTTGTTGATAGAGATCTATGGGAAGCAATTTCTGGCACAAAACTAATCACAATGCCTCAAGATGAATGGGATCTCAAAGATCATAAATCTAAGGGTCTTGTGAGACTTTGTTTGGCTAATTCCGGCTAATTTCGTCCTATTGAATGTTCATGAAGAGAAGACCGCAAAGGAGCTGTGGAAGAAACTTGGTGATGTTTGTCAGGCTAAATCCCTAGTAAACAAGTTATTCCTATAGAAGAAGCTATATTCTCTAAGGATGGATGATGGAGGATCAGTTGCAGATCACTTGAATGCTTTTAACATGCTAGTTGCACAGTTGACATCTGTTGTTGTAAAGATGGAGGAGGAGAATCGTTGGATGACCTTGCTTTGTTCTTTGCCAAACTCATGGGACCATCTTGTCATGGCCATTGGGAGTACTACAACCACCTTCAAGATGGATGAAGTGGTGTCTTCATTGTTATTTAAAGAGATGTGGAGAAAGTCTTTCGAATCGGCAAAGGAGGCTCTTGCAGTTCGTGGTAGACCCAAAGAGAAAGGGAAAAAGAAAGACAAGAAAGATGAAAAGGGCAAATCCAAATCCTGTGGGAGATCCAAATCTCCTAAAAAGTTGAAGGCACTTTGTTGGAACTGCGGTAAATCTGGGCACTTGCGAAAGGAGTGTAAAGAGGAGAAGAAGAAAAAGAAAAACATCTCCGATTCTGATTCTGACAAGTCACAAGATGATGGTGATGCTTTTGTTGCAGCCTTGGCCACCCATGCATTAGAAGATGTTTGGTTGATTGACTCTGGTGCTTCCTTCCACATGACCTCACATTGAGGTTGGTTTACAAAGTATGAGGAATACGATGGTGGGAAGGTGTACTTGGGTGATGACTCTCACCTGAAGATAGTTGGTTGTAGAAGAGTCTTGATTCAATTCCCTGATGGACAAGTGAAGGGGATCAATGGGGTTATGCACATCCCTGGTTTAGTACAAAACCTACTCTCTATAAGTAAATTGAATGATGCAGGTGTGCATGTTGTCTTCTCAGGAGGAGGATGCAATATGACAAGAGGAGCTATGGTGCTTGCTAAGGGTACTAGGAGAGGTACTCTGTTTCAACTGGATGCATGCACTACTTAGTGTAATAGTTCTTCTATTTCAAAGAAAAGACCTTCAGATTCTTCATCCTCACCATTAGAACTAACAGTAAAGAAATGTGTTGCTTCTACTTCCGATGGTAGTGCTTTCTGGGTACCTAAGGGTGCTCATGCTTTGGAAATGAAACTTCTTGCTGAAAAGACAACGTTGTGGCATAAGAGACTTGGTCACATTAGTGAGAAGGGTCTTAGAGCCCTAAAAAATTAAAAACCTCGTCGAGGGGTTAAATGATTGTAATCTTGAGTTTGACCTTTGTGAACATTGTGTATATGGAAAACAAAACTATGTTCAGTTTTACTCAAGTTCTCATAAGTCTTCTGGTGTGTTGGATCTTATTCATTCTGATGTATTTGGTCCTGTGAATGTTCCTTCAATTTCCAAATCATTATATTGTGTATCATTTATTGATGATTATAGTAAGAGGACATGGATTTATTTTCTCAGAAGCAAATCTAAAGTCTTTAGTTGGTTCAAAAAATTTAAAGCTTTTGTAGAGAATCAAACTGGTAAAAAGATTTAGTGTTTGAGAACTGATAACAGTGGTGAGTTTTGTTCTGCAGAGTTTGACAAGTTCTGTAAAGAACATAGGATTGAAAGACATAAGACAACTCCATACACCTGGCAGTAAAATGGAGTTGTAGAGAGAATGAACAAAATGTTGATGGAGAGGGCTAGGAGTATGCTTAGTGGTGCTAGCCTCGAACAAAATTTTGGGCTGAAGCTGTAGTCACTATTTGCTACCTGGTTAACAGTCTCCTACTTCAGCACTCATTGATCAGTCACCCATTAAGGTGTGGTCTGGTAAGAAACCTTCATTGGGACATCTTCATGTTTTTGGTTGTGAGGCATATGCACATGTTCCTAAGGAGAAGAGGTCAAAATTGGAGAATAAGGCAATTAAGTTTATCTTCATTGGCTATGGTGTTAGTGTGAAAGAGTACAAGCTTTGGGATCCTGTGGTCGAGAAAGTGCTATATAGCAGAAGTGTTATTTTTAGAGAGGTATCTCCTTCTCCTATTGTTTTACAACCAGAAGAAAAAGAAAAGAAAGAGGATGTGGTTCAGTTTCCTACTACCCCTGAGAAGACTAAACTAAAAGACCCTTTTGGACCTGAAGATGAGGAGAGCTCTAGTAGCTCTAAAAGTTTAGAAGAAGTAGAACCTCCACCTCAGCCTTTGAGTAGGTCCACATGAAACAGGAAGCAACCTGAGAGGTTTGGTTATACATTGCTTGATTCTAGTTGTGATTTTGCTTTGCTTGCTAACACTGATGAGCCTAGAACTGTGACAGAGGCTATGGGCATGAAAGATGCAGGTTCCTGGAAGGAGGCCACAGAAGATGAGATGGCTTCTTTGGAAAAGAATAAAACTTGGGACTTGGTGCCTTTGCTTGATGGATAGAAACCTGTTAGATGCAAATGGATGTTTAAAAAGAAATTTGGTGCAGATGGTAGTGTCAAGAAGTATAAGGCCAAATTGGTTGCGAAGGGGTATTCTCAAGTGGAGGGAATTGATTATGGTGAGATTTTCTCTCCCATTGCAAAGATGACATCTATTCGGTTCCTATTATCTCTTGCAGCAGCTTATGATTTAGAAGTGGAACAAATGGATGTGAAGATAACTTTTCTTCATGGTGACTTGTAGGAAGAAATCTACATGTCGCAGCTAGAGCACTACATAGTGAAAGGTAAAGAAAATATGGTTTGCAAGTTAAAGAAGTTTTTGTATGGATTGAAACAATCTCCTAGGATGTGGTACTTGAAGTTTGATGCCTTTGTGTTTTCTATTAGATTTCTAAGATCAAAATTAGATCATTATGTGTATTACAAGTTTGACAATGATCGTATTCACATTATTGCACTGTATGTTGATGATATGTTGCTGATTGAGAATGGTAAGAATATGATTTTTGATTTGAAGTCTTAGTTGTCAGCATAGTTTGAAATAAAAAACTTAGGGGTAACTAGGTACATTCTGGGGATGGAGATCCAAAGAGATAGAGAAAACAAAAAAAATTGGTTAGGCCAGAGTAAGTATGTTAACACTGTGTTGGAGAGATTTAGTATGGTGGATTGCATACTATTGACTATTCCTGTTACGATGGGTACAAAGTTATCTGTTGATGATTGTCCAAAGTCTCCTTCTAAGATGGAGGATATGAGTAGAGTGCCTTATGCTAGTATGGTTGGCAGCTTGATGTATGCTATGGTCTATACAAGACTAGACATTGCCCAAGCAATGGGAGTCCTTAGTCGATTTATGGCTAATCCTGGATGGGTACATTGGGATGCAGTGAAGAGTGTGTTCAAATATTTGAGGGGTACTTCTGAGTATTTCTTATGTTATCATGGTTATCCTACTGGACCTCGGCATTTTGTGAGTATTCATGGATTTGTAGATTATGATTGGGCAGGTGACATTGACAGCAGGAGATCCACCAGTGCTTATGTGTTTACCATGTTTGGTGGTGCTATTAGTTGGATAAGGAAGCGACAACCTATGGTTACTTTGTCCACAATAGAAGCAGAGTACATGGCAACAACTCATTCTTGTAAGGAATCCATTTAGCTTAAGAGGTTGTGTTCAGATGTTGGTTTTGATACAGAATAAATTACTATCCATTGTGACAGTCAGAGTGCGATTTACTTAGCAAAGAATCTTACTTTCCATGCCAGAACAAAGCACATTGATGTTTAGTTTCATTTTGTTCAAGATATGGTAGAAGATGGGAAGGTGATGTTCGAAAAGGTTGACACTTTGAATAATGTTGCAGATGCATTGACTAAACCTATGAGCACATATAAGTTCAGATGGTGTTCAGAGTCTATGGGCCTTTTGGCCCCTAGTAGTTAAATCTTGTTTTTCTATTGGCTCTTGCAAGGTGTTCGACAAGTGCGAGAATGTTGGGAATTAAGGTGTCTCAACCTTTGCAATTTCCTAGCATTGATATTTTAATTGTGTATTTATTTATTTCCTAATTTGTATTTGCTTGCACATCTTATTTTGTAATTTAGTATTAGGTGGCATTGTGACATGTCATCCTACTTGTAATGTGACAAGGATGGTCAAGTCAAACACATGTGGATTTGGGCATCCCATTTGAGGTGGCACTAATATGCCATGTGTTAGCATCTTGTAGTATGATGGAGGTGTTATTGTGTATGACAGAATCTATGACGGGTAAGAGCAAAGTATAGAGATTCCTATGACAAGTGGGGACAAGTCTCGGTAAATATCTTTGCATGAGAGAAAGGCATGTTTGGGTGCCCAAGTTGGGCTATGACATGTTGTAAGAGGAATATACTATATTTAGTCTTGTATGACAGATTCTCTTACAACATTTAAGGTTGTTATGTTGGGAAAATCTATGACAGCTGTAAGATGCGTAAGAGCATCTGTCATAGTCTATTTTTAGCATGGAGCACTCTATCCTTGGGAAGCCAAATCTACCATGTTATGACAAATGTAAGAGAGATATTTGTATCTTGGACAAGTGTCCTTTGATGTGGGAAAATGGCCATGTGGCCAAGATGGACGCCTATCTCTAGAGGCTTCTCAATATTGCCTTGTAACTCTATATAATGCATTGTTTTGGAGGCGTAGTTACATAATGTTTGTACATGTACTGTTATGTTGCCGGAATCACTCCAGAAACAACATTTGAAGACTCTTGGAAGAACTTGCATTTCAAGTGTACTATAAATACACCATTGTTTTGATAATACATTGTGTAGGTTTTAGAGAATGGGGTTTTTTACCTAAAAAGGTTTTCCCCACGATATATCTTGTGTGACTTTCTTTATGTGTTGTGTTGCTGCTGTAATCTTTATGTTATAGGTTTAACATTGCTGAAATTGTAAGGATTAAAATGAATTTGCATACTATTCCCCTCATTAGATTGGTGTAGGAAGTGTGTTATGTGTACCTTCCTTTCACATCAAGCTGACATCAACATGGCACCAACAAATCTTGGACGTCCTCCTATTTTGTCTTTTCTTATTTTTATGCTTTCCAATATGTATTCAAATATATTTGACGGTCTTTTTAAGGCTTGTCAAAAAGTATATATTGTAATAGGTCATAATGAGGGGTGGGTATATGAAAAGTCATTTTTTGGAATGTGAAAGGTCTGAAGCTTGTAACTTCCTTCACCCCTATAAGAAGGAAACCAAGACCTTGGGAAAGCTCTCTGGGAAATTAATTTTGGAAAAAGACATTGTAAGGCCTACTCTTCAAAGATATATCAATAAAAGAAAACTACATTTCTCTGGTGCCACATATCTAGTTTGCAATTGCTTGTTGAAACTTCATGTTATACTTTATTTGGTTGTCTCTATATTTGTGTCTCCTTGTTATTTGAATTAACATATCAAGCATATGTTTAGTTCATCAAAATGAATTTGCTATTTTTGGGTGGTTTATCTAAGTGGTTTTCCTCAAGTAGGAATCAAATTCCATTGAATAGATCACTATAATTTGGTGGATTCAATTTGGATAACTAAGTAGAGCCAAATAAAAATAATTTTACATGTTTACGCCAGTCATAAACAATTCTATGACAAGTAATTTAAGTTGTCGCTAGATAGAAAGCACAAATCTTTCTGTGAACAAACTCCATTACCCAATTGTTGAGAAAGGCATCGATCAATTCTTTTCCAAAATCATTTCCTTGTATCATATTCAAAATTCCAATTTAAATTTTGTTGTTGTATAGGAGTAAGAGTAATTTTAGGATAAAAAATAAAAATCTAATTCAAATCATATGCCAGTTTGGATTAGGGTGAATTGGATGATTTAATTGACAAAATTATAAAAATCCCTTAATCTTCTCTAAAGTCACCAACAAAGTCGAAGAGTAATAATTCATTAGTGAATACAAGGTAATACCCACCTGGGCAAAGCAAAGCCTAAAGTGTAGAGAATTCTAACCATTTGGGTTAATTCTGCTAGTTGGCCAAATTGCTTTCATAACCCAATCATAAAGCTTGGCATCATTTTAGGGTTTTGCATACTACAAATTTGAGAACCAACAGGGTGCTAAGAGGGGGGGTGAATCAGCACACTTAAAAACTTTAGCCAACCATTTTCTGATAAAACTAAATAAATTAGAAAACATGAAGAAAAACATGCAATCAAAAGTCAACACATACACCAAAGTTTTATGTGGGAAACCCTAAAACAAGGAAAAACCATGGTGAGGATTAGCTCACAATATAATATGCTCACTGCAAAATTATCACAACATTATTTTAGGACTTCAACCCAAGGAAGCTACTATTCCCTAATTTACAACTTTGATTTAGGGTTAACCCAAGAAAGCTACTGCTCCCTGAATGCTCAGCTCATAGCTATTACAATGATAATATAGATATGAAAACTACTATGGAGAATACATCTGTTATATGCTGATGGTGCAGTCTACTATTCTTGCTCAATACATATCTTTAAACTAATTCTATACATTTCATATCTTCTTTTGCTCTGGTATATTCATATTCTCCTTCATTACCTTTCAAATGAATTATATCTTCTATATATATCCTCTGCAATATCTTGAAACATTGATTAGGTTAGCATCCAGAACAATATTGAATGTAACATGTAGCTAGTCACTGGTCAGCCACAACACATGCAAAGTGATAACAAATTTGTTACAAACCTCAGGGCTTTATCAAGAACATTAGGACTCACCTTTCCACACCTTTCAAACTTGGAGAGACTAGTCAGGAGCCTCCGCATGCAATAGGTACTTAACTAGTTAGCTCATACTGCTTAACATTGTCAATTGTTCATCTTTCAATTACTAGGAAAAGATAAAAACTCAATGCGGACCAAGGATCCAATCATGCAAGAGATCAATAATAACCATACAGCTTACCAGAGAAGTATCATACCAAACTCTACATCCGCAAGACAAGAAATGTATCAGTCTATGGAGAATAGAGTCTTCCAGACCTTATGTAATGCTTCACAACCCAAAATATGATATTGCATTGAAATGCAGGGTCTGAAAGCTTCTGTGAATGATCATAGATATCAATGGATGCTACTCACTAGATCCTCACACCACTGTCTGAAGTTTCTAAAGGAATTCAAGAATGGCTTAGGTGCTTAGAGTTTCGAAAGACAATTATACTTACAACTTTGCTTACAGTTATGAAATTTTGACATGGTATCAAAAAATGAGAATTATCTATATGCAGATCATATTTGATGTGTCTTGGACCATATATTACTTGCGCATAGGCTTTGATAGTAGATTTATATATGTTTCATCTTTTGAAGAACTTAACTTGTATATTTAGGCTCTGGAATACAATGTTATACCTCTGTCACTTGAGTAATGTCTTTGCGAACCACTAGAACACTTAAAACTTCATCATAGAATATAACATACTGATCTTAGTCATTCCTTAGAGTCACATGACAAACAAATCTTTTCCAAAGGAATATGGAGCATTCCATTGTCTCCCCATTACTGCTCTGCTCTGTCTAGGTGATGGTTGATGAACTATCCCTTGTAACTTTTCATGTTAAATAAATGAGAGACTGAAACCTTGGATATAACACGTTAATATATGTCATAAAATATCATTAGAACTGTATGGTCAAATCTTTCTTTGCAGAGAAATGCAGACCAATTCAAGTTGACTTTGCCTTAGAATGTGCATTTTGAATGCCTTAGTCAATCTTTTATTTCTTACCCTTGAGTGTGATACTCCCAACTAATGAGATATGTAAGTGTGTATGCAGGAATCATACAAGGATATGAGTTTTTTCCTTTGCGTCATGTTCAAGCCCAAAATTGATCCATACTTAGACCATTTTCTCTTTTCTTGGACTGATATGCCTTGACCATATTGACTCTTCCTTTGTACAAGTTGTTGAAAAGAGCAAGACAACTGAGAGGGGGGTGAATCAGTTGTAACCAATATTTCAAAACCATTAAAACATCAACCACTTAATCACTATTATTGTATTTAACCATGAAATTAGAAACTTAACACATTTACACATTTAACACATGAGACACCAAATTTTTTACATGGAAAACCCAATAAGGGAAAAGGCACGGTGAGTGTTAGCTCACAATATAGTATGTAATAACAATACCAAAAATTAGAGGCTCACTACCCAGATTGCTCATTGCAAAAGAAGAGGCTCACTACCAATGGGGTGGCTCACTGCCATTGGGTGGCTCACTGCTAGATTTGGTGAACTGAGACAGCAGCATCTACACTATGCCAAAGTTTAGTTCCATTGAAGCACAATAAACATCCTCTTCTCTGCCCTGCTTTTACTTCACACTTATCTTTGCATCTTCACACTTGGATACATTTTCACGACTCAATTGCAAGTATTTATACAATTTATCAACCTTGGAATAATCATCAAGGTCAGCATTACAATCATCAACCATTGGAACAATCTCCAAGGCCGGAAAACACACATACATAAGAATAGGTTTGGACCTAAATAGATTAATGAAAGAGAAAGAATGAATGCAGACCAAACCTTGCCTTATCTAGGAATCAAACACAATCTTCCATGCTACAACATGCTAGGACAACCTTCAAAGTATAATTGCAAGTAGTGAGAACAACCAAGTCAGCTAAAATTGGTGTTAACACTAAAACCTTTAAGAACATGCTTCATGCATGATCTGGATTATACTTTGTGGACCAATCAAAAGGTAGGAACATGATCTAGAGCATCCACAAGCACATTGTAATCACCAAGAACATATACACAACCTCTAAACACTTTATCCATAAGATTCTTCAAATTGGAGCACTTGAACTTCACTGTCAGCCACTGTAATAAAAGAAAGATCACTTGTGGGTGACCAAATCATGAACCATTTGAACTGAAGGTACATATCCTCATCACAAACTTAATTCCTAAACTACAGACTGTAAGACTTAATTGTGGAGAAATGCAGATCAAAATACATTCTCCCTGTTACCATTAAATGCACAGAAAAACAATTTTTACTCTGGAGAACATAACTTGCTCAAATCTTCACACTGGAGGCTTAAACTTGAAACATAGCATCTTTAGACATCTTTTAACATTACTTCCAATCCCTAGACAAAGATATTCAATCTATAGAAAATGCGGAGCAAAACATGATACTGTCTTGGCAGATAGAACTGTTTTGCAATAATACTTCTCAACCAATTCCTTTGATGTTTGCCTTAGGTGTTGACATCAATGACAACACTCACTACTCATACTTGCAACACATGTCTATCTATGCATTCCATCTGTTATGTTGACATCAATGACAACACATATTGCCAATAATATACTCCTTTGTCATTAATGGCAACATATGCTCCCCCTTAGACTCTCTCAGACCCCTTTGACATCAATGATAAAGGGATTGATAACCTTTGTATCAATCCAAAAACTATATGTACTCCCCCTTACAAAAAGATATCTAGACTGTGCTCCCCCTGAATGTATGATTTAGTTACAAAATTATACCCTTGAAAACCAAAATGGTACTACCACTCTACTTATTATATCCACAATACTATGTACATCAAAATTGTTATAACAACTCACTTGGATGGGATAATAGCTTTATAAATTACCTTGAGTTTTGGTCCAGATGACATACTCTAAGACAAGCATTTGAGTTTGATACTCATATTGTATGTACATTTCCTTAGCTTCCTCTACATTTCTTGGGCTCTTCATCCTCTAATCTATCTTTTCTACCTCTCCTAACAAGTCAGACATTGAGGTAATTCTCAAATTCACTGCCTCTCTTAACTGATCAAATTGTTTCTTTATGTTTTCTCTTTGGTCCTGTAATTAGGACAGTTGTGCATGCATATTTTCAATTTGTGCCCTTGTTGCCCCCATATTGTCCTTTGACAAGTCATATACTTCGGCCACCTTAGGAATCTATGACTCAATAGAATCCATCTGATCTTTGATCTATTTGGTGGAGTTTAGCCAATTTAGGTAGAATAGGTATACAGATGTGGCCTCCTCAATACAGGCTTTAAATTTCTTCATATTTTCTTTGAGCTTGTTATGTGCATTAGCACACTTATCAACCATATCTACCATACTTTTGTTGTTAATGCTTTGTGTTGCCTCTTTCTCTACCTTTTGTTGTAACAGGAAGGAATGATCCTTAAAAGAATCCATTAATAATTTGAGCTTTTGTTCCAGAGGCAATGAGGGGTCAATGGTTACCTCTAGTAACCCTTCTTGTACCAACTTCACAGCATCCTCTATTGCACTAGATTTCTTTAGATTTTCTTATAAAATTCTTTCCTTGTAGAGGCATGTAGTATGTCTCCAAGCTGCAACTTGTGTAAGGGAGATATGCTTGTTAGATCAAGTTGCCCTTCATTTGTTGGAACTTGTAGCAATTGGGGAGTGACAACTGGTTGAAATTGAATCTACAAGTTTAGTAGTTCTGTAAGGGAGTCAGCTAAACTTTGATTGGTCTCCTCTACCCTATCTTGACTTCTCTCTGGAATCTTTTCTTTGACTGTGGTAGGATCTTCATGTTGCCTTAAAGTCCTTAAATCAACCTATGAGTTTTGCACATTTCCCTCATCATCCACTTGTTTAGTATTTTCTAGAACACTCTGTTCATTTTGCAGACTCTCTTGAAGAGTGGGATCAACACTCATTTCTTTTTCCTTTTCAACCTGTTCTTTCTTCGGAGGTGATTCCATAGCATGATGAGGTGAATGTGGTGGTGAGACATGTGACTATTCTGTAATTTTTATTTCTCTCACATCACCAAGTATCTTTTGAGTAACTTCTTCAATTTCCTTTATGATTTGTTCAATGTACTCCTTTCTATTTTGTAAATGAGTGTCTACTCTATGCTTAGTCTTGAGCTCTTGAGCCTGCCTTTGTATCAAATTTTCTTTTTCTTACTTAGATAGGGAAGCACTAGATTTATTCAAAAGCATCTTATCTAAGCTTTTCATCAAGTGTCACAACTTCATCTCTATCCCTTCTTAAGGCTTTATGTAGACTTTCTGGCTCTCTAACAAAAATTTCTTCTAGAGACTTATTGTACCTCATCATATACATAACAATAGCCTTTTCAATGATGGTTTGATCCTCAGATGTAGATTTAGAACGGAGTGCTATTGTTTCATCAAATAATTTGTGATAAATGATTGCATTATTAACAGCTTCAAGAGACATCTGTCCCCCAGAAGAATAAATTAGCTTTTGAGAGAAAATTTTCATTTTCTTCTTGGGAGGAGGGCTTGGTTCCTTCTCTTCTTCTTCTTCACTTGTTTCCACAACCTATTTCTTGTTTCTCTTGGCCTTCACTTTGACCCTTGATCCCTTTTCCTTCTTTTTCTTTTTCTGTTTCTTAGAAATCACTTTTTCATATTTATCACTTTCAATCTCCTCCACAAAGGTTTCTTTCTTCTCTTCCGAATGTTTACTCTTGGGTTTTGTCTATGTTTGCTCTTTAGAGACTTGTTTGGTGGGAGATGCCTTTTCAGAGGAGATAGATTCAAGAATGTTTGTTGTTGATTGAGAGGTAGTTCTACCAAATCTCCTTGGTGTTGGATGAATAGTGCGAAGAGGCTTAATAAATTCAGGAGAGTTCTGAGAAGAGAACCCTCTAGATGGAATACCCACCTGTTGAAATTAGGGAAGACAACTGAGAGGGGGGGTGAATCAGTTGTCACAAAAACTTTTATCCTTTGCTGAAACTTAAACTTCTTTACCACTTATTAATAGATGAATGATATAACCATGAAAGCATGAATCAGCAACACATGAGTAGAAACAAAATCAACACACATAACACTAGGATTTTTACGTGGAAACCCAGTTAAGGGAAAAACCATGGTGGGGGTTAACCCACAAGATTTATTCTCTATTAAAAGAATAGAAAATGGGAAGGCACTTACCTTTAGACACATTGCCTGAGCTCACTGCTCAAAAGAGGCTCACTGCCTACATAAATAATTATAAGTTTATCATAGAAAGATTGAACAGGAAAAATAATGTCTTCTTCACACCAAGGTCAGTTCCATTGAAGCATACAGTACTTCTTCTTTGCCCCCAAAAACTTCTTCACTATCTTCTCTTCCTCTTATGCTCTTCCTCTTCTCTGCTTTACCTTTCTTCCTTTCTTAGAATCTTATCATTTTCTCACAAGGATGAATTTCCAAAACTCAACCACACATATTTATATGCTTCATCAACCTTGGAATAAACATCAAGGTTAGCACTACAAACATCTGACTTAATGCAAATCACTATACTGTCGGCGAAACATAGCTGGGACCCAAATCTTCCTCAAACAACATGCTACCTCTCTTAGATCATAAGCAACATGCACAAGGCATCCAGTCGGCCAAGACTAGAAAGAACATCAACACCCAAGGAGAAATCTTCATCCACAAGCTAAATCCTCAATGTGGACCACCAACACAAAAGGAACATGATCCAAAGACCACCACAAGCACAATGAAATCAACAAGAACAATAGCACCACCTCAAATCACCAGAAACACTTGGACCTTCATCTGGGAACTCAAGAACACCAACTGTCATGACTGTCACACTAGAAAGATTTCTTGCGGACCTCCAAACCATGAACCACTTGAGTTAAGGATACACACTGACATCCCAAACACACCTCTAGATCCACAGATCATAATATTCCAATGCGTCACGTCTAAACAATTGCAAAACCCAGTTCTACTCAGATGGCCATAACTTCACAAATTCTTCGTGTGGATCCCTCAAATCTTAACTGGAGAAACTTCAAACAATCCTTGACAACACCCATTGGTCTGTAGACTCTGATCTTCATCTCACTAGGAATGCAGAGAAATCTACTTCACTGAACTACACTGTCTTCACTGTCTCTTATAGAGAGATATGTAACTCACTTGTTTCTTCCAGAGAGGCTAATTTTTTCAATATCCTCAACAGACAAGTCCTCTAGAATGGGATACAATTGACACCAATGACAACAAGGATATGTTGACATCAATGACAACACTGATTAGGCACATATTTGTAACAATCTCCCCCTTTGTCATTGATGGCAACATATGATGTGAAAAATTGTTTCTACCATCAAGACAAAAACCTCTCTCTCTTTCTCTTATCACACCTGCAACCACTTTCTTCACTTCTCTCCCTTTCACCAGCAACTACTCACTTCCATCCAAGTTTTTCACATGACTTCTCTCCCCCTTTGACATCAATGGCAAAGGGCACATATTTTCAATCATCTTTTCCTCTTTTTGTTTCTGAATCTAGAATCAGCATACTGACTACTCCCCTTGAGTAGCAACTCCTTAACACCAATCTAGATCACAAGATATGACTGTGGATTCCTCTGGACCGATGCATATTAGTGCACCTCTATTATGAATAGGAGGGGTAATCACCCCTAGTTTCCCTCTGAGATACTCAAAAGTATCCTTAGGTAGAGGCTTAGTGAAGATATCTGCAATATGATCTTTTGATGAAACAAACTCCAATCTGACTTCATTCTCATTTACCTTCTCTCTCAAAAAGTGAAACTTGATGGATATGTGCTTTGTCTTTGAATACAACACCGGATTCTTTGAAATGTTTATTGCACATGAATTATCACAGAAGACTGTAACAGGTTCTTCAAACACAACTCTGATATCCTTCAACATTTGCTTCATCCACAAAACTTGAGTAAAATTACTTTCTACTGCTATGTACTCTGCCTCTACAGTAGATAGAGATATTAACTCATGCTTTTTTTTCAACCAAGAAACTAATCTCTTTCCCAAGAAAAATGTACCTCCAGTAGTACTCTTCCTGTCATCCACATCTCCTGCCCAATCAACATCTGTATATGCATGAAGATTGAAATCATCACCCTTAGGATACCATAAGCCATAATCAAATGTTCCATTCAGATATCTAAAAATTCTTTTGACTACTACAACATGAGATTCTCTAGGATCAGCTTGAAATCTAGCAACAAGGCCAACTGCATTCATAATATCAGGTCAGGTATTAGTCAAATAAAGTAGTCCTCTAATCATTGATCTATACCTTTTTTGATCTGCCTTAGGGGAATCATCATCTTTACTCAACTTGCATCTAGTTACCATAGGAGTACTCACCGGTTTTGAATCCTCCATTCCAAACTTTTTCAACAACTCTTTCACATACTTAGATTGAGATATGAAGATTCCTTTTTTATGACTAAATGATTTGTAGACGTAAGAAGAAATTCATTTCACCAAGCATGGACATCTCAAATTCACTTTGCATTTGATTAGCAAAATTTTTACACATACTTTCATTTCCACCAAAGATGATGTCATCAACAAATACTTCAACAATCAAGATGTGTTCATGATCAATTTTGAAATAAAGATTACTGTCAGCAGTGCCTTTGTTAAAGCCTAGCTTTAGTAGATACTTATCTAATCTTGCATACCAGGCTCTTGGGGTTTGTTTAAGTCCATACAATGCTTTCTTCAATCTGCAGACCTTATCTTCTTGATTCGACAACTAGAATCCCTCCGATTGCTCAATGTAGACCTCTTCTTCCAACTCTCCATTCAAAAATGTTGACTTGACATCCATCTAGTAAACTTTAAAATCTTTGAAAGCAGCAAAGGCAAGAAATAACCTGACTGCTTCAATTCTTGCCATCGGAGCAAAAGTTTCTTCAAAATCAATTCCCTCTACCTGAGAGTTACCTTTGCATACCAATCTTGCTTTGTTTCTCACAACTTCACCATCTTCATTCAATTTATTCCGGAAGACCCATTTAGTTCCAATTACATTTTTGTTTTTAGGTCTAGGAACAAGATCCCAAGTGTGATTCTTTTCAATTTGCATTAATTCTTCTTCCATTGATTTTACCCAACTTTCATCATTAGAAGCTTCATTCACTGATTTTGGTTCAATCTTTGAAGTCAGACAAAACTCCTCTTGTTCTTCAAAAATTATTCTTCTAGTTTGAACACATTTATTTTTATCTCCTATGATCTAATTTTTAAAATGATTCAATCTTACATACCTGGGAGTTCTGGGATATTCTTCAACTTCTGATTCTTGAACTTGTTCCTCAACATTTGCATTAACTTCTTGAGTCACTGGATTCTCTGGAGTAAACTAAACTTTATTTCCTTCATTTGGACTTTCATTTTGACCATCTGATTCATATCCACAAAACCTTGAAGGTTTCTTGTTGCTTTCATCAACCTTGACATTAGCACTTTCAACAATCTTTTTCAGTCTCTTGTTAAAGCACTGGTATGCCTTGCTTTGATTAGAGTAACCCAAAAAAATTCCTTCATCACATCTTGTATCAAACTTGCCTAGATCTTCATCTCTTTTGATATATCATTTACTACCAAAAACTCTGAAATATTTCATGGAGGGAGCATTACCAAACCATAGTTCATAAGGTGTTTTACTAGAATTACCTTTGATCTGCACCCGGTTAAGAGTGTAAACAGTAGTACTTACAGCCTCTCTCCAATAGACATGTGGAACATTTGCTTCCATCATCATGGTTCTAGCAGCCTCTTGAATAGTCAAGTTCTTCCTTTCCACAACTCCATTCTTTTGAGGAGTCCTAGCAGCAGACAACTGTCTTCTTATTACATGCTTTTCACAAAATGCATTAAACTCACCAGAGGTAAACTCTCCACCTCTATCAGATCTCAAACACTTTATCTTCACATCAATCTCATTCTCCACCCTAGTCTTAAACACTTTGAATTTGTCAAGAGCCTTTGATTTCTCTCTCAAGAAAGTGACCGACATCATTCGAGAGTGATCATCAACCAACAACATAAAGTATTTGTCTCCTTGAAAACTCCTACCCCTGGTAGGACCACACAAATCAGTGTGCACAAGTTCCAACAATCCACTTGAAGATTATTCTTTACTTTTGAATGCAGTTCTACTCTATTTTCCCAACTGACATTCCTTACACATGCTATTAGTAAGTTTTACAAGCTTTGGAAGATCTCTCATAGCCTGAGTAGTACTTATCTTGACAATGTTATCAAAGTTTACATGACACATTCTCCTATGCCATAGCCAACTCTGATCAATCTGAGCAATCAAACAACTTTTACCATTACCACTTAAATGAAAGATGCTACCTCTAGTCTATGTACCATATGCAATCTTAGTTCTACAGCTTTCCAAAATTCTACATTTTCCATCCTTGAATCAGAGATCATATCCCTTGTCAACCAATTGTCCAACACTAAGAAGATTATGCTTCAACCCTTCTACATACAAGACATCATTAGTGTTATTCTTACCATCAAGAGAGATGGATCCTGTGCCATGGATTCTACTAGCTAAATTGTCTCCAAACTTCACAATTCCACCTTCATACCTTTCCATACTTACAAACTTACTCTTATCACCTGTCATATGATGAGAGCATCCACTGTCAATTACCCATTCATTATTTTCTACAACCTGAGAAGCCAAGGCTCTTTCCACATTCACATAGCTAGCAGACTTAATAGACACCATATCTTCTTCTTTGATGGAAATGAACACCCATTCATTTCTTGAGGTACTTCCCTTATCAGATTCATCATCAGTGACTCCTTCTTCAACAACTTCTTGGACATAGTAGCATTTCTTCTGAATCCTAGGTCTATTAGAGTTTGGCTTTGAAACCCTCTTCGGACATCTTGAGGCAAAATGACCAATCTTATTGCAAGCAAAATATTTGAAAGGCAACTTTCCTTCATACTTACCGAATCCTCTTGGTAGTCTTTTGGCAAAAAGAGCTTCAAGTTCTTCAAACTCTAATTCATCTTCTTCAAGATCCTTCCTTGTCTTCTCAAATCTGATTAGTCTTCTTGAAGAGCTTTCACTTGGATCAAATCTTTGCTTTCCAAAAACACTAGCCTTAAATGCAGATTCAGATTTAGGAAGAGAATCACCAAACTCACTCATTTCAAATGCTAAGAGCTTGTCAACCAACTGATCCCTTGTAATAGTTGTCACAGTCCTTATTTCCTCAATAGAAGCAACTCTATGCTTGTATGAATTAGGTAAGGATTTGAGCACTTTACCAACAATCTCTGATTCTTCTAGTGTTCCACCAGCACACCTGATACTGCACACAAGTTCATTCACCTTCTGCATTTAGGAAGTGATGTTTTCATCTTCACTCATCCTCAAATTTTCATACCTACCCTTCAGGCTCTACAACTTAGCACATTTGACATATTCATCGCCTTCATATAGAGTTTCCAACTTCTTCCAAATTTCATGAGCAGTTTTCAATTCCAAGACATTTGTCAATTCTATATCAATCAGGGCACTCAGAAAACCTTCTTTAGCTTGAATGTTGTTTTCAGCATCTTTGAATTCATTTGAAGTTGAAGGACCTTTCTCCGGAGGCTCATACTCATCCTTATTTATTAACCAATAAGCATCACCCATGCATTGCAAGTGGCACTCCATGCGACTCTTCCAAAGACAGTAATTTGTTCCATCAAATCTCAGACTATCCTTCTTGCAAGTTGACATCCTGGATCTCCTCAAGCGGTCAAGCTTCTTTTAGAGGAACCGGCTCTAATACCAATTGTTGAAATTAGGACAGACAACTGAGAGGGGGGTGAATCAATTGTCACAAAAACTTTTATCCTTTTCTGCAACTTACACTTCTTTACCACTTATTAACAAATTAATGATTTAACCATGCAAGCATGAATCAACAACACGAGAAGAAACAAAATCAACACACATAACACCAAGATTTTTACGTGGAAACCCGATTAAGGGAAAAACCACGGTGGGGGTTAACCCACAAGATTTATTCTCTATTAAAAGAATAGAAAATGGGAAGGCACTTGCCTTCGGGCGCACTGCCTAGAGCTCACTGCTCAAAAGAGGCTCACTGCCTACAGAAATATTTATAAGTTTATCACATAAAGATTGAACTAGAAAAATAGCATCTTCTTCATGCCAAGGTCAGTTCCATTGAAGTGTACAATACTTCTGGTATGCCTCCAAACACTTCTTCACTATCTTCTCATCCTTTTCTGCTCTTCCTCTTCTCTGCTCTGCCTTTCTTCCTTTCTTAGGATCTTATCATCTTCGCACAAGGATGTATTTCCACAACTCAACCACACATATTTATATACTTCATCAACCTTGAAATAAACATCAAGGTCAGCACTACAAACATCTAACTTAATGTGAATCACTATACTGTCAGCCAAACATAGCCGGGACCCAAATCTTCCTCGAACAACATGCCACCTCTCTTAGATTATCCGCAACATGCACAAGGCATCCAATTGACCAAGACTAGAAAGAACAACAAAACCCAAGGAGAAATCTTCATCCATGAGCTCAATCCTCAATACGGACCACCAACACAATAAGCACATGATCTAGAGACCACCACAAGCACAATGAAATCAACAAGAATAATAGTACCACCTCAAATTGCTAGAAACACTTGCACCTTCATTCGGGAACTCAAGAACACTAACTGTCATGACTATCACACTAGAAAGATTTCTTACAGACCTCCAAACCATGAACCACTTGAGTTGAGGATACACACTGACATTCCAAACACACCTCTAGATCCACAGATCATAATATTCCAATGAGGATCAATTTGGACCGATTTTCTGTCACTCTATCACCTCTGAACAACTACAAAACCTAGTTCTAGTCATATGGCCATAACCTCACAAACTCTTCGTGCTAATCCCTCAAATCTTAACTGGAGCAACTTCAAACAGTCCTTAACAACACCCATTGATCCACAAACTCTGATCTTCATCTCACTGGGAATGCAAAGCAATCTACTTCACTGAACTGCACTGTCTTCACTATCTCTTATAGAGAGATATGTAACTCACTCGTTTCTTTCAAAAAGGCTAATTTTCTCAACATACAAGTCCTCTAGAATGGGATACAGTTGATACCAATGATAACAAGGATATGTTGACATCAATGACAACACCAATTAGGCACATATTTGCAACACCACCCTCTTGAACAATTTTTCTTTATTCTTCTCTACCTCTTCCTCTTCCCTTTTCTTGGTCAACTTGTCCTAAATTTCTTCACTGGTTCCAAATCTTTCACTTTTAGGGTCTTTTGGCAGACTTAACATAATTTATACATAGGCTTTAACTTTCTCATCAGGTACTTCATAAGGAAGCTTGGAAATCCATGAAGTTCGAGGCTCAACTGCTACCATATAACAACAATCTTTGTCCACAAGAAATGTTATGTCATCCTTGTATTTCCAGACCAAATCAAAAGAAATACTTTCCCTTTTATGCATTTCACTTTGAAATTTTTTGAAGAAGCCCCAGAAAATAGTTTTGTAATTTTGTGAGTCAAATCTTCTTATGTATTCTTTTATTTGTGTTGCTACTGGTCTATCTTGTTGCCATATCTTCCCTTTAAACCCTAGTAACTCATTCATGAAATAGAATGCCAAATAGATGATCACTGAACCATATTTGAAATGATATGATATCTCCTTAGTTTTTCTCAAATTTTCTAGCATCTATTCGTTCATCACTTCACATAGGTCAAAATTCTTACCTTCTTTAGCCATTAGATAGGCAGTGTGTATGGTTGTAGATGTGGTAGATCCCTCTTTGTTAGAGTAGTATACCTTGTAGGAAATTCCCATTGCTGTATACCTTAAACTGGGATCAATAATGTCATCAATTGTCAATGCCCTTTTCTCAAATTTAGCTCTAGTTAATCCATGACCTTTTCATTTTTAATTGATTTCAATTGCCTATGGGTCTAGTAGAACACAATCTTGTGATAGCCCTGATGGCTTCTTTAGTTATTTGATGGGGTTTGTCTAGGTTTATGAATTTGTCATGAATTCTACTAAGGATATATCTGACCAAGTCATGCTCATTCCAAAAATCTAGAAAATCTTTCCAAACATATAAATATTTTACTCCAATGTTGGCATATTCAGGCTTGTAGTGTGTATTGTCATCATCTAATAGATCAAGCCTTAGGGTTTCAAATTTCTCATGATCAATTTCCTCAAGTTTTACATGAATGTATATGATGAAGGGGGTAAATCATGAAACACACAACAACAAAAATTGCACACAGAAAAAAGGAATGTTATTTTATTGATTTGGACAACACATTCCATTATAGAAGATCAGATACAATTAGAGGATGAATCCTTCATAGGCTATAAAACATTACAGCTTCCTATCTCCAGACTCTGGAACCTTTAGCCTTATGTAGCCCCAAATCTACTAGGGTTTCTACTTTCCCACCTTTTCTTGACTCTACACTTTCCCCCTTATCTCCACTACCCCAAGGGTTCCCAAAAATGGATATAAATAGCCCTTTTTGGTGGCCTCCAGCCAAATTTTGAATTTTTCATCTCCCTCCAAAAAAGGTCAACTTCTGGGAGCCATAACTTTTGATCTGGGTGGCTAATTGATGAACTGTTTGAAGCATCAGAAATCTCACAGAGTACTCTACGTGCTAAGAATCTACACTACCAATTCTTCCCATTTTTAGGGTGATTAGTGCCTCAAACTTGACTGAATAATTTTTAGGGGCTTTTTAAGAAAACAAAAACTTTAATATCTTTCAGCCCACAAATGATCTTTGCCTGATTCCTTTGCCAAAGGTCTTATTTTTCATTTACAAAGCTTCTTGTAAATTTTCACTTCCATACATGCCCAAATGCAAACTTTCCAAAAATAACAGTTTGTTATTTTTAGCAGTTTAGAAAAATTGAAAGTTCTACATCATTATTCAAGTGATTATGGAAACAGAAACACAAATTTTGAAAAGAAATGAAAACAACATCAACAATTTTGAATCATCATATTTTTTTGGGTGATGCAAGATTGCCCTTACACCACTGGATGCTCCTGCATCAGACACCCAAGGTAATTTTGAGAAGTGACCTTGCCACATCTCAAGTGTTTGAGGAAAACCCCAAACAATCAATCTCTACCTTAGATAACCAGGAAGAATCTTCAACAGGACTTCCTTTCCACTTCACTAGATATTCTTCATATTTCCTATTCCAATTACTACTTCCCACACGGCTATCCAAGATCTCTTATATCTCATCCTTTGAAGTAGATGCCAAAATACTCCATTGTTCTTCTGTTGGTCCATCCTCTATTCCACCTTCATGATATTCTATTAAATCAGCAATGTTGAACATAGGAAAAATGTTGATTCCACTCGGTAGCTCTACCTCATATGCATTTCCTGAATCATGCTTCTTCAGAATTCTACATGGTCCAAACTTCTTCATTTTCAACTTATTATATGTTCTAACTAGAAATCTTTCTTTTCTCAAGCGAACCATGACTTCATCTCCTACCTAAAATTCCTTATATCTCCTCTTCTAATCTACCTTAGTCTTGTATTGAGTATTCATCTTATTAATATGCTTTCTCACCTCTTCATGCAAACTCTTCGGGTGTTTTGCAAAGTCTTCAACTTCCGCTTGTCTTTTCTCCCTTATCCAACTTCCTTAACTCTAAAGCATTTCATGGACTACTCCCATAAACAATCTGGAATGGTGATTTACCTATACTCCTATTGACAAAATTATTGTAAGCAAATTCTGCCTGTGGTAAAATCAAATCCCATCTCTTGGGCTTATCTCCTACTAAGCATCATAGCAGGTTATCCAAACTCCTATTTACCACTTCCGTCTATCCATCAATATATGGATGGTGTGCAGAACTAAACTTCAAATCTGTCTTCAACTTCTTCCATAATGTCCTCCAAAAATAACCAACAAACTTGGTATCTTGATTTGAAACTATGCTCTTAGGTAGACCATGTAGTCTTACCACCTCTCTAGAAAATAACTCTACAATATGAACAACATCATTAGTGTTCTTACAAGGAATGAAATGTGTCATCTTCAAGAATCTATCCACCACCACAAAAATGGAATCATGTCCTCTCTATGTCCTTGGTAAACCAAGAACAAAATCCATACTAATATCATCCCATGGCTTCTCTAGTACAGGTAGTGGTTGATATAGCCCTATATTCTGACTTGTTCCTTTTGCCATCTAACACAATCTGCAACTCTACACAAATTTCCTCACATCCTACTACAATTGTGGCAAATAATAATGCTCACCAACAATAGCAATGGTCTTATCTCAACCAAAGTGTCCATCTAGTCCCCCACTATGTTTCTCCTTAATCGGGTTCTCTCTCATGAAACTCCTTGGAATGCACAACTGATTTCCTATAAACAACATGCTATCTTGGATTATGAAATCCAACCATTTTGTCCTGTCCAAAGTAACAAGTTCCAAACATGATTTTCAAGCCTCTACAAAATTTGAATATTTTCGATACAAACTTTTGAGCTCATCAAACCCAACAACCTCTATCTTCATTTCTATCAACAAATTTGCCTTCTGCTTAAAGCATCTACAACTCTGTTGGACTTCCCACTCTTGTGCTTGAAAATAAAAGTTTAACTCTGCAAAAACTCAACACATTTTAAGTGCCTTTGATTTAACTTTCCTTGACTATTAAGATATTGCAAACCCTGATGATCAGTATATAAAACAAACTCTTTTGGCAACAAATAATGTATCCATTTCTACAAAGCCTGAACTATAGCATAAAATTCATGATCATAAATAGAATACTTTTTTTTAGTATCATTAAGCTTCTCACTAAAATAGGTAATGGGCTTACCTTCTTGACTCAAAACAATCCTATAGCACTGCCACTAGCATCACAATCTACCTAAAATACCTTATTGAAATCTAGAAGTGCCAAAACAGATTTCTCTGTGACTTTCTACTTCAATGTATCAAAACTCTTGGCTGCTCTTGTAGTCCATTTAAACTCTTTTCTATCCCCTCTCATTGTCTCAGTTAGGGGTACACAAATGCTACTAAAATTCTTGATAAATTGTATGTAAAAACTTGCCAAACCATGAAAAGATGATACCTCTGTAGCACTCCTTGGTGTGGGCCATTTGATGATAGCCCTTACTTTTTTTGGGTCCATCTTAAGACCTTCCTCTGAGATAACAAGTCCTAGGTATACCAACTCCTCTACAAAACTACATTTCTTCAAATTAATCAATAACTTCTCCTCTCTCAGCTTCTCTAAAACTCTTCTGATATGCATCAGATGCTCATCCCAAGTCTTACTGAAAATCAAAATGTCATCTAAATAAACAATAACAAAATTTCCAAAAAATCTTTCAATACCTCCTTCATGAGCCGCATGAATGTGCTCAGTGAATTGGTTAGCCCAAATGGTATGACTAACCACTCATACAAACCTTCCTTTGTCTTGAAGGTTTTCTTCCATTCATCTCCTTCTCTGATTCAGATCTATTGATACCCACTCTTTAGTTCAATCTTGGCTCCACTCAAACAATCCATTATGCCATCCATTCTAGGAAATGGAAACCTGTACTTGATCATGATCTTATTGATAGCTCAGGAATCTCTACACATTCTCCACTCTCCATCTTTATTCGGTGCTAGTACTGCAGGTACCGCATATGGACTTAGGCTCTCCCTTATCAATCCCTTCGTTAACAACTCATGAACTTGTTTGTTCAGTTCTTCATTCTCTGTAGGAGTCATTCTATGGGCTGCCTTATTTGGCAAACTAGCTCCTAGTATTAAATCCATTTGATGACTTATCTTCCTCATTGGCAGTAAACCTTCTGATACATTATTAGATATAATATCTTGAAATTCTTCCAACAGATATGAGAATTCTATTAGTACATCTTCACATTTCTCTTGACTAATCTTAGGAATCAATGTAAAGCAATGACACGCTTGCTTCATACCCTCCAAAAATTTCCTACCATCTACCAAGCAAATTCTAGCAGTACTACATACCTTTTTTTCCACCTCCTTCAAGGGCTTCAACTTATGACTGAAAGGAAGCAAGGTATGCGGAAATGCTTCCTACACTGATCTACTGAGGAAAGATTTATGCAAATTTTTACTTTTATAGTTATAGATTAATATGCACATTAACAGAAAGATAATAACAACTTCCAAATGTAAACACAAAACACACAACACAAGATATACGTGGGGAAAACCCTTTCAGGTAAAAAACCCCACACTTCAAATATGCCCAATATATTATTCAAGAATCAAGAAGATTAAAATATACTTGCAGTGCAAACTTTTACAAGAGTATATCCAACTAGAGATCTAGGAGGTAACTCGACATCTATAAGATTCTTATACACAACCTCCATCTCTAGCTCCTGATATATAGGAGATACAATATAGTAAACTGTTACTAGTAATTACAAAACCATGAGCTAAAACTACCCAAAAGTGGTGCCCCAATTATCTCCAATCAAAGATGGCTTGTGATGTACCAAAACACACACCAACACATGTAACTCTCCCCTTTACAGCTCTTTTATGTGTCCAACACATTTTTACATTTCCCAAAAATAGGAGGTCCAACTTTCGAAGGCCATAACTTTTGATCCGGGTGTCTAATTAACAAACCGTTTGATGTGTTGGAAAGCTCATGAAGAGATCTATCACCATGTAACCCACTTCGTCAGTTATGACAATTTATGGGACATTTAGGGAAGTTTTGATTATGACAATTGAGTTCAAAACATTTTTTGGTAGTTTCAAAAAATAGAAACTTTAATATCTTGCAATCCAGATATGGTCTTGAGTCAAAACTCACTTGAGATGTTTACTTAGTTGTTCCTCACCTTCTGGGAAAATTTCAAGTCAATTCGAGGTCAAATGTAAACTTACTAAAAATAGTAAGTCCCACCATTTTTAGCCCTTTTGGAAATTTTGAAAGTTCTAGATCATTCTTCAAGATAAAGGGTATTCAAAAAGACCAAAACTGGGAAGAATAGTAACCTTTTGAAGTTGCAAGGTTGAGACACTTTTCTTAACATTCTCCCACTTGTCGAACACCTTGCAAGAAAAAAGGGAGTATCAACACCATAATTTAATTGCTAGGGGCCGAGAGGCCCATAGACTCTGAACACCATCTAAACTTCTCTGTGCTCATAGGTTTTGTCAAGGAATCTGCAACATTCATTAAAGCATCAACTTTCTCTAAGTTTACCTTCCCATCCTCTACCATGTCATGAACAAAATGGTACTGGACATCAATATGGTTAGTCCTCGTGTGGAAAGTAGGATTCTTCACCAAACATATGGCACTCTGACTGTCACAACAAATAGTAATCTTCCTTGCATCAAACCCAACATCAGAACACAATCTTTTAAGCCAAATGGCTTCTTTATAAGAATGAGTTTCTACCATGTACTTAGATTTAGTAGTGGATAAAGCAACCATAGGTTGCCGCTTACTCATCCAACTAATAGCACCACCAAACATAGTGAACACATAAGCACTGTGGATTTTCTGTTGTTAATGTCACCTGCCCAATCTAAATCCACAAATCCATGAATACAAAGTGAATGTCGAGGTCATGTAGGATAACCATGATAACATAAGGAATACTCAGAAATAGCCTGCAAATAGCTGAACACTCTCTTCACTACATCCCAATGTACCCATCTAGGATTAGCCATATATTGACTAAGGGCTCCCATTGCTTGGGTAATGTTTGGTCTTGTATAGACCATTGCATACATCAAACTACCAACTGCACTAGCATAAGGAACTCTACTCATATCCTCTATCTTAGAAAGAGACTTTGGACAATCTGTAACAGATAACTTTCTCCCCATTGTAACAAGAATAGTCAAAGTTCTGCAATCCACCATGTTGAATCTCTCCAACACAGTGTTAACATAATTACTCTGGCCTAACCAAAGTTTTATGTTTTCTCTGTCTCTTCTGATCTCCATCCCTAGGATGTACTGAGTTGCCCCTAGATTTTTCATCTCTGTGTATAGGTAAAATCGAGCTTATGATAAATCAAAACAATGATAATAAACTCAATCCTATAACATCAAAAGATCAATCTAAGAGATAAACAAATCAATAAATAATGCAATTAATAATCGAAAGCTATCACCTAAATTGTATTGATCTCTTGGTTAAATGTGGGTTGCTCAATATGTCACATACCCATGGTTGCAACAAGCGGATGTAGATAAGTTCTCAAAGTGCTCAAAGATACGATATGTGCTCAACGATGCAATATGTGCTCAATGATGTATGAATGCTCAAAGAACTGTATGAATGCAAAAGCTTAAATGATCGAAGAGGATTTTTGAAGGAGTGAAGGGGATATATATAGGTTTCAAGGAAGATCGAGCAATGGTGGAGATAATTCAATGAAATCAATGAATGAGATAAATCCAAAGCTCATGATGAATGTGCACACGCCATGTGTCACTACAAAAAGATATTTTTATTAAGTTAATTTATTTTTGAGATAAAAATAGGATTGATTTCATAAATTTAGAAATGCTTATTTTCTAATTTATGAGTTGATAAGATTAAAGCCAATTAACTTAACTTTAGATTTGCTTTTTTTTTAAGTTCCAAAAATAAGACTAATTGTGCACATATAAGAAAATTATATTTTTAGAAGAATTGGAGGATAATTGAGAAATTAAATAAATAAATTTATTTAATTAATTGTGCATGATTGAAGAAATAAACAAGATTAAATATAGAGAATAAATTAAAGAAATAAATTCATTTAATTTATTTTGCATGATGGAGGAATATAAATAAAATATTTATTTTTATTTAATTTTAGAAGATAAAGATCAACTTAAATAAATTTAAATAATTTATTTAAATTTAGAGGAATAATTGATTAATTAAATAATTAAAAATTATTTAATTATGGATAAGAGGAAATTAAGTGATGAATTAATTAAATAATTAGATTTATTCAATTTGGAGGAATTAAGTGGATTTTATTGAAATTAATTAAATAAATAGAATTTATCCAATTAATGTTGAAATCGGGTGAATTAGAAGAAATAGATGAATTTGATGAAATTAATTAAATAATTAGATTATTCAATTAATCTTGGATACGTGTAATTTAGAAAGAATTGATGTATGCAAGCGATGTAATGCAATGGGTCATTTTTAAGTGTCTACATTTTGCCCCTCTTTGAGATGGTGTTGTGAAGTAACATCATTTCAAAGAAGTTTAAAACATAGTGTTTGATTTGATAGAAGAAAATTGATTTAGAAGAAATTGGTTGGAAGAAAATGATTGGATTAGAGATGGTGATGCCCCAGTCACTCAAAGTGAGGGTGATAAGGAAAGATAATGGTAAGTTAATGAATAAGATTGATGATGATGATAATTCAAAGACAAACAAGGTATTGCCCCTGTCAAGTTATAAACCAATGATTAATTGATGATGATTGATAAAGATTGTGTTGTCATTGTAGGGAACAATATATCCCTGGATCAACACAAGGATGTGGGAATGATATATCCCATTGATGATGGATTGATTTGGTTTACGACAAGATTAGGATCAAGATGAAAGGATGTGATTGGATAATTTGGCTAGATTGATTAGCTAGATTGGCATAGAAAGGATGAGGCATATTGATAAGATGGATGATGATTATAATGAGGATGCCCCCTCGAGAGGACAATTGGGTTCAAAGAACATGAGTGTTCTCCTGAAATGAAAATTTAGAGAGGAAGATGAAAAGTTAGGAGATAGAGAAATGTAGATGAAGATGAAAACGTTAGATAAAAGATGGAAGATAAATGGACAAAGAATAGAAGAAGTGATATCAAATTGATCGATCTTCATGAAAGCTATAGATTTTATTAGGATGTATGGGTAGGTGGATGGATAGGATGAAGTGTTTTGAGGATGTTTAGGTGAAATGATGATATCTTATATACCTAAGTACTGGATACTGTTGGATCTAGGGCATACAACTGAGAGGGGGGGGTGAATCAGTTGTATAAAAATTTGTTCTTTCTTCAAACACTTGATTCTTCTTTGTTAGTTAACAGCATATCAGTTAACCATCCATGAAAGCATAATGCATAAACACAAGAGCAGATAAACATCAACACATTGAACACCAAGATTTTGACGTGGAAAACTCGGTTAAGGGAAAAACCATGCGGTGATTAACCCAAGGATTATTCTCTGTTAGAAGAATAAGAAAAATGAATGGCACATGCCAATTAGGGCTCACTGCCTGAGCACACTACTCAGAAAGAGGCACACTGCCTACAAGGAGACACACTGTCTACAAAGTGATAAGAATCATAATCTTGAACTGGAGAATGACATCTCTACCATGTCCGGATCAGTTCCATTTAAGCCCAAAAATCTTTGCTCTGCCTTTCACACTTCTCTTCACTATGCCACACTCATCCACACATCAAAATGAATTCTCAAACACTTATTTATACAAGACATCGACTTAAGAACAATCATCTAAGTCGGCAAACATCACAATAACATTCGCAAGGCGTGTAGAACATCCGGTCGGCCTGTTACAGGAAGAACACCAACAACTGGTAGCCATAACATCAAATCCAACTCTAACTTCAATGCAGACTGCCAACACAAACTAGATATGATCCAATGATCATCATAACCTTCCCTAAATCATCAAAAACATCCGCACTTCATCAGCTTACCGAAATTCTTCTCTTCATCATCCGGTACTTCAAGAACATAGTTTGTCGCCATTGTCACAATGCAAAAGGTACTTCTGGACCTCAAAATCATACACAACTCGAGATGACACATCACAAGGACATCCTAAACACTCCTTCCAATCTGCAGATTAGGATAATACAATTCCAGACCTCACCGGACCTTTCTGTGATCCTCTGTCACCTCTGAACACTTGTCAGAACCGGTTCCACACAGACAGCCACAACTTCTTTAGGTTTTCATGCGGACCTCTGAAATCTTAGCTGAAGCATCTCAAGACTCATATCTACAAACCCTTTAATCTGCATCCTCTAGTTCTTAACCTATACAGTACATTTGCCTTCTTCTCATCACTGTTCTTCACTGTTCCGGATGGAGACTGATTTCCTCAATAACAACAGCACACAACTCATCCAAACCTTCTTACTAATGCAATATGAGTAAGTTGACATCAATAAAAACACTGGTTCACCTCATACTTGCAACAGATACTTCCTTCATATTCTAGACTGCCTATATATTCGTATCCACAGGATCAAGGTACATTAAGATTGAGATGAGATGATATGTAGTTCTAGAAGCGTGATGAGATGGGTTGATGTTACAATGGTTATGCGAATATTTATAAATAACAATCCTTATTTTTGATATAGCGTGTGGATGTTATGCACCAGGGTATAGAAGACCAAGGTGACAATGTATCCAATGCATATGACATTGACTCTACAAACAGATGGTTTGAACTTAGATGTACTAGACATAATATAACCTTGTTGGATATGTGAATGAGCCATAGTCTTTAATATATAATAAACTTAATACATAAATGCAAAAGTATATTAATATGTAAGATGCTAGGTTGTAGCACACATGTGAATGAGCCATAGTTCTTTAACATATAATAAAATTAATACATAAATGCAAAAGTGTATTTATATGTAAGATGCTAGGTTGTAACACATGCACAAGATAAATATTAGCCATAGTACGATGATAAGAACATCCCACAAGCACAACATACAAAAGTAATGACTATGCCCCAATCCATACTGCATCATAACATACCCAAATATACAAAATCAAGGCAATCTTGACAAGGTATTGTGTGTTATTTTGCTTGGTGCTAAAGGGAAAACGAGAGTGAATAGTACAAACCTTGTTGAAAATAGAGAAAAAATTGCATTAAGTACCAGGGCTGAATATGGGTGAATTCCTTGTTGAAAATGAACAGGGGTTGCTTTTTGAACCATCTTAAAATTCCCTGTATTTTGCAAGTTATGAGTGTTTTGGTAAAATGGACTGTTAAATGGGTTTGTTTGTATATACAAAATCATTTGTATATACATTAGGTCGCATATACAATGTTCTTTGTATGTTGGGTCTTTGTATGTTGCATATACAAAGTTGTTTGTATGCTTTTATACTTGTATGCATTTGCTAATGTTCTGTTTGTACATGCAGGTTGGACCCGACGCAGTTATGAGTTGAAATGAATATTTTTGTTGAGTTCGTCGAATGTATTTTTTGGTTTGTATGTTTGAAAGTGCTAAATATGCAAAGTGGATATACAACAAGTTATATACATCGGGCGGACCCGAAAAGTTTGTAAAACAGGGTTAAATTGTTGTATGTATGCGAGCTTGTATATTGGTAAGATACAAAGGCTATATACATCAGGCGGACCCGAAAAGTTATTGAAGATGGTTAAGTCGTTGTATATTTTGTGCTTTGTATATTGAAGATATACAAAGACATTATGCAAGCTGCGGACACGGAAGAAAGTTAAAGAGAGTTAATTCATTGTATGTTTGCGCTTTGTATGTATCTTACATACAAAGCTGATATGCATTACACTTATGCATGTGCTAGAACCGAAATGGTTATAAAATGAAGTTGAATGCTTGTACATTTCATGCTTTGTATGTATGTTTTGAAACATACATTTCTTGATACATACAAGCGCCAGAATTCAAAGAGGATTACAATTTGGTTAATGCAATGTATCACACCCGAATGTATATTGGAAGATACATTGCACTTCATACATTTCTTTATACATACAAGATGAAACTCGGAAGAAATTAAAATACAGTATAAAGCATGCATCATGTCTAATTGTATGTCAAAAGATGCATTGCATTTTTATACATTGCAGAGTCAAAGGGGTTATAGACTGTGGTCTATAAAGGGCGATATGTCTGAAAGGGATATACAAAGGTGTTTGTATGTCTAGGGCCTTGTATCTAAAGAGAGATACAACCCGATATGCAAAGAGAAATATACAAGGGCCGGATGCGAATGGAGAATTAAATATTGAAAATACTTTGTATATTCGTTGCAATTGTATATTTAAAACATACATTCGTGATATACAAGGATTTAAGCATGCAAAATAGTGGGAAAGCAAAGCGAAGGGATTTTAAAGCTATTTTAGCACCCGATGCATGTTTTTGGTCAACGATGGTTGACTCGGCCATTGTTGACGTTGTATATGCATTCAGACATGCGTTTGCTCATAGATGCTAAATATTCATAGCATGATATCTGTGTTTGCACATCCTGGGCCTGATTTAATATAAATGTTTATTTTCTTGCTATGTTTTAAATAAGATGATGCTTAATTTTTGCCTATTTGCAGGTTGTAGGAGGTGAAACTTAAAGGCAGATCAGATCACCAAGCAAGCGAAAAGAGATAAGGATGGTGATGAGAAGTGATATGCAGGTGAAACTTAATGGTGATGACATCATGAAAGGTGGATCAGATCACCAAAGAAGCAACAGAAGATATTTTGGTGGTTATTCGGGTTTCCAAAGCAGGATCTTTACACTCAATAAAGATATGCTGCTCAGAGTTTTTTGGGCGGGATTTATTTTCCACCACCAATTGACTAGGGTTTTGGCACCATATTGGGGATAAATTAGAGCTATATATTGAGCCCCTTTATTGTACAGAAAGGGAGGTCAATCATTCAAAATCTAACCTGTAACAATTTCATGTAAGAGATCGGATTACTAAGACAATAAGGACTAAACTGTTGAAATGTCAAGGTTCTTTCTTCAGATCATTGTAAATGTACTTTTTTTAAAGCATACTAAATGGAGATGAAGTTTTAGATTACATCCTGATTGTAAACTTTACGTAATCTTCAAGTTGATTTCTGGATATGTAATGGTGACGTTGTGTTCAAATAGAAGCGTTTTCATATTATTGCATGTTGTTGTCAACTTTTCCTTTAAAGATTCGCACTGGATCATGCGGATTTGTGGACTGTCTTGGTGAAGTATGATTCTAGTTTCATTCTCTTCATTGTTGTATCGGAACATGTATGTGGGTCAGTGATCTCATTCAAGTAATTTTGGGAATCTCACTCTTTAAACCCTACCTTTGTCTTTTCTTTTTTAATTTCATTGAAATCACTTCCATAACTGCAAATCATGATAAATAATGAGCAGAACAGAGAAATATGTTGACATCTCATAGATAACTAAATATCATTAGCATATTTGAGCTAAATACATGTAGTGTTGAAAATATCATGCAAAGACTTGCAAATAATGGTAGAAATCATGCAAATATCAACCTGTAGACACATTATTTGAAGAAATATACTCTGTAGAGTAACCTTTCTATGTAGCATATTTGTAGAAAATAGAATCTACTGATCAATGTAAGGCCCCTGAATGATTAACAGTAACACACATCAACCACTGAGCAACGTTAGTAGATTATGAACTAATCAACGGAGACTTGGGATCATGAATTCGTTGAATTCATCATATCTTTCAAGATAAATAAGGCTTGTTGTGTAACTTTTATTTCATGTTTGTTTGTGACTAACATCACCATCAACAGAACTAGCACTAGAAGGAGGGCCACCTCTCATCATCAGTAAGTTTTCTATCTGATTTGATGATGCAGACAGAAAGGTAACACTCAAGCATCTCTGTATGCAAAGATTTGTTGTTTCAAGTTTGTGTACGCTAATCCTTTCCAAGTTCTAACCATAAATATAGCCTTTTCAGGAGTATTTCAACTAGTCTTTATAGTAAACCTACCAATTTTCCTTAAAATTAAGAAATCCTTGCTCTTAGGCCAAATACCAGGTCTAGATCCAATGGACTCCTTGAAGAATCACCTGTCAATGGATTTAGACCTAGAACTATAGACATTTATCACTCTCCTAGTTCTAGTGCATTAGGAGCTTCGCCAGAACGTCCTCCTATAACTCCTCTTGAGTTATAAACAACTACAAGACCACCTGTTACACTTCAGGTCCAACCTCAACCTGTCATACCTCAGGTCCAACCTCCACCAGTTCTAATGTCATTCTTTGGTGCAGTCACCTCTGACTTTTAATGCATATCATGCTCTGCCTAAGAATCCTGATAAAATTTGTCCTAAGCATCATTCATATCAGGATGCTGATGATCACATCAGAATTTTCAAAGAAGCTTGTGATAGGGCTAGATTTGCACATCAAGATGTTGTATGCAGGTTATTTCCATTTTCCTTAGGGGAAGAGGCTTATAACTAGTATATCAGTCTTGGTCAAGGTTCAGTTAGTTCATGGGCTGCCTTGGAAAAAGATTTTAAGGATAGGTTCAAAATACCTATAGAACCTTCAATGAACTATCATTTGTTTGCCACAATCAAGAGATTTGAAGGAGAACCTATTGCCAACTTCAATGCAAGGTTCCAGAAGATGCTATCTAAGCTAGTTGCTCCCTATGTTGTAATAGATGAAGCTGCCAAGAGTATATACTACTCAGCTTTAGATCCTTTGACTTCCATGTTTATCAGGTGAGCACATCCTAGTGTCACAACTTTGGCAGGAGCTTTTAAGGAAGCTGTCAAAGTTAGTCAGCAGCTAGTTCCTGCTCCAACACCAAACATTGCATTTCCAATAGTTCTTGGTTATCCTACATATCCTGCTTAACAACAGATTAGTGGAGCCATGATGCCAGCACCTTTGTAGATACCTCCACTCAGTATCATGCCACCACTAAATGGAAATGGCCAGATGTTACAATATCCAAGACAAACACAAATACCTCAGGTTGTGGAACAATCCAACAATAACAATGGATCTTCCTTTTTCAAGCCCCAAACAGAGAATGTAGTGGCCAAGGTTCAGGAAGAGAAAGAAGAAATCAAAGAAATATCAGCATAGTTAAGGAAACTTACTACTGAGGTCACTCATCTGAGGAGTCAGAACTTCTATTCTCAACCAAATCAGAATAGAGGCTATGCTAATGACAAACCTAATTATCCTGATAGGGGGTACAAAAATAATTACAATAACAATGGCAACAATAATCCTCCTAAGAAGCCTAGAGTGTGGAATGCTAGGCCAAATAATGGTTATTTGCCATCACCTCTAGATAACCTGCCTCCTAGTGAATCCAAAAAGATCACTAGAGTAAACCTTGCAGAGGCAGCACTTACAAACTGGTGCAGGATACATAACACCAATGCTCATACAAAGCTAGATTGTCCTCAGTTCAGGATTGCTGCTAGTATATTCCAAACTGAAGTGTCCAATACTTCAGGAAATCCACCTTATGTAGAGGGAAATGAAATTGTCCCCTGTGAATATGACTCTACCTTAGTGCTAGAGAGCTTCATGCATCATCCTTATCAGCAGACAATTTCATCTCATCAGGATTACACCTCAACATGTGAGGAATCAACCATGGCTTTTGAATCCAACTATGTTTTTCCATTTGAGGATGAGAATGAGCCATCAATTGAGCATGAGGAAGTCAATTCTTATCAACAGCAACCTCAGGGTAGGCATAATTACAACTTGAGGAATCACTCAAACAGGTCTGCTGATCCTTTGACAACAACTAGCAACGAAACAAAACAATTAAATTAAGACCATTAAAGAAAACTAAATGAAATAAATTCATAATTTCCAACTATCATTTTTGCAAATCATTATTTAACTTGAGACTTAATGTATTCAATAAGGTGCATGAATCTTCATTTCAGTTTAAGTGGATGCACGTCATTGATAATCCTCATCTTGAAAATCAGTTGAACAAACCAGTGACTGACATTAGACTACATAGTTGATGTCATGCCCTCATAGCCAACCGGATAGAGCCTTGCTACCAACAGGCGTCCATAGCCCCAACAAGGTTATCGTTACAATTCTCCTAAGTAGAGCCCCACTGCCAGCAAGCGTCTATAGCCCCGGTAGAGTTACTTAGATGGCTTAATCTAGATTTTCAGTAAAATCCATTTTATTCATTTTTTTTTGTATTTGATAGAACTTCATAAAATGTTACAATATCCAAGACCACATCATGAAGAAGGAAGTGAAATTGTCCCTTGTGGATATGATTCTGCCTTAATGCTAGAAAGCTTCACTAATCAGCCCTATCAGCAGACAGTGTCTTCTCACCAGAACTATATCTCAACATGTGAAGAATATGGATATAAGATGGAGGGATGGAGGTATATGGAAATGGCATGGAATGTTGGGGAACCAAGACCAATGGTTGCACACATCATGATAGATGTGGAAGCCTTTGACTAGGATGGGGAGTGGGGAGTAATGGAAATCGAGATAGGGGATTTGGGAATCGTCGATTTAGGAGTTTAGGAACCCAAATGGACTTACGATTTGCAATATTTTTTAATGGGGAATGGGATTTTTGGAATTTGGGGATAGATTGAGATATGGATGCTTTATTTTACTTAATAGCTTGTTGCTTGGGGGCCCACACCATTTTCATTTTTTCTTTGAGGTATGTAGGTGCATGCAGCTTAGGGTTTGTTGATGGGGAACGAGATTTTTGGAATTTGGAGATAGATTGAGATATGGATGCTTCCTTTGACTTGATTTCTTTTTGCTTAGGGACCCACACCATTTTTATTTTTCTTTGAGGTGTGTGGGTGTATGCATCTTTTGAGATGGATTTGGCTTTAACTTTGTGTATTGATGCCCTATGGCATGATATTCTTGAGGCTTTTGTGGATATTCTACTATATATGTGGGAGCATCCAAATTTTTATTTTTGAATCTCATGGGATTAGGAATAGCTTCATATGGGGTTGATGTGTGCATTCATTGACCTTGATTAGGAATGATAGGGGATATAAGGGGACAAGATGTGTGGATGGAGGAATGAGTATACTGATGGATGAAGGAATTAAAGGATGGAAGGATGGGAATATTAGGAGTTGGAAGGAGTGGAGGAAGAGTGGATGGCGGAAGATGTATGGTCATATAATTTTGTGAATGGTATGATGATGGACGAGGGATGGAAACATATGAGTGAGAGGTACGATAAGGTGTACCGGGATATGGATTGGAAGAAGTAGCTGGAGGAGGCGCAGAGGTGGTACCAACATCATTGGATTGTTTTTCTTGGGATGAAAAACCAAGACCATGTGCTCAAGGATGGATTGCAACATGAATGGGCTCTAATATACCTTGTTCATAAAGGCCTAAAACTTTGCCTTGATAGTTCATGTTTTGGAACATACGATATGCAATGGGATGTTTGTTGTGGAAACAAGACATGAGTCCATTATGTGATGGGGATAATGAAGTGCTGGATAGTGGTGGTTGTTCTCCTAAGGATGAACATTCATGGATGAAGGTGGTAAGACCAAGAGGATATGATAATGGATTTGGAATGGGATCGATGGCAGATGGTGAAGGATCAACATGAGATAATGGAGGATCCACAAGAGACAATGTGTGATCATGCAATGGATGACTTGGGATGCTTGGATATTGACTAACATTATGGTTAGTAGGAGATGAAGGGATAGGATCCAAGTGACTTGTTTGATTTTCTATGTTTTCTTGGGGACTAAGTGTCTCATCAAGGGAATTGGATTTTTTTGGATCATGGATAGGGCTAGGTGGAGAATGGATAGGCATAGTGTGGATAGCTTGCTCATGGATAGGTGTGGGATTATGGATAGGTAGTGTGATAATCTCTTGACCATGGAATGCATAAAGTAGGCTTAGAGGATCATCATGGTTCTCTTGATCATAGATAGGATCTTGATCATAGATAGAATTAAGTGTGCTATGGATGGGATCAATTTTCTCGTGTATAGGATCTTCATCAAAGATACTATCTTGATGATAAAAAAGATATAGGTTATGGATTGGTTGGATGGAGGTGCTTTGATCTTGATTTAGATAAAGGGTTGATGTTGCCACATGCTTTAGATTTTCTTCAGTGGAAGTGGAAGTGGGAGACTCATAGATATGCTTGATAGGCTCTTGATGGTCAACAATGTGAAGGTACAATGAATCTTGACTTGGACTCATGGTAGGATACTCGTCAATAGGTTGTGGACTATATGATGTATTTGGAGGACTAGATATGATATTTGAAGGTTCTTAGATAAGCTATTGGATAGGTGTTTCATGACATGGAGATGGTTGATTCCTTGCTAATAGCCATTGGAGCACATCCTTCATAAGTGTATGGGTGGATGAACAATATAATGGGTGGATAATAATGGTGGATGGTGTTGTAGGATTATGTTTAGGATTTGGATTGGATGGAGGGCTAATGGTATTGGACATACTATGATTGGATAGTTTTATCGAGGGTAGCTCAAGTAATTGTGCTTGGACCAATTGTTGTAGGGTTATCTCCCAAGGATATTTTTGTGGATGATTGGGGGAACACAGGGACGAAGGGAATGAAGGGCTTGATGGATTAGAAGGTTGAGGGACCAATGGACTATGATAGGGACTACATGGTGATGTGGGGATAAGAATAGTAGGCTCTTGTATGTGTATTTGATTGGATAACAATGTGGGATACCCATAGGCTACATAAGCTAGAGTGGTGTTCCCCTTGTCAAAGGTATCATAAGGACTTAAGGACACATGATTTTGGTGCAAAGGATAACTTGGAATTGCTTGTGCTTGTTGTGAAGGAACTTGATAGTCTTGTAAATGGGTTTGATGATGTTGAAATGTTAGGATAAGGCATTGGATGCTCTTGGGGTGGATGTTTTTGGATATCAATGGGATAGGTTGATTTTGAATTGACATGATATGTGGGTAGGCTAGATTGGTATGGTGATGGAGGTGACACCTGGTATTTAGGTAGAATTTGTTGAGGTTGTCGTTGGACTTCTTGTTATTGTAGAATGTGTTGATATCGATATTGGTTAACATTGGAAGAAGTGGGATAGGTTGATATGGAATTTACATGATATGTAGGTAGGTTAGGCTAGTATGAAGTTGTGGGGAATGACACATGGGATTGAGTGGGAATTTGTTGATATTGTGTTTGTGTTGGTTGAGTGGTTATGAATTGTTGGAGTTCAATAAGGAGTTGTTGCATTCGAAATGATCGGTGTTGTTAAAGTGATTGGATGATAGTTTGTATTTTTTGTATGGTTTGTTGGTCTAGGGGTTGTGGCATTTGGTGAAGTGTTTGGATGATGCTTGTATTTGTGGTATTATAGTCTTATTCTCTAGTGTTGGCATGGAGTTACACAGGTGTTGAAGTCTTCGTATTTGAGCTTGTTCCTCAAGATATGCCTCATAGTCTACAAGGTTCTCATGATCATTGGTGCTAGAAGGAAAGCCTCTTCAAAGTGTGATTTTGTGTTTTGGATTTGACCTAGGTTTGTTGATGATCATAACCATTTTCACAAGTGATGGATTAGATGGGATTCAAGAATGGGATTAGATTGTGTTTGGATTGGATGATTTAGATTTGGATGAGGATGAGGATGGTCTGATGGTTGATAAAATAGGTCTGATAGTGTTATAAAATGCTAGCTCAAATGGTATTTGATCAAAGATTTGAAGTTCACTGTGTTCTAAGTTAAGAGGATGAACGTTTTCTAACAGAAACCAAAAGTGCAAAACTATGCACCAAAAGAGTGGAACTATGCACCAAAAGTGTGGAAATATGTTTCAAAAGTGTAGAATTGTGCATCAACCGCGCAGAACTGTGCACCAAAAGTGCAGAAATGTGGTTCAAAAGCACCTTTTTTTGTGATAGTGAGTTTTCAAGTTCAAATTTGATAAATTTTTTATTGGATTTGGATAAGATTGCTTTGAGAAGAGAACAAAAATAGTAAACAAAGTGGTCAAGGACTAACACGACAAATAGTGTATGTTTGAGGCTCATGAAAAAGCCCAAGTTTTCACAAGTATACCACAATTGACAAATAAATCAAGCACTTTTTATTCCTAAGGACAAGCTTCATTGTGATACATCAGCCCACAACTTGGAATCTTCATCAACTCAAGCCTCAACACACCTAATGTGGGTGTGTACACTTTTTCATCTTTGTGAGAGAGAACAGATAGGGACTTCAAGGACTGGAAGGATGACCCAATCACCCTTTCCCTAGAAAGCTACAAGTAGCTTATGCTAAGCCATGGGTTTCTATCTCATCTCAAGGGAGCCTTATGGTGAGTAATCTTGGGGGCAAAACCTTATATGCCCTTGCACTAAAAATTACCACAACATTCGAAAGTAGATCAAGTAGTCACTACCTATGTGGTTATTAGTTACTTTAGGAGACCAATTCCTTGTGAGCATCTGCAAGCTACTAAAAGTTTTTACCAACTTTACTATGAATGCAATATACCCTACATAAGTGCAAAATTTCTTTCACAAGAGTGTTATGTACAACTCCTTTCAAGTTGACACCGTAAGGCAAGGTTAACGTTGGTTAGGACTTGGCTTTCGCCTCAACCAATTTATATAATGGTCCAAAGGAAAGATCCGCTTAGGGTCATCCCTTTTGGATGAAATGCAATCCAAAAGTAGGCCCTTCTAAAGGATAAATTGAAAGTAAAGATAGATAAGTATGGTTTTTAGATCACCCAAGTTTTTACAAGAGGAGAGCATATACCTATCAACTTACAAGGACAGAAAATAGTTGTTCATTTATCCTATTAGTAAGAAAAATAACTAGATGCAACTACTTAAACACACAAGATTGCAAATGATAGATGTAGATTTCCCTTAAGAAATTGAAGTATTTCTAATACTTAGTGAAAATGATTGTAAATCTTCAAAGTTCATCCTGCAAAGATATGTTAGGGAACCTATTTGCTCTGTTTGAGTGATAAGATGCTACAACAAGTTGATTATTTCCACAAAAACCAAGTGATTACCAAAAAATAAATCAAAGGACCAAAAGCACAGTACTGTGTCTCAGAAGTGTAGTGAAAGTTACCAATGCACTAAATTGTGGTGTAGGAGTGCTTGATATCGATGCAGATGCACGTTTTTAATGCAGATCTACAAAAAACAAGGTTTTATCAAAAAAGCAAGATTGAATAATGATTCAATGATTTTTTGGATGACCCAAGATGTTGATGAGTGATGAGATCTATAGTATGCAATCAAGAATGAATCAAAAACACCCTGAAATGATAGGTTTAGCTCAAAAAATGTAAATACTCCTAAATAATTAAGCTTAGGAAGTATATAAGATGATTGTAGGGTAAATAAATCAGCTTAGCAAACAATATATGATCAGTTAGAGTGTGAGAAAACCCTATAAAATTAGAAAATTATCCAAAAAAATCCCAAAACCCAAAAGCACAGAACTATGTTGCGCATTCGCTAAATTGTTGACCAAAGACACGGAACTGTGCACCAAAAGCATGGAACTATGCACCAAAAGCACGGAACTATTGCCCGAAGGCACGTCAAATCAAGCCAAAAACATTTTTCTGTGTTGTTTGTGCTTTTCAATATTGTACTTCAAAAAATCAAATTTTCTAAAAAAAATAAAGGTTAGTGGGTCCCACCAGGCATGCCCGAATGTGTATAGGTAAAATCGAGCTTAGGACAAATCAAAACAATGATAATAAACTCAATCCTATAACATTAAAAGATCGATCTAAGAGATAACCAAATCAATAAATAATGCAATTAATAATCGAAAGCTATCACCTAGATTGTATTGATCTCTTGGTTAGATGTGGATTGCTCAATATGTCGTGTACCCATGGTTACAACAAGCGGATGTAGATAAGTGCTCAAAGTGCTCAAAGATATGATATGTGCTCAACCATGCGATATGTGCTCAACGATGTGTGAATGCTCAAAGTGTTGTATGAATGCAAAAGCTTAAATGATTGAAGAGGATTTTTGAAGGAGTGAAGGGGGCATATATAGGTTTCGAGGAAGATAGATCAATGGTGGAGATAATTCAATGAAATCAATGAATGAGATAAATCCAAAGCTCATGATGAATGTGCACATGCCATGTGTCACTATAAAAAGATATTTTTATTAAGTTAATTGCTTTTTGAGATAAAGATAGGATTGATTTCATAAATTTAGAAATGTTTTTTTTTCTAATTTATGAGTTGATAAGATTAAAGCCAATTAACTTAACTTTAGATTTTTTTTTTTTTAATTCTAAAAATAAGACTGATTGTGCACATAGAAGAAAATGATATTTTTAGAAGAATTGGAGGATAATTGAGAAATTAAATAAATAAATTTATTTAATTAATTGTGCATGATTGAAGAAATAAACAAGATTAAATATAGAGAATAAATCAAACAAATAAATTCATTTAATTTATTTTGCATGATGGAGGAATATAAATAAAATATTTAATTTTATTTATTTTTAGAAGATAAAGATCAACTTAAATAAATTTCAATAATTTATTTAAATTTGGAGGAATAATTGAAAATAAAATAATTAAAAATTATTTAATTGTGGATAAGAGGAAATTAAGTGATGAATTAATTAAATAATTAGATTTATTCAAATTGGAGGAATTAAGTGGATTTTATTGAAATTAATTAAATAAATAGAATTTATTCAATTAATGTTGAAATTAGGTGAATTATGAAAGGAGGCAAAGTATGTGGAAATGCTTCCTACATTGATCTATTGAGGAAAGACTTATACAAATTTTTACTTTTACAATTACAGATTACGATGCACATTAACAAAAAGATAATAACAATTTCTAAATGCAAACACAAAACTCACAACACAAGATATACATGGGGAAAACCCTTTCAGGTAAAAAACCCCAAAGCCACCCAATATATTATTCAGGAATCACGAAGATTACAATATACTTGCAGAGCAAGCTTTTATAGGAGTATATCCAACCGGAGACCCAAGAGGTAATTCAACATCTATAAGATTCTTACATGCAACCTCCATCTCCAATTCCTGATATATAGGAGATACAATACAATACATCACCAACGGTAATTACAAAACCATGAGCCAAAACCACCAAAAAGTGGCGCCCAAATTATCTCCAATCAAAGATGCCTTGTGATGTACCAAACCACACACCAACATGTGTAACTCTCCCCTTTACAGCTCTTTTATGTGTCCAACACGTTTTTACATTTCCCAAAATAGAAGGTCCAACTTCTGGAGGTCATAACTTTTTATCTGGTGTCTGATTGATGAACCATTTAATGCGTCGAAAAGCTCGTGAAGAGATCTATCACCCTATGACCTGCTACACCAGTTATCCCAATTTTTGAGATGTTTAGAGAAGTTTTGATTCTGGTAATTGAGTTCAAAGACTTTTTCCAGCAGTTTCAAAAAATAGAAACCTTAATATCTCGCAATCCAGATATCATCTTGAGACGAAACTCACTCGAGATGTTCACTTAGTTGTTCCGCACCTTCTGGAAAAAATTTTAGGTCAATCAGAGCTCAATCAAAGGACTTACTAAAAATAGTAAGTCTCACTATTTTTAGCACGTTTAGAAACTTTTGGAAACTTTGAATGTTCCAGACCATTATCCAAGATAAAGGGTATTCAAAAAGACCAAAACTGGGAAGAATAGTAATCTTTCAAAGTTGCAAGGTTGAGACACTTTTCCTAACAAATTAGAAGAAATGGATGAATTTGATGAAATTAATTAAATAATTAGATTATTCAATTAACGTTGGATGCATGTAATTTAGGAAGAATTGATGTATGCAAGTGATGTAATGCAATGGGTCATTTTTAGGTGTCTACAATCTCAAACTGTGTTGACAACTGATACTTCAAATTAGAAATCAAACTTTTACCATTCCCAATGAGTAACATATCATTGACATACAATGCAATAATGAGAATGCGATCATTACCAAACTTGTAATAAACATAATGATCTAATTTTGATCTCTAAAATCCAATACTCAACACAAAGGCATCAAAATTCTTATACCACATCCTAGGACACTATTTCAAATCATACAAAGACTTTTCTTAACTTACAAACCATATTTTCTTTACCTTTCATCATGTAGTGCTTTGGCTGTGACATATAGATTCCCTCCTCCAAGTCACCATGAAGGAATGTTGTCTTCACATCCATCTATTCCACTTCTAGATCATACATAGTTGCAATAGATAATAGTAACTGAATAGATGTCAGCTTTGCAATGGGAGAGAAAATCTCACCATAGGCAATTCCCTCCACCTGAGAATACACCTTCACAATCAATCTAGCCTTATATTTCTCAACACTGCCATCTACACCAAATTTCTTTTTGAACACCCATTTGCATCCAATAGGTTTTCATCCTTCAGGCAAAGGTACCAAATCCCAAGTATTATTATTTTCCAAAGAAGCCATCTCCTCTTCCATGGCTTCCTTCCAGAAACCTGCATCTTTCATACCCATAGCCTCTTTCACGGTTCTAGGCTCATTAGTGTTAGAAATCAAAGAAAAAATACAAATGGAATCATGCAATGAATAACCAAACCTATCAGGTTGCTGCCTTATCCGTGTGGACCTCCTCAAAGATTGAGGTTGAGGTTCTTCATCTTCTTCTAAACTTTCAGAGCTACTAGAGCTCTCCTCATTATTAGGTCTAAAAGATGTTTTTGGTTCAACATTCTCAGGGGTGGAAGGAAGCTGAACCACATCATATTTCTTTCTTCTTTCTCTGACTGCAAGACAACAGAAGAAGGATTGAGCTCTCTAAAGATCACATTTCTACTATACAAAACTCTCTCAGCCACTGGATCCCAAAGATTGTACCCTTTCACACCGATGCCATAACCGATGAAGATACACTTCACAACCTTGTTCTCCAACTTAGACCTCTTCTCCTTAGGCACATGTGCATATGCCTCACAACCAAATACCTAAATATGCCTTAATGAAGGCTTTTTACTAGACCATACCTCCATAGGTGTCTTATTAATGAGTGTTGATGTAGGAGACCTGTTAACTAGGTAACAACCGGTAGAAATAGCTTTAGCCGAAAACTTTTGTTCAACACTAGCTCCACTTAGCATACTCCTTGCCCTCTCCATCAACATTCTATTCATCCTCCCTGCAACTCCATTCTATTAAGGGGTATACAAACTTGTCTTGTGCCTCTCAATCCCCTATTCTTTACAAAACTTGTCAAAATCTGTTGAACAAAACTCACCATCATTTTCAATCCTCAAACACTTAATCTTTCTATCCTTTTGATTCTCTATAAGAGCTTTAACTCTTTGAATCTATTAAAGACTTTAGATTTACTTCTAAGAAAATACACCCATGTATTTCTACTATAGTCATCAATGAATGAAACAAAGTAAACAGATTTTGAAATCAAAGGAACAATAACAGGACCAAACACATCAGAATGAATCAAGTCCAACACCTTAGAAGATTTGTGAGAACTGGAATAAAATTGAACACGGTTTTGTTTTTTCCATAAATGCAATGTTCGTAGAAATCAAACTCAAGATTACAGTCATTCATACCCTCAACAAGATTTTTATTTTTCAGGGTCCTCAAACCCTTTTCACCAATGTGACCAAGCCTTTGGTGCCATAACATTATCTTCTCAGTTGGAAGTTTCATCTCCATAGAATGGGCACCCTTAGGTACCCAGAAAGTATGACCATCAAAAATAGATGCAACAATCCTCTTCACTGTCAGTTCCAATGGTGAGGATGAAGACTCTGAAGCTCTATTCTTCGAAATAGAGGTGCTATTGCACAGAGCTATGCATGAATCAAGCTAAAATAGAGTGTCAATCGAAACACCTTTAGCCAACACCGTAGATCCTCTAGTCATCTTGTTGGCAAGAGACACTATATGGATTCATGATTGTTGTCATTGATGGCAACAAAGTTCATCCCACACATCTGCAGGACATGGTGTGTCTCTACCGGAAGTCAGAGTGAAGAATGTTGTGGTCCGGTAAACAAGAACAAAGCATGTGGTGAGGGCTGAAAGTCAGGTCCGGATCTCTCAGAGGAAGTATCTTGGTAAAGTGTGGATTTGGAGAAGTCAAGAGGAGTATCTTGACTGATAGATTCCAAGGTTTGAGCCTCCGGTGTGGAAAGGACAAAGAGATATGAATGCTTGAGTGTCAGGTTCCCAAGTGACAGTGTGAACAGAGGAAGAACTAACTGGCAGAACATCAGATTTTATTCCGGATGTGTTACTGATGATGGAAAAGGTTCTTAAGGCATAAGTTATGTTTGGCCGACATGATTGATGACTTCTACAAGTATATGCTTGATCCACATTACTTGATGTGCAAGGATTCAGCTGACAGATCAGAGTTTGTGAAAAGATTGACTATTCCGGATGCTGACTTGAAAGGTGATGAAATCACTTGTGCGGATATATATACAAGATGGATTTAGTTGTGAGAAGTTTCATGGTTGTTGGTGATGTGCGAATAAAAGTAGAAGAGCAGAGCAAAAGCAGTAAGTTAGGTCTGGTATGTGAAAGGAAAGCAACATAAAAGAAAAGGAAAGATGAAGTGCAGCAGAACAGTGTACTGAGCCTAACCAGAACTGAACTCTAGCATATATAGATGCTCCCAATCAGTTCAAGTATTGTATAACACTCTTTTTGTAGATAGTGAGTCTCTTGTAGGTAGTGTGCCTCTTGTGAGCAGTGTGCTCGGGCAGTGACCCCTAATTGGCAAGTGCCATTTTGTATTTCCATTCTTCTAACAGAGAATACAATCTTGGGTTAATCACCCCGTGGTTTTTTCCCTCCACGTCAAAAATATTGTGTCATGTGTATTTCCATTTCATAGTTATGTTTGCTTATTTGAATTAATGTTGCATTGATTATTAAGAAAGTTCAGAAAGCAGAAATAATTAGGACAACTAATTCACCCCCCCTCTCAATTATCAACACATCTTGCATCCTCCATTCAAGAAAACAACCTGCACACCCACATCATTCAACTTACTTACAGAAAGAAGGTTTCATGTCAAACCTGGGATATGCAAAACACCATTGATTCCCTTCACTTGTCCATTAGGGAATTGAATCAAGACTCTTCCATGGCCAACAATCTTCAAGTGAGAATCATCACCCAAGTACACCATTCCACCATCGTATTCTTCATACTTTGAAAACCAACCCCTATGTGAGGTCATGTGAAAAGATACACCAAAATCAATAAGCCACACATCCTCAGATGCATGTGTTGCCAAGGTAGTGACAAACACGTCTCCTTCATCTGGAGAGGACTTGTCAGAATCTGAATCATAATTCTTCTTTTTATTACTCTCCTCCTTGCACTCCTTACAGAAGTGACGAAGTTTGTCATCGTTCCAAAATAGGGCCTTGGACTTTTTGGGAGACTTAGATCTCCCACGAGATTTGGATCTTCCTTTTTCTTCCTTCTTCTTGTCCTTTTTCTTTCTCTTCTCTTTAGATCTTCCACGAACCGCAAGAGCCTCCTTAGTTGATTTAGAAGACTTTCTTCACATCTCTTCATACAACAACAAAGAAACCACTTCATCCATCTTGAAGGTGGTAGTGGTACTCCCAATGGCCATAATAGGGTGGTCCCATGAATCTGGTAAGGAACATAGTAATGTCATACAATGATCCTCCTCCTCCATCTTTACACCAACAGAAATTAACTAGGCAACAAGCATATTGAATGCATTCAGGTGATCAGCGACATATCCTCCATCCTAAATCCTTAGAGAATACAATTTCTTTCACAGGAATAACTTGTTAACCAGGGATTTAGCCTGATAAACATCTCCAAGCTTCTTCCAAAGATCCTTTGCAGTCTTCTCTTCATGGATATTTAGGAGCATTGAATCAACCAAATAGAGTCTTATCAAACCCTTACCTTTTTTATCTTTGAGATCCCAGTCTTCTTGAGACATTGCAGTTGGTTTTGTACCAGATATGGCATCCCATAAATCCTGATCTACAAGCATGTCCTCGATTTTGAGTTTCCACAACTTGAAATTACTGTCATTAAACTTCTCTATCTCAAACCTCCCAGATGTGCTTGCCATCTCTTACCTATAAGAAAGATTTCAAAATCCTCTACACAAGCTCCCACTCAAACAAAGATCAGCTCAAAAAACCCTCTACCCAACAACTAGAACCAAAGGTGACTAGGCTCTGATACTAAATGAAAGGAAGCAAGGTATGCGGAAACACTTCCTACATTGATCTATTAAGGAAATATTTATGCAACTTTTTACGTTTATAGTTACAGATTAAGATGCACATTAACAAAAAGATAATAACAACTTCCAAATGCAAACACAAAACTCACAACATAAGATATATGTGGGGAAAACCCTTCAGGTAAAAAACCCCACTCCGAATCTACCCAATACATTATTCAGGAATCAAGAAGATTACAATATACTTGCAGAGCAAGATTTTACAAGAGTATATTCAACTAGAGATCTAGAAGGTAACTCAACATCTATAAGATTCTTATACACAGCCTCCATCTCCAGCTCCTGATATATAGGAGATACAATACAATAAATTATTGCTGGTAATTACAAAACCATGAGCTAAAACCACCCAAAAGTGGTGCCCAAATTATCTCCAATCAAAGATGCCTTGTGATGTACCAAAAAACACACCAACACATGTAACTCTCCCCTTTACAGTTCTTTTATGTGTCCAACACATTTTTACATTTCCCAAAAACAGGAGGTCTAACTTTCGGAGGCCATAACTTTTGATCTAAGTGTCCAATTGACAAACCGTTTAATGCATCAGAAAGATCATGAAGAGATCTATCACCCTGTAACCCAATTCATTGGTTATGATGATTTTTAGGACATTTAGGAAAGTTTTGATTATGACAATTGATTTCAAAACTTTTTTTGGCAGTTTCAAAAAATAGAAACTTTAATATCTTGCAATCCAAATATGGTCTTGAGTCGAAACTCACCGGAGATGTTTACTTAGCTATTATACACCTTTTGGGAAAATTTTAGGTCAATCTGAGGTCAAATGTAAACTTACTAAAAATATTAAGTCCCGCCATTTTTAACCATTTTGGAAACTTTGAAAGTTCTAGATCATTCTTCAAGATAAAGGGTATTCGGAAAGACCAAAACTGGGAATGATAGTAACCCTTCGAAATTGCAAGGTTGAGACACTTTTCTTAACAATGACAGACTCCATCCTTTGTCAAGGAATAAGTGTTTGCATGTCCATCATGGACAGTGCACCTATCATACTTCCACGGCCTTCTCAACAACATATGACATGCATCTATTAGTATGATGTCACACAACACCACATCATGGCACTCCCCAATCTTTAACTTGACTAAACATTGCTCATTGACCAAAGCTCTATGGTCCTTTTGCAACCATGAAATCTGATATGGATGTGGATACCTTCTTCTTGTCAACTTCAACTTGTTAACCATTTCTAAAACAAGATTTTCAGTGCTTCCACTGTTAATAATAATATCACAACACTTACCTTCACATTTGCACCTTGTGCAGAATAAACTCTTCCTCTAATCTGGTTCTTTCTCCTCATTCAATAAGGTTCTTCTGACAACTAGGGTTTCTCCCCTTTTAGCATCTTCAGAATGCTTAGACTGCGCATCTTCATCTACATGTGCAACTCATTCATTATCTTTAGGTCTTCTATTTTTCCTTCCCTGATGTTGCAGACACTTGTATGCTCAATTTCCTTCTCCACATTGGAAATAGGTTCCTCTGAAACCTCCTCTTCCTCTTCCTCTTTGCTCACCATTATTTTGGTCACGAGGGTGGTAGGCATTATCTTCCCACTAATTTCAACTAGTGCCAACTTCTTCACTTTTCTTTTGATCTTCATTATGGCCTCTATAGGATCTTCCACCAGTCCTTCTACCTTGACCTCTAGCCCTTTGCTTGCTTTCAAATCTTTTATTCAGCTTCTCTTCCACCTTCAGGGAAAATTTCTATACATCTTCTATGGTGTTCATTTTGACCAGGCTCAACTCCTCTTGAATACTTGGCTTCACCCCATTAATGTAATAGGCCACCTTATCCTTGTTTGCCTCTACATGGCCTGTCTTGATAGTAATCCTATAAAAATCTTCTGTATACTCCTTAACAGACTTGTTACCTTGCTTCATTCGTTGCAACTTCTTCAACAACTCTAGCTCATAGTCCACAGGAATGAACTACTTCTTTAGCTTATCCACCATCCGATCCCATCTAGTAATATTTCCTTTTCCTCTTCTATTTCTCTCTAACTAGACCTCCTTCCACCAAATACTGGCATGACCCTTCAACTTTTTTTTTGCAAACTTGACCCATTTCATTGATCCAATCAATAAGCTCTTCTAGGTTTAGATTCCTAGAATAGGTAGACTTCAATCCTTGGTCTCTTTCCAGTCTTTGAAATGGCCCTCAACAACCTAACTTCTACAAGATCTCCTACAAATTCTTGTTCTTCCTCAAATAGCTCTTCTTTAGCTTCATCTTTGCTTTCTTCTCTTATTTTCGACTCAACCCTTTTTGCAGCTCCACTTGCAATGCATCGATTTACCTTTACAGGGCTCTAAAACCCTCTTCCATCAAAGCATTTCTCCCACCATGGTTTCTTCGTGGAGGCATTTTGATCTCTGCAGCAAACCCACAACCTCAAGTCTTAGTGTAAACTTCCGCACGGTTGGCTATCTATCTACTCACTCAGGAACTCTTGCTCTAATACCACTTGATGAAGGGGGTAAATCATGAAACACACAACAACAAAAATTACACATAGAAAATAGGAATGTTCTTTTATTGATTTGGACAACACATTACATTATAGAAGCTCAGATACAATCAAAGGATGAATCCTCCACAAGCTGCAACACATTACAACTTCCTATTTCCAGACTCCTGAACATTTAGTCTTCTATAGCCCCAAATCTACTAAGGTTTCTTTTTTCTCGCCTTTTCTTAACTCTACGCTTTCCCCCTTATATCCACTACCCCAAGGGTTCCCAAAAATGGTTATAAATATCCCTTTTTGGCAGCCTCAAGCCAAATTTCAAATTTTGCATCTCCCTCCAAAAATAGGTCAACTTTCAAGAGCCATAACTTTTGATTCGAGTGTTTGATTGACAAACCTTTTGAAGCACCTAAAAGCTCACAGAATATTCTACACGCTAAGAATCTGATTTGCTGATTCTGCCCATTTTTAGGGCCATATAGGACCGTTTAGTGCCTCAAACTTGACTTTGAATAATTTTTAGGGGTTTTTGAGGAAACATAAACTTTAATATCTTTCAGCCTATTGTACGGTTACACAACACACCCTATTTTTCCCTAGCAAAACACGGACCCAACATTTTATTTTTCTTGGCTTGCTTGTTTCTCTTTACTTTTGGGTGGTATGTTAAAAAACCAGTAGCAGATGTATGTCAGGATCCTATCATGTGCATGTCAAGACCTTGAGATCTAGGTCAAATTTTCAAAATCAAAATTTCTCATCATAAACCCTACCAAATGAAAGAGCACAAAATTCTAAGCAGGTTTGCTTTTTGAAGCACCCCAAAATTTTCTAAGGCTAGGAAGTTATGCCTGGTCAAAATTTAGTCAAGCAGTCTTAGGAATATCTACACATTCCCTAACATCCAGACATTAACTTAATGTTTGAATCATGAAATTACTAAGGAAAACTTAATATTTGCATATTCACAAATGTGTGCATGTTAAACTTTATCCTGCGATGTAGTAAACCGTCAAGTGCATGCATATTCACAAGTATGCACATTCAATCTCAATATGTGGACATTCGTTAATATCCTAACTTAATATAATATAATGATAAAACTTAATGTTTGGATATAAACTCAATATCCTGACATTCGTCAATATCCTGATGATGTCATCCATTCTTGCCTCGCAAAAATAACAAAAGATGATGACATCATCTAGATATTGAGAATTCAAAATCCTTCACAGACCTTAACATCTGGACATTCACTTAATGTCCAAACTTTCATTAACATCTTGATGACTATTGCAAGTATGTGCTAACTGGTGTTGTCATTGATGTCAACATGTTTGTGTTGTCATTGGTGCCAATTATATCTTCTTATATTGTTGTTTGATTGATTGAGTTGCCATGTTAAGAACACTATCTGAGTATTTTGCTCCGCATTTTCTATGTTGAAGACCAGAGTATGAGATTTGGATATGTTTTAGAAAAGTGTTTGAAGATGCTAAATCTAGAATTTGGTGGTTTGGATCGTTGTGCGGAAAATGTTCTATCCACCAGTTTGAAGACTATGCCTAGGAAGGTTTGCAAAGTGACAGGGAGATAGTATTTTGCTCCGCATTTCTCTACAGGTTGGATTTAGGTCTTGCAGTTCTAGACTTCAGCTTACAAGATCCTTATCTATCTTCATTCCAAAGGATTTTCAATTTGGTACTCCGGAAAGAAAGTTATTGATTAGCAGAATTTGACAGTGTTGTTGAAATTAGGACAGACAACTGAGAGGGGGGTCAATCAGTTGTCACAAAATTCTTATCTTTTGCTGCATTTAATCTTCTTTACCACTTATTAACAGATTAATGGTATAACCATAAAAGCATGAATCAACAACACATGAGCAGAAACATAATCAACACACATAACACCATGATTTTTATGTGGAAACCTGGTTAAGGGAAAAACCATGGTGGGGGTTAACCCACAAGATTTATTCTCTATTAAAAGAATAGAAAAATGGGAAGGCACTTTCCTTCGGGCGCACTTCCTAGAGCTCACTACTCAAAGGAGGCTCACTACCTACAAGAACATTCACAGTGTCAACACTGAAAGGTTGTACTGAGAAACAACATCCTCTTCATGTAAGATTCAGTTCCATTGAAGCATTCAACACCTCTGCTCTGCCCCCACTCACTTCCTCACTATATCCACATCCTCTCTCACATCCACACTTTTCCATGACTTAACACTTATTTATACATATCATCAACTTTGGAATAAACATCAAAGTTAGCCAAACAATCATGTATCTAGAACATTCTCCAAGATAGGCATTACGAGTAATTACAATCACAAGACTTGACTTAATACAAAATGCTACATGTGAACCACTCCTCTATCGGCCAAGCATGGATGGGACTCAAATCTTCCTCAAACAACATGTCATGCTCCATAGAACTTCTCTTAGATCATCCGCAACACGCACCAAGCATCCGGTCGGCCAAGACTTGAAAGAACAACAACACCCAAGGAGAAATCTTCAACTACGAGCTCAATCCTCAATGCGGACCACCAACACAATAGGCACATGATCCAAAGACCACCACAAGCATAATGAAATCAACCAGAACAACTGCACCACCTCAGATCACCAGAAACACTTGCACCTTCATCCAAAAACTCAAGAACACTAGCTGTCATGACTGTCACACTAGAAAGATTGCTTGTTGACCTCCAAACCATGAACCACTTGAGTTGAGGATACACACCAACATCCCAAACATACCACTAGAACCGCAAACCATAATATTCCACTACAGAGCAATCCAGACCAAATTCTTGTCACTTTGTTACCTCTAAACACTGCAAAACCTAGTTCTACTCAGATGGCCATAACTTCGCAAATTCTCCATGTGGACCTCTCAAATCTTGACTGGAGAAACTTTAGACAATCCTCTAAAAACCCTTTAATCCACAGACTCTGATCTTCATCTTGTTGGGAATACGGAGCAATCTACTCCACTGAACTGCACTATCTTCACTGTTTCTAACAGAGAGATATGTAACTCACTTGTTTCTTCCAAAGAGGCTATTTTTCTCAATATCCTCAACATACAAGTCTTCTAAATGAGTAATAGAATAAGATACAATTGACACCAATGACAACAAGGATATGTTGACATCAATGACAACACCGATTAGGCACATATTTACAACAAGTGTTTGTTAAGAAGTAGTCTGTGATATATCCTCAAGTGATATTTGTTGTCTTCAAGTGAGATCTATTGTGATTGGATTTGACGGCTCCCAAGTGACTCTATGTTGTTTGTGGATGACTCCAAAATGTGTTGAAGACATGTACTTGATCCGCAAGCTACAATGAAGATCTTCCAAGCATGTTTCTAAGTGTTCTTGATATGTGCACAAATTCTGGATGACCTGCTTAGTCACACTTGTTGCAGAGGTGAATCGTGGATCGTAGAAGCGTGTCCAAATGTGTGAAGATGTATTTGGGTCCAAGCTAAGCCATGAAGTGTTTCCCATTCATTCATTTTCCCTGTAAGTTTGTTTAGGTCTAGTCCTAATTTAAATTTATATATGTATGCCAACCTTGGAGGTAGTTCCAATGGTTGTAAAATGTAATGCCAACCTTGATATACATTCCAAGGTTGATGATTGGTATAAATGTATGTAATGAATTTCTGAGTGAGGTAGGTGTGTGAAAGATGTGAAGATGAAGTGTGAGTTGTAAAAATAGAGAAGAGCAGAGGAGTTATATTGTGCTTCAATGGAACTAAATTTAGGCATGGTGTAGATGCTACTATATCAGTTCACCCTCGGCAGTGAGCCAACCCCGGCAGTGAGTCAATCCTAGCAGTGAGCCAAGCCTCAGCAGTGAGCCACCCTTTGTCAGTGAATCCTTTAGTAGTGAGCCTCTTTTGATATTCGGTATTGTTACTACATTATATTATGAGCTAACACTCACTATGGTTTTTCCCTATTTAGGGTTTTCCACGTAAAAATTTGGTGTTCATGTGTGTATGGTGTTGATGTGTTTATGTTTTGATTCTGCTATTCACGCTTAATCTTCATAATAGAATAAGGAGTTAAAGTAAGTGAATGTGAAAGTGATTTTGTTTAATGGAGTTAAAGTTTTGATAAAACTGATTCACCCCCCTCTCAGTTGTCTTGTGCCTTTCAACAATTGGTATCAGAGTGAGGTTCCTTGGAAGAAAGCTTAACAGCTTGAGGTAGATCTGGGATGGCACACAAGAAGGTTGCTCTTGAAGATCTAGAAAGAACTGAAGAAGAAATAAAAGATCTAAAGGAGAATTTCAAAGAAGTAGATGAATGTATCAGAAAATTAATAGAGCAAGTCAAGAAGTTCAAAGAAAAATATAAGGGGGTTAGTGAACAATTAATATTAGCAAATGAAACCTTGAATGATTTAAAAGTGGAAGTTGTAGAAAGAGCAAAAGTAGAAGAAGACCTAAAATCAGTTGATGAAAAACAAATCTGAAGAATGTACAAAGCTTGAAAAAGAAGTTGTGAACCTGAAGTTAGATTTGGAGAAGGCAAAGAGCTATGAAGAAGAGTTTAAGATAAGTTCTACAAAGAAGGCTTGGGATTTGAGAAAGGTGAAAGTTCCAATTCAGGACAAGCAGTACATGTTGAGAACAAGAAGGACAAAGGCAAGAAAATAAAAAATCAAAGAAATAGGCCTAGAAGACCATCAGTCAGGCAACCAAATGCTCAAAGTTACCCCTCTTTCAATGGTTATTGTAATTCATGCAATAAGTTTGGTCATAAGGCTACTCAATGTAGGAGTAGAGTGAATCAAAATGTTCCATCATTTTTTGGTCAATGCTTCACTTGCAATAAAATAGGTTATAAAGCTAATGAATGCATAAGTCAGATAAGGAATAGTTACAACAATGGAAGGAATGCTCAAACTTTTAGAGGTAATTGCTTTACATGCAAGAGATTTGGTCATAGAGCTAGTGAATACAAAAGTCGGATAAGAAATGCCTATAACAATGGAAGGAATGCTCAATCATTCAATGGTGACTGTTTCACATGCAAGAGATTTGGACACAAAGCTAACCAATGCAGATCCAAAAAATTTGAAAGAAATACTAGCTAGAGAAATGTTGTGTGCTACAATTGCAATGGATCTGGACATGCCTCTAAGTACTACAGAAGCATGAATAAGGTTAATCTGGTAGAGAAGGACAAACCAATACAAAAGTTGATCTGACAGAGACTAAGAAGGAGAAGAATGAGATTTGGGTGAAGAAGGATGTAACAGAGGTTAAGGATGAGTCTGTACTAGTATCTGGTGCAAATGTTCCCTCTGAAAACTGAGATTAAAGCTTTGGCTGAGGGGGAGCCTTATTAGAAATCTTTTCTCCCCTGCCAAAGGATTGGTGTTGATGCCTCCACATGAAGAGACAAGGTTAAGGATTAGCAACAAAGGTTTAACTCAGGACAAATATTTAGCAACAAAGGTTAAGGATTAGCAACAAAGGTTTAGCAGTTTAAAAAGTTTGCTAAGCAAGAAGATTTGATCAGGAAAGAAGATAGATTATGAATTTTGGTTAAAATCAAGTTATAGTGTTCTGGTAATTTGGTCCGCATTGGTCCACTTTTGAAGATAATGCTCTATGGCTCTAGCATATGGTTACTGATCATTGGTTACATCTACATCTAGAAGTTTGTCTGATTTTGATAATTGACTTGAGAGTAATGAGTAACAGAAGTTTGGGTTGACAGAACATAGTTATTTCCAGTACAAAGAAGTTTTCATGATTGGAAGTATTTGATGAACTCAGAGGCAAATGGATATGAATCAGATGAAGTCTTCAAGTAGTGAAGAATAAAAAAATGAAGAAAGTGCAATATGAAGAAGCTCTGAAAAAGAATCCTAAGACTCCTAGGGTTTGTGCAGAAGCATTACATTAAAGACCAAATCATTTGTGATAAGAGCAAATGTGTATTAAAAAGAAGAATTGCATATGAACAAGTAAATCTCTATTTACTTACAAAGGTTGAACCTAAGACATTTACTAAAACATGTAAAGATGAGTTTTAGATCAGAGCAATGGAAGAAGAACTAATGCAGATTAAGAAGAATCAAACCTAGGAACTTGCCCCTAGGCTTGCAAATAAGAATGTGTTTGGAACAAAGTGGATTTTTAGAAAATGGAAAAGTGGTAAATATAGCTAGACCTGTATGCAAAGGCTATTTACAAATTGAAAGAATAGGTTTTGAAGTGACTTATGATCCAGTCGCAAGAATTGAGGATATCAGAATGTTTCTAGAATTTGTAGCACAAATCTTTCAAAGTATATCAATGGATTCGAGGAATGTTGGTTGAAGAAGACATTGTTTTATCTAGACTATCTCTTAGGGAGAGCTGGTAGCAGTGATTGATGATAGGAGAAGCCTGCAAAAGAAAAATCACAGATAGATGAGTATTGTAGGTGTTGTCATTGATCATCATAATATGCATTATTTTCATAATCTGTCATGAAGGATGATGAAAGATGTGATGTTATGTTTCTAAAGAAGGAAAGTGGTGTAGTCACAATAGGAGGGTTCATAGAATGAACTATCTAGGTCATGCAGCAAGAGTAAACACAACAAAAACAACTCAAGAAAATGGAACAAATGTGGATTCAGTCATTCAGTATATCATATAATTCAAATACAATATGGCTGGCAACATGCAGGCTTACAACTGGGATCAAAGGCCTAATTACATACATGCACAAGATAAAGCTTTGAAGCTGCTTCGCACAAAATCTAAACTATCAATCTTCTAAATCATGAGAACTTGATAACTACTTTCCTAAGGATCTATTACATCAATATATATCATTTCCAGACCAATAGATTCCTCTGCGTCAGCTAAGGAAGGTCACAAACTCCAATGAAGAGATGTAACGTGTTCACAGATAGGTCAGACCTAAATGCATAGAACACTTCCTCAAATGAATGGAACAATGTGCAGACCCTTGGGGAAGGTCAGCCATGAACCAAAGGACATTGAATGATGTGTCATTGAGATCCGCAAGTCAAGGAATGATCAGCAAGCCTTCTCCTTCAGCTGATTACCATAGACTATCAGGATGCTCTGCTATAAGAAAATAGTTGATCTTTTGATAGCGATATCTTTTCGATAACTAATCTAAATGCTCTAAATTCTTGATATGATGTAGATGAATGAATGTAGATGCTAAGTCTAGATTCACAAGATGTGAAATACCAATACTAGACCACAAGCTAAAAACTGCTTCTGACTAAACTGCCTGAACTAAACTGGAAAATGAAAAAGAAACAAACTGAACTGAAAACAAACTGAAATGCAAATGTTTTTGGTTGATGCAATATTGCTCTTGAACCAGGGATGCTCTTGCATTAGACATCTAGGGTTATTGAAAATGTGAGTCCCTCACTTTGCTAGGGCTAGGGGAGAACCAAGATGATCCACCTCAGCTTGAGAAATCCATGATGAATCTTCTTCCAGTCTACGTTTCCACTTGACAAGATATTCTTTGTATTGTCTTCCTCTAGTGTTGCGTCCAACTCTGTTGTCCAAGATGTCTTCAATCTGTTCCAGCGCTTGTTGTGGTAACTATTTTTTCAAGTCTTCTTCCATGCTATCACTGAACTCTACTCCATGATACTGATATAAGTTTGCAATGTTGAAAATAGGTGATATACCCAATGTCTCTAGTAGCTCTACTTCTTATGCATTTCCTGAATCAAATTTTTTGAGTATCTTACAAGGTCCAAACTTCTTGATCTTTAACTTGTTATAAGTCCCAACTGGAAATCTTTCTTTTCTCAAGTACACCATTACTTCATCTCCAACTTCAAATTCCTTATGTCTTCTCTTCTCATCAACCTGCTCTTTGTACTTACTGTTCATGTCTTCTAAATACTTTTTCACCTAATTATGCATTGTCTTCGTATGATCTGCAAATTCTTCTCCTTCTGCACTCCTCTTTTCTTCTGTATTGATGTCTCTCAATTCTACAACTCCTCTAGGATTCACTCCGGTAACAATCTCAAAAGGTGTTCTTCCGGTACTCCTATTTACTGAATTGTTGTATGCAAACTCTGCTTGTGAAAGAATCAAATCCCAACTGCCGGTCTTCTCTCCAACCAAACATCTCAACAAGTTTCCCAAACTTGTATTCACTACCTCTATCTGTCCATCTATCTATAGATGAAAAGTTAAAGTAAACTTCAAATCTATCTTCATCTTCTTCCAAAGTGTCCTACAAAAGTATCCAACAAACTTTGTATCTCTATCTGAAACTATACTCCTAGGTAATCCATGCAATCTCACAATCTCCTTGAAAAATAGGTCAGCTACATGCACTGCATCAATTGTCTTCTTGCAAGGTATGAAATGATCCATCTTTGAAAATATGTTAACCACTACAACTATTGAATCATGTCCTCTCTGTGTCTTAGGCAATCCCATTACAAAATTCATGCTTATGTCTTCCCAAGGTCTCTTCAGTACTGTCAAAGGTTTATACAATCCAGTATTCTAACTACTTCCTTTTGCAACTTGACAAACTCTACAACTCTGCACAAATATATGAACATCCTTATGTATCTGAGGCCAAAAGTAGTTTTCACTCACCAAAGCCACTGTCTTATGAATGCCAAAATGTTCTTCCAATCCACCACTATGTTTCTCCTTGATCAAATTATCTCTCATTGAACTTCTAGGTATGCACAACTGACTTCCTTTGAACAATATATCTTCTTGAATGAAATAGTCCAACCACTTACTCCTATCTATCATAGTAGGTTCCTTACATGCTTTCTAAGGTTCTACAAAATCAATGTCTCCCTCATACATGTTCTTTAATTCATCAAAACCCAACACTTCAACTCTCATCTCTATCAACAAGTTTCTTCTCCTACTCAATGCATCAGCAACTTTGTTTGATTTTCCACTCCTATTCTTCAACACAAAAGTATAACTCTGCATGAACTCTACCCATCGCATATGTCTCTGATTCAACTCACCTTGACTGTTCAAATATTGTAAAGCTTGATGATCTGTATACAACACAAACTTCTTAGGCAACAAGTAATGCTGCCACTTCTTCAAGGCTTGACTTATGGCATAGAACTCCTGATCATAAACTAAATATCTTCTCCTTGCATCATTTAATTTCTCACTAAAATAAGCTACAAGTCTTCCTTCTTGACTTAACACTACTCCAATCGCACTCCCATTTGCATCACAATCAACTTGAAATACCTTATTGAAATCTGGTAATGCCAAAATAGGTAATGCAATTTCTGGTAAAGGGAAATTGCAGGATCAAATAGCACTAATCAAACATGCAAAGTAAATAATATAAAACCCAAGAGAAATACCAGATTGGAGATTGCACCCAGGAGACCAGACCAAGATTGTGAAGGAGGAAAAATAAAGAAAAACCCCCTATGTTATGCAAGTGGTAAAAAGCCAAAAAAAGAGATTACATAGAGAGTACGAAGCTTTTCAATGAGAGAAATAAGAAAAATGAAGAAGAATAGAGAAGATATCCATGAAGAGAAATTGCAGAACAAGAGGAGGAGACACCTCTTAAATAGAGGTGAAGAATGGAGTTATCCGTAACTCCCATATGCCACCTTGCATAAGGTGTGTGCCACATGTTTCCTCTTAAGGAGGAATCTACCAAAATATAGATTATTCTTGCAGAAGGAATAAAAGAGATGTTATCCGGCATGTGGGGATAAAACACCAAATTAATAAAATACAAAAATATAATATAATCTTCACTAAGTAAAGATTAATTTCTAACACCCCCCTTAAGCTTTACTTGGAGAGATTAACAATAAATCCATCAAAGGATGATTACAACATGTTACATGAATGGCATAAAAGCCTTTACAGTGAATAAGAATATATAATTTGAGAAAGAAGCTTGAAGAGAAGTTTAGATGCAGCTTGATGTAAAGCCAAATCTTCAAATCTTCAAGGAATTGAGTGAACCAAAGTGCTTGTATAGATGCCTTTGAACAATTTGAATAGTGAGCTCCTTTAGAGCCAAGGGAATAGGATTGATGGTTCTTGTGCTGCCAAGATATTGGACCTATGTCATCAAAGAAACCATAACCACAAATGGATTTCCCATCATTGGGATCATCTCTTAAACTTGAATTAGTATATTCATAGAAAAAGATACAAATTGCATAGTGGATAATAAAATTGTGAATCAAATGAATCCAAATTTAAGTCATAAAGCCAATAAGGTAAAAGTTAGCATAGCTAATTCAATATAGATAAAATAACCTTAAGTCGTGAGTAAGAGTGCTAGTAAAAATTGTAGCACAAATCATGGCTTATAGCCCAAATTATAAAATGTCAATATATAGGCATAGCAATAAAAGTTCTAGGCTACTTCTCACTACATCATTTGTTGAATTGTAAAGGGAACTTATATCAAGTTTAATAATAATGGACTTTGAAAATTAGTCCTAAGATCATAGTGATTCATTTGAAGATTCAATATTACAGACTTTGAAAAAAATAGTCCTAAAGATGGTTATAAAACCCATAGTGCCTTCATCGGAATTTTAATATTAAAAGACTTTGAAAATAGTCCTATAAAATGGTATAACAACCATATTGACTTTATCAAATTTTAAGAACTTGATCCATAAAAAGTAAGTGCATACCATCAAAGTGGATGGAAATATTTTCCATGGGACCCAAAAAACACTCAAATGAGACTTAATAGGGCTCCCTATGCAATATTACTGCAAATGCGTCTTGTGCATAAAATATTTAAAGGCTTTAGTGCTCTAATAAGCTTTTAATTTCCCAAAAATTATAACAGATAAATGAGGCACAATAAAATATTAGATTCCCTTTATCAAAACAACATAATTGTAGTTGAGAATGAAACTCTAGACTTGTTTTAAATATTGTATGAGATCAAGACTTAAGTAGAGAAAAACAAAATAATAAATTAATAAATCAAAGGATAATATGACACCAATTGTGATGAAAAGAGCTTAGAGATATATTGGAACGTTAAGGGGCAGTAATCAAGCCACCTTAACAAATTAAAATAAAAAATTGAGATTTTAAAAAAATAGGATAAGTAGATGTTGGTTATGATGTTAGTCACAAACAAGCATATAATAAAAGTACACATTAACCTTTATTCATCTTGAAAGATACTATGAATTCAAAGAATTCATGATCCCAAGTCTCCGGTGATTAGGTCTTAATCGTCTGAAATTACTCAGAGGTTAATGTGAGTTGCTGTTTCCATTTTGGGGCCTTATGTGAAAGTTCAACGTCTTCACGACACTCCTGCAGAAATTCTCTACAGAGAAGTCATATTATACAGTTATTTGGTGGAAAGATGTAGAAATACTTCAATCTTTGCATGATATTTTCAATTGTGCATGCTTTGTATTCAAATATGCTAAATATTTGCAATTATCTACGAGATGTCTGCATATCTGTGCTATTTGCTTAAGATCATCAATTATTTGCAATTCTGGAGATGAAATGCTCTAAACTTTAAAAGAAATTGAAGAAATGCTTCTAATTAAAGTTGAACCTTTAGCTTTTGAACCACATGTATATTAGATACTATCATGAAGAGAAGAAAACCAAACCATATTTTCACCAGGACATTCCACATCTAGATATAGTTGATGCTAACTTCAAAGGAATTTGTATGAAGACAACACATATAAGTAGACATGCACTCCAAGGGATGCAACAAATCACCACATATATCCAGAATTCATACACTGATTACTTAAGATTTACTATGAATTGTAATCAACACAGTCTTCTCATTCATTAAGCATGCAAAATATAAATGTATACAAAAACTTTGAAATGAGCTCTGAATGTTTCAGCAAACAGATTTCAATTAAGTTTCAAATGTTTACAATAAGGCATTCCATCACCTTTTATAGAATAAGGTGAGGAATCCGTTACAAAAGATCTACAATCTTGATTTATCAATGCAAATCTACGGTCATCATTCTCTTGACTTTGTCAATCTTTACAAAAATGGCACAAGTTGCCAGCTGGCAATTATCTATATTACTTATGCTTATATCCCCTTTATGATGTATCTTCATCATGTTCCTCAGTCGATTCATGTGGATCATCATCATGTGCATCACTTCCTGAACTTTCGCTATCCTGATGATGATGATGCCGCATATGGGGCTGCATGCTATTCCGGATCTGCTCATATGACTGCACAACTTGATCTATTCCTCCGACATCTTGAGTCTTTGCTTTGACGATGGCATGTTTATGTGCTTCATATTTATCTCTGCTGTTATCCAGCTTGTCTTTCATGTCCTGCAGTGTTTCATTGTATCTCTCCATCTTGACCTTGATCCTCATTATTTTATCTATAAGTTCCTCTGTCAAGTGGACAGGTGGACCATCTGCTTCTGATTGGAAGTTACTGTGTAGAGCTTTGATGGCAGACTCTTCATCTTGATTTTCTATTTTCCCTTCCACCTTTCCTTCCAATGTTTCTAATGTCTCTGCCTCTTCAGCCATTAAATCGTGTAGCCTCATGCTGATATCTCTCAGATTATTATTGCATCTTTTGAGGACTCCGCATTCAAACTGAATGTCTTTGTACCAGATGTCCAACAACAATGCGGTATTATTGTTCAGTACCTACTTACTGATAAGCAATTGAGGATTTATCCTCTTTATTTCTCCCAAAATGCTTAGGACCCTTTCCAGTTTGTAAGACCTTTTCCCAGTCTGCATTTGCAATTTATCCACCTTGGTCCTGGAGTCACTCAGAATGCTCCACCTCTTCAAAAAAGCCTTCACTATTTCTACAGCATCATCCAATGTGGATGACATCCATTTTCTGATCACAGATGCCTCATGTTTCATGAGGTCTAGTTTATTTACCTCCTCTTGAGAAATAGCAGTCAATGGGACTGCATGTTCAGTTGTAGTATCATTAGGACTAGTCAGCCTCCTTATGTAGGCATGCAACTGAGCAATGTGCTCTTTGTGTTGCTTATTCTTCTCCTTCTCTCTTTTTACCTTTTGGATCAAAGAATCAATAATGTCCTTGCCCTCCTGACCTTCTTGGTCCTCATTGGCAAAGCCCAGATCCACTATGCTGATTTGAAATTCATCTAAAGTAATTTTACCTTTTTCTTTCTCCACCGCAGGTATGGCAATTTGTGCGGTCCTCCTCCCAGTTGCTGGATCTCTCCTGATGCCCGATGTCATTCTAGCCTTCCTCCTAGGATTCATTATATCCGTGGAGAACAAGGTGGAGACATCAAATTCCTGAATTTCAAGTTCTTCCTCTATATTTACTTCTTTCGCCAACCACGGAGGCAAATGATCATGTTTTTCAGCATCATCATGATGTTCACCCGTATCTCCCGTTTCTATCAACAAATGTTGTGGAGATGGTGATATTCTCATTTCTTCTTCCTGATGCTCACCTTGTTGTTGATCCTGCGATACATCCTCCTATTGAGGGATTTCTTTCTCCGGAGGAGCATCCTCTTGGTGTGGGGAATCTTGTGGTGCATCTTTATGTTGATCATGATGATCATGATCTTTCCCCATCATTACTTCATCTGTTCTCAACTCTTCCCCTTGTTGAGGTTTATCATCCTCTTTTGGCTTTTTTGTTTCTTGTTGCATGTCCACCATACCGGATACTATGGATTCAACCTGAGGTGCTGGCGTTTGTTCTGCAGCCATTACTTGTTCCGGGCCTGCACTATCGACCTCTTGTGTTTTGGCAGCGGGATCTTCTATTGTTTTCTCCATTTCATCAGCCTTCGCTTCCTGAACCTCTACTATAGCAGGTTCTACTGATGTATCATGCGGACTTTGTTGGCCTAATTCAGGAGTATGGCCTTCTGATTCTGCCATCTCTCTTTCTTCTACTAGGTGCTCCCTATCAAGTGATCCCACTGGATGTTCAGGACTTGCGTCATGTTTCCCTGTTAAGTCCACTACTGTAGGACTTGTCACCTCTGTGATTAATGTATCTAGCCCTATTTCTTGAGCTACCTACTCTGGGCTCTTTTCTTGCTCTTCTTCCACTTGCTTCATCTCCTCAAGCACAGTTTGAACTGGTGGAGGCTTGTGAGGAGTCATACTTATACCAGCAGCAAGTATTTCCATCTTTTGTGCAGCCACATCCTGCACGACCTCATCATCAGACAAGTTTATTGTCTCGTCTAGCAAGACATGACCTTCTGCTTGTGTCTGATCAGTTTCTTTCATTTGTTCTTGTGCAAGTTCAGTTTTGAACTTGACGATGGTAGGAAGTGGAACATTATGCTGAAGTTCCTTAGGTACTTCACTACCTTCCCCTTGTAATAATGCTGAGGGTTGTCTTATTTCACCTCTCATAGAGGTTCTTTGTTTCTTAGGTGGGGTGGTTACCAGCACCTGTGGAGCTTTTCTTTTCCTCCTTATTATCAATGGAGCCTCTTCTTCTTCAGGTTCTTCCTCCATGAGGATATCCTCTTCTCCTGGTTTCTTTGAGGACTGACCTTCTTCTAGGGTCTCAGTGATTCCAGCCTCTGCTGTCTTACTCTTCTTGGGCTTTTCTTTCTTTGGAGGGGATGCGGATTCTGATCCCGATCCTGATGCTGCTGCCTGCTCAGCTACAAACACTGCTCTCTCAATGATAACCCCTTTGGGTTCTTTATCCACCTTCTTGCCCCTTGGGGGTCTTTTGCTCTATTGTTGTGGTGGAGGGATTCTATCTCCCTTGGTCTTCCTCTTCTCATTCAGGAAGTCGTCATATTCATCCCCAGGAATATCCTGTCCCTTCTTCTTGTTGTCCACCGTAATGGCAACACCTTTCTTCTTCAATGCCTCCACCTACTCATCAACCCAAACTTGAGTTAGTTGTATGGTCCTGGCAATGAATGGGTCCAAAGATATGTCTTTCTGCATGGTGAGGTCAGGTGCAAAGATGGTGTCATTATATATCTTCTTCTGTTCATATTCATCTGCAATTATCCTGCCATCATCCTTCTTCAATTGTTGGGGAAGGGAGATGCAATCAAAGGTTCTAATTTGGTTCAGAGTTAACCTCTGAGACCTTCTTCTTCTTGCCTCTGCCTCATCTTCGTAGTCGGCCCAAAAATCCTCTAGGTGCCTCTGATCAATAGGCTTTCCCATTATCTTCTGCATTCTGCCATAAGGATCATATGGTCTCATTAGTGGAAAAGGCTGCAGATTCATTTTATTTAGGGTGACCATCACCTTCTTTATATTATCTGAGTCAGGGCACATATAGCAGCCAATGCTGATGGGAAACAAAATTGGTGGCAGGTTCTTGGCGTCCTTGTACATTTTTATCATTGTGGAGCCCTGCCGGATAAATTCCATTAGTATCACTGCATCAGTAGGATACCTTGGTAGCATCAGGGGATGTCCCTCAAAACCTTCAACCCTTATGTATGAAAAGGTTGCAAACTGTATGTACCAGGCCCCATGCCTGTAAACTATCTCTTGAGCCTCCATGTTCAATCTCTTTGTTCTATCTTCCTCCATTGTCCTCACCAGATGCATGGAGAATGCATCATTGACCAGTTTGTAATCTTTAAGGTAATTGGTTCTTTACAGCTGGGGATGATGATCCCAGATATATGCAGCATTTGTGCCTATAAGCTTTCCGTCTATAACTAAAGCATCAAAAGTGCCTTTGTAAGCACAAGAATAAACAATGTAAGATGACATATAGAATACATAATTTGAACCTCCCAGGTTCATTAGTTGCTCATGCAGAGCATCACTTATTATCTGGCCCCATAGTGGCTTGATATCTGAGTATAGACACATCATGATTATTCCATACATCCAGTCTCTAAAACTACCAGCATCAGGCTAGCCTGTTACTCTATTCAGGAGTGCAATCATGTATTGGTATTCCTCACTGAAATCATATTTGAACAGGTGCACAGGAAGTTTGGCTGCTGCAGGATATGTGATGTTCTCAGCCCGCCATTGATACATGTTTTTCCTAGCTGATTTCTTGTTGGCTTCATACTCTTTTTCAGACTTCTTCAGGTCTACGCTCTTAACTTTACTCCCCAGTGGCAATCCAAATGTCCAGGAGAGACCCTTGATGGAGAGGTCTACATATATCCTCCCATGTTTCATCACTTGCCTTGTCTCAGGGTTATAATTCCGTGCACACACGATGATGAGCTCCGGAGATTCCATGGGGTATGGAAAACCTGCGGCGTTCCACATTCCGGATATGAACACTGCATCCAGCACAGGACTTTTGTCATTCCCATCATTCAGCCTAGCTGACCAGGCTTCCAAATTGGTGCTCCCCTGATGGGTATCTGTAATTGCTCCGTATTTAAACAGGACGCCCCTCTAAGAAGAGAACATGAGCCTACTGAATTCCTCTTGACACTTAACTAACCGCTTGTCTGCCATGAGTACCTACAATTAACAAAATCCTATCTCACAACGGGTATACACATGTATGCATATTGCAATTAACTTTATAAATCATTGTGCCTACTGTATCTTTTCAACATTACTTAATCATATGGATGCATAAACGAAAACTTACATCATCATACCTGAACAAAAATAACATGATGAGGGTTTCATTTACTTACCTGGTTATGCAGATTTCTCTTTTATACCAGTAAACTGCTAACGACGCTCTTAATTCAGCTGATGATCATTTCCTTCCTTCTGTTTGTGAGCTCAAATCATGTAACAATCGTTTGTATGTGGATATGGAAGCTGGTGCTCTGTAAAACAATTTTATCGTAAGGTAAATGTAAAAATGATAGTTGAATTACCTTTTAACCTTGCAATTAGGGTAAATTTAGGGCAACTCTAACAAATTAGATTGTATTCATTGATTATCTGTGTGAAAACGCAACATCTCGCCAGGTGTTTCATTGAGTTTTGGGGTCGGCGGGAACCACCTACCATGTCTGCGCACATTAAATGATAATGGCGGCAACGGGAGTGGGGGGATATCCATATGACAGGATATCATGAAGGCAGGATGATATTCACAAATATCAGGTCGAGTTTCAATCTCATCCTCCTCCAGCAAATTGGAATAGTTATCGCGACAAGATTCGGGTGACAAAAGCACCTTTTGGTTATGTTTAGTACATCAGGAGGATATTTCGATGTATCGGGTGATGTTTCAAATATGATGATGACGAGACAAACTTACATGTCTCTCCTTTGGAATATCAGGATGCCATCATCTTGATATTTGTTCTTTGTATCGGAAAGGCATCATGATGTCATCGTCATGTTAGGCGAACATGATCATGCTTAGAAAATATCCTGTCGAAATATAAATGTGATGATGATGTCATCATCATGTTTGTTTCTTTGTTTATCTGATTTGGATGATGTCATCAGGATATTGGCTTAGGATGATATTTCGCAGCAGGAGGCTATTAAGAAATATCAGGTTACATTTGGAAATATGATGCCCGTGATATATAAGACTGTTTGACGGGGAAGACTCATTACCATTTAAAGTTGACATCTGGATATTTGGACCGCATGACTTATCGGGTGATGTACCAAGATCAGGATGATCTTCAACAACATGACTGAGGTTATAAAATATGATCCTCCTCTTGTGAATATCAGGTTTGACCAAAACTTTGACTGTTCATAACTTTCACATCCTGAGGAATATCAGGGTGAGGTTAAAGGCAAACCTGCATAGAATTTAACGCTCTTTCCAAATATGAGGTCACAGAAATGAAATGCGAATTTTGACAAACTGACCTCATGATGATGACTTACCTCTACCTGGTTCTACATGATGATGCACATGACTTACTTTTACCAAACCGCCAGAACACAGACAACACAAACCAAGCCCAACAGTTGGGTCCCTGTTTTACCAAGTCAAAATGGGGCGTGTTGTGTAACCACACAACAACTTGCCACCAAAGAAAACAAACAAATTCCAATGATTCAAGTGATGTGATCACATTCATCTATAGTATTCTAATTCCATCTAAGCATAAGCATCATGATCCTCTGAATGATAAAATTTCATCATGGTAACAATGCTAACAAAGGATCAGGTGTGTGCATATGATTAATTATCCTCATCTTGAAAGCAAGTTGAAAACATAAGTAACTGGTGTTAAACTACATAGTTGGAGATCATGCCTCATAGCCAACCTGGATAGAGCCTTGCTACCAGTAGGCGTTCATAGCCCCGGCAAGGTTATCTATACAATCTCCCTAAGTAGAGCCCTACTGCCAGCAGGCATCTATAGCCCCGGTAAAGTTACTTAGATGGCCTAATTTTATTTCTTTTCTGATTTTCTCTTTATAATTTGTATCTGATATCATTATGTCAGCTCATTTGTACAAAGTACAGTCACTTGCAGCTTTAGGTTGGAGATTGTATTGGTAGCATGGGAGTCCCTTTGGATTTTTCATTTAACACCTATACTTGTGTGTTCAACAAACCCAAGGCTGTTAGGTGTTTCATCGTGATTGATTCACTTTGACCAAGAAAAGGCACCCTGATGAATGGATATCACAAACCTAATCATGAATACTTCTTAGAATGAATCATAACCTATGTCTAAATGTGATCTCATCACTTGAATCCTAACAATTCAGCTATTTTCTGGGGTGATGAAGTGCATCATCTTGACTTACCAAAACAAAACTCAACAAACAAAACAAAACAAGCAGAACAAACAAACTGTACAAACAACTATACAATATGATACATATGATTGTCATGAAGTTATTTAGGCCTGGAAATAATGCTTGAGGAATTGTCCATTGACTGGCAATGGGACATCCTCACCTGTCAGGTTCTTAAGCCTATAAGTGCTGTCTCCTAGTATCTCAAAAATTTGGAAGGGACCTATCCATAATTTATCAAACTTACCATGGTCACCTTTCTTTTCATGGGCTTTATCCCACATCAGGACTAAATCAGATATCCTAAAAGCTTTAATTCTGGCTCTCTTGTCAAACATACATTTGACAACATCCTGATGTTTTGCAAACTGGTCAATTGCTTGACTCCTTTTTTCTTCCAGGTGCATCAACTGAAGCAACCTGACTTCTTGCTTATTGTCTATACCTAGGTATTCTTGGGCAAACTGCAGAGTAGGAATTTTTAAGTTTACAAGAGGATGGGATCCACCCCATATACTAGTTGGAAAGGTGAGTTCCCTAATGCAGTTTTCACTCTAGTTCTGTCAACCCATAAGGCATACTTTAGAAATGAGTTCCATTCCCTAGGGTTCTTCTCTATCAATTTTCTTATGATACTCAGCAAATTTTTATTGGTGGATTCTGCTAATCCATTCCCTTGGGGATAGTAGTTGGATGAAAACTTAAGTATAATCCCATGATCAAAAGCCCAACTTGATAACTTGGTGGAAGTGAAGGCAGAACCATTATCACTTACCAAAGCATAAGGAGTTCCATACCTGGTGACAATATTGCTCTCCATAAATTTAATGACATCATTTGCAGTACAAGTTTTGCTGCTAAAAGCCTCAGTCCATCTAGTACAATAGTCAATAATCGTTAAGACATACCTATGGCCCAAAGAGGACGGAGGATTGATTGGTCCTATGAAATCCAAGCCCCACTGTGCAAATGGGCGCTCTTCCATCACTGGCTGTAAGGGTTGTGCAGCATACTTCTCTCTGTTGGCAGCAACCTGGCAAACATGACAATATTTAACATGGTCAGCTGTGTCTTTAAAAATTGTAGGCCAGTAATATCCTACTCTGAGGATGGCATGTGTTGTGGCCAAGGTTGATCCATGTGTTGTTCCAAACTTGTCATGTAGTTCTGACAGGACTTTATTTGCTTCTGGCTTTTCTAAGCATCTCAGGTATATTCCTTCATAATTCCTTTTGAATAGGGTTCCTCCCTTCATCATGTACTTTTGGGATTTTATCTTTAAGGCCCTTCTCTGTGAAGCCTGCATTCTTGATGGACATCTTCCAGTGATCAGGATGTGCCTGATATCTGCATACCACTCTTTATTGTCTTTTTCATTGATCACATATTGCTGACTAGTGATGTTTGGATCAATTTCAGATATCATTTGGCTCAGAGCTTGTCCTCTTACTAGCTTCATTGGTGTAATTTCCATATCATACTCTTGTAATACAGTAATCCATTGGCTCTTTTCTCACCAGGCTCACTTTGCATCAGTAGCATCTTCACTGCTGCATCTGGTACTACGGCAATTACTTTGCTTCTTAGTATGTAGTGTCTGAATTTCTTTACTGCTCTGACCAATGCAAGTGCCTGTCTCTCAACATCTACATATCTTAATTCAGCATCTCTAAAAGGACAACTCATGAAAGCAATTGGTTTCTCTTCTTTCTCTTCATTTCTTTGAGTTAACACTGCTGCAGACGTATGTTCTGAAGCAAATGAATAGATGTAGAAATCTTTTGTGTAGTCTGGACTGATAAGGACTAGAGCATCAGAAATGGCTTCCTTTATATCTTCAAATGCAGCTTTGGCCTTTGGTGTCCACTCAATTTGTGCATCTTTTTTCAACATGGCATTTAATGGTCTGACAATCTTAGCAAAGCCAGTGATGAACTTCCTCACAAAGTTTATCTTACCAAAGTAAGATTTAAGTTCCTTTTTGCTTCCTGGAAGTTGTAACTTCATAATAGACTCCACCCTGTCAGGATCAATGATAATTCCATCTTTTGTGATCAGGTGGCCTAGTAGCTTTCCTGTTGTCACCCCGAATATACACTTCTTGGGATTCAAAGATATTCCATACTCTTCGCACTTCTTCAGTACACTTCTGAGATCAGCGACATGATTTCCCCTTTCCTTGGAGAATACTGTCAAGTCATCCATGTAGATGACTATACATTTTCCTATTAAGCCTCTGAAGGCTATGTCCATTGCTCGCTGGAATGTAGCTCCAGCATTTATGAGTCCGAATGGCATACGTCTATATGCAAATATCCCCCACTTTGTAGTGAAGGCAGTTTTCAATCTGTCAACTTTATCAACCATCACTTGGTTGTATCCTGAAAAGCCATCCAGGAAGGACATCATTTTAGCTCCATTTACAATCTGCAGAACTTCATCTAATGAGGGTAAAGGATAATTGTCCTTTTCGGATGCTCTGTTCAGATTCCTAAAATCTACACATAACTTGATGTCTCCATTCTTCTTTCTAACTGGCATGAGAATTTCTACCCAAGTGGAGTGCCTCACAGGAAATATTATCCTGGCGTTTAACAATTTCTTGACTTCTTCAAGAATTATTGGTTCAAGCAAAGCATTGACTGGCCTTTGCTTCTGTCTGAAAGGTTTCGCCTCTGGCTTGAGAGGTATAGTATGAGTTATGATAGAGGTGTCATATGTCTTCAGCTCATCATAAGTCCATGCAATTACATGTATGTAATCCTTGAGTGCCTGAGTTATTCCTTCTAACTCTTCTGATGTGCAAACCTTACCTATCAATACATTTTTCTTGTCCTCATCCTGTCCAATATTCACTTGTGAAGTGAATATTGTCCCCCATCTGCCTTGGGTAGATCCTTCTATTTAAGCATATTATCCAAATCAAAGGCTCTTTCTAATTCAATCATACCTTTGGGAATCCTGTTGCTAGGTAATTCTAATATCTCATCTTCTTCCCAGACATGATCTTCCATACCATTCTCATCTATAATCTGAGCTTCAAATATGTCTCTATTTGAGATGAAGTCCAGAATGTGCTGATCATCATCAAACACCTGGAGGTTGGTCACATTATCAGGTACTGAAGGTATTGACACCAGTTCTACTGAAAATCTCTTTAGACTAGATATAGATAGTGGCTCGAATGTACTGGCAGCTTGGGCAAGTGCGTCTGCCCTATGGTTTTGTTCTCTTAGTACATGGGTGATGTTAAAGGTGTCAAAATCCTCAATCAGGTCCCACACTTGATGTCTATAGTTGGACAACCTTCTGTAGTTACATGAGTAGATTCCTCTTACTTGCCTCACAACTAGTTCTGAATCTCCAAAGACATGCAGAATCTTTACTTGTTTCTTATGAGCAAACAGTATCCCATGAATCAGAGCCTCATACTCTGTTACATTGTTGGTACAGGGGAACTATAATCTATAGGCTACCAAGTAAGATTTTCTAGTTGGATCAATCAGATCAATTCCTACCCCAGCGCCCTGCTTGGACTTAGATCCATCAAACCTCAGGATCCAGGGTTTATCTTCAGCAGGACATTTAGCTGAACTTTCTTTTTTCTTGACAGCTCTAGCTGCTGCTCCACCTGATATCCACTTTAACTTAGGGACGTCATCATGCTCCAATTTCTTCTTTCCTTTCTTTTGTGAGTCTGATGGTTTTTCTACTCTCTCTTTCACTTCAGCATGAGGATGATCTTCTGGATCTGCAGCTACATGCTTTTTCAAAATGTGTAAACATAGGGAGCAAGTTATTTCTGAATGATGCACCTCGTGTAACCTACACCACCCTTTAATTAAGACCTCCTGGGGAGATCTATGTTGTCGTGTCATCTTTTCTATTTCCTTTACTAGAAATTCTTCGAACTTAGTCAAGTCACTACCTTTGTCTTCATCAGACAATTCATAATCTGGTTCCATAAAGCAATCACTCCCAGGGGTGATCTTTTCTTTCATTTCATCGTTCATCTGGTCAGAAACCAGAATTTCTTCTATTTTTAGGATATGATCCCCATCATGATCTGTTACTTCTTCTGTTCTTACAAAAGACAGATAAGAGTTAGTATCATCATCATCATTAGATGTAGCATTTACCTCAGAATATGATGATGATGCCTCACTGCATGTCTGCTCCAGCATCATCATATCTAAGCAAGTTTCACAAGTCTTTTCTGAATGTGCTTCATCGTGTAATCTCACCATCCATCAATCAAAATATCATTAGCAGGTATATTTAACAATTGACAATGCTTTACCTAGTTAGACAGATGCATCTCGAAGTCTCTGAAGCGATCTATTTCATTCTCATTATCAGGATTATTATCATGTTCTACAACTGGCATGTCCTCCTGATGATCATCATCATGATGATGATGAAAGTCAAGCATCAGGATCTCTTCTATTTTGACGGTCTGTGGCCTGATGCAGTAAACTCCAGGTTCTATGTCTACGTACATGATCTCATTTGTTCTGTTGTACTCGGTGATCATATGCTTCATTCTCGGCTCAGCATCAATCCTGATCTGATTAGGTATACCTTTCCATGGTAACCACATGTGACTGAAATCTGTGGACATATATCTGTTGAGCGTCTTGGACCAGTCTCAGCTAAGCAACATCCCATAAGTATCAGGTATGTCAACTACCTGAATGTCAATGTAATACTGGATTCTAGGATCAGATGCTAGTTGCATGTGGATATGCATTAACTCTCCTACTACACTTACTTCTATTTTGTCCAGCTGTGTGACCTTCTTTAGAGATTTAGTAGGATGTAGTCCTAAAGCATTACATATTTACAAAGGCATAACATTTGTGGAGGCTCCTGAATCAACCAGACAGTTGTGCAGGTTCTTCCTGAACATTCTTATGGTGAGGAGGAACGGAGGTGACTCAGTTTTTTCCTTATACAAGGTCATGTAGGAGGTTTCTGCAGCTTGGACTGTAGCTGACACTTTAGGCTTAACAGTATTATCCCTAGCAGCATGATCTTTGCCACTGGATTGACTTGAAAGATGGCCATCCTCTTTAGGAGCAGGATCATCTAATGACTTCATGAATGCTTTTTTGATGGTAGGAGTTTTCAGTAACTCAGATAGGGACAGGCTGATCTTAATTTTCTTCATTTCATCAGCTAGATAAGTGATTAACTTGTCAGATTCATGAGGTGGATTTACGACCTTTGATCCTGTGTTCTGAGGTGACAAGTACTGAGCATTTACCTTGGGGAACCCAAGGTTATTGCTAGCTTTAGGATCAGGAGGTGTATTGAAGTTATTTGGAGGTAAGGATGATGTCAGTGGACCAGCAGGTCTATTAGCATTACTCCTCAAGTTATAATTATGCTTACTAGGATATTGCTGCTGGTATGCATGCACTTCCTCATGTTCTCTTGCAGGCTCATTTTCATCCTCAAAGGGGAAAACATAATTTGTTTCAAAAGTTAAGGCAGATTCTTCACATACATGGTTATAACTCTGATGAGGTTGATTAGTATAGGCTTCCAGCACAAAAGCTGAGTCATATCCACAAGGAACAATCTCATTTCCTTCTGCATGAGGTGAATTTCTGGAAGTGTTAGACACTTCAGTCTGAAAGATGCTGGCAGCAATTCTAAATTGTGGACAATCTAATTCTACATGTGTATTTGTATTGTGGATCCTACACCAATTAGTAAGAGCTGCCTCAGCAAGATTGACTCTAGTAGTCTGTTTGGCTTCACTAGGAGGCTAATTGTCTAGGGGTGATGGTAATGAGCCATTATTTGGCCTAGAGCTCCACACTCTGGGCTGTCTTTGAGGATTATTGTTATTTCCACCACCATTATTGTTGAAATTATTGGTGTTATATCCTTTGTCAGGATAATTTGATCTATCATTGGAATAATTTCTATTCTGATTTGACTGGGAATAGGAACCCTGATTTCTCAAATGTGTTACTTATGTGGTGAGTCTTCTTAGTTGAGCAAAAATTTCTTTAATCTCCTCATTTTCTTCTTGAGCTTTGGCCACCACATTTTCATTCTGGGGCTTAAAGAAAGAGGATCCATGGTTTTTATTGGACAAGTCAGCACCTTGAGGTGTCTAAGTTTGTGCAGGATATTATGGTAACTGGCCATTTCCATTAGGAGGAGGCATAATGCTCAGTGGAGGTACTTGCAAAGGTGCAGGCATGACTGTTGGGGGTATCACTGCTCTATGGGATATTGTGTAGGATACTGTGCAGAATATGATGCAGGATATTGTGAATGCATGCCAGGCAAGGTAGAGAATACTATATTTGGAGTAGGGGTAGGTATTAACTGTTGGTTTACCTGTATGGCTTCTTGAAAAGCTAAGGCTAAAGTTGTGATTCGGGGATGCGTTCTCCTTATGAACATGGAGGTTAATGGATCTAAAGCCGAATAGTAAATGCTCCTTGTAGCTTCATCAGACACAGTATAAGGAGTGACCACTCTGGATAACATTTTTTGAAACCTAGCATTGAAATTGGCAATAGGCTCATTTTCAAATCTCTTGATAGTGGCAAATAAATGATAGTTTATTGAGGGATCAACTGGAACCTTGAACCTATCAAGAAAAGCTTTCTCTAGTAAGGCCCATGAATCAACAGAACCCTGACCAAGACTGATGAACCAATTATAAGCTTCTTCCCCTAAGGAAAAAGGAAATAATTTGCACACCACATCTTGATGCTCTATTCTGGCTCTGCAGCAAGCTTCCTTAAAGGTCCTGATATGATCTTCAGCATCTTGGTAAGGATGATATTTTGGACAAAGTTTATCTGGATTCTTTGGTAACTCATGATATGCAGTAAAGGTCAAAGGTGACTCTGCTGCAAAGAAAGACATTGCAACCGGAGGAGGTTGAGATGGTGGTGCAACTGGCTGAGGTTAGACTAAAGGCATGCCCTGAGGTTGAAAAGGAGGTGTCACAGATATTCCAAAAGGTATTTGTAAACCAATAGGAGTTACAGGAGGAGGTTCTGGTGAAGCCCCTGACGCACTAGACCCTGGAGTATGATGAATGTCTACAGTTCTAGGTCTGAAACATCTAACAGGCAATTCTTCAAAAATTCCACTAGGTCTAGACCTGGTATTTATCCTGTAAGCCAGGATTTCTCAATTTTGAGGCAATTTGGCTGAAACTTTGCAAATATTGGCTAAATTTCACCAGATGAGGTGATATTTGTGATCAGACGGCTGATCGGACTGGATATTTACGAAATATTTGCAAAGATACTGCAAATACGAAAGGATATTTGAAGTATAACGACCCCTACCACAAGATCTCAAGTTTCTAAGGCCTAAATTCTTCAATTTTGTATCTTTGGCCAATATTTGTGAATTCAAAATAATCTACTGTAAAGCTTGCAATATTTATGTGAAATCTGGAAATCTTTACACAGAATGGGCATATATGAGCTTCTTACAGTAAATATTTACGTGATATTTAAAATTCACAGATGATTCGAGGCTACCTTACTCTCTGCATCATCAAACCTAAAAATAATGGTGATGAGTGTAGTCTTCTAGATCGGGCCCTCCTTCTAGCACCAATTTATGTTGGTTATGATGTTAGTCACAAACAAGCATAGAATAAAAGTACACATTAACCTTTATTCATCTTGAAAGATACTATGAATTCAAAGAATTCATGATCCCAAGTCTCCAGTGATTAGGTCTTAATCGTCTGAAATTACTCAGAGGTTAATGTGAGTTGTTATTTCCATTTTGGGGCCTTACTTGAAAGTTCAACGTCATCACAACACTCCTGCAGAAATTCTCTACAGAGAAGTCATATTATACAGTTATTTGGTGGAAAGATGTAGAAATACTTCAATCTTTGCATGATATTTTCAATTGTGCATGCTTTGTATTCAAATATGCTAAATATTTGCAATTATCTACGAGATGTCTGCATATCTATGCTATTTGCTTAAGATCATCAATTATTTGCAATTCTGGAGATGAAATGCTCTAAAATTTAAAAGAAATTGAAGAAATACTTCTAATTAAAGTTGAACTTTTAGCTTTTGAACCACATGTATATTAGATACTGTCATGAAGAGAAGAAAACCAAACCATATTTTCACCAGGACATTCCACAGCTAGATATAGTTGATGCTAACTTCAAAGGAATTTGTATGAAGACAACACATGTAAGTAGACATGCACTCCAAGGGACACAGCAAATCACCACAAATATCCAGAATTCATACACTGATTACTTAAGATTTACTATGAATTGTAATCGACACAGTCTTCTCATTCATTAAGCATGCAAAATATAAATGTATACAAAAACTTTGAAATGAGCTCTGAATGTTTCAGCAGACAGATTTCAATTAAGTTTCAAATGTTTACAATAAGGCATTCCATCACCTTTTATAGAATAAGGTGAGGAATCTGTTACAAAAGATCTACAATCTTGATTTATCAATGCAAATCTATGGTCATCATTCTCTTGACTTTGTCAATCTTTACAAAAATGGCACAAGTTGCCAGCTGGCAACTATCTATATTACTTATGCTTATAGCCCCTTTATGATGTATCTTCATCATGTTCCTCAGTCGATTCATGTGGATCATCATCATGTGCATCACTTCCTAAACTTTCGCTATCTTGATGATGATGATGCCGCATATGGGGCTGCATGTTGTTCCGGATCTGCTCATATGACTGCACAACTTGATCTATTCCTCTGCCATCTTGAGTCTTTGCTTTGACAATGGCATGTTTATGTGCTTTATATCTATCTCTACTGTTATCCAGCTTGTCTTTCATGTCCTGCAGTGTTTCATTGTATCTCTCCATCTTGACCTTGATCCTCATTATTTTATCTATAAGTTCCTCTGTCAAGTGGACAGGTGGACCATCTACTTCTGATTGGAAGTTACTATGTAGAGCTTTGATGACAGACTCTTCATCTTAATTTTTTATTTTCCCTTCCACCTTTCCTTCCAATGTTTCTAATATCTCTGCCTCTTCAGCCATTAAATCGTGTAGCCTCATGCTGATATCTCTCAGCTTATTATTGCATCTTTTGAGGACTCCGCATACAAACTGAATGTCTTTGTACCAGATGTCCAACAACAATGCGGTATTACTGTTCAGTACCTGCTTACTGATAAGCAGTTGAGGATTTATCCTCTTTATTTCTCCCAAAATGCTTAGGACCTTTTCCAGTTTGTAAGACCTTTTCCCGGTCTGCATTTGCAATTTATCCACCTTGGTCCTGGAGTCACTTAGAATGCTCCACCTCTTCAAAGAAGCCTTCACTATTTCTACAGCATCATCCAATGTGGATGACATCCATTTTCTGATCACAGATGCCTCATGTTTCATGAGGTCTAGTTTATTTACCTCCTCTTGAGAAATAGCAGTCAATGGGACTGCATGTTCAGTTGTAGTATCATCAGGACTGGTCAGCCTCCTTATGTAGGCATGCAACTGAGCAATGTGCTCTTTGTGTTGCTTATTCTTCTCCTTCTCTCTTTTTACCTTTTGGATCAAAGAATCAATAATGTCTTTTCCCTCCTGACCTTCTTGGTCCTCATTGGCAAAGCCCAGATCCACTGTGCTGATTTGAAATTCATCTAAAGTAATTTTACCTTTTTCTTTCTCCACCGCAGGTATGGCAATTTGTGTGGTCCTCCTCCCGGTTGCTGGATCTCTCCTGATGCCCAATGTCATTCTGGCCTTCTTCCTAGGATTCATTGTATCCGTGGAGAACAAGGTGGAGACATCAAATTCCTGAATTTCAAGTTCTTCCTCTATATATACTTCTTTCGCCAACCACGGAGGCACCTGATCATGTTTTTCAGCATCATCATGATGTTCACCCGTATCTCCCGTTTCTGTCAGCAAATGTTGTGGAGATGGTGATTTTCCCATTTCTTCTTCCTGATGCTCACCTTATTGTTGATCCCGCGATACATCCTCCTGTTGAGGGATTTCTTTCTCTGGAGGAGCATCCTCTTGGTGTGGGGAATCTTGTGGTTAATCTTTATGTTGATCATGATGATCATGATCTTTCTCCATCATTACTTCATCTGTTCTCAACTCTTCCCCTGTTGAGGTTTATCATCCTCTTTTGGCTTTTCTATTTCTTGTTGCATGTCCACCATACCGGATACTGTGGATTCAGCTTGAGGTGTTGGCGTTTGTTCTGTAGCCATTACTTGTTCCAGGCCTGCACTATCGACCTCTTGTGTTTTGGCAGCGGGATCTTCTATTATTTTCTCCTTTTCATCAGCCTTCGCTTCCTGAACCTCTACTATAGCAGGTTCTGTTGATGTATCATGTGGACTTTGTTGGCCTAATTCAGTAGTATGGCCTTTTGATTCTGCCATCTCTCTTTCTTCTGCTGGGTGCTCCCTATTAGGTGATCCCGCTAGATGTTCAGGACTTGCGTCCTGTTTCCCTGTTAAATCCACTACTGCAGGACTTGTCACCTCTGTGATTAATGTATCTAGCCCTATTTCTTGAGCTACCTGCTCTGGGCTATTTTCTTGCTCTTCTTCCACTTGCTTCATCTCCTCAAGCACAGTTTGAACTGGTGGAGGCTTGTGAGGAGTCATACTTATACCAGCAGCAAGTATTTCCATCTTTTGTGCAGCCACATCCTGCACGACCTCATCATCAGACAAGTTTATTATCTCGTCTAGCGAGACATGACCTTCTGCTTGTGTCTGATCAATTTCTTTCATTTGTTCTTGTGCAAGTTCAGTTTTGAACTTGATGATGGTAGGAAGTGGAACATTATGCTGAAGTTCCTTAGGTACTTCACTACGTGCCCCTTGTAATAATGCTAAGGGTTGTCTTATTTCACCTCTCATAGAGGTTCTTTGTTTCTTAGGTGGGGTGGTTACCAGCACCTGTGGAGCTTTTCTTTTCCTCCTTATTATCAATGGAGCCTCTTCTTCTTCAGGCTCTTCCTCCATGAGGATATCCTCTTCTCCTGGTTTCTTTGAGGACTGACCCTCTTCTAGGGTCTCAGTGATTCCAGCCTCTACTGTCTTACTCTTCTTGGGCTTTTCTTTCTTTGGAGGGGATGCGGATTCTGATCCCGATCCTGATGCTGCTGCCTACTCAGCTACAAACACTGCTCTCTCAATGATAACCCCTTTGGGTTCTTTATCCACCTTCTTACCCCTTGGGGGTCTTTTGCTCTGTTGTTGTGGTGGAGGGATTCTATCTCCCTTGGTCTTCCTCTTCTCATTCAGGAAGTCATCATATTCATCCCCAGGAATATCCTGTCCCTTCTTCTTGTTGTCCACCGTAATGGAAACACCTTTCTTCTTCAATGCCTCCACCTGCTTATCAACCCAAGCTTGAGTTAGTTGTACGGTCCTGGCAATGAATGGATCCAAAGATATGTCTTCCTGCATGGTGAGGTTAGGTGCAGAGATGGTGTCATTATATATCTTCTTCTGTTCATATTCATCTGCAATTATCCTGCCATCATCCTTCTTCAATTGTTGGGGAAGGGAGATGCAATCAAAGGTTCTAATTTGGTTTAGAGTTAACCTCTGATACCTTCTTCTTCTTGCCTCTGCCTCATCTTCGTAGTCGGCCCAAAAATCCTCTAGGTGCCTCTGATCAATAGGCTTTCCCATTATCTTCTGCATTCTGCCATAAGGATCATATGGTCTCGTTAGTGGAAAAGGCTGTAGATTCATTTTATTTAGGGTGACCATCACCTTCTTTATATTATCTGAGTCAGGGCACATATAGCAGCCAATGCTGATGGGGAACAAAATTGGTGGTAGCTTCTTGGCGTCCTTGTACATTTTTATCAATGTGGAGCCCTGCCGGATAAATTCCATTAGTATCACTGCATCAGTAGGATACCTTGGCAGCATCAGGGGATGTCCCTCAAAACCTTCAACCCTTATGTATGAAAAGGTTGCAAACTGTATGTACCAGGCCCCATGCCTGTAAACTATCTCTTGAGCCTCCATGCTCAATCTCTTTGTTCTATCTTCCTCCATTGTCCTCACCAGATGCATGGAGAATGCATCATTGACTAGTTTGTAATCTTTAAGGTAATTGGTTCTTTGTAGCTGGGGATGATGATCCCAGATATATGCAGCATTTGTGCCTATAAGCTTTCCGTCTATAACTAAACCATCAAAAGTGCCTTTGTAAGCACAAGAATAAATAATGTAAGATGACATATAGAATACACAATTTGAACCTCCCAGGTTCATTAGTTGCTCATGCAGAGCATCACTTATTATCTGGCCCCATAGTGGCTTGATATCTGAGTATAGACACATCATGATTATTCCATACATCTAGTCTCTAAAACTACCAGCATCAGGCTGGCCTGTTACTCTGTTCAAGAGTGCAATCATGTATTGGTATTCCTCACTGAAATCATATTTGAACAGGTGCACAGGAAGTTTGGCTGCTACAGGATATGTGTTGTTCTCAGCCCGCCATTGATACATGTTTTTCCTGGCTGATTGCTTGTTGGCTTCATACTCTTTTTTAGACTTCTTCAGGTCTATGCTCTTAACTTTACTACCTAGTGGCAATCCAAATGTCCGGGAGAGACCCTTGATGGAGAGGTCTGCATATATCCTCCCATGTTTCATCACTTGCCTTGTCTCAGGGTTATAATTCCAGGCACACTCGATGACGAGCTCCAGAGATTCCATGGAGTATGGAAAACCTGCGGTGTTCCACATTCCAAATATGAACACTACGTCTAGCACAGGACTTTTGTCATTCCCATCATTCAGCCTAGCTAACCAGGCTTCCAAATTGGTGCTCCCCTGATGGGTATCTGTAATTGCTCCGTATTTAAATAGGACGCCCCTCTAAGAAGAGAACATGGGCCTACTGAATTCCTCTTGACACTTAACTAACCGCTTGTCCGCCATGAGTACCTACAATTAACAAAATCCTATCTCACAATGGGTATACACATGTATGCATATTACAATTAACTTTATAAATCATTTTGCATACTGTATCTTTTCAACATTACTTAATCATATGGATGCATAAACCAGAACTTACATCATCATACCTGAACAAAAATAACATGATGAGGGTTTCATTTACTTACCTGGTTATGCAGATTTCTCTTGTATACCAGTAAACTGCTAATGACGCTCTTAATTCAGCTGATGATCACTTCCTTCCTTCTGTCTGTGAGCTCAAATCGTGCAACAATCGTTTGTATGCAGATATGGAAGCTGGTGCTCTGTAAAACAATTTTATCGCAAGGTAAACATAAAAATGACAGTTGAATTACCTTTTAACCTTGCAATTAGGGTAAATTTAGGGCAACTCTGACAAATTAGATTGTATTCATTGATTATTCGTGCGAAAACGCAAGATCTCGCCAGGTGTTTCATTGAGTTCTGGGGTCGACGGGAACCATCTACAATGTCTGCGCGCATTAAATGATAATGGCAGCAACAGGAGCGGGGGGATATCCATATGACAGGATATCATGAAGGCAGGATGATATTCACAAATATCGGGTCGAGTTTCAATGTCATCCTCCTCCGGCAAATTGGAATAGTTATCGCGACAAGATTCGAGTGACAAAAGCACCTTTTGGTTATGTTTAGTACATTAGGAGGATATTTTGATGTATCGGGTGATGTTTCAAATATGATGATGATGAGACAAACTTACATGTCTCTCCTTTGGAATATTAGGATGACGTCATCCTGATATTCGTTCTTTGTATCGGAAAGGCATCATGACGTCATCGTCATGTTAGGCGAACATGATCATGCTTAGAAAATATCCTGTCGAAATATAAATGTGATGATGATGTCATCGTCATGTTTGTTTCTTCCTTTATCTGATTTGGATGACGTCATTAGGATATTGGCTTAGGGTGATATTTCTCAGCAGGAGGATATTAAGAAATATCAGGTTACATTTGGAAATATGATGCCCGCGATATATAAGACTGTTTGACGGGGAAGACTCATTACCATTTAAAGTTGACTTCCAGATATTTGGACCGCGTGACTTATCGGGTGATGTACCAAGATCAGGATGATCTTCAACAACATGACTGAGGTTATAAAATATGATCCTCCTCTTGCGAATATCAGGTTTGACCAAAACTTTGACTGTTCATAACTTTCACATCCTGAGGAATATCAGGGTGAGGTAAAAGGCAAACCTGCATAGAATTTAACACTCTTTCCAAATATGAGGTCACAGAAATGAAATGCGAATTTTGACAAACTGACCTCATGATGATGACTTACCTCACCCTAGTTCTACATGATGATGCACATGACTTACTTTTACCAAACCGCCAGAACACAGACAACACAAACCAAGCCCAACGGTTGGGTCCCTGTTTTGCTAAGTCAAAATGGGGCGTGTTGTGTAACCACACAATAGTAGACTATTCCAAAGTGATATTCATGCATTGGTCACTACATGAATATCCCTGAAATATAATTGAATGAACAAGTACAAAATTATTGGGTTGATCAAGTCCAATAATAAAGTACATGTGTAATTATTTTTTAAAAAGGCAAAAATTTTGAAAGAATAAATGGCCTAACTTCGGAAAGAATAGGCAAATTTTATAAGAAAAGCCTAAGTTCCATAATGAAAAAAGCCTAAAATTTTTAAGAAGAATGCCTTATTTAGAACAAATGGTTTGTAGAAAAGGCAAAATTTGTTTTTGAAAAAAAAACTAATTAGATGCAAATGTTTTTGAAAAAAATATCTATTTGGGAAAAAATTGCCTAATTATTTAAACAAAAGGCAATTTTTTTTTTAAATATCCTAATTAGATGAATAAAAGGCAAAAAAAAAAATTAAATGGTTAGAAGAAAAGGCAAAAAAAAAAAATTTAATTGCCAAAAAAAAAATTATATTTAAAAAGGCTTTAAGAATCTATGTTTAAATTTATATAAAATAAATTTAATAAAAAAATAATAATAAAAAATAATATATTAGAACCTTTTTTTAAAACTATATAAATTTTTTATTAAGAAATCCTAAAAATTTCATAAGGAGCATATACTATTTTAAAAAACTTATTAAAAAACCAATTAGGAAAAGACACGAATATTACTAACATTTTAAAAAAGAAACTAAGGTTTCAGGGCCACATCATCAAATAGATGCCACATCAGCATGCTTTTTGTTGAGGTGTCAAATAGTTCCCCAAAAAAAAGGTGGACCAATAGGTGTGAATTAAGACCCCCTTTGATGGTGCGTTGATTTGGCATCACATGATTGGTTGCTTTTTAAATCTAAAGGGCACATTTCTTTGAATTATTAGTACTTATAGGAACACTAACAACCTTAAAGTCACAACTACTAGTACTAAACTTCAAAAAATATTGGGCCTTAAGATCACAGCTACCATCTCAACCATTGGAACTATCTCACCTATTGGGTCTTTTCCCCTATTTTTTAAGAAAGAAACCTTTTTTATATAAAAAAAGAAAGCCTTTGAAAGAGGATAAAAAGGCACGAATGAATAAAAAGAAGATAGAGATGTTTGTTTTTTTGCACGGGAATTTTTTTGTTTTGTAATGTGCAGGGTACAGGGTTCATGGTGTGTGGGGTTGCCAGTGGTGGCCGGTGGTGGCGGCAGCAGGAGGAGACTCGAGCGGGGTGGCTTTCCCGCAGGCCCAAAGGCCTCAAAACAAAAATTATTTAAGTTTTTTAAATTTTTAAAAAACTTTTAATTAATTAATTTTTTTAAAAGATTTGATTTTGAAATAAAAAAACTTTAGATTAAAAATATAAAAAAGCTTTTTAAAAAATGGTTTTATAAAAAAAACTTACATGCAAGAACAATTTTTTTTTTTTTAAATACAGGGCCTAAAAATTTATTTTTATAGAAGAAATAGATTTTTTGTTTATAGAGAAACTAGATAGATTGAATGTGATTGAGATATCAAAAAAAAAAGCTTAGGGTCCAATTTTTTAAACTAAACTATATTTTTGAAAAGAAAAAATTTGTAGAGATCTAATAAAACTAAAAATGTAAAAAATATAGATTTAATTTTTTAAAACTTTGCAATTTTTTTTTAAAATTGATTTTAATTTATAATTTGTAAAAAAAATATAAAAGATCTTATAAATTTTTTACAAACTATATCAATTTTTTTGTAAAAAATAAATAGATCTAATGGAATAAAATTAGAGGAATAACATACAGAATGCACAAAAAAAAATTAAACTAAATATAATGAAGGTTAAAACCCTAGATTAGATTTGAAAAAAAACACAATCAACTATATATATATTTTTCTTGCAGAGAGATTCATCTCTTCTTTCAGTTACAATAATAGGTCTCCAAGGTCACCCACAACTGCATAGCTTTCAACAACTTGCACAGAATGATTAGTACCAAAGCTCTAATACCATGTAAAGGGAAATTACAGGATCAAATAGCACTAATCAAACATGCAAAGTAAATAATACAAAACACAAGAGAAATACCAGATTGGAGATTGCACCAAGTAGACCAAGACCAAGATTGTGAAGGGGGAAAAACAAAGGAAAACCCCCTGTGTTATGCAAATGGCAAGAAGCCAGAAAAATAGATTACATAGAAAGTGAGAAGCTTCTCAATGAGAGAAATAAGAAAAATGAAGAAGAATAGAGAAGATATCCATGAAGAGGAATTGCAAAATGACAGGAGGAAACACCTCTTAAATAGAGGTGAAGAATGGAGTTATGCGTAACTCTCATATGCCACCTTGCATAAAGTGTGTGTCACATGTTTCCTCTTAAGGGGGAATCTACCAAAATATAGATTATTCCTGTAGAAGGAATAAAACAGGTGTTATCTGACATCTGGGGATAAAAAACTAAATTAATAAAATACAAAAATATAATATAATCTTCACTAAGTAAAGATTAATTTCTAACAAACTTGAAATACCTTATTGAAATCTGGTAATGCCAAAATAGGTTGCTCTGTCACTTTCTGCTTCAACAACTCAAAACTTTTGTCTGCTCCTAATGTCCACTTGAAATCTTTTCTGTCACCTCTCATGGTCTTTGTCATAGGGTTACAACTAAACTAAAATTTCTGATGAACTTCTGGTAGAAACTAGCCAATCCATGAAATGATCTAACCTCTCCAATGCTCTCTGGTGTAGGCCATTCAAAAATTGCTTTCACTTTCTCAGGGTCCATCTTCAATCTTTCCGCAGAAATCACAAATCCCAAATATACTAGTTCTTCCTTCATGAAACTACACTTCTTGATATTTATCAGCAATTGCTCTTCTCTCAGTCTGCAAAACTTGTCTAATATGCCACAAATATTCTTTTGTCTTAATGAAAATCATAATATCATCCAAGTATACAATCACAAACTTACCCAAGAATTTCTTCAGAACTTCATTCATCAATCTCACGAAAGTACTCAGTGCATTTTTCAATCCAAAAGGTATCACTAACCATTCATACAATCCTTCATTTGTCTTAAAAGAAGTCTTCCATTCATCACCTTCTCTGATTCTGATCTGATGGTATCCACTCTTCAAATCTGTCTTTGTGAAATATCTTGCTCCACTCTGATGCAGAGTAGGGGAAGGTGTTCAAACTGTCCTCAAATGTCTTTTGTTTGATCATGTAAGAAACTTGATGTCCGCTTACAATGCAAGCTAGGAAGATGGGCAAAAAGAGCCATTTCATGGTTTGAATACATAAACTACTTATCAAACCTCCCAACCACCTTGGACCACACTAAATTGACCAAGAGATACTCACTAAACTCACAAAACCCCTTGAATGCTTGTTTCACTTATCGTTTCTTCACAACATGACCTTCTTGCTTGTAACCCTTGAAAAGAGGTTTTTGAAGCATATCTCATGGAAACTAGACCAAACCTATGAACCAACTAGTTTTTATGATACCCATTAGGCTCCTCTCTAACATATCTTTCATGCAACATAGATTTTGTTTAGACATGTGCCCCAAAATAAGATTGTTCTTGTTGTCCTTAGGCCTAATTAGGCCTCCTCACCAAAGCAAGTGTGTGGAAATCTTGACCCATACTGCAAATTCTTGTTCTAAGGTGATTGGGATGTTGAAATATGATTGATTATGCTAGTTCTATGGTTCTAACCACCACACAAACTACTTTACCACAAAGTCTCACTCTACCTATGCTTGGACTGTCGAATACATAGAGATATTAGACTTCATACATCCAAATCTACCTTTTGTTCCAATCCCCTACTCCTGTGCAAAAACCCAATTATGAGACATACAAAACAGAGCCTTTCCATCCATTTTTATCTATGGTACAGATGGGTAAGGCTGCCAATCCATCAATTTTCACAAAAACCTTAAAAACCCTCTAAAACCCTAGTTAAAAGAACAAAATCAGAAAAACATTTACAAGATCCTTCTACAGCAATGAAATTTAGTCTAACTAGATTGAAATGAAAGTTAACTCATTACACTATTCCATTCTATGCATTTGGGTCCTTGACAGTACTGTACGGCTACATGGGACGTGAGGAAACAGAAAAAAATAGTGAAAATGCAGCAAATAGGTTGAAATATGTATTTCTTTCTCTTCCAACATACATGTCTACCCATCTCTGAGTCAAGAAAGGTATATAAATGTGTTTTCAATGAGACTCCATGTATTTTCCTCCACTCCCATTGTGGGAGAGCTACCATCAAGGCAAAAATTAGACTTTTTTTAATAAAAAAACTGACTGTCTAAAATTAGAGTATCATAAAAAATAGGAAATTACTGAAGTTCCTACACCTACATGACCTCCACTACATGTCTATGCCTTTAATGGCTTTATTACATTATTTTTAAAACTAAAACCACCATGTCTCTTATTAATGAGACCATTCAAACAAAATTTTGACTAGAGAACATGCTAGGTGCCCTGCACCATACACCCTAGGAGAAAGGATTCTAGGCATCTCCTGAAATCATATCAGTAATAGTAGTACCATGTTTTTCAATGTCCTCAGCTATCATCCAAGTGGCATCCTCATGAGGAAGACCCTGCCACTTCACAAGGTATTCATTGTAAACTTTGTGTCTTGTCCTCTTGAGCTCCTTGGTGTCTAGAATGGCTTCAAGCTTGACTGGTGCAACAAGAGGAAGATCTTTAGCCCAATCAGCATCATCACCTTCATGAATACCTATACATGCATCCAAAGACTCCTTGAAAGGATATAAGTTAGTAATATTAAAGATTGGTGAGATAGCAACTCTGGGAGGGAGTTCTATCTCATATGCATTTTCACCAAACTTGTGGACCACCTTGCATGGTCCAATCTTTTTCACCAGCAACTTAGTGTATTTGCCCTTAGGTAACCTCACTTTCCTGAGATGTGCAAGTACTAGATCTCCAACTTTAAACTGAACATTCCTCCTCTTCAATTCTGCATGCTTCTTGTAAGTTTCAACACTCTTCTTGAGTTTCTCTCTAACTTGATCATGGACGTCTTTCATGACCATAGAAAACTCCTCTCCTTCATCACTTCTCTTCTCTAGTCCTCTCAAATCTCTTAACTCAAAGATACCTCTTGGATTAAAACCATACACTACCTCAAAAGGTCTCTTACCTATGCTCCTATTAAGGGAGTCATTGTAAGCATACTCTGCCTATAGGATGACAAGATCCCATTTCTGTCCATGTTCTTTGTAAGACATCTAAGTATATTCCCCAGTGATCTATTAACTACTTCAGTTTGCCCATCTGTTTGTGGGTGATAGGTAGAGCTGAAGGGCAAATTGGTTCCTAGTTTCTTCCATAAGGTCCTCCAAAAGTGGCCTATAAACTTTGAGTCTTTGTCAGAAACAATAGTGAAGGACAGTCCATGGATTCTAACTATCTCCTTGAAGAAGAGACTTGCAATGTTTGATGCATCACTTGTGCATTTGCAAGGAACAAAGTGTTCCATCTTGCTAAATCTGTCCATGTTGGCTTCGTTTTCAACTTCCCAAAATTTAAACTTTTTGTGTTAAAATGACAAATCCAACCATGCTTTGAACCCTTTCTCCAGAGTCACCTTTCGATTGCAAAACACCAGTGTCACCTTTTTCCTACATGAGTCATTGAAATAACTTATTTCTGAGATGTCACAATCTATTTCCCTACATTGAACTTTGCATCATTTTGGAGCAGAGACACTCATCATTTTACTAAGTTTCTTAGGCACACTTATCCAGTTTGCGGCATTTTATGAAAATAATTAAATATTGAAAATTTGTGATAGATGGTACAAAATAATTTTTATGGCAGTGTTCGTGACTCCATTTCACCTATTGTGGCAACTTTTCAGGTCATGAAGTCTTATGGTTTGAGAGAATTTAAACTTTCAATTTTTTGGCGGGTGATTGGCAGAAACAATAAAATTGTGGCTTCTATAATGGGCTGGAGAAAAATTGTTTGGCACAGAGATTTATAATGTTAATACGGACAATGGGGCAAGATTTCATGACAATTTGACTTTCTAGTTGAAAGTTATGTACTTTTTGCCATTTCTCGCATCTGCATAGTTCACAAGTTGCAAATTCGCCTAAGTCAAAAAGGTATCACCTGTGAATTTGGCTAAGAGTTTGCTTTCAAAAAAGAAGTTATTTTTGGCCTACTTAAGAAAAAGTGAAAGTTCGCGTCAACTTGCACTTTTGGATAACTAAAATGAAGGTGTGGGTTTTAGTTTTTAATAACTCCTCCAAAGTTACACTTTTTCAAAGTACAAGTTGTGTTTTTTTTATAAGTTGAAGCACATCTCCAAAGTCGGTGATCAAAATGAAAAGTAGTTAAGATAACTACTAGAGAAAACTAAATGAGTAATCATTTAGAAACTTGTGTTCGGAGAAGTTCAAAAGTTTTAAAACTCTATAAGTTACCAATGAGGGTGTGAAGTCACACTAAAGGGCCAATGGCTAAAAAAAGGGAGAGTAGTTATTATAACTACTTAAGGGATGAAAACTACATCCGGCAGAAAAAAAGCTCTGGCACAGTGTATAGGCATCCATCAAAGCACGAAAGTTGAAGTATCTTTATCAAATAATATGGTTGGAAATGCATCTTGCAGGTGTGAATCGAAACTCCATAACATTTGAAAGCATCCCCCCAATCTACACACCTAAATGGAAGTCTTGGAACCGGAGAAATGTCATCTCATGGACAGCAATGGCATAGGAACACACGCAACAAAATGTCTTAGAGGAGTGAATGCGTGAGTCCAACAAATCCTCCATGCTCATAGTTGAAGCCTTCAAACCAATATATAGACATCCCTCGAAGTTTAAGTGAAAGTAGATTGTTGTGTACACCACCTTCAATCTTTGTAGACCATAAGTTAAAAAGACAAAAAAGGGTTTCAATTTGAGAGGAGGAGAAAAAAAATAGAGCTCTGGTTCACTGACGCATTGGCAGGGGCAGCCACGCATTTGTTATAGAAATGAATTGAAGTTCATCCTCAGAACTGTGGGCTGTCTAAATTCTCAACATTGAAATCAATATCAAGTTAAATTTTTAATGCAAGTGGGTTTTCCATGTTCTCTATGATGGTGACTTCAACATTGATAAAAAATGGATCCAAGAAAAGATGTTACAGTTAGCAAGCGCTCAACTTTAAATCCTAATGCACCAGAGTATATTCCACATGCATTTAAAATCTGCATATGCAAGTACAAACAACTGAGTTATGCAGAAGCATGTATCAGTAAAACAAAATCTAGTGTAGCTTCTACAGCTACAAACGACTCTTCAAATTCAAGCTCTATCAATGATCAAAATGGACAACACTGGCAATCTCTACTTCGAGATGATATTACTCTAGAATTCTATAATTTGGAAGATGATACAATGAGTGTGCAGTCACATGAAGATGAGAATGTGCAGTCACATGAAGATGAGAATAAAGTGGATAATATTGAGCCTCTTGCAAAAAGCTTTCCTAATTTTTTAGAAGAGTCTATCACACATATTTACACTACATGTGGAGGTGATTTGAATTTTACAATGGAGTCACTTAATGAACTTGAGCATCAAAATGATTTGGATTCTCATTAGGAAAGTAATATGCATTCTGCATCTGCCCATACAATGGATTCCAATTTGGGGTCTAGTAGAAGCATGCAAGTTTCACTCAATTTTGCACTGGACGAAATGGTGGCTAATGGAAATCAGCTACAGACTTCCTCTATCCCTCAAAGGGTGCATCAATAGCCTTCACAAGGTGCAATTAATGCTAGAGAAAGTCTGAGGACAACAAGTTTATCTTCTATTTTAAGAGAATCAACTCGTGATATTTCTCTTCGGAATGCATATTTTGAACAAGCCAGAAAAACTAACCTTTCAGCAAGGGAACTCAGTGTGAAGGGACAGTGGCATGATGCTGAAGTGAGATTTGCTCCTTGTAGAGAAGAACCAATATATACACAAAGGAATATGGCCATTTCTGAGCTGCAAAATGCCAATTCACAACATGCAAATGAAATCCCTCCATAAAGATAATCTTTACATAGTGGATGAGACCATTAACATGTGTTGGTTAAACCCTCGAACACCTTATACTCAATATATGCACTACCATCTTCTTCTTTCATCAGCTTCAGATGCAAGATACAATTTGGAAGGCAAGAAGACAATGCACCCATTCTTATTTGGCTGCTTTGGATAGAAAGAATCAACAACACTACATGCAAACCTTTGTCAGATTACTTGGAACCACCAAAATTATAGGGCAGCCTATTTTAATGTGGACCTAGTTGAGTTAGAGGGTGATCTTAAAGTATCCACAATTGGGCTATTATGAAGTTTGATCACCTTGAGAGGACATTGGAAAGGCAAGTTTGTATCATTATTGGTGTAAAGCCTAATCAGAACGTACTTTTTACAAAGACCTCGAGGACTTTTGTCAAATGATTATCAAACCATTAAGCAACATAACTATCCATGTGATGTATTGCATGAGATAACAGCAGGTGATGGGTTTTTATTCATCTACAAACAATGGAAATGTACTTCAAAGAGCAACGGATCCGATTGTCCAACAAAGAATTATCCTGTGCTATTGTTAAATGGGCATTCAACAGAGAGTTTTTGTCTACCCATTAAGCCCTAGATATAGTCAGATTGATGGACATAAAAGAAAAATTGACTTGGAAGATGAAGGTTGGGTATCTTCAAAATTCAAGACATTTACTTGATAATGTCTAAGGGAAGGAAAAATAATTATTTTGTCACCATTGTGAAAAGTTAGAAATTACATTTGGTTTGGAGCATCTTAGACTTGTCAAAGAAATTTGAGTGTGTATTGAATAACAAATTACAACTAAGTTTATTTAAAAGATTGTTGCAAGAGTAATTGTTGTAAGAGAGGTAAACCAGTTTCATCATTTCAATCAAATGCATATTATTGATGATGCGTAGTGAAGTGAATGAAAAATGTGTGCTTGGTGATTTGGTGATATGATGTGGTGGCTATAATACCAAATTTTTCAAAATCTTAATCCTATGGAGTTATTTTCTGGCATGGGTGTAAGATGAGATAATAGAACCATATCTAGTCCTAATATTTTAAACCATGAAAGTGAGTATCAATCATCAAATGGATATGTTGAGGTAGCCTTAAAGAAATGGAAGATGCAGCTGATGCTCAGGAATTTATAGAGGTAGTTGGAAGGCTACTAGAAGATGATGAGAATGTCAATGAGATAGAGGCTAATTTATTAGTGAGAGGGTGATTCATGATTGGGAAGGAGATGGTCTTCTTAAACAAATTATGGTAAAAAGAGATTTGAGTAGTCTTGGGGATATTCGTCATGCAGATGATCAACTGATGGGAAGCAGGGAAGCCCCTAGCTTGCCTAAGACATCTTTTTGTCTAACTTTCAACTATGTCTTCAATGGATACATATGGTTGTTGTTGCTTCAAATGATCATCATATTTATCTATCCATAAATTCAAGTATTGGGAGTAGTGATCATGTTGAGTAGGATATGAGTATTCTAGTGGATACAAAGCTACCACTTTGTTGAATCCCCATCAATACATATATGATTCTTCATGGCAATTATTATGCAGAGTTAGCTGATTTCATCTACCATATTTTAAGCACTTGGAAAGAGATGTCAAGAAATAATTGAAGAGATGACTACTGAAAAGGAGCAGAACAAAGATAGAAAGTAACTTAGTCGAATTCTCAACTCGAAAGTTGTATCTTTGAAAACTACCATTTTGAAAAGTGACTTGTGTCACTTATTGTAATTAAAAGTTCAAAATTAGGTTTCCTTTGAAAAAAGGTAGTTACTTGAACTAGTTAGGAAGTAGTTACAAGTTAGTTACAAGTTGGTTATTAGGTGGTTATGAGGAAAAGTCTATATATATTGGACTTCACATTGTAAAAGGGGGAAGGGAACTCTTTTGAGAGAACTCTAGAAAAGGGGAAACTCTGGAGAAATTTTCAGAGATATTTTGAAAAGCTTTTATGTTTACACTATGTACAAAAAGGATTTTGGAATTGTATAATTTCAAAGATAATGAAAAATGCAGTTTAGTTTGTGTGCTCTAAATGTGTTCTTATGTTATCATTACTAATTTCTCATACGTTGAATTGGTAATCCCTTTTATGCACATGTGTAATACATTGATTATCTGTGTGATTGATGTAATGAAACACACCCATCTCCTAGTATCTTGTTTTGGATGTGCTTGTATGACCTATCTCTTCTTATGTTGAGGTTTATTATACTCCTTTCATCATCATTGCACGTTTCAACCTATTTGGTAATAACCCCTTTTGTAATCGTTATTAGTTGTGGAATCTCAATTGGTTTTCGTATGTCTACTGTTGGGGTTTTTGTTATTCATCTTTTCCTAGTTTTGTGTTTTCTCCTTTATGTACTTTCAAGTTAAAAGTACACAAAAATACCAAAAACCCAATCATACGAGGGAGCTACCCCTCTCAAATGCAGAGGAAAGCTGATAATTCAATAACAGCTTCTCCAACTGTTGGGACAATTTAGTCACCGCTCTAAGGGCAACGAGTCATTTTCAAAGGTTATTTCGCGGTGACATATCTGTTTACCAACAGTCCACAACTACAAAAACACTATCTACTCCCCTCTGATGGGGAGGCCTATGGGTTTAGCAAACCTATCTTGACACAACACTTCAAGACCTATATCAATCCCAAGTCTCCCTACCAATTCAAGTGCTCAAAGACATTTTCTACCCCAAAATGCCTATGTCAACCTAACCAGTCTATTACAGAGGTGAAAGACCTATTTGCCTGTTGTTCCCAATACAGACATTGCTTACTTGGTGTGAGGTATTCTTCTTTAACCTCATTGTTTCCAAGATTCCTAATCTCCAAGGCTCATAGCCTTCTTGAGCCCATTATCAGCCCTCCTCTCTGGGTCCAGGGTTATGATTGCTTGGTACTCAATTCTTCCACTTTGTTTTCACCTCTGTCTCCAGACTGCAACTTGCATACTAGCCAGGCTATGGCACAGCTCACCTAGTACAAGTTCACATGGCCGTTCTCTGTCAACCCATTCACAACAACAGAAAGAAAAACTAAAAAAAGAGACTCTGTTTGATTTCCCCCCATGACTGTACAAAGAATATGTGAGGACATCAAACTAGAGTCATTATGTACAAACAGAAACAAAACTAATAGGAATTAAACTGTCTACTCTACTGCAAAATAGATTATGCAAGTACACTACAGACAAAATTCAAATGGATTCAACTGTCAATGTTTTTATTATCAGAAGTTCTTCTATTACATTCATGGCATCTCAGGTTTCAAAATGTTCCAACCACTTTACAAAGCAAAAACTAGCTTTTATATTGTTCAGCTTCCTTTCAGTTATCAAACAGTTAGGTTTTCTGCCTATTCGGCTCCCATCGGCAAAACAGATTCTTTGTCGCACCGATCATAGTCTTCCCCTGTCGATATGCATTCTATCGATACATTCACATTATTATCAGCCAGATATCTTGACTTTCACATTCATGAGAACTTTTAGTCCCACATGCACCCATTCAGGTCGGCCACTGCGGTTTATATATCCGACGGCTTAGTAAACTATTGTCAACACTTTTGCTGCCGACGACCCCTGTCTACCCCCATCGGCACAACCCAAACTATCGGCCAACATTCAACCATGAACTCCAATAGTCCCTTGTCTCACCGATACCAAGTCTTCACCCTTCGTCGGTGTGACCACTGTGCATCGGCCTCAAATATTTAAGCTACGCCGACAGAAGTCCTCCCGCCGATGTCCTAAAGCACCATCGGTGTAACAGCCCATATCGGACAAGACCTCAAAAGTCACACCGAACCTCAGACTCCCGCCGATGTCATCAGGGTGACTACTCAGCATCGCACAAACCTTCGATACTTATTCCGACGGCCCTTGTCTCACCGACGCCTACAGAACGCCTTCATCAGAATGACCACAACCATCAATGAAGCAAACAATACCTACGCCGAAGACCAATGTCTCACCGACCATTCTAACCCATCAGCTTGACATTCAACGTCGGCCAATTCGTAGCTCCCTTCGCCGATATGTCACCTCTCCCCGATGGTTAGCACCATCGGCCAGCCGATACTATCGGTATAACTTTCCACTCTTCTTCTGCTGCCTATTGTCATGTCGATGTGCTTTCGTCAGTGTGACTCCCTACATCGGTCAGACATTCTCGTTGTCTCCCGATATGTCTTTTCACGCCGATGTGCCTTTGTCGGTATACCTTTGTCGGTATGACTTTAACTATCGATAAAGCTTGAAAACGTTGCGCCAATGAGCTTGCTCACTCCGATGGGTTTACTTTGCACATGTATAAACTTCTTCCCGCTCTACCCTATTTTAAAAATTCAAAACATCACAACAAAATGCAAACATATATACACATGGGCTCCAAGCCCTTGGTGCTCCTGCACCACCCTCTCTCTCTCAGGTAGGCCTAACACAAAATCCATACTAAGATGTTCCCAAAGTCTACTAGGAATTGGAAGAGGCTGATACAAGCTTGCATTTGAACTAGAGCCCTTGGCTCTTTGACAAATTCCACAAGACTCAACAAATTTTCTGATTTTAGTCTGCATCTTAGGCCAATAATAGAATCTTCTTACCTAATATATTGTCTTGTCCAATCCAAAATGTCCTCCAAGACTCCCACAATGCTTCTCCCTTATGAGATTTGTCCTCATTGAGTACTTAGAGATGCATAACTGAGCTCCCTTGAATAACAATCCATCTTGTAATAAAAAATCAGAATATTGGTCATGAAAAGTATCTTGAAATTGTTGGCAAATGGAATATATCTCCTTGAAGACTGCATCAGCAGCATACATGTCTTTTAGTTCTTCCAATCCTACACTCTGGAGTTGTATTTCATGGACTAGAACTGATCTTCTACTTAGTGCATTAGCTACCTAATTGGCTTGGCCCTTTTTGTGCTTGATGGTAAATGTATAACTTTGTAAATATTCAACCCACTTGACATGCCTATGGCTCAACTTGTCTTGGCTGTTCAAAAAACATAGAGCATGGTTTTCTGTGAAAACTATAAATTCCTTTGGCAAAAGATAGTGTCTCTATTTCCTTAATGACTGTACTAATGCATAGAGTTCTAGGTCATAAGAAGAATAACTTTTCTTAGCCTCATTTAGCTTCTCATGAAAGAAAGCTATAGGTCTACCCTCTTGGCTCAAGACTACACCTACTATAGATCCACTTACATCACATTCCACTGTGAAGATCTTATTGAAGTTAGGTAAAGCAAGAATGGGTTGTTGTGCTACTCTTTTCTTCTAGTATTCAAAACTCTTTGTTGCCTCCTCAGTCCATTGGAACTTCCTCTTCTTATCTCCTTTGATAGTGTCAAGGATAGGAGAACAAATATGACTAAAATTCTTAATAAACTTCCTATAAAAGGTAGCCAAACCATGAAAACTTCTTATCTCTCCTACTGATTTTGGAGCTGGTCAATTGAGAATGGCATCAACCTTTGAAGGATCCATCTTCAATGTGCCTTTAGAGATCACAAAACCCAAGTATACTAGTTCCTCCTTCATAAACTCACACTTTCTAAGGTTTATCATCATCTTCTCCTCATGCAACCTCTGCAAAACCATGTCAAGATGTTGCAAGTGCTCCTCCTTTGTCTTACTGAACACATGAATATCATCCAAGTAAACAACAACAAACTTTCCAATAAAAGGCTTCAGGGCCTCATTCATTAGTCTCATAAATGTGTTAGGGGCATTAGACAAACCAAAGGGCACTACCATCCATTCATATAGTCCTTCATTGGTCTTGAAGGAAGTTTTCCATTCATCTCCTTCCCTTATTCTAATCTGGTGATACCCACTTTTGAGATCAATTTTAGAAAAATAACATGCACTTCCTAAACAATCCATTATGTCCTCTATTCTAGGTATGGGAAATCTATACCTGATTGTGATTTTGTTTATTGTCCTGGAGTCAGTACACATCCTCCACTCTCCTCCTTTCTTAGGTGCTAAAATGGTAGGGACAGCATGTGGACTTAAGCTTTCTCTGATGAGGCCTTTATCTAACAACTCTTGGACTTGTGCCTTGATTTCTTCATTCTATTGTGGGGTCAGCTCGTATGCAGTCTTGTTAGGTAGACTGGCACCAAGTATTAGGTCTATGTGATGGTTGATGTCTCTCATGGGAGGCAATGAACTTGGCAGATCATCTACCACTATGTCCTTATACTTGTCCAACAAAGACTGAACTACACTAGGTATCTCTTCTACCTTATTTGCTGCTGCATCAGACTTAGTCTTAGCTCTGATCACTACTACAAATCCTTTCCCTTCATCTTTCATTTTTTGTAAAAACTCCTTTTCTCCTACCACCATGATTACTACACCCAATCTGCTGATCAAATTCTTCTTCAGAATGGGGTGTTAATGAGAATGAAACTCCATCTTTCTCTATCACATAAATGTTCTTTTGACCATCATGTTTTCTTTTTTCTGTCATGTTGCCAAGGTGTTCCTAGCAATAGGTGACAAACATCCATAGGGATGATGTCACAAAGGATCTTATCCTTGTGACCACCAATGTTGAACTCCACCCATGCCTGTTCATTCACTAAGACTTGCTGCCCCTTATTCAACCATGACACCTTGTAAGGTGTGGGATGAGGAATCTTCTTCAAATGCATCTTCTCTACCATTTCCAAAGAGACTAGATTATCAGTGGATCTTGAATCAACAACTACCTTACATACCTTTCCATGTGACTTGCAAGTTGTTCTGAACAATGACTTCCTTTGTGAAGGCTCCCTGTCTATTGCACCTTCAGGAGTGTCCTCCTTAACATCAATGCATCACCTATCTCAAGAGCAGTAGGTTGAAGTGGTGAATTGACACTTTCACTATCTTCTTCATGTACTATTTGGGTTCTTTGTTCACCTCCTTGAGAACTTGATGCGTACCTCTCTGGAAATTTGAATGTAGGATGTCCAAACTGATGACAGTTGTAACATTTTCTTGAGAAATTGTTTGATTCTCTACCTTGGCCACCAAACCTTCATCTACTATTTGATCTTCTTTGTCTAAAACTGCCTCTTTCACTTGATTCACTTCTTGGTTCTTGATTCTCTTTATTGCTACCACTTGATTCTCCTTGATGTTTCTGGCACTGTCCTCTTGCACCAAAGTTCCCTCTTCCTCTGAAACTCCTTCCTCTACCCCTAGTCTATTGTTCTTGTCTCCTTTTTATCTTTTCTTCTACCCTCACTTCCAATTGGAAGCATTCTTCCACATTTCTAGGGGTGGCAAGACTTATTTCATCCTGAATGTTGAGCCTAAGCCCATTGATATACCTAGCAATTTTCTCAACTTCATCTTCAATGTGCCCTGTCCTCATCGTCAGCTTGTGGAATTCTTCAGTATAGGCTATAACATCCATGTCTTTTTGTTTTAAATTCTACAATCTCCTAAAGGTTTGGATTGCATAATCCTTAGGAATAAATTGACTCTTCACTTTAGACACCATCCGGTCCCATGCTTTTCCTTGCCTTAGTCTCTCTGATTGAATATAATTCCACCATGTCAATGCTAGTCCCTTCAACTTGGTCTTAGCCAATTTGACCTTCTGCACTTCTGGCATCTTCTTGTACTCAAAGTAGTTATCCAAGGCATCAATCCAATCTAATACTTTCTCACTGTTCATTTTTCCTTCATACATGGGCAACTCCATTTTGACATCAATGCCTTCTCCTTTCACAGTCTGCAGCATCTTCATAAACATTCTATCATCCAGATCCATCTCTTCCACATTGGATCCCTCTTAAGCGCCTGCATTCTCACCCTCATTCTCTTGGTCACTCTCTTCCTCAATGACCCCACCTCTTCTCAAGTTTTCTTCAATGGCTGTAAGTTTGGCTAGGACTCTTTCTTGACATTCCTTCATTATTCTCACTTCTCTAGTGAGGACTGGACTAGCTCTTGGAGGCATCTTGCACTATTCCTTATTCTTACACTTCAACTTCCTTCTTTCTTCCCAAATAGAATATGTCCTAGGTTCCGATACCACTTGATTCAGAGCAGGGGAAGGTGTTCAAACTATCCTCAAATGTCTTTTGTTTGATCGTGTAAGAAACTTGTTGTCCTCTTACAATGCAAGTTAGGAAGATAGGCAAAAAGAGCCATTTCATGGTTTGAATACATAAACTACTTATCAAACCTCCCAACCACCTTGGACCACACTAAATTGACTAGGCGATACTCACTAAATTCACAAAACCCCCTGAATGCTTGTTTCACTTATCATTTCTTCACAACTTGACCTTCTTGCTTGTAGCCCTTGAAAAGAGGTTTTTGAAGCATATCTCATGGAAACTAGACCAAACCCATGAACCAACTAGTTTTTATGATACCCATTAGGCTCATCTCTAACATATATTTCATGTAATATAGATTATTTTTAGACATGTGCCCCAAAACAGGACTGTTCTTGTTGTCCTTAGGCCTAATTAGTCCTCCTCACCAAAGCAAGTGTGTGGAAATATTGACCCACACTGTAAATTCTTGTTCTAAGGTGATTGGTATGTTGAAATATGATTGATTATGATGGTTCTATGGTTCTAACCACCACACAAACTACTTTACCATAAAGTCTCACTCTACCTATGCTTGGACTGTCTAATACATAGAGATATTAGACTTCATACATCCAAATCTGCTTTTTGTTCCAATCCCTTTCTCCTGCACAAAAACCCAGTTGAGAGGCATACAAAACAAAGCATTTCTATCCATTTTTATCTATGGTGCATATGGGTAAGGCTTCCAATCCATCAATTTTCACAAAAACCTTAAAAACCCTCTAAAACCTTAGTTAAAAGAACAAAATCAGAAAAATGTTTACAAGATCCTTCTATAGCAATGAAATTTAGTCTAACTAGATTTAAATGAAATATAATGCATTACACTACTCCATTCTATGCATTTGGGTCCTTGACAATACTGTACGGCTGCATGGGATGTGAGGAAACAACAAAAATAATAAAAATACAGCAAACAAGTTGAAATATATATTTCTTTCTCTTCAACCTTACATATCTCTCCATATCTGAGTCAAGAAAGGTATATAAATGTGTTTTCAATGAGACTCCATGTTTTTTCCTCCACTCCTATCATGGGAGAGCTACCATCAAGGCAAAAGTCAGACTATTTTTTCATAAAAAAATTGACTGTCTAAAATTAGACTGTCATAAAAATAGGAAATTACTAAAGTTCCTACACCTACATGACCTCCACTACATGTCTATGCCTTTAATGGCTTTATTACATTATTTTTAAAATGAAAACCACCATGTTTCTTATTAATGAGACCATTCAAACAAAATTTTGACTAGTGAACATGCTAGGTGCCCTACACCACACTCAAACAATCCATAATATCATTCATCCTAGGTAAAGGAAATCTATACTTAACTATGATCTTGTTTATTGCTCTGGAATCAGTACACATTCTCCATTCTCCATCCTTCTTTAGTGCTAGCATTGCAGGTACTGCACAAGAACTCAAGCTTTCCATGATCAATCCTTTTCTCAACAACTCTTGTATCTGTCTATTCAATTCTTTATTCTCTGCCAGTGTCATTCTATGTGTTGTTTTGTTAGGCAAACTTGCTCCCAGTATAAGATCCATGTGATGACTGATACTCCTTATAGGTGGTAATCCTTCAGGTACACTATCTAATATGATGTCTTCATATTCTGTTAGCAACTCTCTTATCTCCTCCAATTGTCCTTCTTTAGCTTATTTCTTCAATGTTTTAGGCTTCTTAGGAATCAAGGCATAACACATATTCTCATGTCTCAAACCATCCAGAAATTTTCTTCCATGTACCAAATAGATTGTAGCATTTCCACATACTTCACTCTTAGGATCATCCTCTAAAGGAATCAAAGTAATTCTCTTTCCATTTGTTGTTATAGTATATGTATTCTTTCTTCCATCATGTATTTCTTTTCTATCATACTGCCAAGGTCTACCCAACAAGATATGACAAACATCCATAGGCATAATATCACACAAGACTTCATCATGATAAGATCCACTATGAAATTTCACCAAACATTGTTCACTCACCAGTACATTATGATCATCCTGAATCCATGTTATTTGATAGGGCTTATAGTGTTTCAATCTTTCCAACTTCATCTTAGTCACCATATCCTCTGAAACTAGGTTATCTGAACTACCACTATCAATTACAACTTTACAACACTTACCTCTGGATTTGCATCTAGTTTTGAACAAGCTTTTCCTCTGTGATGGTTCCTCATTTTCCTCTATTTGAAATAGTGCTCTCCTCATCACCAATGATTCTCCTTTCTCTGGATTGCCAATTGAATAGGGGTCATCTATTTCAACAAGTTCTTCCACATAGGCTACTCTTCCACTATTTTATGTCCTCTTACTTGTACTACCCTGATTACATTCAAATGATCTATGTCCTTCACCTCCACACTTGAAACAAGTACCATTGAATGTCGTCTTATCAAATCCTCTTCCTTTTCTTCTATATCCTTCATTCTAGTATGCACTAGGGTTTCCTCTGGTAAAAAAATTTGTCATCTCTCTGATAAGCATTGTTATCTTTGTCATCCTTCTTAAATGGGTTTTCATACTTATTCTGCTCCGTATATGATATGTCTCCTCTGGAAAATGTTCTACCTCTTTGAAATTTACCTTCACTGTCTCTCTGTCTCTGATCATGTCTCTTATCCAGTTTCTCTTCAACTATCAAGGAAAACTGATATGCTTCTTCCAAATATGCCATCCTTACCAAACTTAGTTCTTCTTGAATGTTCAATCTCAGTCCATTGATGTATCTTGCCACTTTCTCCTTGTTTGCTTCACTATGTCATGTCCTTATGATTATCTTATGAAATTCTTCAGTGTACTCCTTCATAGATTTCTCCTTTTGTCTCAAGTTTTGCAATCTTTTCAACAACTCCAACTCATAGTCAGTAGGTATAAACTGATTCTTCAATTTTGTCACCATCCAGTTCCACTATGTAATCTTTTCCTTTCCTCTTTTGTTTCTTTCCAACTGAACTTCTTTCCACCATATAGAAGCATGAGCTTTCAACTTTGTCTTTGCAAATTTCACCTTATCCGAATCTTCAAGCTCCTCATATTCAAAGTATTCTTCCATGTCATTTATCCAGTCAATCAATTCTTCCAGATTCAAATTACCAGTATAATTTGGCACATCAACTCTAGGTCTCTTTCCAATCTTTGAAATAGCTTGCAACATCTTTACCTGATCTGATTCTTCTTCTTCATTACCTTCTAGGGTTTCACTAGTTTGTTCAGTAGATTGAAATTCTTCTTCATCATCACTTTCAACATTAGGTCTAGCTGTCAATCCTCTTCGCCTATCTTCTTCAACAACATCCAATCAAATTTACATTGTTCTCATCCATTCTATTAGCCATTGTACCAATAGGAGGAACTCTTTATGGCGGCATCTTCCTCGGATCAAGTGCAAACTACCTCAAATTCAGTGATCAGGCTACAAGCAACAACTACCTCACAATCAGCAATTAGTTGCGCACAAGTAACCTGCCTCAGATCAACAATTTGCTTACAACAAGATCTTACAGAATTCCCTTCGCCAATTTGCTCCAAAGAATTGAACTTTCACTCTGATACCACTTGGTGCAATCACAGTAGGAGGGTTCATAGAATGAACTATTCGGACCGTACAGCAAGAGTAAACACAATGGAAACAAGTCAAGAAAATGGAACAAATGAGTATTCAGTCATTTAGTATATCATAGAATTCAAATACAATCTGGTCGGTAACATGTGGACTTACAACTAGGCTCAAAGGCCTGATTACATACATGCACAAGACAAAGCTTTGAAGCTCCTTCGCAGAAAATCTAAACTATCAATCTTCTAAATCATGAGAACTTGATAACTACTTTCCTAAGGATCTAATACATAAATATATATCATTTCTGGACCAATAGATTCCTCCATGTTGACTAAGGAAGGTCACAAACTCCAATGAAGAGATGTAACATGTTCACAGATAGGTCGGACCTAAATGCATAAAACACTTCCTTAAATGAATGCAACAATGTGCGGACCCTTGGGGAAGGTCAAACATGAACCAAAGTACATTGAATGATGTGTCATTGAGATTTGCAAGTCAAGGAATGATCCACAACCCTTCTTCTTCAGCTAATTATCATAGACTGTCATGATGCTCTACTCTAAGAAAATAGTTGATCTTCTGATAGTGATATCTTTCTGGTAACTGATCCAAATGCTCTAAATTTTTGATATGATGTAGATGAATGAATGTAGATGCTAAGTCTAGATCTGTAAGATGTAAAATACCAATACCAAACCACAGGCTGAAAAATGCTTCTGACTAAATTACCTGAACTGAACTGGAAAATGAAAAGAAACAAACTGAACTGCAAACAAACTAAGATGCAAATATTTTTGGTTGATGCAAGATTTCTCTTGAACTAGGGATGCTCCTGCATCATAAAGTTCAATTGTTTGGAGTGTAGTCTAAAGTTTTGAGAAGACAATATATGTTACTCCAAGAGTGTTAGTTTGTCCTGAGGTCCTCTGAAATGTGTGTAAGAGTTTGGTGTGCACTCCTAAGGGGGAGTATTCAGAATAGTTAAGGATAATGTAAGCATGTGTTGTATCATCTTAGGAAGAGCTGAATAATATTAAAAATTGGTTCTAGATTGATCAGAATAGTAGTGTACAAGTATGTGCAGTAGAAGAGATGTAATGCCCTTTGCCATTGATGTCAAAGGGGGAGAGAAAGATCATGTGCAAAAATTAGGGGGAGAAAGAGTTCAAATGTAAGGGGGAGTCCTAATGATCATGTCTTGATGGAGGAACATGTTTTTCACATCATATGTTACCATCAATAACAAAGGGGGAGATTGTTACAAGTATGTGCTAACTGGTGTTGTCATTGATGTGAACATGTTTGTGTTGTCATTGGTGCCAACTATATCTTCTTATATTGTTGTTTGATTGATTGAGTTGTCATGTTAAGAACATTGTCTGAGTATTTTGCATCGCATTTTCTCTAGTGTTGATGACCAGAGTATGAGATTTGAATATGTTTTAGAAAAGTGTTTGAAGATGCTAAATCTAGAATTTGGTGGTCCAGATTGCTGTACAAAAAAAGTTCTATTCACCAGTTTGAAGATTGTACCTGGCAAGGTTTGCAAAGTGATAGGGAGATAGTAGTTTTCTTCGCATTTCTCTGCAGGTTAGATTTAGATCTTGCAGTTCTGGACTTAATCTTACAAGGTCCTTAGCTATATTCATTCCAAAGGGTTTGTGACTTGGTGCTCGGGAAAGCAAGTTATTGATTAGCATAATTTGACAGTGTCTGTTAAGAAGTAGTCTGTGATATATCCTCAAGTGATATTTGTTGTCTTCAAGTGAGATCTATTGCGGTTAGATTTGACGGCTCCCAAGTGACTCTATGTTGTTCATGGATGAATCTAGAATGTGTTGAAGGTATGTTCTTGATCCGCAAGCTACAATGAAGATCTTGCAAGGATGTTTCTAAGTGTTCTTGATATGTCCACAAGTTTTGGTCAACCTGGTTAGTCACACTTGTTGCGGATGTGAATCGTGGATTGTAGAAGCATGTCCAAATGTGTAAAGATGTAATTGGGTTTGAGCTAAGCCATGAAGTGTTTCTTCTTCATTCATTTTCCCTGTAATTTTGTTTAGGTCTAGTCCTAATTTAAATTCATGTATGTATGCTGACCTTGGAGGTAGTTCCAATGGTTGTAAAATGTAATGCCTTCCTTGATGTACATTCCAAGGTTGATGATACGTATAAATTATGTATGAATGCATGACTGAGGTGGGTGTGTGAAATATGCAAAGATGAAGTGTGAGTTGCAAAAATAGAGAAGATCAGAGGAGTTTTATTGTGTTTCAATGGAACTAAATTCAGGCATGGTGTAGATGCTACTATATTAGTTCACCCTCAGTAGTGAGCCACCCTTTGGTAGTGAGCCTTTCATTTGGGCAGTGAGCCCTGGGCAATGAGCCTCTTTTGATATTTGGTATTGTTACTACATTATATTGTGAGCTAACACTCACCGTGGTTTTTCCATGTTTAGGGTTTTCCACATAAAAATCTAGAATTCATGTGTGTATGGTGTTGATGTGTTTATGTTTTGATTCTACTATTCACACTTAATCTTCATGATAGAATAAGGAGTTAAAGTAAGTGAATGTGAAAGTGATTTTGTTTAATGAAGTTAAAGTTTTGATACAATTGATTCATCCCCCCCTCTTAGTTGTCTTGTGTTTTTCAACAATGACATCACAGTATACCTGACCTAGAGTAACCTTCATAAGGGTGACATCATCTACACATTTGAACTTGGGGATATTTTGTAAAAGATAACATCTAGATATTTCTCAATATCCACATCCCCATCCTTGTGACCAAAATTGTGGGTTTCCATGGACCAATCAGATGGTTCCATGTGGCACATGTTGACTTTTCTCATCTGGACATTTCGTAATGTCCTGACATTTGACGATTAGAGGGAAACTACCTTTCGATCTTAGAGACCTGATAGTCACCCTTGGTCAATGTTGACCAATGTCATGATGACCTCATATGCATATGCATATTCCGAAAGGTTTGCACATTGTTTAAACATCTGAATATTCATTAATATGCATACTTTGCAATAAATGTCGTGAAAGAGTAGGTGGTTGTTTGAAAATTCAAATCACGAACTACCACCTATTACGATCCTAAGGACCAAATGCCGATAATCCATGAACATGAGTAATTCAACATTAATTATGCCCTAATCTCTTAATTTTAACATTTAAAAGGTTTTAACATTCACAAGGCATTTGAAAAGAGAAATTATAGAGTTCTAGAGCTTTTACTACGGCCATTACAGAGATCTTCAACCACAACGGAACAGTGTGCACATTGGATGGCAAACGGTAAAGGATGAGTACACATCGAAATAACATATCCAGACATTAACTAATCCATTTTAAGCACACAAATCAGGTATGTAATGTTAAAACCCTCATTTTGTCATTTCTGCATAGTAAAATGTAAACAATACTCACTTAGGGTAAATCCTGTATGATGATGTGTATGTTCATATTCTGAAAACTGTTGAGCAACATGATATTTAAGAAGTAATTGTTTAAACTCAAAAGACTACAAGTTAGGTTACAATATACACATTCTCCATTGTAGGATATCATGGAAGCTTGAAAGAACAAAGGTGATGCAGAGTTCATGGCTCCTATGTACCCACAACCTAGCAGTTCTGGATTTAGATTTGGACAAATTAGAGACACCCACACTAGGAATACTAATCTGGAAGCATGGATGGCTAAATCAGTTAAGGGTGGTGGAAACCCCATGTTAATAAACATTTACAACATTGGAATGCCGCATGCTAGTGTATTTCCATATGTAGCAAAGGCCATCGAGCTAGTAGCAGCATGTGCTGATAATTATAATAGAGATACTAGAAGGGTGGAGAAGCATGGCTATGTTTATGTAGACTTCTCAGTTGCAGGAATTATAGCTGCATTTCATCTACCTACAAGCCCTAATTTGTATAAGATAGATCTAGAGGCCTTAAAAAATTAGTACAAGAGTAAAAATGCAGATTGCAGAAAAATAATGTTTTCCTCCTGGAGAGCTTAGGATAGCACATATAAGGCAATAGCCAAGTTACCTATCAACCTCTACAAATTTGATTTCTCTTCAGAGGTTCACTACATGATGGTCATGTTGAGATGGATGAGAAGAAGGCTGTATGCTAGAAACTTTTAGCCGTGGATGTATGGGCTCATAAGGATGGTTGAGACCATGGATACACAGATACAATGGGCATCCCTCATTAGTGACAACATGGATCCAGGGATGAAAAGGCTTGGAGGTAAGGTGAACTTGTTCCACATGTCTTCATATGTGGTTTACACCTATGTAGCCAAGGGTACTTTTGATGGCTTGCAGACAGTGGGACATGTTGGGAGAAACCCCAGTGATGTAAACATATGGGGTTATTATCCATAGTTGGAGAGGAAGTCATCCCTCCAAAACTACAAATGAGGAATGATTGTTTTGTCATGCATCTGGTTCACTTGATGGAAGATGATAGAGCCAAAAGGATGAGCATTGAGGCTCAAGAAGTCATCGTTAAGAATGGACCTTAGTTTATCCAATTCCCAGCCTTTACATACATATGAATGGAATGATTCAGTGGGCAACCCCTGATGTTGCCAAGATATCCCACAAATAAAGTCATTCTCATGGAGATGACTAGACAGATAGTGCCCTCATATGAGGCATTTGCAAAGAGAAATAAGAAGCCAAATGTCAATTTCCCTCTTTACATTGGATGGTACATGTGTCCTAACATTGAGTCAGCAAAAGAAGCGGAGGGGGGCTTGCAGATGCTGAACTTGCAAGCTTTTCCATTGCAACCCACACAGCGACTGTAAAAAAATAAAGAAACCTCTATAATTTTAGTTTATGTTTTCTATTGTATATTTTCAGAGTAATAATATATATATACATACTCTCTCTCTCTCTCTCTCTCTCTCTCTCTCTCTCTCTATATATATATATATATATATATATATAATGTGATATTTTTTTTATTTATGTATATATTTGCATATACATAGAGATGTATATAGATCTATGTTTATATACTTTTATAAACATCTTTTTATTTTGGTGTACATGCATATATTCCTGTATATTATTTGAATATATACATGTATGTATATCATTCATACTTGCATTTGTTCTATTCAGAAAATACAAAGGTTTTGTTATATACATTTATGTATTTCTTTCAAAATAGAGAATAAATAAAATACACATATATATAAGAAAACTAAAGGATAAGATTTAGTATGATATGCAGATTACAAATAAAGATATGGATAATAAGTGAAATTTAACTCTTGAGTAAATATATATACAATTAGTTAAAGAAGAGCAAACTTAGCATCTTAGAATAAAACCAACTTGTGGAAGCATTCTTCCTCCTTGTCTTCCATTAAACCTGCAAGAAAATAATGGCATTTGGAATAAAGAGTGAGCCCTTTTATAACTTCATCTTGAGTGTAGTAGTGCTGCCCTAAAACTTAGTGCTAATTAATCTTGTTTAGTAAACCTTTCCCATTCTGTGTAGAGTAGAAGTGTAAAATAAATTTAGGAGTGTAAAATAAATTTAGAAATTGGAGATAGCTTAGTGCTAATTAACCTTGTTTCTAGTGGAAGTGTAAAATAAATTTAGGAGTATTGGTAGGAATAATTATTATAGTGTAGTATTTTATGGGTGATTAAAAGTTCATGGATTGATTACTCAACTAAGGAAAAATAAGAGTATTCCTTTATTTTATTTTACTTTATATCAATGATTCTATAGTGGAAGGTATATATATATATATATAATTTTATATATTGGAATTGAATAATTAGTATTATTTAGGGAAATTTAATATGTTTGAGAGCATAGAAAATAGTGTATTATATTTTATTAAATGTTGTTGTTATTTAAACTAATCAAAGTTCTCTTTTTAATAGTAGATTTAAATTTTAATTCTTTTTGTAACATTAATTTAAATTTTTAGTAATGATGTAAAAAAAAATTAAGATGCAAATTTAGCGTACTAGTTTAAATTTAAATAATGCTTTTCCTGTAGAGATTATTTAATGGGTCTAGTATTAGCTAAACAGTAGCATGCTAGGAATTGAAGTTAATTTTTGTAATTAGGCCTCTTACTTGAAGGTGGGGCTATTTTCTCATATCCACCTAGAAAAACCTAGGACATAATTAACTTATAAATTATTCCCTCATGGCATATGTAACGTGACGTCGAAACCTATTAGGTTACCTCCATTCACGTAGGGTATACGAATGGTATTTCACTATACCCTCCATCATTTGAAATCCCTCTCCCTGCTTATGCAGCATGCTTGGTCTGACATTGTATGGCAACACAACTAAGTCCACACATTAGGTTATCGTGTGATACACATTAGTAGTTTGCGTTAATGATGTTTTAAAAAAAATTGTTGTTTCAAGTATTCATGTCCACATGCAAATGTGGGCATGACAGAAGGGTGGAGAAGCATGGTTGTGTTTATGCAGACTTCTCAGTTGCAGGAATTACAGCTGCATTTCATCTACCTATGGGCCCTAATTTGTATAAGATAGATCTGGAGGCCTTAGAAAATTAGTACAAGAGTAAAAATACAGACCACAGAAAAATAATGTTTTCCTATTGGAGAGCTTAGGATAGCACATATAAGGCAGTAGCAAAGTTACCTATCAACCTCTACAAATTTAATTTCTCTCCAGAGGTTCAATACATGATGGTCATGTTGAGCCAGATGAGAGGAAGGTTGCATGCTAGAAATTTTGAGTCATGGATGTATGGGCTCATAAAGATGGTTGAGACCATGGATACACAGATACAATGGGCATCCCTCATCAGTGATAGCCTAGATGCAGGGATGAAAAGGCTTGGAGGTAAGATGAACTTGTTCCACATGTCTTCATATGTGGTTTTCACCTATGTAGCCAAGGGTACTTTTGATGGCTTACAGATAGTGGGATGTGTTGGGAGAAACCCCAGTGATGTAAACATATGGGGTTATTATCCACAGTTGGAGAGGAAGTCATCTCTCCAAAACTACAAATGAGTGAATGATTGTTTTGTCATGCATCTAGTTTGCTTGATGGAAGATGATAGAGCCAAAAGGATGAGCATTAAGGCTCAAGAAGTCATAGTTAAGAATGGAACTTGGTTTATCTAGTTCTAGACCTTTCCATACATAAGAATGGAAGGATTCAGTGGGCAACCCCTAATATTTCCAAGATATCTTATAGATAAAGTCATTCTCATGGAGATGACTAGACATATAGTGCCCTCATATCAGGCATTTGGAAAGAGAAATAAGAAGCCAAATGTCAATTTCCCTCTTTACATTAGATGGTACATGTGTCTTGACATTGAGTCGGCAAAAGAAGCAGAGGGAGGCTTGCAAATGCTAAACTTGTAGCCTTTTCCACTGGCTAGACAATATGATCCTTATCAGAGAATGGAGAAACATATATGCAAGAGGCATGTGCATCAGGTACATCTAGAAGATTATTGGGCAAATTGCCCTGATGATGTAGAAGTGAGGAGGAGAAGCTAGCAGAGATTGACACTATAGTAGATCTGCACATTGGATTGCATTCCTGTCCCTCCATAGCTGCATCAAGATGATAGAATGAGGATTTCAAAATAATATGAGGATAAAAAGATATACAATGAGACTGTATCCCCACCATACTAGATTCAGCAAGAGGTAACCTCTCTAGACCTCATATTACCAAGGGCCATAACATTGACCAAGGCATGGGTGGATCAACAGGTTGCCATTTTGAAGGCCAAGGGAGTGGCCGTGACAATAGATAAGACAAGGTAGAGGTAAGAATTGCCTAAGGATGAATATGATGACTTCCTAGAGGATAAGAGGCAAGGTCTCGAGAAGAAAGTTCAAGGAACTTCATCCAAGGAAGTTAAGAGAAGCATTGATAGCGGCATCTGGATAACTCCAAGGCCATCAACTTAGAAGAATAAAGCTTCAGCCTCTACTGCTACAACATCTAAAATGCCTATAGAATAAGATATAGATATAGAGTAGTTTGGGACTAGTTATCAAGATTTGGAGGATGAGGAGGATGAAGTGTCTTTGGAGAAGAAAGTGAAAAGTCATGATATACTAGCAGGGGCTAATGTCCCAAGGCAAAAGAGAGGGCAAGGAAATACAATGTGGGGGTCAACCAGCACCTACCCTAATGTCTTTCTCAAAGGACAAGAAGATGAGGGGCTCACCCCTATGGAACAAATGTTTGTATCACAATCATCTACATCAGGTAAGGATACAAAATTAGTGATGCTAGAGAGACAGGATGAGGGTGCAGTACAAAAAGACTACTAGCATGACGTTGTTGAAAGGCACAAGACAATTGAGAGGGGGTGAATTAGTTATATCAAAACTTTTAACTTCTTTACACAATATCACTTTCACATTCACTTAACTCCTTATTTTATGATGAACATTAAGCATGAATAGCAGAATCAAAACATGAACATATCAACACCATACACACATGAACACCATATTTTTAAGTGGAAAAACCTAAATAGGGAAAAACCACGGTGAGTGTTAGCTCACAATATAATGTAATAACAATATCGAATATCAGAAGTGGCTCACTGCCCAGAAGAATGGCTCACTGCCAAGGGGTGGCTCACTGCTGAGGGTTGGATCACCGTTGGGGGTGGCTCACTGCCAAAAGGATGAACTGATTTAGTAGCATCTACACTATGCCTGAGTTTAGTTCCATTGAAGCACAATATATCTCCTCTGCTCTGCTCTGCTTTTACACTTCACACTTATCTTCACATCTTCACACAATCACACACCAAAAATGGATTCATTACATACATTTGTACCTATCATAAACCTTGGAATGAATATCAAGGTTGGTATTACATTCTACAACCATTGGAACTTTCTCCAAGGTCAGCATACATACATAAATCATATTAGGACTAGACCTAATAAAACTTGTGGAGAAAATGAATGAAGGATGAACACTTCATGGCTTAGCTTAGACCCAAATACATCTTCACATGCTTGGACACGCTTCCACAATCCACGAATAACTTTCGTAACAAGTGTGACAAACCAGGTCAACCAAAACTCATGTACATATTAAGAACACTTAGAAACATGCTTGCAAGATCTTCATTGTAACTTACAGATCAAGAACACACCTTCCATACATTCTAGAAACATCCAAGGACAACATAGAATCACTTGGGAACTGACAAACTAGTCGCAACAGATCTCACTTGATCACAACATATATCACTTGAAGAGCACATCACAGACTGCTTCTTATCAGACACTGTCAAACTCTAAAAATTGGTAGCTTACCTTCTGGAGCACCAAATGACAAATCCTTTGGAATGAAGATGAATAAGGACCTTATAAGCTTAAGTCTAGAACTGTAAAGCCAAAATCCAACCTATGGAGAAATGTGGAGCAAAACATTTTCTCCCTGTCACTCTGCAAACCTTGCCAAGCATAGTCTTCATACTGGTGAACAGAACTTTTTCTGCACAGTGATCTAGACCACCAAATTCTAGATTTAAAATCTTCAAACACTTCTCTAAATCATATCCAAAGCTCATACTCTAGTCTTCAATATAGAGAAAATGCGGATAAAAATACTTAGACAGTGTTCTTCAATCAATCACCAAACAATAATATCAGAAGATGCTGTTGGCACTAATGACCACACAAACATGTTGACATCAATGACAACACCAATTAGCACATACTTGCAACAATCTCCCCCTTTGTCATTGATGGCAACATATGATGTGAAAAACATGTTCCACCATCAAGACACAATTCTGCATCAGAACTCCCCCTTTCTTTTTGCATATCTAAACTCTTTCTCCCCTTGAGTTTTTCACATGATCTCTCTCCCCCTTTGACATCAATGGCAAAGGGATACACATCTCTTTTCACTGCACATAGTTGCACTTGTTCTTAACTGCTTTGAATACTCTCCCTTAGGAGTACACACCAAACTGTATCAACTTTTACTCACATTTCAAAGGACCTCAACACTTCTGGAGTAAGCATATCTTGTCTTCTCAAAAACATCAAACTAGACTCTAAACAAATCAGAGTAAGACATCCAACCATTGAACTTTCCTTCTTCTCTGGGAACATAACATCACATCTTTTATCATCCTTTATGATAGCTTATGAAAACAATGTATATTATGAAAATATGACAATACATATAGCCAATAATTTCCTTAGATCAACATTCATTTTTTTGTAACTTTTCTTATGCAAGCTCCTCCTATCATCAGTCACTACTACCATCTCCCCCTATTTATCTACAATTCTTCTTCTTGTCAATACACCTTTACTATTATCGCCAATGATCTGGTCTTTAGTGTGATCCTTCTACACAAACCTTAGGGATCTTAGGAATCCTTTCCGGATCTCCTTCAACCTGCACTTTCTTCATCTTCTTGAAGACTCATCTGATTCATATCCATTTGCCTCTAAGTTCATCAAATACTCCCAATCATCTTGAAGACTGCTCTGTACCGGAAACAACTATGTTCTGCCAATCCAAACTTTAGTTACTTATTACTCTCAAGCCAATTATCAAAGTCAGATAAACTTCTGGATGTAGATGTAACCAATGATCAATAACCATATGATAGAACTACAGAGCCATATCTTCAATAGCGGACCAATGCGGACCAAATTACCGAAACACTGTAACTTGATTTCAAAATTCATAACCTACCTTCTTTCCTGATCAAATATTATTGCATAAAAGACTTCTTAATCTGCACAACTTTTCCTTTATCATTTACAAACATAGTCTCTATCTTAAACTTTTGTTGCTAATCCATAACCTTACCTCTTCATGTTGAGGCATCAGCACCAATCCTTTGGCAGGGGAGAAAAGATTTCCAATAGGACTCCCCATGAGCCAAAGCTCTAATCTTAGTTTCTAGAGGGAACATCTACACCTAATACTGGTACAAGTTCATCCTTAACCTATGTTATATCCTTCTTCACCCAAATCTCATTCATCTCCTTCTTAGTCTCTATCGGATCCACTTTTTGTATTGGTTTGTTCTTCTCTACCAAATTATCCTTCTTCATGCTTTTGCTTCTGTAGTACTTAGTGGTATGTCTAGATTCATTGCAATTGTGGAACACAACATTTCTTTGGCTAGTATTTCTTTCATTCATTCTAGATCTGCATTGCTTAGCTTTATGTCCAAATCTATTGCATGTAAAATAGTTACCATTGAATGATTGAGCATTTCCATTGTTATAGTTATTTCTTATCTAACTTCTTCATTCACTACCTCTATGACCAAATCTCTTGCATATAAAGCAATTACCTCTAAAAGTTTGAGCATTCCTTCCATTATTGTAACTATTCCTTATCTAACTTCTGCATGCATTAGCTTTATGACCTACTTTATTGCAAGTGAAGCACTGACTAGAATATGATGGAACATTTTGATTTACTCTGCTCCTACATTGAGTGGCCTTATGACCAAACTTATTGCATGAATTACAATAACCATTGAAAGATGGGTGCCTTTGAATATTTGCTTGCCTGACTGATGGTCTTCTAGGCCTATTTCTTTGATTCCTGATTTGCTTGCCTTTGTCCTTCTTGTTCTCAGCATCAACTGCTTGTCTTGAATTGAAACTTTCACTTTTCTCAAATCCCAAGCCTGTTGCAAGTATGGGCCTAACCAGTGTTGTCATTGATGTCAACATAGTTCTGTTGCATTGATGATAAGGATTGGATGAGTTGTGTGCTGAGGATATTGAGAAAATTAGTCCTAATCAGGAACATACAAGAACAGTGAAGATAGTAAGCTAAAGATCCTAGCTAAGATGAATATTAGAGGATGTGCATCAAAGGGTTTGAATATATATGCCTTAAGGTGATCTAGTAAACATTTTAGAGGTCTGCATGAAGATCTAAAGAAGTTGTGGCCGCTCAAGTAAAACTAGTTCTGGTAGGTGTTCAGAGGTGACATAGTGACACAGATAAGTCCGGTGAGATCCAGAAATGCAATATCCTATTCTGCAGATTTGGAGGAGTGTTTAGGAAGTCCATGTGAAGTGACAACTCAATTAGTTCATGGTCTGGAGGTCCGCAAGTATCTATTCCTTTGTGACAGTGATGACAGACTGTGTTCTTGAGGTTCCGGATGAAGGAGATAAGGATTTCAGTAAGCAGATGTAGTGTGGATGTTCTTGGTGATTCAGGCAAGTTTGTGGAGGTCTTTGGATTGTGACCAGTTCATGTTGGTGGTCCACATTGAATAATGAGCTAGCAATTGAAGAATTATTTCTGGATGATGATGTTCTTCTTAAGTCTGGCTGACCAGATGAGTTACACATCCTGTGGATGATCTGGAAGGTGTCCTGTGAAGAATGGCATGTTCCCAAAGAAAGATTGAAGTCTCAAATCTGTGTGGCCAACAGTGTGTTGATCTGCATGAAGTCTTTTTGTAATAAGTCATATTATATTTGCTCTATTATGTATGCCGACTTGGATGATAATTCCTAAGTAGATGTCTTGTACAAATAAAGAGTTGTAAAGTCATTTCAAAAGGTGTCTTGTGGAGATGAGAGTGTGCTAGCAAAGAGGAGAGCAAAAAGTAGAGCAGAAGTATTGGTCTTAAATGGAACTAACTCAAGCATGGTGAAGATGCTATTCTCCAGTTCAAGTTTGTGATACTTATTATTTTGTAGATAGTGTGTCTCTTGTAGGTAGTGGGCCTCTTATGAGTAGTGTGCTCGAGCAGTGAGCCCTAATTGGCATGTGCCATTTTGTTCTTTCTATTCTTCTAACAGAGAATACAATCTTGGGTTAATCACCCCATGCTTTTTCCCTTAACCAGGTTTTTCACGTCAAAATCTTGGTTTCTTATGTGTTGATGTGTTTCTGGTCTTGATCTAATACATTATGTTTCATGATTGATTTATTATTATACTACTGAATAACAAAGTGGACTTAAGTGTTTAATTTGAAGAAATTTTTGGACAACTGATTCACCCCCCCTCTTAGTTGTCTGTCCTGAATCTAACAATTGGTATCAGAGCCAAGTTCCTCAAAAAGAGCTTAACCACTTGAGGAGATCCAGGATGTCATCCTACAAGAAGGATAGTCCAAAGTTTTATGGAACTAATTTTAATCTTTGGAAAAGTCGCATGTAATGACACTTACAATGTATGGGAATGCAGTACTGGACCATGGCTTCAATGAAGTATACTTCTCCACAGAATGGCCTGAAAACTGCAAATGAAATCATAGATGCTAAAAACAATATGCAAACTAAAGAAGCTCTTCTAAGTGCCTTGTCTGAATCAGAACTGACAAATGTTGTTGACCTAGAAACTACTTTTGAGATTTGGGAAAAACTAGAACTTCTGCATGAAGGAGACAAGTATGTTAAATGTGCAAGGCTACAAAGTTTGAAAGGAAAATTTGAAAATCTGAAGATGAGAGAAGATGAAAATATCACTACTTTTATGCCAAGAGTAAATCAGCTTGTTTGTGGCATTAGATGTGCTGGTCGAGTCTTGGATGAAGATGAGATTGTTGGCAAAGTTCTCAGATCCCTTCCTGCTTCTTATAAATACAAGGTTGCTGTCATCAAAGAATTCAGAGCCCATTCAGGTGTCACAAGAGATCAATTGGTTGGTAAATTGGCTACATTTGAATTGACCGAGTTTGGAGATGCCCCCCAAGACTGAATCTACATTCAAAGCTAGGGCCTCTGTAAAAGGTAAACAAAGGTTTGATCTAGGTGGGAACTCTTTAAGGAAACTATCATGGTATGAAAAAGCAAGAAAAGACCTATAAGACGAAGAAGCAGAAACTGCTCAACTTGAAGCCCTTATTGCAAAAAGACTACAAAGAGGATCCGGTAAGTATGAAGGGAAATTGTCTTTTAAGTGTTTTAACTGCAATAAGATTGGTCATTTTGCCTCAAAGTGTCTAGAAAGATTTTCAAGGCCAAATCCTAACAGATCAAGGTTCCAAAAGAATTGTTACTATGTTCATGAAGAGGATGATAATGAAGGAGTAACAGATGATGAATCAGAGACAAGAAGCAAATCCAGAAGTGATTGGGTGTTTATTGCCATCAAGGAAGAATATCCAATGCCCTCTAAATCTGTCAATCATAAAGTTGTAGAAAGAGCTCTAGCTGCCCAAGTTGAAGAAAAGGATGATTGCTTCATTGACAGTGGATGCTCTCACCATATAACAGGTGACAAAAATAAGTTCATAGATTTGGAAAGATATGAAGGAGTGGTAAAGTTTGGTGATAATTCTTCTAGTAGAATCAGAGGTAGAGGAACTATTTCTTTTGATGGAAAGAACAAAACCAATAATGTACTATATGTTGGAGGATTGAAGCACAATCTTCTCAGTATTGGATAATTGGTGGACAAAGGCTATGATCTCTTATTCAAGAATGGAAAATGCAAGATCTTTTAAAGTTTCAAAACAGAGATTGCATCCAGTACTCAAACAAAAGGTAATATCTTCCTTTTAGTTGGTATGGTAAAAGTTGTCTATTTGTGCAAAACTGATCAGAGTTGGCTATGGCATAGGAGGATGTGTCATGTGAATTTTGATAATATCATCAAGCTAAGCAACACCCAGGCTATAAGAGATCTTCCCAAACTAGTGAAACCTACAAATAGTTTGTGCAAAGAATGTCAATTGGGGAAACAAAGCAGAGTCTCATTCAAAAGCAAGGAACAATCTTCTACCGGATTATTGGACTTAGTTCATACTGATCTATGTGGTCTGGCAAGAATAAGGAGTGTGCAAGGTGATAGATACCTCATGCTATTAATTGATGACCATTCCCAGATGATGTGGGTTACTTTTCTGAAAGAGAAATGAGAAGTTCAAAATATTCAAGGCTATGGTAGAGAATGAAACTGGATTAAAATTAAAATGTCTGAGGTTTGATAGAGGTGGAGAATTCACATCTAGTCAGTTCATAGAATTCTATGAGAAACATGGAATAAAGAGACAGTTGTCTGCTCCTAGGACTCCATAATAGAATGGAGTAGTGGAGAGAAAGAACCGGACCATCCATGAAGCATCTAGGACCATGATGATGGAAGCAAATATTCCTTAGATCTATTGGAGAAAAGCTGTCAGCACTGCAGTCTATACTCTGAATCGAGTACAAATCAGAAGCAATACCGGTAAGACTCCTTATGAACTTTGGTTTGGCATCACTCCTACTGTGAGGTATTTCAAAGTCTTTGGTAGCAAATGTTACATTAAAAGAGATGAAGATTTAGAAAAATTTGATGCTAGAAGTGATGAAGGAATATTCTTGGGTTATTCTACTCAAAGCAAAGCATATCGATGTTATAACAAGAGATTAAGGAAGATTGTGGAAAATACAAATGTGAAGGTTGATGAAGGAATTGAAAAACCCTCAAGGTTTTATGAATATGATGAAGATGACCAAAATGATTTTTTTGTTCAAGAAGTCCAAGCTCCCTCTGCAATTCAGATTCAGACTGATCCAATAAATCAGGAAGAAGAGATAAGTTTGAAGGAACCTATTCAAGAATCAAAAGTGCAAGAAACTCCCAAAATTCTCAAGTATGTAAGATTGAATCACTCTAAAGATCAGATTATAGGTGATAAAAGCAAAGGTGTACAAACAAGAAGAAGGATTGCACAAGATTCAGAAGAGTATTGTCTGATTTCAAAAGTTGAACCTAGGACAGTGAATGAAGCTTGCAATGATGAAAACTGGACTAAGGCAATGGAGGAAGAACTAATGCAAATTGAGAAGAATCACACATGGGATCTTGTTCCCAGACCTAAACACAAGAATGTGATTGGAACCAAATGGGTCTTCCAAAATAAACTGAATGAAGTTGGTGAAGTAATCAAAAATAAAGCTAGATTGGTCTGCAAGGGTTACTCTCAAATAGAAGGAGTTGATTTTCAAGAAACTTTTGCTCCAGTGGCAAGAATTAAAGCAGTCAGATAATTTCTTGCTTTTGTTGCCTTCAAGGATTTCAAAGTATATCAAATGGATGTCAAGTCTGCCTTCCTGAATGGTGACTTGGAAGAAGAAGTATACATTGAGCAACTAGATGGATTTCAATTGTCTAGTCATGGTGATATGGTCTGCAAATTGAAGAAAGCACTGTATGGACTCAAGCAAGCCCCAAGATCTTGGTATGAAAGATTGGAAAAGCATCTTTTGAAGATTGGTTTTAACAAAGGTACTGCTGATAGTAATTTGTACTTCAAAATTGATCATGAAAATATCTTGATTGTTGAAGTATTTGTTGATGATATCATTTTTGGAGGAAGAGATAGTATGTGCAAAACCTTTGCAAACCAAATGAAAAGTGAATTTGAGATGTCCATGTTTGGGGAAATAAACTTCTTCTTGGGTCTGCAAATCATTCAAACTAAGAAAGGAATCTTCATTTCTCAGACCAAATATGTGAAAAAATTGTTGAAGAAATTTGGGATGGAAGAGTCAAAACCAATGAGTACTCCCATGGCAACTGGATGTAAATTGAGCAAAGATGATGACTCTCCTAAGACTAATCAGAAAAAGTACAGGTCAATGATTGGAGGATTGTTGTATCTCATTCAAACTAGACCTGATATTATGAATGTCGTTGGTCTAGTTGCTAGATTCCAAGTTGATCTTAGAGAATCTCATGTCATGGCAATCAAGAAGATTTTTAGGTATCTAAAAGGGACAGTTGAGTATGGTTTGTGGTATCCTAGAGATCATAATTTCTCTCTTCATGCATACACAGATGCAGATTGGGCAGGAGATGTGGATGACTAGAAGAGTACTAGTGGTGGAGCATTCTTTTTGGGGAAGAGATTGGTTTCTTGGCTAAGCAAGAAACAAGAGGTAATATCTATGTCCATTGCAGAAGTAGAATACATTGCAGCAGCAGGTAGTTGCACTTAAGTTTTGTGGATGAAGCAAATGCGAAGAGACATAAGAGTGGAGTATGAGAAGCCTATCACAATCTTTTGTGATAATTCAAGTGCAATAAATATATCTAAGAATCTGGTGTTGCATTCAAAAACTAAACATATATCCATCAAGTTTCACTTTTTGAGAGAGCAAGTGAACAAGAATGAAGTCAGATTGGAGATTGTGCCTTCCAAGGATCAAATTGCAGATATCTTTACCAAACCTCTACCTAAGGACTCTTTTGAGTATCTCAGGGAGAAGTTAGGGGTTATTACCCCTCCGGTGATGAACTAAGGTGCACTGATGTGCATCAGTCCAATGGCTATCACAGTCATAACTTGTAGTCCAGATTGATGATGGGGAGCTGCTACTCAGGGGGAGCAGCTGGTATGATTCTGAAGTGGTGGAATTGCAAGTTTGTGCCCTTTACCATTTATGTCAAAGGGGGAGAGAATACATGTGAAAAACAAGTGGTTGCTGATCAAAGGGAGAGCAGGAAAGGAAGAGAAGTTGTGATAGTGAGGAGAAGTTCTTGTCTTGATGATTAAAATAGTTTTTCACATCATATGTTTCCATCAATGACAAAGGGGGAGATTGTTGCAAGTATGGGCCTAACCGATGTCATTGATGTCAACATACTTCTGTTGCATTGCTGATAAGGATTGGATGCGCTGTGTGCTGAGAATATTGAGAAAATTAGTCCTAATCAGGAATAGAGAAGAACAATGAAGACAGTAAGCTAAAGATCCTAGCTAAGATGAATATCAAAGGATGCACATCAAAGGGTTTGAATATATGTGCCTTAAGGTGATCCAGTAAACATTTCAGAGGTCCACACGAAGATCTGAAGAAGTTGTGGCCGCTCAAGTAAAATTGGTTCCGGCAGGTGTTCAAAGGTGATAGAGTGACATAGATAGGTCCAGTGAGATCCAGAAATGCAATATCCTATTCTGCGGATTTGGAGGAGTGTTTAGGAAGTCCATGTGAAGCGATAACTCAATTAGTTCATGGTCTGGAGGTCCGCAAGTATCTATTCCTTTGTGACAGTAATGACAGACTGTGTTCTTGAGGTTTAGGATGAAGGAGATAAGGATTTCAATAAGCAGATGTAGTGTGGATGTTCTTGGTGATTCAGGCAAGGTTGTGGAGGTCTTTGGATCGTGTCCAGTTCATGTTGGTGGTCCACATTGAAGAATGAGCTGGCAATTGAAGAATTACTTCCGGATGATGGTGTTCTTCTTAAGTCTGGCCGACTAGATGAGTTACACATACTGCGGATGATCTGAAAGGTGTCCTATGAAGAATGGCGTGTTCCCAAAGAAAGATTGAAGTCTCAGATCTATGTGGCGGATAGTGTGCTGATCTATGTGAAGTCTTTTTGTAATGAGTCATATTGTATTTTCTCTGTTATGTATGCCGACTTGGATGATAATTCCTAAGTCGATGTCTTGTAGATATAAGGAGTTGTAAAGTCATTTCAAAAGGTGTCTTGTGGAGATGAGAGTGTGGTAGCGAAGAGGAGAGCAAAAAGTAGAGTAGAAGTATTGGGCTTAAATGGAACTGGCTGTCACGTCTCAAATTCTGATACATTATGAACTTACTATATTTAGAACTATTTGTGGATAATTATATGTGGATTAAATAAATGTTAGTTAATGGACTTGAATTAAATAGATAGACACTTATTTTATGCTAATTTGAATTAAATAGATGGTATTTTATTTTAATTTGAAAGATAGAATAAGTGAATATTATTTGAAATGATAAAGTGAATATTATTTTATTAAATAAATGGTTATACTTCGGCTATTGGTCACTAACCTATTAATGGAAAGTCGAGTTTTATGAGTTGCAGGTTATCGAAGACAAGGGTGTGGTCAAGGTTGAGGTGGTTAGCTCCCTGGCAGGGTTAGGACGGAGGGGATACTCTCAAATACACACACACATGTAGATGTCATATAGATGCATTTAGTATTACATTAACAAAAAATTGTTATTTTTCTTAGTATTTAATTAAAAAAGATTCTCTATATTTTCTAGTTATTATTTTATTTATACTAAAAATATTATAAAGTAAAATTAAATTATATTTTTATAGATATATAATTATATATTTTATTTTAAATAATATGTGTGTTTTAAAGTAAATTAACTTATATAATTATATAGTCATATATTTACATATTTTATTTAAATTGTATGTGGGAAAATAATTATATTATTATTATTATTATTATTATAAAGTTATATGCCAAATTTATTATTAAAATCATCTTTAAATATTAAATTGTGTCCTTTTGGAAATTAAAATTACCATTTTTATTTATTTCCAAGAATTACTAACAAAATTAAATCAATCTTTTTATGTGAGTTTGAAAATAGAAAAAAATCTACTTTATGAGAGAATTAGAAATTAAAAACTTAGAAAAAGAAAGTAAAAAGATAGAAAATATAAAAAGACACAAAAATTAGAAAAAGTCAAAAACCATTCAAAAATTAGAAACTGGGAAAATAGAAAGAAATTGGGGGAAAAAGAAATAAGGTATTTTAAAAGAAAATTAAACTCTCATTATTATACACAGGGGAAATTATTTAGAGCATTGAAGCAAGAAGAGAAAAATTAATTGTAAAACCAGAGGAAAAAGAGAGAGAAAAAGAGGATCCGCAAATCAGGGGTCAAAGGGAGGATATCAATTCCAGGTTTCTATGTAGAATTCTTTTATTTTGATCATTCTTTATTTTCTATGAATTGTGAGAACCAATCCATTTGTTATTTATTTAAAACTATACATATATCTATTTTTATCATATAATTATGAAATTACCCTGAATGCATATTTCTCAGATATATATATTTAATGGTGACTGTATTATAAATTAGATTATTATATTAATAAATTATAAATTATATATATAAACGGTATATATATATTTATGGTAATATACGAATCATATATTAAAAATCTCTGTGAAAATGGAATAACCGTTGGATGCGGCATTTAAAGTTTATTGGAAGTATTAATAAAAATTTAAATAAACAAACCAAGATATGTGTTATTTTATTTTATTTTTCATTTAGATTCATGTGTAAGTTTTTCACGTGAATTTCAATCACCATTAAAATTTATAGCATCTGCTATTTATTTAAAGGCATTTCGTTGAAGTTTAACTTACGCTATGCTTAAAGTCCACCGGATGTATATATATTCTCAATCTTTTTGATATATATATATAGTTATTAATATACATGGAATTAAATTATTATATATATATAGTTTATGTGATCAGAAATACTTTTATTTAATATTGTTTATATATATATATAGCCATAAAATATGTTGTAGTATGTTATTTTTCTGAATATAACAAATTTAGTATTCTTTTAATTTGGGCAAACAATATATATAACCAGTTAAAAAAATTTCTACATTTATTTATGCATAAATATGATTAATGGAGATCATTTTGTCCAAACTTTTTATCCGTAAGGTCTACCAAAACCATTAGGATAAGTACTAAAGTAATTCATAGGTTCAACTCTTTTTCAAACAGTAATTATTTCCCAAATTAGTGAAATCTATTTTTTTTCTTTCCGAAAGATCTTTATAAACCAGCAGATTTTGAAACTTAGGCAACATAACCAATGGACAAAACATTACTTTAACTTCTGGAGATGGTTTCTTCTTCCTAAGTAAATGGTATGTTTGTATTTGGAAAGTTACTTTACTTCTGGGACAGGATGCCGAATCTGGGCTCCAGAGACGGTAATCTACTTTTTCTAGATTACCATTTTGTTTTGTTAAGCTTGGCCAAGCTGTTAGACCATTGAAAAAGATGGATTTGAAAATCCTAGAATTATATGTCTCTGCCACATCCTATTGCGAGAGTTATGACATTTCTAGTATAGTTAGGAATGCATACAGGCACTAGGCATGCATCGAGAGCTCCCTCCTGCCTTTACCATTCCAGGTTGCTAAGCTCCTCCTGCAGGGTCGGTGCTTCCTTCAAGTTAGGAAGAAAACTGGGGAAGTCTAGTACTTCATGGCTAGGTGGAAAAAGCACCTTGATGACATTCTTGACCTCAGCTTGCAGAAGACCATTGGAGTCATGGCGGTTGAGATCAAAGGTTCTTTTATATATATGATTCATATGGATATACTTGTATTAATTTTGTATGGCTTGCTCAAGCCCAATTGTAATTGTAGCTTTATTGAAGTAACTGAAATATTGATACAATCTCTTATAACATGGAATCAAATGTCTTGTAACACCCTTTTTGGTGAAAGTATATGGAAATGCAATTTATTGATTGATTAAATTTGTACTTCATTATTGGAACTTGCTATCTTTATGCAACTATGAATATTTGAGTATTGAATCATTTTTCTTTCCATATTTAGAATTGCATTTTCTTTTGAGTTCCTAGTTTTAGTAAGAATTTTGTATCATTACACTGACTCAAGCATGGTGAAGATGCTATTCTCCAATTCAGGTATGCGATACTTATTATTTTGTAGACAGTGTGTCTCTTGTAGGCAGTGAGCCTCTTGTGAGTAGTGTGCTCAGGCAGTGAGCCGTAATTGGCATGTGTCATTTTGTTCTTTCTATTCTTCTAACAGAGAATATAATCTTAGGTTAATCACCCCGTGGTTTTTCCCTTAACCAGATTTTTCATGTCAAAATCTTGGTGTCTTATGTGTTGGTGTGTTTCTGCTCTTGATCTAATGCATTATGTTTCATGATTGATTAATTATTATACTACTAAATAACAAAGTGGACTTAAGTGTTTAATTTGAAGAAAGTTTTGGACAATTGATTCACCCCTCCCTCTCAATTGTCTGTCCTAAATCTAACAAAGCCTTCTTTTTCATCAGGACTCTTCTGACTAGCAATCATTTCATCAAACTTTGCAGAACTTATCTTGAACTTTTCTTCATAGCTCTTTGCCTTCTCCAAATCTAACTTCAGGTTCACAACTTCTTTTCCAAGATTTGTACATTCTTCAGATTTTTTTTTCACCAACTGATTTAGGTCTTCTTCTGCTTTTGGTCTTTCTACAACTTCCACTTTCAAATCATTCAAGGTTTCATTTGTTGATATTAATTGTTCACTAACCTCCTTATATTTTTCTTTGAACTTCTTGACTTGCTCTCTTAATTTTTTGATACATTCATCTGCTTCTTTGACATTCTCTTTTAGATCTCTGATGTCTTCTTTAGTTCTTTTGATGCAAGAGCATCCCTGGTTCAAGAGTAATCTTGCATCAACCAAAAATTTACATTTCAATTTGTTTGCATTTCAGTTCTTTCATTTTCCAATTCAATTCAGGCAATTTAGTGAGAAGCAGTTTCAGCTTGTGGTCCAGTTTTGGCATTTCACATCTTGTGGATTTGGAATTAGCATCTACATCATATCAAGAATTCAGAGCATTTGGATCAATTACCAGAAAGATATCGCTATCAGAAGATCAACTATTTTCTCAGTGCAGAGCATCCTAATAGTTCCTAATAATTAGCTAAAGGGGAAGGCTTGCGGATCGTTCTTTGACTTGCGGATCTCAATGACACATCATTCAATGTCCTTTGGTTCATGGCCAACCTTCCCCAAGGGTCCGCACATTGTTCCATTCATTTGAGGAAGTGTTCTATGCATTTAGGTCTGACCTATCTGTGAACACGTTACAGCTCTTCATTGGAGTTTTTGACCTTCCTTGGCCGACGCGTAGGAATCTATTGGTCTAGAAATGATATATATTGATGTAATAGATCCTTAGGAAAGCAGTTAGAAGTTAGCAATTGATTCATAGTCTACAGTTTAGATTTTGTACGAAGGAGCTTCAAAGCTTTATCTTGCGCATGTATGTAATCAAGCCTATGAGCCCTAATTGTAAGCCCGCATGTTGCCAGCCAGATTGTATTTGAGTTCTTTGATATATTGAAAGACTAAATTTGTATTTGTTCCATTTCTTGAGTTGTTTTCATTGTATTTACTCTTGCTGCATGGTCTGGATAGTTCATTAGGTGAACCCTCCTCCCGTGACTGCACCAAGTGGTATCAGAGTGAAAGTTCGATTCTTTGGAGTGAATTGGCGAAGGGGATTCTGTAAGATCTTTTTATGAGAAGATCGCTGATCTGAGGCAGGTTACTTGTGCGCAACCGATCATTGATTGAGAGGCAATTGTCACTTGTAGGTTGATCGCCAAACCTGAGGCAGTTTGCACTTGATCCTAGGAAGATGTCACCGCAAAGAGTTCCTCCTGTTGGTACAATGGCTAATAGAATTGATGAGATGATGGAATTGATGAGAACAATGCGAATTTGTTTGGATGTTGTTGAGGAAGATAGGCAAAGAGGATTGACACCTAGACCTAATGTTGAAAGTGATGATGAGGAAGAATTTCAATCTGCTGAAAAAATTGGTGAAACCCTAGAAGGCAATGAAGAAGAATCAGATCAGATAAAGATGTTGTGAGCTATTTCAAGGATTGGAAAAAGACCTAGAGTTGATGTACCGAACTACACTAGTGATTTGAATCCTAAAGAAATGATTGATTAGATAAATGATATGGAAGAATACTTTGAATATGAGGAGATTGAAGATCCAGAGAAGGTAAAATTTGTAAAGACAAAGTTGAAAGGACATGCTGCTATATGGTGGAAAGAAGTTCAATTGGAAAGAAATAGAAGAGGAAAATAAAAGATTACAAGGTGGGACCAGATGGTGACAAAGTTGAAGAATCAGTTCATACCTGTTGACTATGAGTTGGAATTGTTGAAAAGATTGCAAAACCTAAGACAAAAGGAGAAATCTATGAAGGAGTACACTGAAGAATTTCATAAGATGATCATAAGAACAGGACATAGTGAAGCAAGCAAGGAGAAAGTGGCTAGATACATCAATGGACTAGGATTGAACATTCAAGAAGAAACTAAGTTTGGCAAGGATGAAATCTTTAGAAGAAGCATATCAGTTTTCCCTGAAAGTTGAAGAGAAGTTGAATAAAAGACATGATCAAAGACAGAGAGGCAGAGGAGGTAAATTTTAGAGAGGAAGAATGTTTTCCGGATGTGATAGACCATTTACAGAGCAGAACAAATTTGACAACCTAGTTAACAAGGATGACGGAGATAACAATGCTTAACGGAGAGATGACAGAAATTGTTACCGGAGAGGAAACCCTAGTGCATACCTGGTGCAGTGCACCTAGAACAATAATTTAGTTAAAATTCGTAATTTTTGGTTGTTAAAGGTGGAATGGAGTTTTTAGAAATGTAATAAAGCCTTCTAAAAGGCATAATTTAGGTAGTGGAAAGAATAGTCTTTTTCTTTAGTAGAATCTACAGTTTACTAAGTTATGACAGTCTAATAATAGAAAAAATAGTCTTTTATGAGAAAAGCAGTCAGTGTAGGCTATTTTTAAGCTTTTTCCCACATTTGGGAAGGAAAGAACACAAGGAATTCATGGTGTGCATATAGGAGAGACCTCTCTCATGAGAATGGATTGTAATTTGTATGAAGTTTGAAAGGAGGAAATGAAGAAAAGATACTGTTTTGCTGTCCCATATGACTGTTTTCAGAATTTCTATTGTTTCTTCTCATTTTTCCCAGGCTATACAGTATTGTCAAGATTTCACATGCATAGGATGTTGAAATGGATTTTCTTATCTTTGTTTTAAGTCAGGTTTCAAGGATTTTTGGTGAAGCTTGAAGCATTTTCCAAATGTTTCTTTAAAACTGCTCTGTTTTCCAGCCTTTTCATTGTTTTATTGTTGTTCCCTTGTACTATACTTGCCCGTACTGCATGATCAAGGGCTCATTCGATCATAAAGGTGTCATAGATGGTCTTACCTTCATTTTGAGTCAAGTTGGAGGGAATTTCATGGAGGATTAATCATTTTATGGTTGCTTTTTGTGAAGGAGGTTTCAAACCCTTATTTTAAGGGGTTTTAGAGAGGTTTTAGTTTTCCCAATTCATGCTGCTGTGTTAGAACCCCAAAATGGGTGGAGTTAGTGTAAAATAGTGTGTTCTCTAATGGGTTTTACATGCAGGAGCAGAGGACAAGGGAAAGGTGAAGATTTGAGCCATTGAGCCTCTTGTGACATGAATTTGGCAAACTAGCCTAGTTGGAGTGAAGATTTGGTCATTGAATGAAGTCAAAAGGCCATAGACCCATGAGACCTTTGAAATCAATCCATTTGAATAATAATAGATCCTTTGGAACAGTAGTGAGGTGTTTGGAATTGAGTTGATGAGTACTTCCTTTGCAAAATTGCCCTAATTAGGCCTCTTGTGAAATCGGTACAGTCAAGTTTAAAGTGTTGTGCTCCAAAACAACCCATAGTACATGTTTGGTATGTTGAAGAACAAAAAATTGGGTATCCAAAAAACCCTTAACAGTCTGATTTGGAGGTCTACACCTAAAGTTATTGCATGATAGTCCTTTTCTAAGGGCTACAAGGAAGTTGGTTAAAGTGTGAAGGACAGGGTACTAGAAGGCACCTTCGGATCTTTTTGATGGTTTTGTGAGCTTGGGAAAGTCAAACCTAGAAGGTCTAGCATCCCTAGAAAGTTTGGAAAGGTTCCCATCTATATGAACCTAAAAATGGGGTTGTTGTGTAGTGTTGAAGCCATGGACAGTGGAAGGACAGCCATGTCCTATTTGATGTCAAGTGTTGTAGCTTGGTCCACTAAGGCCTAGAAGAGTTGTTTGCCTTGCCATCCCCTATATCCTCTTCCTCCTGTGTAGTTGTTTGTGATCCTTTGTGGTCTTTGTGTTGTCAACTCTGCATCAAATTGGTATTAGAGCACAATTAGTAGGTCTGTGAAGTGTGGAGTTGAAGAGGCAGTTTGTCAAGATGCCTCCAAGAGTGAGAAACATTGCTCAAGAGATGAATGAGATGAATGAGAAGCATACCAGAGAGTTGAGGGAGCTAAACGAAAGAATGGCTACCCTGGAGCAAAATTAGAAAAGAGGAGTGGCTCTAGGTGATGACATGGAGTCTAAGGAAGAAGAAGTTGAGTATGAAGATGTGGAAGAAGAGTTGGACCCTAAGGATCAGAGGATAGTAAATTTGATGAGGGCAATAAAAGAAGACAAGCACAAGATAAAGATAGATGTGCCAAAGTTTGGAGGAAGCCTGAATGATGAAGAGTTGTTAGACTAGATTGCAGCATTGGACAATCATTTTGAGTGTGAAGAAGTTCCTGAGGATTAGAAAGTGAAGATTGCAAAGACCAAGATGATAGGTCATGCTTTGTTATGGTGGGATGATTAGTAGACAGAGAAGAGAAAGCAAGGAAAGGAAAAAATTATTTCATGGGACAAGATGGTAGCAAAAATTAAAGGTAAATTCTTGCCTAAAGATTATGAAGTTCAAATGTTTAAGAAGCTCCAAAGCTTAAGACAAAAGGATATGGATGTTAAGACATACACTGAAGAGTTTTATAAGTTGAGTATAAGGTCTAGTCAAAATGAGAGTGAAGTACAAAAGGTTGCTAGATATATTGGTGGTTTGAGATTTAACATGTAGAATGAACTAGTGTTGGAAAATCCAAGGAGTGTTGAAGACTATTAATTTATGGCAATAAGAGTGGAAGAGAATCTGAAGAGAAGAGAAGACAAGACAGCTAGAGGTAGAGGCAGCACCTCTAGAGGCAGAGGATCTTTTCAAAACATAAAACAAGTCAATGAGAGTCAAGAAGAGATGAGTAAGGCACAAGAACAAGGTGCAAATTTTAGAGGCAGAGGTTCTAGAGGCAGATTTGGTGGTGGAAGAAGTGTAAACACCTTTATGGGTAAGTGTTATAATTGTCAAGAGTTTGGGCACCTAGCATATAAGTGTCCTGAGAAGCAAAATTTTTCAAGTGATGGTGAAAGGAAGAGTGAGAGGACTCAATTAGTCCAAGAAGAAGAATGTGGTTCTAGTTCCACAAAGTGTGATGCTGAGACAGGAGAAACATTGATGCTGAGAAAAAGAGCACTACTGAAGACCTCTAGGGAGAAGGAGCTAATTCAAAGGAGAGCATTGTTTAAGACAACTTGCAAAAGCAAGGACAAGGTATGTAAAGTGATAGTGGATTCTGGTTGTACTGATAACATGGTGTCAAGTGAGATGGTAGACAAACTGAGGTTGAAGAGAGTACCTAGGGAAATACGCTACAAAGTTTCTTGGGTGAGTGATCATCAGTCTATTTTAGTGACTAAGCAAGCATTAGTAGAGTTAAAGATTGGAGCATATGAGGATAGGGTACTTTGTGATATCCTACCTATGGATTGTTGTCATGTGATACTGGGAAGACCCTAGCAATTTGATAGGTTTGTAGTATATGATGGAAGAGCCAATACCTTCACTATTAAGAAGGATGAGAAGACTTTTGTACTACTACCATTAGAGGAGTAGTCAAGGGCAGCAAAAATGATCATGTTTGGCAAGGAGCCAGTGATTTTTGAGGAGAGTGAAAACAAGGAGTGTGCAGCCTTTTCAAGGCATAAAATTGTTGAGACAACAAAGAGCAAGTGTGAAGATGAGTTGTAGCCAGTTGTAAAGAGGAATGTCTTCATGTGGAGGAAGGAGGTGAGTGAAAATGAAAAGTGTAAGAGTGTAGAAGCTATGGAGAGGTAAGAAGTGAGTGAAGGAGTCTTAGTAGGGATAATCATGTGCCCTATAGTGATGAGTAGAGATAAGAGACAGCCAAGTGAAGTTGGTGCAGCAGTTTGCAAGATTGATAGGACAGTGAGTACACTAGTTGCAAGCCTGACAGAGGTTGGTAAAGGTAAGGTAATAGTGAATAGTGGAAAATAAAATATGAAATAGTGGTGTAAACAAGAAGTTGAGAAGACAAGTGGGAAGACAGTTGAGAGGAGCATGGATGCTGATGAAGGTGACAAGATCAGAGGACCAAGAGTGGGACAATCTACAAAGGATGAATATGGTCAAATAGAAAGAAATATTGGCAAGCATGCCATAGACAGTGAAGATGAACCTACTAAAGACAAACAAGGAGGACAATTTGCAAGAATATTTCCAAGGGACTTGGAAAAGTTTCAAGTTAGGATGTATGGTGCAGTGCACCTAGAACAATAATTTAGTCAAAATTTATAATTTTTGGTTGTTAAAGGTAGAATGGAGTTTTTAGAAATGTAATAAAGCCTTCTAAAAGGCATAAGTCAGGTAGTGGAGGTTAAGAATAGTCTTTCTCTTTAGTAGAATCTGTAGTTTACTAAGTTATGACAGTCTAATAATAGATAAAATAGTCTTTTATGAGAAAAGTAGTCAGTGTAGGCTAATTTTAAGCCTTTTCCCACATTTGGGAAGGAAAGAAAAGAAGGAATTTGTGGTGAGCATATAGGAGAGACCTCTCTCATGATAATGGATTGTAATTTGGATGAAGGTTGAAAGGAGGAAATGAAGAAAAGATATTGTTTTGCTGTCCCATATGACTGCTTTCAGAATTTCTACTGTTGCTTCTCATTTTTCCCAGGCCGTACAGTATTGTCAAGATTTCTCATGCATAGGATGTTGAAATGGATTGTCTTAGCTTTATTTTGAGTCAAGTTGCAAGGTTTTTTGGTGAAGTTTGAAGCATTTTCCAAACGTTTCTTCAAAATTGCTATGTTTTCCATCCTTTTCACTGTTTTATTATTGTTCCCTTGTACTGTACTTGCCCGTACTGCATGATCAAGGGCTCATTCGATCATAAAGGTGTCATAGATGGTTTTACCTTCCTTTTGAATCAAGTTGGAGGGAATTTCATGGAGGATTAATCATTTTATGGTTGCTTTTTGTGAAGGCGGTTTTAAACTCTTGTTTTAAGGGGTTTTAGAGAGGTTTTAGTTTTCCCACTTCATGATGCTCTGTTAGAACCCCAAAATGGGTGGAGTTAGTGTAAAATGGTGTGTTTTCTAATGGATTTTGTATGTAGGAGAAGAGGACAAGGGAAAGGTGAAGATTGTGAGCCATTGAGCCTCTTGTGACATGAATTTGGCAAAATAGCCTAGTTGGAGTGAAGATTTGGTCATTGAATGAAGTCAAAAGGCCATAGACCCATGAAACCTTTGAAATCAATCCATTTGCATCATAAAGGATCCTTTGGAATAGGAGTGATGTGTTTAGAATTGAGTTGGTGAGTACTTCCTTTGCAAAATTGCCCTAATTAGGCCTCTTGTAAAATTGGTACAGTTAAGTTTAAAGTGTTGTGATCCAAAACAACCCATAGTGCATGTTTGGTATGTTGAAGAAAAAAAAATGGCTATCCAAAAAACCCTTAACAGTCTGATTTGAAGGTCTGCACCTAAAGTTATTGCATGACAATCCTTTTCTAATGGCTATAAGGAAGTTGGTTAGAGTGTGAAGGATAGGGTACTAGAAGGCACCTCTAGAGATTTTTGATGGTTTTGTGAGCTTGGGATAGTCAAACCTAGAAGGTCTAGGGTCCCTAGAAAGTTTGGAAAGGTTCCCATCTATATGAACCTAAAAATGGGGTTGTTGTGTAGTGTTGAAGCCATGGACAGTGAAAGGATAGTCATGTCATGTTTGGTGTCAAGTGTTGTAGCTTGGTCCACTGAGGCCTAGAAGAGTTGTTTTCCCTACCATCCCCTTTATCCTCTTCCTCTAGTGTAGTTGTTTGTGATCCTTTGTGGTCTTTGTGTTGTCAGCTCTGCATCAATACTGGAATGAAGGATATAGAAGAGAAGGAAGAGGATTTGATAAGAGGACATTCAGAGGTACTTGTTTCAAGTGTGGAAGTGAAGGACATAGAGAATTTGAGTGTAATTAGGGTAGTACAAGCAAGAGGACAGAGAACAGTGGAAGAGCAGCCTATGTTGAAGAAGAACCTATTGAATCACCCAGTTTTGTTGGTAAACCTAAGAAAGGAGAATCATTGGTGATGAGGAGAGTACTATTTCAAATAGAAACAAATGAGAAATCATCACAGAGGAAAAGTCTATTTAGAACTAGATGCAAATCATGAGGTAAGTGTTGTAAAGTTGTAATTGATAGTGGTAGTTCAAATAACCTAGTTTTAGAGGAAATGGTGACTAAGCTGAAGTTGGAAAGATTGAAACACCCTAAGCTCTATCATATAGCATGAATTTAGGATGATCATAAGATGCTGGTGAGTGAACAATGTTTGGTGAAATATCATATTAGATCTTATCATGATGAAGTTTTGTGTGATATTATGCCTATGGATGTTTGTCATATATTGTTTGGTAGACCTTTGCAGTATGATAGAAAAGCAATACATGATGGGAGAAAGAATACATATACTATAACAACAAATGGGAAAAGAATTAATTTAATTCCTTTGGAGGATGACCCTAAGAGTGAAGTGTGTGGGAATGCTAGAATCTGTTTAGTAGATGGAAGAAATTTTTTGGATGGTTTAAAATAGGAAAGTATGTGTTATGAATTTTTTTTTCCTATGAAGCCTGAAGCATTTAAGAAAGAAACTGAACCAGATGAGATAAGAGAGTTGCTGACAGAGTATGAAGACATCATATTAGATAATGTGCCTAATGGATTACCACCTATAAGGAGTATCAGTCATCACATGGATCTTATATCAGGAGCAAGTTTGCCTAACAAAGCAGCACACTGGATGACACCAATAGAGAATGAAGAACTGAATAGGCAGATACAAGAGTTGTTGAGAAAAGGATTGATTAGAGAAAGTTTGAGCCCTTGTGCAGTACCTTCAGTGTTAGCACCTAAGAAGGATGGAGAATGGAGAACGTGTACTAACTCTAGAGAAATAAACAAGATCATAGTTAAGTATAGATTTCTTTTACCTAGGATGGATGATATTATGGATTGTTTGAGTAGAGCAAAATATTTCACGAAGATAGATTTGAAGAGTGGATACCATCATATTAGAAACAGAGAAGGTGATGAATGGAAGATTGCTTTTAAGACAAATGAAGGATTGTATGAGTGGTTAGTGATGTCTTTTGTATTGACAAATGTACCAAGTATTTTCATAAGTTTGATGAATGAAGTCTTGAAGAAATTCTTGGATAAGTTTGTTATTGTATACTTGGATGATATTCTAATTTTTAGTAGGACAAAAGAGGAACATTTGTTGCATATTAGACAAGTTTTGCAGAGGTTGAGAGAGGAGAAATTGTTGATAAACATCAAGAAGTGTAGTTTCATGAAGGAATAATTGGTATATTTGGGATTTGTGATTTCTGAAGAAGGATTGAAGATGGACCCTGAGAAAATGAGAGCAATTGTTGAATGGCCTACCCAGAGAGCATTGGAAAGGTTCGATCATTTCATGGATTGGCTAGTTTCTAATGGAAGTTCATCAAAAATTTTAGTTCAGTTTGTAACCCTATGACAGAGACAATGAGAGGTGACAGAAAAGATTTCAAGTGGACATCTAGAGCAGATAAAAGTTTTGAATTGTTGAAGTAGAAAGTGACAAAGAAACCTATTTTAGCATTACTAGATTTCAATAAGGTATTTCAAGTTGATTGTGATGCTAGTGGAAATACAATTGGAGCAATATTAAGTCAAGAAGGTAGACCTGTAGCTTATTTCAGTGAAAAGTTGAATGATCAAGAGTTCTATGACATAATTCAAGCCTTGAAGAAATCGAGACATTACTTGTTGCCTAAGGAGTTTGTGTTGTATATAGATCATCAAGCTTTTCAATATTTGAATAGTCAAGGTAAGTTGAATCAGAGAAATATGAGATGGGTATAGTTCATGCAGAGTTATACTTTTGTGTTGAAGCATAGGAGTGAAAAATCAAACAAAGTTGTTGCCTTGAGTAAAAGAAGAAACTTGTTGACAGAGATGAGAGTTGAAGTGTTGGGTTTTGATGAATTGAAGGACATGTATGAGGGAGACAATTATTTTGCAGAACCTTGGAGAGCATGTAAGGAACTTGTTGTGACATATAGAAGTAAGTGGTTGGACTATTTCATTCAAGAAGATATGTTGTTCAGAGGAAGTCAGTTGTGCATACCTAAAAGTTCAATGACAGACAATTTGATCAAGGAGAAGCATAGTGGTGGATTGGTAGGACACTTTGGCATTGATACGACAGTGGCTTTAGTGAGTGAAAATTACTTTTGGCCTTAGATACATAAGGATGTTAGGAGATTCATGCAGAGTTGTAGAGTTTGTCAAGATGCAAAAGGGAGTAGTCAGAATACTAGATTATATAAACTTTTGACGGTACCGGAGAGACCTTGGGAAGACATAAGCATGGATTTTGTAATGGGATTACCTCAGACATAGAGAGGACATGATTCAATATTTGTAGTGGTTAACAAATTTTCAAAGATGGCTCATTTCATACCTTGTAAGAAGACAACTGGTGCAGTGCATGTAGCTGACCTATTTTTCAAGGAGATTGTGAGATTGCATGGATTACCTAAAAGTATAGTTTCAGACAGAGATACAAAGGTTGTTGGATATTTTTAGAAGACACTTTGGAAGAAGATGAAGAGAGATTTGAAGTTCAGTTCTACTTTTCATCCACAAATAGATGGATAGACAGAGGTAGTAAATAGGAGTTTGAGAAATTTGTTGAGATGTTTGGTTGGAGAGAAAGTTGGAAGTTGGGATTTGATTCTTTCACAAGCAGAGTTTGCATACAATAATTCAGTAAATAGGAGTACCAGAAGAACACCTTTTGAGATTGTGACCAAAGTGAATCCTAGAGGAGTTGCAGAATTCAGAGATATCAGTATAGAGGAAAAGAAGAGTGTAGAAGTAGAAGAATTTGTAGACCATATGAAGATAGTGCATAATCAGGTAAAGCAACATTTGGAGGATATGGAAAGTAAGTACAAAGAGAAGGCTGATGAGAAGAGAAGACATAAGGAATTTGAAGTTGGAGATGAAGTGATGGTGTACTTGAGAAAAAAAGATTTCCAGTTGGGACTTATAAGAAGTTGAAGATTAAGAAGTTTGGACCTTGTAGGATAATTAGGAAATTTGATTCAGGAAATGCATATGAAGTGGAGTTACCAGAGACTTTGGGTATATCACCTATTTTCAACATTGCAGATCTCTATTAGTATCATGAAGTAGAGTTTAGTGAAAGCATAGAAAAAGACTTGTAAAAGCAGTTACCACAACAAGCACCAGAACAGATTGAAGACATTTTGGACAGCAGAGTTGGATGTAGCACTAGAGGAAGACAATACAAAGAATATATTGTGAAGTGGAAAGGCAGATCGGAAGAAGACTCATCTTGGATTTCTCAGGTTGAGGTGGACTGTCTTGGTTCCCCCTAGCCCCAGCAAAGTGAGGGACTCACTTTTTTAATAACCCCGAATGTCTGATGTAGGAGCATCCCTAGTTCAAGAGTAATCTTGCATCAACCAAAAATTTGCATTTCAGTTCTTTCATTTTTCAGTTCAGTTCAAGCAGTTCAGTCAGTAGCAGTTTTATCTTGTGGTCCGGTTTTGGCATTTCACATCTTGTGGATCTGGACTTAGCATCTACATTCATTCATCTACATCATATCAAGAATTCAGAGCATTTGGATCAGTTACCAGAAAGATATCACTATCAAAAGATCAACTATTTTCTCAGTATAGAGCATCCTAACAGTTCCTAATAATTAGCTGAAGGAGAAGGCTTGTGGATCGTTCCTTGACTTGAGGATCTCAATGACACATCATTCAAGGTCCTTTGGTTCATGACCGACCTTCCCCAAGGGTCCACATGATGTTCCAGTCATTTGAGGAAGTGTTTTATGTATTTAGGTCCGACCTATCTGTGAACACGTTACAACTCTTCATTGGAGTTTGTGACCTTCCTTGGCCGACACGAATGAATCTATTGGTTCGGAAATGATATATATTGATGTAATAGATCCTTAGAAAAGCAATTAGAAGTTAGCAATTGATTCATATTCTATAGTTTAGATTTTGTGTGAAGGAGCTTTAAAGCTTTATCTTGCGCGTGTATGTAATCAAGCTTGTGAGCCCTAATTGTAAGCCCGCATGTTGCCAGCCAGATTGTATTTGAATTCTTTGATATATTGAATGACTGAGTCTGCATTTTTTCCATTTTTTGAGTTGTTTTCATTGTGTTTACTCTTGTTACATGATCCAGATAGTTCATTCTATGAACCCTCCTACTATGACTGCACCATCTTTCTAGGTCTTCAAGATCAACCTTCTTATGTGACATCCCAGATCTACCTCTAGAATGGTGAATTGAAGCTAATGGTGAAGAAATCACTTCAATATCATTTGTCATTTGTGAGATATTAAAATTTTAAATTCCAAAAATCCTATTGAAATATTCAAAGTCAAATTTGAGGCACTTAGAGGCTCCGGATGGGCCCGCAATTTGGTGGGAAACCCAAGCAATCTACCTATTGGTACTGCTCGTGCACCATCGTCTTTTTGAGAGCTTTCCGAAAAGGTATTATAATTGAAAATCCAACAGTCGGATCAAAAGTTATGACCCTGTAAAGTTGATCTATTTTTTGAGGGAGATGCAAATTTTGAAATTAAGCTGGTGGTCACCAAAAAGAGCTATATATAACCATTCTTGGGAATCCTTAGGGTAGGAGAGTTAAAGGGGAAGGTGTAGAGTCAAGAAAGGTGGGGAAATTAGAAACCCTAGTTGATTTGGGAATTACAGAAGGCTGACGATTCCAGAGTCTTGAGAGAGGGAGTTGCAATGTGTTGCAACCTGTAGGGGATTCATCCTCTGATTGTATTTGAGCTTCTGTAATGTAATGTTTTCCCATATTAATAAAATATCATTCTATTTTTTGTGTGCAATTTCTGTTATTGTGTGTTTTATGATTTACCCCCTTCATCAAGTGGTATCAGAGACAGGTTCCTGAGTGTGTAGACAGATCGCCGACTGTGAGGTAGTTTGCACCAGGACCTGAGGTTGTGGGTTTGCTGCAGAGATTAAGATGCCTCCACAAAGAAACCATGGTGGTAGGAATGCTTTGACGGAAGAGGGTTTTAGATCCCTACAAAGACAAATCGATGCAATGCAAGAGGAGCTGCGAAGAGGGTTCGAGCCGAGAAGGAGAGAGGAAAGTGAAGATGAAACTAAAGAAGAGCTATCTAAGGAAGAACAAGAAGCTGTGGGAGATCTTGTAGAAGTTAGGTTGTTGAGGGCCATTTCAAAGATCAAAAAGAGGACCAGGATCGAAGTTTCTACCTATTCTGGAGATTTGAATCTGAAACAACTTATTGATTGGATCAATGATATGGAGGAGTATTTCGAGTATGAAGATGTGGAAGACCCTGAACGGGTCAAGTTTGCAAAGACAAAGTTGAAGGGCCATGCCAGTATTTGGTGGAAGGAGGTCTAGTTAGAGAGAAATAGAAGAGGAAAAGCAAAGATTACCAGATGGGGTCGGATGTTGGAGAAATTGAAGAAGCAGTTCATTCCTGTGGACTATGAGATGCAGTTGTTGAAGAAGCTGCAAGGATTGAAGCAAGGTAACAAGTCTATTAAAGAGTATATAGAATATTTTTATAAGATCACTATCAGGACAGGCCATGGAGAGGCTAACAAAGAGAAGGTAGCCCATTACATTAATGGGCTGAGGCCAAGTATTCAAGAAGAGTTGAGCCTAGTCAGAATGACCACCATAGAAGATGCGTACCAGTTTTCTCTGAAGGTGGAAGAGAAGCTGAATAAGAGATTTGAAAGCAATCAAAGGGGAAGAGATCAAGGTGGAAGGACTGGTGGAAGACCCTATGGATGAAATGAAGATCCAAAGAAAAGTAAAGAAACTGGAACTAGTCGAAATTAGAGAGGAGATAATACCTACCACCCTCGTGACTAGAATAATGGTGAGCAAAGAGGAAGAGGAAGAGGTAGACCTGGACAAGGACCTCGAAGAGGAGGTTTCAGAGGAACATGTTTCCAATGTGGAGAAGAAGGGCATCGAGCATACGAGTGTCCGCAACATCAAGGAAGGATGAATAGAAGACCTAAAGGTAATGCACGAGTTGCACATGTGGATGAAGATGCACAGTCTGAGCGCTCCGAAGATGCAGAAAGGGGAGAAACCCTAGTTGTCAGAACAACTTTGGTGAATGAGGAGAAAGAACCCAAATAGAGGAAGAGTTTATTCTGCACAATGTGCAAATGTGAAGGTAAGTGTTGTGATATTATTATTGATAGTGGAAGTACTAATAATCTTGTTTCAAAGGAGATGGTTGACAAGTTGAAGTTGACGAGAAGAAAGCATCCGCATCCATACCGGATTGCATGGTTACAGAAAGACCATAGAGCTTTGGTCAATGAGCAGTGTTTAGTGAAGTTCAAGATTGGTGACTACCATGATGACATGATGTGTGACATCATACTGATGGATGCATGTCATATGTTATTGGGGAGGTCGTGGCAATATGATAGGAGCGTTGTCCATGATGGCCGTACAAACACATACTCCCTAACAAAGGATGGAGTCCATCATAAGTTGAAGCCCTTGAAGGAGGTGAAAGAAAAGGTATGTATTACTACCAGAATTTGCTTGGTAGATAGTAGAAAATTTTTGGAGGGTATGAAACATAAGCGTCATTGCTTTGCATTGATTCCTAAGATTAGTCAAGAGAAATGTGAAGATGTACCAACAGAAGTCTTAGAAATGTTGGAAGGATTTCAAGATATTGTCTCTAATAATGTACCAGAAGGTTTACCACTAGTGAGGAAGATAAGTCATCAAATGGATTTGATACCAAGAGCTAGTTTGCCAAATAAGGTAGCCCACAGAATGACTCCAGCAGAGAATGAAGAGTTGAACAGACAAGTTCATGAGCTGTTAAGGAAGTGACTGATAAGGGAGATCCTAAGTCCATGTGTGGTACCTAAAGTACTAGCACCAAAGAAAGATGGAGAGTGGAGGGTGTGTACAGATTATCAAGCCATCAACAAGATCACAATCAAGTACAGATTTCTATTGCCCAGAATGGATGACATAATGGATTGTTTGAGTAGAGCCAAGTACTTCACGAATATTGATCTGAAAAGTGGGTATCACCAGATTCGAATCAGAGAAGGAGATGAATGGAAGACAGCCTTCAAGACAAAGGAGGGTTTGTATGAGTGGTTAGTCATGCCATTTGGGCTAACCAATGCATCGAGCACATTCATGCAGCTCATGAATGAGGTACTGAAAGAATTTTTAGGAAGTTTTGATATTGTTTATTTAGATGACATTTTAATTTTTAGTAAGACTTGGGATGAGCATTTGATGCATATCAGAAGAGTTTTAGAGAAGCTAAGGGAGGAGAAGTTGTTGATCAATCTGAAGAAATGTAGTTTTGCAAAGGAGTTGATATACCTAGGATTTGTTGTCTCAGAGGAAGGTCTTAAGATGGACCCAGAGAAGGTCAGGGCTATCATTGAATGGCATACCCCACGGAGTGCTTTCGAGGTAAGATTTTTTCATGGTTTGGCAGGTTTTTAAAGAAAGTTTATCAGGAATTTCAGTAGCATTTGTGTACCCCTAACTAAGACAATGAGAGGGGATAGAAAAGAGTTTAGATGGACTAAAGGCAGACAAAAGCTTTGATACATTGAAACAGAAAGTTGTAGAACAGCCTGTTTTGGCACTTCCATATTTCAATAAGGTATTTCAGGTAGATTGTGATGCTAGTGGTAGTGGTATAGGAGCTATTCTGAGTCAGGAAGGTAAGCCCATTGCTTATTTTAGTGAGAATCTTAATGATGCGAAGAATCAGGAGTTTTATGCAATAGTTCAGGCTTTGAAGAAATGGAGACATTATTTGTTGCCAAAAGAGTTTGTTTTATATACTGATCATCAACCTTTGCAGTATCTTAATTGTCAAGGGAAGTTAAATCAAAGGCACTTAAAATGGGTTGAGTTTTTACAGAGTTATACTTTTGTTTTGAAGCACAAGAGTGGGAAGTCCAATAGAGTTGCAGATGCCTTGAGCAGAAGGAAAAATTTGTTAACAGAAATGAAGATAGAGGTTGTTGGGTTTGATGAACTCAAAAGTTTGTATCCTGAAGATCCATATTTTGTAGAGGCTTGGAAAGCTTGTCTAGAACCTGTTACTTTAGATAGGACAAAATGGTTGGATTTCATAATCTAAGAAGGCATGCTATTTAGAGGAAGCCAGTTGTGCATTATGAGGAGTTCCATGAGAGAGAACCTGATTAAGGAGAAGCATAGTGGAGGATTAGCTGGACACATTGGTCGAGATAAGACCATTGCTATTGTTGCTGAACATTATTACTGGCCACAATTGCAACAAGATGTGAAGAAATTTGTATAGAGTTGCAGAGTGTGTCGGATGGAAAAAGGAACAAGTCAAAATACAGGGCTATATCAGCCATTACCTATACCAGAGAAGCCATAGGATGATATTAGTATGGATTTTGTTCTTGGTTTACCAAGGACACAGAGAGGACATGATTCCATTTTTGTGGTGGTGGACAGATTCTCAAAGATGGCCCATTTTATTCCTTACAAGAAGACTAATGATGATATTCATATTGCAAAGTTATTTTTTAAGGAGGTGGTGAGACTACATGGTCTACCTAAGAGCATAATTTCAGATCGAGATACCAAGTTTGTTGGTTATTTCTAGAGAACATTGTGGAAGAAATTGAAGACAGATTTGAAGTTTAGTTTTGCACACCATCCATAGACTGATGGATAGACAAAAGTGGTGAATAGGAGTTTGGGTAACTTGCTATGATTCTTAGTAGGAGATAAGCCCAAGGGATGGGATTTGATTTTACCACAGGCAGAATTTGTTTACAACAATTCTATCAATAGGAGCACAGGTAAATCTCCATTCCAGGTTGTGTATGGGAGTAGTCCAAGAACTGCTTTTGAATTGAGGAGGATAGATAAGGGGGAAAAGAGTAGTGCCGAAACTGAAACTTTTACTAAGCACATGAAGAATTTGCACGAAGAGGTAAGAATGCATATTCATAAGATGAATTCTCAGTATAAGGCTAAGGCAGATCAAAAGAGGAGACATAAGGAGTTTCAGGAGGGTGATGAAGTCATGGTTCACTTGAGATCGGAAAGATTTCCTGTTGGTACATATAATAAACTGAAGATGAGGAAATTTGGACCATGTAGAATCCTAAAGAAGCATGATTCAGAAAATGCATTTGAGGTAGAGTTGCATGATGACATCAATATTTCACCTTGTTCAACATTTTAGATCTGACAGAGTATCATGATGATGGACTTGATAAAGGAACACAGTGGGACATTCCAGCATCTACTTCAGAGGAGGAGATAGAGGGCATTTTGGATAGCCGTGTGGGTAAGAGTACAAGAAACAAGAAGTATATAGAATACTTGGTGAAATGGAAAGGAAGGCCTATTGAAGATTCATCATGGTTATCTGAGACTGAGATTAACCGTTTTAGTTTCTAACTCATGAGAAGTGACAAGGTCACTTTTCAAATTACCCCTGGTGTCTGATGCAGGAGCATCCAGGGTGTAAGAGCAATCTTGCATCAACCAAAAAAATAAAAAATGTGTTGTTTCTTTTCAATAAGTGCTACATTTGGTAGGGTTATTATTTTTAGTAAGTTTGCATTTGTGCATAGTTGGATACAAAATATTACAAGGACCTCCAAAATGGTGAATAAATCACTTCAATATCATTTGTCATTTGTGAGATATTAAAATTTCAAATTTCAAAAATCCTATTGAAATATTCAAAGTCAAATTTGAGGCACTTAGAGGCTCCGGATGGGCCTAAAATTTGGTAGGAAGCCCAAGCAGTCTACCTATTGGTATTGCCTGTGCACCATCGTCTTTTTGAGAGCTTTCCGAAAAGGTATTATAATTGAAAATCCAACAGTCGGATCGAAAGTTATGGCCTTGCAAAGTTGACCTATTTTTGGAGGAAGATGCAAATTTTGAAATTAAGCTGGTGGTCGCCAAAAAGAGCTATATATAACCATTTTTGGGAACCCTTAGGGTAGGAGAGTTAAAGGGGAAGGTGTAGAGTCAAGAAAGGTGGGGAAATTAGAAACCCTAGTTGATTTGGGAATTACATAAGGTTGAAGATTCTAGAGTCTTGAGAGAGGGAGTTGTAATGTGTTACAGCTTGTAGGGGATTCATCCTCTGATTGTATTGAGCTTTTGTAATGCAACGTTTTGCCCATATTAATAAAATATTATTCTATTTTCTGTGTGCAATTTCTATTTTTGTGTTTTTTATGATTTACCCCCTTCATCAGAAAAACCATGGTGAGTGTTAACTCACAATATAATGTAATAACAATACTGAATATCAAAAGTGGCTCACTGCAAAAGGGCTCGCTGCCCAAAAGAATGGCTCACTACCAAGGGGTGGCTCACTACTGAGGGTTGGCACACTATCAGGGTTGGCTCACTACCAAAAAGATGAACTAATTTAGTAGCATCTACACCATGCTTGAGTTTAGTTCCATTGAAGTGCAATATATCTCCTCTTCTCTACTCTGTTTTTACACTTCACACTTATCTTTGCATCTTCGCACAATCACACACCAAACACAAATTCATTACATACATTTATACCTTTCATCAACCTTGGAATGAACATCAAGGTCAGCATTACATTCTACAACCATTGGAACTTTCTCCAAGGATGGCATACATACATAAATCATATTAGGACTAGACCTAAACAAAATTGTGAATAAAATGAATGAAGGATCAACACGTCATGGCTTATCTCAAACCCAAATACATCTTCACATGCTTGGACATGCTTCCACAATCCATGAATCACTTCCACAACAAGTGTGACAAACCAGGTCGGCTAGAACTCATGTACATATCAAGAACACTTAGAAACATGCTTGCAAGATCTTCATTTTAGCTTACAAATCAAGCACACACCTTCCACACATTTCAGAAACATCCAAGGATAACATAGAATCACTTGGGAACCAACAAATCCAGTCGCAACAAATCTCACTTGAACACAACATATATCACTTGAAGAACACATCACAAATTGCTTCTTATCAGACACTATCAAACTCTACTAATCGCTAGCTTGCCTTCAAAAGCATCAAATGACAAATCCTTTGGAATTAGGATGACTAAGGACCTTATAAGCTTAAGTCCAAAACCGCAAAGCCAAAATCCAATCTGCAGAGAAATGCGGAGCAAAACTCTTTCTCCTTGTCACTCTGCAAACCTTGCTAGGCACAGTCTTCATATTGGTCAATAAAACTTTTTCTTCATAGCGATCTGAAACACCAAATTCTAGATTTAGTATCTTCAAACACTTATCTAAATCATATCCAAATCTCATACTTCAGTCTTCAATACAGAGAAAATGTGGAGAAAAATACTTAGATAGTGTTCTTCAACCAATCACCAAACAACAATATCAGAAGATACTGTTGGCACCAATGACCACACAAACACATTGACATCAATGACAACACCAATTAGAACATACATGCAACATATGTCCCCATCCCAACAATTGTTAAGTTCAAAATAGAATTAGCAAAAGAGGAGAGATTGTGAGAGAAGAAGAAAATGTATGATCCTCCTTTGCCTCTTGATTCAAGACAATTGACCTCATAGATGATGAGGTGACAAAGGACGTGGCTTCTAGTCCCATGGAAACCTTGGTTAGAAATACTGCAATGACACCCCTGGGAATACCTCAAGTGCAGAAGACCACCGGAGCTGAAGAAGAAGTTGAAGATCCAGAAGCAGTGGCAAAGAAGATAGGCCTAGAGGGGTTGATAGGGAAGGTTACTAGCCCAACTGCACTTGATTTAACATATGATGGGCCCAAAGATGAAGGAAATGATAAAACTATGGAGCATGTGGAGACTAAAGATAATTCAACCATGGATATTGACACACACATGAAAGTTCTTGCACGACATGATATACATGATGTTGATAAAAGACAAGATGAGGTATCAGAGAAAGAACAATAGGTAGAGACATCTGGACAAATACGTCCTATGGCCACATCTGCATCTCAAGATCCTAAAGATACAGAAATGTTGCTATCTAGACAACAAGGTCCATTGAACAAAAATTTTGAAAACAAAGTAGAGGAGATAGTAGATGGTGATAACCAAAAGGTTAATCAGGATATACAAGATCCCAACCATCAAGAGACTAATGTGAACATTGCTCCACCTCCAAATGAGTAGCAAGTGCAGAATCAAAATGTGATGATATCTCAAGATATGCACATTGATGCAAACAAACAGGATAAGGATGTCTGAACAGAGGTGCCAGTGAGTGAAGAGGCTGATAAGAATGTGTCTAAAGATCAGGATAAGACATCTAAAGATGTTGCACAACAAGATGATCAGTAGCAAGGAAATAAAGAGGTTCCCTAATGGGGAGCAACAAGATAAGAATGTGGAAGTGCATGATGCTCACATTGAGATAACTGACCAATGATGGTCTGGACTGAGTGTACCACATTGGCTCACACATGAGGTAAATCAGTATCAAAATCTTAATTCTTCCAATTTTGATATTTCTTCATTATTTTCAGTAGAAGTAGCAAAACCAAAGAGAAGAGCTAGGGCTACTTCAACAGTAAAGAGAGACCCCATAACCGAAAGAAGGATAGCTCAAGTATCTCTGGCTATTGTAAATAAGAAAAAGGGGGAAATTAAGGCCGATGAATTCCAAATAACCACATTAGACCTAGGTTTTGCAATTGCAAAATAGGAAATTCAAGAGGTTAAAGAGAGTATAGATCCCTTGCTTACCAAGATAGCCAAAGAAAAGGCTAAGAATAAGGAATAGAAGGAGAAAATTGCTCAGATGCAGTCATTTATTAAGGGGTTGGTAGCACCAACAAATGTGCCCATATCAGCTTCCACATCCCTGACATTAGTATCTCAGCAGGAGATCAGAGGATTAGATGTCATGAAACATCAAGCACATGTCATGAGTGATTGGTTCAGTAAATTCCTATCTGAAGGAAACAAAGTAATACGGATATCCCTAGCAAAAAGAAGAAAGAAGATGACCTAAAGAAAGAGGTTGGAAAGAGATTAGTAAGATACAAAATCACAACTTTAACAGGAGCTTTCCAAGAAGCTATCAAAGTAAATCAGCAACTAGTTCCTGCTCCTACACCAAACATAGCATTCCCCACACTTCCTGGTTATCTAGGATATCATGCCCAACCACAGCATAATGGAGTCGTGATGCCTCCAGCTGTCATGCCAGCACCTTTGCAGATACCTCCATTGAGTATAATGCCACCTCCAAATGGAAATGGCCAGATGATGCAGTATCCTGGACAAATATAAGCACCTCAGGTTGTAGACCAGAATAATCAGAACAATGGATTTTCTTTTTTCAAGCCTTTGACAGAAAACGTAGTGGCTAAGGTTCAGGAAGAGAAAGAAGAGATTAAAGAAATATCAACTTAGCTAAGGAAGCTTACAACTAAGATCACTCACTTAAGGAGTCAAAACTTCTACTCTCAGCCTAATCAAAATAGAGGCTATAACAATGATAGACCAAATTACCCAGATAGGGGGTACAATAACAATAATTATAACAACAATGGCAATAACAATCCTCAGAGATAGCCTAGAGTGTGGAACACTAGGCCAAATAATGGTTCATTTCCATCACCCCTAGGTAACTAGCCTCCTGGTGAGCCTAAACAGACTACTAGAGTCAATCTTGCAGAGGCAGCCCTCACTAACTGGTGTAGAATCCATAACACAAATGCACATGCAGAGTTAGACTATCTTCAATTTAGAATTGCTGCTAGCATTTTTCAGACTAAAGTGTCCAATACCTCAGGAAATCAGCCTTAGGTAGAGGGAAATGAACTTGTTCCTTGCGGATATGATTTTGCATTAGTGCTTGAGAGTTACACTCATCATCCTTACCAGCAAATAGTGCCTGCTCACCAAGATTATATCCTGGCATGTGAGGAATCAGCCATGGCTTTTGAGTCAAATTATGTGTTCCCTTTTGAGGATGAAAATGAGCTTTCAAATGAACATGAGGAAGTGCTTGCCTACCAACAATAGTATCAGGGTAAGCATAACTACAATCTGAGGAGTAATGCCAATAGACCTTCTGGTCCATTGACCTCATCCTTGCCTCTGAATAATTTCAATACACCTCCAGATCCCAAGGCAAGTAATAACCCTGGTTTTCCCAAGGTGAATGCTCAGTATTTAACACCCCAAAACAATGTGCCTAAGGCTGTAAGTCTGCCTCATGAATCTGACAAATTAGTCACATATCTGGCTAATGAAATGAAGAAGATCAAAATCAGCCTATCCTTGTCAAAGTTGCTTAAAACTCCTGCCATCAAGAAAGCTTTTATGAAATCACTAGATGATCCTGCTCCCAAAGAGGATAGCCATCCCTCAGGTCAGTCTGGTAGTAAGGATCATGCTGCTAGAGATCCTAATGTTAAACACAAGGTGCTAGCTACTGTTCAAGCTGCAGAGACCTCCCACATGACCTTATATAGGGATAAGAGTGAGTCACCCCCGTTCTTACTAACTATAAGCATGTTCAGCAAAAACCTGCATAATTGTTTAGTAGATTCAGGAGTGTCTACCAATGTGATGCCCATGTCTGTATGTAATGCTTTAGGACTGCATCCTGCTAAATCTTTGAAGAAAGTCACACAACTGGACAAAATAGAAGTAAGCGTGGTAGGAGAACTAACACACATTCACATGCAACTCACATCTAATCCCAGAATCTAATATTATATTGACATTCAGGTAGTTGATATACTTGATACCTATGGGATGTTGCTCAGCAGAGACTGGTCTAAAACCCTCAACGGATACATGTCCATAGATTTCAGTCACATGTGGTTACCCTAGAAGGGGATACCAAACCAGATAAGAATAGACACAAAGCCTAGAATGAAGCACATGATCACTGAGTATAACAAAACTAATGAGATCATGTACGTGGATGTAGAACCTAGGGTTTACTCCATAAGACCTCAGACTGTCAGGATAGAGGAAATCCTGATGTATGATTTTCATCATCATCATGATGATCCTCAGAGGGACGAAATAATTGTAGAATCTGACAGTAACCCTAAGAATGAAAATAAGGTAGACCATTACAAGAATTTGGAAAGGTACTTGTCTAGAGAGGTAAAGCAATGTCAGTTGTTAGAAATACATGTTAATGATATTCTAATGGATGGTTGGTGCAGGTTGCATAATGAGTCGCATTTCGAGAAGACATGTGAAGCATGTATAGACATGCTGGAGCTGGAACAGGCGTGCAGTGATGCATCAACATCATCATCGTCATCACTAGAGGTAAGTTCATCAGAGAGTGATAATGATAGTGATCATGTTTGTTGTTTATTTCCTGCAGGAACAGAAGAAAGTACATGTCAGGATGAAAGTCATGATCATACGACAGAAGCGCTGCTGGTATGCAACTAGAGTAATGTTAAGAAAAAGAAGAAAATCGCCAAAGGCAGTGATTGTTTAGTTGAATCAGATTATGAATTATCTGATGAAGACAGAGGAAGCAATTTGTCTAAATTTGAAGAATTTTTGAAAGAAGAGATCCAGAAGATGGAACAGCAGCAGAGGTCTTCACAGGATGCATTAATTGAAAACTGATGTAGGTTACATGAAGCACCTCACTCAGAGATTGCTTGTTCACTGTGCCTACATATTTTGAAGAGACATACATTACCTAATCCAGAGGATTTATCCCCTGGTGATGAAAAGAAAGAAAAGATATCAGCTTCACAAAAGAAAGAAAAGGTAAAGTCTAAGAAAGTTGAGGTACCTAAGCTAAATTGGATATCAAGTGGTGCAGTTGCCAGAGCTGCAAGGAAAAAGGAAGGCTCAAGTAAGCCTTTGCCAGAAGACCAACCATGGATCCTTAGGTTTGATGGATCCAAGTCCAAACAAGGAGTTGGAGTAGGGATAGATCTTGTTGATCCATTAGGAAAATCCTACTTAGCAGCATACAGACTACAGTTCTCATGCACCAACAATGTAACAGAATATGAAGCTCTAATCCATGGGATACTGTTTGCCCTTAAGAAGAAAGTAAAAACTCTGCATGTCTATGGGGACTCATAATTAGTGGTGAGACAGGTAAGAGGAATTTATTCCTGCAATTATAAAAAACTATCTAATTACAGACATAGGGTGTGGGATCTAATAGAATCCTTTGATGCATTTACTATCACCCACGTACCCAGAGAATAGAACCATAGGGCAAATGCTTTAGCCCAGGCTACCAGTACTTTGGAGCCACTGTCTATTTCAGGATTAAAAATATTTTTAATAGATCTGGTATCAGTACCCTCTGTGCCTGACAATGTAACCAGCCTCCAAGTGTTTGATGATGATCAACATATCCTAGACTTCATCTCCAATAGAGATATATTTGATGCTCAAATCATAGATGAGAACAATGTAGAAGATCATGTTTGGGAAGAGGAAGAAATCTTAGAGTTGCCCAACAATAAGATTCCAAAAGGAATGATAGAGCTAGAGAGAACCTTTGATCTGGACAACATGTTGAAATAGAAGGATCTTCCAAAAACGGATGGAGGACAATATTCATAGGTTAACATTGGCCAGAATGATGAAAAGAAAAATCTCTTGATAGAAAATGTTTGCATAGAAGAAGAGTTAGAAGGAATCACCCAGGCTCTCAAGGATTATATCCATGTAATTGCCTAGACCTATGACGAGCTAAAGACATATGACACATCAGTCATTACACACACCATACCCCTCAAGCCTGATGCCAAGCTTTTCAGACAGAAGCAAAGACCTATCAATGCTTTGCTGGAACCAATTATTTTTGAGGAGGTTAAGAAACTGTTAAATGCCAGGATCATATTTCCTATGAGGTACTCCACCTGGGTAGCAAATCTGGTTCCAGTGAGAAAGAAGAATGGAGACATCAGACTATGTGTGGAATTCAGGAATTTAAACAAAGCATCTGAGAAGGATAATTATCCTCTACCTTCCTTAGATGAGGTCCTACAAATTGTAAACGGTGCCAAAATGATGTCATTTTTGGATGGTTTCTCAGGCTACAACCAGGTAATGGTAGATAAGATAGATAGAATGAAAACTGCCTTCACCACAAAGTGGGGGATATTTGCCTACAAGTGCATGTCATTTGGGCTGATAAATGCTGGAGCAACATTCCAGCAAGCAATGGACATAGCCTTCAGAGGCTTAATAGGAAAATGCATAGTCATATACATGGATGACTTAACAGTATTCTCTAAAGATAGAAGAAACCATGTAGAAGATCTCAAAAATGTGCTTAAAAAATGTGAAGAATATGGGATATCCTTGAACCCCAAGAAATGCATATTTGGGGTAACAACAGGAAAATTACTAGGCCACCTGATAACTAAAGATGGGATTATCATTGATCCTGACAAGGTGGAGTCCATTATGAAAATACAGCTTCCTGGAAGCAAAAAGGAGCTCAAGTCTTACTTCGATAAGATCAATTTTGTTAGGAAGTTTATCACTGGCTTTGCTGAAATAGTCAGACCTTTAAATGCCATGCTCAAAAAGGATACAAAAATTGAGTGCACACCAGAGGCTAGAGCAGCTTTTGAAGACATCAAAAAAGCTATATCTGATGCTCCAGTCTTGATCAGTCCAGACTACACCAGGGACTTCTACATTTATTCATTTTCTTCAGAGCATACATCTGCAGCAGTGCTAACATAGAGAAATGAAGAGAAGGAAGAGAAGCCCATAGCCTTCATGAGCTACCCTTTCAAAGATGCTGAACTAAGATAAATGGATGTTGAAAGGCAGGTACTTGCTTTGGTCAGAGCAGTAAAGAAGTTTAGGCATTATATATTGAGAAGTAAAGTTATTGTTGTGGTGCCTGATGCAGCAGTGAAGATGCTCTTAATGCAAAGTGAGCCAAGTGAAAAAAGGGCTAAGTGGATCACAGTCCTACAAGAATATGACATGGATATTACACCCATGAAGCTAGTGAGAGGACAGGCTTTAAGCCAAATGATATCAGAGATTGATCCCAATATCATGAGTCAGCAGTATGTAATTAATGCAAAGGACAATGGAGAGTGGTACTCAGACATCAGGCACATCTTGATTACTGGAAGATGTCCTCCAAGATTGCAGGCTTCACAAAGGAGAGCCCTAAAAATAAGATCATAGAAGTATATGATGAAAGGGGGAGTCCTTTTCAAGAAAAATTATGAAGGAATATATCTAAGATGCCTAGAGAGGCCAGAAGTAGATAGAGCGTTATCAGAGCCACATGATAAATTTGGAACAGCACATGGGTCACCCTTGGCCACAACTCACACTATCCTTAGGGCAGAATACTATTGGCCCACCATTTTCAAGGATACCGTAGAACATATTAAATGTTGTCATATATGCCAAGTTGCTACTAACAGAGAGAGATATGCTGCTCAACCTTTGCATCCAATGATGGAGATGCGCCCATTTGCACAGTGGGGCATGGACTTCATACGACCAATTAATCCTCCATCATCATCAGGCCACAGGTATGTCTTAATGATTACTGACTATTATACTAGGTGGACTGAAGCTATCAACACCAAGACTTGCAATGCTGAAGATGTCATCAGATTTCTAGAAAGTAATATTGTCACCAAGTATGGAGTTCCATATGCTTTGGTAAGTGATAACGGCTCTGCTTTTGCTTCAACAAAAATGTCAAGCTGGGCTTTTGATTATGGAATTATATTAAAACTCTCCTCCAATTATTATCCCCAAGGGAATGGATTAGCAGAATCCACAATAAAAATTTGTTGAATATCATAAAAAAGTTAGTAGACAAGAACCCTAGGGAGTGGAACACCCTTCTGAAGTACGCCTTATGGGTAGACAGAACCAAGAACAAGGCTGCATTAGGAAACTCACCTTATCACTTGGTATATGGGGTGGATCCCATCCTCCCTGAAAACCTAAAAATTCCTACACTGTAGTTTGCCCAAGAGTACCTAGGCATAGACAATAAGCAAGAAGTCAGGTTGCTTCAATTGATGCACCTGGAAGAGAAAAGAAGTCAGGCAATTGATCAATTTGCCAAACATCAGGCATTTGTCAAACGTTGGTTTGACAAAAGAGCCAGGGTTAAAGCCTTCGGGATCTCAGATTTAGTCTTGATGTGGGACAAAGCACATGAGAGGAAAGGAGACCATGGTAAGTTTGACAAATTATGGATATGTCCTTTCCAAATTTCTGAGATATTAGGAGACAACACTTTCAGGCTTAAAAACTTGACAGGTGAGGATGTTCCATTACTAGTTAATGGACAGTTCCTCAAACATTATTTCCAAGCTTGAGTTAGCTCCATGACAGTCATGTGTACCATAGTGTATATTTGTATAGTTGTTTGTACAGTTTTGTTTTGTGTTTTTGTTTTGTTTGCTTGTTGAGTCTCTATTTTGGTTAGTCAAGATGATGCAGCTCATCACCCCAGAGAATAACTAAATTGTTAGGATTCAAGTGATGAGAACATATTTATGTATAGGTTATGACTTATTCTGAGAAGTACTTATGATCAAGTCTATGATATCTTTTCATCAGGGTGCCTTTTCTTAACCAAAGTGATTCTTTCACAATGACTCACCCAACAGCCTTGGGTTTGTTGAATACACAAGTATAGGTGTTAAGTGAAAAATCTAAAGGGACTCCCTTGCTACCAATACAATCTCCAACCTAAATCAACAAGTGACCATACCTTGCACACTGAACTTACATGATGACATCAGATATATAAAGTATATAAAATATTGAAAAATCTAAAAATATAATAAAATTAGGCCATCTAAGTAACTCTACCAGGGCTATAGACGTCTGCTGGCAGTGGGGCTCTACTTAGGGGGATTGTATAGATAACCTTGCTGGGGCTATAGACGCCTACTGGCAACAAGGCTCTATCCAGGTTGGCTATGAGGGATGATCCCAAACTATGTAGCTTAACATCAGTTACTCATGTTTTCAACTTGCTTTCAAGATGAGGATAATTAATCATTTGCACACACCTAATCCTTTGTTAGCATTGTTGCCATGATGAAACTTTGTCATATAGAAAGATTATGATGCTTATACTTAGAAAGAGTTAGAATACTATATATGAATGTGTTCACCTCACTTGAATCATTAAAATTTTGTTTTTTTCTTTGGTGACAAGTTGTGTGGTTACACAACACACCCCATTTTGACTTGACAAAACAAGGACCCAACTTTTTACCTGGCTTGGCTTCTATTTTCCTGCTTTTTTGGTGGCCTGGTAAAAGTAAGTCATGCAGGTGATCCTACATAAGAGGAAGTTGGATAAGTCATCATGATGGGGTCAGTTAGTCAAAGTTAATATTTCATGTTAATAACCTCATGGTTAGAAAGAGTACAAAATTTCATGCAGGTTTGCCTTTTGGATCACCCTGATATTCTTTAGGGAACGAAAGTTATGACAAGTCAAAGTTCCAGTCAAACCTAATACTCCAAGGGAGGGGTCATATTACAAATATCAATCATCTTATGAAAGATAGCCCTGATCCAATTTTATCACCTAATAATCATTTGTCCGAGGATCCGGACATCAATTTTATGTGATAGAGGTATTTACTCGTCAGCCATCTTCATATATTTGGAGGGGGTCATATTCCCAATATCACCCGATATTCTGAATATCACCCGATGTTCCGAATATCACCCTATCTTTCGAATATCACCCTATTGCAAAATATCATCCTACAACCAACATGTTGATGATGTCATCCAGTCCTGATAAACAAAGAAAATCACCCTGACAATGACATCATCATCCTTTCGCCTCGCAGAGGTATGTTTCAAGTGATTCCCTTTTTACAATAACATGACGGTGGCGTCATCCTGATCTTTGAAAAGGGTGTCACATTACTTTTGAGGGGTCATGTTTCAAATATCACCCGATCTTAAAACATGACCCGATATTTGAATATCACCTGATATTTGAATAGCACCCAATATCTTAAACATCACCCGATCTCTTCGACATTAGTTTTTCCCGCTCAAGGCGGAAGGTCATATTCCATGGAAAGGGTCATATTCCTAATATCACCCGATATTTTGAATATCACCCGATCTTCCGAAGATCACCCCCTCGTCTTGCCCCAGGACATTAAATGCACATAAATGTAGTAGGTGGATTCCAGCTGATTGTGAATGTGATCTAAACACCTGGCAGGGTCCGTAGATTTCTAGTAGAAGATCAATGGTTATGATCAAATTTACTTTGCTTTGCCCTAAGTTTTCCCTAATAATGAGAATAAAAGTGAGTTTACAAAGTTATTTTCATTTTACCTTGCGATAAAACAAGAATTTATAGAGCATAGGACGTTCAAACCCTCGTACGAGTTACCTGCGGATGCATACAGCCTACAACAGAATAGAACACGTGATCATCATCACCATTTGAGCCCTTCTCATAATCATCAGCTTAATTCAGGAGATAAGCATTATCAGGTAAGTAGTTAAAACCCTCATGTTGTCATTTTCTGCATGGCCAAGTAGTATATTATTCGTATGGTTTAGCTCTGTAAGTATGCATATCATGGTGAAATAAAGGTTAATTAATGTAATATGCATGATGCCATAAAAGTAAAATGTTGTATATGCAGGCAAGTGGATGTTATCGTAAGACCAGTTGTATTTATTGCAAGAAGCCATGGCAGACATCAGGAAGAATAAGTCCGATGCAAAATTTCTCAAACCTATGTTTGCTCAACCAGAAGGAGTGCAGTTCAAGTTTGGTGTCATTGGAGATACACACCAAGGAAACACAGATTTGGCGGCATGGTCTGCCAAAATGGGCGAAGATAGAGAAAGTTCCCTACTGGACAGCATTTTTGTATTAGGAATGTGGTATGCGGCTAGATTTCCTTACACCATGGAAACTCTGGAATTGGTAGTTGAGTGTGCCAGAAACTATAACCCTAAGACAAGGAGGGTAAAAAAACATGGAAAGGTATATGTGGACTTGTCTATCAAAGGAATTACATCTACTTTCAACCTTCCAGTTGGGAAAAAGGTAGTTGTATGGATCTAAAGAAACTAGAAGTTGAATATACCAACAACAACAAGAATGCAAGAAAGAGGATGTATCAATGGAGAGCAAAGAACAGTCCTTACACTGCCACTGCTAAATTACCAGTGCACATGTACAAGTTTGACTTTGATGATGAGTATCAATATATGATTGCCCTGCTTAGTAGGATGATAGGCTAGCCTAATGCTGGAAGCTTCAAAGACTGGATGTATGGAATTATCATAATATGCCTCTATACAGAAAATAAGCCACTATGGGCTAAGATCATCAGTGATGCCCTAGATGAACAACTAATGAACTTAGGAGGCTTGGACTGTTCATTTCATATGACTTCATATATTGTATATTCATGTGCATATAAAGGTACATTTGATGCACTCACCACAGTCAGAAGGATTGGTGGTAGTTTGAATGATACCCATATATGGGATCATTATCCTTAGTTGCAGAGAGCACACTATCTCCATGATTACAAATTAGTGAATGATGCATTTTCTATGCATCTGGTTAGGACAATGGAGGAAGATAGAACTAAAAGATTGAGTATGAAGGCTTAAGAAATGATATACAGACATGGTGCCTGGTTCATCCAGTTTGCCACTTTCTCCTACATCAGAGTAGAAGGTTTTGAGGGACAACCCTTAATGTTACCCAGGTACCCTACTGATGGGGTAATCCTGATGGAGTTTCTAAGACAAGTATGTACAATATTGGATGCATATAAAGCAAACAATAAAATACCTCCAGTATTGTTTCTAGTGACTATAGGGTGGTATATATGCCCTGATTCAGAAAACATAAAGAAAGCCATAGCGGGTCTGAACCTGATGAATTTACAGCCATTTCCATTGGCTAGATCATGTAACCCCTATGGAAGAATACAAAAGATCATGGGGAAGCCCATCCATCAGAAGCACTTGGAAGATTTCTGGATAGACTGTGAGGATGAAGCCAAGGTCAAAAGAAGAAAATATCAAAGGCTCACCCTCAATCAAGTCAAGACATTTGATTGCATTCCAGTGCCTACGCAATTGAAGAAAGATGATGGCAGGTTATTATCAAATGAATATGAAGAGAAGAAGGTCTATAATGACACCATTTTAGCACCTGACCTAACACAGCTTGAAGATATTTCATTGGATAGGTTTTCAGGTGGAGTGCTATAGTTGACCCAAGTGTGGGTAGATGCACAAATAAATATACTGAAGAAGAAGAAGATGGCCATCACAGTAGATAACAAAAAGAAAAGGCAGGAAATTCCTGATGAGGAATATGATGACTTTCTTGGAGAGAAGAGAAAATCTAATGGAGAAAGGTTGCCACCCCAAAAACAAGGAAAAGGAACTCCCAGAGGGAGGAAGAAAACTAATGATACACCTAAGGGTGTAATAGTTGAAAGAACTAATATACCAGATGAGGATGCATCTACATCCGGACAGGCATCAACCTCATCTGCACCACCTTCAGAGGATAAGAAAAAGACCAAAAGGATCTTGAGGCCAACTATGAATACTGCAGAAATACAGGATGTAGGCCAATCCTCAAAGCAACATGAAGAAGAAGATATCCTTACTGAGGAAGAGCCAGTGCCTAAAGAGCCTGCAGAAGATGACCTCATGATGATCGCCAGGAAAAGGAAGGCGCCCATAATGGCATCCACCCCTAAGAAACCAAGAACGCATGAGGGGTGAAATAAGACATGACCTGTAATGTTAAGGAGAGTAGGTAGTGAAGTGTTCAGGAAAGAATTGCAGCATGAAGTACCACTTCCTACCATCATACAGTTTAAAATTGAGAAGGCTGAAGAGAAAATGAAAGAGACCACTAGAGAAAGTCAAGGCGGTCCGGTCTCACTAGAGGAGACTATGGACTTATCAGATGATGAAGTGGTAGAAAATGTAACTTCCCAGAAAATGGAGGCCCTTGCTTCAAGTACTCGCATGACTCCACAAGGAACACCATCCTCACAGAAGGTGATATTGGAAGAGCTGAAGCAAATAGAGCAAGAAAAAGAAGATAGCCCAGAGAGGGCAGCCCAGCAAATTGGGCTTGATAAGTTAGTGGATCAGGTGACTAGCGCTGCAGTGATTGACCTAACACATAGGGAGGATGACAGTCCTGAACATCAAGCAAGTGCACCTGATAAGATAGAAAATGTTGAGATAGCCAAGGTGGCGGAGATAGAAAGCAATACTCCAGATATGGGACAACAACAACAAGATATATTTGATGAGCCCAAAATAGTAGAAGTCCAACAAAAGGGCGGGGAAGACAAAAATACATCAGCTGATGATGCCCCTCGAACTTAAGAAACCTCAGGTCATGAAGAAATATCAGGTCATGATGACCTAAAGACTCAGGAGGTAGATCCAGCAGGTGCAGATCAGAATGTGATCCAAGAACAAGTTAATGCACCTAGGTCAGATACAATGGTATCTGCAGATACGAATGTGCCTCAGGATGAGGAAATTACCAAGATGGATGAAACAAAAGAGGATGCACCACAAGATCCTCCACCGCAAGAAGAGGAAGTAGACCAAGATCACCCTCATGAAGATCATCATGAGGAAGAAATGAGGAAGTCACCCTCTCCATTGAGAATAGATGCAGATACAGGAGATCAGGGTGGACATGATGATGATGATTGATAACAAGGATCCAGAGATCAAATACCTCAATGGCTCGAGAAAGAGATAGGTACAGAACCTGGTTTTGAAATTCAAGAATTTGATGTTTCGACATTATTCTCAGAAACCATTATGAAGCCAAAGAGGAAGGTGAGATTAAGATCTACCATCAGAAGAGATCCTGTTACAGGTAGAAGGACTGCCCAGGTAGCACTTCCTACAGTTGAAAAGGAGAAAGGCAAATCACCCTGGAAGAATTCTAGATTACAACAGTGGACTTGGGGTTTGCCAATGAAGACCAAGAGGGTCAGTAAGGAAAAGATATAATTGATTCCTTAACCCAAAGGGTGAAGAGAGAAAAAGAGAAGAATAAGCAGCATAAAGAGCACATTGCCCAGCTACATGCATGCATAAAAGGGTTAATTAACCTTGATAATACAGTATCAGATCAAGCAGTCCCATTGACTGTGATTTCTCAGGAAGAGGTCAATAAATTAGACCTTATGAAACATGAGTCAGTGATTATGAGAAAGTGGATGTCATCCGTACTCATAGGAGCTGAGGAAGTAGTGAAAGTCTCTTTGCAGAGGTGGAATTCTTTGGGTATCTCAAGGAGAAAAGTTGATAAACTACAGACTGAGGCCGAAAGAAGGTCATTTTAGTTGGAGAAAGCCTTGAGTGCTTTGAGAGAAATAAAGAGGATAAATCCTCGGGTCCTAATAAATCATTGGGTGTTGGATAATAACACTACCTTGTTGGTAGATATTTGGAATAAAGACATCAGGTTTGAAAATGATGTATTGAAGAGGTGCAGTAATAAATTAAAAGATATCAGTATGAAGTTGCATGACATGATGTCATTTGAAGCAGAAATCCTAGAGGCTTTAGAGGGAAAAGTAGAAGGAAAGATTTAGAATCAAGACGCAAACTTTGCCATCAAAGCTCTGCATAATAATCTCTAGCCGATGGCTGATGACCCTCTTAACCACCTAACAAAAGAAGTAATGAAAAAGATTGAGGATCAAGGTCAAGGTGGAAAACTACAATGAAACATTGAGTAGCAGAAAAAATAAATTGGAAACCTTCAAGGATAAATTCTAAGCACATAAGCATGCCATCAGCAAAGCCAAAACTCAGGATGGTGGAGAAGTTGAAAGAGTAGTAAAAACATATGAAAATATCAGGACAATCATGCAGGTCCATATACAAGGTGACATTCATCAGGATGATGAAGACATGGAAAGTGATGATCATGAAGATGAAGAAGAACCTGATGAATAGATGAAGATGCACTATAAAGAGAATATCTGCATCGGGTACTTAGTAGAAAATAAGCTACCTAGATGGTTGCCAATTGGCAACCTGTGCCACGAGATACTATTGACCAAGTCAAAAGGAAATGTGCACCATTGATCTTACTAGATAAATCTTGATCGTAGATCATGTGTAATCGCTCCCTCACTGAAATATTCAGGGCTTATTTCAAAGTTATTGTAAGCATACATATTTTCGCATACTTTATGAAAGTGAAGACCTGTTTGATTACAAATCATCATAAATTTTGAGTAATCTGTGTCTAAATTCTTGATATATGCTTTGATTTTCTGCGTCCCTTGGAGTGCTCATCAGTGTGCATCTATTGTTTTCAATCCTCATCCTTTGAAGTTTGCATCATCTATATCTAGCTGTGGAACATCCTGGTGAAAATATGGTTTGATTTCTTCCTTCTCGTGACTATATCAAGTATGTATGTAGCTCAATAGCTGAAGATTCATCATAATTTGAAGTTTTCATTTACATTTCTTTTAATTTCAGAACAATTCACCATCACAATTGCAAATAATAGATAATCAGAAGCAAATTACATGAAATACGCAGACATCTAGTAGATACTTGAAGATTTATAGCATATTTGAAGTTAAAGCATGTACAATTGATAAATATCATGCAAAGATTTGAGTATAGACACACTATTTGTGAAAATATCTTGTGTAGATAACCTTCTATGTAGCATCTTTACGGAAACAGAATCCTGCTGATGAGCGAACGTAAGGCCCTTCAATGGAAAACAATAATTCACATCAACCACTGAGTAACGTTAGTTGATTAAGACCTAATCCACAGAGACTTGGGATCATGAATTCTTTGAATTCATCGTATCTTTCAAGATGAGTAAAGGTTGATGTGTAACTTTTATTCTATGTTTGTTTAGGACTAACATCATGATCAACACTATTCAAGCATATGCACTTATTCAGGGAATTGGATGCAGGATAACAGAAGAAGAGTCATCATCAAATGGAGAACCAGATGAAATGTAGAGTGAAGAGTTTATATTGACCAAGTCAACGATTCCAAAATATTCCTGCATGCCAGTTGTACACCACCAGATTGATTGCCAACTGGAAATCATGTGCCACGTTTAATCTAGATTGTTAGATCATGAGATCTTTTGAACCACGTCCTCTCCTTGTTCTATAAAAGGAGGTGGATTTCTATTTGTACATTATTAGAAGCTTAATTGAGACTGAATTGTCGAGTTTCATGGTTCTATCTCAAGGTCAATTGTATACTTGTATTCTTTTGCATACTTGAATGAAAATGAAGACTGTTGATTACAAATTATCATACATCTTGTGTAATCTGTGAATGATCTCTGGATGTGTAACTATGGATTGTTGCACTCTCTTGAGGTGCATCTACAAAGTGCATATTGTTTTCATTCTTTACCTTCGAAGATTCCAATCGATCATATGGAGTTGTGGAATGTCCCAGTGAAATATGGTTTGATATTCTTCACTTTCATGAAAGTATCTAGGATGCATGTGGATCAATGACTGAACTTATTTCATTTCATTGAATTAGAATGTTTTATTTCAATTTCTTTAAATTTCATTCAATCATCATCATCAACTGTAGAATATTGATAAATGAAAAGAAGAATATACTAAATATGCAGACATAAGTAGATACATGAATATCATATGCATATTTGAACAAATCACATGTAGAATTGAAAATATCATGCAAATACATGGAAATATCAGCTTGTATGCACAATATTTAGAGAGACTCTAAGTGAAGAAGTGAAATCAAGTACAAATTAGTTCAGATTTAACTAAATTCAGAGGAATTAATAAAAGTTATGCACATCTTCATGAATAATCTTAATTAGAGTGAAGATCAACATAAATACACATAAACATATCCATATTCTGGTTAAGAATTGTAAGATTTAACATCAGTTTGTTGAGATTTACACAGAACAGGTGGAATGGAGAAACTGTCTATGTATCTTGATACAAATTACCTTGAAATTCATGCGTAAGGCCCCTAAAGGATTTAATAGCAATTCACATCAAACCACTGAGAGATTATCAGAAGATCATGTTTTGATCTACAGAGACTTGGAATCATTAATTCATCTTGAATTAATCATATTATTCAAGAATATAAAGGTTGTTTTGTGAATTTTTATAATTGTTAATATGACTAACAATTGTATCAATAGTTTTTGGAACTAGAAGGAGTGCCAGATCAAATTGATTTGAGGATTTGTCATCTTGATATATTTTCCTGTGTTCCTGTGAGGAAATATTTTCAAATTTCTCAATAATACTCCAAATCCTAAGCATTTTCACAAAGATTCCCTTAACCTTTGACAATTTGAGGAATCTAATTACAAATATCACGTCCTTGTGGATATTCATCCTAATATTTACAGACAGCTACATCTAGATTTCTGAAGTTTGAGTTGAATATTTGCATTCTCTACAAATACTCTACAAATACCTTGTCATTTGAGACAGTCATCCATAAACATCCACTTCTACATAGAAATTATTCACATCTATACAAAGATCATGTCCAAATATCGAGGTCCTACCCTGAACTTTCAAGACTGGCTCATCGACCTAACACTAGGTCAAGATCCTCTAGAGGTTTGAAAGAATTGCATGTATTTAGACCTAGACCACTTTATACTAGTCAACCTAGACCTATTGTCATTAATATGCCAATAGCTCCCTTAGCACCTCTAATAGTACCTTCAGTACAAGCTACAATGTCTTTCTTTGTTGTCAAGTCACCACTTCATTTTGCTGCATATAATGATTTACCTAAAAATTTGGACAAGATTTGTCCAAAGTATCATCCGTATCAAGATGCAGATGACCACATCCGAACCTTCAAGGAGGCTTGTTTCGAGGCTAGAATACAAAATGAGGATGTTGTATGTAGGTTGTTTCTTTATTCATTAGGAGAAGAGGCATACGACTAGTTTGTTAGTCTTCCTCAAACCTCCATTGATTCCTGGGATGCACTAGAGAAATCCTTCTAGACTAGATTCAAGATACCTGTAGATGCAACCACAATGTATCATCTCTTTGCAACAATTAAAAGAGTTGAAGGAGAGTTGATCTCCAATTTCAATGCTAGATTTCAAAAGATGTATTCCAAGATGACATCTCCTTACAATATCGGTGATGAGGCAGCTAGGTTAGTGTATTACTCAGCTCTAGATCCCCTAAGATCAATGTTCATTAAAAGAGAACATCATGCAATCATGTCTTTGTCAGGTGCCTTTGAAGAAGTTGTCAAGGTTAACCAACAAATGACACCATGTCTTGCACCTAATCTAGGATATCCTACCTTTCCTAGTCAAACACAAATTAGTGGAGCAAAGATGCTCCCTGCTAATCCTTTGCAAGTGCCTCCACTTAGCATTATGCCAACTTAGGGAAATGGTTAGATCATACCATATCCTGGACATGCACCTTAGGATGCTACAGAGAATACTAATGGCAATTCATTCTTGTAGCCACATCAAGATAATGTGGTAGTGAAAGTGCAGGAATAAAAAGATGACATCAAAGAGATATCCACTCAATTTAGAAAGTTGACCACTGAAGTCACTCATCTGAGAACTCAAAACTTCTATGCTCAATCCAATCCTTAGAACTATAAAAATAGAGGATATCCTGACAGAGGATATGGTAACAATAATGAAATATTTGGATATCCTGATAGGGGTTATAATAGCAATAATACTCCTCATAGGCCACCAAGAGTTTGGAATACCAGACCAAACAATGGTTCATTACCTTCACCTTTAGATAACCAGCTCCCTGTTGAACCTAAGCCGATCACTAGGTTCAGTTTGGCAAAGGTTACACTTACTAACTGGTGCAAGATGCACAATACAAATGCACATGTTGAGTTGGATTGTCCGCAGTTCAAAATTGCAGCCAGCATATTCCAAGCTGAAGTGTCAAACAATGCAGGGGATGCAGCTTTTACTAAAGGTAATGAGATAGTGTTGGCAAGAGACACTGCTTAGCATTGATAGGTGTTGCCATTAATGGCAACTAAGATTGTTCCACACATATGTAGTGCAGTATCTGATCATACCAGAAATCAGAATGATAATCTAAGTCTAGGAGCCTGAAACAGAGCATATAGCAAAGTCCAGTATTTTGGTCAGCGGATCTCTCTAGTTAATTATTATGTGTTGCGGATCTAAAGGAGTGTAGAGGGACACCAGGACAATCTAAATCCAAGTTTTTTAGCCTCTATTGGTAATGGGATCAGAAGTTATGAGCATCTGAATACTGGGTCCTATTATGACATAACAGTTTAATGAAGAACAGGCAGACTTATGTTAATTCTTGTGTGGACCCAATAGAAGTGTTTTGATGAACTGTGTATGAGATAGAATGTTAGTGGCTGACATGTATGATGATCTACATGTGTTATTTTTGGTACGCATCAATATTGGTGTATGGATCTAGCTGACAAAACATACCTTTCTTAAAGAGTTCAAAGTGTTGTTGACGACTGGCAAGTGATTGCAATTCAAGATAGGTATATATAGCTGATGATTGTGGATATTTTGAGGGTGTGTTGTGATTGTGGAGAAAATGTGAAAGTAGCAGAAATCTAATATCTGAATGAAGGTAGAATAGAGAGAAGAGAAGAATAAAGATGAAGTGTACAAAGTCAATATTTGCACTTAATCAGAACTGATCTTTAGCATTGGCAAATGCATCTTACCAGTTCAAAATCTCTGTAAATCTCTTGTAAACTTTTCTGTAGGTAGTGAGCCTCCTCTTGAGCAGTGAGCCCGAATGCATGTGCATTTCCATTTGTATAATACTTTTAACAGAGTATTAATATTTGTGGGTTAACCCCCACCATGGTTTATCCCTTAATTGGGTTTCCATGTCAAAATCTTAGTGTCAAATGTGTCATTCATGTTTTATGCTCATATACTACTGTCTAATGCTGGAATGTTTATATCATTGATTTATTTTGAGTTGTGAAAGAAGAATAATAGTAGAAAAATATTAAATAGAGCAACAACTGATTCACCCCCCCTCTCAGGTGTCCAAACCTATTCCAACAATTGGTATCAGAGCTAAGTTCCTTTGAAAAAGCTTAACAACTTAAGGAAGATCTGGGAAGACAACAGAATGGATGAATATGACCTTCAAGGGCAACTTAATCTTGCCCTAGATGATCTTGAGCAGTCCAAGGTAGAAGTTCAAGAGCTGCAAGACAATCTCAAAAAGGCTGAAGACTTCATTAAAATTTTAAAAGAGAAATTGAGCAAATCTAATGCAAAAGGAAAGGAGCAACCTCTTCAACTAGGAAAACCTTATGAAGACAAGGCCCTAGATGAGAAGACAAAGGAATGTGAAAAGTTAGCTAAAGAAGTTACTATTCTAAAACATGAGATGGAAATTGGGGTGATGAGACTAACCAAGGAAATTGAAGATATGAAGAAAGTTGAAGAAGTGTTAAATCAAAATTTGAAAAAGAGTTCTGAAGAATGCTGCAAATTGGATGCGATAGCTAGCCTTCTAGAATCCAATCTACAAGAAAGCAAAGACAATGAAAGAGATCTTGAGAGACAGATTATCACACTCAAACATGACCTAGAAATTGCAAATGAGTATAAGGAGAAGTTCAAGATAAGCTCAGCTAAACTTGAAGCACTCATTGAAGGGTAGGAAAAGGATGTTGATAAACATAATCTTAGGTATGAGAAAGGTGAAAGCTCCGGATTTGGAGAAAAAAATTTCAACCTAGGAATGGGAGAAACAGATTTAGAAAACCTCCAGTAAGATAGCCAAATACTCAAAGATATCCATCATTCAATGGAAACTGTTTCAACTGCAACAAATTTGGTCATAGAGCTACTCAGTGCAGAAGTAGAATAATTCAAAATGGTCCATCCTTTTCCAATCAATGCTTCAAATGTAACAGGTATGGTCATAGATCAAATGAATGCAAAAGTATGACAATGAACAATCCCAATAATAGAAGAATTAGCAATTCCTTCAATGGATATTGCTTTGTTTGCAATGGGTTTGGACATATGGCTAATCAGTGTAGATCAAGACAAAATCAAGTTTATAAGAAAAGAAATGTTGTATGCTTTAACTACAATAAATCTGGTCATATTGCAAGATTCTGCAGAAGTAAAGATAATGGAAGAAAAGGTCTGGTAAACAAAAAATTGGATGAGCAAAAACAAGATAGAGGCAAAAAGAAAATTGATGTGGATGAGATACGGAGTGAAATGAACAAGATTTGGATAAAGAAAGATATAGTAAACAATGATAATGAGTCTGCACCGAAATCTGGTGCTAACAATTCCTCTGGGAATTAAGTTAGAAACTCTGGGTTAGGGGGAGCTGCATAGAACATCAAATTGCCCTGGTCAGTAAGTGGGTGCTTGAATCTAGTACATTAACAGAAAATATTCTAAATTTGTCCAAAACCTATGGAAGGATTTCCAGAAGAAAAGATGTTGATATGAAATCTTGTGGATTGATACATGAAGAACTATCAAAACAATGTAACCGGATACAATTAGGGCAACGCATTTATTACAAAGGCAAATTACATAATGCAGAGATTTAAAAGGTCACTTGATCACTTATTAGAATCACCTTGCATTCGAAGTAAACAAGAAGAAGAGCATTTGAGCTACAAGTCCAGAGACTGAGGTAGAGAATGAATTCAATCGGTAATTGATCAACCCTAACACTGCGAAAGAAAAAGGTACCTCTCTATAAATCTTTGAACCTGAAATATGTTAAAATAGCTACCCCTCATGTTATTGACATTACCGAAAGGCCCTGACCCAAATTTAAGAAGCATCCTCACAAATCAATTCAAGTCAATCTGTTAGGTGCTTTTTCAAGTGTTCTGTATGGTGTGCTACATGTAGAAGACATTAGGGTTTACATTCATGAAAATATAGATGAGTTTGGAGATTCAAGGTATGTGGATTTGTTTGAGAAACAACTCATGGATAAAAATAAAGAACTTAAACCCGAATTTAAGGCACTACAGGATAAACACTTTGTTCAGGTTATGGGATTTCTGACATTTGATGAGGATGAATGGGTCCGATACGTCTTAAGTCGGATACATAATGAATTCATTTGGTTGTTAAAACTATTCAAAATTACTAAGGATGCTATCAGGAATGTAACTAGTTTAAACTCAATCAGAGGATTGCCCATGCTTGAAGCTGTGAAAAACTAGATAGTAACTGATGCCACTGGAGCTAAGTTCAACAAAAGAGAAATGACCATAAATGATATTAAAGAGTCGGATGTCAAATTCACCACCATGGTGATTGGGTATAAGATTTACCACTCAAGTAGATAAAATTCTGTTTCTGGAACAGCGATTTATGTTGCATACAAGATGCTAAAAGAAAATGTTGATTATGACTTGTGTGAACTATTGCATAATCAATTGATTGAAAATTTGAACAAGATAAAAAGGGATAAGAAGAACACCTTCAAGTATGGTACACTGATTCTATGTCTATTCTTTTACTTTATGAATGATGTACCTAGGGTAAAAGGTGTCCACTGGACTAAGGATGAGCCAGTTTCCATTCAAATCAGAAATCATCTTCACAGCATTGGTGATTTCAATGCTTAGAAAATGACAATATGGGGTTACTTCAAGAACTTTCAGAATATGATGCACTCAAGGGAAAGAATCCCTAATTCAATTGTTGACAAATATAAAAAAAAAATTGCTTCATGGTTGATACTGATAAGTGTTTAGTGGAAGCAATGGAACCCAAAACTGTTTGGATCATGCCCATGGGGTATGAAGTAGATAAAAGGATCTTAGATATGTATGCTCAACATCTTCTAAGCAAGCCCAAAGATACAACGATTGAAAGGTTTGGAACTTATGAGGAGCTGAGTTTAAAGTTGCATATTGAGCTCAGAGAACCTGAAACCAATAGGAGAGTAAGAAAAGAAGTTGAGTAGCTAGCTGAAAATATGGACTTAAATAAGGAAGTTGTTAAGAATTTCAGAGAAAGAACAAAGAAGGATGAGAAAGAAAAACAAGATAAGAAACAAACAGGTGATCCAATGGAACTCTCTCCCACTTCAAGAACTACTAGAAGTTCTACTACTACCTCTGCTCCTCCCAAAACTACAAAATCGGAAGCAAAATCATCTGGAAAATGGGAGAAAAGGAAGAAAACAAAAGCTTCCCGGACCTATGAAAGCATAAGAGAAGATGAAGTAGATACAAACTCTGACATTGAAATCAAGGAACTAAAAGTCACTTGAACAAAAGCTACAAATTTAACCAAAGAAAAGTCCTACGGAAGCAAAAGGATTAGAAAAAAGCAAAAGACTGAAGAGTATGAAGAATATGTTGAGAAACCCACACTCTCGCTAGAAGATGTGATAAAATTAGTCACTATGGATGGTAATCTAAAATCCATGATTGAATTCTATGATGACTACAATGATATGGATAAAAGGGTGTTGGAGGAAGCAACAGTTAGATATCTCAACATCTACAAGGCACTAATTGAGATAACTTCTGAGTTACCACAAAGTTTGGCAAATATCTTGGAATTAAGAAAAGAAAATGCCAAGTGCAAGGATGTGGGAATTAGAGAACATGAGCTAATAAATCTGTGCTCTCAAATTTCTCCTGATCAAATAGATATGATACTTAAGGAAGTCCAAGATGATTTTAAAAGCAAAAGGAGAATGAACAAGCTCATGCTTGGAGAAACAAGTGAAATAGTTCAAGAAACTCGAGATTCTTTTGAAAGCATTAAAGAAGTATAGTTTTCACATAGTCACAAAAGAAGTGCCAGATGGTGAAGAAGAGAATATTATTGAGCAACAATCTGAGTTGGGTGGAGCCTCTATTTCGAAAGTAGAACAAGCAATTCAAGAGGATACAGAAATGTTGGATAAAATATTTGATGCAGAAAATACTCCCAATCCATCTGATACAACAGGGAAAGAGGATAATGTTACTGTTTCACAGAGCCCTCCTAATCAGATAGCAAGTGATGAACAAACAAGAAAAAGTTCCTCTGCAGAGAACATAGAAAAGGATAAAGCAGAGTTAGAAGAAGAAAGAGAAAAGAAACATAAAATAGAAGAAGATGGTGCAAACATTGAAGCACCTAAAGCAGAGACTAAGAAATTAGGAGATCAAAAGGTTGATTCTAAAATGGCTGCAAGAGACACTACAGATGCAGTAAAAGGTCTTCTTGGAAAAGCAGTGATTGAACTTAATGAACTGGAACTACTCAAAGGTTTAACCAATCCAGATGCTCTCTCTCTAATTCAACTAATGAAGATAGCATCATTCACCCAAGTAAAGGCTAGAGAGAATATGTTAAAGTTCCAAATGGAGGAGAATGAGCTACTGGGACTTGCAACTAGAGTTTTGGAGAAATTAATGCCAACCTATCAGAAGAATCAAAATGATTCCCCCTCTAGACATCTAAAGAATCTAGTAAGTTCAGTAAATTCACATTTTGAGTCCTTTGAGAAGTCTGTGGAGTTAAAAGTTCAGAAAGAATTCTTAGATAAGAAATTTTGTGAAATAAAGAACCTGATAGGAAATAATAGAAGAATACTTGGTATTAGCATAAAGAGTATTCAGAATGCTCTAAATGACGGAAGTGATATGTACAAATTTTGTCTATCGTGGCCCAAAGTTAACAAGGATATTGAGAACAAGATAAAGGAGCAAGAACAAAATTTGTCAAATCTCTCTCAAAATTTTGATCCCCTAACAGTTTCGCCCATAAGTCAAGAATGTCAAGTAATTAACTTGACTAAGGAAATAAAGAAACTTGTCAAAGAGAAAATAAAAATTATGAAAAGAATGTGTGAGCTCTAGGGATTAATTGCCCCTAAGTTAGAGACAATGCATAATGCCTTATCTGAAGCTCAGACTGCAGTTCAGACCAGTGTTCTATCAGATCTGTCAAAGGCAGAAGCATACTCATTTGTGTTAAATGGGCACATTTCAATTTTGGATGGAATGAAGAGTACTTGGGCCTCCAAACTTCTACAAATAAAATCTAGTTTTGTAAATATCCTCAAGTTCATGTGAATGGAACTTAATGGTTACTTGTACATATACGGCAATGTATATAGAAATTTTAAAGAATTTTGATTTGTGGATCCCACCCTTTGCCATTGATGTCAAAGGGGGAGTGAAAGGTAATGAAAAATAAAGTATTCAGTAAAGGGGAAGCACTGGAATAAGTGAAGTGCATGAATGTACAGAAAAAGGGGGAGTTGCACAAAGACACTTAGTCATTTTTCACTAAGTGTTGCCATCAATGCCAAAGGGGGAGATTGTTGGCAAGAGACACTACTTAGCATTGATAGGTATTGTCATTGATGGTAACTAAGATTGTTCCACACATCCACAGTGCAATATCTGATCATACCGGAAGTCAAAATGATAATCTATCTAAGTCTGTGAGCCTGAAACAGAGCATATAGCAGAGTCCAATATTTTGGTCAGTGGATCTCTCCAGTTAATCATTATGTGTTGCGGATCTAAAGGAGTGTAGAGGAACACTAGGACAATCTAAATCCAAGTTTTTACCCTCTGGTGGTAATGGGATCAGAAGTTATGAGCATCTGAATACCGAGTCTTATTATGACAGAACAGTTTAATGAAGAACATGCAGACTTATGTTAGTTCTTGTGCGGACCCAATAGAAGTGTTTTGATGAACTGTGTATGAGATAGAATGTTAGTGCCCAACATGTATGATGATCTACATGTGTTATTTTTGGTACGCATCAATATTGGTGTATGGATCTAGCCAACAGAACAGACCTTTCTTAAAGAGTTCAAAGTGTTGTTACCGACGGGCAAGTGATTGCAATTCAAGATAGGTATATATAGCTGATGATTGTGGATATTTTGAGGGTGTGTTGCAATTGTGGAGAAAATGTGAAAGTAGTAGAAATCTAATATTTGAATGAAGGCAGAATAGAGAGAAGAGAAGAATAAAGATGAAGTGTACAAAGTTAGTATTTGCACTTAACCAGAACTGATCTCTAGCATTGGCAGATGCATCTTACCAGTTCAAAATCTCTATAAATCTCTTGTAAACTTTTATGTAGGCAGTGAGCCTCCTTTTGAGCAGTGAGCTCAAGGCAGTGAGCCCAAATGCATGTGCATTCCCATTTGTAAAATACTTTTAATAGGGTATTAATTTTTGTGGGTTAACCCCCACTATGGTTTTTCCCTTAACCGGGTTTCCACATCAAAATCTTGGTGTGAAATATGTCATTCATATTTTCTGCTCATATGCTACTGTCTAATGCTAGAATGTTTATATCATTGATTTAATTTTAAGTTGTGAAAGAGGAATAATAGTAGAAAAAGATTAAATAGAGCAGCAACTAATTCACCCCCCCTCTCAGTTGTCCAGACCTAATCCAACAGATAGTACTTCTTGGATATGATTTAGCTATGGTATTGAATAGTTCTGATAATCATCAGCATCATCAGATGATTGCAACACATGAAAATTATACCCTGGCATGTGAAGAGTCAGCCATGGCCTTTGAGACAAACTATGTTTTTCTCTTTGAGGATGAGAATGAGCCTGAGCAGGAAGCTGAAGAAGTTCATGCATATCAGTAGCAATATCAAGGAAGACACAATTACAAACTAAGGAGAAATGCAAATTGCCCTATTGATCCTCTGACCACTTCTATTCCTCCTAAAAATTTCAACACACCTCCAAATCCTAAGGCCAGCAATAATTTGGGACCTCCAAAGGTAAATACTTAGTACTTTACACTATAAACAACATTAGCAAAAGGTATGAACCAATTGCCTGAATCTGACAAACTTGTTTCTTATCTTGCTGAGGAAATGAAGAAGATAAAGGTCAGTCTATCTTTGTTAGAGTTATTGAAAACTCTTGTCATTAAGAAAGCCTGTCTAAAGTCACTAGATGAACCTGTAGCTAAGGAAGATAGTCCTGGTCATAATCCTAGTCATATCCCTACTAGAGATCATGTACCTAGGGATCATGTTGTCAAAGCAAAAGTGCAAGCCTCAGTTCATACTACTAATGCAATACAGATGACCCTATACAAAGAAAAATTTGAGTAGCGCCATTCTTACTCACACTTATGATCTTTGGTAAGAATTGTTGAATGTCAGGAACACTAAGAGGGGGGGTGAATTAGTGTTCTAAAAGTATTTTGATGCACTTTAACTTTCAACCATTTTTCAAAATTAATTAAACAAAGGCATAACATGCATATGAACAACCATAAAAACATGACACATAGACACCAAGATTGTTACATGGAGAACCCAAAATGGGAAAAACCATGGAGAGGATTAGCTCTCAAATATATATTGCAATATTTACAAATAATGATGTTTAGGCTTGGTCACTCCACGGGCCTGGAACATGTTGGCTCACTGCCATGAAGTACAACTAGGTCTAGCAGGCTCACTGCCTCAACCCTAAACTTAGCAAGATTACAATCAGGGTTGTTAAACCCTGAGGTCTGTTAAACCCTAATGGAGGCTCACTGCCTTTATGAAGAAAGATCACTTTCAAAATAAAATTGCACATGAAAATGAATACTGTACAATCATCTGTCACTATGCCAGGGTGTAGTCATCTATCAACTGAACTCTGAATCCCAAGTCTTCATCGCTACTGATCTTCTAACTCTACTCTGCTATTCACATACTCGCATCACATATACACCTTCGCCCAACTCACAACTAAAACTCATCGCCTTTATATATCCGCATCATGATTTGATCCACAATCAGGTCAGCATCTAGAAATTAAATGTGTAAATAGAAAGATGTGGCTTGTCGGCTTAGTCCAATGCACTATATATTATGTGGACCAAAAACTTTTCCCAAATGTGTTCATATAGGTCAGCTCTAATCATTCAATCACTTAGTTAGATCCTTCAAACATTATCTCTTCTTCACACAATGATTTGTCATACTAGTCGGCCTGTTCCTCAAGAGCATACTTAATAGGTTCATCTACTGACTTACAATTTTAATTGTGAATCACCAAACACCTCAAAAACCATATCAAGGACTATTTATACCTTCCCAAGCTTACCCTCAGAACTGCAAGGCATGATATCATCTTGCAGAGAAATGTGGACCATCAAAACTCATTTATCCTTCAAAAATTCAATTCATCTAGCATATACAACTGCAGTAAAGGAAATTAAGCATAAAACACACAACCACAAATCATAACACATGAACACCAGGATTTTTACGTGGAAAATGCAAAAAAGGGAAAAACCACAGTGAGGATTAGCTCACAATATAAAGTAGTATCAACACTGAATTACAAAAAGCTCGCTGCCCAAAATAAAGGCTCACTACCAAAGGGGTCATTGCCCAAGGACTCACTGTCCTGAAAGAAAGAGATAGAAGAGGTGGCTCACTACCAAAGTTGAACTGTTATAATTGCATCTAACATATGCATGGAGTACAATTCCAATGAAACTCAAAGTCTTGAAACAATATTCATCACACAATTCTGAAATACCAGACTTCATTGCTTTGCATTCATTCAATTTGCTTCCATAGACACTTGTCACATCACACATTCAATCATTTTGTTATTCACATTACATCCACCGTGCACATTCATACTCACGATCATGATCCCTTGACACTTATTTATGTTGTCTTCAACCTTGAAAGCATTCTCCAAGGTTGACACACCTTAATCTAGAAAATTCAAATTAGGTCTAGACCTAAACATTCCCGCAATGGAAAGGAATGAATGCAGACCATAACACTCCTTAGCTCGTGTTGGGAATTAAGGTGTCTCAACCTTGGTAATTCCTTGTATTTATTATTTGTAATGTATTTATTTTATTAGCCTATGATGTAATTAAGTTGCACATCCTATTTTGTCATTTAGTGTGAAGTGGCGCAATGAGTTGTCACTCCACTTGTAAGGTGACTAGGATGGTCAACCCACTCCATGTGGATATAGGTGTACCATATTGTGGTAGAGGTTTTCTGCCATGTGTCAGCATCTTGAGCGGTGTATAAGGAATTATGAAACGTAACGGTCATGACAAATTCCCATGATAGATTCTATGACATGTAAGAGTCGTAAATAGAATATCCTATGACAGATGAGAATATGTGTTAAAGAGCATCTTTGAGGAAGGCATATTTGGGCACCCAAGGGAGGTTATGACATGTTGTAAGAGGAATATGGTAGTTTTAGTCAGTGTATGACAGATTCTCTTACAGTTGTAAGTGATGTTAGTTATGACAGATTCTGTGATAGTTGTAAGGTGTGTAAGAGCATCTGTCATAGCCTATCTTGGGACTAGGCACCCACATTGGGATGGGGTGATATGACAAGTGTTAGAACCATGCTGCAGTGTTGGACAAGTGTCCTTAGATGTGGGTTTTGGGCCATGAGGCCAAGATGGACGCCCATCTCAAGAAGGTTCCATTTTTGCCTTGAAACTTCTGTATAAACAGGTGCTTGGATGGGAGATGCATAGTGTAATTGACAGGTACTGTTATGCTGCTGGAATATCTCTAGATATGAGTGTCAAAGACTCCTAAAAAGACTTTCATTGCAAGTGTGTTGTAAACATTCTTTGTTTTGATAATACATTGTGCAAATTTTGGAGTGTGGGGTTTTTCACCCGAAAGGGTTTTCCCCACGTTATATCTTGTTTCTCTCTCTTCTGTCTACATTCTGTGTGTATGTGTATTACTGCAATATATCTGTTGTTGTGTTAACATCACTGTAATTGTAAAGGTTGTAAATAATTTGCATACATCTCTCCTCATTAGATTAGTGTAGGAAGCAATTTTTGTACACCTAGCTTCCTTTTAGTTGGTATAAATCTTGATCACCTTTGGTCCTAGTTGTTGGGTAGGGATTTTTTGAGCTGATCTTAGATTGAGTGGGAGTCTATGCAAAGTATTCTGAAACCTTTTTGCAGGAAGGAGATGGTAGGCACCTCCGAAAGAGTAGAGGTGGAGAAGTTTAACGGCACCAATTTCAAGTTGTGGAAATTTAAGATGGAAGACATGCTTGTTGATCAAGACCTATGGGAAGCAATTTCTAGTGTAAAACTAGTAGCAATGTCACAAGATGATTGGGATCTCAAGGATTGGAAAGCTAAGGGTCTTATGAAACTCTGTTTAACTGACTCTGTCTTGTTAAATGTCCATGAGGAGAAGACCACGAAGGAGCCATAGAAGAAACTTGGTGATGTTTATCAGGCCAAATCCTTGGCAAACAAGTTATTCCTATGGAAGAAGCTATATTATCTAAGGATGGAAGATGGAGGATCAGTTGCAGACCATCTGAATGCTTTTATCATGCAAGTTGCACAGTTGACATCCGTTGGTGTGAAAATGGAGGAGGATGACCTTGCTTTGTTCTTTGCCATATTCATGGGATCATCTTGTTATGGCCATTGGGAGTACCACATCCACTTTCAAAATGGATGAAGTAGTGTCTTCACTGTTATCTAAAGAGATGAGGAGAAAGTCATCTGAGTCAGCCAAAGAGGCTCTTGTAGTTCGTGGACGACCCAAGGAGAAAGGGAAAAAGAAGGACAAGAAAGCTGAGAAGGGTAGATCCAAATCCCTCGGGAGATCCAAATCTCCTGGAAAGTCCAAGGCTCTCTGTTGGAACTGTGGTAAATCTTGACATTTTTGAAAGGAATGCAAAGAGGAGAAAAAGAAAAAGATAAAGAATGTCGCAGATTCAGATTCTAACAAGTCACAAGATGATGGTGATGATTTCATCACAACCTTGGCCACCCATGCATCTGATGATGTGTGGCTGATTGATTCTGGTGCATCTTTCCACATGACCTCACATCGAGACTGATTTACAAAGTATGAAGAGTTCAATGGTGGAAGAGTGTACCTTGGTGATGATTCTCATCTGAAGATAGTTGGTCATAGAAGAGTCATGATCCAATTCCCTGATGGACGAGTGAAGGGGAGATCTCTGGAGTCATGCACATCCCAGGCTAGGCATGGAACCTACTCTCTATAAGTAAATTGAATGATATAGGTGTGCATGTTGTCTTTTAGAAAGAAGGATGCAAGATGACTAGAGGATCTATGGTGCTTGGGAAGGGTACTCGGAGAAGTACTCTATTTCAGATGGAGGCATGCACTTCACAGTGCAATAGTTCTTCTTGTTGGATTTAAGATAGACAACTGAGAGGGGGGTGAATCAGTTGATACCAAACTTCTATTCTTTAAAAGCTTCTTTTATTTCAATAGCATATCAGAGATTCAAACATGAGGCATAATGCATGAATTTAAGAGCAAAAATAAATTCAACACATACAACACAAAATTTTTACGTGGAAAACCCAGTTAAGGGAAAAACCATGGGGTGAATAACCCAAGATTGTATTCTCTATTAAAAGAATAAGAAGAATGAAATGGCACTTGCCAATTAGGGCTCACTGCCCGAGCACACTTCTCACAAGAGGCTCACTGCCTACAAGAGACACACTGTCTACAGAATAATATAAATATTACATACTTGAACTAGAGATCAGCATCTTCACTATGCTTGAGTTAGTTCCGTTTAAGCTCAACACCTCTACTCTACTTTTCTTTCTTCTTCCTTACCACCTTCTCATTGCTACAAGGATACTTTTGAATGACTTCACAATTCTTATTTATACAAGACATCGACTTTGGAATGATCATCAAAGTCAACATATCATACACTTATCTTATTACAGAACAAATACAAAAATACAACTTAACTTATTACAAAAGATTCATGTGCACTACTACACTATTGGCTACTCATAGCTAGGACTTCAATCTTCTTTGTGGAACACGCCATGCTTTTCAAAACAACATCAAGATCATCCGCAATATGTGCAAGTCATCCGGTCGGCCAAGATTAGGAAGAACACCATTACTGGAAGGTAAATCTTCAATTACGAGCTCTTTCTTCAATGTGGACCCCCAACATGAACTGGACACAATCTAGAGACACCCACAGGATTGCTTGAATCACCAAGAACATCCGTACCAATTCTGCTTACTGAAATCATTTGCATCTTCATCTAGAACCTCAAGAACACAGTCGGTCATTACTATCACATAATAAGGATTACTTGTGGACCTCCAAACCATGAACCAATTGAGTTTTCTATTCACATTAGCTTCCCAAACATGCCACCAGATCCGCACAATAAGATATTGCATTTCTGAATCTCACCGGACCTGTTTGTGTCACTTTGTCACCTTTGAACAGTTGCCAGAACTAGTTTTATTCTCATGGCCATAACTCCTCCAAATTTTCATGTGGATCTCTTAAATCTTGACTCCATCATCTTCAGACACATAGCTACAAACCCTTTGATGCGCATTCTCTGATCTTCATCTATCTAGGATATTCACTTCATAGAGCTTCACTGTTTACACTAATTTTCTCTGTTTCTGATAGGACTAATTTTCTCAATATCCTCCGCATACAACTCATCCAATCCTTGACATTAATGCAACAGGAGTATGTTGACATCAATGACAACACCAATTAGGCCTATACTTGCAACAATCTCCCCCTTTGTCATTGATGGCAACATATAATGTGAAAAACTATTTTAAGCATCAAGACAAGAACTTCTCCTTACTGACTGACATAGCTCCCCTATCAGTAGCAAACATTCACATTTCTTCTCTTCCTTTACTGTTCCCCCTTTGATTACCAACCACTTTATTTTTCACATGTCTTCTCTCCCCCTTTGACATCAATGGCAGAGGGCACATCTTGCAACCACTTCTCACTCTTTAGAGTTAAACTGACTACTCCCCCTGAATAGCAACCTCCTAAGATCAATCCGAATCACAAGATATGACTGTGAGATCCACCGGATTGATGCACATTAGTGCACCTTAAGTCAGAACCGAAGGGGTAATAACTCCTAACTTCTCCCTAAGATAGTCAAAAGAGTCCTTAGGTAGAGGTTTAGTAAAAATGTCTACAATCTGATCTTTTGAGGGTACAAACTCCAATCTAACTTCATTTTTGTTCACCTACTCTCTCAAAAAGTGAAACTTGATGGATATATGTTTTGTCTTTGAATGCAACACCAGATTTTTTGATATATTTATTGCACTTGAGTTATCACAGAATATTGTGATAGGTTCCTCATACTCTACCCTGATATCTCTTAGCATTTGCTTCATCCACAATACTTGAGTGCAATTGCCTGTTGCTGCAATATATTCTGCTTCTGCAATAGACAGAGATATTGCCTCTTGTTTCTTGCTTAGCCAAGAAACCAATCTTTTTCCCAAAAAGAATGCACCACCACTGGTACTCTTCCGGTCATCCACATCTCCTGCCCAATCAGCATCTGTGTATGCATGAAGAGACAAGTCATGATCCTTAAGATACCATAATCCATACTCAACTATTCCCTTCAGATATCTAAAAATTCTCTTGATTGCCATGACATGAGACTCTCTAGGATCAGCTTGGAATCTGGCAACAAGACCAATAGCATTCATAATATCATATCTAGTTTGAGTAAGATAGAGCAGTCCTCCAATCATTGACCTATACATTTTCTGATCAACCTTAGGGGATTCATCATCTTTACTCAGCTTACATCTAGTTGCCATGGGAGTATTCATTGCCTTTGAGACTTCCATCCCAAATTTTTTCAACAACTCTTTCACATACTTGGTCTGTGATATGAAGATTCCTTTCTATGTTTGAGTGATTTGCAGACCCAAGAAGAAATTCATTTCTCCAAACATGCACATCTCAAATTCACTTTGTGTTTGATTTGCAAAGATCTTGTACATACTATCTTTCCCTCCAAAAATGATATCATCAACAAATACTTCAACAATCAAGATACTTTCATGATCAATCTTAAAATATAGATTACTATCAGTAGTGCCTTTGTTGAAACCAATCTTCAAAAGATGTTTGTCCAATCTTTCATACCAGGCTCTTGGAGCTTGTTTAAGTCCATACAATACTTTCTTCAACTTGCAGACCATATCACCATGATCAGACAATTGAAATCCATCAGGTTGCTCAATGTATACATCTTCTTCCAAATCACCATTCAGGAAGGCAGACTTGACATCCATCTGATATACTTTGAAATCCTTGAAAGCAACAAAGGCAAGAAATAATCTGATTGATTCAATTCTACCATCGGAGCAAAAGTCTCTTTAAAGTCAATTCCTTCTACTTGAGAATACCCCTTACAGACCAATCTGGCTTTATTTCTTACTACTTCACCTTCTTCATTTAGTTTATTTCAGAAGACCCACTTAGTCCCAATCACATTTTTGTCCTTAGGTCTGGGGACAAGATCCCAAGTGTTATTATTTTCAATCTGAATCAATTCTTCATCCATTGCTTTAGCTGAACTCTCATCATTGCAAGCTTCACTTATTATTTTTGGTTCAATTTTTGAAATCAGACAGTACTTCACTAAATCTTGAGAAATATTTCTTCTTGTTTGAACACCTTTGTTTCTGTCTCCTATAATCTGATCTTCAGAATGATTCAATCTTACATACCTAGGAGTTTTGGGAATTTCTTGCACTTCTAATTCTTGGACAGGTTCATCCAAACCTGTTTCTTCTTCCTGTATCTCAGGATTCTCTGGATCAGTCTGAATCTGAATTGCAGTTGGGGCTTATTCTTCTTGGATCGAGACATCATTCTAATCATCTGCTTCATACTCATAAAACCTTGAGGGATTATCCACGCCTTCATCAACCTTCACATTTGTACTTTCTACAATCTTTCTCAATCTCTTGTTATAACACCGGTATGCTTTGCTTTGAGTGGAATATCCCAAGAATATTCCTTCATCACTTCTAGCATCAAACTTCCCAAGGTCTTCATCTCTTTTGATGTAGCATTTACTACCAAAGACTCTAAAATACTTTACAGTATGATTGATATCAAACCAAAGTTCATAAGGAATCTTACTAGTACTACCTCTGATTTGTACTCGATTGAGAGTGTAGACAGCAGTGCTCATAGTTTCTCTCCAATAGATCTGAGGAACATTTGCTTCCATCATCATGGTACTAGAAGCTTCCTGGATGGTCTGTTTCTTTCTCTCCACTACTCCATTCTGTTGTGGAGTTCTCAAAGCAGATAATTGTCTCTTTATCCCATACTTCTCACAAAATGTTATGAACTCTTCGGATGTGAATTCTCCACCTCTATCAGACCTGAGACATTTTAAGTTTATGCTAGTTTTATTTTCTACCATAGCTATGAATATTTTGAACTTCTCAAGTGCTTCAGATTTCTCCTTTAAGAAGGTCACCCACATCATCCGAGGGTGGTCATCAATTAGTAACATAAAATACCTATCTCCTTGCAGGCTCCTGACTCTTGCCGGACCACAGAGATCAATGTGCACCAAGTCTAACAATCTGGTTGAAGATTGTTCCTTACTTTTTAATGTGACTCTACTCTGCTTACCTAACTAACATTCTTTGCACAAACTGTTAGCAAGTTTCATCAGTTTTGGAAGATCTCTTACAACCTGAGTGTTGCTTATCTTAATGATATTATCAAAATTCACATGGCACATTCTCCTATGCCACAACCAACTCTGATCAATTTGAACAAATAAGCAACTTTTTTTTATACCAACTAATTTTAAGATGTTACCTTTTGTCTGTGTACCGGATGCAATCTCAGTTCCAGAGCTTTCAAAGATCTTGCATTTTCCATTTTTGAAATGAAGATCATAGACTTTGTCCACCAACTGTCCAACACTGAGAAGACTATGCTTTAGACCTTCAACATATATACCATCACTAGTTTTGTTCTTTCCATCAAAAGATATGCTTCCTCTGCCTCTAATTCTGCCAACAGAATTATCTCCAAACTTTACAACTCCACCTTCATATATTTCCAAGCTTAAGAACTTAATCTTGTCACCAGTCATAAGGTGAGAGCATCCACTATCAATAATCCATTCATCTTTTTCTTCAACCTAAGCAGCCAAAGCACTTTCTGTAGACACCCAAAATTGTCCCAAATTTGTCCATGTCTTGCAACACCTAGTTAAAAACATCACTTAGACATCATGTAGCATTTTGTCTTAAATCCCACTCTTAATCCCATTTATCCATTAGCCAATCAATTAAATAAATTTTATTTATTTAATTAATTTCACATACATAATCCCACTTTCCAATTCATTAAATAAATTTTATTTAATTAATTAATTTCCACATCATATCCTAATCCCACTATCCAATTAATTAAATAAATTTTATTTATTTAATTAATATCCAACTCATATCCCAACTAATTCAAATATTTCATTTGAATTAAGTTCTCATCATAAGCTGACTTTCCAATTAATTAAATAAATTTTATTTATTTAATTAATTTATCTTATCATTTAGCCGACATGTGTGCCTCTTTTATTTAAAAAGATAAGTGGTACTACAGCCTTTTATTTAATATCTTTCATATGTAGTAATTTTTTATGTACACAAGCACACATAAGCCCTATTCTCCTTGACACTTGTCAAATGACTACAACTCCCTTGAAGAGTGGGATAACCGAATCAATCCTAGCCATCCACATCAATCATTTAGCTTTTTAATCTCAACCACTCATTTGAACCAAGCCTTTCCTATAAATCAAACCCCATCATAAGCCATTAGCATGCATTGATCCTCAAGTATCCACATGCTATCGAAATATCATTAGAGCTTTTGCATCCTTCATCTATCATTCATTCTATCATCTTCATCTTAATATTATGCTGCAAAAGTGAGCACCTAACATTCCTCCAACAATAATCTTTCAAAATCTTGCATGCTCATGCGAGGTGGAGAAGAGCAATGGAGATAAATCAAGCATAGCGTGGAGATCGGTTTGCATTTATATTTGTTATTTTAATTTTCATGTTGTCTTGTGCTTCATTGTGCATTGCTAGGGTTTTTATCATTGTTGTTTATTCATTTGCCCTGATTTGTAATTTTACCCTAACTACATTTGGCATGCCCGGTGGGACTCACTTCGCTTGATCTTTTTTGCAGGTTTTTGTAGTAAAAATTTGCATTCATATAACCCCCATTGTTGAGTTTTGCAGGTTTAATTAACTTTTTGTTGCAAATCTGCTATTTTTTAGACAAAACCCTAGGTTTTAAATATTTCATCATATCTTCCAAACGGCTATGAATTTTTCTACAAGATTTTAGCAGAAGTTTGTCCATGATATAAAAAAGCTACAGCAAAAAAATTTTGAGTTTATCACAATTTTTGCGGGATTTATCATATTTTTATGGTTTTTCATAAAATCACAATTTTGGGCACAAATCAGTGAATTTTTTAGAAATTTTTATATTTCTAGAAATCTGTCGAAATTTTAATGGAGTTCTATGTTTTACAGATTTAATTTGGGGCTCATTTATAGTGCGTAAAAATTAGATCTTTGCCGACTATACCGTTTTCATAAATCCGTATTTCTGGACACAAAACAGGGAATTTTTCTGATTTCTTTACATTTTCAGAAAGCTCTCTAAAAATTAATAGGGGTCTCTTTTTTTATTTTTTATTTTTTGAACCAAAAATCTTTCAAAATAATCAAATCTAATTTGGCTATGCATCTAAAATTACAATTTTCCTTGCCTGATGAGCCTATTTTTTATGCCTGCATTATAATATCATTTTTTTTATGTTGTAGGTGATCATAAGGAGATGGAGCAACCTTGACATCAACATCTATAGCAATTTGGATAGCAAATTAACCAGGTGGAATCATTTCATTTCTCATCTTCTAATCATTGTTTGCAAACACATTTAGATTTTGGGCATAAAATGAACAATTGTTTGCAAATTCACATCAAAACATTGGGCTAAAACAAACCATTGTCTTTCATCACATTTAGATTTGGGCTTTAAAACAAACAAGTGCTTGCATTGTCTTCCACACATTGAATTTCTAAGGTTAATGAACCCCATGCGAGTGTGACCAAGTAACTGTGTATGCTTTCTCCTCGCGTCCTAACACGAACTTGGAGATCAAAAACATTTACTTGTGTTGCTTTTGTTGAACCTTAGAGAGGCCTGCCTTGGTATCCATCCCAAGGGAACGACCTCAAGTGGTACTTTCATCCAGTCCGCTATAAAAATTAGAGGATAAGGCGAAAGCCAAGTCTAACCGGTATTAGCGCTCACCATACAGTGCTAACTCAAAAGTAGGTGTACCTTTGTGTATATTAAAACTCCTAGTAGGGTTAGTTAAAGTCTTAAGTGGCTTGCTGGATGCTCGTGGGGTGCCGGTCCCCTAGATTTTCATTAGAACCTCCTTGTGATAGTGGCCTTGCCTTAACTACGACTTGTTGAAGTGTCTTCACATGCTTGCTTAACCATTATCACATTATTCCAAACTAACAACTTATTTATGTGTCTTGTGTGAGTGATTCATGTGTGTATATGCATAATCATTTGTTTGAATATTGCCACATCAAGCTCTAAACACCCAAACACATAAAGACAAGTCATCCTACACATTCTTCCAATAACATTCAAACCCAATCACTTTCATCCCAAACATAGCCTGGTCATCATCCAACCCAAACATAGTCAAGTCATCCAAATAATCCACATCATCATCAAAATCCCTAAACAAACACTTGCTAAAAGGACTTAAGATAAACACTTGGGTGAAAACATGTTTACACCAGAAGACCCAAAAATCAAATTCTAAAGACTCCTCTAAAATCTTTATCAAGGATCACAACCCCTAAACCAAGATGTCATTGAAATATTACAATTCTTCATCCAAAGAGCTCAACCCCATATAAGCCAATCACCTCAACTACAACACCTCGTAGCCTAAGTTCAACACCTTTTAGCCACTAGTCAAGCTCGACAAGCACAACAATCCTTAGCCATTCCATACCAACCTAATCCACCTCATAGCCACATGTCATATCCATCCACTTCCTATCAACCTAATCCACCTATCCACCAAGTCAATGCCACATCAACCTATGAACATCCACCTCAAGCTTATCCAATCCCTTATGTCACCATTCCAATACACTACCAAGCCCATCCACAAAGCAATCAAGTGATTTCACAAGAACAATATCCAAATCCAAGTGGCCCCTTATATATAAATCAAATGAGTCCAAGTTATCCTATACAAGATCTAATAACCTTTGACAAAGGAGATAGCAATCTAGAGTGGTCACCATCATCCAATCACATGCCAACACATGAGCCAACAAGTCCTATCCCAACACCACCATGTGATCCCATTCCTAGTCCATTAATCCCTCTACCTTCCAAACCACCAAGCCCTTCATTACCTTCATCACCATGTCATTCTAATCCTTCACCAAAGGATGCAGCTGAGATAGTTTTACAAAGGATGCTTGAAGAAAAACTCATTGAACTTCCTAAAGTCAAACCATGTGAAGAAAGTCCATATGATGAACATGATTATTGTGCATACCATAGGACCAAAGGCCATAATACAAATCAATGCCCAATATTTGTCCCAATTGTTTATAAGGTGTACCCACCTATAATGGGAAATCATGCCACATCATCCCAATCCCAGGTGTCACCCCCATCTAGTCCAAATCCCAATCCATCCAATCCAATGAGCCCTCAACCTAATCATAATCATAAGCCTACAACACCATCTACTAGTATCATCCATCCATTATATTGCCCATCCACTCATACCCTTGCAAAGGATGTGATCCATTGGCTACTAGCTAGGAATAAACTACCTCCATGTCAAACAGCCATTCATGAACCTACCAAAGAACTTCCAAAGGTCATGTCCAATCATATATCCCCATGCCAAACACCTATCCTTGAGCCTATCCAAGAGCCCTCAATTAACATTCTTATCCCTTCAAGCCCATCATGTGACCTACAAGATATCAAGCCTATTCAAGAGTCTCCTATTATGAATCCAAGTCAAGAGTCATCATGTTCTCATGTTGTTGACTAAGAGCCTATCCAAGAGTTATCTACTTCCATTCAAGAAACCCAAGAGGTATGTCAAAGGTTTAATCCTAAGCATGTGGAAACATTAAGCCCTAGTCCAACTCAAGATCAAATAACTTTTATGCAACCCATCCGTAACATGTATCTTTTTCATGATCAAGATGATAGCCATAATGATGAATCCATCCATGAGCCACTTGATCCTATCCATCTCCCAACAACCATTCACGAGAAAGCTATCCAAATTCAACCTATCCATAATATTTACCTTTTTTATGATCAAGATGATACCTATAAAGAAGCTATCCATGAGCATCTTGATCCTATCCATAATCCTATATCCATCCATGAGCAAGATATCCAAATTGCTCATAGTCATCCACCATCTATCCCTATCCATAATGAGCAAACATCCACTTGTCATGATGAGACACTTGTCCCCCAAGTAAGCATAAAAGATCAAACAAATAATTTGGATCTTAGCGAGCACAATGCTAATCAAGATCCTAATGATTCTCCTTCCACATCCACCATCGATTCCACTTCAAGTCCACCATCATGTCCTATTGGTCTTACAACCCTTATACATGAGTGTTCTTCCTTAGGACAACAACAACCTTTATCCACCTCACCTTCTCCATCCAATAATGAACTCAAGTCTAATGTTCAAACCACCCCTAGTCCCATAGTTAATCGCATCCTCCAAAACGTGAGCTACGAAGGCAAAGGTCTAGGCCTTTATGAATAAGGTATTTTGGAGTTAAACCATGTCAAAATTCCTCCGTGCTCATATGGCCTTGGATACACACCCCAAGGTAAACAAGGCCAAGATGTTGGTAATCCCTTCATGCATCCTAAACCTACCACTTTCCATCACAAACCACATCATGTTCCCAAAACATATGTTTACATTCCAATTCCATCATCTTATAAATGTCAAAAGCATGTGACCGTACATCTTCCGCCATCCACTTTGCCTCCACTTTTACCAACTCCAAATATCTCTCCATCCACCTTGCCACCATTGCTTCCAACACTTAACATACCTATCATTCATAAGTATCCTTACATCCCTAATCATGACCAACAAAAGCACACATCGTTTAAGCATAAAGCTTCCAATCATTCCATCCACTCCAACCACCCCATGGGATTCGAAAGAAAAAATTTTGATGCCTCCACCTATAAAGCTAAAAATCCGAAAGGTCTTCATACCTTAGGACATAAAGAATCAAACTCAAGGCAAAGTTTATCTAAGCAGCCATCTAAACCCTTACCTCTAAATGCAAAGCCCAAAAGCAAAATGGTTTGGGTTCCTAAGAAAATAGCTAGCAAAGCAAATGAGGCATCCTTATCAACCTCTCAAGAATCCCAACCACCTGTATCCATCCAAGAGCCTACTTCCATCCAAAACTTTCATTCCCTTCACAAATCCCACAAGCAAAGAAAAAGCACTAAACATACTAAATCTATGTGGGTTCCTAAATCACTTCATCAACCATCCCCTAAGCAAACATCTCCATTGCTTCCTACACCACCATCCAATCAAAAGCTTTAATGTTTATCATGGTGTGTGCAACCGTTGGTCATGGTTCCCTTCCACTTCGCATCACCTCCACACAACTATATCTCCCCATCTTCCATCCATTATCCTACATATCTCCCCCATGCTATCCCTATGGTCCATGCTTTGGCATAAACTTTTCATCCATTTTCATTCCATAAGCCTATATAAATCCACACCATAAGCCACTAGCCTACCTTACCATAATTCCACATCATAATCCACTATCCACCTAATCCATCTCCCTCTCATGTAATCCCTTTACCAACATCTATGAGCATAACAACATGGTCCATGCGATAACATCCATCTCCAATGGGACTACCAACATTCATAGCACTAAACACTTGAGTCCCTCCTATCCATTACCATGGTGAAAACTGGCAAACAAGCGCCATGTGTTATTGTCATCCCATCTAAAAATAAAAAATCAAAAAAAATCAAAAAAATTAAAATAGTGAGAAATCCCTTCGTCCAATGGTGAAAACCTGGTAAACAGGCACCTTGGATAAGTACCATGATGAAACCTGGCAAACAAGCATCATGTGTAGGTTGATCTTCTATGTCACTTACACTTGGGGGCACATTGTCTCATCCAACCTATCCATTTCCAAACTATCTATCCCATTATATCATTTTCCATCCTATCTTGTCCTATCTTGTCATCCTACCATCCTTAGCCATTACATAAACATGCCTATCCTATTGAACCCATTTATCCACCCTTCCTCTTTTTGATCTTGATGAAGACATAGGGGCAAAATGTTGAAACATGTTTAGATATTTCTTGACATACCTTCTTTCAAAACCAAGTCTTATCCATTGACCATTTGTCCATCTTATCCAAACCAATCTAATCATGTCATCCCTTGGTCATGAACTTTGTCATGTAAAAATCCTAAGCATTACCACCTAGAATGGGGACAAGTTCTTCCTGTGCAACATAGCCTTTGGAGATCACATCCTAGCTCTCTTATGATCCATCCACTATGGCGTATCCTTATCATGAACTTTCCATCTTATAGCTTATCCCCATATGTTTATCATGAGCTTTCCACTATAGCCTACCTGTCCATTTATCATGAGGCATGCATCCATCCCTTATATGACATATCCTCTTATCTATCCATCTATCATGAGCCTTCCATCCCATTTACTATGAACCCATCGTTTTATCCATCCTTTGCACCTAGACTTTGTTTTCTCCCTTGTCATTGGTATCTAGCACAAAGGCTACTCAATTGTAAATCTATTGACATCCCAAAACATTTTTAAAAAAATACACAAAAAAAAAATAAAATATTTAAAAAACACAAAAAAAATTAAATATCCAACGAAAAATCCAAGCAATAAAACCAATCACATCATCCAAAACAATCCACTCCATCAACATCAATCAATAACATTCATTCATCCATTTCAATCAATCACCTCTTCCAATCATATCAATCCAATCAATCTAAGCAATGATCTTAAATCCAAGTCACACTAATCCTTATCAAGTAAGCTAATCAATCAAGGAACATTATCTAATCAAATCAACAGGTTTTGATCCTAATCTTGTCATGAGCCCAATCAATTATCATCAATTCTTATCATCAATGGGATACAGCTTTCCCCACAATGATAACACTATCATTATCAATCAAATAATCAATCATTAGTTTATGACTTGACAAGGGCAATACCTTGTTTGTTTTACATCCTTTGAGCACATTGAGAACACATGCTTATGCTTAGATTGAGTGGACACTCTAATCATCACACCATTACTATCATCATTCAAAACAATCCAATCATCAAAACCAAAGCACATCAAGCCAACCATCAAAATAAATCCTATCAATCATCAGCATCATGATGCAGAGGCATCCACACTAAAACCTTGACATACAGCATGTATGTCCGCAACCCATCATCATCATCATATTTCCCTTAACACTGTCAGCATCATCATATTTTCTCTTGCCGACCGATATCCTCCTGCAGACAAACCTTCGACCTTTCACCTGTCAGCAGCATCATCATATCCGGCTATCGGCAGCATCATCACATTCGGCAAGCGCAAACATCCTCCTGATGTTCACTGTTCATCTTACCGCCAAACGCTTTCTGCAGCATCATGATGTTCAACATCATGTTCATCAGCAGGATATAAAATATCCTGAATCCCTCCATATATCCTGATGACGACACTTCACGCACCTTTCCTTCGATGCTTACGTCACCCCGATATCCTGATGACGATTATCCTGATGACGATGACGTCACATGCAGCTCCTCCAATATCCTGCTGTCAGCCAAACTTAACATTATCGGCCCGCGATGGTTTTATCAACCCGATCTTCTACCTTATGCCGATACGCTCCTCCTCGGAAACACCTGATGATGATCACCCCGAAACGCATTCACCTTATGCAAACGATTGCATCATGCTCACCTCCATCTACTCAGATGACGCCCAAAGTAACTGCAGGATATACACAGAAATATCCTGATGATGCCGTTGCGATGGATTTTCCAACCTTAGCGAATTTTCAATCCGCCGAACCTTCGGAGGTGACCCGATTCGCTTCCTGGACGACCTTCCAGACTCTAACAACCAGCACGACCTAGCACATACCCATGCTAGGGTTCTCAACACCTCTCGACTGCGATCCTGCAAACATGTATGTGAACAAACAGAAAAAGCAAACTACATCCTAAACTATGGTACACAGCCATTCCACTGATTCGACGAATCAACCGGTGGAATGGATCAGCGAATCCATGAAACCACCAGAACAGCAAATCGATCACACAATGGAATTCAAAACAGAGAATAGACACAAACAGGATCTCTTTATTGATTTCAAAAGATGCAAATACAATACTCAGTCTCTCCCTCTGTCTCACTCTCAGCAAAGTCTGATCGATGCTTTGCAATACTCCTCAATCTGTATCTATCTCTCTAAAACCAACCGATCCTCATGCATAAATAGGATCTCTTGCGAGTACTATCGACCCGACTCCAAGCGGCTGGGAAATCTCTCCAGGTGGCTGGGAGATCCAACCGGACATACAGCATAACAGCTGTCCTAACAACCTAGCTAAAAATAGTAAAGTATGGTCAACATGACCTTATTACATGCATTGGTCTTATCAGCCCTTCTTGGAAACATTAACAAGACCTATAACAAACTAACTGCCTCATGGAGGCCAGCTGTCAGGTAGGTGCTCCTGCACCATACTCCCCAACAGAAAAGAACTCATGTCCCATGAGTTAGGTTGTGGAAGTCCTCCACCTGTACACTTTGCCTTTGCAGTGTCTTGACCTGTTCCAGCTTTGTCCTCTGCTGGCTCTCGGCTGCTCCAAGACTTCTGAACTGTAACTTGCTTTCTTGCAAGTAAATCCTCATGCCTGTCAATGTAGGCCCTTCTCACACATACCTTGTGTTTGTCAGGTTGTCTGACCAGAACCTCTGTCTGAACTGCCTCTTGAACTTCTGAAATGTTCAATCCTGTCTTCCTTTCAACCTTTATAGGACAAACAATAGTCCCAACTATGACAACATCCTTGTCATTCCTCTCAACTGGTTGTTGTTTGCAAACCTGTTTCTGATCCTGCTGCTGACCTCTGTCAGTCACAACTGAAACTGTCTTCAAACTGTTGTCCTTAACAACTCCTTTCCCTGCAATGTCCTCAACTGCCTGTATGCCTGCTCCTATAGGCTTCTGCACAAACTCCTTCTTTCCCACTAAAATGATTTGGGCTGCCCCCTGTGCTGCAGCATTTGCCTGCAATGGCATCAACATAATAGTTTTCCCATCTTTCTTGATGGTGTAGGTATTAGCATACCCATCATACAGTACCCTTCTATCAAATTGCCATGGTCTACCCAACAGTAGGTGACAACATTCCATGGGCAAAATGTCACACAAAACTCTATTATGATATGCTCCAATCTAAAAATCCACATATGTCTGTTCATAGACAAAAAGTGATTGACTATCACTCACCCAAGATGCCTTGTAAGGGTGATGGTGTGGAATCCTTTCCAAATTCAGTTTATCGACCATTTCCTGAGATACCATGTTATCTGTTGAACCAGTATCAATGACAACCTTACATACTTTACCTTTGCTCTTGCATGTGGTCTTGAAAAGAGCTCTTCTTTGCATCATATCCTTTGATGCCTGCAAACTAATTCTCCTCAGCATCAATGCTTCTCCCTCCTTAGGATACCCATAATTGTCAGGAGCTCTATCTCCTTGATAAGTGTTTGAACTTTGTACACTTTTCTCTACTTTCTCTTCTTGCACAAGTTGTACTCTCTTGTTATTCGTTCTATCATCTCTGGATGATGAACCCTTGCTTTCTGGACATTTGAAAAATGGATGACCAAACTCACCACAGGTGTAACACTTGCCTGAAAATGTAGTAGAACCTCTACCACTTCCAAATCTGCCTTGATTACCTTTCCATCCACCTCTGAAATCAGACTGTCCTTGTCCTTTACCAGTGTCTTCTTGACCCTCATTGGTTTGCCTTGTTGTAGGGGCTAATCCTCTTCCCCTCATATTGCTGCCTCTTCCTCTCATGGACTTATCTTGTCTCCTATTCATTTTTTCTTCAATCCTGATTGCCATTTGATAACAATCTTCCACACTCTTAGGGTTAGCTAAAACTAACTCATCCTGTATGTTCAATCTCAAACCAGCCAAGTACCTAGCCACCTTTTCTACCTCATTCTCATGATGACCAGATCTCATACTCAACTTATAAAACTCCTCAGTATATGCCTTCACATCCATTTCCTTCTGCCTTAAAAATTGCAGCTTCTTAAACATCTGAATCTCATAATCCTTGGGCAAGAATTTACCTTTGATCCTTGCTACCATTTTATCCCATGAAGTGATCTTTGACTTCCCTTGTTTCCTTCTCTCAGATTGTACATAATCCCACCATACCAAAGCATGACCTCCTAACTTGGTCTTTGCAATCTTTACCTTCTGATCCTCAGCAACATCTTCACATTCAAAGTGATTATCAAGTGCAGCAATCCAATCCAGTAACTCATCTTCATTCAAACTTCCATTATACTTGGAAACATCAACCTTTACCTTAGGTTTATAACTCTGCACTGCCTTTAATAGTTTTGCAAATCTCTGGTCTTCAGCATCTAGATCTTCAGCTACCTCTTCATACTCTTCAACAGCATCTTCGTCTTCTTCTGACTCACTGTCTTCCACTTCCCTCTTTTTGTTCTTTTCCAGGGCTACAAGCCTAGCTTGAAGTGCTTCAGCAAGCTCCTTCATCTTCCTCATCTCTCTGGCATGTTTTCCTTCATCTCCTGCAATTCCCTTGCAGTACCATTACCTTTCGGAGGCATTTTGTCAACCTCTCACTTCTCTACCTCTGTCCTTTCAATGACAGAATCAACTCTACCTCTGCCCTTTCGGTGACAGAATCAACACACAACAGCCCAGACCTTTTGCTGAGCTCTGATACCACTATGATGCAGAGGCATCCACACTAAAACCTTGACATACAGCATGTATGTCCGCAACCCATCATCATCATCATATTTCCCTTAACACTGTCAGCATCATCATATTTTCTCTTGCCGACCGATATCCTCCTGCAGACAAACCTTCGACCTTTCGCCTATCAGCAGCATCATCATATCAGGCTATCGGCAGCATCATCACATTCGGCAAGCGCAAACATCCTCCTGATGTTCACTGTTCATCTTACCGCCAAACGCTTTCTGCAGCATCATGATGTTCAACATCATGTTCATCAGCAGGATATAAAATATCCTGTTCCCTCCATATATCCTGATGATGACACTTCACGCACCTTTCCTTCGATGCTTACGTCACCCCGATATCCTGATGACGATTATCCTGATGACGATGACGTCACATGCACTTCCTCCAATATCCTGCTGTCGGCCAAACTTAACATTATCGGCCCGCGATGGTTTTATCAACCCGATCTTCTACCTTATGCCGATACGCTCCTCCTCGGCAACACCTGATGATGATCACCCTGAAACGCATTCACCTTATGCAAACGATTGCATCATGCTCACCTCCATCTACTCGGATGACGCCCGAAGTAACTGCAGGATATACACAGAATATCCTGATGATGTCATTGCGATGGATTTTCCAACCTTAGCGAATTTTCAATCCGCCGAACCTTCGGAGGTGACCCGATCCGCTTCTTGGACGACCTTCCAGACTCTAACAACCAGCACGACCTAGCACATACCCATGCTAGGGTTCTCAACACCTCTCGACTGCGATCCTGCAAACATGCATGTGAACAAACAGAAAAAGCAAACTACATCCTAAACTATGGTACACAGCCATTCCACCGATTCGACGAATCAACCGGTGGAATGGATCAGCGAATCCATGAAACCACCAGAACAGCAAATCGATCACACAATGGAATTCAAAACAGAGAATAGACACAAACAGGATCTCTTTATTGATTTCAAAAGATGCAAATACAATACTCAGTCTCTCCCTCTGTCTCACTCTCAGCAAAGTCTGATCAATGCTTTGCAATACTCCTCAATCTGTATCTATCTCTCTAAAACCAACCGATCCTCATGCATAAATAGGATCTCTTGCGAGTACTACCGACCCGACTCCAAGCGGCTGGGAAATCTCTCCAGGCGGCTGGGAGATCCAACCGGACATACAGCATAACAACCTAACAACCTAGCTAAAAATAGTAAAGTATGGTCAACATGACCTTATTACATGCATTGGTCTTATCAGACCTTCTTGGAAACATTAACAAGACCTATAACAAACTAACTGCCTCATGGAGGCCAGCTGTCAGGTAGGTGCTCCTGCACCACATCAACACCAAAGCAAATCAACTCAATCACATCTAACTCCAATCGGAACAAATCTAATCACTTCAACAAATCCAAAGCAGCTCAATCCACCACATTTCATCAATCTTCATTCAACATTTCATCAAATCAACTCAAATCATTCAAAGCAATGATCCAAATGGAAGTCATCATTAATCCATACCAAGCAAGTTAATCAATCAAGCCAAGTTATCCAATCGTAATCCATGGTCTTGATCCTAGCCTTGTTGTAAGCCAAATCAATCAGCCAATTAGCCAACTAACTCAACAAACAACCTTGTGTTGATCTAGGATATAGCTTTCCCCGCAATGACAACACTATCAGCAAAACAATCAAACAACCAATCATTGGTTTACAGCTTGACAGGGGCAATACCTTGTTTGTTTTTGAATCATTTGCGCATGCTTGCTTACTTGCTTGTGTGTGTTATTATTTTATCTTGCATTTGCATCATATCGGTATCATTCCAGCTAATATTCATATCTTGTGTATGTTGGAATAGCTTTTTGCATTCTCCTTTGCATCTAAGGTAATATCATACCTTTTGTGCATTAGGACTTCAATGCTCTAAGTTTACTTCCTCATATGTTAGACAAGGTTGTATTATGCTGGGGCACAAGACACATCATCACCCTGGTTCCTTATACCTTGGTGCATAATGTCTAGGGCTATATCAAACAACATGGTTGCTCACATTCATTGCAACATAACGCATCTTCATTTCTTCTATCTATGCCCTTATCTTTCATAGTCTAAGCCATTTCTTTTCGAGAGCATACCAGTGCTTGTCCAACCCGCATATCCTCTCGAAGGGGCATTATCATCCTATCTTTCTATTCTCATCCTATCTTACCATCATCATCTTATTCTTTCTCTCATCGTATCCTATCTCCATATCATTTTTCTCTATCCATACCTTAGCTTCTTTGAAATGATGTTACTCGACATAAAACTTATCATCTCAAACATCATCTCAAAGAGGGGCAAAATGTAGACACCCAAAATTGTCCCAAATTTGTCCATGTCTTGCAACACCTAGTTAAAAACATCAGTTAGACATCATGTAGCATTTTGTCCTAAATCCCACTCTTAATCCCATTTATCCATTAGCCAATCAATTAAATAAATTTTATTTATTCAATTAATTTCACATACATAATCCCACTTTCCAATTCATTAAATAAATTTTATTTAATTAATTAATTTCCACATCATATCCTAATCCCACTATCCAATTAATTAAATAAATTTTATTTATTTAATTAATATCCAACTCATATCCCAACTAATTCAAATATTTTATTTGAATTAAGTTCTCATCATATGCCGACTTTCCAATTAATTAAATAAATTTTATTTATTTAATTAATTTATCTTATCATTTAGCCAACATGTGTGCCTCTTTTATTTAAAAAGATAAGTGGTACTACAGCCTTTTATTTAATATCTTTCATATGTAGTACTTTTTTATGTACACAAGCACACATGAGCCCTATTCTTCTTGACACTTGTCAAATGACTACAACTCCCTTGAAGAGTGGGATAACTGAATCAATCCTAGCCATCCACATCAATCATTTAGCTTTTTAATCTCAACCATTCATTTGAACCAAGCCTTTCCTATAAATCAAACCCCCTCATAAGCCATTAGCATGCATTGATCCTCAAATATCCACATGCTGTCGAAATATCATTAGAGCCTTTGCATCCTTCATCTATCATTCATTCTATCATCTTCATCTTAATGTTATGCTGCAGAAGTCAGCACCTAACATTCCTCCAACAATAATCCTTCAAAATCTTGCATGCTCATGTGAGGTGGAGAAGAGCAATGGAGATAAATCGAGCATAGCGTGGAGATCGGTTTGCATTTACATTTGTTATTTTGATTTTCATGTTGTCTTGTGCTTCATTGTGCATTGCTAGGGTTTTTATCATTGTTGTTTATTCATTTGCCCTGATTTGCAATTTTACCCTAACTACACTTTCTATCATCTTATGATTGGCAGGTTCAATAAGCATTGGATCTTCTTTTTTGATGGCAATAAACACCCAGTCACTTCTGCATTTGTTTCCTATCTTAGATTCATCATATGTTACTCCTTCATCATCATCTTCTTGAACATGGTAACATTTTTTCTGAAACCTTGATCTATTAGGGTTTAGCCTTGAAAACCTTTCCGGACATCTTGAAGAAAAATGACCAATCTTATAGAAGGCAAAGCATTTAAAAGGTAATTTTCCTTCATACTTACCTAATCCTCTTGGCAATCTCTTTGCAATGAGGGCCTCAAGTTGTTCAGCTTCTATTTCATCCTCTTCCAGATCTTTTCTTGCTTTCTCATACCAATTTGATTTTCTTGAGGAACTTTCTCCTAGATCATATCTCTATTTGCCTTTTGTAGAGGCACTAGCTTTGAATGCAGATTCAGTCTTGGGAAGTGCACCACCAAACTCAACTAACTCAAATGCGGATATCTTACCAACCAATTGATCCCTTGTGATAGTTGTCAAAGATCCAATTTCCTCAATGGCAGTAACTTTGTGTTTATATGTAGGGGCTAAAGATCTGAGAACTTTAGCAACAATTTCATCTTCATCTAGTACTCCACCAGCACATTTGATGCCATAAACAAGCTCATTTACTTTTGTCATATAAGAAGTGATATTCTCATCTTTAGGTTTTTAAACTTTCCTTTCAGACTTTGTAGCTTGGCACACTTAATATATTTGTCTCTTTCATATAGATTTTCAAATTTTGTCCAAATTTCATAAGCAGTCTTCAATCCCATAACATTTGTTAGCTCTGAATCAGACAAGGCACTCAGTAGGGCTTCTTTAGCTCGAAGATTATTTTCTACATCTCTGACTTCATTTATAGTCATTGGGCCATTCCTTGGGGGAACATATTTGGTTGAGGTTATGTTCCAATACTAATATCCCATGCATTGTATATGACATTCCATGCGGCTTTTCCAGGCAGTGAAGTTTGATCCATAAAACCTTGGACTGTCCTTGTAGGTCGACATTCTAGATCTCCTCAAGCAGTTAAGCTTCTTCTAGAGGAACTTAGCTCTGATACCAATTATTGGATTTAAGACAGACAACTGAGAGGGGGGTGAATCAGTTGATACCAAACTTCTATTCTTTATATACTTTAAAGCTTCTTTTATTTCAATAGCATATCAGAGATTCAAACATGAGGCATAATGCATGAACTTAAGAGTAGAAACAAATTCAACACATACAACACAAGATTTTTATGTGGAAACCCCAGTTAAGGGAAAAACCACGGGGTGACTAGCCCAAGATTGTATTCTCTATTAAAAGAATAAGAAGAATGAAATGGCACTTGCCAATTAGGGCTCACTGCCCTAGCACATTGCTCACAAGAGGCCCACTACCTAAAGGACACACACTGTCTACAGAATAATATAAATATTACATACTTGAATTGGAGATCAGTATCTTCAATATGCTTGCATTAGTTTCATTTAAGCTCAACACATCTGCTCTACTTTTCTTTCTTCTTCCTTACCACCTTCTCATCGCTACAAGGATACTTTTGAATGACTTTGCAATTCTTATTTATACAAGAAATCGACTTTGGAATGATCATCAAAGTCGGCATATCATACACCTATCTTATTACAAAGCAAATACAAAAATACAACTTGACTTATTACAAAAGCTTCATGTGCACTACTACACTGTTTGCTACTCATAGCTGGGACTTCAATCTTCTTTGTGGAACACACTAGGCTTCGCAAAACAACATCAAGATCATCCACAATATGTGGAAGTCATCCAGTCAGCCAAGATTAGGAAGAACACCATCACTGGAAGGTAAATCTTCAATTTCGAGCTCTATCTTTAATGCAGACCCCCAACATGAACTGGACACAATCTAGAGACACCCACAAGCTTGCTTGAATCACTAAGAACATCCGTACTACTTTTTCTTACTGAAATCATTCGCATCTTCATCTGAAACCTCAAGAACACAGTAGGTCATTACTGTCACATAAGAAGGATTGCTTGTGGACCTCCATGTTGGTAAGAGACACTATATGGATTCATAATTGTTGTCATTGATGGCAACAAAGTTCACCCCACACATCTGCAGAACATGGTGTGTCTCTACTAGAAGTCAGAATGAAGATTGTTGTGGTCTAGTAAACAAGAACAGAGCATGTGGCAAGGTCCAACAGACAGTTCCGGATCTCTCAAAGGAAGTATCTTGGTGAAGTGCAGATTTGGGGAAGTCAAGAGGACTACCTTGAGTGGTATATTCCAAGGATTTAGCCTCCGGTGATAGATGAGGAAAAAAATATGAATAGTTGAGTACCGGTTTCCTAAGTGACAGCGTGAACAGAGGAAGAACTGACTGACAAAACATTAGACTACTTTCCAGATGTGTTACTGATGGTGGTAAAGGTTATGAAGGCATGAATCATGTTTGGCCAACATGATTAATGATTTCTACAAGCATATACTTGATCTACATTACTTGATGTGCAAGGATTTAGCCGACAGATCAAAATTAGTGAAAAGATTGACTATTCTGGGGTGTCGACTAGAAAGGTGTTGAAATTACTTGTGCGGATATATATACACGATAGATTTAGTTGTGAGAGTTGTTGTTGTGGTGAGTGATGTGTGAATAAGAGAAGAAGTAGTAAGGAAGATCTGGTATGTAAAGAAAGCAGCATAAGAGAAGAAGAAAGATGAAGTGCAGCAGATCAGTGTACTGAGCCTAACCGGAACTAAACTCCAATATATGTAGATGCTTCTATATCAGTTCAAGTATTGTATTACATCCCTTTTGTAGACAGTGAGTCTCTTGTAGGCAGTGTGCCTCTTGTGAGCAGTGTGCTCGGACAGTGAGCCCTAATTGGCAAGTGACATTTTATTTTTTCTTATTCTTCTAACAGAGAATAATCTTTGGTTTAATCACCCCGTGGTTTTCTCCCTTAACCGGGTTTCCACGTCAAAAATATTGTGTTATGTGTATCTCTGTTTCATGGTTATGGTTGCTTATTTGAATTAATGCTACATTAATTAATAAGAAAGTTTAGAAAGAAGAAATAATTAGGATAACTGATTCACCCCCCCTCTCAGTTATCAACAATTGGTATCAGAGCCAAGTTCCTCCTAAACAGAATCTAACAGCTCGAGGAAGATCTGGGAATCCATATGGATACATATGGTTTAAGGGAGCAACTCAAGACTGCCCTTGAAGATCTTGAACAATCAAACTCTGAAGTCAATGAACTAAAAGAAAAACTCAAATAGACTGATGATTTCATGAGAGAACTAAAAGACAAATTAAGTCTCTCTATGAAAAAGAGAAAGGAACTGCTTCAACAATTGGCAAGACAAAGTGAAGCAAATAATGCAAATGAAGAGCTAACTGAGAAAACCAAGTTATGTGAAAAATTATCAAAAGAAGTCATTATGGTAAGACATGAAATGGAATCAAGAGTTATAAAGTTTACCCAAGAGATTGAAGAGAAAAGAAAAACTGAAGATAATCTAAGACAATCTCTCAAGGAGAAATCAGAAAATTGTCACCAGATGGAGAGAATTATCAGACATCTTGAATCTGATCTTGAAGATGCTAAAGATAATGAAGAAAAACTTGAGGATCAAATTGTCTCTCTCAAAAGAGATCTTCAAACAGCAAATGAATATAAAGAGAAATTCAAGATAAGTTCTGCTCAACTTGAAGTTCTTCTTGGAAGTCAAAAGAGGGCAGATGACAAGTGTGGTTTGGGATATGAGAAAAGAGAAAGCTCCGGATCCGGTCAGAAGAATTTGAATCAGAAAATCCAAGGAACAGGCCTAGAAGACCTCCGGTAAGACAGCCCAATGCTCAAAGATATCCATCCTTCAATGGATACTGCCACAACTACAATCACTTTGGTCATAAAGCTAATCAGTGTAGAAAGAGAATGAATCAAACTAATTCATCCTTCTCCAGACAGTGTTTTAACTGCAAAAGGTATGGTCACAAATCTCATGAATGCAAAAATATGCAAATAAACAAATCATTCAATGGTAGATGCTTTGCATGCAATAGAATAGGTCATATGGCTAATCAATGCAGATCAAATGGATATTAGTCAAATATGCAAAGAAATGTTGTTTGCCAAATCTGCAATAGATCCGGTCACAGTGCAAAATTCTGTAGAAGCAAGAATCAGGACAAAAGAGGTCCGGTATATCATAATCAGAATCAAGATAAGGGTAAACAAAAAATGAATGCGGATGAAGTTAAAAGTGAGATGAGCAAGATTTGGGTGAAGAAAAGTATAGAGAATGTAGAGGTTGGATCCGCACCAGACTCTGGTGTTGTTATTCCCTCCAGAAATTAAAAAGTGAGCTCTGGCTCAGGGGGAGACACAAAGAAAACCTTGTTCCCCCAGCCAGTCAATTGGTGCTGGAACTGGCACAAGAATAGTTGTGGATTGAAGGATTCATAAGGGAAACATTCAAACAAACTATGGTTAAAATTTGGCAGATCCGCAAGTTGTTTAAAGATCAGGATTGATCCGGTTCTTCAAGTCATCTGAATAAGGCAAAACTGGAATAATGCAGGTCGAGCATTTATTGCAACCTGATATTAGGGTTTACAGAGCAATATAAGGGTTTTCTCATTAATCACTTGTTCATTCTACACTCAAGAAGAAATGAAAAGTGGAGCTCTGCAACGAAATTTCTCAAGTTCATCAAAGATCATTTGCAGAAGACATTCATCCAGAAATCAATCTGGCCATCTCCGTAAAACTGAAAGGCGCAAAAGGTATTTTCCATTTTTCAATATCTCACTGCAAATCTTTTAAAAGATGGATAATCTGAATATAGTAAAGATTTCTGATAGACCTCGCCCCACATTCAAGAAACATCCATACAAATCCTTGGAGGTAGATCCCCTAGGTGCATTTTCCAGTGTCCCGCATGGTGTTTTGCACACCAAAGATATTAGAGTTTATATACAAGCAAATGTTGAAGAGTTTGGGGAATTCAAACTAAAAGATATCTATCACAAACAACTGTTAGATGATTCATTTGAGCTCAAACCCCAATATAAGGGCCTCTGGAACAAGCACTTTGCACAATACATACATTTCCCCTGTTTTACGAAGGATGAATGGGTTAGGTACATTTTGAACAGAATACATGACAACTTCATGTGGTTAAATGGACCATTCAAGATCACTAAGGATGCCATCAGGGCAGTTACCGGATTACACTCATCCGGTGGGATTCCTATTCTTAAATCTATAAAGAACCAAACTGTGAGTGAGGCTACTGGATCTAAGTTTGACAAAAGAGCAATGACAGTAGATGACATCACTGATCCGAATGTCAAGTTTGCCTCCATGATCATTAGATATAAGATATATCATTCTAGCAGAGAAAATTCTGTACCTGGAACTGCCATCTATACAGCTTATGAAATGTTAAGAAAGGATGCAGACTATGATCTTTGTCAGCTTCTCCTGAACCAACTCTTGGAGAATCTGCAAAAAATCAAGAAAGATAAAAAGAATTCATTTAAGTATGGTAGATTAATTTTGTGCTTATTCTACTACTTTATGAATGAGCTTCCTGGATCTAGTGGCTGGGTATGGGAGAGTGATAGGCTAGTAGCTATCCAAATCAGAGATTATTTGCATGGACTTGGTGATAACAAAGCACAAAATACAGCTCTGTGGGGATACTTCAAGAACTTTCAAAACATGATGCAAACAAGAGATAAGATTTCCCAGTCTCTTGTTGAGAAATACAAAGACACAGTCTATTTTATGGTAGACTGATCAGTGCCTAATGGAGGCAGTAGAACTAAGGACAGTCTGGATCATGCCCATGGGGTATGAAGTTGATGAATAGATTGTGGAGCTGCATGTTCAACACATGCTAAATCAGCCAAAGGATCCAAAGGCAGAAAGGTTTGGAACCTTTGAGGAGCTGAGTGTAAAGATTCATGTGGAACTCAGAGAACCAGAGATGAAAAGGAAGGTGAGAAAAGAAGTAGAATATATTGCCCAAGGCCTTGGCATCTCAAAGGAGGCACTTGATGCCCACAAGGAAAAGAGACAAAAAGATGAGGAAAAGAAGAAAAAGGCAGAAAAGGGAAGCAAGAAAAGTGCTCTGGTAGAAACTTCCACCCGGACCAGATCTTCAAAGAGACTAGCACCTGTCCCTGCTAAAAGCTCAAAACCGGAAGTCCAAGCATCCGGCAAAGGAGAGAAAATGTCAAAGACAAAAGCCACAAGGGCTGATGCAAGTCAAAGAGATGAAGAGGAAACTGAATCTGATGAAGAAGTTAGGAAAATGAAGAAAAAGAAGAAAACATCCGGTCAACCCTCTATTGGACAGAAGGAAGAAGAAAAGACAGAGGAATATGTTGAAAAACCCACTCTTCACATTGACGACATAATCAAATCAGTCATAGTGGATGGAAATCTTCAGCCAATGGTTGAGTTCTATGATGATTATGGTGAAGCAGATTAGAAGATATTGCAAGATGCCACAGTCAGGTATCTAAATATCTACAACAAAGCATTTATTGAAATTATATCTCTGATCCCTAAAAGCTTGGAGAAGGAACTAGAAACAAGAAAGAACACTGCCCAAGCTAAAGACCTAGAAATCTGGGAACAAATAGCAATTTAGCTATATCCTTCAATTGACCCCAAGACAATGAATATGATATTCAAATATTGTAAGGATGAATTCAGAAGCAAAGTAAGGATGAATCAACTTATGCTTGGTGAGACTGACAAGGTAGCCAAGGACACAGAAGAGATCCTCTGGAAGGCCTTCAAAAGATTTAATCTTCCTATTATAGAGGACTTGGGTACCGACCCCTCGACCACAAATGTTGCAGAAGAAACTACTGAGAAAATGACAGAAGAGGTGGGCCCTGAATAGACTAACATTTCTCCTCCGGGTTCCCCTACAGTCTCTGGATCTAAAGGAGAAGAAAAATTACAGGAGAAAGAAGCAGAGGTGAAGAAAAATGAAGATGACAGTGCTAAGGTTGCAGGAGAGAAGACTTCAGCAGAGAAGACCACAACTGCTAGTGGTGAGAATGTAGAAGGAGAGAAAACTCCAAAGAACAACTCCAAGACTGTAGAAGAGAAGAAACATTTGTCTCCGGCAAGAGACACTGCAGAATCAGTCAAGGACTTCTTGACAAAAGCAACTATAGAAATTGATGAACTGGACCTACTAAAAGGACCATTAGATTTTGACTCTCTGTCACCGGTGCAAACAATGAAAATAGCCTCATTTGCAAATGAGAAGGTCAAAGAGAAACTACTGCAATCTCACATGGAAGACTGTGAGCTTATGGAGGTAGCATCCGGAGTGCTGGAAAAGATAATGCCATCTTTTCAGAAGGATCCCACAGCCTCCTCTTCCGGTAATCTCAAAACCTTAGTCAGCAGTGTTAGTACAAATTTTGATTCTTTAGAAAAATCAGCTGAAGAAAAGGTCCGGAAGGAGTTTTTGGATAAAATGTTCTCTGAGGTACAGGGTTTGATCATTAATGATAGGAGAAACATGAACATTGGGATAAAGAGTTTAGAAAATGCTCTTAAGGATGGTGGTGAAATATACAAATTTTGTATCTCCTAGTCCAAAGTAACAGTGGAGATTGAGAAGAAAATAAAAGAGCAAGAGGACAAACTACTAAGCTTGTCTCAAAGTTCTGATCCTCTTTCATCCTCCATAATAAATCAAGAGTGTCAGACTATTGCAATGACAAATGCAATAAAGAATTTTGAGAAGGAAAGGAAGAACATAATTAACCGGATGGGTGAACTTAGAAGGATTATTATCCTTAAGTTAGAGGCCATGCATGAGGCCATAAATGATGCTCAGATTACAGCCCGGACCAATGATCCGACAGATCTTAAGAAGGCAGAAGCATTTGCATTCCTATTGAGTGGTCACATCTCAATTTTGGACAGGGTGAAGCAGAGTTGGGCGACAGAAGTTGTACAATTGAAGAATACTTTTTTAGACATACTCAAGTATATGTAAGTACAACTTGTATATATATACTTATGCGGCTAAGTATAGTTAAATTTTTGAAAATTTTGATATGCGAACCCTACCCTTTGCCATTGATGTCAAAGGCGGAGTGAGGAGCAGTGAAAAATGAGGAATCCAACTAAGGGGGAGCTCCGGAAAATGTATATAAAGACAGAGCATCAGCCAAGGGGGAGCATAGTGTAAACACTTAGTCATTTTTCACTAAGTGTTGCCATCAATGCCAAAGGGGGAGATTGTTGGCAAGAGACACTATATGGATTCATGATTGTTGTCATTGATGGCAACAAAGTTCATCCCACACATCTGCAGGACATGGTGTGTCTCTACCGGAAGTCAGAATGAAGATTGTTGTGATCCGGTAAACAAGAACAGAGCATGTGGCAAGGTCTGACAGACAGATCCGGATCTCTCAGAGGAAGTATCTTGGTGAAGTGCGGATTTGGGTAAGTCAAGAGGACTACCTTGAGTGGTATATTCCAAGGATTTAGCCTCCGGTGATAGATGAGGAAAAAGATATGAATAGTTGAGTACCGGTTTCCTGAGTGACAGTGTGAACAGAGGAAGAACTGACTGACAAAACATCAGACTACTTTCTAGATGTGTTACTAATGGTGGTAAAGGTTATGAAAGCATGAATCATGTTTGGCCGACATGATTAATGATTTCTACAAGCATATACTTGATCCGCATTACTTGATGTGCAAGGATTCAGCCGACAGATCAGAATTAGTGAAAAGATTGACTATTCTGGGTGCCGACTAGAAAGGTGATGAAATTACTTGTGCGGATATATATACATGATGGATTTAGTTGTGAGAGTTGTTGTGGTGAGTGATGTGTGAATAAGAGCAGAAGTATAGAGCAGAAGCAGTAAGAAAGATCTGGTATGTAAAGAAAGCAGCATAAGAGAAGAAGAAAGATGAAGTGCAACAGATCAGTGTACTGAGCCTAACCAGAACTGAACTCCAGCATATGTAGATGCTTCTATATTAGTTCAAGTATTGTATTACATCCCTTTTGTAGATAGTGAGTCTCTTGTAGGCAGTGTGCCTCTTGTGAGCAGTGTGCTCGGGCAGTGAGCCCTAATTGGCAAGTGCCATTTTATTTTTTCTTATTCTTCTAACAGAGAATAATCTTTGGGTTAATCACCCCGTGGTTTTCTCCCTTAACCGGGTTTCCACGTCAAAAATATTGTGTCATGTGTATCTCTATTTCATGGTTATGTTTGCTTATTTGAATTAATGCTACATTGATTAATAAGAAAGTTCAGAAAGAAGAAATAATTAGGATAACTGATTCACCCCCCCTCTCAGTTATCAACACTCCAAACCATGAACCAATTGAGTTGTCTATTCACATTAGCTTCCCAAACATGCCACCAGATCCATAGAATAAGATATTGTATTTCTGGATCTCACCGAACCTATTTGTGTTACTCTGTCACCTCTGAATAGTTTCCAGAACCGGTTTTATTCTCATGGCCATAACTCCTCCAAATTTTCACGCGGATCTCTTAAATCTTGACTGGATCATCTTTAAACACATAGCTAAAAACCCTTTGATGTGCATTATCTGATCTTCATCTATCTGAGATATTCACTTCATAGAGCTTCATTGTTTACACTGATTTTCTCTGTTTCTGATAGGACTAATTTTCTCAATATCCTCAACATACAACTAATCCAATCCTTGACATTAATGCAACATGAGTATGTTGACATCAATGATAACACCAATTAGGCCCATACTTGCAACACTTCTGACTCGAAGAAACGAGCTACAGTCACTTCATCCCCACCATTGGAACCAGTAGTGAAAAGATCTGTTGTATCAAATTATGATGGTAATGCATTTTGGGTACCTAAGGGTGCTCATGCTTTGGAAGTCAAGCTTCCTGCTAAGAAGACAATGTTATGGCATAAGAGACTTGGCCACATTGGTGAGAAGGGTCTTACAACCTTGAAAAATAAAAACTTCATTGAGGGGTTAGATGATTGTAATCTCAATTTCAACTTTTGTAAACATTGTATATATGGAAAGCAAAACCGTGTTCAGTTTTACTCAAGTTCTCATAAGTCTTCTGGTGTGTTGGATCTTATTTATTTTGATGTGTTTCATCCAGTTAATGTTTCTTCAATCTCTAAATCTATATATTTTATATCTTTCATAGATGATTACAGAAGAAGGACGTGGATTTATTTTCTCAGAAGAAAATCTAAAGTCTTTAGTTAGTTCAAAGAGTTTGAAAGATTTTGTTGAGAATCAGATTAGTAAAAAGATTAAGTGTTTGAGAACTGACAATAGTGGTGACTTCTGTTCCATAGAATTCAATAAGTTCTGTAAAGAACATGGGATTTAAAGACATAAGACAACTCCATACACCCCGCAACAAAATGGAGTTGTAGAGAGGATGGACAAGACACTGATGGAGAAGGCTAGGAGTATGCTTAGTGGAGCTAGCCTCGAACAGAAGTTTTAGGCTAAAGTTGTTGCCAATGCTTTCTACCTAGTAAACAGGTCTCCTACATCAGCTCTTGTTGGTAAGACACCCATTGAGGTGTGGTCTGGTAAGAAGCCTTCAGTAAGACATCTTCATATTTTTGGTTATGAGGCATATGCTTATGTGCCTAGGGAGAAGAGGTCAAAATTGGAGAACAAGATTGTTAAGTGTATCTTCATTGGCTATGGTTTCGATGTAAAAGGATACAAGCTTTGGGATCCTGTGGCCAAAAAAGTGTTGTATAGCAGAAGTGTTATTTTCAGAGAGCTAACACCTTCTTCCATTGTTCTATAGCCAGAAGAGCAAGAAAAGAAAGAGGATGTGGTTCAGTTTCCCACTACCCCTAAGAAGACTAAATCAACAAACCCTGTGAGACCTGATGATGAGGAGAGCTCTAGCAGCTCTGAAAGCTTAGAAGAAGAAGTAGAACCTCAACCTCAGCCTTTGAGGAGGTCTACATGAACAAGGAAGCAACCTGATAGGTTTGGTTATTCACTGCTTGATTCTAGTTGTGCTTTTGCCTTACTTACTAACACTGACGAGCCTAGAACTGTGACAGAGGCTATGAGCATGAAAGATACAGGTTCCTGGAAGGAGGCCATGGAAGATGAGATGGCTTCTTTGGAGAAGAATAAAACTTGGGAATTGGTGCCTTTGCCTGAAGGATGAAAACCTGTTGGTTATAAATGGGTGTTCAAGAAGAAATTTAGTGCAGATGGCAGTGTTGAAAAGTACAAGGCCAGATTGGTTGCGAAGGGGTACTCACTTGAGTGGAGGGAATTGATTATGGTAAAATTTTCTCTCCCGTTGCAAAGCTGACATCTATTCAGTTCATGTTATCTCTTGCAGTAGCTTGTGATTTAGAAGTGGAGCAGATGGATGTGAAGACAACATTCTTTCATGGTGACTTGAAGGAAGAGATTTACATGTCACAACCAGAGCATTACATAGAAAAAAGTAAAGAAAATTTGTTTTGCAAACTGAAGAAGTCTTTGTATGGTTTGAAGCAATCTCCTAGGATGTGGTATATGAAATTTGATGCCTTTGTGTTGTCCATTGGATTTTTGAGATCAAAATCAGATCATTGTGTGTATTACAAATTTGACAATAATCACATTCTCATAATTGCATTGTATGTTGATGATATGTTGTGAATTGGGAATGGTAAGAATATGATTTCTGATTTGAAGTCTCAATTGTCAGCACAGTTTGAGATGAAAAACTTAGGGGCAACTAGGTACATTCTGGGAATGGAAATCAGAAGAGACAGAGAAAATAGAAAACTTTGGTTAAGCCAGAGTAAGTATGTGAAGACCATGTTGGATAGATTCAGCGTGGCAGATTGTAGACCATTGTGTGTTCCTGTTTCTTTGGGGACAAAGTTATCTCTTAATGATTGTCCAAAGTCTCCTTCTGAGATGGAGGACATGAGCAGAGTACCTTATGCTAGTGTTGTTGGCAGCTTGATGTATGCTATGGTCTATACTAGACCAGACATTGTCCAAGCAGTGGGAGTCCTTAGTTGGTTTATGGCTAATCCTGGATGGGTACATTGCGATGTAGTGAAGAGAGTGTTCAGATATTTGTGGGGTACTTCTGAGTATTCCCTATGTTATCACGGTCATCCTATAGGACCTCCACATTCTGTAAGTATTCGTGGATTTGTGGATTCTGATTGGACAGGTGACATTAATAGCAGGAGATCCACCAATTCTTATGTGTTCAATATGTTTGGTGGTGCAATTAGTTGCATGAGTAAGCGGCAACCTATGGTCGCTTTGTCTACAAAAGAAGCTGAATATATGGCAACTACTCATGCTTGCAAGGAATCCATTTGGCTTAAGAGATTCTGTTCAGATATTCATGTTGATGCAGGACAGATTACTCTTTGTTGTGACAGTCAGAGTGCGATTTGCTTAGCAAAGTATCCGACTTTCCATGCTAGAACAAAGTATATTGATGTATAATTTCATTTTTTGTGAGACATGGTAGAGGATGGAAATGTGACATTAGAAAATGTACACTTTGAAGAATGTTGCGGATGCATTGATGAAACCAATGAGCATAGAGAAGTTCAGATGGTGTTCGGAGTCTATGGGCCTCTCGGCCTATAGCAGTTAAGTCCTGTTATTTCTATTGGCTCTTACAAGGTGTTCGACAAGAGGGAGAATGTGTTGATAACTGAGAGGGGGGTGAATCAGTTATCCTAATTATTTCTTCTTTCTGAACTTTTTTATTAATCAATGCAGCATTAATTCAAACAAACAAACATTACCATGAAATGAAAAACACATGACACAGTATTTTTGACGTGGAAACCCTGTTAAGGGAGAAAACCACGGGGTGATTAACCCAAAGATGATTCTCTGTTAGAAGAATAAGGAATTACAAAATGGCACTTGCCAATTAGGGCTCACTGCCCGAGAACACTGCTCACAAAGGAGGCACACTGCCTACAAGGAGACACACTGTCTACAAAAGAATGTTATACAATACTTGAACTGATTGAAAGCATCCACATATGCTGGAGTTTAGTTCCGGTTAGGCTCAGTACACTGATCTGCTGCACTTCATCTTTCCTCTTCTCTTTATTCTGCTTTTCTTTCACATACCGGATCTTTCTTACTACTTTTGTTCTTCTCTGCTCTTATTCACATATCACATCTCATAACATCACTTCTCATAGCTAAATCCATCCTATATATATATCCACACAAGTGATTTCATTATCTTTCTAGTCGGCACCCGGAACAGTCTATCTTCTCACAAACTCTGTTCTGTCGGCGGAATCCTTGCACATCAAGTAATGCAGATCAAGCATATACTTGTAGATATCATTAATCATGTTGGCCAAACATGATTCATGCCTTCACAACCTTTACCATCATCAGTAACACATCCGGACAATAGTATGATGTTCTGTCAGTCAGTTCTTCCTCTGTTCACACTGTCACTCAGGAATCCGGTACTCAACTATTCATATCTTTTTCCTTGTCCATCACCGGAGGCTAAATCCTTGGAATATACCACTCAAGGTAGTCCTCTTAACTTCCCCAGATCCACACTACACCAAGATACTTCCTCTGAGAGATCCGGACCTGTCTGTCGGACCTTGCCACATGCTCTGTTCTTGTTCACCGGACCACAATAATCTTCATTCTGACTTCCGGTAGAGACACACCATGACTTGCGGATATGTGGGATGACCTTTGTTGCCATCAATGACAACAACCATGAATCCATATAGTGTCTCTTGCCAACAATCTCCCCCTTTGGCATTGATGGCAACACTTAGTGAAAAATGATTAAGTGTTTACACTATGCTCCCCCTTGGCTGATGCTCTGTCTTTATATATATTTTCTGGAGCTCCCCTTTAGTTGGATTCCTCATTTTTCACTACTCCTCACTCCCCCTTTGACATCAATGGCAAAGGGTAGGGTCCGTACACCAAAATTTTCAAGAATTTTACTAAACTTGGCTATATATTACATATTCACAAAAACTGAAGAATGTCTACAAAGGATGTCTTCAATTGGATGAGTTCTGTAGCCCAACTTTGCTTCATTCTATCCAAAATTGAAATGTGACCACTCAACAAAAACGCAAAATCTTCTACCCTCTTAAGATCTTTCGGATCATTGGTTTGGGCGATAGTCTTAGCATCACTTATGGCCTCATGCATGGTCTCTAACTTAGGGATAATAATTCTTCTAAGTTCTCCCATCCGGTTAATTATATTCTTCCTTTCCTTTTCAAAGTTCTTTATTGCATTTGTGATTGCAATAGTTTGACATTCTTGATTTACTATGGAGGAAGAGAGAGGATCAAAACTTTGAGACAAACTCAGTAGTTTGTCCTATTCCTCTTTTATTTTCTTCTCAATTTCTACTATTGCTTTTGACCAAGAGATACAAAATTTGTAAATGTCACCGCCATCCTTAAGAGCATTTTCTAAGCTCTTTATTCCAATACTCATATTTCTCCTATCATTAGAGATTAATCCTAGTACCTCTGAGAATCTCTTATCCAAAAACTCCTTCCGGACCTTTTCTTTAGCTGATTTTTCTAGAGAGTCAAAATGTGTACCAACACTGCTGACTAAGGTTTTGAGATTACCGGAAGAGGAGGCTGTGGGATCTTTTTGGACCGATGGCATAATCTTTTCAAGCACTCTGGAAGCAGCTTCTATCAACTCACAGTCTTCCATATGAGACTTTAGGAGTTTTTCATTGGCCTTAGCATTTGCAAATGAAGCTATCTTCATTTTCTGTACTAGAGAGAGGGAATCAAAATTGAATGGACCTTGTAGAAGCTCTGGTTCATCAATCTCTATTGTTTCTTTGCTCAGAAATTTTTGGACAGTTTGTGCAGTGTCTCTTGCTAGAGACAGATGTTTCTTCTATTCTGCAGTCTTGGAGCTGTCCTTTGGAGTTTTCTCTCCTTCTACATTCTTACCACTATCAGTTGTGGTTTTCTCTGTTGGAGTCTTCTCTTTCTCTGCAACCTTGGTACTGTCAACTTCTTTTTCTTTTGCCGCTGCTTCTTTCTCCTGTAATTTCTCTTCTTCTTTGGATCTAGAGACTGTAGGGGAAACCGGAGGAGAAATGTTGGTTTGTTCAGGGCCCATCTCTTCTGTTGCTTTCTCAGAAGTTTCTTCTGCAACACTTGTGGATGAGGGATCAGTACCCAAGTCCTCTACAACAGGAAGATTAAACCTTTTGAAGGCCTTCCAGAGGATCTCTTCTATATACATGGCCACCTTGTCAGTCTCACCAAGCATGAGTTGATTCATCCTTGCTTTACTCCTGAACTCATCTTTGCAGTCTTTGAATATTATGTTCATTGTCTTGGGATCAATTTGAGGATATAGTTGAATAGCTATCTGCTCCCGAATCTCAAGATCTTTTGCCTGGGCATTGTTCTTTCTTATTTCTAACTCCTTTTCTAGGCTTTTAGGAATTAGAGATATAATCTCAATGAAAGTCTTATTGTATATGTTCAGATACCTGATTGTGGCTTCCTGTAGGATCTTTTGGTCAGCCTCATTGTAGTCATCATAGAATTCGGCCATTGGTTGAAGGTTTCCATCCACAGTGACTGGTTTGATTACACTCTCTAGAGACAGGGTGGGCTTTTCAACCAATTCCTCTGCCATTTCTTCCTTGTCTTGGCCTGTGGAGGGTTTACTGGATCCTTTCTTCTTTTGCTTCTTTATTTCCTTTACCCCCTCATCTGATTCGATTTCTTCTTCATCTTTCTGACTTGTATAAGCCCTTGTGGCTTTTATTTTAGACCTTTTCTCTCCTTTACCAGATGTCTGACCTTCTGGTTTTGATGTTTTTGAGCTTTTGGTTGTGACAGGTGTAGATCCCTTTGATGATCTGGTCCGGGTTGAGGTTTCCACCGGAGTACTTTTCTTGCTTTTCTTTTCTGCCTCTTTCTTCTCTTCCTCAGCCTTTCGCCTCTTTTCTCGGTTGGCATCAAGTGCCTCCTTTGGGATGCCTAGGCCTTGAGCAATATGCTCTACTTCTTTTTTCACCTTCCTCTTTATCTCAGGTTCTCTGAGTTCCACATGGATCTTCACACTCAGCACCTCAAAGGTTCCAAACCTTTCTGCCTTTGGATCTTTGGGCTGACTAAGCATGTGTTGAACATGCAGTTCCACAATCTGTTCATCAACCTCATACCCCATGGGCATGATCCAGACTATTCTTAGCTCTACTACCTCTATTAGGCACTGATCAGTATCAACCATAAAGCAGACTGAGTCTTTGTATTTTTCAACAATAGACTGGGGAATTCTTTCTCTTGCTTGCATCATGCTCTGGAAGTTTTTGAAGTATCCCCACAGGGCTGTATTTCTTGCTTTGGCATCCCCAAGCCCATGTAAATAATCTCTGATCTGGACTGCTACAGGTTTGTCATTATGTCATACCCATCCACTTGATCCGGGCAGCTCATTCATGAAGTAGAAAAATAGACATAATATAAGTGTACCATACTTGAAAAAATTCTTTTTGTCATTTTTGATCTTTTGTAAATTTTCCATTAATTGGCTTAAAAGAAGTTCACAGAGATCATAATCTGCATTCTTCTTCAGCATCTCATAGGCAATATATACTGTAGTTCCGAATACAGAATTCTCCCAACTGGAGTGATAAATCTTGTATCCTATTATCATAGATGCAAACTTGATATCCAGATCAGAAATATCTTCAATGGTCATTGCCCTCTTTTCAAATTTTGATCCGGTGGCCTCAGTTACAATGTTATTTTTGATGGATTTCAGGATAGGTATCCCTCCAGAAGAGTATAGACTAGTTACTGCCCTAATTGCCTCTTTTGTGATCTTGCAGGGTCTATCCAGCCATAGGAAGTTGTCATGCATTCTACTCAATACATATCGGACCCATTCATCTTCTTTAAAGCAGGGGAAATGAATGAATTGATCAAAATGTTTCTTCTAGAAACCCTTATACTCTGGTTTAAGCTCAAAAGCATTGTCTATCAATTGTTTGTGATAGAAATCTCTCAATTTGAATTCCCCAAATTCCTCAATACTTGCATGTATGTAAACCCTAATGTCTTCTGTGTGTAAAACGCCATGTGGAACACTAGAGAATGCTCCTAAGGGATCTACCTCCAATGACTTGTATGGGTGTTTCTTGAATTCAGGTCGGGGCCTATCTGAGATCTTTACTATATTCAGAGTAGCCATTTTTCAAAAGATTTGTAGTGAGATATTGAAAACGGAAAATACCTTATGCGCCTTCGGTTACACGGAGTGGTTGGATTGATTTCTATATGTAATGACTTCTGCAAGAGATCTTCGGTGAACTTGATGAATTTTGTTGCAAAGCTCCACTTTTCACTTCTTCTTGAGTGTAGAATAAACAAGTGATTTATGAGAAATCCCTTATATTTCTCCGCAAACCCTAATATCTGATTGCAACAAATGCTCGACCTACATTATTCTGGTTTGCCTTATTCGAATGACTTGAAGAACTGGATCAGTCCTGATCTATGAACATCATGCGGATCTTCCAACCATGAACAAATCAAGATGACACATCACAATTACATCCCAAATACTCTGTCCAATCCGCAGAATAAGACAATGCACTTCTGGATCTCTTCGGACCTTTTTGTAATCCTCTGTCATTCTGGAGCATCTCCTGGAACAGGTTCTACATGATCGATCACAACTTCTTCACATCTTCATGCGAACCTCTGAAATCTTAGCTAGATCATCTCAAGACTCATATCTACAAACCCTTTACTCCGCATCTTGTGCCTAATCCAGCACCACTTGATTGGCTGGGGGAACAGGGTTTTCTTTGTGTCTCCCCCTGAGCCAGAGCTTATTTCTTAATTTTTGGAAGGAATATCAGCACCAGGGTCTGGTGCGGATCCAACCTCTACCTTCTCTAAACTTTTCTTCACCCAAATCTTGTTCATCTCATTCCTAACTTCATCTGCATTCATCTTTTGTTTACCCTTGTCTTGATACTGATTATATACCGGACCTCTTTTGTCTTGACTCTTGCTTCTGCAGACTTTTGCATTATGACCGGACCTATTACAGATTTGGCAAACAACATTTCTTTGCATATTTGACTGATAACCTCTTGATCTGCATTGATTAGCCATATGACCTACTCTGTTGCATGTAAAGCATCTACCATTGAATGATTTGTTCATTTGCATATTTCTGCATTCATGAGACTTATGTCCATACCTTTTGCAGTTAAAGCATTGTCTAGAGAAGAATGAATTAGTCTGATTCATTCTCTTTCTACACTGATTAGCTTTGTGACCAAAGTGATTGCAGCTGTGGCAGTATCCATTGAAGGATGGATATCTTTGAGCATTAGGTTGTCTTACCGGAGGTCTTCTAGGCCTGTTCCTTGGATTTTCTGATCCAAAATTTTTCTGACCAGATCCGGAGCTTTCTCCTTTCCATATCCCAAACCACACTTGTCATCTGCCCTCTTTTGACTTCCAAGAAGAACTTCAAATTGAGCAAAACTTATCTTGAATTTCTCTTTATATTCATTTGCTGTTTGAAGATCCCTTTTGAGAGACACAATTTGATCCTCAAGTTTTTCTTCATTATCTTTAGCATCTTCAAGATTAGATTCAAGATGTTTGATAATCCTATCCATCTGGTGGCAATCTTCTGATTTCTCTTTGAGAGATTGTCTTAGATTGTCTTCAGTTTTTCTTTTCTCTTCAATCTCTTGAGTAAACTTTATAACTCCTGATTCCATTTCATGTCTTACCATAATGACTTCTTTTGATAACTTTTCACATAACTTGGTTTTCTCAGTCAGCTCTTCATTTGCATTACTTTCTTCACTTTGTCTTGCCAATTGCTGGAGCAACTCCTTTCTCTTTTTCATAGAGAGACTTAATTTGTCTTTTAGTTCTCTCATGAATTCATCAGCCTGTTTGAGTCTTTCCTTTAATTCATTGACTTCAGAGTTTGACTATTCAAGATCCTCAAGGGCAGTCTTGAGTTGCTCCCTTAAACCATATGCATCCATTTGAACTCCCAAATCTTCCTCAAGCTGTTAGGCTCTATTAGGAGGAACTTAGCTCTGATACCAATTGTTGATAACTGAGAGGGGGGGTGAATCAGTTATCCTAATTATTTCTTCTTTCTGAACTTTCTTATTGATCAATGCAGCATTAATTCAAACAAACAAACATTACCATGAAATGAAAAACACATGACACAATATTTTTGACATGGAAACCCTGTTAAGGGAGAAAACCATGAGGTGATTAACCCAAAGATTATTCTCTGTTAGAAGAATAAGGAATTACAAAATGGCACTTGCCAATTAGGGCTCACTGCCCGAGCACACTGCTCACAAAGGAGGCACATTGCCTACAAGGAGACACACTGTCTACAAAAGAATGTTATACAATACTTGAACTAATTGAAAGCATCCACATATGCTGGAGTTCAGTTCCAGTTAGGCTCAGTACACTGATCTGCTGCACTTCATCTTTCCTCTTCTCTTTATTCTGCTTTTCTTTCACATACCGGATCTTTCTTACTACTTTTGTTCTTCTCTGCTCTTATTCACATATCACATCTAATAAAATCACTTCTCATAACTAAATCCATCCTATTTATATCCGCACAAGTGATTTCATTATCTTTCTAGTCGGCACCCGGAACAGTCTATCTTCTTACAAACTCTGTTCTGTCGGTTGAATCCTTGCACATCAAGTAATACGGATCAAGCATATACTTGTAGATATCATTAATCATGTCCGCCAAACATGATTCATGCCTTCACAACCTTTACCATCATCAGTAACACATCCGGACAATAGTCTGATGTTCTATCAGTTAGTTCTTCCTCTGTTCACACTGTCACTCAGGAATCCAGTACTCAACTATTCATATCTTTTTCCTTGTCCATCACCAGAGGCTAAATCCTTGGAATATACCACTCAAGGTAGTCCTCTTGACTTCCCCAGATCTGCACTGCACCAAGATACTTCCTCTGAGAGATCCGGACCTGTCTGTCGGACCTTGCCACATGCTCTGTTCTTGTTCACCGAACCACAATAATCTTCGTTCTGACTTCCGATAGAGACACACCATGACTTGCAGATATGTGGGATGACCTTTGTTGCCATCAATGACAACAACCATGAATCCATATAGTGTCTCTTGCCAACAGAATGTTGGGAATTAAGGTGTCTCAACCTTGGTAATTCCTTATATTCATTATTTGTAATGTATTTATTTTATTAGCCTATGATGTAATTAAGTTGCACATCCTATTTTGTCATTTAGTGTGAAGTGGCACAATGAGTTGTCACTCCACTTGTAAGGTGATGAAGATGGTCAACCCACTCCATGTGGATAAAGGCGTCCCATATTGTGGTGGAGGTTTTCTACCATGTGTCAGCATCTTGAGTAGTGTGTAAGGAATTATGACGTGTAACGGTCATGACAGATTCCTATGACAGATTCTATGACGCGTAAGCATCATAAATAGAAGATCCTATGACAGGTGAGGACATGTGTCGAAGAACATCTTTGAGGAAGGCATCTTTGGGCGCCCAAGGGTGGTTATGACATGTTGTAAGAGGAATATGCTATTTTTAGTTAGTGTATGACAGATTCTTTTACAGTTGAAAGTGTTGTCAATTATGACAGATTATATGACAGTTGTAGGGTGCGTAAGAGCATCTGTCATAGCCTATCTTGGGACTAGGTGCCCTCATTGGGATGGAGTGATATGACAAGTGTCAGAACCATGTTACAGTGTTGGACAAGTGTCCTTAGGTGTGGGTTTTGGGCCATGAGGCTAAGATGGACGCCCATATCAAGAAGGTTCTATTTTTGCTTTAAAACTTCTTTATAAATAGGTGCTTGGATGGGAGATGCATAGTGTAATTGACAGGTACTGTTATGCTATCGGAATATCTCCAAATTCGAGTGTCAAAGACTCTTGAAAAGACTTGTAAATTGCAAGTGTGTTGTAAACATTTTTTGTTTTGATAATACATTGTGCAGGTTTTGGAGTGGGGTTTTTCACCCGAAAGGGTTTTCCCCATGTTATATCCTCTCTCTCTCTCTCTCTCTCTCTCTCTCTCTCTCTCTCTCTCTCTCTCTTCTGTCTACATTTTATGTGTATGTGTATTGCTGCAATATCTCTGTTGTTGTGTTAACATCATTGTAATTGTAAATGTTGTAAAGAATTTGCATACATCTCTCCTCATTAGATTAGTGTAGGAAGTGATTTCCATACACCTAGCTTCCCTTTCAGCTCAGACCTAAATTCATCCAAGTATGCCACTCCATGCAACTACAATCACTGAAGCAACTCCGCAATTAGTGCAAACACCCAAGGTCGACCAAACCTGTGTTAACACAATGAACTTTTAAGTACACGCTTCCTCAAACGCAAAGATGACTTGCAGACCACATGGAAGGCTTCAACACAATTTAGAGTATTCCACGAACATCTTGAAACATCCTGAAATCTAACAAATTCCTCCGCAACAACTTTCACCTACCACACAACCTTATCATTTTTATCTAGTATGCTTAACTATCTCTGTCATACACTGTATCTCTAGAAATTAACTTTCGGAGCACCAAACCACAAACAAATTCAACAGAAGAAAGATATAAACCTTATAAGCACAATTCCAAAACTGAAAGATATAAAACCACTTTGCGGATAAATGTAGAGCAAAGACATTTCTCCTAGACACCTCTACAACACTCAGAAACATAGTCTTCATACTAGTGAACACAACTTCATAACAAAACAAAGCACAAAATTTAGAATATAGCATCTCTATACATCCCTAAACAACATATCCAAGCCACAAAGATAGATCTTCATCATAGAAGAAATGCAGAGAAAAACTAGAATACTACTCTATTAAGCCAAACAATCTCTTCAACACATTATTTCTTTATTAATCAAATTTTCTCAAAAGCACTTGGAAACCAACCATCAGAAACATATTCCTAACATCTTCAGCACCTCTTCAAAGAAACCAAATCATCTTCAACAAAGCAACTCAACCAAACATCTCATACACTTACAACAACCTCATCTCTGCTCAACTAGTAGACACAGTTGACACCAATGACAAGATAGGCTTGTTGACATCAATGATAACACCGAATGCACATACTTGTAACAATATCACTCTCATCATTTTAGTAAAGCTTATGATGAAGCATTTGTCCAGGGGGAGAATCACATAGCATATTCTTCATCCCTATTTGGACAGTGGCTACCTCTTAGGTGGAGTAGGTAGAAAGGAGACGATTTAGATAATCAGAGTTTGGCATGGTGAGGATAAGCTTACTGACAGGGGGAGCCTATTTTGGCAATTTTGATTTGCAATCAGGAAAATGGTTGGTTGCATCTCTTTTCCATTGATGTCAAAGGGGGAGAGAGTTCAGAAGTTGTGTTATAGTTCAGGGAGAATGATAGAGTAAGGGGGAGCAAGTGCAAAAGAAGAAGTTTTTGTTTGAAAAGAAGTTTGTGTTGCCATCAATGACAAAGGGGCATATTGTTGAAGTGTTGTCATTGTTGTCAAAAGAAAGAGTTTGAAGTGTTATCATTTACTGTTGAAGTTTTATCATTAATGTCAAATGAAAAGGAGAAAATTATCTAAGGCATGAGAAATGCCTTCAGTCGGCAAAAAATTTAGTTTGCGAACTTCCCTGTTGGCCGATAAAAAGTTTGTCAAGAAAAATCTAAGGCAGAATGAATTTTGCCTTCGGTCAACAAAGTTCATATTTCATGAACTAATTCACAAGTTGCAAAGTTCATTGATTAGATGATTCTCTGATAGAGGAGAAAGTTGGGCGATGACAGTTTGGAAGAAGAAAAGTTTAAGTCTCGGCTAAGAGGTTAGTTTGTAGGTTTTGAAGTTTGTCGGTTCGTTAGTTTGTCGATTTGCTGACAAAGAAGGAGGTGTGAAGAAGACAAGGTTGAATTTTGAAATGTAAGTTTGTTATCGGCAAAGTTTATGTTTCACAAACTTGTTCGCGAGTTCAGTTTTTCGCCGACTAGGCGACAAAGGGCACAAAGGAAAGTTGTTCACAGTTTGATGTTTTTGCCGATAGAAGTGTTTTTAGTGGAGGTTCTTAAAAAGATGTTTTTACCAATAAAGGGATAAAGGCAAAGGTTCTTAGAAATTAGTTTTTTCTAACAAAATCTATAAAGGTGATAGTTCGTAGAAAGTAAAGGTTACTGACAAGAGCGATAAAAGTGATAGTGTAATGGTTCGTCAGAACAAAATTTTGTCGATAGAAGGAATAGAAACTAAGGTTTGTAAAAGGAAAATTTTACTAATAGAGAAGGAAGGCAGCCTAGTTCAAAAAGGGGAGTTTTCATCAACAAAGACAACTAAGGCCTTCGTTCATGAAAATGATATTTTATTGATAAAGGAATTTGAAGACTATGGTTTGTAAAAGTGTGTTTTCACCGATAAAGGACTGGAAGAAAAGTTGATGTGCTAGCGCTATGAAGACTCAGGATATTCAAATTAAATATTTGGATATGAGTTTGGAGGCCGACTGGGTAAAGAAAGTTTAATGGCTAGTAATTTCTAATATACAAATTGAATCCGACATTATGGCATAGAACAAAGAGTTAAAATTTTTAGTCTATTGTTGTAGCGTGCAGATTTGAATATTTATACATATGTAGTAATGTGTGGTTGACTCAATTTGGGTCTTGACCTATTTTTTTACTGACCTAAGTAAGTGTAAATTTGGGCCCTTTTTTTAGCATGTAGACATTGGACTTTTATTTTGGGCCTGATCATATTGGAATTCAAAAATTATGGATTTTGACATTGGAGATTGTTTTGGTGCAACGCTGACTTTGAAATTGTATTTTCTACAGTTGGGTATAAAAAAAAGATCTATCTGTGAATTTGAGAGGGTTTGTGAATGAGTATGCGTGTGTATAAGAAAAAAATCTAAATGTGTATGCAAGGGTGAATAAGAAGTGAAATACATCAAGCGAGCAGGCGTGGACAAAGAAGTGGTGTTGAAGTGTGTGAAGAGTTTGAATTATGATCCTAAGTTTGCACGATAAGTGATGAATGTTTTTGTTACTGTTTTAGTTTGTTGGTTTGTAGCTCAGTTTCTATGGGAGGTTGAAGCCTCAAATAGGTTGAATCCTATTGTTAGTTTGTAGCTTAGTTTATGTGGGAGGTTAGAGCCTCGGATAGGTTGGAGCCTATTTTTGGGTCGTTGCTCAATTTTTGTGGGAGGTTGGAGCCTCACATAGGTTGGAGCCTATAGCTGGGTTGAAGCTCAGTTTGTTTTGAGATTGAAGTCTCTGGTAGGTTAAAGCCTACAAATTTGTAAAAAGGATTGTAGTCCTTCTCAGGTTGACAGTTATGTGGGTTGAAGCCTACAAAATATTGTAATTCACTATTTCATATTTTCCTTGTGAGGCTGGATTTGGACAGTAGATCCAAGCAACTTGCTCACCATGGTTTTTCCCATCTTGGATTTCCACTTAAATCTAACTTGTTATGGTCTCTTGTGTGGATGTGTGTTTCTGCTTATGCTTGCATAGTTCTTTCATATTCTATTGATGCAGTAGAGATCTTGTTGTTGTAGTAGAATTATTTTTAAAAGTGGCATATATCAATTCACCCCCGCTCTCAGTATATGTGTGTCCTAACAGATCTTTCTTCTCTTCCTCTCTATCGATTTTGCCTACTTTCAAATCTCATATTCAACTTTTCTCCCACCTTGATTGAAAATTGATATGCTTCTTCTATGGTCGATAACCTAACCAAAATTAGCTCCTCTTAGATGTTTTCTCTCAATCCATTGATGTATCTTACAACCTTTTCTTTTATTTCTTCACTACGCCATGTCTTAATGATCTTCTAAAATTCTTCTGTACATTCTTTTATAGTCCTATCCCTTTGTCTCAAATTTTACAACCTCTTCAACAATTCCAATTCATAATCAATAAACATAAATTATCTTTTCAATTTCACGACCATCCTATCCTAATTTTTTATCCTTTCTTTTCCCCTCTTATTTCTTTCTAAGTGTATTTGTTTCCACCAAACAGCAACATGTCCTTTCAACTTATTTAAAATCTAACTCTTCCAAGATCTTCTTATTCAAAATAATCATCCAAATCATTTATCCAATCAATCAATTCTTCAAGATTCAAATCATCAAAATAATTAAGAATCTCAATTCTAGGTCTCTTGTTGGACATTGTTGTCATTGATGTCAAAGAAGGCCAATATGTCATCATCATCAAATTACATTTGGTGGTTGTTATGAGACGTCGCTATTGGAGAATTTTTGTGAAGGATAAAAATAGTGACGAGACCAACTCCTCTATGGGTGATAAATATCATATTAAAGTTTAAATTAAAGATTTAAATTTATTTATGTAAGCTGACTCATGCTAGTTGATTTATCTTTGGCACCAAGTTTGTGAAGTTATAAATTAAAACTTAATCTAGTTTGTTTTGGCTGACTTACCTTGAGAACCAAAATTAGTGTTTAAATTTAAATAAGCAATGTTTGTTTATGAGGCCAACCAATATGGCAGCACTCCTATAAAAGGACAAAACATCTCATTCAAGAGACATGTATGAAGAGGTGTAAATTGTAAAAGGACGTCTCCATTTGCAAGAGATGCGTGCATTCATGAATTGTTGAAGATATAAAAGATATTTGAGAAGTGATAAAAAGAAATATCATGTCTACATATGAAAAGATAAGAAGAAGTTCATTGTAAGAGGCATAAATGCATATTTGAGAGAAGATTTTATAGTAGTTTTGTGCGAAGAGTTCATACAGATATAAAGGAGAAGTTTGTGCAAAAATAGAAGAGAGTTTTATGGCAAATCTTTAGAGAAGAGTATAAACATATTTGAAGAGAAGAACTTGTTGATTTGAATGTGATTGTTCATCATCCATTGAAGAGGACATTCATAAGAAGATAGTGATCCTGTTGCATAGAAGGTTAGTGCCTTAACAAGATATTGGTGTCTCTAACTAGGTTGGTACTTAGTTGTGGGGATTGGTGTCTCATGTGGGTTGGTGCCTACAAATTCTACAATAGGGGATTGGTGTCTCCAGTGGGTTGGTGCTCACAAATTGTATAAGAGAGGATTGGTGTCTCTTGTAGGTTGGTGCCTACAAAGATTGTAAGAGATTTTAATATCAAACAATATTTTTCCATGTTTTTCTCCCATAAGGGTTTCCACGTAAATCTTGTGTTATTCGTGTTTGTGTGGATCTTGAGTATTTTGGATATCATTGTTTTTGTGGTTGTTAAGTTTTGAAAAAGTAGAAGTTTGTCTTATACTAATTCACCCCCCCCCAGTATAAGTATGTGTTCTTGAAAGGAAAAATGAAGAGCATGGAAAAACTAATCAAGTATTGGAGTTTATATTTGAAGTAAATTACCATCCAAGTAGAACCCAAATCTGAAGCATACATCAAAATCAACCAAGGAGATAATAATTTTGAAGGGGAAAAAACAAAGAAAAAACCCCCAATGTATATGAAAGATGGCAGGTAGCTTTCAAAGAATTACAAGAAAATTATTCACGTGAATGAGAGAATGAAGATGAAAAAAACAGAGAAAACACCTCATAAATAGAGGTGAGAAGAGGAGTTGCGTGTAACTCCCACATGCCATCTATCACTTTGGTGTGTGCAAAGTGTCAATCTCTTAAGGAGATGACTAATCACCTAGATATTCCTCCAAGAGGAATGTGTACGTGAATCATCCTCATATGTGAGGACAAAAAAATACATTGTATGATAATACAAATATTTATGTTAATAAATAAATAAATAATCTTTACCTTCACCAAGTAAATATTAATATTCTAACAGTTCTTCAATTGGTATTTGAGTAGGTTCCTCCAGAAATAGCCTAACCGCTTGAAGGTAGATCTTAAAGAGCACACAATGGCTAGTCAAGAAGGATTTGGATTCTCCTCAAATAGGGACCATTGTTTGATGGAACAAACTATGATTTTTGGAGCATAAGGATGAGAACCTATTTAATGGCTCTAGGGTTTGATATATGGCAATCTGTAGTAAATGGGTATATCGCTCCACCAGCCCTACCAACAAATCAAAATGGAAAGAAGGATAGTGAAAATAATGCAAAAGCCATGAATGCAATTTTGTGGTGCCTAAGTGATTCAGAGTTTATAAAGGTGATGCAATGAAAATTAGCAAAAGATATCTGGGATAAGTTGAAGAATGTTTATGAAGGAGATGAAAAGGTGAAGAAGGCAAAGCTTCAAACCCACAGGGGACAATTCAAAAAACTCAAGATGAAGGATGAAGAAAATGTTGATGCCTATTTGTTTCACGTAGATGAAATTGTTAACACCATAAAAGATCATGGTGAAGAAGTAGAAGAGTCAATGATTGTGTAGAAGGTATTAAGGTCTCTACCCTTAAAGTTTGATGTCAAAGTTTCAGCCATTGAGAAAATGAAAGACTTGGACAAACTAACAATGGATGAATTGCATGAGATTCTCACATCTTATGAGATGAGGACCGAAAGGGAAAATACATCTAAGAAAGAAGTTGCCTTTAAAACATCAAAGAAGGGAAAGAATAAGGAACTAAAACCAAGTGATAGTTCTGAAAATGATACGGAAAAAGAGGACGCCAACTTTGTAAGGAAGGTGAAGAAAGGAACCGGAAAGTACAAAGGTAAATTTCCTCTTAAATGTTTCAATTGTGGAAAGGTAGGTGTCATTTTGCATCTCAATGTCCATATAGTGATGAGGAAGAGGAACATAATTCAAAGAAAACTAGCAAGTATTTTAAAAGGGATCACAAACAAGGCAAGTTTGATAAAAAGAAGTTATTATGAGAATAAGAAAAGCTTCTATTCTAAGGAAGAAAGTTACTCCGACAACGATCAAGAAGAGTTTCTATTCATGGCTATAGAAACAAAAAGTGAGGAGAAAGAAGAAAAGGATTAAAAAGAATATGATGAGAATGTTGATAAGAACTTACAAGAAGAAGAATATGATGAATATGAAGGAGTAGTTGATCTGGAAGTAGAACTTATTTCTTCCCTAAGTGAAATCAAGAGACTTAGGAAAAAGAATAGGCAATAGAAGGAGCAAATTCAAGAGGATAGTGAATTTAAAGCAAAATTATCACACAATCTTGAAGAACCAAAGAAGATGATCATAGATCTAAAAGTTCAAATCGAAGAAGAAAAAATGATTGAGGATGAAGTAAGAAGCCAATTGAAGAAAAAGGAAGAAAATTGCGAGAAGTAGAATCCAAGATTGTTTACCTAAGAAAAAAATTGGAGAAGGCAAATGCTCAAATAAACAAAGAATTGAAGAGTGAGAAGAGCACTAAAATGTTTGATAATATTCTCAATTCCCAAAGGCCAACTTGTAATAACAATGACATTGGTTATAAAGAAGGTCAAATCTCAAAAACCACAAATGAAGAAAAATCGAAGGGATATGCTAATGCCCTTAAAAGTCCTATCAAAAGTGAAAGCAGCAAAGCAAAGCAAAGCCAAAAGTCAAGCACACCTCTAGAAGTTAAGAATGGCATATTCAGAAATCCCTTTCCACCAAGGCAAGCTCAAATGACTAAGGTCTATCACTCTTTCCTTGGTTATTTTTTTTTGTGCAATCAATTTGGACATAAAGCAATAGATTGTAAAATGCATGCAAGAAATAACTTTAGTCACAAAATAATGAATGATGGGGTATTTGCAAGAATGAAATTCGGTCATAAGAGTACAAATCATAGAAATCAAACAAGGAGTAATATGACATGGAGTAAAAACAAAAGTTCTTATGAGCTTGTGAATAGGAACTACAACTCCTTTGCACCTCTAATGGATTACAATGTTATATGCTACAAATGCAATAATTTTGGGCATACAGCAAAATTTTGTAGAAGTGGCTTTGTAGAACCTCCTAGACAAAATAAGAAGGAAGGCACAATGATTAAGCAAAAAGAGGAAAATTCAAAAATCTAGAAAAAGAAGAAGAAAGAAGAAAAGAGGGAGAGATCCATGCTAGTTCAAACTGCTCTTCATGCATGAAATGAAGGAGACCAGTGGTATATTGACAATAGGTGTTCTAGTCACATGACTAGTGACAAGAATAAATTTCTCACCTTAAAAAGGGTAAATGGTGGAATAGTGAAGTTTGGAGATAATGCAACTGCAAAGATATCGGGGAAAGGCATTCTTAGCTTAGATAATGGTAAGACAAAAACCAAGAATGTTCTATATGTTGAAGGGATAAAACATAATCTTCTAAGTGTGAGCCAAATGTGTGACCAAGGGCACACTCTCACATTTCATGCAAAAGGATGTGAAATAAGGAAAGCAGGGAAACTAATTGTTGACAACAGTAGATTAGCTAACAATCTCTATGTTCTCAATGAAATCAGAGGTAAAAAATGTTGCATGGGTCAAGAGGATGAAAGTTGGTTATAGCACATGAGGATGGGGCACATATGCTTTGACATCCTTGTCAAAATTAGCCACAAGGAGGCGGTGAGAGACATGCCTAAGATATCAAAGCCTTCAAATATCATTTGCAAGCAATGCCAACAAGGGAAGCAAACTAGAGTAAGTTTTAAACCAAAGTAATATTCTACACTAAAACCTTTGGAGCTTGTACATGTAGATCTTTGTGGACCAACTAGAACAAAAGGTATGCAAGGAGAAAGGTACTTTATGTTGTTAATTGATGACTCTCTAGAATAACTTGGGTCACTCTTTTAAAAGAAAAATCTGAAGCTTTTGACAAATTTAAGGCATTCAAAACCTTAGTTGAGAATGAAACATGCCTAAAGATCAAATGTCTTAGATCAGATAGAGGAGGAGAATTCACTTCAAATGAGTTTGAATAATTATGTGAAAAACATGGGATAAGGAGACATTACTTTGTTGCGAGAACTCCACAACAAAATGGAGTTGTGGAAAGGAAGAATAGAATAGTTCAAGAAATGGCTAGGACCGTGCTAAATGAGTCCAAGTTACCTGACACATTCTAGAGAGCATTTCATATGGTTGTCTATATTCTAAATCATGGATAGATTAGAGTAAACAATAGCAAAACACCATATGAGTTATGGCAAGGAAGGCCTGCTACAATAAAACACTTCAAAGTGTTCGGGAGCACTTGTTATATAAGGAGGGATGAGGAAGAGTTGGGAAAGTTTGACTCTAGGTGTGATGAATGAATTTTCCTTGGCTACTCCTCAAGGAGTAAAGCCTACAGATGCTACAATAAGAGGTTACACAATATTATTGCAAGTACAAATGTGAAGTGGATGAAAAAAATATTACAAAATAAAGGCACAAGAAATTGATTATCAAAAGAAAGATAGGTGCAAATAAGAGGAAGTAGAGGAAGAAATTAAAATGAGGTAGTTGAGAAAAGAGACAAAAACACCATCAAAAACATTTTCTAAGACACCATCTAGATTTGTACAAAGAAATCATCCAGAAGATCTAATTATTGGTGAAAAAGACGGTGAAATTTAGACGAGAAGGAGATTGTCTTTAGAGCATGTAAATTTGTCTTTGATTTCCAAAATATAACCCAAGAAGTTTAAGGAAGCAAGTGAAGACAAACATTGGATAGGTGTCATGGAAGAGGAATTGAATCAAATAGAGAAGAATGAAACTTGGGAACTTGTCCCAAGACCTAAAGATAAGAATGTAATTGGTACTAAGTGGGTGTTTAGAAATAAATTGAATGAGGATGGTCAAGTGGTAAGGAATAAAGCAAGATGAGTGTGTAAAGGATATGCTCAAGAGGAAGGAATTGATTTTGAAGAAACATTTGCTCTTGTTGCATAGTTAGAGGCAATAAGAATGTTCTTGGCTTTGGCATGCTTCAAGAATTTTAAAGTTTACTAGATGGAAGTTAAATCAGCATTTCTAAATGGAAATTTAGAAGAAGGGGTGTACATTGAGAAACCTAGAGGGTTTATCCTGATAGAACATGAGGACCTTGTTTGTGGGTTGAAGAAAGCACTTTACGAATTGAAGCAAGCTCCCAGATCTTAGTATTCTAGGTTGGACAAATATCTTCAGTAGCAGGGTTTCAACAGAGGCATTGCTGACAATAATGTATAAATTAAAACTAAAGATGATAATCAGTTAATTGTTGTAGTATATGTGGATGATATTATTTTTGGAGGCAGGGATGATAAGATGTGCCAAGAATTTGCCATGAATATGTAGAAAGAATTTGAAATGTCTATGCTTGGTGAGTTCTCTTTCTTCCTTGGGCTACAAATTTCTCAATCTAATAAGGGGATATTTATTTCACAAACTAAGTTTGTTAAGGAAATGTTGAAGAAGTCCATAATGGAAGCCTATGTACTCTTGTAAGTACACCTATGGTAATAGGATGTAAATTAAGTAAGAATGATGAATCACCCGAGGCAAATCAAACTCTTTATAGGTCAATGATTGGAAGCTTATTATATGTGATAGCTTCAAGGCCTGACATTATGCAGGTAGTTGGTATGGTGGCAATATTTTAGGCTGCACCTAAAGAGACTTGTGTGCAAGCAATAAAAATAATATTCAAATATTTAAAAGGCACATTGGATTTTGGTTTGTGGTACTCAAGAGGTGAAGATTTCACCTTAATAGCATATACGGATGCAGATTGGGTTGGTAGTGTTGATGATAGAAAGAGCACAAGTGGAGGTGCATTCTTTTCTAGGAGATAGTCTTGTTTCATGGTTGAGTAAAAAACAAGCTTCGGTTTCCCTACTGCAAAGGTAGAGTATATTGCAACAACATCCTATTGCACCCAGGTCCTTTGGATGAAATAGACATTTAAGGATACGAAGATAGAGTATGATCGTCCTATCTCAATACATTGTGACAATACAAGTGAATCAATATTTCAAAGAATCCGGTAATGCACTCAAGGACAAAGCATATTCCCATCAAGTATCATTTCTTAAGGGAACAAGTGGCATATCAACAAGTTAAGTTGGAATATATTACCATACAGGAACAAATTGCAGATATTTTCACTAAGTCACTTCCAAAAGAAACATTTGAGTATTTAAGGCAGAAATTGGGAAGAATACCACTCTCCTCCAGTCATTGAGGAGAAGCATAGATTACACTAATCTTGCTTTATTCCTTACCACTTCTCAAATATCTTTTATATCTTCAGCGATTCATGAATGCATGCATCTCTTGCAAAGGGAGACGTCCTTTTACAATTTACACCTCTTCATACATGTCTCTTGAATGAGACATTTTGTCCTTTTATAAGAGCGCTACCATATTGGTCAGCCTCATAAACAAACATTGTTTATTTAAATTTAAACACTAATTGTGGAACTCAAGGTAAGTCGACCAAAACAAACTAGATTAAGTTTTAATTTAAAACTTCACAAACCCGGCGCCAAAGATAAATCGGCCAGCATGAGTCATCTTACATAAATAAGTTTAAATCTTTAATTTAAACTTGAATATGATCTTCATCGCCCATAGAGGAGTCAACCTTGTCACTGTTTTTATCCTTCATGAAAATTCTCCAATACAGATGTCTCATAACAACCACTGAATGTAATTTGATGATGATGACATATTGGCCTTCTTTGACATCAATGACAACAATTTCCAACAATCTCCCCATTTGTCATTGATGGCAACCTGTAAAGAAATAATTTGTGAATACAACAAGATACACTCTCTTTCTACACTGCTCCCCCTATTTTTCCTGCGCCCCCTATCTCTAATTCTCCCCCTTTGACATCAATGGCAAAGGAACTATCATCTATCTCTAAATTTTCTTTTTCATGAAGCTGAAAGATTAGTGTATTAGTGTCTTTTTACTGGGATGGTACTCAGTTGCGGTGATTGCTGTCTTCAGTGGGTTGGTGCCTACAAATTCTACAAGAGAGGATTGGTGTCTCTAGTGGGTTGGTGCTCACAAATTGTATAAGAGGGGATTGGTGTTGTTGCAAGTATGTGCCTAACCGGTGTTGTCATTGATGTCAACATATCAGTGTTGTCATTGGTATCAATTGTGCTCCTATTTTAATACTTGCTTGTAATGAGTTAGATGCTTTGTATTTGCCTATGTAAGTATTGGAGATCCTGATATTGAGGATATTGAGAAAATTTGATCCTCCGGTGGAAATAATATGTTGCAGAGTATCTTTGTCTACAGAAAAACAGTCCAACAGATTGCTCCGCATTTCTTGTAGAATGAATATCTTCATCTGCGGATTGGAAGTTGTTTAGAGACATGTCTAAAGATGCTATGTTCCAAGTTTGAGCCTCTGGTATGAAGATTTGAGTTAGTTATGTTCACTAGAGTGAAAACTGTTTTCTCTGTATATTTGGTGGTGACAGGGAGAATGTAATATGCTCTGCATTCCTCCATAGTTAAGTATTTCAGTCTGTGATTCTGGAATCAAGTTGGTAATGATGATAAGTGCCTTCAACTCCAATGATTCATGATTTGGTGGTCTGCAAGCAATCTTTTCTTTATGACAGTGGCTGACAGTGTTGTTTAAGTGCTCCAGTTTGAAGAATCCTTTTGACAAGTTGGTTATAGGTTGTGCGGATGTTCTTGGTAATTACAATGTGCTTGTGGATATCTCCTAATCATGTTCCTACCTTTGGATTGGCCTGCAAAGAGGAATTCGGATAGTGAATGAAGACTATTCTTAAAAGACTTAGTGTTAACACCAGTCTTGGCTGACTTGGTTATTTTCACTACTTGCGGAGATACATCGAAGATTGTGAAAGTGTGTCGTGGCATGGAAGATTGCATTTGAGTCCCAGCTAAGGCATAACATGATCCGCATACATCTTTACCTTAGCTAATTTTGTTTAGGTCCAGACCTATTTCTATGTATGTTTGTAATGCTAACCTTGGAGAATGTTCCAATGGTTGATAAATGTAATGCCGACCTTGATGTACATTCCAAGGTTGATGAAGTGTATAAAAACATGTAATGAAGTTGCAAAAAAGATGTCCTAGTGTGCAAATGAAAAGATAAGTGTGAAGGTGTAAAAAGAGCATAGTAGAGGAGTTATACTGTGCTTCAATGGAACTGAATCTAGGCATGGAGTCGATGCTATCAATCAATTCACAAATCCTTGGTAGTGAGCCATCCCTTGGCAGTGAGCCACCCCTTGGCAGTGAGCCGATGTTGGTAGTGAGCCTCAACATTTGTAGTGAGCATATTAGGCAGTGAGCCCTAAGGCAGTGAGCCTCTATTTTTCTGTATTGTTACAACATATATATTTATGTGGGTTAACACCCACCGTGGTTTTTCCCTTTTAGAGTTTTCTACGTAAAAACCCGATGTCTCATGTGTTGAGTTTCTTAACACCAGTCTTGGCCGACTTGGTTATTTTCACTACTTGTGGAGATACGTCGAAGATTGTGAAAGCGTGTTGTGGTGTGGAAGATTGCATTTGAGTCCCAGCTAAGGCATAATGTGATCCGCATACATCTTTACCTTAGCTAATTTTATTTAGGTCCAGACCTATTTCTATGTATGTTTGTAATGCGGACCTTGGAGAAAGTTCCAATGGTTGATGAATGTAATGCCGACCTTGATGTACATTCCAAGGTTGATGAAGTGTATAAAAACATGTAATGAAGTTGCGAAAAAGATGTCCTGGTGTGAAAATGACAAGATAAGTGTGAAGGTGTAAAAAGAGAAGAGCAAAGGAGTTATATTGTGCTTCAATGGAATTGAATCCAAGCATGGAGTAGATGCTATCAATCAATTCACAAATCCTTGGCAATGAGCCACCCCTTGGCAGTGAGTCGATCTTGGCAGTGAGCCTCAACATTTGCAGTGAGCATATTAGGCAGTGAGCCTCTGGTTTTCAGTATTGTTATAACATATATATTTTTGTGGGCTAACACCCATCATGGTTTTTCTTTTTTAGGGTTTTCCACGTAAAAATCTGGTCTCATGTGTTGATGATGTTATGTTGAGTTTCTTATTTCATGCTTTCATGGTTAAATCTAAATAACAGTCAACAAGTCTTTGATGTGTTAATGATCATAAGTGGTCAAAGTTTTGAAGACAACTGATTCACCCCCACCCTCTCAATTGTCTGGTGCATTTCAACAATTGGTATCAAAGCAAAGTTCCTTGGAGGTAAGCTTAATAGCTTGAGGTAGATCCAAAATCTCTTATAAGAAGAAATCTCTGCAGTTTGATGGAACAAATTATGCGACCTGGAAAATACACATGAAAAGACATCTGATTTGTATTGGCTATAGAGTATGGAAAGCAATAGAGACTAAATATACCATGCCTTAGAATGGTCTGAAAACTGAAGATGAAATCAAAGAATATGAGTTAAATATAAAAGCTAGAGATGCTTTGTTAAGTGCATTGACTGACTCTGACTTGATAAAGGTCATGGATTATGAAACTGCTCAAGAAGTCTGGGAAAAGTTGGAAAATCTATATGAAGGAAATAAATCTGTAAAGAGTGTCAAATTGTAGGGACTGAAAACTAAATATGAAGGTTTAAAGATGGGCGAAGATGAAAACATAACATCCTACATGCAAAAGGTTGATGAACTTGTCACTAGAATAAAAGCTATGGGAGGAACTATTGAGGAGAAGGAAGTTGTGATGAAAATTCTTAGGTCATTACCTAAATCCTACATTCACAAGGTAGATGCAATTGAAGAAGTAATGACTGTGAAAGAGGTCACCAAGGATCAGTTTTTAGGAAAGCTTACAGCCTTTGAGATGAGAGAACTTGGTGATGCTCTGACGAAGATTGAGATTGCTTTCAAAGCCGGTACTTCAAAAAAGATCTCCAGAGCTGAAAAGTACAAGGTGGAACCTGATGATGAGCTTGATGAAATTGAAGTAAACTTTGTTGACAGACTGCAAAGAGGTTCTGATGATGAATCTGATGATGCTAGACTAGTGTTTGAATGAGTACTTGTTCATTGCAATTAAAGAAGAACCTATGTCTACTAATCTTGCTAGTTGTGTGAAGGAAGAAAAACCAATGGAAGAAAGTGCTTTGGTTGTTCAGGTTGAGAAAGATGAGAATGAATGGATTATTGATAGTGGATGCTCACATCATATGACCAGTGACAAGCAATTTTGTGAATTTGGAAAAGTATGATGGAGGACTAGTTAGGTTTGTAGATAATGCAGCTGGTAAGATTTGTGGAAAATGATCTATTTCTTTTGATAATAAGCACAACACTGATAATGTCCTATATGTGGAGGGCTTGAAGCATAATCTTTTGAGTGTTGGTTAGATGTGTGACAAAAGTTATGATTTGAGATTCAAAGACAATGGTTGCGAAATCATGGAAAGCTCCGAAACAGTGATTGCTACTGGTAAGAAGACCAGAGGTAATATTTATCAATTAAGAGGAACTAATAATTATTGTTTATTAGCTCAGAAAGATGAGAGTTGGTTGTTGCATAGAACGATGTGTCATATCAATTTTGATAATATGGTGAAGATAAGTTATGCGCATGTTGTAAGAGATCTGCCTAAACTTGTGAAGCCAGCCAACACTATTTGCAAGGAGTGTCAATTTAGAAAACAAACAAAAAAAAGTTTCAAAAGTAAAGAACAATTCTTTGCTGGATTTCTCGAGTTGGTACATATAGATTTGTGTGATCCCACAAGAACAAAAGTCTGCAAGGTGACAGGTATTTTATGTTGCTTATTAATGACTATTCTAGAATGACTTAGGTTACTTTTCTAAAAGAAAAATCTAAAGCCCTAGGAAAGTTCAAAGTTTTCAAGGCAATGGTTGAGAATGAGTTAGAGTTGAGGATCAAATGCTTGAGGTCTGATAGAGGAGGTGAGTTCACATCAAATGAATTCAATATTGTTTGTGAAGAACAAGGGATAAAGAGACAATTGTCTGCCCCTGGAACTCCTCAGCAGAATGGTGTTGTTGAAAGGAAAAGCAAGACACTTCAAGAGGCTGATAGGACTTTGTTGAAGAAAGCTGACCTACCGGAAGTATACTGGAGAGAAGCCATACATATTGTTGTGTACATCCTAAACAGAGTTCAAGTTAAAGGTAATAGTGCTCAAACTCCTTATGAATTATGGTATGGAAGAGCTCCTACTATGAGATATTTCAAAGTTTTTGGTAGCAAATGTTATATCAGAAGAGAAGAAGATCTAGGCAAATTTGATGCTAGGTGTGATGAAGGAATCTTCCTTGGATACTCTACCAAGAGTAGGACCTACCAATGCTACAATAAGAGATTGAAGAAGATCATTGAGAGTGCTAATGTGAAGGTTGATGAAGACAAGGAAAGAATATCAGGTCTGAGTGGCTATGAATTAGATGAACCTGCTGCTATAACAAATGAGGAAAAAATTGAGCAAGACAGTCAAGATGAAGAAGAAAAGGCTCCAAAAAATGTTGCTAAGACTCCCAGGTATGTAAGAATCAATCATTCAGAAGATCAGATTATAGAGGACAAAAGAAAAGGGGTATTGACAAGGAAAAGAGCTACAGAAGAACAAGTAAATTATTGTTTGCTTTCAAAAGTTGAACCTAAAACTATGAATAAAGCATGCAATGATAAAAATTGGGTAAAAGCTATGGAAGATGAGCTGATGCGGATAGAAAAGAATCAAACTTGGGAACTGGTTCCTAGACATGCTGATAAGAATGTGATTGACACCAAATGGGTTTTCAGAAACAAGATGAATGAGAATGGAGAAGTAGTAAGGAACAAAGTAAGATTAATATGCAAAGGATACTCTCAGGTTGAAGGAATAGATTTTGAGGAAACCTATGCTCCTATGGCAAGAATTGAAGCAATCAGAATGTTTTTGGCATTTGCACCATTCAAAGACTTCAAAGTGTATCAAATGGATGTTAAGTCTATATATTTGAATGGTGAGCTAGAAGAAGAAGTCTACATTGAGCAACCGAAAGGATGTCAATTATCAAAACAAGGTGATATGGTGTGCAGATTAAAGAAAGCCTTGTATGGACTAAAGCAAGCCCCCAGAGCCTGGTATGCAAAGCTAGAAGAGTACTTATTACAATTAGGGTTCAGTAAAGGTACTGCAGACAATAATCTATATTTCAAAATCAATGATAATTAGATTCTGATTGTTGCAGTCTTTGTTGATAACATTATCTTCATATCTCAGTCTAAGTATGTGAAAGAGTTGTTGAAGAAGTTTCGGATGGAAGACTCTACACCGATATATACTCCCATGGTAATTGGTTGCAAGTTGAGAAAAACTGACGAATCACCCAAGACTGATCAGAAAAGGTACAGATCCATGATTGGAGGATTAATTTATCTAACTCAAACCAGACCTGATAAAATGTATGCAGTTTGTCTTGTTGTAAGATTTCAAGTTGATATAAGAGAGTCACATGTGGTGGAAGTTAAGAGAACCTTGAGGTATTTAAAAGGCACACCAGATCATGGCTTATGGTATCCAAAAGATAATGATTTCACTCTCAGTGCTTATACAGATGCAGATTGGGCCAGAGATGTTGATAATAGAAAAAATACAAGTGGAGGCGCTTTCTTCTTGGGTAATAAATTAGTTTCATGGTTGAGCAAGAAGCAACATTCAATCTCTTTGTCAACTACAGAAGCAGAGTTTATTACAGCAGCATGTTGTTGTACTCAAGTGTTATGGATGAACTAGACTTTCAAGGATATAAGAGTCATGTGTGAAGATTTAGTTGCAATCTTCTGTGACAATACAAGTGCTATAAACATTTCAAAGAACCTAGTGATGCACTCAAGAACAAAGCATATCTCTATAAGGTATCACTTTCTAAGAGAAAAGGTGAAAGAGAATGAAGTAAAGTTAGAATATGTGTTCACAAAGGATCAGAATGCAGATATTTTCACTAAGCCTCTGCCTAAAGGATACTTTTGAGTATCTCAGAGAAAAGTTAGGGGTCATTACCCCTCATGCTCTGAACTAAGATACATAGGAATGCATCAGTCCAGTGGTGCTCAAAGTCTCATTCTTTGATCTAGATTGATGTTTTAAGGGCTACCTCTCAAGGGGAGTAGCTAGATGTTCATCATAAAGAAAGTGTTGATAACAGAAGAAGTTCAGTGGGATCAGAGCAGCAGCGTGCAAGTATGTGCCCTTTGTCGTTGATGTTAAAGGGGTAGAGAAATCATGTGAAAAACTCAGAGAAGAATGAGTGCAGATGTGTAAAGAGAAAGGGGGAGAATCTTGTCTTGATGGTCTTTACAGTTTTTCACATCATATGTTGCCATCAATGACAAAGGGGGAGATTGTTGCAAGTATGTACCTAACCGGTGTTGCCATTCATGTTAACATATCAGTGTTGTCATTGGTGTCAACATATCAGTGTTGTCATTGGTGTAAACGGTGCTCCTATTTTGATGCTTGCTTGTAATGAGTTAGATACTTTGTATTTGCCTATGTAAGTATTGGAGATCCTAATATTGAGGATATTGAAAAAATTTGCTCCTCCGGTGGAAACAATGTGTTGCAGAGTATCTTTGTCTACAAAAGAATAGTCTAACAGATTGCTCGGCATTTCTTGTAGAATGAATATCTTCATCTGCGGATTGAAAGTTGTTTAGAGGCATGTTTGAAGATGCTATGCTCCAAGTTTGAGCCTCCGATATGAAGATTTGAGTTAGTTATGTTCACCGGAGTGAAAACTGTTTTCTCTGTATATTTGGTGGTGACAGGGAGAATGTATTATGCTCTACATTCCTCCGCAGTTAAGTATTTCAATCTGTGGTTCTATAATCAAGTTGGTAATGATGATAAGTACCTTCAACTCCAATGGTTCATGATTTGGTGGTCCGCAAGTAATCTTTTCTTTATGACAATCGCTGACAGTGTTGTTTTAGTGCTCTGGTTTGAAGAATCCTTTTGACAAGTTGGTTAGAGGTTGTGCGGATGTTCTTGGTAATTACAATATGCTTGTGGATATCTCCTAATCGTGTTCCTACCTTTGGATTGGTCTACAAAAAGTAATTCAGATCATGGATGAAGACTGTTCTTAGAAGACTTAGTGTTAACACCCGTCTTGGCCGACTTGGTTGTTTTCACTACTTGCGGAGATGCATCAAACATTGTGAAAGTGTGTCGTGGTGTGGAAGATTGCATTTGAGTCCCAGATAAGGCATAACGTGATCCACATACATCTTTACCTTAGCTAACTTTGTTTAGGTCCAGACCTATTTCTATGTATGTTTGTAATTCCAACCTTGGAGAATTTTCCAATGGTTGATGAATGTAATGCCAACCTTGATGTACATTCCAAGGTTGATGAAGTGTATAAAAACATGTAATGAAGTTGTGAAAAAGATGTCCTGGTGTAAAAATGACAAGATAAGTGTGAAGGTGTAAAAAGAGCAGAGTAGAGGAGTTATATTATGCTTCAATGGAACTAAATCCAGGCATGGAGTCAATGCTATCAATCAATTCACAAATCCTTAGTAGTGAGCCTCAACATTTGTAGTGAGCATATTAGGCAGTGAGCCTCTATTTTTTGGTATTGTTATATCATATATATTTCTATGGGCTAACACACACCGTGGTTTTTCTATTTTAGGGTTTTCCACGTAAAAACCTGGTGTCTCATGTGTTGATGATGTTGTTGTGTTGAGTTTCTTATTCCATGCTTTCATGATTGAATCTAAATAATAGTGAACAAGTGTTTTATGTGTTAATGATCATAAGTGGTCAAAGTTTTGAAGACAACTAATTCCCACCCCTCTCAGTTGTCTAGTTCATTTCAACAATTGGTATCAGAGCAAGTTCCTCGGAGGTAAGCTTAATAGCTTGAGGTAGATCTAGAATGTCTTATAAGAAGGAAGCTCTGCAGTTTGATGGAATGAATTATGCGACCTAGAAGATACGCATGAAAAGCCATCTACTTTGTATTGGTTATAGAGTATGGAAAGTGACAGAGACTAAATATACCATGCCTCAGAATGGTCTGACAACTGAAGATGAAATCAAATAATATGAGTTAAATATAAAAGCTAGAGATGCTTTGTTAAGTGCATTGACTGACTCTGACTTGATAAAGGTCATGGATTATGAAACTGCTCAAGAAGTCTAGGAAAAGTTGGAAAATCTGTATGAAGGAGATAAATCTGTAAAGAGTGCCAAATTGCAAGGACTGAAAGCCAAATATGAAGGTTTAAAGATGGGCGAAGATGAAAACGTAACATCCAACATGCAAAAGGTTGATGAACTTGTCACTGGAATCAAAGTTATAGGAGGAACTATTGAGGAGAAGGAAGTTGTGATGAAAATTCTTAGGTCATTACCTAAATCCTACAGTCACAAGGTAGCTGCAATTGAATAAGCAATGACTGTGAAAGAGGTCACCAAGGATCAGTTGCTAGGAAAGCTTACAGCCTTTGAGATGAGAGAACATGGTGATGCTCTACCGAAGATTGAGACTACTTTCAAAGCTAGTTCTTCAGAGAAGATCTCCAGAGCTGAAAAGTACAAGGTGGAACCTGATGATGAGCTTGATGAAATTGAAGCAAACTTTGTTGACAGACTGCAAAGAGGTTCTGATGATGAATGTGATGATGCTAGTACTAGTGCAAATGAATGTTTGTTCATTGCAATTAAAGAAGAACCTGTGTCTACTAATCTTGCTAGTTGTGTGGAGGAAAAACCAGTGGATGAAAGTGCTTTGGTTGTTCAGGTTGAGAAAGATAAGAATGAATGGATTATTGATAGTGGATGCTCACATCACATGACCGGTGACAAAATTAAGTTTGTGAATTTGGAAAAGTAAGATGGAGGACTATTTAGTTTTGGAGATAATGCAGCTGGTAAAATTTGTGGAAAGGGGTCTATTTCCTTTGATGGAAAGAACAACACTAATAATGTCCTATATGTGAAGGGTTTGAAGAATGATCTTTTGAGTGTTGGTCAGATGTGTGACAAAGGTTATGATTTGAGATTCAAACACAATGGTTGCAAGATCATGGAAAGCTTTGGAACAATGATTGCTACTAGTAAGAAGACTAGAGGTAACATTTACCAATTAAGGGGAACTAATAATTACTGTCTATTGGCTCAGATAGATGAGAATTGGTTGTGACATAGAAGGATGTGTCATATCAATTTTGATAATCTGGTGAAGGTAAGCTCTGCATAGGTTGTAAGAGATCTGCCTAAACTTGTGAAGCTAGCCAACACCATTTGCAAGGAGTGTCAATTTGTGAAACAAACAAAAACAAGTTTCAAAAGGAAAGAACAATTCTCTGTGTGATTGATAAAGATGGTACGTACAGATTTGTGTGGTCCCATAAGAACAAAATTCTATAAGGTGATAGGTATTTTATGTTGCTTATTGATGACTATTCTAGAATGACTTGGCTTACTTTTCTCAAAGAACAATCTAAAGCCCTAGAAAAGTTCAAAGTTTTCAAGGCAATGGTTGAGAATGAGTTAGAGTTGAGGATCAAATGCTTGAGGTCTGATAGAGGAGGTGAGTTCACATCAAATGAATTCAATATTGTCTATGAAGAACAGGGGATAAAGAGACAATTGTCTGCACTTAGAACTCCTCAGCAAAATGGTGTTGTTGAAAGGAAAAACATGACAGTTCAAGAGGCTGCTAGGACTATGTTGAAGGAAGCTGACCTACCGAACGTATACTGGAGAGAAGCCATACATACTGATGTATACATGCTAAAGAGAGTTCAAGTTAAAGGTAACAGTGCTTAAACTTCTTATGAATTATGGTATGGAAGAGCTCCTACTGTGAGATATAACAAAGTTTTTGGTAGCAAATGTTATATCAGAAGAGAAGATCTAGACAAATTTGATGCTAGGTGTGATAAAGAAATCTTTCTTGGATACTCTACCAAGAGTAAGGCCTACCGATGCTACAATAAGAGATTGAAGAATATCATTGAGAGTGCTAATGTGAAGGTTGATGAAGACAAGGAAAGAATATCAGATCTGAGTGGCTATGAATTAGATGAACCTGCTACTACAACAATTGAGGGAAAAGTTAAACAAGAAGACAGTCAAGATGATGAAGAAAAGGCTCCAGAAAATGCTGCTAAGACTCCCAGGTATGTACGAATCAATCACTCTGAAGATCAAATTATAGAGGACAATAAAAAAAGGGGTATTGACAAGGAAAAGAGCTGCAGAAGAACAAGTAAATTATTGTTTGCTTTCAAAAGTTGAACCTAAAACTATGAATGAAGCATGCAACGATAAAAATTGGGTAAAAGCTATGGAAGAGGAGCTGATGCAGATAGAAAAGAATCAAACTTGCGAACTAGTTCTTAGACCTATTGATAAGAATGTGATTGGCACCAAATGGGTTTTCAAAAACAAGATGAATGAGAATGGAGAAGTAGTAAGAAACAAAGCAAGATTAGTATGCAAAGGATACTCTCAGGTTGAAGGAATAGATTTTGAGAAAACCTATGCTCATGTGGCAAGAATTGAAGCAATCAGAATGTTTTTGGCATTTGCAACACTCAAAGACTTCAAAGTGTATTAGATGGATGTTAAGTCTACAATTTTGAATGGTGAGCTGGAAGAAGTCTACATTGAGCAACCGGAAGGATGTCAATTATCAAAACAAGGTGATATGGTGTGCAGATTAAAGAAAGCCTTGTATGGACTGAAACAAGCGCCCAGAGCCTCGTATGCAAGGCTAGACAAGTACTTATTGCAATTAGGGTTCAGTAAAGGCACTGCAGACAGCAATTTGTATTTCAAAATCAATGATAATCAGGTCCTGATTGTTGTAGTCTTTGTTGATGACATTATCTTTAGAGGGAATGAAGGTATGTGCATGAAGTTTGCAGGTCAAATGCAAAATGAGTTTGAGATGTCTATGTTTGGTGAAATGAATTTCTTTTGAGTCTGTAAATTAATCAATCAGATAAAGGAATCTTCATATCTTAGTCTAAGTATGTGAAAGAGTTGTTGAAGAAGTTTGGAATGGAAGACAGTAAACCGAAATGTACTCCCATGGTAACTGGCTGCAAGTTGAGCAAAACTGATGAATCACCTAAGACTGATCAGAAAAGGTACAGATCCATGATTAGAGGATTGTTTTATCTAACTCAAACTAGACCAGAAATAATGTATGCAGTTTGTCTTGTTGCAAGATTTCAAGTTGATCCAAGAGAGTCACATGTGATGGCAGTTAAGAGAATCTTGAGGTATTTAAAAGGCACGCCAGATCATGGCTTATGGTATCCAAAAGATAATGATTTCACTCTCAGTGCTTATACAGATGTAGATTGGGCCAAAGATGTTGATGATAGAAAAAGTACAAGTAGAGGCACTTTCTTCTTGGGTAATAAATTAGTTTCATGGTTGAGCAAGAAGCAAGATTCAATCTCTTTGTCAACTGCAGAAGTAGAGTATATTGCAGCAGTATGTTGTACTCAAGTGTTATGGATGAAAAAGACTTTGAACGACATAAGAGTTTGAGAGGAACCTCCTGCAACAATATAATGAAAAATACACGAAATAATAGAAATAGCAGAACATAGAAGGAATTTATTGATCGCAGGCCACTTCGAGGGGGCAACCTCCTTTGAGCAAGCTCAATACAATAAACTCGTGTATGCCTTCATTAGCCTCAACACATACTTATATACTAAGTCTAATCTAAACAACTATTACTTCCCATGAATGTGGGATAATACAATATACTCATGGGACGACTTACAAAGCATATGCGTCCAAATGTAATATACTAACAAAGTAAAGAGAAGGGTTAAACACAGGTTCTTAACATCCCCTCCCTCTTAGAAAAGCTTTGTCCTCAAAGCGTAAGATGTGGAAATTGTTGCTAAATCTAAAGGAGTGGTTCCCCTGTAGCAATCTCTGGGTGCATTCCATGCCACTGAATTAATACCTCTGTGATGGATCGGGAGCAAAGAGAATGAGTGCGCCTGTCGAGGATTACCTCTAGCTCCAAAAGGATGGATCCTTCATTATCCAGTTGTGGTAAAACAGTTTGTGCTCTGTCGTTGGCGCCAAGAAATTTCTTTAGACAAGAGACATGAAATATTGGATGAATGCGAGAAGGAGCTGTTGATAACTGAGAGGGGGGGTGAATCAGTTATCCTAATTATTTCCCTTATTGAACTTTCCTTTTAATTGATGCAGCATAGAATCAAACACAAAAACATTAATCATGAAATAAGAAACACATGACACAGTATTTTTGACGTGGAAACCCTGTTAAGGGAGAAAACCACGGGGTGATTAACCCAAAAATTATTCTCTGTTAGAAGAATAGGAAATTACAAAAATGGCACTTGCCAATTAGGGCTCACTGCCCGAGCACACTGCTCACAAGAGGCCCACTGCCTACAAGAAGACACACTGTCTACAAAGTGATGAGAATCACAGTCTTGAACTGATTGGAAGCATCTGCATATGCTGGAGTTCAGTTCCGGTTAGGCTCAGTACACTGATCTGCTGCACTTCATCTTTCCTCTGTTCTTTATTCTGCTATCTTTCACATACCGGATCCTTTTTGCTACCTCTGCTCTTATCTGGACTTATTCGCATATAACTACACAACAACACACACTTCACAACTAAATCCATCCTCTATATATATCCGTACAAGTAATTTCATCACCTTTCTAGTCGGCATCCGGAACAGTCTAGTTTCTTACAAACTCTCATTCTGTCGGCTGAATCCTTCCTCACCAAGCAATGCGGATCAAGCATGTACTTGTAGATATCATTAATCATGTCGGCCAAACATGATTCATGCCTTCACAACCTCTGTCATCAACAGTAACCCATCCGGAAAGCAGTCTGATACTCTGTCAGTCAGTTCTTCCTCTATTTTCACTGTCTCTCAGGAATCCGGTACTCAACCATTCATATCTTTTTCCTTGTCCATCACCGGAGGCTAAATCCTTGGAATATACCACTCAAGGTAGTCCTCTTGACTTCCCCAAATCCGTACTGCACCAAGACACTTCCTCTGAGAGATCCGGACCAATCTGTCGGACCTTGCCACATGCTCTGTTCTTCTTCACCGGACCACAACATTCTTTATTCTGACTTCCGGTAGAGGCACATCATGACTTGCGGATATGTGGGATGACCTTTGTTGCCATCAATGACAACAACCATGAATCCATATAGTGTCTCTTGCCAACAATCTCCCCCTTTGGCATTGATGGCAACACTTAGTGAAAAATGACTAAGTGTTTTCACTATGCTCCCCCTTTGCTGATGCTCTGTCTTTATATACAATTTCCGGAACTCCCCCTTAGTTGGATTCCTCATTTTTCACTGCTCCTCACTCCCCCTTTGACATCAATGGCAAAGGGTAGGGTCCGCATATCAAAATTTTCAAAAATTTCTTATACTTAGCCGCATATTTACATACTCACATATATTGAAGAATGTCTGCAAAGGATGTCTGCAATTGGATCATTTCTGTAGCCCAACTTTGCTTCATTCTATCCAAAATTGAAATGTGACCACTTAACAAAAATGCAAAAGCTTCTGCCCGCTTGAGATCTGTCGGATCTTTTGTTTGGGCGGTGGTCTGAGCATCACTGATGGCCTCATGCATAGTTTCCAACTTAGGGATTATAATCCTTCTAAGTTCTCCCATCCGGTTGGTGATGTTCTTCCTTTCCTTCTCAAGATTCTTTATTTCATTCAAGACTGCAATAGTCTGACATTCTTGATTTATTATAGAGGAAGAGAGAGGATCAAAACTTTGAGATAAGCTTGTAGCTTATCCTGTTCCTCTTTTATTTTCTTGTCAAATGCTGCTGTTGCCTTTGACCAGGATATACAAAATTTATAGATGTCACCGCCATCCTTAAGAGCATTCTCTAAGCTCTTTATTCCAATGCTTACAATCTTCCTGTCTTTAGAGATTAATTCTAATATTTCTGAAAATCTCTTATTCAAAAATTCCTTCCGGACCTTTTCTTCAGCTGATTTTTCTAGAGAATCAAAATGTGTATCAACACTGCTGACTAAGGTTTTTAGATTACCGGAAGTGGAGGCTGTCGGATCTATTTGGATTGATGGCATAATCTTTACAAGTACTCCGGAAGCAGCCTCTATCAACTCACAGTCTTCCATATGAGACTTCAGGAGCTTTTCATTTGCCTTGGCATTTGCAAATGAAGCTATCTTCATTGTTTGTACCGGAGAGAGAGAGTCAAAATCAAATGGGCCTTTTAGAAGCTCCGGTTCATCAATCTCTAAAGTTTCTTTGCTCAAAAATTGTTGAACAGTTTGTGCAGTGTCTCTTGCCGGAGACAGATGTTTCTTTTCTTCTGCAGTCTTAGAACTGTCAACCTTTGTCTTTCACCACTGCTTCCTTCTCCTGTAATTGCTCTTCTTCTTTGGATCCGGAGACTGTAGGGGAAACCGGAGGAGAGATATTTGTCTGTTCAGGGCTCACTTCTTCCGGAACAGAAGATTCCAAATCAACAGCTGTTTCTGCACCTAAGTCCTCTACAACAGGAAGATTGAACCTTTTGAAGGCCTTCCGGAGGATCTCTTCTGTTTCTTGGGCCACTTTGTCAGTCTCACCAAGCATGAGTTGATTCATCCTGGCTTTGCTTCTGAACTCATCTTTGCAGTCCTTGAAGATAATGTTCATTGTCTTGGGATCAATTTGAGGATATAGCTGAATAGCTATCTGCTCCCGGATCTCAAGATCTTTAGCATGAGCATTATTCTTTCTTACTTCCAATTCCTTTTCTAGGCTTTTAGGAATAAGAGATATGATTTCAATGAAAGCCTTATTATATATGTTAAGATATTTGACTGTGGCCTCCTGCAGAGTCTTTTGGTCGGCCTCACTGAAGTCATCATAAGATTCAGTCATTGGTTGAAGGTTTCCATCCACCGTGACCGACTTGATTATGCTCTCTAGAGACAGAGTGGGCTTTTCAACAGTTACCTCTGCCATTTCATCCTTGTCTTGGCCTGTGGAGGGCTTACCGGATCCTTTCTTCTTCTGTTTCTTTATTTCTTTTACTCCCTCATCTGACTCTGTTTCCTCTTCATCCTTTTGGCTTCCATAAGCCCTTGTGGCTTTTGTCTTGGATCTCTTACCGGATGCCTGGACTTCCGGTTTTGAACTTTTGGCTATGGGAGGTGCAAATCTCTTTGATGATCTGGTCCGGGTGGGAGCTTCAACCGGAGCACTTTCTTTACTTTTCTCTTCTTCCTCGGCCTTCCTCCTCTTTTCCCAGCTGGCATCAAGTGCCTCCTTTGAGATGCCTAGGCCTTGAGCAATGTGCTCTACCTCTTTTCTCACCTTTCTTTTAATCTCAGGTTCCCTGAGTTCTACATGTATTTTTACACTCAGCTCCTCAAAGGTTCCAAACCTTTCTGCCTTAGGATCTTTGGGCTGACTTAGCATGTGTTGAACATGCAGCTCCACTATCTGTTCATCTACTTCATACCCCATGGGCATGATCCAGACAGTCCTTGGCTCCACTACCTCCATTAGGCACTGATCAGTGTCAACCATAAAGCACACTGAGTCTTTGTATTTTTCAACAAGAGACTGGGGAATTCTCTCTCTTGCTTGCATCATGCTCTGAAAGTTTTTGAAGTATCCCCATAGAGCTGAATTTCTCGCTTTTGCATCCCCAAGTCCATGCAAATAGTCTCTTATCTGGACTGCAACAGGTTTGTCATTCTGCCATACCCATCCATTTGTTCCGGGTAGCTCATTCATGAAGTAGAAGAATAGACATACAATAAGAGTACCATACTTAAAGGAATTCTTCTTATCCTTCTTGATTTTCTGTATATTTTCCATTAATTGGCTTAGCAGTAGTTCGCAGAGATCATATTCTGCATTCTTTCTTAGCATTTCATAGGCAGTGTATACTGCAGTTCCGGATACAGAATTCTCCCTGCTGGAGTGATAGATCTTGTATCCTATTATCATTGATGCATATTTGATATCCGGATCCGAAATATCTTCAATGGTCATTGCCCTCTTATCAAATTTTGATCCGGTGGCCTCAGTTACAATGTTGTTCTTGACAGATTTGAGGATAGGTACCCCTCCGGAAGAGTATAGACCAGTTACTGCCCTAATTGCCTCTTTTGTGATCTTGTAGGGTCTATCTAGCCATAGAAAGCTGTCATGCATCCTGCTCAGTACATACCGGACCCATTCATCTTCTTCAAAGCAGGGGAAATGAATAAATTGCTCAAATTGTTTCTTCTGGATATCCTTATACTCAGGTTTAAGCTCAAAAGCATTGTCTATCAGTTGCTTGTGATAGAGGTCTCTTAATTTGAATTCCCCAAATTCTTCAATGCTTGCATGTATGTAAACCCTAATGTCTTCGGTATGTAAAATTCCGTGAGGAACACTAGAGAAGGCTCCTAGTGGATCTACCTCCAATGATTTGTAGGGATGTTTCTTGAATGAGGGGCGAGGTCTATCAGAGATCTTAACTATGTTTGGAGTAGCCATTCTTCAAAGATTTGCAGTGAGGTAATGAAAAACGGAGAATACCTTATGCGCCTTCGGTTTGCACGGAGTGGTTGGATTGATTTCTTTATGCAATAACTTCGGCAGGAGATCCTTGGTGTGCTTGATGAACCTTGTTGCAGAGCTCCACTTTTCGCTTCTTCTCGAGTGCAGAATGAGCAAATGACCTTTGAGAAATCCCTTAAATTGCTCCGCGAACCCTAATATCTGTCTGCAATAAATGCTTCACCTACATCATTCCGGTTTGCCTTGTCTGGATAGTTTGGAGTATCCCGGATTAGTCTTGATTTGTGGATATCATCCGGATCTTTCAATCATGAATAAATCGAGGTAATATATTACAAGAACATCCCAAACACTCTGTCCAATCCGCAGAACAAGATAGTGCATTTCCGGATCTTTCCGGACCTTTTTGTAATCCTTTATCATACCGGAGCATCTCCCTGAACAGGTCTTATTTGATCGATCACAGCTTCTTCATAACTCCATGCGGACCTCTGAAAACTTGACTGAAGTATCTCAAGACTCATGTCTACAAACCCTTTGATCCGCATCTTGTGCCACATCCGGCACCACTTGTTTGGCTGGGGGAACAAGATTTTCTTTGAGTCTCCCCCTGAGCCTGAGCTAACTTTTTAATTTCCGAAAGAAATATCAGCACCAGAGTCTGGTGTGGATCCAACCTCTACATTCTTTGAACTTTTCTTCACCCAAATCTTGCTCATCTGATTCCTAACCTCATCCGCATTCATCTTTTGTTTACCCTTGTCTTGATTCTGATTATACACCGGACCTCTTTTGTCCTGATTCTTGTTTCTGCAGACTTTAGCATTATGACCGGACCTATTGCAGATTTGGCAAATAACATTTCTTTGCATATTTGACTGATATCCTCTTGATCTGCATTGATTAGCCATATATCCTACTCTATTGCATGTGAAGCATCTACCTTTGAATGATTTGTTTACTTGCATAATTCTGCATTCATGGGATTTGTGTCCATACCTTTTGCAGTTGAAGCACTGTCCGGAGAAGGATGAATTAATCTGATTCATTCTCATTCTGCACTGATTAGCTTTGTGACCAAAGTGGTTGCAGCTGTGGCAGTATCCATTGAAGGATGGATATCTTTGAGCATTTGGCTGTCTTACCGGAGGTCTTCTAGGCCTGCTCCTTGGATTTTCTGATCCAAGATTCTTCTAACCGGATCCGGAGCTTTCTCCTTTCTCATATCCCAAACCATACTTGTCATCTATCCTCTTTTGACTTCCAAGAAGAACTTCAAGTTGAGCAGAACTTATCTTGAATTTCTCTTTATATTCATTTGCTGTTTGAAGGTCTCTTTTGAGAGAGGCAATTTGATCCTCAAGTTTTCCTTCATTATCTTTGGCATCTTCAAGATCAGATTCAAGATGTCTGATAATCCTATCCATCTGGTGGCATTCTTCTGATTTTTCTTTAAGAGATTGTCTTAGATTGTCTTCAGCCTTTCTTTTTTCTTCAATCTCTTGAGTAAACTTTATATTCCTGATTCCATTTCATGTCTTAACATAATGACTTCTTTTGATAACTTTTCACATAACTTGGTTTGCTCAGTCAATTCTTCATTTGTATTGCTTTCTTCACTTTGTCTTGCCAACTGTTGAAGCAGCTCCTTTCTCTTTTTCATAGAGAGACTTAATTTGTCTTTTAATTCTCTCATGAATTCATCAGCCTGTTTTAGTCTTTCCTTTAATTCACTGACTTCAGAATTTGACTGTTCAAGATCCTCAAGAGCAATCTTGAGTTGCTCCCTTAAACCATATGCATCCATTTGAAATCCCAGATCTTCCTCAAGCTGTTAGGCTCTATTAGGAGGAACTTAGCTCTGATACCAAATGTTGATAACTGAAAGGGGGGGTGAATCAGTTATCCTAATTATTTCCCTTATTGAACTTTCCTTTTAATTGATGCAGCATAGAATCAAACACAAAAACATTAATCATGAAATAAGAAACACATGACACAGTATTTTTGACGTGGAAACCCTGTTAAGGGAGAAAACCACGGGGTGATTAACCCAAAAATTATTCTCTGTTAGAAGAATAGGAAATTACAAAAATGGCACTTGCCAATTAGGGCTCACTGCCCGAGCACACTGCTCACAAGAGGCCCACTGCCTACAAGAAGACACACTGTCTACAAAGTGATGAGAATCACAGTCTTGAACTGATTGGAAGCATCTGCATATGCTGGAGTTCAGTTCCGGTTAGGCTCAGTACACTGATCTGCTGCACTTCATCTTTCCTCTGTTCTTTATTCTGCTATCTTTCACATACCGGATCCTTTTTGCTACCTCTGCTCTTATCTGGACTTATTCGCATATAACTACACAACAACACACACTTCACAACTAAATCCATCCTCTATATATATCCGCACAAGTAATTTCATCACCTTTCTAGTCGGCATCCGGAACAGTCTAGTTTCTTACAAACTCTCATTCTGTCGGCTGAATCCTTCCTCACCAAGCAATGCGGATCAAGCATGTACTTGTAGATATCATTAATCATGTCGGCCAAACATGATTCATGCCTTCACAACCTCTGTCATCAACAGTAACCCATCCGGAAAGCAGTCTGATACTCTGCCAGTCAGTTCTTCCTCTGTTTTCACTGTCTCTCAGGAATCCGGTACTCAACCATTCATATCTTTTTCCTTGTCCATCACCGGAGGCTAAATCCTTGGAATATACCACTCAAGGTAGTCCTCTTGACTTCCCCAAATCTGTACTGCACCAAGACACTTCCTCTGAGAGATCCGGACCAATCTGTCGGACCTTGCCACATGCTCTGTTCTTCTTCACCGGACCACAACATTCTTTATTCTGACTTCCGGTAGAGGCACATCATGACTTGCGGATATGTGGGATGACCTTTGTTGCCATCAATGACAACAACCATGAATCCATATAGTGTCTCTTGCCAACAGGAGCTAGCTTTTGATCCCCAATCTGATCCTGGGTGCAGAGAACCGTGTTGACTGCCTGAACTCGTGAACTATTGGGGGAGTATGAAAGGAGCGCTGGCGGTTCCTAACCATAGACTACTTCATATGGAGTCATGTTAGATGCAGTGTGGTAGGAGGTACTGTACCACCATTCAGTGAGAGGGAGCCACTTTGCCCACTGATGCTATTGTTCTAAGGTATCACATGCAGCCACAATCTGTTGAATTGCCTTGTTCATTCCCTTCCAAAAGACGTGACGCCATGCCCGCTCATAAGTTTTGAGGAACCCAGGGTGCCCTACCGATGGAGAAACATAGAATTCATAGAAGATAGCCTGCGGGACATATTCCAACCAATTTGGAACAGACATAGAAATAGCTGAAAGAGAAGCTTGGTCATCACATGTGCGAGAAAAAGAATCCGCCACAATATTGTCCTTACCCTTCTTGTAACTGATCTCATAGTCATAACCCATGAGTTTGTTGATCCATTTCTGTTGTGCTGGGGAGGAGATGATCCATTGTTCCAAGAAATATTTCAAGCTTTGGTGAGCCACCCTGAAGCAAAAATGATTCCCTAATAGGTATGGCCACCACTTTTGTACTACATGCAAAATAGCCATCATTCATTGTAGAGCCGAAGGAGTAGTGGAGACCACGGATGGTTGCATCTGAATGGAGTGAAGTTGAGTGATGACACCATGTGAATTCTTCTTAAGAAGCTTTTCCAGGCGATGCGAACTTATGATGCTGAGAGACCCTGGTTGTAAGCCCTTCAATGTGTGTTTGTGCCCATTGTCTGAAAACTGCATCCAAAGTTCAGCAAAATCCCATAAGATGGGTCCAAGTGTGCATAACCATTGGGCGCCCAAAACCACATCACATCTGCCTAAGGGCAAGGCAAACATGTCGGAACGCAGGTTATAATCTCCAATAGAGATACGCACATTGCAACACATCCCTTTGCAAGGTAATGTGCCCCCATTGGCAATCATGACTTCAAAGTTCGAGCAAGGATGAACAAAACAATCAACCTGTTTGGCTATTCGAGGGTCAATGAAGTTATGAGTACTACCGGAATCAATGAGTATTGTAAGAGGGTACTTCTTGAAGTAACCCTTGACCCGCATGGTTTGTGGGGTGGTGACTCCTGCTATGGCATGGAGAGAGATCTCTGGGTGGTCTTCCTGAGAAATAGGGTCAACAGGCGACTGTTGAGTTTCAACCTGATCAGCTACTGTATTCTGTGCATCTGCATAAACTTCAGTTTTAGACGGAGAATCCACATCCAAGAGATAGAGCATTTTCTCAACACATCTATGTCCCCGAGTGAATTTGTCATCACAATTATAACAAAGCCCTTTTTCTCTACGTGCCTGCATCTCTGCTTCAGTCAAATGTTTGATAGGAGTTGTTCTAGGAGCTACCATTATTTGAGGGCTTTGGGGATCCATATTTCTGAATAGAACAAAATTGGATTTGGAGTGTTGTTGAGTTGTGATCTTGTCCTCTGCCAACTTAGCCAACCTTAAGGCTTCCATCATTGTGCTTGGACAGAACATTTTAACCTCAGCGCGAATTGCATCCTTCAAACCACTGACAAAACAACTCCTGAAGAATTCATTAGGCAATCCCTCTATGTGATTGGCCAGTTTTTCAAATTCTGTCTGATATTCTCTCACAATGCCTGTTTGGCGTAGTTTTGTGAGTGCTCTTGTGAAATCATCAAAAGCACTAGGGCCAAATCGCTGCAAAATGAGTTTGCAAAAATCTGTCCATTTTGGCTCGTCATGAGCGTTGATGTACCAACGAAACCATTGAAGGGCTTCATGTTCCAAATGAAAGGAGGCAAGTGGGACTTTGTTGACATCAAAAGTATTATGCAGATTGAAATATTGTTTTGCCCGATATATCCATCGAGTCTGAGTATCACCATTGAAGTGAGGAAAATCAAGCTTCGGTCTACGAAAATTGTCGAAAGAAGAAAACCCTATATTTGCTAAAGACTCTGGCTGCCGTCTATTGTTAATGGCTAAATGCTGAAGATTGAGTGCGAGAATTTTTTCATCCAGATCTTGGAGTTTGGTCTTGATGGTTGCAAGTTCCTCCTCCATGTTTTTTGCTCATGTGCGGGTGACAACCATAACCAGGTTTTTTTTTTTTTTTTAGAATGGGTAGAAAAAAAAAATAAAAACTTTTTTAGTAAAGGAAAATTTGGATTTGGGAAAAACTCTTATGGGTAATTGGAGTTTGACTAGGTTTTGGACACTTTCTGAGGGACAGGGAAGCAGAAAATGGGGATTTCAGAAGCGGGGTGAAAGAATGGAAAAATTTGTCCAAGAGGGACAAAGGAGTAGAAATAGGAAATGAACACTATGACAAAATTTGAAGGCGATTGGGTGAGAATTGAAGAAGTTATGGCAAACCCTAAAAATAAACAAATGTGGGATTTCTAGCTTCGATAAGTGGAATTTGGGATATGGTCCTCAAGGAAGGAAATATGCAGAATCGAATTTCAGGGGTTCCAGTGAATTTTCAGGGGAAATGGAGCTAGAGCAAGGAAGATATGGTGAAAAATAAAAAAAAATTTACTTCAGCTGGTAATAGATATGGACCCCAGGTATGTTCGGCTTCCTAAAGGTTCAAGGGATTCACTCGGATACCAATGATGTCTAACAGCTTGCGTATTGGGGCAGTACCCCTCACTCCACGGCTCAGGTAAAACTGATAACCGCTTTGCCACAAACGACAACTCTTGGTTTACCTCACGGATGGGAACTAGTCAATCAAGGAGGGGCCATTGCCCTTTTCGCTGGCAAGTCCTTTCAATGGGCCAACTACTTCAGGGTTCCTGTGTTGCAAGTATGAGGTTAATTAGTGTTGTCATTGATGTCAACATACTCATATTGCATTGACAAGAAGGATTGGATGAGCTGTGTGCTGAGGATATTGAGAAAATTAGTCTCAGTCAAGAACAGTGAAGAACAGTGATGAGAAGAAGGCAAAAGTACTCAATAAGTTGATGATCAAAGGATGCGGATTAAAGGGTTTGTAGCTATGAGTCTTGAGATGATCCAGTTAAATTTTCAGAGGTCCGCATGCAGATTTGAAGAAGTTGTGATTGATCAAGTAGAACCGGTTCCGGGAAGTGCTCCGGAGTGACAGAGTGTTACAAAGAGGTCCGGTGAGATCCGGAAGTGCATTATCCTATCTTGTGGATTGGATGGAGTATTTGGGATGTCCTTGTGATGTGTCATCTCAATTTGTTCATGATTTGGAGGTCCGGAAGCACATGTTTCAGTATGACAGTGGCAGTAGACTGTGTTCTTGAAGTTCCGGATGAGGAAGAGAAGAGATTCCGGTGAGCAGAGGAAGTGCGGATGTTCCTGGTCATTCAGGCTAGCTTGTGAAGGATCTTGGATCGTGTTGAGGTTGTGTTATTGATCCGCATTGGTGGTAGAGCTTGGAATTGAAGATATTCTTCCGGATGAAGTTCTTGTTCAGACTAGCCGACCGGATGAGTTGTTCATCTTACAAATGTTCTTGTGGTGGCCGACCAGATGTGTTATTCATCTTGCGAATGTTCTTATGGTTGAGTGCCGACTTAGATGCTTATTTCTAAGTCGATGTCTTGTATAAATGAAAGATTGTGAATCCATTTTGAAGGGAGTTGATAAGCGGATGAGTGTGATATAGCGAAAGAGCGAAAGGGCAGAGCAGGGGTGTTTCGAGTTTAAATGGAACTGATCCAGACATGGTGAAGATGTCATTCTCCAGTTCAAGGTTGTGATACTTATGATCTTGTAGACAATGTGTCTCTTTTGTAGGCAGTGTGCCTCTTTGTGAGCAGTGTGCTCGGGCAGTGAGCCCTGACTGGCATGTGTCATTTGTTTTTCTTATTCTTCTAACAGAGAATAATCCTTAGGTTAATCACCCCGTGGTTTTTCCCTTAACCGGGTTTTCCATGTCAAAAATCTTGGTGTCAAATGTGTTGATGTTTATCTGCTCCGGTGTTTATGCTTTCTGCTTTCACAAATGGTTAATTTATATGCTGTTAACTAACAAAGAAGAATCAAGTGTTTGACGTAGAAGCAAGCTTTAGCACAACTAATTCACCCCCCCTCTCAGTTGTGAGTCCTAGATCTAACATCCTGTGGTACTCCTCACAATGAGTTTTAGGGCTATGCCCAGACACTTCCCACAGTTAAGCGGATAGGAATTACTCCCTGATCTGAACCTGCAATTGAAATGAACAATACAGATGCAAAGAAAAAAGAACTACTACAATAATCACAGCGCCTGGAGGCCACTGCAAAAAAAATTGGCAAAAATTCCACCCAGCGAGCCCAAGAAAGCACTCTGATACCAGATGAGAGGAAGCTCCTACAATAATATAATAAAAAATACACGAAATAACAGAAATAGTAGAACACAGAAGGAATTTATTGATTGCAGGCCACTTTGAGGGGGCAACCTCCTTTGAGCAAGCTCAATACAATAAACTCGTGGATGCCTTCATTGGCCTCAACACGTACTTATATACTAAGTCTAATCTAAACAACTATTACTTCCCATGAATGTGGGATAATACAATATACTCACGGGACCACTTACAAAGCATATGCGTCCAAATGTAATATACTAACAAAGTAAAGAGAAGGGTTAAACACAAGTTCCTAACAGAGTTGTGTATGAAGATCCAGTTGCAATCTTCTGTGACAATACAAGTGCTATAAATATTTCAAAAAACCCAGTGATGCACTCAAGGACAAAGCATATCTCTATAAGGTATCACTTTCTGATATCATTGCTTTTGTGGTTGTTAAGTTTTGAAAAAGTAAAAGTTAATTTCTTAGACTGATTCACCCCCCCCTTCTCATTATAAGCATGTGTTCTTCATCTATTACTAATGTTATAAATAGCCCTAACATTTTTACTTAATTTGATTCTTCCTCTTCTAGTTCTTCCAGATCTTGTGTCTTCTCACATTCTCATCCTCATCGCTATCATAATCATCTCTAAGGTTTAGACATATTTTCCTATCTTATTCTACAGCTTCCAATCAAACTTTCATCCCTTTCACCTCTTTCAATATTTCATCTATATCTTCAACAATATTAGCAACACCTTGGACTCTTTGTGGTTGCATCTTTCCCTTAGATCTAGTGCAAACTGTTGTAGGTTGGTGATCTATCTACAATCACTCCTTGCAACTATAAGTACGGAAAAGGTACACAAGTCTACATGGTAGTTTGATGATGATATGTAGAAATAGCCCTAACATTTTTACTTAATATGATTCTTCCTCTTCTAGTTCTTCCAACTCTTGTGCATCTTCTCACATTCTCATCCTCATCGCTATCATAATCATCTCTAAGGTTTAAACATATTTTCCTATCTTATTCTATAGCTTCCAATCAAACTTGCATCCCTTTCACCTCTTTCAATATTTCATCTAGATATCTTTAGCAATATTAGAAACACCTTGGACTCTTTTTGGTGACATCTTTCCCTTAGATCTAGTGCAAACTGCCTCAGGTCGATGATCTGTCTACAATCACTCCTTGCAACTATAAGTACAGAAAAGGCACACAAGTCTACATGGTAGTCTAATGATGATGATATGAAGATCCAAATCATAGCCCACATAGGTGTGAATTATATATCTCGCAACAATCTCATACTTGATAATGTGTTTCTTAATGGTTTTCCTCTTGTGACCATCTTTTCCAACCTCTGAATTGGGTTCCAAGACTTCGCAAATGCTAAACAACCCTTTTCAAATCCTCAACAAAGAGGGTCTCTCAAGGTTTCCCCGGTGATCTATCCTTAAGTTGCAGGGTCTCACCCAAGCAACCTGCCTTGGCAAAAGGGTCAAACTACTTCTTGAAAGGAGTGACCCTATCGTGTTTTGGCATGTGTGATTTCTTCCACTTCCACCTTGTTTACTTCCTTTTTGGGATTTTAATTAACAGTCCATGCATAACTAAGCCATTACCTCCACTTACTATTTGCCAACTATTAATCACTCTTTTGTTCACTCCTGATCAATTCACAATGATCTCCCAATCAATCTATTGTTTTCTCCTCTCAAACTCTTGTGATCTACTAATCAAACCCAGTTATCTCCTTAATCAATTCATGTTAACTCCCCAATCATCCCCACCTATTTTTCTCATTTTCTACCTACAAATGCACCCCTTTATTTTTTTAGGGGAGGCTAAGAATTACTTGCATAGTTCTTTGAGCTAAGTTTCTCTTAAGATTCAAGATTTTGCATAAGTAGCCCCCATAGCACTCTTGTGCTCATGCAAGATTATGTGTGCCTTTTATTTCTATTTTGTTGTTGCTTCTAAGCCCAAATCCTCTTCATATCCTCACCTTTGTCCCTGTTGTCAAGAGGAGGACCCCATTGCTACAAAGAAAAATGTGATTGCCACAAGATCTCTAAGGATAAAAGCCTCACACTGGTGCCTGACTTATTAAGGTTCTTTTATTGCTTTCATTAGTAATTAGCTCACAATCTTACTCTTGAGGGAGTAAATTGATGTTTATTTTGTCTTGGTTAGAGTAGAGTTTATTGCTTTCTAGATTAGATTCATTTCCTGTTTTGCTTACAATAACTACAAATTTCATTTTTTAAGAATAGCTTACATTCACATTAAAACACAAAAAAAAACATAAGCAGAAACAAATTGCAGTTAGGAAATATCCATTTAGATTTGCATTCATATTTTATTTTTAGTAGTAATTAGCTCACATCAAAAATCAAAAAAAGAACAAAAGATTTGCATTCATCTAGGTAATTGCATGTAGAAACTCATATAACATTCGAAAACATTCAAAATGACAACAAAGCCCTCAATCTTGTCACGAGGTGCAAAATTCAACAATTTCAACAAAGAAAACATTCAGAACAACAAGAAAGCCCTCAATCTTGTCACAAGACACAAAAGTCAACAAAGTCAACAAACACAACAAATCAATTCAAAGCATAAACAAACATCCATCTCCTCACTTAGCACTCAATGTGCCCAATTGAGGGAAGATTGAATCTGAAAAGTCCTCGAAGAAATTAGGGAGAACCTCCCTACACAAGAAAACCCCACTAAGGAAGATATTCAAGAATAGACATAAATCTTAGATCAAATTAGACGAGATATAATTAGGACTTACATCCTAAGGATCTTTCAAATACAAGGCCAAATTATCAATCAATTCCATAAACAACCCAGGCAAGACTTAGCAATAAGAGAGGCATGCGACGAGAATCTCAATCTTTTACAAGAAATGACCTCTCAACTCCAAGAAATGAACATCAACAATCACAACAATCAACAAACACACACTTAAGCCAATAACGCGATCAATCTAACCGCTATATGTGATGCTCTACTTCCTAAAAATAAAACACCCACTTGGTTCCACAACTCTTGCTACGAGAGCAGGAGTGACTAGGTGGAACACATTTAGCAAGGATACGATTCATGTGCTGCCTTAGAGTCTAACTTACTAGTACAAGCTCAAGTTGATTCCAAACAACACAGCAACTCTCTCAATTAGCAATATGTTGACAAGTTTCTTGTAGGCTACCTTAATTAGGCATTCTATTCACAAGTAGAACTTTGTGATACCAACTTGCTCTCCTCAACATGTCAACTTATGCTTTGACACCACTTAATGCAGTCATGGACGAAGGATCCAATGAAGGCCTATCCAACCATGTAGCGAAAACACACAATTCACATTCACAATAGAAACTCAATGGGACAGTAATAACATCGGCTTTATTGATTTCACAATCATGAATGATTATAACCTTCCACAATGGGCTTCATGCTAGGCCACAACTATTTGATTACAAACATGAAATTACAGTATTCCCATGATATTATAATACACTCATCTGCTAAGCTTCAAAACAATTATCCTCTCCACAACATGTCAATTTTCCATCTCCTCAACTTAAATTGAACTGTCTTCGAATGATTGTGAATGGTGTTCATATATCAATCTCAAGCCTTGGAAATGATCTACGTCAGCTACAAGGTGGTGCAAGGCTCTATGTCACATGAAACGTGTAGTTGGCCAGGTGTACAAATAAGTCCTCCAAGTGTAGTGATCACAGAATGTAGGATCTTCATGGTGTTCATCATAAGCTCTCCTGGGTTCAAAGTATCTCCATATGCATTCCTTCATTAGCACAAACTTCCAAAAAGCTAACACGAGGGAAGAATAGTGAACCTGTGTAAGCTTGACAACCCGATAAAGGTTCAAAAATTAAGTGACACATCTATGGTGATCCAAGGCCCCTGAAATGTGGATATGATGTTGATGTAACATTATAGAACATATTCTCCAAACCGCAAGACTAGGTGTGCATTTGCAGTGGCATGTGGTGGATTCTTCGGTGACTGACTTTTGACTAGAAACCTATAAACAAATAAACAAAGTATCTTTGGTTGATGCAAAATTGCTCTTACACCTTAAGATGCTCCTGCATCAAGGTATGTCATCAAAAGTGAAAACAATGCTTATGATCAAATTGCAATATGAAAAGACCAATGAGGAAGAATGGACATCTTCTTCTTTAGGTTTTGCTAAACTGAAGTGAGGATTCCCTAAAGTGTGATTCTTGAAAGATCAAAGACAAACAATGATAGAAAAAACCTTGAAGTAAACCATATCCAAAACACATGAAACTCCTATTGAATTGTCACTAAGCACCAATGTGTTGGTTTACCTTGAATCAAGGGTATAACACCTCTATGAGAAGATGCAGCAGGCATGTGGAGAATAAGATATATCCCTCTTAACCCCTCAAGATTTGGGGTGTATTATCTCACTTCAAACATGTATGCGGCGATAAAAGCAATGTGGATTTCACTATGAATGCCCTTCATGAAGTTAGCAAATACTTTACGATAGCAAGGCAGTGAAATCAAGCAATCTGGTAGATTAACTAACTTTACTTCCACTATTAAAAGTTGATTTGTGTTGTTTATTAGTGTGGTGGGATAGTAGCATGTTGAAACAAATAAGAAATGGGTGTCTTCAAATCTTCATCAACTAAGCAACACCAGCCACCACATGCTCACAAGATCGTCATTAGTCTGAAACGGGCCATCACAAAAAGGATTGCGCCACCGAAACAAAGAAATGCCACCGCAAGATGAACCAAGACAACCCCAACAACCACAAAGTAAAATAGTAGCTCTGAGGGGCACAATCCACCACACATCCACAGACTCTGCGCAAAACAAACCAGAAACACTTTCCGCACATGAGAACAACTACTACAAAGGGAGAAACATGACAAGCAGAATATGAGCCCCTGCGATAATAATAGCAACACAAGGTAACAACTTACAGGCAGAGCAAGTAACAAAGGATCACAACAGGGGCCAAAGAGGCACCACAACACAAAATAGATGGATGAGATAGGAGACCACAAATCAACACCAGACAACACCGCAAACAAAAGATAACACAAATGCAAAGCTTGCGGTGGACAATACAGAAAAATAAGACCTGTAGCATACATCTGGTCTAACATAAAGATACCGCGATGAGTGAAAGCACCAGAATTAATTAGGAATTTGGACGCAAGCCAGCACCCAACTAATAATTCAGGAATTAAATTTGACATCAACCTTTTTATATGACAGTTATCTATTCAATGGTGCCTTTAAAATACTATGACATATTTTAATATAAATAAATTATATAAAAACCAAATATATATATCATCATAATCCTATATAAATTTTGACAGTTAGTCCAAAATCTCTCCTTTCAAGTCTTTTCAAAATTTTAGTTGTATTTTACAACTTAAATGCCTAAATACAACTATACAACTGTCAAATTTAATCCCTGGGCCACCATAAAGGAGCAATCACATAAATTATGACTAACCTAATTGACCTATCTAAAAAGGAGTAAGGGATTGAAAATCTAGCTAAAGAGGTGGTAAACAATTATAAATAGTAAAAATGGCATTTCCATGGAAAATGGTGAGGAATTTCCTATAGTTTATAGAATAGAATAGAATAGAATAGTTTTTAACGTCCACAGGGTAAAATAGCCTATCAAATATGTCATTAATTGGCTATTTTTATTATTATTTTTTGGGTAATTTGAAGTTCTTTATAGATGTATTAATTGTCTATATTTGATTGATTTTCCTTTATTCTAACACAATGCTTTTTTTTCAATTTTTAAGATGAACACATCACCCTTGTTTGTAACAATTTGGAACCTAATTGCCTCAATTTATTAGTTAGGACCTATTTTTTATTTTCTATACTAGTTATTTACAAGTTATATATAAATTAAAATTAAAAATTAAGAATTAAAAATTAAAAACTAGATCCTCATAAAAAACATATTAATAGATAAATTCAATCTCAAAAAAACATGGAAAAAAAATCAGCATCTATTCTAAGTTTTTATTTTTCCTATGAAAACAAATTCCCTATGTATTATGTTTCTTTAAATAGAAATGTAAATATTTATATAGAATTTTTTAAAGAAATTTTCTTAAAATATAATAACTTGGAAAGTGATGAGTGGGATGACCAATTTCCTCCATAATGAAATAATACTTATCATAAAGAAAGAGAACCAAAAGACCATAAAGGCAAAACCCTTGTGATGAAATCCTCATTACAAAATTCAAAAAGCCAAATTTCTTTAAAGGCAAGCCCTTGCTATAAATACTCATCATAAAGCATCGAGGACCAAAATTTTCCATAAACAAAACCCAACTACAAATAAAACAACATCCAAATGAAGGAAATCCCACCATAAAGAACTTACAAAGATGACCAATCAAAAGAAAGAAATTGTATAGAGATGAGAAAGAAATTATCCTTAAAGTCCTCTTCATAAAATAAGTCCAAGAAGAAGAAAAAAAAAGTGACCTTTCATAAACAACATCAAGATGAGAACAAAACTATTGAGACGTGTAGAGAACAAAATCCTATCTTATGTAGAGGTCCCTTGCTCAATGTTGTCGAAAAATGTAGAGACCAAATCCTATCTTATGGAGTGATCCCTTGCTCAAAGTTCTTAATCCCATCTTAAGGAGAGGTTTCATGTTCATTGTTGTTAACTTAAGCTATGGTTCTCTATGGAAAGGGACCTAAAATCTATCAATCAATGTTATGAAAAAAATTTTAAGTGGTCATACAAATTTTATAAGAGCAGCTAATAGTAAAAAAACATAGTTCAAAACTTTTAAGACATTGGTGATTATATGATTTATTTAAACACTACAAAACTACACCTCAAAATTACCAAAAAAAAAAAGCCCTCTAAAAATTTACCCCAATTTTAAAGATAACTTACTATTAAAAATTTACAAACTAAAAAATAGAGACATTTATATTTCTTGAAACTTATATATTTGGATAAAATTATAATTTATAATAAGAGAATTTATTCTAGTATTATAGGACCCTCTATTATTATAAATATCCTAAAGCCCTTCCCAATAGGACTGCTTCCTTATTATTATCATACATAGGTGGTCCCATATAAACTCCTTGTGTTAGAAGTTTAAAAATTATAAAATATTGTTTTTTAAATTATAGAAAATATTTATGTTTAACAAAAAGTCAATTTACGAAGTGGGACCTAAATCTTAAAATCCAGTAGGAATTTTTTTTAAAAAAATACAAAAAAAAGTTTACAATATAACTTTATTTGTTATTTTTCTTTCAAAAATTAAGTGGTAATTGGATAAAAATAAAGCATCACAACCAAAAAAAAAAAAAAACTAAAAAAAAAATTTATTACCCATTTTTATTCAGAAACTTCCAACAAACTTCCAACAATATAATTATAATTATAATTGCTGAACAACAAATTTGTTATAAACCCTCGTGGGACCCAGATAGGTACTCATCACCTTAATAGACCCACAAGGAGGGGAGGAAACAGCCCTTTTCGATAAAGGGTGCAATGTCCCTATAAACCCTCATGGGACCCAATTAGGAACTCATTACCTTAATAGACCCACAAGGAGGGGGGGAAATACCCCATCAGGTAAGAGGTGTAGTGTCCCCTATAGGCCTGCTAGATTAAGTGTTTATCAACATACCCCAAAAAGAAGCAGTAAATTCCCCCTGCAAAGAGGGTGAGTTAAAGTGGGAGTAAATCCCCTTACATAGAGGATGAGTAGGGATTGAAGGAGCCCGCTACAAGGGAGAATCTACCTCAACAGAACTATGGAGGGACGGGAGAGAGAACCCAACTCAACAGAACTATGGAGGAAAATAAAATAATTCCATAAAAGAGGGAGGAATAACAATACTTGTTTCATTCAGAGGATTCAATTGGTTGAATTGATTTCAGGTTGAATACAGAGGATTGGTAATAGGTTTTGAATCAGGATATAAGTCAAATTTGAAGTTTCAATATAAGCAAAATCCACCCTTGTCGGTTTCCTACACAAGATTTTATTGAATGGGTTTTGATTCAGATTGAACTTAAAATTTTACGTTCAACATATACTAAAATAAGGTTTTGATTGAATAGGACTTGATTCAGTCGATAAAGAGGATTGATTGATTGTGTTTTGATTCAGATTCACCATCAACTAAAATCACCTTGTCTGTTTCATAAGGACGATCGTTTGAAGGACTTGGTTAAATGGTTTTACTCAGGCTAAATGTCATTTAAGGACTTGGTTAATGGTTTTACTCAGGCTAAATGTCGGATATGAAGTTAAATTAACATGTAAATCCTATACTACAATCAATTTACATCGCAACTATCGTATGCCCAGGTCTTGCCGTGGCTTTGATACATGCGGACTATCAAATATACCAAATTTGTGATGCATGGTCAAAAAATACAGCTCGGACAGCATGATAGAAGTCCAGAACGATACCGAGGCAGATCCTCATGCCACTGAAATTACAACAGTTGATCTCGTCCAATTTGGAATGGAAGGTTTGAATAAAACAGACGCATTCAACATGATACCACTCTAGACAGAAGGTCAACATGCAGAACTATTAAATACATAAATGCAACACTAATAATACTCGTATAACTATGCATTGAAAAGATACCCTATAAGACGTTTCAAATTTGATTGAGCCTGAGGTGAGCCTGGGGTGAAAACCTAATCCAAAATCTTACATTGTCTGCAACGAGGGTCGGGCACATCTATATAGATATATGAAGTTTCGACATTATACCTTTGGACACATCACATACATTTAATATATGAAGCTTTGATATTAAACCTTTTAACACTTGCGATCATCAATCAAAAAACCAATTGTTAGTTCAATATAAAATCAAATGACAATTTTAAACAAGCAGCAAACGACTGAATAAAATGTGCTAAGAATTCTTAACAAGACAAAATAAATCTCAATTTTAAACAAACATCAACCTTCTGAATAAAATATTTCGTAAGAAATCTTGACATAACAAATAAGCTAAGATTTTTTATCCTTAAAGCGACCAAGAGAAACGCCGAAGGCCAACGGTCCTTTTCTATTTCAAAAAAAACAAAAAATCTCGGAAGACTGGCAAAGTTTTAGATCTGTAATTAGTGTTCATAGAGACTACGCCAGGAAACATTCGTCGTTAAACAACAAAAGAAAAGGAATCACTTGTTCAAAAAGAGGAAAACACGTAATCTGTGCACGTCAACAGCTTTCTAAAAAACTAGCCTGATCTCTAGATTCTGTAGAACATGTTATCTTTTAAAAACTAAAAAACTAGCCTGATCTCTAGATTCTGTAGAACATGTTATCTTTTAAAAACTATCTGCTACCATAATAATCCTCACAACTTAATCCGATTATTGCCCTTAAGAAACATACTACCCACTAAACTATTTTTCCATGGTAAATAAATATTATCTTGATGAATTTAAGACTATATACAATCACCATTAAAAAGGTTTAAATAAGGAAATATCACTAATAAAACAAAGATGTTCATTAGCTAAATTGAGGATTAACTCCCATCTTGAAAGAGAGAAATGAAAAAATAAAAATAAAAATGGATGGAGAGGATATATGTCTTTTGCACAGCAGGGCAGTTAACTCAAAATAACACTTTATTTTTAAGTGTGAAGATGATCTGTTCAAAGAGGAGAAATCATCAAGATAAATTGCAGAAGATCAACATTGCAAAAGCTAGAAAAAGACTGACCTTAAGACTGTCTTTAGCCTCGTGAAGGTTAAAATCCTTCCATATTAATCTATTCTATTCACTAATTTCCCATGGGACAAAATTCAGAATTCCTCAAAACATTAATACATAGATTAAGTATTCTTTTTTCAGAAATTAAACCATTGAAGTCTAAATAAGGAAATATCACTTGTAAAAAAAAATGTTCATTAGCCAAATTGAGGATTAATTCCCAATCTTCTACGCTAAAGAGAGATGAAAAAATAAAAAATAAAAAATAAAAGAATGGAAGAAGAGGATATATATCTTTTGCACAGCAGGGGCAGTTAACTCAAAAGAACACTTTATTTTGAAATGTGAAGATGATCTGTTCAAAGAGGAGAAATCACCAAGATAAATCGCAGAAGATCAACATTGCAAAAGCTAAAAAAAAAAACTGACCCTTAAGACTGTCTTTAACCTCGTGAAGGTTAAAAACCTTCTATATTAATCTGATCTATTCACTATTTTCCCATGGGACCAAATTCAGACTTCCTCGAAAGATTAATACATAGATTAAATACCGCTTTCAGAAATAAAACCATTAAAAGGTTTAAATAAGGAAATATCTTGTAAAACAAAGATGATGTTCATAAGCCAAATTGAGGATTATCGCCCATCTTCAATGGGAAAGAGATAGATGAAAAAATTTTAAAAAAGAACGAAAGGAGAGAATATGTCTTTTGCACAGCCTGGGCAGCTAACTCAAAGAAACACTTTATTTTGAAGTGCGAATTTTCAAGTGCGAAGATTTTCTGTTCAAAGAGGAGAAAGATAAATTGCAAAAGATCACATTGCAAAAGCTGTAAAAAACTGACCCTTAGACTGTCTTTAGCATCGTGAAGGTTAAAAACCTTCTATATTAATCTATTCTATTCACGATTTTCCCATGGGACCAAATTCAGACTTCCTCGAAAGATTAATAAAATATTCAAGAATCCCTGTGTCCATTGAAAGTGAATATCAAGATGGAAGATCGTAGTAAATCCTCTAAAATCAACATCATGTGATAAAAAAAAAAAATCTTCTATCAGAGAGAAAATATTTCCTTGAAATCGGATCTCATACAAAATATTTTCTTTTAGAAATCAACAACATATTTTCTTTCAGAAATCAACATAAATTCAATAATATATTCTTCAAACAGCTTTGGATCGACTTCATTTTGCAGATTTTTCATTAAGAAATCATAAGCTTTCGAAACAATTCGTTTGCAGGTCTAAACTTCATAGTTACCATTGAAGTCGAAGTGAAGAAATCCATTCTAAATGCTAAAAAAAAAAAAAACTTGTAACTGAAATTCTATAAACCATTATGAACTGCTACAAATATATCCTTAACATCCATTACATTCAATCCAAAAGCAACTTCTGCATATACTTGATTGAGAGAACTTAATAAAAAAGCGTTCCTTAACAAGTCTAAAATGGCAGCAATAAATGGATTAAACCCTGACCTGCTGGGGTCACAGAACTATACAAAGTGTATCACCCCCATGGGCTGCAACCCTCCCCATCAATGCTGGATCGGCTTCATCTAAGCGCAAAAGCAAAATTATAATTTATGCATTGAAGAGGTATACCGGTTCGACCAGCCGAACTCCAGGAAAGACTCAGAAGGGCATTGCCAAGTTTCAATAACATATAACACCAGTAGAACCATTTCAGATTTTGTCAATTTTAGCAGCTTTGATAACAGGATTGGCCTTGGATATTGTCTCGCGACCGGTGGTCTTAAAATCAAAGGTGCAACTGTGTTTCTCGGCGTAGCGATGCACGCCACAGAAAGTATATCCGCACCGACACTTAAAGCCAGTAAGACCAACGCGTTTCCGACAAGAAAAGCAGCGATTGGGAGTTTCGGGAGGAGGCGGCGCAGAAGAAGACTCTGCAACGGCCTGACTAGATGATGGTCCAGCTACGGCCATGGAAATCTCTGAATGGCTTGGTTCATCTATATGCGGCCTCACATGGGGCGCATCCGTCGCTACAGAGCCTACAGCAAAGGATTTCTCCACGGCGGCCATGGCAGATGTCGCCTGCGCTTCCTTCAAGATGAGATCTCTGTAGCACTTTGAACAGAGATTTCTCGTTGCAGAACTTCCGAAGAATCCACAGTTGTTGACACAAAGCTTTATACCTTCCGGGGCTTCGCATCCCGTGCCATCGGTGCCTCTATTCCAGCTTTCTTGAGCCATTATTTCGATCAAACGCTTTATCTTCTCCGCCGAGCAAATAATACCTCAATTCACCACCACAACTCACCTGCAAAAGGTCCGGGTCAGTAACAAACCCTACTGCCTTCAAACATCTCTACAACACAAAATTGCTTTAATGACTTAAATCACATCGCAACTGCTCCCTCAATAGATTTTTCTTTGCTTTTCCCCAACACATCCCTCAAGAAGTACTCTCTGAATAGCTTCTATTTATTTTCCCCAACGCATCCCTCGAAGGGGAACACGCAATAACCGAAAAACAACCGTGAAATTGTCGAAAGCATATAATAGGCACAAAAAAAAAAACTAAGAGATTTCCTTGGAAGATCCAAGGAAATGAAAAATACTTCATCATATTACATCGAAATTTCTACAAATCGTCTTCTATACCTAAAAGTCTTGTTGTTAGCGAAAGACATCTTCAAAGATCAACCAAAAGCCAGAAAACCTTGATACATCTTCCACCGAAATTTCTTAAAAGAGGCTAAAATAAATAGACAGAAAAACAGGGGTAATTTGACCAAATCAACGGCAACAACTCCTTGAAAATGGGTTTGAAGATAAAAATATACATATATAGGTAATTTCTCTGAATCCTCTTACAGAAAGTTCTTGAAAAGGGCTAAAAAATAGAGGCAGAAAGACCGGGGAAATTTCACTGAATCCTCCACAGAAATTTCTTGAAATAAGCTATATAAAACAACACAGACATGCGGAAGCAATTTCACTGAAACCTCCGAAGGAATTTCTCGAGAGAAAAAACAGGAAAAACAGATTAAAAAAAGACAAAATAAACGCCATCCAGAAGGAATTTTTCAAAGAAAAACGAAGTACGACACTTACAATTCTGCCGAAGAAGGATTTGAAATCTTTGCTGCAAATTTCTTCCAAATTTCTGAGGCTTGGAAAGATTGCACCGACGATTGCACAGAATAACGGAAGCTTTGCAAGCTCCCGAAACCCTCACGAAAAAACACACACGCCAAGTTAGCCTTCCTGCTAAACAAAAAGAGGGGCTATATGCACGTTTAAAGGAGAAATAGAAGAATCCAGCTACTTTGTGTTTTTTATTCTTTAATAATTCTTTATAATAATAATCATAAGAAATAAAGCCGGTTAACGGAGCAGCGCCCTCACCCACTCCAATAACGACAACTTCTCCGAGATCGTTAGGTTATAATTATTATTATTATTTCCCTAAACACCCAGTTAAGTTACGCCCTTTCATATAATGTGCGCCGAGACTTTTTGGTTTCAAATCACATCGCCTTCGCTTTAAATATGACGTGGAGTAATTGCGGTCGTCAATTTTTAATCCGCGTGGAAGCTTCTCTTATCCCACCGGCAGTAGGTAGGTATGTTTACGCCGGGTTTATTATTATTATTACTTTTTTTTTCCATGTAATCACTACTAACTACGTTGTAGCGATAAAGCTTTACCTATACTACACGCTTCACTTTTTTTTTTTTACGCCAAACATTTGTTACGCTAGGTGTAACCCCTCTTTTTTTGTTTTTTTAGTCTACAAAAGAATTTGGAACTCACGGCCATGTAGATGTAATTCTTTGCTTCGGGATTATTGTTTCTTTAAAGTGAGCACTTAAACTTTAGTTTTGTTAGAGTTGGTTTCATTATCTTGAGTTTTTAAATAGAAGTTATTTGTGTGGTTTTATTTAGGAGTGAGGTGCTTTACTTAGAAATGGTTAATTATTTTGTAGTTATAAGTAGTTCTTGATATTGATTATTTGTAATAATTGAACCAGGAAATGTAAATAGAAAATGAATGTACTTAACTTGGTTATTAAAGATAGCACAAAGAGTAAAGAAGATCTAGATTAGTATGTCTCGAGATAGGGAATAGTATATATCAAATTAGTGTAGCCTAGGAATTAGAATTGTGTCTTGACTTTGTGTGGGGACCAAGGCTTAAATTTGACAGTTGTATAGTTGTATTTAGGAATTTTTACTGTAAAATACAATCGAAATTTTTAAAAAACTGTATCATATGAAAGGAGAGATTTTGGACAAACTGTCAAAATTTATATAGGATTATGATGGTAAATATATTTGGTTTTTATATAATTTACTTATATTAAAGTATGTCATAGTATTTTACAAGCACTAATGAATAGATAACTGTCATAAAAAAAATTTCTTGACAAACAAGGTCGATTGTCAACTTTAGGCCCTAGTGGGGACGAATCCAATTGTTAGGATAGAACTATGACCACGAACTTGTCCTAAACTCATGGACTTGACCTATGTAATTTGTAAATCCTTCCTCACTTCATTTGAGATGTCTTAATTTCTTCTATGAGTCTTGATAGGTCATTTGTAAATCCGTCTTCTTCACTTCATTCAAGATGTTTTAATTTCTTTTATGAGTCTTGATGTCTATAAAGACTAGTAATATTGATAAATACTTATGTTAGGTTATTGTACGGTCGAACCGAAAGGGCACTGCAACTTGATCAACCCCTTGAAATTGAATAATATAAAAAATAACACTCTTCAATCATGTAAATGCTCCTAGAACAATTGTGCAATGCTAGATTCCTTTTAGAGCACCAATTGAAGTGTATAGATGTAAACTTACTCCTATATTTCTATATGGTCAAAAATAATGCATTGAATGTGTCTAAATACAAGGACATAACAATATATTGTACAAGTTTATGTTTAGTCAACCCTAGGTGAGAAGGGTAGAGGAGGGAAGTTAGTCAATTTTTTCATAGTTTTGGGAATCCTCTACAACCATCCCTCTTCTTGTGTCCTCTTGTAACCTTTCGTTTTCCATTTCCCCCCATTTCATCCCTCCTTTATTTAGTAAGCTTAGGTCTGCAATTCCCTACTCTATTGCTCCCTTTATCTTGATGATGGATCATGTAGTGTGATTCAAAACACTGATGTTAAAAAATACTCACACAATTAATCTAGAAGCCCCTATGTATGCAAGATATATGTTCATTTAGGACTAAATGAAGATGTTTAGGTTGACCACATAAAGTGTCTCACAATCAGCAAAATATCAATGATATGAAACATCTTTCAAGTTTATTGAATGCCCATGAATTTAATTTAAAGAGTACAAGACAATGCAATCCATGAATAAAAACTAAAGAAAAGGAAAAGAAAGAACAAAAAGAAAATTGAATTTTATTAAAGAAGCAAATATTTTGGTTTTGAATCTTGTAAATGGCCAGTTTTAACTATATATAGCTATACTTTCATAGGGAATTTGAAGAGATTATCCCTCTAATAAACCATATGACAAATATAATTGTGGGAAGGCCAAGAGTCATTTATTTTACTTTAGAAAAAGACAAAATTGTCTCTAAGAGACCTCATTTAAACATCTTGACAATCAAAAGCATTGTAATAGTATTCATTAGCAATAAGTAATTATATTTGACATTACTTAGTCTTTGCAATAAGTTTAAGCATCCATCTTCAGGTTATGACCATCTTCAATATTCTTCTTAGTGCTTGAATTCCTCTTAGATCAGCAAACTCAAATGGGTTTAAGGTCTTCATGTTCTTTAACATTCTCTATATGCAACTACAACTCCTATATCCCAATTGAGTTCATGAAATCAACACCTCTAGACTCCTTTGTAGTGATGTTTTTAGTGGTGAATAGTTGAAATTGTGGCTTCAATTTTTGGCAAATAGTACAAGTTGTAAGGCGACCTAAATCACCACATTTTTACAAAATTTGTTTTGTGCTGGTTAAATTGCCTGAGCATTTATTTTATTAAACTTTTAAATTCAACTATTTTGCCACAATATTCAATGAGTGATTAGATTTGATTCGCATAAAGTTTATAAGTGACATTACAAATCTAAATTCATTCGCCATTAAAATTACATGATTCTTGCTTATTTTAGGGCCATATCGCCAATCTTCATTCCCATTATTGATTTTGTCTCTAATATAATAGTTCTCATTATTTGTTGGGAATGAAAATGTACTTTCACTTTAAAATGTTCATTGAGCCCAAAATTCCTTATTGAGATCAATGGTCCAAAAGGAACTCTAGGCTCAATGAACATTTTAAAGTGCAAGTACATTTTACTTTCTAGAAAGCAATGAGAACCATTAGATTAGAGATGAATTTATAGCTTCAAGCAGGGCCATTATATAAGCATCTTATATATATGGCATTGATTTAAAATGTTCAGTCTGTGTGAGCTCCAATGCTTTCTCGATAGTAGATTTTCACTTGGCGATGAGGGGCAAACCCAACCTATATCATTATAAGAGTACATTGGGTTCATTGTCCCTAGACCTCGCAAGGAGGTGCTACCCCCTCGACCCCCAAAAGGGGCACTAACCCTTGACCCTGTCGATGGATGCCACCCCAGGCCCTTGCTTTTCTATAAGAATTTATTTTTTAAAGGAATGATTCACCATGATAATTAATGTACCTACCTATTATTCATCAAGATTCATTGGGAGTTTATTCAATTTTCTAGTGATGTGCATAAATTCACCAATAAAACTAATATTTTTTAAAAAGGAAAGATTCACTAATAAACATTAATATTTTTCAAAAAATGAAAGATTCACCGAGATTTTATAAAAAAAAAGGGGCCTTTTCTTAAAGTTATCACTAAAAGGAGTTTATGGTTCAACACATACAATTATTTGTATAGATGCTAACACATGAACCAAACCCCAACAACCGCAAAAGAAAATAGAGCATTGAAATATTCTTTTGAGACAACTACATGAATCATTAATACATTGCAACTGACAAGTGAATATGGGCGGGCACTATGAATCATCATGTGCATTCAAGCATCTAAACTTCCATGCCATAGTATTAACATTGCCCTTCAAAAACCCTTAATGGTGTTCATATCTCAACTAAGCATATCCCTCAAGCTTCAAAAGTTCACGCATGCATTAAGCTTTGTATGAAATCACAAGGATCAAATGCCTACATAACATGCATTGTGGAGTTGCAAAAGGTGAAGGCACATTAGGATCAAGCATTCAAAGTGCATGGTTATGCCATAAATCTATCCTCCTACTAATTAGCATTAAACCCATTAGGCATTAGACTTGATTTTGCATATTAGAATCCATTATAGAACATGTGATCAAGCTTGTGAGGCATAGAGATAAGCTTGCAATTTGCATGCAAAGGTGAGTTGGAGGTCTAATTATACATATAGAGGAACTTGGCTTGTGGGGTGTGGGAATAAGTTAGTAGTTTGTAAGTTGTTTTTGTACTTATGCAAAGCAAGCCCAAGTCTCTGTCATTCCTTATGTTTGTTGGGGTTGGTGTTTGCATTTACATATAGCATCTCAATGTAGATGTGTGTCTTGTAGGGTTTTGGAGTGGAGAAGTAGTTTGCAGTTTGCACATATCAAGCAATTGTGTGAATGGAGTCTAAAAGTCTATGGCATATGAGTGTTGTGAGGTCATGGCTTTTAGAGGCAACCTTGTAGTTTGTGAGTTTTGTAAATGTGCAAATAGGGTCTAAAACTTCACAAGCCTTTTGGTAGTAGGGTGTGGGTATGAGAAGCATGTGTGCATGTCTTGCAAATAGGAGGTCCAACTCCATGAGTATGATAAGAGGCAAGTTTGTAGAGTGCGAAGGCAAGTTCACATTTTCCATGAAAGTTGTACAAAATGAAAATAAACTCCAATTTCCACAAGTCTTTTAGTAGTAAGGCATGGGAAGTAGATAGCAAGTTGTAATTTACATGTGTGAAGAAAGAGTTGCACCTCATTCTCTAAAGTATGAAATGAAGGACTAATGTGGGGAAGTGGGGAGAAAGAGCAATTTGTGATTTGCATGAGTTGTGCAAAATGCAAATAGTCTCCATGATGCACTTTATATGGATTTTGTGGGGTTGTGAGGTTCTGAAGCAAGTATGCAAGTTAATTTGCAAAGGTGCAAATGAACTCCACAGACTTGTGAGGTTGGTGAGCAAGTTTGCACAAAACTACAAAATTGTAAACGGACTCTGCAACTCTGCAAATGCTAAGAACTTGTAACTTTTATGAGCCTTTTTGCCTTGACTTGGAAACCACATTTTCTCTATGATCACCTATGACCTTGACCCACTCAAATATGTAGATTTTGACATCCTTTACTTAACACTTAGATACATGATTTGAGAAATGACTATTTAACTTCATAGGCCAAGATATGGACAACATTACATGACAAATTCATGGAAGCCCTAAAATTTTGAAAATAAGCATGATTAAAAAGTTAGGGCAACAAAATTGAAATCACAAGCAAATTTAAACACAAGCCCCAATTTTGGAATAATAGGGGTGTGTTGTGGAGGCCACAACAAATGGCCCCCCAAAACAAATAAAATACATACCCACTTGACAAAAGTTAGAAAAACAATAAAACATTTGTATTAACCAAACCAAGCACCCAATTAGTTGCAATTAAAGATATTATAATTTTTTTGTGAATAGGCAAAAACCATAATGCCTTGAAGACCAACCTACTGCAAAATCTAATGGGAACTTCCTAGGAAAGTCACTTTAATTACCTTAAAAATAAGAGGATTATTTGAGAACTCAAAATCCATTAATGAGCATAATTAAGAACAAAGAGGTGCAATCATAAAATGATATTTAGTATTATCTCAACTATAGTATGTGTATTTAGATTTTTTACCTTGCTAAACTTGCAAAGTTTGATTAACATGGATTGATTATTAATTTATGATAGCACATTTTACCTCATAATAGATAAAGGTCTTTTTAAATAAGCAAGAAAATATTTGGAAGTGTCTTTGATTACCTAGGCAATGCTTCACTACTAGCCAAGCATCTATAGCCTTGATGGAGCTATATCAAGTCATACTCTAGGCATAGCTCTACTTCCAATCAAGTGTTTATAACACTAGTAGAGGCTACCTTAATTATGTAATTTGATTGAGTCTTTTATTTTCTTTTCTTGCTCTTTTGAACACTATCATTTTTTCTTTTCTTTTTTTAGGTCAATTTATAGGCATTGAAGCCTATTATTGATTTGAGGACCACTGTGGCAATAAGTGGGTAAATTATTATGGTTTTCCTCTTGATACTCTAACCATGCTCATCTCATCGAATCAAATTCAAAATTGGTTAATGTGGAATTGTTGAGAGGTTGAAATAATGCAGGGTAAAAGCACAATAGTGTGTCACACTTTATAAAGGAATCGGCTAACAACAAAAAAAAAATTGAACTTCGACCACATAAAAGTGGTCTTTATGTTTTGAATTTTAAAATGACGTAAACTAATGAAATGTAGATCTTTTGATGAAGTTTATTCCTATAATTTTTTAGATTTTTAAAAAATTGTTTTCAATTTTTTTATCAGTGTAAGAACAAATTTTGGAATGCTAAAACAAATTAAAACAAACTTAATTTCTCTCTAATTTTTTTTTCCAAATAGGTAACTTCAATATCTAGTGCATGGGAAAAAAATCAAATTTTTATGTATATTGTTCTCGTAATAATGTTTTAAAGTCAAATTTGTCAGAATTTGACAGTTTTCATGGGACGTCAACTATTGTCTATTTTTTTAATGATTTTGAAAAAACAAAATATACCCTTTTCTCTCATCTAATGCACCATATATTTTTTAATATGTTTTACTTTTTTAAAAAAATTCCAATCAGCCTTTTTTTAATTTTAACAATGTACTTGCAGTATTTTAAAAATAAAATATATTAAAACTAATCAAAATATGAAAAAAATTACATATTTGGATTCTCCACTCTAAGCTCTACAAAAGGGTATTTTTCTTTGTTGCAGAAAATTCATTCTGACAAGAGAAATACCCTGTTAAAGTTCAATGTTTCATAAATCTATGAAAAAAGGTGAGTTGGCTGCCATGTAGGCAGCCAACTAGAGATACACAGCCGAGTACTCTACGACCGACTTGGTTTCAAGCATATTCTTATCGAGCGATAAGTTGTCACCTGATTAAATATCGGTTGTTACCTAGTCGGTCGATAATGTATCAGCCGTAAAGAGTCGATATATATATATAATTTTATTTTTTTTTAATTTTTCAACTCAAGAAAATTTGATTAAATATAATTTAAGAAGACAAATTTTAGCAAAGGAAAGCTTATTTGGAGAAAAGAAGACTTATTTCAACAAAAGAAGGTTTGTTTCATATCATGTTTTTTCTCTTTCACATCATATAAGTCTTTTATTATGATATATATATTTAAAATAGAGGCATAATGTATTTCCCCCCTCATGAGTAAATCACTATATATACTATCCTATGCATCTAGAGAAAACTAGCTTTATGTATATGCACAATCATGTTTTCCGTTGCACCTCTTCTCTTCTCTACTTTTCATTTATTTCTCATGTGTGGGTTTCATCTCTTGTTACAAATTAGTATTTAACAAATGAAATCAATTACATTAGTATTTAACAAATGAAATCAATTACATCTAGTGTGATTTTATTTACATCACATCCTTTCATTTAACGAATCATAGGTCTTCCCCTTTGTAATCTTATCCCTTCATTGCTACATACCTTTTCATAGGATCTATATATCATGTTTTCTCTCTTTCACATCATATAAGTTTTTTATTACGATATATTTAAATTAGAGGCATCATGATATGTACCAAATATGCTCATGATACTAAATTTGCTCATGATATGTTTGTAATTTGAATGTTTTTTTACTTTGGCTTTAATTTTGAACATGCATATATGCATCCTTGAAGACACATGGACAATAGTAACCAACTTGGAGTATTTGATGTATAGTAGCATTGCCTGAGCCATGTCCAATCCCAAATATCTCATGAAGTTCCTTAACCACTTCGATTGCCTCATGTTTATTTAGATATCTCAAATAAATCCCTTCATGATTTTTCTTATATAAGGTGCCCAATTTTATAATAAAATTAGCACATTTCAATCGTAAATATCTTCTTTAAGTTGAATTCATGCGACTGGGACACTTTCAATCTAGTAAATAAGACACAACATCATTGTACTAATCATCACTAGAGATATCCTTTACATTGTATTACTGGCATACAATTTTAGAGTCAACTTCAACCATAATTTGACTCAAGCCCTACCCTTTAACTATATTCATGGGATGAATTTATAGATCACATTCTTGCAATAGGCTCATCCACTTTACTCTTCTTTCACCCAACTTGTTTTGCATCAACATGCCTTTAATAATGGGGTCAAGCATTATGGCAAATACATTGCAGCATAATATATAATGCCTAAATTTCTTGACAACTTTTAGCAATGCCAAAGCTTGCTTATCAATCATAGAATACCTAATTTCATCATTGCAACTTTAGAGAAGATCTCATGAAGGCTATTGGCCTCACATCCCCCACTCCCTTTTTTGAGCTAATATTATCACAACAAAATGTTCAAAGGTAAGGGATGTAGAATGGTTATGTATACTCAAGACTAATCAACACTAATGTATTAGTAATGACTCTCTTGATGTCTTCAAATGAAATCTTGGCTTTGGAGGTCCACTCTATCTTGGCATATTTCTTTAACATGGCATTAAATGGCCTTGCTATCTCTGCAAAGTTGGATACAAATTTTCTTACAAATTTAATTTTTCTAAAAGATGATTTCAACTTTTTCTTGTTGTCAAGAAGAAGAATATTCAAGATAGCTTCAACACTTTTACCTTTCTCAGGCAAAATCAATTTCCATACTTCAATTTTACCTTTCTCTAGATCGGATCATGATCCAATCTCATTGGATTATTTTCCAATCTTATGAAACAATAGTCTTAATTGCGCTAATTCTAGGAAGTGGGTGTGGAGCCTTGACTCCTAGTTGCTACTCAATGAACCATTTAGCTTTTTGTGGGAGCTGACCCTTTCTAACAACTTTGTATACATGCATAAAACAATTTTGTATAAACACAGTTTCTAGAACTTGACCTATTTTTACTACAATATGCTAGTCTTCAGTTGGAGGTGAGGTGTAGAATGTTGGGCATGTATAGTTGTATGAAACAATATTCTTTGGAGCTTGTGTGGCATGTGTTGAGCATGAATTCACTAGGAATCTTGTACCTCGTACTAACCATTGATATAACTATGTTGTGAGGATTGGTGTTGTACACACACTTGTGATTGTGCATGTAAAGATATCCAAGGAGTACATTGCAGACCTTCATTGAAACCACATCATAGACTATATCCTCCTAAAAAGGGTAAATAGTATATGAAAATTGACACTAGAGAGTAACACATATACCTTGGGTGTTTCATGTGTTGAACCATCCCAATTTATATGGATGTAGATGAGGCATGGTTGGCTACTTCAATCTCTCAAGAGTTTTTGAAGAGATTAGATTCTTCATGCTACTAGGCCATCAATCATGAAGTCTAGTGGTTGCCATTTCATACACATTTATGAACAAAATAGTCAATTTTCTTTAGCTTCCTTAGGTTTAAAGGTTGTTGCTTATATGGTGTTGACTAGGATGTCAAGGATTATGTTAATGATTCAATCTAAGGGCTTGAAATCATCATCCTCTATTTTGACCTTTGTAAACAAACTCTTTTGAGCATGGTACTTGGTGTTGCAATGACTACAACTCTTGTGCATGTCACCTCACTTATCTATCTTGGAGGTTTCCTTTTTACCTAAAGGTAGTGTCTTCCTTGGCGCATTGGTTGCTTCCTACATGACCTTTTACTTGAACTCCTTAATGGTTGTTGCATAGCATAGGCTTCTCCCATTATCTTGACCTTGATCAACTTTAGTTTAGATTGGATGGTTGGTCTATAATTGTGACCATTGCATGTAGGAGTCAACACAAACATCTTTAGCATAATAATCATTCTTGAAGGCTTCCGATATTTTATCCTAGGTTGGCTTAAATTTCTCTCCATTCTATTCTTCTTCCCAATATGCATGGGCTTGCCACCACTTCTTGATAGGTGAATAAACTTTCAACAGAGCAATATTAGTCTTCTCTTCATTAGAGAAGTCATTCATATAAAAGTAAGAATCTAATCGATCTATCTAGTTATTTATAGCACAACACTAATCTTACTCTCAAACATAATCTAACTTCTTGGTTTACTTGAAACCTAGGGAGAACTCGACTGCGAAAAGCTTTACTTGATGACGAGGTTAATGAAACCACACATTCAAGGACCTCTATAAACTGGTTGAGGAATATTTTTTGCTAATCCATAAGTGCTTCTTCAATTCACTCATGATCAACATGCATATCTCCTCTTGTGTTGCTTTGGCCATCTTGAATTAGGTCAGCAAGTAGTTTGATGGTTCTCATGGTTTAATGTCAAGGCTTAGGTAGTTTGATCGCATTCAATGGGACATGCAAGATGAAGACAAACCATTCTGATACCACTAATATAAGGCTTGAGTTGAATCTTAATGGACAACTCTCTATATGAAGATCTAGATGAAGTTGCAGGCATATGCAAAAGATTACAAGAAATAATTACAAAAGATAAAGAGATATAGAACTGAAACAGTGAATGTAATTTTATTCAACTATTCATTCTATACATGGCATACCCTTGAGAAGGGTTATAGCTACTATCTACCTATCTACTACCTATCTTAATTACATTGATTTATCGACTAACTGATTTAATTGATTAATTATCTATGTTGCATATATGTGTATATATAGATTACATAGATTCATGCTTTAGAGACAAAGAGTAATTGGGAAGTTGATCTATCCCCTATGGAAATGGAAAACATTGACTTCTCATATCCTGATAGTTGTGGAGTGTAATTATATGTTGGAAGGTGTTTGATGAGTTGGTAAATGAGTTGGCATAGTGTGAACCTCAAGGGTGCCACTTGATTGTTGTGTTAGCTACCCTATCCAAATTTTGTAATGTGATGCTCAGATTGATGCAGTAAGAACATGTGTGAATTGAACCTTGTGGTTTGTTTGATATGTGTATTGGACCCTATTGAAGCCATGGTAGAAACCACATAGTGTTTAGATGAGGTATGGTTATCGTAGAAGTGTTTTTCTTTGTGCATAGTGATATGTGCTACTGCTAAAGTATGTGACACTTTCTAGAGATGGACAAGAGGTTCTTGTGTTCTCATGAGTATCTCAAAGGTACTTTGGTGTACCACAACCATTGAGGTGTTACTGTACCTACCACAATCTATGAGAATGGTCTTGGCATTATTGTGTGTACCACTATTAGTGAATCCTCCTAGATCACCATCTTTACTATTGAACACATGCTCCCTAGTGGTATTTTCTTTGTATATCACTATATAATGGTTAATTCTTCCATAACTAGTGCAAGGAATGAGAAACCTACATTCTTGTGTAATATGTCATTTAATTTTGTAATTGAAACAAAAGATGGACCTTTTATCATGTTTTCCCATATGCTCTTTTATCTCTTTCATATGCTTGGTTGGTGGTGAAGTAGGTGGAATGGAATCTCCCCATTTCATCTTTTCTTCTTATGGAGTATCATTCTTTGCTCCTCTCTTCTGTGAAAGTTTCCTCATTATTTAGGGATCAAAATTACAGGTGCGGGTTCATCCCCAAATGTGTAATGTGATCCCACAAAACTGAGTCCCAAACATGGGACATCCTAATTTTTGTCTGAAATCACATATTTTTAGAAAAATTAATGGTTTAAGCCTTGAGGGTTCCATCAAAAGGGGTTTAATTGAAGGGGGTTAGATAAAACCCCCTTAGATCAAACTAGTCTTGCCCCAGCTCGCCCCTTCTAGTCCCCAACTTGGCAATAAGTAAGTCCAAGGTAAGGCTGGTTTGGTCGTTGGGCTAGGTCGCAGGGATACCCTTGCGGTTACAAAAAAAAAGTAGAGAAAAATGATAGGAAAATAGCCGCTCAGATGAGCATGTTTAGTTACAGCCATCCACTTGGAGTGGGCAAGTGCCAAAGGAAATGGAGTCCTTCAGCAATTTCATAGGCATGTTTCAATCTAAGGAGGTGAAAGCAAGTCTCCATATTGGCTAATGATGTAGGTGAATGTCACCATATTGTTCTTGCGAATGCCATCTCTGAAGAGACACAAAGCCTGAGAAGTGACTTTGTTCTTGCTGACTGCTATTGCATCAAATACTCCTGCCATTAAACCATATTTGGGCTTCTTGTTAAATACATATATGGTTGCATAGGTCGTGGTTTTCATGTCCTCTTTCACAAACAAATTGGTCATTATTTTACCACTGGACTTCCTGCCCAAAATCAACACTATATTCTCTAGGAATTCCTCATAGAGGATCCCTTCATGAATGTGCTCCCTAGAAAGAAGGTGAGAGCCTATGCAATTTTCTTTATTGTTGTTACCACTTCATCCTATTTGACCTTGAAAAGACACTTGATTTGTTCGTCTAGTGATTCCTCCTCTGCGTCTTTTGAATCATCGGTCTTCTCTTGGCTGCAAGCACATTCGCAATCAATTGACATTCACCATGCCATAACACTGATTGATGCATATACACTGTAACATTTGTGGTTTTATAGCTCTTCTTCCATGGTTTATGTCAAGCTTGTGAGGAGAGGCTTGCAAGATTCTCCAAGGGACTTCTGCAAATAGATATTACTGGATTGACTATCCTTTAGTGCTGCCATATTTGTTTTATATTTCTATGTGGTAGGGGTATCATGAATGTAAGGAGTGAGGCAGTGATTTCGAAGTGTCTGCAATGAATTTTAAAGTTTGCAATCTCATGATATTCTATCCTTGTTAGGGTTAGCTGACAGAAGATATCAATTAAATACAAATAAAGATTAAACAGAGGAATGGAAATACACAGAAATAATAACAGCGAGAGATAAGTTTTAATGTGGTTCACCCAAACTCAGGCTACATCCACCAAACAGAGAGTCCAATATTATTATCGAGTAAATCAAACTGATTACAACCAACAATCCCTGCAACTCAATACCGTTGCAAATGCTACAATACAATATCAATGAAAACCCTAACCCTTAGCCATTTTATCACGACTTTTTTCGGTTACAAAATAGGGTTTTTTATGTCAGCCAATGAAAAAATAACTCCCGACGCCTTAATAAAATAATAAAAAACCGTGTGAGGTTTCGGGGGCGTTGCCCCCGAGCCCCCACGGGGGCACTGCCCCCAAACCCCCGCAAGGGGTGCTGCCCCTTGACCCTGTAGGAATTTGGGGGGAAATCATGCTGATAAAAGTGGGGTAAATTTAACCTCCGAGTCTAATTAGGCTCCATATAACAATAATCCTATCATGGATTCCCTATCAGGCATGGTGGATTTGGTCTCCATCTTTGGATCTCATCTAAAGCTAGAGCGAGATGTCCTTCCATTTTGTCTTGTCATTCAAAATTATTTCCATCTCAAGTTGTTCACATGCAAAATTTTCTAAAAAATTTGCATTTCGGTTGCCTTCCTGGTAAATGTGACTAATTGTTGTGTTCATGGCTTCCAAATGATCCCAGATTGCTACCACAATGTTCTTCAACTTCCAATTTAGAACTTTCCCACTTCTTATGGAGTTAATGCAAATTTGTGAATCCTCTTCGATATCTATGTATGCGATGTTCTCTCATTTACATAAGACCAGTCCATTCAAGAGGGCAAAGAATTTTGCCTGATTATTAGTACCAATGGGGATTTTTTTTAAATTGCCCATACAAGGTCGCCATTGTCATTTCTAATCACCACTCCACAGCCTGAAATCCTCGGATTCCCCTTCGCTGCATCACCAAAGTTTAATTTCAACCTTCCAGAAGGGGGAAACCATTTAATGGTAGCCTTATTGATCTTTACAGTTTTGTGTTCAAATCATAGTTCAAGGGAAATTTCAAATCTTGCCATGCCTTCATTGCCACCCTGTCCCAATGAGTGAATGGTTTCAGGCCAAAAAGTATGATTTTGAATATATTTATTTGAATATTTTATTTATTTTCTATTTTCTAGTGAACATAGGTTTTTCACCGAACATCAAGGTCTCTATTCCATGCACAAAAAAAAATAAAAAATAGAGAAAAATATTCTGAAAAATATTTGCACACTAGGTATTGATGTCCTTGTTTCAACAAAAAAACAATTTAATTTAGATACATATAGAAAAAATTATGTTGTATGGTATACACCTATGTCTAAATTATAATTAATCTCACTTCAAAAATAAAAAATTATGTTGTATGGTATAAACCTATGTTTGAATTATAATTAATCTCACTTCAAAAATTAATAAAAAAATATATGCAACAAAAAATTATGAAAAAATATCTGCACATTAGATATTGCTGTTACAAATCTATATTTAAAATTTTATAATTTAATCATTTCTATAAAAAAAATTATGGCGTATGGTATAAATGTCACTTTGAAAAATACATTTAGAATCTACACATAAAATCTCAAAAATCACTAGTTCATATCATCTTCAAATTCTTAATGGTTTAGTTACTATAGGTATCAGAAAGTGAAAATTTGGTTAAAAAAGTTGATTTCATTGTCCTACTTTGGCCAAAAAGTGGGACACAGTATTGTGGGATCACCTATATTAATATAGTACTAGAAGTGTCCTTATTATAAATTTTGCATCTTGTACATCCTCATGACGTAGAGCTTTGGTCCTTTCTTCTTGTTTAGATTGTTGCTCATGTACTTCTGACAACATACAATCATTTAGGAGGTGCAAGCATAAAAGTGTGTCACTTGTGGGCCAATTAAAAATTAATAGAATTGAATTTGTCAAAATCATGCCACCTTTGATAAGAGGTAACCATGGATTGAAGGATCTTTGATCAATGGTGGCCTTCAAATTCTTATTGTTTTAAATCATTTATAATTAAAATATGGGTCAATGATTATATAGACCATGGAAGGGGCTTAGATTGAAGGTGTTTATGTGGCACCTATTTCCCTCTAAATCACATGGAAGGATTTCATTAGTCACAAAATGCCAATTCAAAACACATTTTTACATCAAATGAAGTCATTGTAACACAAATTTTAAAAGAACATAGCCCTTACAATAAGCTTTTTGATAAATATAGCTTTCATTGTATTTTATTTTATTATTATATTTATTTTCTAAAATTAAAATTAGTTCATTACAAAAAATAAAGGCCCATGTTCAACACACATGGAAAGGCAGTAAAGAAGGACAAAAAAAATAGGAAAAAAACCCAAATCTTTGTATTGATGTCTTTCTTCAACAAAAAAAAATCAATTTGGGTTAACTAAAAGAATACCATATTAGAGGAAATACATGTCTAAAATATAATTACTTGTTTAAAAAATTATTAATAAATTAAAAATATTCAATAAAAACAAAAAATATGTATACCTCATATATTGAGTGTTAGTGAGTCATGTTTAAAAAATAATGAAGATATTTTATTTGTAGCTCTAATAATTATGAGGTAGGAAAAAATATTAATTATCAAAAATGAAAAATAATAAAAGGTATATAATAAACACTTAATTAACAAATATCAAATATGAGAGAAATTATCTTCTAAAAAGTGAGACATACTATTATATTGAAACCTTAAAACCTTAAAAACCTTTACAAACACAATATTAAACACAATATTACTGAAATGTTTACCTCCCATGGTTTGTCCTTAATTTGTGCATGGCTTAGACTACTTCTTAAAGCTTTCACCAATCTTCATTTCTTATAACAAGACCTTTATATGGTGGATAGGTTAAAAGTATTCCTTCACCAACTTTGCTGAATCTCTATCTTCTCTAACAACTTGAAACCTATTTCCTTAAACTTGGTATTAGAATTATCAATTTAAAAGTGTGGAAGAAAACAATGAGTGCTTTCCTTGCATACCTCATTTGTTTGTTCTCCTTGAGTAGGAAGTGGTCACCCACTCAGCTCTATGGGCTGGAGTCATTAATAGAATCTAGGTACCCTCAAAACCATCTTCACAAGAATAGAAACAAAATTTTAAGCTGATCAACCAAACCCACCGTGGTTAATGCACCGTGGTTGAGTTGTCATCTTACAATACAGACAAAGCAAAGCATGTTATTCCGCAACATGGTCTTATGCGCTACCAAAAAACCTGCTCTTTCTTGTTCTTCTACTGGCCCACGGACTTTTCTAATCCCTCTAGGTATCCCTAAATTTATTATTATTCCTTAAGATTAGTATAAAGCCAAAAATGCTTAGGTGTCGAGTGGAAGCCTAAACAGCTAAGTAGTCGAAAATCTTTTCCAAGATTTTCCCCTCCATAGTTTAGATCAAGATAAGCACGGAACTGCCATCGCCACCACATGCCTACTGCGGGTCCACGGAATCTTTTTCTTCACTTGAAATCTGATTCGCTTCGCTTCTTACTTTTCTTACGCTGCAGCAAAAAGGTATTTTCCTTGATCGAATTTGAATGCATATTTATTGTACGTTGCGTAGATAAGAAGGAACATTTGGTGTTTTCGTAGGCGTATGGGGCAGGGCCCCACATCTGCCTGTTGATCGCCTCTCTATCCTCTGATAAGACTGCTCCTCTTCTCTTTTCTCTGCACTATTTATAGGTTTATCAACATTACAGATTCATCGTCGGGGGTTCAAGTCGCCGGACAATTTGAGGTGTAGATTCATTCCAGAAAGATTGGAGCACATGTGCACCGTTGAGGGGAAGAATCTGGGAAATTTGACGTCTTTCATTGTCCATAAATAGAATCGGATTAGACGTTTCATGCTGCCGTTTGTCTCTTCCCAATGTTTTTAAAATCAGCTCTTTTTCACCGCCAGACTCGAAAAGAAGAAGATGCTTTTCAGAGGCATCTGCCACCGACGGCAATGTCTATCCAGCTTACTGGATGCACATTTGACCTTAAATAATAATTATTAATTAAAAATCAGATTTCACCGTGTCAGGATAAACAATACGACCAGTAAGGATGCCTATTACCTAACCCATTTAACACATTAGGAAATAGATGTGTGGGTCAAAAACAAGAAAAGTGTTTATTTAGCATTTATTCTTCTTATTATTAAGCACCTGCACCCATATAAACACATGCATATACATATGAAACTACAGAAGTTTTTCCTTATATTAATGTTGAATTAGTTGAAGATAAACTATTTTTTTTGACAATAAGAAGCATATACTTATAGTTTCTCCTTATAGTTTCTCCTTAGTGTGTCAACATAGGAATAATGTTCAGATATTTTAATTTTAAAAGAAACAAACTAAATCTTGCAACTAAATATTAACAAGAAGAATAATTCCATTTTCTATTCATTTCTAATCAAACAAATACACTAACAATTAAAAATTCAATTTAACCTAAATATTTTAAATATAGTACTCTACTTAAAGTTTTCCCACTAACTTAATAGAATCCTTTAAAAGATTATCTGAAATGATGAGACTAAAAAAATATTTGCAAGACCTTAATAAAGTCTAAAAATAATCTCTCTAATACAATCATTATACATTCAAATATTTAGATATATATACAAAGTATAAAGTTATAAATATAACAACAATAATTAATACACTAATGGATTTGATTCACAAATAATAGCAAGTCTATCAATAAGCTAGTGAACTAAAATATAGTCTACATATCTATTTCATAATTTCCATCTAGAACCAAATCAAGTTTAAAACATTTATTTATTAACTTTACGATTTAAACATTTATTTAAATAATTACTTGGTTTTATTGATTACTAATACAATTTAACTTGTTGTTTAGGAAAGTCAATCTTAAATAATATTTTGATTAAATAAACTTTGAAATATTAATAGAGCATTTCAAATCCATAACAATCTAAATTAATTATCAATTAACTATTAAAATTTATAAGTTAATGAAAAAACATAAATAAATAATAAATATTTAATTAATCAACAAATCAAAATTTATTAATTTTAGCTAATTACAAAAATAATAAAGAAAGGAAAATTAAATTAAAGAGATTATTTATTTGAAAATATTAGTAACTATTTTAATAAAAATTTCTCAATAAAAACATCTACAATGTTGAATCTTTAATTTTACAACATAGATGCAGCGACCTATCAATTGGATAAGTTAATCATTACCTTGCACACTAAGAATCCATAATTTATTAGAAGCATAGTTCAAATATTAAATTACTTACATATTAATTCCTAAGATCAATTTGGAAAATTAATTTATAAATTATCCTACTAAATAATTTTATGGTTTAATTACTAATTTAATTAATTAACCCGTTTGATTGACAAATAGATAACTTAAAAGTAATAATAAACATTTGATAGCCATTTAGTTGTTTACTTTACAAAAATCAATTAACAATTTAAATCTCTATATGGAGATAAACATGATTAAATATATCTAATTATTCATCTATATTAGCAAACAAAATAATAAAGCAAACATAAACAAATGAATTTATTTATTTTTTAATAAAAGAGGGGTAAAAATTTATTAATCAAGAAACCACAGGTACAAATGAATTTAATTACTATTAAAGAAAGTAAGTAATTTATTTGTTAAAGAAATAAAGCAAGATCTATATAAATATAAATATTTTTAAAATTTTTTAATCTACTTTTTTTGTTTTTGTTTTTTACCTTTTTTTTTTTTTAATCAGTAAACAGCCGAGGCCTTGATTTTATTATATTAATTTTCAATAAATTTACATTTTTCCTCCGTTCGTGCGGGCACTGGTAGGAAAGAACAGGGAAGAAAACCTCCAGTCTGGCCCGGGACATGAGTCCAGAAAATATTAGCAAGTACAGAATTCCTACAAGCGTAGGTTTACAAACTCCCTTTGATGGAGATGAGAAGGGCATTCCCTTTCTAATACAAGTTAATGGAGGCATACGTCCATGATTCAGAACATGGCTTTTATTATACTTTGATTACATCGCTTCTATATATCGAGCTGATGGGCATACCCATCTTTTACAATACATAAATACTTATCAATGTTTCGTATTCTAATTCCTTATCTTTTGTAAATAATGTATCTTGTTTTTCTTTCAGCTGTCCTTTTGTGTGGTCGTGCCATTGCTTTCTCTTGCCATTGCCTTTTATGTCTTGCCCTCGCATTAATGTGTTTTCAAGCCTTCTGGTGTTTGTTTCTGCTTTTATGAGCTGTTATACTTTCCCTGTAAACCTGCAAAATAGGATAGCATCCCACCACCTCTATTCTTCTAGCTAAATTTTTATGATTCTGTCTATATTAATTCAATGTGCCAGTCCAAGTAAAGAGTTAACTATACTATGATGCTACAAGTATTGACATTTGTGTTAGTAGCCATATTGCAATCAAAACCATTACCACTTTTTACATATTCATTTTCATCATAGACTGATTATTGCTGTTATAACATCATCTTCATTTTATATTCATATGAATACACACTTTTTTGTTCCTGCAAGATAAGAATCTACTACACCAACTCTGCTCACCACACGGTTATAAATAATTCTAAATTATTTCATATTCACCTTACTCATATTCATCTTATATTGCATAAAAAGTACTAAACATTAGATATTCATATTGAGAAGTTACTAACATATGTATTTATTTAGCTACTCTCAAATCTTTGGTGACTATACTTTATAGAGGTAGTTTTATTCAGCAAGACACCCATAGTAATTAACAGGTAGAAGCTTAGTGACACACTGCTAACTATTCAATTATTCCAAATTCCAGATAACCTAACATATTCACAGGCAATCTCAAATTGCACCTACTGATGTTTTAAAGACATCTACTTTTACTTCTTACTGAGAAATGATAACCTTTAGTGCTATGAGATGCCAAAATGTTTGTTTTGTCACGGATTCCTGAAGGCCAAGTCATCATTCCGGCTGGGAATGACTGTGGTGTGGGGGACTTTGACAAGGCAATATCCTATGAGGGTGTTCATATTCCTAGTTTTTATATTGGCTAAAAAGAAATCCAAATGCCACTAGATATGCAGATGAGAAAGGGGGGATTTTGTTGCTTTTTAGGGTAAATTATTGGTGCTGGAGCATAGTACTCAGGGAATTTAAGGCTAACTCTAAATCTCTGGCTTCCTTAGTGATGGCTTCAAGAGGGTCAGATGGAGCAAAATCAAGCTAAACTAGGATTAGAAGGTGAAAGCTTAATTTCTTACGATTCTTCCGACTTAAATAACCTGTGAGCACTGTTGCACCATTTTTTGGAGATGGAGTCATTCGCAAGTGATTCATACCTGAGCATGATCTTTATCTAGAGAGATTGGTCCTCATGAGTATGTGTGTGTACTTTTGTGAAGTAGAACTGTCTTCCCTCATCTTCAAGATCACAAGAATTAAGCTTTTGATCTTATTAGATTTGCTTCTTCTATATTCATAGCTAAATTTTGAGGAAATTTTTGAGCATAAATTAAAGGACTGGATGACACCTTAATCTATGTATATATGCTATTTATATATATGTCTATATATCTGCAATTTATATTATACTCACAAATGTATCTGCACTTGTTTACCTTTAAATTCGTATATAATCATTTACCGCTATACTTGATTTCCTATTATGAAATCGCTTTTCTTCACCTTCCGTGTACTTCTCTCACACATACATCAATTTCTTCGATTTCTTGCCCATCGGCTCCTAGGTTAGCTAATTTATCTGCGTCTGTATTGCCCTCCCAATAGATGTGATTCACTATATAATCTCCTCTATCCTCAAGAGTTTCCATTATTTGTTCTATAGCACTATTTAGTTTCCAATTCAGTGTTCTACCCTGTCTTATTGCATTTATTATTATAGATGAGTCTCCTTCAATCGCTATTCTTTTAAGCTTCCATTTTTTGCACCATGCCAAACCTATTCTTATAGCTTCTATTTCAGCTTCATTGTTTGTCTTTATTCCTATAGGTTTTGCTATCCTTCCTAATAGCTTTCCTTCTGCATTATGTAGACATATTCCAATTCCCGCCACCCTCGGGTTTCCCCTAGCTGCCCCATCAAAGTTCAACTTAATCCACCCTTGCTCTGGTGGTTTCCATTTACAGTTTGCCCTTAATAAGGATTTATTGTCAATGCTAGGACCAATCCAGGGTGGAACTTTCAAACCATACCACTTTTTCCTTTGGTTGTTGTCTTCTAATGAGAATTCCATCCTAGATTGTCCCAGCATATTTCTATTATTTGTAATTTCTACTATATTTGCCTCTAATTTGTTCAAAAATCTCTTAATGTTCATCTTTTTATCTTGAAAAATTCTATGGTTCCTTTCCTTCCATAATTTCCATATTAATAGAGATGGGATTATGTATCTCATTTTACTGTATAAGTCCTCTTTACATGACCTTTGCCAAGAATTAAATACTTCTGTGATATCATTTTGAAGAGCAGTCTTCAGATCTAATTTCTCCAGTACCCAAAGCCAGCATTTATTAGCAAACTCACAATTTAACAAAATATGATTAATCCTTTCACTTTCCTTCTCACATAGGGCACATCTGGAAGGACCATGGTACCCTATTTTTTCAAACCATTCAGCAGTGAGAATCCTTTTCTGTAGTGCAGCCCATGAGAATAGACCTGCCTTAGGAAGACAGTTTCTGTTCCAACATAGATCAATGGGAAGACCGGTGGAAGGGTTATCCATCCCTGAAATAACTTTGAAACCTTCTTTCGAATTATATACACCACTCTTTGAGGCAGCCCATATGATTATGTCCTCCCCAGAACGTGGATTGAAGTTCCGTTCTTGTAAAGCTTTGTTTAGTTTTACTTGGAAATGGAGGGGAAGTCTGAATTCTTCTAGAGAATTCCATGCCTAGCTGCTTCTCGCACTATTATTAATTTGTGAAAAATAGTCTTTAACCCGCTCACCCTTACTTTGTTTGATCAGTTCAATTAGCTGATCATTCCCAAGAATTTCCCTAAGGGCAGGTTTTCCACCCCATGAGTCATCCCAGAATAAAGCCTTATCCCTGCTTTTCACATCCCAAGAAAGGGACTCTAGTACTATATCTTTACACTCTTTTATGAAGTTCCATATGTGTGAGCCTGTCGAATAGTTATCGAAACGGCATACACTTTCCTCATCTTCTCCTAGTAAGTATTTATATCTTAGAATTTTAACCCATTTTGCCTTTGGATTTTTAATCATTCTCCATACTAATTTCGCCCCCAAGGCCTTGTTTTGTAGCGTAAGGTCTTTAATTCCCAGACCTCCTTCTTCTTTTGGCTTACAAATCTTATTCCATGCAATTAAAGCTAGTTTTGATTTTTCCTCTGACCCTTGCCAGAAAAAACTTCTTAATTTTCATGCTATCTCCTTATTGATACCTGCCGGGATTTTCATGCTCATCATCTGATAAATAGGAACGGCAGAGAGGACTGATCTGATCATAACTGCCCTTCCTGCATTTGATAACCATTTTCCTTTCCATTGATCTAGTTTCTTGGAGATATTTTGTATTGTATTTTCCCATAGGTGATTTGATTTGACCCCCTTATCCTGAGGTAAACCTAAATATTTACACGGAAAGAATCCTTCTTTGAAGTTTAGTATTCGTTTAATCTCATTCTTTTGTCTCCCTTCAGTATTGATGAAAAATATTTATGATTTTTCCTCATTTATACACTATCCAGAAGCATTAGCATAAGTGCTTAGGATTTCTTTGAAAGCTTGAGCTTCTTCTAAAAATGCCTTTCCAAAAAGGAGATTATCATCAACATATTGTTGATGAGTAGTTGCCTCGACTCCCGAAGTAATCTTGATTCCTTTTACCTTATTTTCTTCTTGAAGTTTCTTAATTGCTCTCCCCAAAGCTTCCGCCATAATAATGTACAAAAAAGGTGATAACGGATCACCCTGCCTCAAACCTTGAGAACATTTAAAAAAGCCTTCAGGGGACCCATTCACCATGATTGAGAAGTGAGGGGTGGAGATGCATTCAAAAATCATATTGATCCATTGTTTTGAGAATCCAAAAGCTTCCATACATTTACACAAAAATCTCCAGTCCACTTTATCAAAAGCCTTACTGATGTCTAACTTAATCAACATACTCGGGTCCTTATTATTTGTTACTGAATGTATAGCCTCATGAGCAATAATCACTCCATGCAGAATTGACCTATTAGGGACAAATCTAGTTTGTTCTTCAGATATAATTAATGGGAGAAGTTATTTCATTCTGCCTGCCAAAGCTTTTGAGAATATTTTATACAAAGTGTTGCATAGGGAGATAGGTCTATACTCATTAAAGTTCTCTGCATTGACCTTTTTGGGAATAAGAGCAATGAATGTATTATTCAGCTCTTTAAGAATATGTCCTGAGTTTCTCATTCCCTCTAGAGCATCGGTAATTTCCTTGCCCATAAATGACCAACACTTTTGAAAGAAAAATGTTGGGAATCCATCAGGACCAGGGGATTTATCCGGGTTCATTTCTTTTAGAACCTTGAGAATTTCATCTTCCATAAATGCGGCATTTAGGAAGTTATTCTAAAGTGGGGTTATTATACGAGGGATGTTTCTTAAAAGCTTGGCCTGGTCCAACATATCCACACTCCCTAAGTTATTCAGAGAGTTTTCAAAGAAAGAGACTGCTGAATCTGCAATTTCTTTGGGATCCTCTATTATATTTCCATTTCTATCTTTGATTTTGGAAATCTTATTTAAATTCCTTCTAGCTTTGACGCTATTGTGACAAAATTTCGTGTTTCGGTCCCCTTCCCTGAGCCATGTCTCTCTCGCTCTTTGCCCCCAGAAGGCGTTAATTTGTGAAAGAGAATCATAGTATTTACATAATAGTTCTTGCTCTATGTTATCGTCTGAAATCTATTTTCCATCTTCAATAATCTCCTTATTCACATTTTCCATCTCTTTTTCTATAAGGTCTCTTTTCACAAATATATCCCCAATAGTGTTTTTACTCCATTGAGACAGATTTCTTTTTATTAATTTTAGTTTCCTTATGACTTTATATATCTTGGAACCTTCAAACCTTGCCTCTGTCCACCATTTTTTAATTAGATCCAAACATTCCTCATTAAGTAACCACATTTTTTCAAATCTAAATGGGATTTTTTTATTTCTGATTGGTTCTGAAATTACTAGTTCTATAGGAAAGTGGTCGGAACCAGCAATGGGTAGGACCTCATTAGTAAGATTAAAGTCAAAGTTCCTCAGCTCCCCTATAAAGAAGAACCTGTCCAATTTTTTGACTATTAATTCTGTGTCTTTACATTTGTTAGTCCAGGTGTATTTCCCTCGATCTGATTCAATTTCTGAAGCCCCTAAAATATTTATCCATTCCTGGAATTCTAAAGTAGTTTTTGATATGTGTTTTGTCCCACCCTGTTTATCTCCCAAGGATAGAATAGCATTAAAATCTCCTCCTAGTATAAATGTTTCGTTCAGGAAGCTCTCAATATAATCCTTAATCTCCTTCCATACAGTTCTCTTTTCATGTAGGAATTTAGGAGCATACATGTTTATTAGATTAAATTTTAAATCTGACTTTAAACTTTTGATTTGACCTCCCATCCAATTTTTATGTTTTTCATGAATATTGAAAACTATTTCTCTTGGATCCCAAATAAAAGCAATTCCACCCGAAGTGCCTTCTGCCTCATAACCTATTAATTCTCTTATTCCTATACTCTTTTTTATATTCTCATATCCTTCATTAGAAAGTTTAGTTTCTTGTATCATAGCCATGTTTGGTTTAATTTTCGCTAATTGCCTTATCACAAGGCGTCGTTTGTTAGGGGCATTTAAACCCCTAACATTCCAACTAATGATCTTCATGAGGACTCGGGAAGGACCTTCCCCTTCCCAGAGTATAGAATATCGGTAATTTTAACCTGACCTGGCGCCATTCCTTCCTTTGCTCTTAATTCAGCAAGGGATTTTCTTCCTCTTGGTTTGACTAGTTTCCCCATATCAGCTTCTAACCCGCCCTTAATAGAGGTAGGGTCTAATCCTAAAAAGTCTAGCAGTGGGCCTTGGTCAATGGTTTCCACTAAGGGGGATTTTTCCATTCCTTCTTTTTGCATTTCTTTTGTCTGATGGCATGATTCGGAGGGGATGTCTTTTGAGTTTTTTTCAATATTAGGAATATCTGCAATCTCTTTTTGGATTCCTTCATTAACATTCATAGTTCTTAACTCCACTGCGGATTTCCTCCCCCTCTTCTTTTTAATTCTATTGATATTAGGGCTGCTCAGACTTCCTCTTTTCATTGTTATACCTAACTGCCTGTCTTCGTTAGTGATACCAAAGAGGCCTTCTATGGAGTCCTTAACCGATGAAAGATTGATGCCGGGTTTGATTCCCTCAATGGTTGTTGCCATGCCTAATTGTCTATCATTATTAAATTCTTCTAAGCAAATTCTGATCTCTTCCTCTTTTTGATTTCTTGTATTATTTATATCTTCTTTCCTAACATACAAGGGATCTTCTATATCGTTAAGATCCATTTCCATATCTCCTATCTCATCTAGATTTGGTAAGCATTTTGTTTCCATGTTTTCTTCTCCATTTTCCTGAGTGTTGTTTGATGCTGACATCTCCTTAATGCTTTTAATTAGCAAACTTTTTTGGTGATTGAGTTCCTCTTTGTCACATATTTCGTCTATAAGGGTATCCATTAATTCATTGGTGATCTCAACTATTTCTTCTTCTATTTTTTGGTTCTCCTTTAGAAGTGATCTCTTTTGATCTTCTGGACTGTTGGAGATTCTATTCGGGCTGTAAGAGGTAATTTCAGTGTTAATTCCTTGCTTGATACTCTGAATGCTAAGGTTATTCTTATGCTCAGGGGATAACGGTAGGGGAGATTTGACCTCAATATTTAAGGTCTCATTTATGGATATATCATTTTCAATAGAAAGAGGGGGTTGACACAAAGAGTCTGAAGGGTGTGTGGAGATGTTGATCGGATTAATTTCCTTAGGAGACGTCAGAGTGAAACCTCCTTTATCTGAGTTAAAGCTCACCATCAATTCCGGTGTCTTCTGAATATGAGTGTCAATTTGTCCTAAATTTTTGGTTTCTAGATCCTTTGTTTGTCTTTCTACAAAATCCTCTAGAATAATGGGGTTAATAATAATAGAGTTTGAATTAAAGCATAATCTAATGGGATGAATCCATTTTTGATGATAGTTGATCTTTACTATGATGATTTTTTCAGACGGGTTATTATCATTATCAATAATGCTTAAAAAGTCACCAATTTGTTTTCCTATTAATTTGACAATTTCTACATCAGATAATTCTATAGGCAGATTTCTAAGAACAATAGCTTTTTCTACAAAAAAGTCCTTAATATTTATTGGGTTGAATAGGGGAACCCAGTCAAAAATATAAAAATCAGAGTCTTTATACTTAGCTAACCCTTCATTTCTAATTTTACTTTTAATATTTCTATCTTTACAATTAATGAAAATAAAATTTTCTAATAAGATAGATATACTTACCTCATTCGAGACTTGAGAATTCAGCCAAGCTACCAGATCTGTGATGGAAGTTCCTACTCCAGACCATCGGCAAATCAACCCTATATCTGCATAAGAATTTTGTCTCTGTTCTATGTATTTTCCATCTAGATCTATTCTAATCATGTTAGGATTTTGAAAGAAATTACCTATTATTTTACCATTTTTACTCTCAATAGTTTTATTATGTTTATGACGGGGCGTGTATACCTGTTTGTTTTATTCCTGAAACAACCTTGACCCATTGTTACCTGTTAGACCTTCTTTCATATTCCTTCTGTGTGTATGTTCATTCTATGGGTAGGGCTCTGAGACATTAGTATGGAGCTTATTCTGTCCCGCCTTATAGCCCTTATCCTCAAGGGTCCCATTCCTTTTGTGGGGAGGAGAGTATTTCATTCTGCCATTGTCTTCCTTTCTAAGCACATCAAATGAATTACTGATAGATAGATTAAAAGGATTATGAGAGTGCTGGTACCTGTTCCCCTTTTTCCTATTTTTTACCACTTGCCAAGTTAGCTCATTCTTTGTTGTGCCCACAGGAGGTGCTTGAGAAGGCAAGATCCTGCCTACCCCCTTTATAGATAGGGGTTCAAAGGTTCTACAATAGTTCTCAAATCTTCCCCCTTTGGCATCCTCGTAGCTTCTGGCATTTTTCGCATATTTGGTTTGTGCAAAAATATTCAATTGTCGGTCTAATGATTGAACTGAGAAAACCTTTGGCAAACAACCTTTTTTTTTTTAGGGTTTACCATAATCGCTTTGGAATTGAAATCGGCTCTACAACCCTAGCATAATTCTTTCATCTTTCTTTCTTAGATGCCAAATCTTGCTCTTCTGGTTGTAGTGCTACTTTAGGGTCTGCAGGGACGCAATTAGCTAGAGCTAAATCATCAATGAAGGGATTTGGTCTTTCCTGGCTGAATAATGCATGTAGTTTCAAATCAACATTTTGATCCGCTAGCTTCTTCTGCTTAGCTATGAATTCCTTCAGATGATCATATGTAGGGTGAGGCTGCACCAGTGTTCTGCATTCCTTCTTCTTATGTCCGTATAGATAACAGTTATAGCAGTAGCTTGCAAATACCTCTCTCTTTCCTTGCAGGCTAGCACCCTCTGCACCCGAATTGGCCCGTTCTGCCCTGGTTTCCGCTTTGCTGTAGGAGATCGCATTCTTTGCTGTGTGAAAATGCAAAAGACCAATGTCTACTTTCCTTTTATAAAATGAAGCTTTCCTTTTCGCATGTGAGGATCTCATCTTTGCTTCATAGATGTATTATGTAATGATAATCTTAGGAACACCAATGTTTTTATTAAATTCTAATTTTTGCCCTAGATTTCCGTACTTCCACTAATTCTGCCCTAACCCTAGGTCAATTTGATGCTATAACAAGCCTCGAGAAGGCCGAATGGATATTGATCAGTCTGCTATGATAAACCTGCTGAAACCCTAGTCTGCTGCTGTCCAAAACAGTCACAAATCTTGGTCTGCTTTTTCTATGAACATTAATCCATATTATCAGAGATATGCAAAGACAGTCTAAAACAAATAACAGCAAACTCAGCAGCAAGGTTTACAGGAATAAGCAACTGGGAATTGCAGGTAAGTGGCCTGATCAGGCATGAAAACGGGTCCCTGAAGCTATAGCAACAAATGAAATATGTCTTTTGCGGTCTTCCTAGACGGCTATGTAATCTAAAACCAGATCGCTATCAACTCAATTCTTGACGTGGTTACTATTGTTGGAGATCTATATGTGCCTTTATTAAAATTGAGTCATTTGCTATGGATGCATTCATAAAAACATGTAAGGAATCACCATACAAGTGTAATGGTGATTTACATGATTTACAAAAATTTCATAATGAAGAATAATGGTGAGAAAATGAAGAAAAGATGCAACAATTTATAATACTAGTTTTTGTTTTTTACCTTAACAAAACATACTTTTTCTATTTCTACCATATTGAGTCTTCCATTGTAAATGCTATAACTTTCTTAAAACATAATATTTTTCTAGATTTTAAAATGTGTTAGAAATGTAAATATAAATCTACAAATCTCATCAATATTTTATCAATAATTCTCTTTAATATAATTTATTATATTAAATCATATATACATAATAATCATCAAGACAATGGAACAGATAAACAATCGATGATTCATACATATCTCATACTTAAGAATCTGGGTATGGTTGAATACTTGTGAGGATTTAGTCAACTACATTGCGAATCTTCAATAAAAATATCGAAGAAACCCATTTTATAAAATGAAAGTTATTTAAGATGCAACAGATTGATTGTTCTCAAAACGATTTATAACAACACAAACATACAGTAAAACGTTCTTTTATATATTGACATCTAGGATTTGGGTATTGTCAAATTTTATATATGATTTAGTAAACTTAATTTTTCACTTTTCTAAAACTTTCAAAAGAACCCAGTTTCTAAAACTAATTTTATTGAGGACAAAACATACTAGGTTTTTTTTTCTAGTTAAACAATTCTGAAATCTAATTGTTTTGCTTCAGATTCCTCTATTTACATAATGATTCACAAGGAAGAGTTTTAGGCTCTTAACATATAGGAATTTTAAACAACACAAGCATTTTCAACCTTTGAGTAAAAAATCCAGTACACATCAAACAAACATGGATGGCCAGGCACGCTTTCCTCCCTACCATAGGATTAGATAACCAATCCACCCCCAAGCTAGGGGGATCTTCCAAAGACCTAGGTGTTCACATGCAACAACATAAAATGCACTCAAACAACATTTCTATTTTAACACACATGCAAATCCCCATAGGTTAACTCACAGACTTGGAATCCATTCTGGATCCCACAAAGGGGGAGAGAGAGGATAATCCTCCCTCTTGGGGAATAAAATCCTCCATGAAATTTTTAATAACAAATAACCCCAAAACTTCCATTCACATAAAAAAACTTATACCTCTCAATGCCATAATACCACCACAAAACTCCAACAATTTCCATCACCAAACTCCACAAATTTACCATATATCACATCAAAATTTTCCCCAAGAGAGGCTTCACGCCTCTCTCAACCCCAAAACTTGGGAGGCTCTCACCCCTCAGGAGAGATCCGCTCCCTATACAACCTAATTCCCACAAAACAAATACAAAATAAGAAGAAATCATAAATCCAACATGCAACAAATTCATGCACTCACAACATTATTACATTTTACAGAAAATTCAAATGATTAAAACCTACCTCAGCTCCCCAAGTTAGGAAGAACCCAGTTATTGATACGAAACCCCTTGAAAATCCACATCGAGATTCTCTCTCGAATCCCTTCCACCCAATCTTCCCAATCTTCCAATTCTTCAAGAAAAATCTCTTTACTTCCACACTTTTCCAAAAGCCTTCCCAAAATTTTTCGTCAAGCTTTCTTCACCAAAATCTTAAACATGTCTTTCTTCCCAAAATTCCAAGAATGCCTGTAATGCCCCATCATGCAACCCTAGAGAGAGTTAGACTAACAAGAGCAAAATTCTAGAAATAATTTTTTTTTAAAGTAAATGCAATAACAGTAACCAAGATATCATAATACACAACATAAAGAAAAGTGCACTTCCAACTCCTCTAGGGAAACATAACTGCTTTAGTGAATAGAAAATTAAAACCACACAAGTGATATACATTATACTGCTACTACAGATAAGATCCACTTTTACATTAGCAAGATATATAATATACAAAGTTACAATACAAGATTACAAGACCGATCATGTCGGTTTACAAAATAATGCATAAGAAAGTATACAACACCACCGAAGGTGGGAAGCAATCTGGAACTAGAACACCTTTGCACAGGACTTGAACCGAATCTCCAAAAAGGCCAATGGATAGCTCTACCTCCCAACCATGTGGAACCCTGAGGTCCACCCCACCGAGCTAGGAGATAACATCGAGGCTCCACTAGGTCAAAGTTATAACAATGAAACAACAATAAGATACAGACTCCTTACATGCATACATGATAACAAGAGTGTACAGAAATGACAATAATCCACCAGACAAATCAAACATCCAACCAAGATCAAACAAGAAGCCAAGACTATACTCCAGAGGTAAAAAAAAAAAAGTAATTGAGTTGCATAAGGAGAGTGTCATCGCATGGTCCTAGCATGGGTTACCCAGGCTATCCATCACCAGAAGCTGACCCCCATCTATGGTTACCCTGGCAGCCTCTCTCTAGGCACCAGCCCCATAGGGTGACACATGCAGAACCGACAGGTCCTCTCATGGAGACAAGGAGGTCAGCCTTGCCAACCAGGCCTTCTCATCCCATCCTTAGCCTATGAGAGCACTCAAGGCATGGGTGAGGTATCTTACTTATCTTGTTATGTGTTTTACTATCCCAACCATCCTAATAATTTATTACGTTTCCACTTGCTCATAACTTCCATGGGGTTACCCAGATAGCCTTTCACTAGGCACCGACCCCACCATGAAAGCCACTCCCTTAGCGTTCTCTAATGAATCATACATACCACAACAAACAGGTATAAAAGTCACAAATCAGTTCTGACCCATAACTTACGCCATTCACTAGGCCACAACAATAAGTCCTTAGATTCCCTTCAAATATTTAAAGCAATACAATCTAGAAACCAAGTACTATAACCAAGAGACCATTTCCCCATTCATTACAAGACACAAAAAAAATCCAATGAACCCATTACATTGACACACCATAATTTTGAACCAAAACTAAGAACTACACCTCTGGAGTTAGGTACATGACCAATGATAAGGTGACCATTATCCAACAAGGACAACGCTTTCGCGTCTTAACACCACGTACACATGACACCCCTCAAGATTCCCACTTCACAAATAACCAAAACAAAGACATAAGCTCCTCCCCAAAGCAAACAACAAGATCCAATACAAGCTTAAAGATACGATAAGGATGACAATCAAGCATATAAAATTCAAAGAACTCCTAATTCAATCAAGAAATCAACTTACACAAAGTTATCACAAATAGCAAAACTTCAAATCTCTAGGAATTAATAAGGCAAGGAAGGTGAACCATAAACCGAACATCCTTACTGAAACAAAAGCAAGGAAAGCTCATAAAATAATTCCATTAATAAAACAATCCCAAGTTAAAGACACTTTAATTTCTTGTAATATGATCAAAACACAATTCCTTGTTTTCCAAAATAAAAGTATGAAGAAAAATGCATATACAATGATATCCACCATTTACGAAGCACGCAATAGAATATTACAAGCCTGGCTAACAAATTAATATTTAACAAGGTAATTAATACCCGATTAGCACAATATTGTTACCTCATGAAACAAGAAACATTAATACAAATTACTCAACCATTTTTAACTCCATATTTACTTACTACAATAATATACCAAGGAAAAACTACCCGATAAACATCATTACTCCTATCAATGCATTTTCCATCACAACCATATAAATGAATTACCATTGACATAAAAACACCTACAAAACAAATATACTTCTTTCCCAAGCATAACTTTTTCATCTAATATATTTAACCATTACTATTACAAATAGACTCGATAACAAATATATATATTCTTGCTATAAAACTTTTCGTCAACCTTCTAATAACACTTTATACTAAGAACAACTACAATAAGTACATGAACTTCTAGTGGTCATTTAACTATCTCATTTTCTAATAACTACCAACTGTTAAAACAACATCTATATTTATATCCATATAATTTTCATAAGCATTATTTACTATATTACAAATTCAAATCAAACATTATAAACCTACCTTATTTCCTATATGCAAAGGGTCCCAACTAACATCTTACCAAGAATCATTTCAATACTAACATATATAGACCTTTTCCTAACATGAACAACTACTACAAAAACCAAAATATGTATATTCTTGCTAAGATACCAAACTTTCCGTCGATCGTCTAACTAATACAATTTCTAATAAAGCAACTATAAGTAAATGCTTTTTTTTTCTATTTGCATATATTACTATCAACATGATACCGACTACCATTCTAACGAGAACTTCTAAAATCATCTTCTTCCTAATATTGACTTAATAAATCCAAACTACAATCACAATTTAGAAGTTTCCCTACAAGCAAGATCTCCTCCAAGCCTTCTATTTAAGAACAATCACAACAATTAACTTTTTTTTATGAGCTCAAATTGAAATAAATTTCAAGATTTCAATCATATGATTTTCATTAAATAAATTTCAGGCACAAAATAAGATCCAGAGAAAACAAGGAGGAGGCCAATGATTCACAAAAATTGCAGACTTACAAGAGAATTAAGAACAACAAATTTCATCCAAAAGAAGGCAAGGAGAGGGCTGTACGACAGCCATACAACATCCCCAAGAGAGGGTAGCAAAACTCAAAATTTAAATTGCATAAGATTTCCAATAGTCGTATGGTCTAGGGCTGTTCATGGAGGAAAGTAAGCAGAAATTTTCAATCACAAGGAGAAAATAAAGATGGGGTCTCCTATGCCATACAGTCAATGGCAAAAATTGAAGTTTTTTCACAAACTACAACAACATACTCATACAATCAGAGACTTCTATTGCTAAGGTAACACAATTTGTGTGAAATTTATCATATGGTTAAATTGTTTTCTAAGGAATAAAGCCAGAGCTTCAAACTGAGTTTTAAATCTATTGCAAAAGATGAATTAAATGGTATCTTTCAGCCAACAAGAAATTTTAAAAGCAAATTTGAAGGAAATTGTGAAGAAAACTTCACAAGATTTGGTCAAATCCCTAGACATGCTTGCAGGTAACTTTCTAGAGGAAGTAGTGTTGGAGGCACAAGATCTTCATCAGGGTTACACAGATAAAAGCAAGGCATCCAAGGTAAAAAGGAAATATGAATAATATGAGAACCTAATAAGTGGTTGCAAGCACCAACAGGTTGCCATGGAAAATATATGTAAAGGCCAAATCACTTCTTTCTGGGCATTTCATCTCTATCAAAGAGATACAAATGTGAGATAAAATGTAAGGATGACAGGGACAAGAGATAGATAAAAGCTTAACATTGAGTCATCTATTTCACAAGATTGAGATCACAATACAGGGTTACAGATGATTGAGCTAAAGATTTCAGAAGGATTAAGACAAAGGCTAAATCTGAAGAATACATTTTGAAGGAATCTACAGAGGTTGGAGCAACATTCGACTACACAAGCATAAGACAATACAAGCCACAGAGATAATAAATTCCAAATTACAAAACACACAAGTTTCACACACAGGACATGCTAGTTTCACACACGGAACATGCTACAATAAAATATAACTTACAAGCTACAACAATTGTAAATTCACAGAGAGACAAATCACATACCTGAAATTCAGTCCCACCTCAAAATTTCTCCAACTCCTGTAACCAAATTCTTTGTTCTTCTTCCCAATATCTCCATTTTCTTTCCAACTCCCCTCTGAATAGAATTTTCCCATATAAAAATGGTTCAGCTCATAAAATAAATGCAGACATGCATCCATTATCCAACAACCCACTCCTCCGAGAAATTCAAAAATTTGCTATAAAAAGAGATCCCAAATCTTCCAATTTCAAAATTGACAACTCAAGGCATTAATTTCACTTACCAGAAATTATTCTTAACCCAAATATATACTAACTAACCGTAGATACAACTTATAACATAAATACTCTTGGACAACAGATAATTTAATTCTAGACTATTATAAAATTTAACCAAGGTGTCCATCCAAGTTCTAAGCCAAAACAAATATTATCCAATAAACATAATAGAAGCATTATTAGTTAATAATTAATCATTAAAGTATTATCCAACCACACATGAACATAATTAAGCATTATAAAACACAACTCGATGATACTCCTCATCACAAGATTACCAAACCTAAAAGGCAAGGACCAAGCAACACAACACGACTCAAGACCACAACAGAAGACAATGACCGACCTAGTGGAATAGACCTCACGTTATCTCCCATCACTGATACCCATTGGTGCAAGAACCCACTCAAACCTACTATATCGGGTGGAGTCGAGGTTCGGTACTTGCAGCCTGCATCCGAACAATTGGTTGTATACGATCAAACACATATATGTCAACACACACAGAGAGTTAGAGAATCACGACGTAGTAGGGTGCTCGAAGCGAGTAGTACTACACCATCTCTACTCTTATAACAACTTTTATATGAATTCAAATACCAACAAATCAAATGAAACATGATAATATTAATTCGCTTCGTAACTGGAATAATAGTAATGCCATCATAAACTCATAACACATGTCTAATTATATCAGTCAAACATAGTCCATCAAGATCAAAATAAACATAAATTATACCCTCCTAATCAAATGTCTCAGAACTGTATCAATGCAATGAAAGACTAACAACTGTCTCTGACTAACAGAGAGCAATGCAGAACTACCACTATCACAAGCCAACAACGAGGGGGCACTACAATGCCATCCCAAAACCCAAAATTCCAGAGAAGATGTCCCCCAAAAAGAATTCAGAAAAGCCCCTTATTCTCAAAATACTAATCAATAAATAATAATTACCAAAAAGCCCTCTTTTTTCCCAAAAAGAATTCTATTAAAACAAAATAAAGCTCTCAATAAAGCAATTAAAACAAAAATAAAGTTTTAATAAAATTCATTAAAACAAATTAAATATTTAAAATAAATAATAAATAAGGTAAATATTTTCCATAAATAAATTAAAACAAAAGAATAATCTTTAAAATAAATCAATTATTCTCCAAGAAAGTTATCTGTGCATATCCAAAATTAATAATAAAAAATTAAATTACCAAAAATATTAAAATTAAATAAAATAATAAATAAGATTGACTCAACACTTTTACAACACACAAACACACATAAGCCAGTATTCTTCAATGTAGAATAGGCTTAGGATAAAGAGTTTGACACATAAATATGTTCTTGGAAAGATCTCTGAAATCTATTGCCTTGGCTACCCCCTACAAAACTCAAATTTTGAATATTAGAATGTCTTGGTAATATAGCCGAAGCAACATTAAAATAAACATAAATCAAAATATTAACTAATCATTTCTCATCACATATCAATTTGATTTAAACAACATTGATTTTCACATTTCAATATAAATATTTAAATTAAATCATCCACTCAATAATATAATTATTCCAGCATTCAATTATTCAAGTCAACAAATCTCTAGTAATCACAAACACGAATTAACACATTTATAAAATGTCCAATCCACATATAATATAATTCCCTACTCTAAGCATCAAAATAATAAAATAAAATAGTCCTCAAAGTCTAAAGCCATAAGTGAATACTAAGTATCTATCTATTTTGAAAAGGGTGGGCCTTACACCCTGAGCCCCTTTCACATGGAAAGTGATTTCGTAAATACTTGGTCTTTTTAAATTTAAATATATTATTGTTATTTTAATTTTTTAATATATTTTTAGTTTTATTTAAAAACTAAAAATATAATGGATGTCAAAGGGCCCTTGGTCTGTTGGTGAAGTTGAAAGGTTTTGAATGAGCCCACCAGGGATAAAAAAAGTTATTATTTATTTTAAGTGTGTCCATGTATATACGTAGTTAATAAAATAGTTCTATAGTAAAATAGAATACTTGGATATTTCTTAGATAGATGTATTTAAGATATCTATACTAGCTTAATATATTTGTGATTCTATTTTAAGTTAGAATCATGTGTGTTTGTATTTTTAATTGATTTTTCAAATTTTAATATTTGTTTTTCTCACTTTATTTTGTATTCCTATTCTTTCTACGTTTAAATATTAAAAATGATTATATAACTATTTATAAAGATAAATATAATTGTATAGACATAGAGACAATATAATACAAGAAACACAAAGGAAAAATAGAACACACAAGTAGCAATAGGCATAAGCACGACATAGTAGAAGTCATCACTGCACTTGTACTTGTACACACCCATATTGGTCATTGTGAGTGCCCAAAATTGCATGGGCATACATGATAGTCCGATGAAGATCTAGCAGTTTAACTCATGACCCACATGACATAAATAAAACTCTCTTATCCTTTTCAACCTTGATGATAAAATTGCTTAGCCCTTAGGACCTTTCCTTGCCTTTGTCTTGGCCTCCCCAATTTTCCACCTTGCTCATGTACCCTCATGCTTGTCAAAAATTGCTTTTTCACCCTTCAAACGATGGGATTGTAAATTTGATTGAGTTTTCAATCTTATTTAAGCACCCCATTTAGATTCCAAATGGTCTTTGGTTCTTTACTGGAAGCTTCCTATGAGAATTGTGATTTTGTTGCCCCTCCTTCCATAGTTGTCTAATTAGGCTAGAAAGTCAATTTCGAGGTATCTAAGCCAAATTCTCAAGTTTTCTTTGTAGCATCCATGCTCCATACAAGCCTCAAGACTTTTCTTAGTTTGAAGCTTTGAAGATTTCATTGTAGTAGCATAGTACTCTACTATTTCCCTTTGACTAGTTTCTTGTCTTCCTATCCTTCTTCCATCGACCAAACTACGGGCCAAGCTAGAGAAGGGATAAGATAATATAGAAGTTGAGCCACTAAGGACTTACATGCCATGGACATCTTCATCAAACATCTTGGTTGTTTGTCTCCATGGGTGAGGTTATAGTTTATTTACTTTTCAAGTTGTTGATTATTTTATTTTCAAAAGTTTGAATTAAAGTAGCAAGCACAGTAGATTTAGCTATCTTCACCTTGCCTAGATCCTTGATATTTTGTCATCGTATATTACTCCAATCAAGGATTGACTCTTTGTGCTGGCCCATGCAAGGAGATCCATCTAGTATCAATATCCTTAGGAAATTTGTTTCTTGCAATTATTCCCTCAACAAATTGTTGAAATTTTAAAAACTTTAGGATTTTGACAAAAGTATGAGTAGCTCGCAAACTAGATCTTCAACTTTTGATACTGCACAAAACTTGTTCATAATTTTAAATGCTAATTTCATTCTATGGGTCATGTAGTGAATGACAATCATGTATGGTGAACAAGAAGTTTGTAGCTTTACATAAAGACCATTCCTATGACCTTGCATTATTGAAGCTCCATTTGCCCCTAGACACACCAACTTTTTTGACAATTGTGTAGTCATCCATACCTTCAATTTCATTCAAAGATTTTTTAACCATTTCAAATAGATTATGCGATGTTGCATTCACCTGCATTTTATGAACAGAGAGTGTTGCATTCTCTTTCATTTTATGAACAAAGAGTAGATAAGGTTGGTGGACATGATTTTCTACTATATACACATGCATACATACCTAAGAAGTATTATCTACTGCTATAACTTTATCTAAAGATAATGCAATAAAATTTGATTACATTTTATTTTTTCCTACACATCCTATTTTTTCCACCTTAGCAAGACAACTTGCCCATTCTCATCCACTATTTATTGACTAATGTGTGTTAAAAATTAGAAATGCCTATAAAAGATAATAAATCATTATATTTTAAGTAGTCTATCATAGGATGCCCTATAGTCAAAATATGATTCAAGACAACACTCAATTGAATAGTTTTTTCCACTTGTGTTGCTCCCATCATCTTTCCAAATTGAGCTTGAATTGTACCTCCATATGCATCAAGCTTCACTTGCATTTGAATATACTCATCATATTCCATGACATGCTTAAACATGAAGACATTCTTCCTTTATTTTCCATCTTATCACGAATTTTTCCTCTCCATCTATGATTTTTTTTTTCATAAACTTTACCAACTTGTTTTTCTATGGTGTGAACTTTTAGCTGCAACTTCTTGTCCCTACCATATTTCCAACTACAAATCTTGCATCTACATTCTATGTGAGGTTTATATTTGTTTTTATTTTCCACTTGTTTAACAAATGGGTACTTTGACACCTAATCAATCTAAAATTTCCTTGACAAATCCCAATCAGGCCCTATTTTTTATTTATCTTTTCTTTTCCCCTTTTCTACAAGATCTTCATTTTCCTAAACTATTTTTGTGAGTTTATTAATATTATTATTCCCACTAACCTAGGACTCCTTTATAACATCATCTCTAGCATTGTCATGCAACTCATTACAATCTTCCTTTGAGGTATTCCCAAGTGTTCCTCAATAGATGATGCAAATTCTGATGATGTAGGTCGATCTGCTAGTGCTGGACCAAACACATTACCAAAATATGACATTATGTTTTTGCTTTTGATGAGAACCCTTTACCACCTCCAAGAAATTGGCTCCTACATGACATCTCCCGTGAATTGGAAACTGCAAAAAATGCCATTGTGTTTAAGTTCAACATCAAAGACTCGAAACTAGTAACATTTTCGGTATCATCTATAACAATAAAACTAATCAAACAAAATCAATAAAAGGAATCATAGATCCTTAGGCATTAGATGTATCACTACTCAATATCATCTGTAACAATGAAACCAAATAGATAAATAAATAGGAAGAATCTTATATTATAGAATAATAAATAAATTATCACTTGCCTCTCACTGACTTGCTAATGCCTATAGTTATCTATGGATCACTAAAAATAGAATTCTAGGTATGAAGCAAATACTAGGCATAGAAGAAACCAAAGAAAGGAGTCCAAACTAGAATTCTTGAAAGGATGTAAAGATTCAAGAATTGAGTCAATTTGAATCAAGAGTAGAACAAAATGTGTAAAAGAATAATTTAGTTTTTAAATTATATTTATATGAATTCAAATTTCATGAAACTTGCCAAATTGTAAAATGGTGGAGTAAAAATGCAGTGAATCTTGTGTGATTGTAAAACCATTGATATAAATGTTGGGCGATTGGGACCACAATCCAAAACATGTGGTGTTTTCAAGACGATTATGACCCAAATCATATCATGGAGTTATAATAGTATTGGTGAAATTGGTCCTCATACAGGGTGAAATTTTGATGTAATTGGTGAACATGTCAACTAATTAAAACATGCCTCTAAAATTTCAAGTGACTACCCATTACAAACTTGTAGTCTACTATGGTGAAAAAATCTTGATATAAATGCTTTATAAATAATTTGGTGGCTCAACTTAACACCCATTGGACCGAAATCATAAATTCATAGAGATTTGGACCCCAACAGTTTCATTAAATTTGTTAAAATTAATTTGGCCAGTACAAACTATTTGCCAATTGGAAAAGATTTTCCACTAAAAAAATATTAATGTACTTTATTAACACTTCTTTATCCATCAAATCTTTAACTAGCTAAACCATCTTTTTTTATTAGATTCATCTATATTCGTAAACATTTTATAATTTTATTTGAAAGAAAAAGTGCCATTGTATGGACCTCTCTTGTTGACACCACATGGGGTATCTAATTATTTCTTCAACAACTCCTTAAAATCTTCCCACTAGAGCTAGGTGGAAATTTTTTTAATTGCAAAGAAGTGGCACAACTTTTATACCAAGTGAGATTATAGCCATATAATTTAATCCTTGAAAAATAAATTGATATTGTGGACTCAAATTTTCAAGCTACGGTAGACCTCCATATTTGCAATCCCTTAGCCTAACTTTTTCACATTAAGTTAACTCCATCAAATGAGAGTATGTCAATTTTTGCTTTATCCTTAAAGAGGATATTGTTTCCCCCTAAACAAATCTTTCCTTGCTCATGTTTAGTCTTCTTGGGCTGACCCTCTTTCTCTTCTTGCTCATTTTCAAGCCCCAATCTCTAAGTTAACACTAGAATAACATAAATTCTAGCTTATCCAATTTTCTTGTGGACCAAAAAATCTAAGATACATTTTCTTCTAACCTTTAGAATCTTGCCTCATTCTCATCCATGTCCCTATCCATATCTTTGGCCATTCTTCTAATTATTCTATTCTAATCCTAGTATTGATCTTGGGCTTAAATAGTTCCAAATTACTACTTCCAATTGATCTTGCAACATGCATAACCTATAAAATTTCCTTCTCTACCTATTGAAACCACAATTTGAACCTTCTTTAATACCATATTGATCGATAAATTGAAGATCATATTCCTTAATATAGTTTGAATCAACAATGAATTTTTGCCAACTTTGCTACAAACCCTCACAAAAAATTGAATTCTACTTGCAATTGCTACAACAATTCAATCAAATTCACATGGCTAACTCGAAAATATGGAAACACATTGATAATATTAAGAACAAAGAACTATAAAGCAAGGCAATGATTGAACACAATTATATACCCTAGAGAAACATGTGAGAATAGGAAAACTCTAATAAGGGCGAGAAAAACAACTCCTCCTTTCACCAAATCTAGTTTAGTTACACATGTAGATGTATAACATCTCATAAAAAAATATCTTACAATGGAGAAATGAGCTCCAAGAATTACAAACTTGCCTACAACTTCACAACCTCTATTCAATAGTAAATTTCCCTATATAATGAACATAATATAAGGTCCAAAAGAGAGCCAACCTTTGCACAAGGTGCCTCATTCATTTATGTATCTCTAAGTCCTTTTCTTGTAAAGTACCAAATTCCAACACACGTTCATAACCAAAGTAAAAGTAAAAGTAAAGTAACAATAATTACACTATCAAGGAAAAGAGATAGATTTACTATTTATTGTCAAACACAAGATTTCATTCATTGATGTGATATATAATCAAGTTACAATTCATCTTATTGAAGTATAGTTATAGAGCTACATGAAGTAATATATATACAAGTTTCAATAATGGCTTTTTCGCCTTACAATTTGTTTTGGTTCAAGGAAGTAATACAAATGTTAGCATGAACAAGTAGAATCCAATATAGATCAATCCTTGACTGCCATCGACCATCTAGTCATTTATTGTATCAAAGGACAAGAACATGGTTCAGGTACTTTTCCACCTAACCACGAAGCTTACGCTTCCCCAGTATCCTTCAAACTTGAAGAATGCTCGACCCTGCACGAAGGGCCTAGCAACCTATAAACAAGTGGTAGGGTAGAATCTGGTGTGTGCCTATTAACCTACATGCATTCCTAACATGAATGCAACATCACATTAAGAGGATATGGCAGAGAAAAATAATAAAGTAACTAGGAATACAATCCATTTGTTTCAATGGTACACACGTCTATTTCAACGTCAAATATTAACTTTGGCCAAAGTATGAAACCGATTAACGATGTGTAGACCTTGAAAAAGAAGACCTACTTCTCTGTTTTCCCCATATTCGACACCCATCCCGAAAGGTAACTTTCCAAAAAGAACAAAAACATAGAAAAACAAAATAACCATTCTCTTTTCAAAACACATTTTATGACAAAATAATATCTCATTTCATGTGTGGAATAATACAATAATAGACAATTTGTTTCTATTATGAATTCAGTATCTATTTGTTTTCACATGTAATCAATTTTCTTAGCATGTTGCACAATATCTTTTAGACAAGTTTAACTATTTTAGTTCATGAATTTGATTTGTTTCTTTGCTGTTTGCAGGGTAAAATACAGAGGTTTTCAGTCATATAATAAATGGAAACATTCAACATGTATGCTGTTGATTGGTGAGTACATATACACCTATTATATATATATATATATATGCTCATATTTATCAGCATCCAACTCTACAAGTGAAGTAAAGGAAAGATTCACTGTGCTTATCAGTTTTCAAGAAGTTTAACTTGTTGTTTCATAAGGGTTTTAATGAGAAATTTCAGTCCAAGAGAAGTCTTAAACAACCATACAACAGAGACTCATAAAAAGAGTGTTTTCATCAGCAATAAATTAGTCCATAGAGGGTTTGGACAACAACATTCACCTGCTATAGGAGTACAATAGTAATATAATGCAATAAAAGAGTGTTTTCCAAGAAGACAACAGTGATATAATGCAAGAAAAGAGTGTTTTCCAAGAGAACAACAGTGATATAATGCAAGAAAAGAGTGTTTTCCAAGAGGACAACAATGGTATAATGCAAGAAAAGAGTGTTTTCCAAGAGGACAACAGTGATATAATGCAAGAATAGAGTGTTTTCCAAGAGGACAATAGTGCATTCATCTATGTATGTATACATAGATGTGTATGCATATATAATATATATGTGCATACATATCTATGTATATCATAAATACATATACATAGAGTTTGGAAACCTAAATAAATCAAGATCTGGTTCTTTCTAAAATGCCCAACACAACAGTGGATTACCAATATGCACTAGAAGAGACAGGGTATTTTCAAGTTTTGAGGAAGGTTTAAACTCAAAGAGACAGAGAGAGTGTTTAAGGGGTGCAGCCCCAACCGACTGTGCTAGGCGTGGGTAGGCCTAAATGGCCCCCCACGGTCCCCAAAGAGGGAGTTGTGGCCTACCATTTAGGTAGCGCCACAATCTCTACAAACAAAATTAAAGATTTTTTTAAAAACAAAACAACTTACTCTGCCCTAGTTCTCATTGCAACGACAGATTTTTCATGGTTATGAGTTTTTCAAGCATAAAGTACATGCACAGATCTTTCATACATTGTCATTTTATCATGAAAACAAATATAAATTTAAAGGAACCTGTGTGAAGCTTGTAGAAACCCTTTAAGTCCAGTTGCTCTTCCAACTCCAATGCCTCTATTTCTCTGTATGCTGCCCACTGCCTCTTTTCATTCTCTCTTATTATTTTTTTCAACTCTATTTCTGCCCTCAAATTTTAGGGTGAATCAACGTGCCCTCCTTTTCTTTTTGTGTAACTGCAGTTTATTTCCTGTCCATTCTCATGTAAAAGTCTTTTATAACTTCATATTATAATAAAATCAAATATGCAATGCATGGCTATAGTTGAATGTTTATATATATATATCCAATATGAAACTCATCCTTTATTTTCACATATACACATTTTTACAGATATACATATGTATACATATATATATATATGTATATATGTATGCAGAAATAATTTTTAACGAACTATGATATTCTTATAAAAAGGGTAAGGAGCTTATCACAGTGATATCAAGATGACATAATTACAAGGTATGCATAATTTAATTACCGTTAAATTTGAAAACAAGTAATCATATAAGTAATCCAAACAACCATACCATACATATGAAACCATTTGCAAAGAAGGACAATAGTCACAATCGTTTAATCCTATTCCAAGAATGCCAAGCAGATAGTCAAATAATGGAAAACAATTATGAATTATGATTTCTACATGTGTGTGTGTGTTTGATAGGCACTAGACATAACCCATCCGATTGTTGACAAACAACTAGGTCCCCTCTACCTGAAACATGTTCTTGCCTTTGACAAAACCTGCAACTAGTCCCACTCATTTTCCACGGTCAATAGGTTAGTTCCATAAAATATAGCTGAAGCAACATAAAGTACCTGAATCATAAGCTCAATAGTGTATCATCATCATATTTATTTAAATTCAATCATCATAAAATGAAATTCAATAGTCTTCAATGCATTTAACATAAATGAAATCAATCCCAAAAGTCTGAGATGTGACATCCTTCCCCACTTGGAAGAGTCATCGTCTCGATGTCTTATTACATCCTATAAAATCAATAAAGTATTATACTAACACTACTAATGCATCAAATGTATCATCATCAAAGTATCATAATATCTCTAATATGCATAAAATAAAAGCAACTATGCTAATTCGTCAAATGCGGAACTGATCTATCAATCTCTATAGCATTTTCCCAAGTGGCACTATCCACTAAATATTGGTCCCACTAGACCTTATACTACACTTTGTCCTTATTACGCAACTTAACATTGCACTTCTCCAAGACTCAAATGGGCTCCACTAGCAACATGTTGGAGTACAATACCACTGAGAGGGGGGGTGAATCAGTGGTATACTAATTTTCACAAGACCTTGAGACCTTGAAATAATCTTACAACACTTTGAAACAAAGGCAACTTCTATTGCAAAGCTATGACAACTTTGGTGAGACAGGTATCATGACTACTAAAAACTGACAGATTGTTGACAAGAATATATCAACACAGTCTATGATAAATATTGGCTCATGATCATCAAACTTAAGAGTGAGGGTGTTTACAAACATGTGAAGTTTGATTGATCATAATAAGGATGAATAGAGAGCAACACTTCAAACTATGATTTATAATGAATATTTGTGTGAGCAAACCAAATTAACTTAGAACAACTTTAAAAACTAAATGACATATGATAAACAAATAAACATAAAGATCAAACACATCAGAGATAGTAACAACTCATAACACAAATATTTTCCTAAGTGGAAAGCCCCTGGCATAAAACCACTCGAAAATGCCTCACTGGCTTATAAAAGAATCTCACTGATTACAGGCCTCACTGGCTTAAAACATTGCCTCACTGGCATATAACATTGCCTCACTAGTTTATAAAAGAATCTCATTGATTACAGACCTCACTGGCTTACAACATTGCCTCGCTGGCATATAACATCCATTCCATTGAATCAAGTAAAACTCATACAGAGGGACACTCTGTTTCTCTTTGTACCAGACTGTTATAATCTCAATAATGCATACACATAACTTGTGTATCCATCATTAATATTATATCAGGTTTATACACACACCACTTACCATTCCTGTTCAAATCCCTTTTATACATTTCATAATGTCTTCCTCTTCTCATGAAACAGTTTGAAGAGATAACCATGCACAAAAACTGTTTCAGATGTCTTCCAACTGTCAAAACAGTTATGGTCGAATAGACCTCATATATTCAACACTTTTGAAGGATATTCAAACTATATTGTAAGATAAAGTGCTTAACCAAAGTTAAGTCTTTTTACAGCTGCTTCATAATGATACACAAAAAAATTGCCACCGGAATGTGCATTTGAAAACAGTTATAACTAGTCATAACAAAGTATTACAAATCCATAACAAAGCCTTGAAATGACTTTCCAAACCATAGTTAACAACCTCAATTAATAGCATTTTAAAATCCAGATGAGGAAGTATTGATTTTGTTTTAAAACCCTAATCACCATCATTATGGGTAATAGAGAAAATAATTCTTTTTCAAATATATGAAACCCCGTAACAGAAAAGCAATACCCATAACTGTCAGTTGCCATTTACAATTGCCATTGCCCAGTCTCAAACCCTTTATTACCTAGTTTCAAACCCTAGGTAAAAATAACCACTGGTCCTTCAATATAAACTCTTGATTCAAAATTGCATGAGTAAAGCCTTATAGATTTTTGCATTAGTCTGCCATTGTAGCAGAAAGTAAAAATAAACTAATGCATAAAACAAAACATAAAGGAACGAAGTCACCTGTAGACTAACAGAAGAAAAACAAACTGAGTGCAGAGATAAAAACAATATCACCTGATGAGTCGGCCAAAAACAATCATATCAGCTAAGAATTAAGTCAACAACCTTTACCAAAGCGACTGCACAGTCCAGCATTGTCTTATCAATACGCTTCTGCTCATTGTGTAGTTAAAACCATGTATTTTCATGATAAAATCATAAGTAGAAAACCCTAGCTCGAAACAAAGCTTATACTTTACAAAATGAAATCAAAAGACTATCAAATATGTCATTTGACTGGTGTTCCCAGTGTGTCTTAAATAGGCTGGTGAAAACTCAAGTAGAAACATTTTCCTTTTACTTGATTAAAAGTCTTACAACCTGCCCAACCGGTAAACTCACTTAGAGGCCCGATGAAATGACTCTTAATATTAGAAGGATATGTATTTGATACTAATGAAGCCCTTCGAAAGCTTATAAATGTGTGACTTTCAAAACATAATAATAATATTGAAAAATGTCCTTCACGAGATGAGAGAATACTTTTAGTAATCCTCATGCACCTTGAAAACAATAATGAAGCTTGAAATCTTTTAGTGAGCTCAATGAATATGATATGACGAAGGCTTTTAGAAGAGATCCGTATACCCAAGTAGCATGAAGTTGTGTCACAAGAAGAGTCAAACAAGGTGTATCAAAATCAAATGATAGAAGTATATCATGTAGGCCAAACATACTGTTATTTGCCATACTGACATCATATAAGCTAACATAAGCAAGATATACAAATATCACTGTGCCACAATCAAATAACAAATGCCACTTAGCAATACAAGTGCTACTGTCACTGAATAACACCACACTGAACTGATCATGAAGAACATCATACTAAACTGATCATGGGCCAAAGAACATAAATACCACACCATGATGTAGCTGAGCCATCATTGTAATAGCACTCATTTGACACAATGCCAACACTAGAATGCCATAGGGGTCAACACAACACTCCTGGATCCTGTACCTGTAGAGCATACCAATCAAGAATATGTAATGCATCAGGATGATAAGATTTGAGTAAAGACACATGAAAAACATTATGGATTTTGGTGAGAGTCAGGGGTAGAGCAAGTCTATATGCAACTAGATTGATCACTTCTAGTACGTCAAAAGGTCCTACGAATCTGGGAGCGAGTTTGGATGCCTTGCCAAACATAATTGAACTCTTATGAGGCTTGACTTTTAGAAAAACCTTTTTGCCTACTGAGAATTGTCTAAAAGTTTTGTTTCTATCTATATAACTTTTCTGGTGATCTAAGGCTTGCTTTAATTTCTCTTTAATTAGCCTCATTTGATCTTCTATTTCCTTTAACATATCGGGTTCAATCACTATTCTATCCTCAACCTTGTCCCAATTGATGGGTGTCTAGCACTTACATCCATAAAGAGCCTCGAATGGTGCCATCTCTAAAGATTCATGGTATGAATTATTATATGCAAACTCTAGCAAAGGCATATATTCTTCCCATTTATATTGCTGATCCATACAGTACATCCTTAGAAGATCTTCCACCACCTGGTTGACTCTCTCCATCTGACCATCTGTTTAAGGATGATATGTCGTGCTAAAATTCAACTTAGTCCCCAAGGATGCATTAAGCGTGGTCCAAAACCTAGAAGTCATGCGAGTGTCGTGATCTGAAATGATCGTCTCTGGCACTCCATGTAATTGAAAGATCTCTTGGACAAATTTTTTAGCTAAGGTCAACGATCCATTTGAGAGATTTTTGGGAATGAAATGGGCTACTTTTGTCAATTTGTCCACCACCACCAAGATGACATCATGCTGGTTCTTGGACATGGGCAATCCCTGAATAAAATTCATACTAATTACTTGCCACTTATACTTTGGAACAATGTGTGGAAAAAGAAGCCCTATAGGATGGACATGTTTGGCCTTAACGTGCCGACACTCTAAACATCAAGCAACAAACTCGATTACATCTGTCTTAAGCTTAGGCCAAAAGTAGAATGGTCTCAACCCTTCCATCATCTTGGTCACTCCCAGGTGTCCTGAATATGGCGCACTGTGGACCTCCTCAAGAACTAGCTTCCTTAACTCTCCTGAATCTAAGATATACATCCTTCCTTGGTATATCAAAAGCCCATTTGACTCAATCACATACCCATCAAATCAATGATTTGAGGGGTCTTCTTCTAATGCTTGCTTAACTCGGTCATAATGTTTATCTCCTTGCAAGTTCTAGATCACCTGTTGTCTCAGATTGGATCTGGTAGTCACCATGGCAGCCATATGTCTTCTCCTACTAAGAGCATCTGCGACCCTATTCTCCTTTACCTTTATGTATTCAATTCTAAAGTCATACTCGCTAAGGAATTCTAACCACCTTCTCTATTGTGCATTGAGATTAGGTTGGGTGAAGATGTACTTGAGCCCTAAATGATATGTCTTTGACTCAAAGGGCTTACCCAAGAGGTAGTGCCTCCACATCTGGAGCGCATGAACAATGGCGGCCAACTCGAGATCATGAGGTGCATAGTTTAACTCATGCTATTTTAGCTTTCTGGATTTGTACGCCACCACTTTCCCGTTCTGCATCAACATTCCTCCCACATCTTCACTAGAAGCATCTGTTATCACTATGAAATGACCATTTGGATTAGGTATGGTCAGAATAGGTGTCGTCATGAGTTTTTACTTCAGGAGATGGAAAGCTTGCTCACATCTGTCTATCTAGTCAAACTTCTTACCTTTCTTCTGTAATGAGGTTATTGGTGCTGCGATTGTCGAGAATGCTTTCACAAATTTCCTATAATATCCAACGAGCCCCATAAAACTTCTAATCTCAATTACATTTTGTGGTGTAGGCCAATCCATTATCGCTTTGATCTTTTCTAGATCTACCTCTATCCCATCTACTGAAATCATGTGGTCGAGATAGTGCACTTTACTCTGGTAGAATGTACACTTAGAAAATTTGCCAAAAAGTTTACGCTCTCTCAAGCACTACAAGACTATCCTCAAGTGTCTATCATGCTCCTCTACCGACTTAGAATAAATTAGAATGTCATCCAAGAAGACTAACACAAATTCATCCAAACAATCCCTAAACACACTGTTCATCAAGTTCATAAATGTTGTGGGTGCCTTAGTTAACCCGAATGGTACTACTGTGAACTCGTAGTGACCATAACGAGTTCTAAACGCTGTCTTAGAGATACCCTCATCTTTAATCCACAACTAATGGTAGTCGGATCTAAGATCTATTTGGAGAATACCTTCACACCCTTCATCTAATCAAATAACTCATCTATCCTTGCAAGTGGATACTTATTCTTTATAGTCACCTAGTTGAGCATCCTGTAATCAATGCACAACCACAATGTTCCATCCTTCTTCTTTACAAAAATGACCAGTGTGGCCCAAGATGACACACTAGGTTTGATAAACCTTTGCTTCATCAATTCTTCTAATTGTGCCTTAAGCTCATACAGTTTTGTTGTTGTCATTTTGTAGGGTGCCTTAGACTGCAGTTTTGTTCCAGACACAAGATCTATTGAGAAATCAAATTCCCTTTTTGGCGGTAGTTCTATCAATTCATTAGGGAATACATTCTGGAACTCTCTCAAGATAGGATACTTATCAAAGGATGGTTCCTGGTTATCAAGATCTCTTTTTTTGACTGCATAGATTGAACAACCCTTTCTTTTAGCTTTCTTTAATTGTATGGCTGAAATCTGTCTTAGCTTAAGGGGTGTCCTAAAACCAAGAATCTTTACCTGATTCCCAAAGTCATCAAGGCATTTCATTGCCTTTTCTTCACAATTTACTATGGACTTGTGCTCAGATAGCCAATTGATTCTGAGAATCACGTCATAAGATCCTAGAGGTGTAACATAAATGTTGACTTACATTTGGAAAGTTGGGAGATCTAATTCACTGCATATTAGACATGAGTCTACTCTTTTCTCTACACTATTACCATATTGCACCATCCAAGAGTTTGCCATGTGTCCCAGTTTTACCTATAGCTTTGCTACAATTTTAGGGTCTACAAAACATTATGTAGCTTTGGTATCAATTAAAATAGAAACTAGAAGGCCAAAGAGCTTACCAGATAACTGAATGGGTGTCGCTTAAAAATCTACTTGACAATGGTCTACAACTACATGAATTTGGTGTTGTGGAACTCTTGCCTGATTCCCATCTCTTTGGTTTGTTGATCACCGAGGACACGTGCTAGCATAGTGCTCTACTCCACAAGTATAACATCCGTCTCGGGGTTCTCTGTGTCTGGCAAGCATCTCTCTTTTGTTATTGTTACCGTTATTGCCAAAATTGCTCTTATTATTTCCACTTTGATTTCTCCTGTTCCTTTCCTGAAAATTGTTGCCTCTTTTTAGATTCTGAATCTGACGCTTGTTGTTTCCTTGATTGTTGTTGTTACTCTGATTATGACTGTCATTCTGGAACCTCTTATTTCCATATTTTGTATCTTGACTCTTACGGTAGTTGGCAATCTGTTGCAATTTTTGCTCCTACTTAGTCACTTTCTCAAACACTTCATCCATGGTCAAGGGGTTATGAATATCTACCTCTACTATGATTTGTGGTCTTAAACCCAAGATAAACTTTCAGATCCTGAACCTCTCATCCATCTGGTACTGTGGAACATATTTGAGTAGGTGCGAGAATCTCTCCCAATACTGAGTCACTGTCATACCTCCCTGAGTTAGGTTTTGAAATTTTGTCAGCTTTTTATCAAAATAAAGTTGTGGTAACCACCTCTTCCTAAAGAGTTCGAGGAAGCGGCCCCACATTACTACTCCAGGTAATAATTTCTTTTCTACTTTTTCATTATCCCACTAGGTCACTGCTTTACCAGTAAGTTGGTAAGATCCCCACATTGCTTTAGTTTCCTCAAACAAATTTTAGAGATCATAATATTTTTCCATCTCTACTATCCATGCCTTGACTCTGTCACCAATGATCTTACCATTGAATTTAGAAGGGGCAACCTTTTTAAGGTCTTTTCCCAATTTTTGCACAATTCTATCTCGATTGTTCACATTCACTTCACCTTTTGGGCCTCGTGCTTCTTCCCTCTGTTTTGCATCTCCCTCATTTTCATTATGATTTCCTCTCATTCCCCTGACTTCCTGTTCCAGATTGTTCATTCGGGTCCCTTGTTGAGTTAAAAGAGCAAGGATTTGATCCAGCCGATTATTCTGTCCATCATTGTTCTATCCATTATTGTTCTATCCATTATTATTCTATCCATTATTATTGTTTGCTTCGTTTCGGCTCCCTTCATTATTTCTGGCATTGTTCCCTACATTGTCTCCTCCATTGTTCCCTGCATTTTGCTCACTGCCAAATCCTAAGGTTGCTTCCCTACGTCCAGAGTTTCTTGTATTCATGATGATTGATCTGCAACAAGTTTACAACTTAGCGTAATAGTCCAAAAAAGGCCTAGTGTAGAACCTAGCGCTCTGATACCAAATGTAAAGTACTGAATTCCAAAACACATTCATAACCAAAGTAAAAGTAAAAGTAAGGTAACTGCAATTACAGTATCATGGAAAAGAGATAGATTTACTATTTATTGTCAAACACAAGATTTCATTCATTGATGTGATATGCAATCTTACAATTCATCTTACTGAAGTACAGTTACAGAGCTCCATGAAGTAATATATATACAAGTTTCAATAATGGCTTTTTCGCCTTATAATTCATTTTGGTTCAATGAAGTAATAGAAATGCCAACATGAACAAGTAGAATCTAATATAGATCAATCCTTGACTACCATCGACCATTTGGTTATCTGTTGTGTCAAAGGACAAGAACATGGTTCAGACACTTTTTCGCCCAACCACAAAGCTTATGCTTCCCCGGTATCCTTCAAACTTGAAGAATGCCCAACCCTGCACGAAGGGCCTAGCAACCTGTAAACAAGCGACAGGGTGGAATCTGGTGTGTGCCTATTAACCTACATGCATCACTAACTTGAATGTAACATCACATTAACAGGATATGGCAGAGAAAAATAATAAAGTAACTAGGAATATAATCCATTTGTTTCAATGGTACACACGTCTATTTCAGCGTCAAATATTAACTTTGGCCAAAGTATGAAACTGATTAACGATGTGTAGACCTTGAAAAAGAAGACCTACTTCTCTGTTTTCCCCATATTCGGCACCCATCCCGAAAGGTAACTTTCCAAAAAGAACAAAAACATAGAAAAACAAAATAACCATTCTCTTTTCAAAACACATTTTATGACAAAATAATATCTCATTTCATGTGTGCAATAATACAAGAATAGACAATTTGTTTCTATTATGAATTCAGTATCTATTTGTTTTCACATGTAATCAATTTTCTTAGCATGTTGCACAATATCTTTCAAACAAGTTTAACTATTTTAGTTCATGAATTTGATTTGTTTCTTTGCTGTTTGCAGGGTAAAATACAAAGGTTTTCAATCATATAATAAATGGAAACATTCAACATGTATGATGTCGATTGGTGAGTATATATACACCTATTATATATATATGCTCATATTTATCAACATCCAACTCTACAAGTGAAGTAAAGGAAAGATTCACTATTCTTATCCGTTTTCAAGAAGTTTAACTTGCTGTTCCATAAGGGTTTTAATGAGAAATTTCAGTCCAAGAGAAGTCTTAAACAACCATACAACAAAGACTCATAAAAAAAGTGCTTTCATCAACAATAAATTAGTCCATAAAGGGTTTGGACAACAACATTCAGCTGCTATAGGAGTACAACAGTAATATAATGCAAGAAAAGAGTGTTTTCCAAGAGGACAATAGTGATATAATGCAAGAAAAGAGTGTTTTCCAAGAGGACAACAGTGATATAATGCAAGAAAAGAGTGTTTTCCAAGAGGATAGTAGTGATATAATGCAAGAAAAGAGTGTTTTCCAAGAGGACATCAGTGATATAATGCAAGAATAGAGTGTTTTCCAAGAGAACGACAGTGCATTCATCTATGTATGTATACATAGATGTGTATGCATATATAAATATATATGTGCATACATATCTATGTATATCATAAATACATATACATAGAGTTTGGAAACCTAAATAAATCAAGATCTGGTTCTTTCTAAAATGCCCAACACAACAGTGGATTACCAATATGCACTAGAAGAGACAGGGTATTTTCAAGTTTTGATGAAGGTTTAAATTCAAAGAGAGAGAGAGTGTGTTTAAGGGGTGCAGCCCCAACTGGCTGTGCCAGTGGTGGGCATGCCTAAATGGCCTCCCAAGACCCCCAAAGAGGGAGCTATGGCCTTCCATTTAGGCAGTGTCACAGTCTCTACAAATAAAATTAAAGATTTTTTTAAAAACAAAACAACTTACTCTACCCTATTTCTCATTATAGCGACAGAGTTTTCATGTTTATGAGTTTTTCAAGCACAAAGTACATGCACAAATCTTTCATACATTGCCATTTTATCATGAAAACATATATAAATTTAAAGGAACATGTGTGAAGCTCGTAGAAACCCTTTAAGTCCGGTTGCTCTTCCAACTCCAACGCTTCTATTTCTCTATATACTGCCCGCTATCTCTTTTCATTCTCTCTTCTTATTATTTTTCAACTCTATTTCTGCCCTCAAATTTTAGGGCAAATCAACATGCCCTCCTTTTATTTTTGTTTAACTGTAGTTTATTTCTCGTCCATTCTCATGTAAAAGTCTTTTATTAACTTCAAAAATTGATACCAAATATGTCACGCATGCAATTTATTTAATAACTTCATATTATAATAAAATCAAATATGCAATGCATGACTATAATTGAATGTATGTGTGTGTGTGTGTGAAAATAAAGGATGAGTTTCATATTGGATAAAAATATATTGATGAATATATATATATATATATATATATATATATATATATATATATATATATATATATATATATATATATATATATATATATATGCGGAAATAATTTTTAACGAACTATGATATTCTTATAAAAAGGGTAAGAAGCTTATCACAGTGATATCAAGATGACATAATTACAAGGTATGCATAATTTAATTACTATTAAATTTGCAAACAAGTAATCATGTAAGCAATCTGAACAAGCATGCCATACATATGAAACCATTTGCAAAGAAGGACAACAATCACAGTCATTTAATCCATACCAAGAACACCAAGCAAATAGGACTCAAACAACGGGAAACAATTATGCAGTATGATTTCTACATGTGTGTGTGTGTGTGATAGGCACTAGACATAACCCATCTGATTGTTGACAAATGGCTAGGTCCCCTCTACCTAAAACATGTTCTTGCCTTCGACAAAACCTGCAACTAGTCCCACTCATTTTCCATGGTCAATAGGTAAGTTCCGTAAAATATAGCCGAAGCGATATAAAGTAACTGAATCATAAGCTCAATACTGTATCATCATCATATTTATTTAAATTCAAGCATCATTAAATGGAATTGAATAATTTTCAATGCATTTAACATAAATGAAATCAATCCCAAAAGTTTGAGATGTGACATTTCTTCTAGTGATGGGATCATGTGCTCTAAATGTCTAGAAGGTGAAAATAAGTGTAAAAAATCAACAACTTCCACTCATGCCCAAATACTTAGTAGAACTACAATTATGTAACTATTGAGTTGGTTGCAAAATTAGCATGATAACTATGAAATTGCTAATTCAAAAGTGAAACTATTTCCTATCACAAGTTGATAACTACACAATCATTGGGGTGAAAATGAAATTACATTCTATTGCACAATGACAATTTTGTCACCTATAAATAGTACTTAGTTTCATTGTCTACACCCTTGTCTTTTTTAACCTCCCTACTATATTTTATCGTTATAAGTTCAAGTCTCTTTGCTTCTTGCTATATATTAGTTCTTCATTTTTAGGTAAATTGTGGTAAATAATTTACTTCTAAGATAAAGTGTTCTTATTTGAATTATAGTCTGTGATCATTATAGGATGAAAATAGATATTTATAAAGGTGTCATGAATGAAAATTTCAAAGCTTACTTAAAATTAAGTTGTAAATGAAATTTGTCTAGAACCATTCTTCATAAAATTATAAAACTTTTTAAAATTTTATTCCTTCAAGATTGAAGATTGACACATGTTACTTCTTCTAAGTATAATAAATTATCATTTGGTTTGAGATTCCATAACATGTTAATGGTTTAGTAGATTAGTATATTTAGACACTTACCAACAATAAATTAAAATTAGAGACACATATGCAAATATTTAGTGTATTATAAGATTTGTCACAGATTTTATTACATCTCTTTAGAGAAAATCAAGGATCTTTACAATCTCTTATTCATTATGAGAATTAATAATGTATGATCAATGGATTAAAATTTTCCATAATGTATGGATTAAAATTTTTATGTATCTCTGAAGCTAGTACACATCCTTTTAAAAAACTACCCTCTCCATGAGGAGGGATGACGCATCTCTTGAGCTAGTGTGCATCCTTTTATACAAAGTCCTCATCGCGAGGAAGGGTTGGATCTTGAGTAATCCTCCCTTAAGCATGTATTTGGCAGTTGTGGTAGCGTAGCTCAACCATCAAGTGTGTTTGGCGTGTCTTAGATGGTGGAACTTAGTAATAAGATCCTCCCATCGCTGTCAAATTGACACTTTCTTCAAAATGTATGCATAGAGAAGAGTAATGGTTTAGTAGATTAGTATATTTAGACACTTACCAACAATAAATTAAAATTAGAGGCACACATATACAAATATTTAGTGTATTATAAGATTTGTCACAGATTTTATTGCATCTCTTTAGAGAAAATCAAGGATCTTTACAATCTCTTCTTCATTATGAGAATTAATAATGCCAGAATATCCTCCCATTCCATCTCAATCCTCACCTTATCCACTTGTGCTCTCACACATGTGTGAGAGGACAAGTGGTGAGGTGGCATTCCCACTCAAACCTCCAAGAGGATATTTAGTGTATTATGAGGAGTGTGGGGTTCTGGCATTTTCTCTGGTTTCTTTCTATTTTGGAGGAATTTGGGGAAAGTAGGAGGAATTCTTGAAGATTGGAAGGTTTGGGAAAGCTTGGAGCTTTTCACCAAACGTGCTTGCATTATAGGGCTTTGAAGGTAATCCTCTTAAACTATGTTTCTTCTCCCTTGCTTATTTAATGTGATGTGTTGTAGTTTTTGGTTGTTTGTTGTTTTCATTATTTTTGTGTGGGATGGGAGTATGGTGAGAGCACCTCCATTTGGAGGTAAGGCTCAACTTGTTTAGGTAGGGGAAAGGAACCTCCTTGAGGTCACTCCCACATTATGTATTCATGCCTTGAAGGCTTTTACTTGTTGAGGAGATTTTTTTTGAATGGCAAGAGTGCCATGGAGATTATTTTATGATTTTGTGAAGAGTGGTGGTTTTGGAGATTTTTGGCTTGAGGCCATGAGATTGGTATTTTATCATTTGGGTGGCCTTTGAAGTAGAGGGGTCCATTCCCTACCCTCATCAAACTCATTTTCATGAGTTGAGTTATGTGTTAAACCTTGGGGCTATTTTTGTGTTGTTGTTGTTGATTCTTGTTGTGGAATGTATACACCCGTGTGAATCCCTACCTCCCTAGCTCGGGGGTGACCCACTTGCGGGTCTACGATAGGGAGGAGGGCATTTCGAAGTGGCTGGGTTGTTCTTCTTTTGGTTGTGTTTATTTGCAGGTTTGAGTAAAGAAGTGGTGTTGTTGTGGAGCTCATTTTTGGGTGGCTTAGTAGTATTTTATTGGCTATTTGAGCCATGGCCATTGTGGCCTTAATGTAAAATTTGTTTTGTTATCCTTGCCATGTGTTTGGCTGTATTAAATGCTGTAAGAGAAATTTTTTTTAATCTTATTAAAATGTTATTTATCCCCTAAGTTGTGAGTCTTTGCTATGAGAAATGCATGTGAAAATACTTTTTATTGCTGCCATTGTTAAAAAAAGAGAGAAAAAAAAAGAAATTATGCATCAGTTGTTGTTTCTATTTTAATTACATAGAAGAAAGAGGAATTTTTGGAGAATAGTTATTTGTTTATTACTTGAAGGTTATATCATTAGCTGCTGTAGAAAAGTTAAATAGGAATGCTTATTTTACATATGGTTTTTTTTTTTTAAAAAAAAAGAGAGAAATATATATTTCTGTACATGTATGTTTTAAGAAAGGATTAAATGCTAGAAGTAGTTATTTTGACCCAAAAATGAAATGTTAGTATTCAAGAAAAAGAAAGGGGATTGGAGTTAATGAGGAAGTCATTATTCTGTTTTATAACATTGTAGGAGAAAATGAGTGCAATGTGTATGTATATATTTATACATATATATATGAGTGTATATATATATATATATATATATATATATATATATATATATATATATATATATATATATATATATATATATATATATATATATACACTGTGATGCCAATTGTTTTAAGAATTTAGCTTGCTATTTTTTTGGGGTTATAGGATACTGTGTTTATACAGAGTTTGAAAGGAAAAAATACTGAAGTTATTCATTGATGTATATATATTATAATATATGTATATATACACTTATATACATATATGTATACATTACATATTTATGAATATATATTAGTAGAAATTTTTAAATATTCAGCTTGTGGTATTTGAACAAACTGTAGATATAAATCTAAATATATATATACATACATACATACATACATACATATATAAAATATACCTTTAAATCATAAATTTTATACTAAAATTTAATTACAAAGAAAAAAGAGAATGTGATTTAAACGCTCAGCGAACTGAGGACCGTAGGGAGGAACATGTTAAAAAAAAAGATACTGTTGGGTGGGTCTGTGGTGGGCGTCGCCCACCACAGCACCCACCACCGCTGCCGCACCCTCGTAGACTACAGTAATCTACGACGCCTTTTCCACCAAGCTCTCCACATTCCTCCCCTTGCCCAACACCCCGCTAGATCCCCAACTCCCTTGACTCACGTCCACCGAACCCTGCCCACGGCCATGGTGCCATGTTTCCCCTTGCGGCGTCTGCGCCGCCTTCGAACCCCAACTCGCCGCCCTCCTCTGCATTTGTGCCCTCTTCGCCCTTCCATGGTGATAACCGCCATTCGGCCTCTCCAACCCTGCACCTGTAACTAGACTTTAATTGTGACATTACATTATTATATATATATATATATATATATATATATATATATATATCCAAAGAAAACTATATCTGGTATTTTAAGACTGTGTTTACCTCCGTGGGAGGTAGTAGTAGATCCAACCATGGCTTCCTCCTCTATTCAAACCCTAGACCTGCAAAACTTGAAGCCAAAACAAAGCAAAGGAAGAATAGTGAGTTAAGAGAATTAGGGATTTCTTTTAGGGTTGCATATTCTAGAATGGGATTAGGTCAACATTGTAGATAGAAAACAATTTTAAATTGAATTGGGGCTTTTCTTATTTTAATGAGAGGATATTTTATTTGTGGGGTTTTATTTTATTCCTTATTTAAAAAACCTCTATTTCCTTTACTTGCTTTTAATTTATCTCTTAGGATCTTTTAATTTGATTTTGAATTGGTTGTTCTTGCATTTTGAATTATTGCCTTGTGATTTAGATTCTAAGGGAGGGATTTGAATCCTTGTTTAAAGTTGGGAAGAGTTCTTCCTTTGAATTTAAATTATTTCCGTTGGGAGGTTTTTATTTGTATTTTTCCCTAGTGGGATTTTAGCTTTTAACTTTTATCTGTTTTATTTTATTATTTTATGGGAAGGAGTATTTTAACCTCCTTCCTCCTCATTATTCCGAGTTCGTTAATAAATGTAATTGCCGAAATTATATTTATTAATGGACTCAATTTTGAACTCCAATTTGACGTTTATTATTATTTTATTATATTATTTTTTAAAAATTTTATTCTTTCTGCAAGGTCGATTATTTGACCTTGGTAGGACATTTATTTATTATTTTAAATTGTTTAGAATTTGTTCTTAAGTTTAGATTTTAGTTATTAAATTTTACTTTATTCCTTATTGGTGTTTTATTTTTAAATTTTAATTTGCGTTTATCGAAAATGAGTTATGCACTGTCGAATTTTTCCTAGATTTCCAGGGTTTAAATTCACATTATTTTATTATTTTTTATTCCATATTTCCACTTCAAACATGCGACCATCATACCATCATTTACTTAATCATTATTTTTGTTTCCATTCTAGATCTGAACTAGAGTTAGGTTACGATGCTAGCGAAATCATCTTCACACCTAGGAGACTAGGGGTTCAAATTTAAATCAGTCTAACCCTAAAAATGACACACTTCATATCGCATACCCCCTAAACGACTTCCACCATCGCGGTTATGTTGACATGTTTACGCCTTATGTGTATTGCCACCGAGCACGCAGATGCGTGCGAGGGGGTTCCTATGGATAGGTAGAAAAGTTTTTTCGTAGTTCATGTCATGACCACATGGCAAATGTAGACATGACACGTGTGTTGTGTGTCGTGACTGCATGAGAAATGTGGGCATGACATTTAGACACTTACCAACAATAAATTAAAATTAGAGACACACATATGCAAATATTTAGTGTATTATAAGATTTGTCACATATCTTATTGCATCTCTTTAGAGAAAATCAAGGATCTTTACAATCTCTTATTCATTATGAGAATTAATAATGTATGATCAATAGATTAAAATTTTCCATAATGTATGGATTAAAATTTTTATGTATCTCTGGAGCGAGTACACATCATGTTAAAAAACTACCCTCTCCATAAGGAGGGATGACGCATCTCTTGAGCTAGTGCGCATCCTTCTATACAAAGTCCTCATCGCGAGGCAGGGTTGGATCTTGAGTAATCCTCCCTTAAGCATGTCTTTGGTGTTTGTGGTAACATAGCTCAACTGTCAAGTGCGTTTGGTGTGTCTTAGATGGTGGAACTTAGTAATAAGATCCTTCCATCACTGTCAAATTGCAAGTTTCTTCAAAATGTGTGCTACCATGTGTCCTGCTATTGTATTGGCTTGACTTATACACTAGATGAGTGGCAGGGGCCACCAATGCCAAATTACTTATAACATGGATTAAAATTTTCCATAATTATTCTATTATTAATAATGTATGATCAAGGATCTTTAAGCTCTTGAAGAAAACAATATTCCTACCTCTGAAAATCTCTACAATAACATTTATTTTCCAATGCATTAAAATTAGGTTAAAAATTTATGGATAAAAACATGGATTAACATAAAATCAACTAAAAAATATAGACTATCTTAAGTGTGCTTATACCAATGTAATAAGATTGATTAAGATAATTTTAAGGATATTTTTAAGGTTTTTTGGTTATTAAAATTAGATTGGTTAAGTTCATGAGTTATTAATTATTTTTCTCTATGTAACATGTCAACATGATGTTAAATCTCCATTGAATGATCATAAACAAGTGCTTGTAGCTAATTTCATTTGATACTTATACAAGACAAACATTGTACTTAATCATACGTAATCTAGTTTCCACACATTCCAAACTCAATAATATAGTGGAAATCTCTCTATTCATGTCTTTCTCGTATTAGGCAAACAAATATAATAATTAAGTAGGGTATATTACTTGTAAGAGTACTTATTGGATATTAAAATGATCTAATAATTGAGTAGGGTATATTATTGTTATGTATGAAAAGGGGATGAATGATGAAGGAGACAAGCATGCACACCAAATCAAACCCTCTTCCACAATAACATTCAAGGACAAGACCGAGCCAAATCACTACCAAATGAAGGTGGACTCGGCTATAGATCTTGTGCTCTTGTTTGCTATGGAAAAATTAGACTTAATCAAACCTTTTATCAAACCCTAGGTCAACTAATGCAAAAAAACCCTAGATTTGTAAAGATTTGATCATAACAGGAAATATAGAGCAGATATTCATAAACTAATTTCCCCAGAAGAATCAGACAGATATTAGAACCTGTGCTTTGGAAGCTAGAAATTCGAAGGACTACGAGGCGGGTGCCCAAGTCCAGAAAATTAAACTTGAAACTGGAGAAATGTCGCAGAGAGTGACTTGATGCCAGATTTAGTACATGTTTGAGCAGGAAGACTTCGGGGTGAGCAACATCATAAGGGATGAGGTTGTGAGGCACTCCTTGACTATCAACCAAAGAGGTTTCATCTTAAGACGACTCATGCTCACAACTAAATGATTCTGTGGGTTTGATATAAAATCCTTTTAAAAAAAAAAAAAAACAACGCGACTTAATATATTTTCTTCTCTTTTTTCATTTTCCTTCAAATTTTCTCTCTTAATTTTTCTTTATTTCCTTTCCTCTTTTTTCATTTTCCTTCAAATTTTCTCTTAATTTTTTTAATTAATAAATAATTCTTTAGCTCCACAAATCACTCCTTAAAAATTGCTATAGACAAATAGCAACGACTCCTTAAAAATTGCAGGGACAAAATAAGTTAGTGACTACTAGACAAATAGGAGCTACTCCTTAAAAATTGCTACAGACAAAATAAGCAGCTAACTTAATTGAAACATGTGAGCCCTAACTTAATCGAGGGCTCAAATGTTTCATGCGAAGTTCACAATATTTTACCATAATTTTTACAAGCGGGAGGAGTCCATCTATTGCTAACACTTAAAAACAAGGCCTACCATCATTCAAACAACGAAAAACAATCTAAAAAGGTCGGAAGTCCACCTATAGCAAAGGCATAACATCCCATTCTTTACGAAGATCCCTTACTTTTACCAAAAAAAATCACAATAATTAATTCTAACATTTACTAGATAGTTGACAATTCGATTACAGTCTACAATAATGCCCACTAAAAAATACTTCAAAGCTTTCAACAATTAGACATGATTCTTCAAAGACATTTCTGTTAATCGTTTTTTTTTTTTCATTTGAAAACTACAACCAATTTAAAACCTCAAAGAATCTTCTTCCATTTTTTATTTTTTAAATTTCAAAATTACAACCAATTTAAAACTTCATAGAGCCCCCCTCCATTTGTCATTTTTTAAAATTTCAACGCTACTACACCGACCTTAACCTGGCCAAGATTACCTACCTCATATCGCTCCATCAAAATTCAATTTATAAAAGCCACTCTTTAGCAGGTCCAAGAAACATCATTACATATACATAATTTCGCACTTACCCCATGAACGGGGTCTCAACATACATTATTATTGCTAAGACAAAAATTAAGTCGGTTAACATGGCCCCCCCACAAACATGTAGAACCCGCCAATTGGGTCTTTTATTTTAATGTCACTATATATATACTCCAAAAGAAGAGCAGAACAGCAAGTTGAAGGTCAAATAGTAGGGCACTTGGAGCTAAAATGTGGGGCAATAAAATTCTATACACCTTATTAATTTGATGGATATCTGCATCAGCATAGACAAATTAAGCACATGTACAACAGTATGAAAGCAAAGACAAGAAGAAAACAATAATCTGGCCAATGTCATTCATCACCGTGAGGGTGAGATATTTTGGAGATATCAAAGCCAATGTCTTTGAGTGTTATCATGTCATCCTCATTTTGCTCTTGCTTCAACTTCCATTTCTTCTCCATCTTCTCTGCTACCTTCTCACTGTCTTCCTGCACTTCACCGTATTGGGCACCGCCACTTTTGGAGGAGTCGTTTTTAACATGATCATCTGCATCTTCCTTTTTTCCTGCCTCTGTATTGAGTGGGCGAGCAGTAAAAGTAGGCGCAGCAGAGTTTAAACAAAGAGGAAGAAACGAGGCCATACTGGGGATGGTGCCCAATAAAACTCTCGACAAAAAACCGGCCTTGTTGCTTCTCATGTGATGTCTTGTTTCTTCTCCTTCTTCTACTCAGAGTTATGGATCAAATGTTGAATGCCTTGAGCTGTCTTTTATATTCTCCTCTTTCCTACCGCTACGTGATGTTCATGCCTCATCACACGTATGGTGTTTCGTTCCTAACATTTCACGACTCATCAAAGTTTTGTAATGATAAAAAGAAGACATGTGGATCGACGTTGCAGGTGATGGAAAGCCATCTTGTGAGTTAATATCTTCACCCGCTGCCTCCTTGTATTGAATATCTTTCCTGCACTCCCACCAATTAACTCTCAATCACCCTCCCATATTCATGTTCCATTCTCTTCAATTTTGGTCAATATAAATAGAACAAATATTTACCACTTTTTATTGTGAATGAGGTATAAAATTGTTATTTACTGTTTGACTATTGAAGTGGATGTTAATAAAGAGTTAGAGATATATTTTTTGGTTCAAACTAAGGAGACATACATCACTACTACTAGAAGAAAAAAACCCAACAACAACCTAACTTAAATGTTGATATAGTTCGTATTTAAAAAATGTGTTGACTATATACTAGTTTAAAATGAATAAGATATTTATATATAAGAGTACGACATTTATTTATATATATGGATTATATTTTTAAAAATTATTTATCTTTATATTTGTAAAGGTATTATCTTGTTATTATTTGATTATAAATGTGTGCTTACAATTTTAAGTTTAGTTTAAAAACTACTTATATTTTTTAATTATTGAATTAATTTCTTAATTTATTTTGATGTAAAGTATTACTAATTTTTTTTATGGGAGAATGATTTCATCAATTTTAAAATTAGAGATTAGATGTTTAAATTGTACTACTTCAACCAGTGATTGAACATGTATGATGAGCAACATAAGATGAATAATTTTTAACTTTAAGAAGAGCTAGTCTAAAGAATAAATATTTAGTTGAAGTTAAGCTATCCAAAGCTACAAGGAATTTTAAGACCAAGAAAGATAATATAAAGAGCATAATCAAATAGTTAATTAGCTGGATTGATCTTTGTGCCAACGGGTTTGCAATAGGGCTATTAGAGGGGGCTTCTTTTACTGGGTTGATGTTGGTTTTTCCATGCCTACTCCAGGAATCTAGGTCTACGTTTGTTATTGCTCTTTCCAAAATTCTATGCATTTCCAGACCCAACACACCTTCCTGCATTTCTATGTTCTTTGAAGCTTATGAGGTCGGTTTGAGTTCAATGCAGGAGGATTTGAAGTTAATAAGCATGCATCAGGCTTATCGATGCTTATAATATGTTAAAAAAATGGGGATTGAACACATTACAAAATTGTTGTCCTCGAATACAAGTTTTGTTGGTAATGAACAAGTTGCTATGAGTAATAACCAAGTGGATACAATATCTCAAGTGACTAAAGCGGTGGATCATTATGATTATGTAGTCAGAAGGGTAGAATTTAGTGATGGTGCATCATATGACAACAACATGCATATGATGAAGATAGTGTATGCACCTACCTTCAATTGGATAGGTCATCTGTTGGAGATGATAATGATGAGATTCATGATGACCTTCAGTTTGAAGTTGAGGTATATGGTTGAGTGGACAATGAGGAAGATGTGTACATGTATGTGATGTCAAGGATGAGCGAGAAATTAATCTCTTGTTTGATGTACTTCCTTTCTTTGTTCCAATGGATGACGATGAAAATGCTCCTGTTTGTTTACATGAGGATGACATAGATGTGCTAGCACTTGTTGATGAGATTACAAAAATAAATGCTAGTGCATACATGGATTTTTAGTTTGGAAAATTTGCCCTTGATGATTGTGAAGGTGGTGATCATGTGGATGCATATGAGAACCTATTTCTTTGGTGTAAAGTTTGTTGTCTTCCCCATGGTAATTGTGCTTCAAGTGGGCCACAAAGAAATGATGTTTTTGATTAAAGTAAGTGACAGAACTAGGGTGCCGAACTTATTACATAATAGCCCTCAGGGTGCACAAAAAGGTCAACAGAAAGACCAGAGAAACTAAACAGAAACAAGAAAACACAGAAACAACGGACCACCACCAGACAAACAACAAATAAAACACCAACCAACCGTAATGTAGAGAAAACCCTAGGGCTGATTGAACAGCTGGCCCCAGTCCTTAGTGAGGAACTGATACATTTCCTCATAGTCCTTCATTTGTTTGTTCTCGATGTCATGCTTGTTGAGCTCCAAATCCTACAGAACTGCCATTGTAGTAGCCGACATGTGCATTACCTTCGATACGAATCTAGCCAGAATTTTAAAATTCCTTTCTAGCTCTGTACCCCTGTTGTTGAGTTCCTCTATAGCCTTGACCTTCTTGGTCTTCTTACTTCCCTTGTTGATTTTGGCAATGTCCTCTTTCAGTCTAAAGGAATTTTCCATTTCTGAACCCTGAACATTCAGTTCTGGGAAGTTGCTAGGGCCATCATCTTCAATCTCCACGCCCACAGACTCATCTTTTTTACCAATATTAACCTCACCTTCAACATTCTCCACTTTATCCCCCGAATTAGTATTAACCTCACCTTCATTCTTCTCCACTTTATCCCTCGAATCACTAGACACAACATGATCTTTCAAAGATGGAGTAGGTTTTACAGCCAACTTGCTAAACCTCCTAGTCGATAACACTCTACATTTGCCCTTAGGCATGAAATTCTCCCCATCTCGTGTTTCTTCGATGTCTTCTTCACCACCTCTAGAGATTTCCACCTCCTTCCCCTTGTCTAGGTAATGTCCCTCCTTCTTGAGCATGTCCCTGACATTCAAAAATTTGCAAACCCCATCCTTCCCCTCCTTGGTTCTCTTCTGAGGGGTACCACCCTTATTATCTGCCACCGTCAGTTTTCTCTTGGTGGGTTTGGGGCTAGCTTTAGGACTGGTAGTCTTAGGTTCTGCCTAGCCATTAGTTTTAACCACATTGTGGGGGATAGGGTTGTTATTAGGACAGGGCTTCTTTTTAGAGTTAGAAACCCTGGCCACCTTGGGGGTGTCCACAAACTTCTCCGGGGTAAGTTCAGTGATAATGACAACTTGGCTCTAGTCTGGGGTTTGTTTAGAAGACGAAGGGAGTTGTCGACATGAGTAGCTTTGATTTGTTTGGGGGGACATAAGGCCAGGTGGAATTTATACAACCTGTATATAAGACCTTGGTGAAGTGGAATCAGGGGTTTGTCAAGGTTAATGGAATGTTGCTCAATGGTTGCCAAGATCAAGATTTTCAAGGAGGATAGCAAATAGAAAGGAAAGTTGATAACCTAGCTTCTCTTAAAGTGGTTCAAAAGCACAAAGTGATAATGATAGAAACAACAAAACCTACCTTCCAAAGTAAAATATTTGATAAGCATGTAGTAGACGTCGTCCCAAGGCTTGGACAATTGCTCCCTATCAAACCCGCCTTGGAGATTATGCAACACTTCCCCTTTCTTCAGAAATAGAACCATGCCCTTTGGGTCTGACACCTTGCTCAGGTGTTTCTGCTTAACCCCATCTATAGTCATACTGGTAGCCAGATTGATGACCTCCTTAGAAACTTGAAAGCCAACCCCACCAACTTGAACCCTTCTGTCATCCCATGACTACACAAACAATTTCAAGAGATTTTCATTGTGACCCTTGAGGCACTCAAGATATGGTGCCACTCCCCCCTCATAGAAAACATGCCAGAGGGTTTCATTCTTCTTAAACTCCTCGCAAGAAATAGGTTCAGTGTCAGTTCTCTCTCCTCCCATATTCACAAAATAGAAAAACTTAGCAAAATTCAAAGTAGGAATGTTGTTAACTCTATAAACATGTAAAGACTTAACCTTGGTATTATTGAGCGGCTAATAGAGCCAAGCACGAACTTTGAGATTACTTCTGTCACCTTGCCACTTCGTGAAATCATATTTCCATAAATTTGTCTTGCATGAATTAGAATCCTTGTACTTGTCATGATACTTGACATTGCAATAATCATTATTTTGAGCTTTCTGTCAACTTAAAAATATAGGTCTAGTCATACTCATATCCACATGATTGACCACATGCCTGACCCATTGGATCATCCTAGTCATGGTGCTGAGTTGGCTAAGAGACATCCCACGATGGATCCTTCTAGTCACCTTAGTGATATTACAATTAATAATATCAGTATGAATTCTCCCCTTTAGGCGCCTTAAGCACGCGTAAATAGGATAGGGATTCAAATTATCATGTTTGTTACCCATCATTTAAACTAGGGGCACAATTATGCTCCTTACGAAGAAGGGTTTGGATTTGATCAGGGAGGTTGTCAATTTTTCTCTAGCATCTCCAGCTACTTAGGTTTTGTCCTGGGTTGGCCATGCAGTTAGCCACCTTGTTGCCTTCTTTGTAGGTGTGTTCTATCTCCTTCCTAGTGAAACCAACCAGTGTGCCCTATCTCTCTTCACAAAGAAATGATGTTACAAGGAATGAGAAAGAAGATATGTGTCATTAGTTTGATTTCAAGAGCAAGTATGACATAACAAGTTGCCTAAGTGAATAGGAAACAAAGAGATAATTTGAAGAACTTAGTTCTTCACATGAAGTGTCTCATTGTGCTAGTAGTTGTGCTGATGGTTTGAATTGTGATTTGGATAATGCCTATGGTTTGGATATTAGAGATCATATCAACACTTGTGAAAGTGATGTATGTTGGCCACTTATCATTCAACAGTTTGTTGAGAACACCACAGACTATGAAGCTTTCCTTTTTGAAGGTTGTGTTTTAGATGCTATGAATGATAGTGTTGTCCCTGAAATAGAATCCTTTATGTGGGTCTAGAATACAAATGAAAGTGGTGTTGAGTAGAAACACATGTGCCAAATTGAAGATCAACATATTGCAGCTCAACTTGAAGGTATGCTTAAGCTTGAAGCCTTTCAGTCTGACTTGCAGGAAGAAGCACTTCTCTGATCAGGATTGTGGCTAGGTATATTTTTCTTTTCCACGTGAATTGGAGGTTTTCTCCTTTTCCCTTAGTTCACATGAAGAGGTCAATAGGTATAACGATGTTGTATTTAATGATGGATGTTTGCCTCCATCCATGTGTATTGATGTTGACCTGGTTTTCTTGATGTTTCACCCCTACTACTTGTTGATGGTGGTTTTAGCACGCAGCAACACAGGTAAGATATGAGATATCTCAACTCTCTTGAAAGGTATCCTATGTTGGGATAAGTTGCCATTAACTTGCAATTCTAACCAATTCATGTGCCTCCAAAGTTCTTTGAATGTGTTCCCCAACACATTCAGACTTTGAGACATTAATTATTTATTAATTACATCACTTTGACTTTTGCAATTAAGTTCTAAATGGATAATGTCAAACTTGGGTGGCCCACTTTGAGATGGGAGCCTTGAAGACCTTGTTGACTTCTCCTAAGTCTTAAAATAGAGTTTGATAACTCCTAGTGAGTGGGAGTTAGACTTGGCTCTTATTTTTAGACTTAGAGTTGTGCTTTTTTATGTACATGAGTGGATAATGTTGAGACACCTTGCATGGATATAATGTTGGAGTTAACTACAGTGTTAGAGATGCATGAATTAGATATTGCTTGCATGTGGTCGGAATAGCTTGCATGTTTTTGCATGTAGCTTGCATGTACTTGCATGTCACTTGCATGTTGTTGCATGTCATTTGCATGTGCTTGCATCTTGTTGCATGTCATTCCTATGTCAGTTATATGACTTTGCATGTAGTTGTATGTCAGTTTTGTGAGATTACTTGCAGAACACTCCAACTCCAGAAACTTGCAGGATGGTACATCTCAGTGATTTAGGAAATGGGTATCAGTTGTATGTTGTTGAAAATGCTTGCATGTTAGTTGCATGCCAATTTTAAGATATTACTTATAGGACACTCCAACTCCTGAAAGTTGCGGGATGGTACATCTCAGTATTTCAGGTAATGGGTATTAATTGCATGTTGGATCCGGTGTTTGCATGTCACTTGCATGTACAGAATAAGGAAATTCAGAATAACATTAGGGACATCAATTGTGCAAGTTGTTGCATGAGAATTGGTGTGTGTTGATCACTTCAGTTAACTGAAATAGATTGGGCTAACTTGAGCACCCAATCTTGGGACTTTCTGTTGTTTCTTTTATTTAGAAATATGTTTGATGTTGACAAAGCTAATTTTGGCATACTTGTGTGCACACATCATGAACATGTAGTTAACTCAAAGCTTGGACTTTGTTTGAGTTCTTCTCAATTTAAATGAGCTTGATTTTTGCATGAGCTTTGGAAGCTATGTTATCAATTGTAATTTATTATAATTTGAGTTTCAAGCTTTTGAATTAAGAAGCTTTTGAATTAAAAGAGGGTTTTTGATTTAACTGTAAAACCCCATACATTTTCTAGAGAGTTGATTTGAGTAAAAAAGACTTAGAAGAAGAAAATTTTTTTTTGTAAAAGACTTAGAATAAAAGCTCTTTGATTTGAGGAAAAAAGACTTAGAAGAAGAAAAAAAGTTTTTGTAAAAGACTTAGAATAAAAAAAATAAAGAGCTTTTTTGACTTAGAAGAAAAAAGCGAGAAGCTTTTTTGACTTAAAAGAAAAAAGCAAGAAGTTTTTTTTATTGAAGAAGTTTTTTTATTGAAAAGCAACAAGTTTTTTTTATTGAAGAAGCTTTTCAAGAAAAAAGAAAGAAGCTTTTTTGAAGTTTTTTACAAGTTTGAAGATTGAAGAAGCTTTTGAAGTGCATCAAGGACTTACAGGAATTTCAGTATTGAATGTAATCTTTTCCAAAGAGATTTAATACAAGAAGGAAACATCTTTGAGTGTGGAGTTTTTTCCTGAAAGGGTTTCTCCACATAAATACCATGCAAGATTTTTCTCTTCTCTTCTCTTCTCTTTTACATTGGTTTGAAAGTGTAGTGCCCCTCCATTCTCACCTTGGATGTGCAGGTGATCGGGCTAAGGAGCATGAAAATGAAGGAAAAATACTCAAAATACTTAGGGTATGATAGACATGTTGATGGTAGGCTCACTGTTATGATATTCATTGATGTGTACTATGATGACACTGTTGATACTTTATAATTAGTACATTATACTTATGTTGTGATCAAATATGGGTTAATTAATTATGTAGATTAGTTTTACTACGTGATTTATGCGATTATCTGACTATGTGTTATCTGGTTGTTTAGTTACTAATGAACTTGTTTAATGTGGATATTTGTGATGTGTTTTGTGAATGGACAATGTAGTATTACTCATAATGAGTACCCTACTACGCTGTGATTCCCTGTCATTATGTGCCTGTTTGGATGATTATATATATGTTTCTATTCGACACATTTGTTTGTTGCAGGTTGTAGGTACCAGGCATCGACTCCACCTGAATTGGCAGGTTTGAGTGTGCCTTTATACCAATGGAAGTTGTGGAATGGAGATGATATGAGGTCCCTCAGTTGGTCAACATCCTCTATGAGGATGAGTACTCAGTCATGGATTCTGTCAGTTTGATCGGATGGGCATGATTATCGAGTCCTTATTGCTCTTTGGTATGAAGTCTTTGAGTCGTTTTGTTGATCTAATGTTTTATCAAGTAGATTATTAATCCATTTTGCAAGTAAATAACATTAGGTTTAAAGTATATTAAATATTTGTCTATGTTGTTAAATAAGTAATGTTAATTTTAAAATATTGTTTCAAACAATAATTAAATTTATGATTTTAATAAGTAATAATAATAATAATAATTAATAAATAAATTATAGATAGTTAATATTATATCAAGTAAACGAATATTCTTGTGTGTGTGTGTATATATATATGTATATGTATATGTATATGTATATGTGCATGTATATATATGTATATATATACATATACATATATATATATATACATGTACATATACATATACATATACATATACATATAAATATACATATACATATATATATGTCATTATTTTATGTTATTTATAGATTATTATTAATATAGTGAGTTGTATTTTTATGAGATTGGGAGAATCTCCCTGATAATGGAAAATTAATATATTCATTTTTTTTGGGTGTGAGTGGATTCCCTAACGGAAAATATTGGATTGGGAATTTATTTTGAATTTGTCTATTTTTATGAGATGAGGGATATTTGAGGGGTTTGGGTCTGTAATTTTTTTTTTGGGGGGGGAATCAGGCAGAAGGAGAATTGGGGAAAGAAAGGAAATCAACGGGAAGAGAATTCTAAAGCTCAAGGACAAAAATTCCGGGTATGCATTTGAATAATTGAATAAATGTTAATTGTGTTGTGTCTCTGTGTAGGAATATCTCTATCTCTCTCTTCTGTGGTTTTAATCATCTTCGCATGCTTGTTAGCTTGAGCTTTGTTCCTCAAATCAGTCATTTTCATGCCTGGTAGTAGGTCTATCTTCCTGTCGCCTTCTATTCGAGGTCTTCCTATATATCTTTAGCCATGGCACTAAGCTGAACATTTTGATCCTCCAAAATTTTGCCCTGTATAATTGAACAGCAACAGTATAACTTATAGGATTCAACAAAAATGCAAGTAGCTCTCTATGAGACATTCTATCAATCGGTTTGCATGTTAAGTCTATGCTTGCATGTTTTGCATACACATCTACCTGTCCATTAACAAGTGATGCAATTGTCATGTACCATGCTGTGTATGTTGTCATTCCAAGCCCAATAAATGACCAAACTCGGTAGTTATAGAATGATGGAATAAAGACTCTAGTTGCACGATAAGCTCCAAAGATGTATATCCAGGTTCTCTTGTCCAGATTATCATTTATATAATAGATGTTACTATAGACAAAGTAGGCCCCAACACCGTACATACAAAAGCAAATACAAGAACCAGACCATTAATATTTTGCATGCTAAGGAAATGTACAGTTTTAGGCAAGGCCAATGGATTTCCAATAGGTGCTAAGAATCCAGCTAGAACCTCAAATCACTGCAAAGGACACAATATCTTCTGTAAGTGTGCTGTGCTGATATCAGTGCCAATATTCAATTGCAAATGCATATTCTCATTAAAAGGCTTATCGAAACTTGGATTCCACAAGTAAAAATGTACACATAAACAATTTGGTTTTGTGACACCCAAAATTGGTCATGCCAAATAGTAATGGCCATCCTTGATATTCATGTTTCATTTTGATGTTTATCATTTGGTGTCTAGTGAACCTCTTGTAACGCCAACTCTGTGGAGAACACTTTGAAATCCAACTCTCTCAACTTGTAAACATTAAACATTAAACTTCTGCAATCATATCTTCTTTCCTTCTGAGGCAAGTTAGGATGCTGGATTGTGCCAAATCAAACCCTTTAATTCTTCAACAATTCTTTTACTGAGATCTGCAAGCAACACAGACATTGTAGTTGGAAAATGAATAAAATTTTATGATTTTATTTTCCCATAAACATAGGATTTTAACCTCTACCAAAGAATTTAGTTAGCAAGTCTTGTAATTAGAAATTAATTCATTTCAAGGTTTAATGAATTGAAATCATTTTAGGAAGATTCTATTTTAACTCCTATCATAATTTGTATTGCATTGATTTTACCATTTTTTAATAATCTATTTATTAATTAGAATGTAATCAAGTTTATAATTAGAGAATATTTATTTAAATTATATGATATTTAATTGTTGTGTCTAAAAATGATTGGTAAATTTGTAAAGTTCATAACTTAATTATTTAGTTAAGATAATATGCTTTGTCATAATAAAAATATCAGATTGTTATGATATTATTTTAAATATTGATTTAAGTTAGTTTTGAATTTAAATTATTATTATTCAAATTTATTTAACTTATAGATCATTCTTTTCTTAGTCTTCTTTTGTGATTTTTTTTTAAATATGTAAATTAGAAACTAAATTTTAATAGACTTGTTTAGAATCCTCTTTTATTTAGAAACTAAATCTTTTATTCCTTTAGAATGTACCATTCTTCTTGAATTATTAAATAAGATTTTTTCTTGTTTATTTAAAGGTAAATATGACTTTGCCTTGTAAATATAGAAAGAAATTATCTTGTATTTATAGAAAGATTCTATATTGTAAATATGATTTTATCTTGTATGTTTAAGAATATTAGTAGTTTTATCTATTGTAAGAGAGTAGGATATGAATAATAAATAAGGCTTCCTAATATATAATTGTCTTAGTCAAATTGATGTAAATTATCATATTATAAATATTGAATTGTTATTTTAGATCTAGTTATAGGGTGTGTATGATGACCTTAGTTAAGTCTTTAATTTTAGTATGAATTATAATATTTTAAGTAGTGTGCATAGAGTTAGTTTAGGAATTTAATTGATGATTGTTATATGTTTAGATATCTTTGATATATTTTGGTGGAAGATAACATTTAGTAAGACTTGTCAAGTATATATATATATATATATATATATATATATATATATATATATATATATATATATATATATATATATATATATTGTTATTGTTATTGTTTCCTCTTCACCTTAAGGAACTTTGTGGTCATATAATGGAGTCTAATCTTATTTATGACTTAAATTAAAGATTGTGCTTAGTTATGAAATTGGGTAAGTGGAGGTTAGCTTTGATATGATATAAAATGTTTAGCATTTAACTCATATACTTTCTAAAGATTTAAATGGATGATCGGTTTTAATCTATTTTATGATCCTTTATGTTTTGTTTATACAATTATTTTGAATAGAAATCACAAAGTTGTCTAGAATTTTAATAAGATCCACATCAGTGTAGAAAGTGGTTTAATCTAATAACGGCTAGTATCTTGTTTGACTGAATTTTTTGTTATAGAATAATTGGTAACCCTTCAAGTTATTATTGTTCTGCATTGTTGGGATAGAGTTACCTTATGTTGTTAGATGATTGATCATGCTTGGAATAATGTTACATTCTTTAAGACCATTTTAGTGCATCAAATCATATGTTACATTGTGGTTTTGTTATTGAATTATTGATCTTGGTTTAGGATGTGCTTTGGAAAGTGAATGTGATGTGTGACCATTATGTTTTAATGTTGTCAAGTGTTGTAGAAGTTATTTCCAGAGGCCTAGGAGGGTGTGAATGTGAGATGAATGAAATGCACTCTTGTAATATTATATCCTATTCATGTTAGTACATGATACATGTGCAAGATGGATAATGCCTTGCTCAATGTACCTATTCATGTGGTTATGATGACTATGCAAGATGGATAATGCCTTGCTCTGGGTGATGTGAAATGATGTGTATTATGTGTTGTAAATGCATCATGATGAGAATGTGGTAGTTCGTGCTTGGTTTATGTTTTGGGACAAGAATTGGTCCCTGTGATTATATTTTGTACGCAAGAAGGTAAATGCCTTGCATTGTATATGTTACTTGTCATTGTGATGGTAATTGTCTTGCTTGATGGATAGGGTCTTCTAGATGCCGGTAGGGAAGTGGCTTTCAATGTGGGGCCGGTGCCCAAAGTGGCTGTCAAGATAACCCATTGGAAGTTTTTAATCCAGTGATAACTTAATAATAAATTTAGAGGGTTGGGTAGTTTCCACACTAAATAAGATAATTGGATGTCTCACCCATGCCCGAAGTGTTCGTTCATGCTAAGGATGGGATGAGAAGGCCGTGGTTGGCAAGATCAACTTTCTTGTCTTCATGAAAGGAATGTTGGTTCCGCATGTGTCACCCTATGGGGCTGGCATCTAGTGAGAGACTACTAGGATAACCATAGATGGGGGCGGGCATCTAGATTGCCAGGATAACCCATGGATGGGGGACGACCTTCGATGAGAGACTTCTAGGATAACCCATGTTAGGACCATGCGATGACACTCTTCCCTACTGCAGCCTAGCACTCCCTAATGTGTGTTTTCTCCTTTCATTATGTGATTGCCTCTGGAAGTGTTGTTTAAGTTACTTGTGATTTTCATATTGGCCTGTGTTGTATTGGAGTCATGTGTAGTCCTTGTACTCGATAGCCTACTGTCTTCTTGACTATTGTCATTGTGAGACCTCATTGTTATCTCCTAGCACGGGGGGTGGACCTCAGAGTTCCACATGGTCGGGTGGATGTGCATTATTCCATTGGTTTATCTGGTGTTGTGGTTCATGGATGTATCTCTCGTAGCAGATTCCAATTTGCACCTATATTTGAAGACAATTATTTGTACTATTTGCATCTAGATCTATGTATCAGTGGAATTTATTATGTAATTTGATGTATTCAGAAAAAGAGCTTTTGTAACAATGAAACTATGTAATTCCTCTTGTAAGATATACTATTTTGTATTTGTAATCTTAATGCAAACTTCTTGATGTATTTGGATGTCGTAATGGAAGATGCGGGTTTGAATCAGTTGGTTTATTTGATTAAACTATGTATGTTGTTGATTATTGTATAATTTCAATAATGCAGCTGTGTAATCCCTAGAGATGCTAGTTTAACTTGTTGATTATAGACTATGTTATGTTTTGTTATCATTACTTCTATTTTTTTTTTTAAAAAAATTCGCCCTCTTTATTTCTAGGTTAAACCTAACTCTCTAGGGTTTCATGGTAGGCATTACAATTGGTATCAGAGCCTAGGTTGCAACACTGAGACCTTTCGATTGTTGTTGTTGTTGCTCTAGGTTAAGCGATTTTGTCTTTGTGGTGAGTTGGCAATCGTACCTCCCACCTGTGTGCATTAGTATGACATTAGAAGGTTGATAAGTTTACAGACTTGCTCCTTAGGAAATGAATTATTTATGTCATGTTTTACTTATGTGTCTATAATGTATTCTTTCTTCTTCTTCTTTTCTAAAAATGCTATGATATATCTGACAATATGTGTTTATTGAATGTTAGTGCTTGTTGATTTGTTGAGGCCTTGAGTTCCTCTTGTGGTCTCTAGTGCTTTATAAGAAAGAAGCATGGTTACTGTTAGTGCATGTAATTAAGTATTGGAATGATGTTGTCATGTGTGGGGTATATTTATGTGGATGTCGATACCTAACATTTATCACCTCGCTGGTCATGACCTCATATGGAAGAATTGTTGTGATTTATGAAAGTCATCATTTTGTATGCCTGTGTGAGAACCGTGTGCAAGAGATCAAATTGGAGCTGGCGTTGGACCCAAGAGATCATGAATGTGATACTGTAAGTCAATTAGAATTTTGAATTATTCTTGTGTGTGACATTATACATTTCCTCTATAAGCATCTTTTTACATAAGGAAGTAATTGTATATGTTCATACTTTGGTAAAAAGGAATTGTATTGCATTAAAGATAGAAATTTTTTGTAAATAAGTAGCGACTGTGTTGCCTTAAATTCTTGTATAAAAGTTGCTTAGATAAGAAGATGTAGAAAACGTAGTTGTCTATGTGTTTGGTGTACATTCTCTAACGCATTCTGGACCTTGTGTCCTTGAGTGTTGTGTAGCAGATACTCCTTTTTTGTGGCTAAAATTAGTCACATCGTGATGTGAATTTGTTGTGTAATTTGGTTGTTTTGGAATTTTAACGGTTATTTCATGTGTTGTTGGGGGTAAACAGTGAAATTTCTCTCTTTGCACTTTCTTATGACAAGAGTGGTCACCAAAACTCTTTTCTTTATACTTGATTTATTGTTGAAAATTGCCATCATTTTGTGACTTAAAGTTGGATTTGATTATTTTCCCACTTGGGTTTGCATTTATTTTTAAATCTCTATGGTGGCTATTCCGAATGTTTGTTTCTGTTGGCCTCGTTTTCTGTTAAGTGTTACTTCTATCATGTTTATTTCGAACCTCTGATAGTATGTTCAAAGGAGGACTCCGCGGAGGATTGTACTTGGTATGTTGGTAAATAGTTGAAAGCATAGTGGAAATAAGATATGAGATGCATTTTCCCTTGATTATATGTGAATGCAATTCCCTAAATCGTATGAAATTATCAAAATATGTGTGTTTAGATACAAGTAGATCACATGATACGCCTTAGAGGTAAAGAATTGTTGTTCTTCTTGTTGTTATGGAATGATTGTGCCTGTCTTATGAACAATTGCTTATTATGGATGTGTATGTAGGCAATAGAAAGTTGCAATACTTATATGTTATGTTTCCACCCTAGTGTGTGACTTCTAGGAGGAAGTCAAGTTTTACAGGGGGATCATGTAGTGCCCCTCCATTCCCACCTTGGATGTGCAGGTGGACGGGCTAAGGAGCATGAAGATGAAGGTAAAATACTCGAGATACTTAGGGTATGATAGACATGTTGATGGTAGGCTCACTGTTATGATACTCATTGATGTTTACTATGATGACACTGTTGATACTTTATAATTATTACATTATGCTTATGTTGTGATCAATTATGGGTTAATTGATTATGTAGATTAGTTTTACTACGTGATTTATGCAACTATCTGACTATGTGTTATCTGGTTGTTTAGTTACTAATGAACTTGTTTAATGTGGATATTTGTGATGTGTTTTGTGAAGGGACAATGTAGTATTACTCATAATGAGTACCCTACTACGCTATGATTCCCTGTCACTATGTGCCTGTTTGGATGATTATATATATTTGTATTCGACACTTTTGTTTGTTGCAGGTTGCAGGTACAGGCATCGACTCCACCTGAATTGGCAGGTTTGAGTGTGCCTTTATACCAATGGAAGTTGTGGAATGGAGATGACATGAGGTCACTCAGTTGGTCAACATCCTCTATGAGGAGGAGTACTCAGTCGTAGATTCTGTTAGTTTGATTGGATGGGCATGATTATCGAGTCCTTGTTGCTCTTTGGTATGAAGTCTTTGAGTCATTTTGTTGATCTAATGTTTTATCAAGTAGATTATTAATCCATTTTGCAAGTAAATAACATTAGGTTTAAAGTATATTAAATATTTGTCTATGTTGTTAAATAAGTAATGTTAATTTTGAAATATTGTTTCAAATAATAATTAAATTTATGATTTTAATAAGTAATAATAATAATAATAAATAAATAAATTATAGATAGTTAATATTATATCAAGTGAACGAATATTCTTGTGTGTATATATATAAGTCATTATTTTATGTTATTTATAGATTATTATTAATATAGTGAGTTGTCGTATTTTTATGAGATTGGGAGAATCTCCCTGATAATGGAAAATTAATATATTCAATTTTTGGGGGTGTGAGTGGATTCTCGTAACGGAAAATCTTGGATTGGGAATTTATTTTGAATTTGTCTATTTTTATGAGATGAGGGATATTTGAGGGGTTTGGGTCTATAATTTTTTTTTTTGGGGGGGGGGGGGAGTAAGGCAGAAAGAGAATTGGAGAAAGAAAGGAAATCAATGGGAAGAGAATTCTGAAGCACAAGGACAAAAATTATGGGTATGTCTTTGAATAATTGAATAAATGTTAATTGTGATTGTTGTGTCTCTGTGTAGGAATATCTCTATCTCTCTCTTCTGTGGTTTTAATCATCTTCGCATGGTTGTTAGCTTGAGCTTTGTTCCTCAAATCAGTCATTTTCATGCCTAGTAGTAGGTCTGTCTTCCTATCGCCTTCTATCTGAGGTCTTCCTCTATATATTTAACCATGGCACTAAGTTGAACATTTTGATCCTCCAAAATTTTGCCCTATATAATTGAACAGCAACAGTATAACTTATAGGATTCGACAAAAATGCAAGTAGCTCTCTATGAGACATTCTATCAATCGGTTTGCATGTTAAGTCTATGCTTGCATGTTTTGCATACATATCTACCTGTCCATTAACAAGTGATGCAATTGTCATGTACCATGCTATGTATGTTGTCATTCCAAGCCCAATAAATGACCAAATTTGGTAGTTATAGAATGATGGAATAAAGACTCTGGTTGCACAACAAGCTCCAAAGATGTATGTCTAGGTTCTCTTGTCCAGATTATCATTTATATAATAGATGTTACTATAGACAAAGTAGGGCCCAACACTGTAAATACAAAAGCAAATACAAGAACCAGACCATTAATATTTTGCATGCTAAGGAAATGTACAGTTTTAGGCAGGGCCAATGGCTTTCCAATAGGTGCCAAGAATCCAACTAGAACCTCAAATTACTGCAAAGGACACAATATCTTCTGTAAGTGTGTTGTGCTGATATCAATGCCAATATTCAATTGCAAATGCGTATTCTCATTAAAAGGCTTATCTAAACTTGGATTCCACAAGTAAAAATGTACAAATAAATAATCTGGTTTTGTCACACCCAAAATTGGTCATGCCAAATAGTAATGGCCATCCTTGATATTCATGTTGCATTCTGATGTCTATCTTTTGGTGTCTAGTGAACCTCCTGTAATGCCAACTCTGTGGAGAACACTTTGAAATCCAACTCTCTCAACCTGTAAACATTAAACATTAAACTTCTGCAATCATATCTTCTTTCCTTCTGAGGCAAGTTAGGATGCTAGCTTGTGCCAAATCAAACCCTTTAATTCTTCAACAATTCTTTTATTGAGATCTGCAAGCAACACAGACATTGTAGCTAGAAAATGAATAAGATTTTATGATTTTATTTTCCCATAAACATAGGATTTTAACTTCTGCCAAAGAATTTAGTTAGCAAGTCTTGTAATTAGAAATTATCTCATTTCAAGGTTTAATGAATTGAAATCATTTTAGGAAGATTCTATTTTAACTCCTATCATAATTTGTATTGCATTGATTTTACCATTTTTTAACAATCTATTTATTTATTAGAATGTAATCAAGTTTATAATTAGAGAATATTTATTTAAATTATATGATATTTAATTGTTGTGTGAATAGAAAAGATTGGTAAATTTGTAAAGTTCATAACTTAATTATTTAGTTAAGTTAATATACTTTGTCATAATAAAAATATGAGATTGTTATGATATTATTTTAAATATTTGATTTAAGTTAGTTTTAAATTTAAATTATTATTATTCAAATTTATTTAACTTATAGATCATTCTTTTCTTAGTCGTCTTTTGTGATTTTTTTTTAAATATGTAAATTAGAAACTAAATCTTAATAGACTTGTTTAGAATCCTCTTTTATTTAGAAACTAAATCTTTTATTCCTTTAGAATGTACCATTCTTCTTGAATTATTAAATAAGATTCTTTCTTGTTTATTTAAAGGTAAATATGACTTTGCCTTGTAAATAAAGAAATAAATTATGATGTTATATATAAAGTATTTATCTTGTATTTATAGAAAGATTCTATATTGTAAATATGATTTTATCTTGTATATTTTAGAATATTAGTAGTTTTATCTATTGTAAGAGAGTAGGTTATGAATAATAAATAAGGCTTCTTAATATATAATTGTCTTAGTCAAATTGATGTAAATTATCATATTATAAATATTGAATTGTTATTTTAGATCTAGTTATAGGGTGTGTATGATGACCTTAGTTAAGTCTTTAATTTTAGTATGAATTAGAATATTTTTAGTGTGCATAGAGTTACTCTATGAATTTAATTTATGATTGTTATATGTCTAGATATCTTTGATATATTTTGGTGGAAGATAACATTTAGTTTAAATTTAGTGGTTTCAAATGAAAATCAGGTGGTTTTGTATCCAAAAGGTGGTTTATGGGCGTACAAATGGAGGTTTTGGCATCTTTCGGTGGTATCTACGCATATTCTAGCGCTTGAAAGAGAATATTCACTTCTACTTGCTGATGTCATCACTGCGTCAGTAGTGACATCAATGCCAAGAGCCCTCTTTGGCCCCTCAAAGCCCTAAACAGAGTTTTTTTTTTCTTTTTTGCATAACTTTTGCCCACAGAGGTGAAATTGGGAAAATGAGATATCGTTGGAAAGATGATAGAGAGCACTTCGCAGTGACATAGATCATTTTTTGATATTTTGTTGTAGGTGACAGATACAGTAGTTTAAAGACAGATCTTCATTTTTGGCTTTCAAGCTCACAACTTTCAGCCATGATCTCTGATTTTCACGATTCTTGCGGCATTGAAAAGGTATTCAAGAGCTCTTCAAGTCCATTCGTGCATTTTTCTCAAATATAGATCCAGGTTCATTTTATTCAATTTGTCATTTTTTTGACTTTTGAGTGATAATTTGGGCATTTTAACACTTGAGGAAGTGACACTTGTTTTGAAGGGATTTGTTTGCTCTGATCAATCAGTGTGAGTGATTCTAATCTCCATTAGATCTTTGTTTTAAGAGAGTTTGATGCTTTCCCAAATTTTGTCCCTTGGGTACAATTGTAAATCGCACTAAGTATAAAATGCCACAATCATTCTTTTTTTGGGGGGTGATCTCTTTGATTGAGTAACAGGGGGGTTGCACTTGAGTTTTTTTTTCTACTCTTGCATCATGGATCCAAACAAACTTCCTCTACTCACACCTTATAACTATCATGAGTGGAAAACTAAAATAGAAATTCATTTAAAAAGTTTGAAAATTCATTGAGTAACAATGGGTACAGAAATTGAACCAACAGCAGCTCCAGAAAAGAGAAAGTGGTATAATTGATGTGATCAAGCCTATGGAACACTATGCTTGTCTATCTCTCCTGATCTCCTTTTTCATATTGAATCTTGTAAAACACCTAATGAAGTGTGGACTACCTTAGAGAATCTCTTTGGTAAACAAGATACTATGAGAGGTTTCAAATTAGAGAATGAACTAATTGGTTTTAATCCAACCAATTTTGCAAGCATCCAAGACTTCTTCACAAAGCTAAAGTCACTTAGATTGCAGCTCAAACAATGTGGAATTGAGAAAGAGGACACTCAATTGATTCTTTCAATCCTTGCAAGCTTGGTCTTGACTATTTAGTCTTTGTTTCTACCTTTTATGCTACTATGGATGCACTTGGGAAAGCTTTCACAATGCCTTGCCACATCACTCACAAGGGAGCAAGCTAAGTTAGTACACATGGGCACATTGAAGTCTCCTATGCCTCAAGCACTTATTGCTAATCAAGGTACAAAGGATCAAAAGGCTTCACCTAATAAATGCAAGAAACAGGAAAATAAGGATTTCAAGAATAATGAGCAAGCAAAGGAGTCAACTAAATCACCGAAGTCCTCATCCTCTCCCAAGGAGGAATCATCTAAGGAGAGACCAAAGTGTACATATTGCAAGAAACTAGGACATGATGAGCATAAGTGTTATGAGAAGAAAATTGATGAGTTGACTCACATTATTCAAAAACACAATATCAAAATGCCATCATCATCACCTAGTACATCCTCTTCTTCGACACCATCATCATCTACACAGACATGGACAATCAAAGGAAAAGCACAAGCACTCTTTGCTTCAACAAGTCTATAGTCCTAAGAGAGATGGCTTCTTGATTTTGGAGCTTCTCATCATATGGCATCTTCAGAAGGGATGTTCTCTTCATTTGAGTCATGTACTTCACCACCTATTTTGATGGGTAACAATACATACATGCATGCAACTGATAAAGGGACTATTAATATTGGTGAGGGCACCTTCAACAATGTGTTGTGTGTACCTTCAACAATGTGTTGTGTGTCAACCAATCTCCTTTCCATCTACCAGATTACTCATTGTAGTGCAAGGAAGACAATTGAGTTCACTCCTAATCCAGTGATCATACGAGACTTGGAGAGCAGAGATATCATTGTTGTCCGGATGGTTGATCATGCATCTCACTTGTATGCATTCTCCCATTTTATTTCTTCTGATGATGATGATCCATTGATTGATATTCACACTCATGCATCAAGTGTGAATCAGGTTTCTGAGAAGTTTGGTCACTTGAACCTTGGTGTTCTTTCACCCACTTTGGTTCATGAGACTCGTGCTGAGCTTCCATCACCTCAACCTCCTGCTTCTTCAGAGATTGACATTGACATGGTTTCATCTACTTCAGTTGAGTAGGATCATTCCAGTCTTTCAGACACATCTTTGTGGGATACTTTCTTGGCAGGTATATCAGACTTGTTTTGTGAGTCTCATATTGCAGATTTGGAGGACACACTTGAGGGAATATCTCTCCTCTTTGATGACAGTTACAACACAACTGTTATCTCATCTACTTCATCTTTGGAGGTTGTTCTTAATCAATCTACCCAAGATTTTGGATTGGTCACACCTCATTGCATTGTGCCTTTGATTCTAACATGTGGACATTTCAACAATCTTATCCCTCATATTTCTTCTTGGAGATGAAGTTTCTTCTACATCATCCTTTGGATTGGTTTCTTCCTAAGGGGAGGAATGTTGTTTGCAGGTACAAGAAACTTTCCAGTGTTCATCTTCAAGTATTCACCATCAGCACATGAGCTACTTCATTGTGGGGGGGGACCTATCGTATCACTCTTGCTGTCCTATGGGGGGGTATTTGATTGTATATATGTGATAGAATTTGTCCTTGGGGGGTCATGTTGAGTCCTCCTACTATCACTTCTTTCACTTTCATTATTTCATGCATTCTCACTTTCGAAGAGGAGTTTTTTCCCGTGAGGTTTTCTCCTTTTCTCCACTTGAGATTTGTTGTACATGGGTACCTAACATGGCCTAGTAGCCAGGACCCATCATCATCATCATCCATCATTTTATCTTGATTTAGTCAACTACTCCCTGAGTTGCACTTAAGGGAGGGTGTTGGTGTGATCAGGGTTATCACCTAACTGGTTTACCCTTGTGTGGATAATTCATATTATTTAACTATTTATTAGTTAAATAATATTCACACATCACACATAATTCACACATGTTAAGTTGACTTAGTGACTCTACTAGATGTCTAGTTGTGCCTAGTTGTTGATAGTTGTCATCTTATCCTATAGTTGTCACATGTCATAGGATAATGACACTTGTCGCATGACTACAACATCCTCCATTTCATCTTTGTCTTTATAAGCAAGGCATATCATGTACATTGTAAGAACAATCCAACAACAATCTTGTAATAATCTTTTGCATTCATTGATAGAATAGCATTATTCTCTCATTTGATCTCTCTTGTGCTTTCACGAAGTCCTAGATCTTGGGTGGCTCCAATCATAGCCAACTCTAACAAGATATGCCCAGACTAACCATGCACAATGACATACAATCAATAAGCCATCAAGGGTATGGACAAGAAATCCATCAAATATCTGAATAAGTCATAAATGCAACTGAATAACTAATTTCATATTGAGATGAACCATGAAATCTAAAATGAGACAACACAGAAACACAAATTCCTAGCAACCTGCAAAACTTGCTTTGTATTGACTGAATTTTGGTAGAGTCTCAGGGATCACTATCAAACCTTACTTACAAATGAGAGAAAAGGATGGCCCTTTTATAGACAAGGCACCATACCAAGTTTTTCATGAACGGTGGAGATTAACTCAACACCAATGGCCCAGATTTACAAAGCATTTAATGAGATACAACAGTTTGTTACATTTTCGGATTTGCTTTTGTCTTCACAATAAAAGACAAAATACCGCTTTGAAATACATTGAATCTGGATAAAATGAGTACCCATTTGGATGCTTATGATAAAGAGCCAATTTCCAAGACAAAAAGAGGTCAAAAGAGAGTCATATGATATGTGAAAATATGGGCTGATGTGGATTGACGGGATTCCAAGTGCTGACTGGAACATCCTATTGCTTGTCACTTTTGAGTTGTCTATAAGACAAATGACTTTTCCAATGTTGAATATTCAAGAAGAGTATGTGGCACGTTTTTTATGAATGCATTCCAACTGGATGCTTCCTGGATCAACATTGCATGACTAGATGACTAGGACAGCTGTGAACATGTCTTGGGCATTCAACTGAATCTGCAGGAATATTAGTGAAGTAGACTTGATTTCCTGTGTCTTCAAGCTCCTGAGACTTATCTCCATCATCTTGGATACCATACCAATTTTCTTTTGCAGGTGCAGTAGAAATTTGGTTGGTAAAATGAAGATTCTACATTTTTGGGTCAACATTGTATCTCAACGTGTTCATCCTTCCAAGACGACTCCAACAAGCTCATGTGCTTTCTAACCTGCAATTGACAATGTCAAGCATCAATTTCATCATAAAAGGTCATTTTTCATTAATTTGAATCAAAATATGTCCATTTGTAGTCATGGATTCATCTAGGACAGCTCATTGTCAATGTTACTTTCTTATGCCCATCTTCACAAATCTATTGATTTTCACATGATTTTCTGAGTTTTTGCCCATTTATAAGTACCCATTTGGCCAATATAATGATCTGGGATGTTTTTGTATCCATTAGGATCCATTTGGAGACATTTATTTCATATTTTTAGCCCCTTTTTGCAAAAAGCAAGATTTTTGGGGGTCACTGGATATTCAGGTGCACTGGCATTAATTAATGCAAAACATGCTCAAAATCCACAAAAACCTGATAAAGATTTTCATCATGATGTGATAGAAGGATGTGCAATTCAAATTCATCAAGAAAATCCAAGTTTCACCTTCAAAAAATAAGTTTTTTAGCCCAAAATGTCAAAAAGCAGGTTTTTTGGCCCTCACTAGATATCCAATGGAAGTCATTTTTAGCACTAAATTCTTCTCATGGCTTTGGCAAGGATTTTGGTCCTGATAGGATAGCGAGGTTTTTAGTCATCACTGGAGTTTGCGGAGATTTACCATATCACCAGACATATCCACACGAAGGCCGAAATCCTGCAATGTCCATTCATCCATAAAAATCTTGTTTTTATCTTTCGAGGCATTGTCAAAGGTTTTGTAGAGAAAAGTAAGCCTACAGGATAAGCGGGGATTATAGTGTTCACTAGACATGTCAAGTTGGGATCATTATTAGCAAAAACTCATGTGAAGAGTAGTTTTAGCGCTAGGCAGTTCTATACTCTCGACGGGGATTTTCCTTCACACCAAATGGTGAGGATTGTGGTGCTCACCAGATATGTCCGGTAGGGATGCTTTTCAGCACCGATCCTGTCATGTGAAGTTTTAGCGCCAACCTCTTCTATTGCTTTCGGCAGAGTTTTTTTAAGACAGGTGGATATACCCAGTGAGTGCAAGTTTTAATGTCGATCTTGTGAAGTGTGTGGAAGGGTTTTAGCGATAATATCCAGTGACACAGGATATTAGCGCAAACTGTAGTAAGGGTCAATTTTTATGCCAGATTTGGAAGGTCCCTGCCTGACAGTATATTTGAAAATATATCCTTGCCTAACAGTATATTTTTTTGCCATATTTGGAAGGTCCCTGCCTGATAGATTTGGAAGGTCCGTACCTGACAGTAGATTTGGAAGGTCCTATACTTTGAATATTTTGAAATATACTGTCAGGATGTTTGAGATAGGTCCCGAATCCATGGGATTTAACATACAGATTCTAGATTTTGGAGGATCCACCAGATTTCAGACTTAGTCAATTTTTCAGGGTTTTAGGACATTAGCCTTAGCTAATTTTAGGGTATCAAAGCTATGCGTCAGGATGAAGGTATATCGACCCCTTAGTGAAACCTTGTGAAATTTGACATGATTTTGCAACTCTAAAGCATGGAAACTAGGAGTTCTAACATGACACACCCTGTGGTAACAATTTTAAGGACTATATCCAGTGACACGCGGTTTTAGCACAAACTTCAGTAACACCTAATTTCAGCACAAAAAGCAACAAATGACTATTACTTAAGTAAAAAACCAATCAAGACACCTCCAAATCAATCATAAAAGACATCAAATCACTCCAATCATACCAAATGCCTGAATTTGGAACAAATCCTACATTCTAAGCACAAATTTACCTTCTCATTGTCATAAAGAGGAAAGGCTAAGATTCCAAGCCAAAGCAAAAGAGGGGGTCTCCATTTGATAAAATGGGGCATGTGTGCAAGGCACAACACTATTGAGAACATGCATGATTTGGTATGGAATAGGTCATGCACCTATTATTTCTGGTTTCCTTGTAGTAGTAATGTTCATGGTGGAGTTATCCTTCACTTTACAAACAATATTCACAACTTGGTGCATGCAAGTAAAAGACGTCATTTCTTGTAGCTGGGTGGTGAATGTAGTTTTAGTTTAAGGGAGATCAGCTCCTTCATTCATCTTATATTTGATAGAAGCAAACAATGTGTATCAATGTGTCTATGGATTTGTGCCATGGATCCTCTTTGCAAGGTCTAACCTACAAGTGTGTTAAAATTTTGTTTGCAACCATCCTTTCATTATGTCTCTATGATTTCATTCCATTGGTTGTAAGTATTGTCTTGTATATATTCTTCTTGTTGTTGTTTTTTCCTATACATACGTCAATGTGATTGTACTGGTCCCTCCTTGTTTTATTCTCTTTTTGTTGTCTACAACGGAAGATTTCTTCTAGATTCTTGTTGTAACTGAAAGAGATACACGTCTCCAACCAGAGCCAATGTTGAAGCCTAGTTTCACAGGCCTCCAAACTTGCAAAATCCTAAGTCTTGTGTCCCCATTATTATCTTGGAAGTGTTTATCCATCATTAATAACTAATTACAGAGATCTTTAAAGGATTATACCTTGGACAAATTTTGTGTTGAAGTGGTCCTTTACCTCCCCCACATCTTGGCCATGTGTTGTTGTTGCTAAAAATCCCAAAAATTCTAAGTTTGACATTTTCCTTGTCCTTTTCTAGCTAATTGGGGATTTCATGTTTTTCATGGACATAGGGATGTTCTGATTTCCATGAGTTTTCCCACCCCCAATGTATTGGTCTCTGGTTCCATGTTCCTCTGGAACCCCCAAAGCCCCATGGAGAGGTCTAATGTCCTTTGGTTTGAATTTTGGGGATCATGATGAAGATTGTGGCTATGTTAATCATTTTGAAGTAAAGGGAGCTTTTGTTTGGGTGTTTTGGTCAATTTCAGGATTTTGGGTTTTTTGTGGACATTGGAACCATTCCTTCCAAGGTTCCAAAGTCCCTATTTACTCCAGGATTTCCATTCCCCTAGTGTTATGGTGCCACATTCCAATGTCCTTAGTTCCTTCGAGATCCCCATTTCCCATGTGCCCCTCATGTGTTTCCATGTTCAAAAAATAAAAAAATCCTAAGTCTGGGGGGTTTCCTTGTCATTTTTTGGCCTTTGCAGGTTTTGGGGGGTTTCTGGAACCTTTACACCTTGTCCTTGCATCCTCAGGTTCCACAAAACCCTAAAATTCCAAAACCCCCACAATGTTCTTTTCTCACATCCCGATGTCCCTCCAAACCTCACACCCACTTTTACCTTGACTTTTTTCTCTCATTTCTACCTTTTTAGGTTTTCAGGTTCCTAGGGGTTTTTGGAACCTTTTCACCTAGTTCCTAGGTCCTTGTGTTCCTCAGTTCTCTGGAACCTTGATTCCCCACATCCTCACCCCTTGCATTTAGTTCCTTTGGTCCCAAGTTTCTCTTAAACCCCAAATCTTGATCTTCCTTGTGTCCCTATTCCTCATTCCTGAAATCCTCCCAAACCTTGGACCCTGATATTCCATTCCAAAGTTCCAAATCCCCCTGAAACCCCAGATCTCATCTACCCCATTGCAATATCCTAAATCACCTTAGTATCTCAGTTCCCTGTGTCCCTTTCCCTTGGTTCCAACTCCCAAATCTACATGGACCCCAGATCCTGACATGCCTAAGTCCTCAGGTCCCCGAAACCCCAGATCCCACTTTTTCTATTAGTTGGTCCCTAGTTCTCCCTGATTCTCGAATTCTATGCCTTTGAAATTCCTCCTTCCTCCATGCAGGCTTTCAATTTTTTTTGGAACCTTTTTCACCTGGTTCCAAGGTTCTAAGGTTCCCTAGACCCTCGAAACCTTGAAACCCCACAAAAGCTTAGAAACACCCCAAAACATGCCAACAACTTCCTATAATGCCATTAATGACCATTTTAAATCTTGAAACTAACCATTTTGTCCATGGAAATATGTTTCAAGCCCCCTTGTTCAACCTGCATGTGGCTCGAGGAAGATTTAATATGATTTTGTGGGTGTGCATTCAATGTTGTGGAGATGAAATAGTGCCTCGAGTTCTTGCCAGAATGACCTAAGGCATGAAAATGAAAGAGATATAAATATAACTCTTTTTTATCATTCAAAGGGTTGACCATTCAGTTAGTTTTTGGACCTACAAGTGCTTCAAGTGGATCTAGGGTATCAAACATTGCTAGTTTGGTCTGCAAAAGGAAAGAATACATCTCGTAATTTAGAGGAAAGGTTTTTAATGTGCATTTACTTGTAATGGTATGTCTCTAGGGCAATTTCTAATTATTCAGGGGAATGCATAGTTGTAGCTATGTATTTTCTTTTGCCACATTCACTAGTATGAGTGTAATGAGGATTTGATGTATGTGTGACAACATCTAATGCATTGCAAATATTTTGTAATGGTCTTTTCTTCATTTCCATGGATTATTATTGTTCTTCTCGGGGTTATTATGTCCATTGTACACAGTGCTATTTATGATTTGTATGTGAATGTATATCTTGTTCTATTGATGTTTTGCAAATGTATCTCCTTCTACCTTGCATTTTGTGACTCAATTGCCTAATGGAGTAGGCACCGGTCTGTTTGGTGAAGGATCAAAAACAGTTTGTCTCAAATCTTGTGTCATATTCACTATAGGATCATATTAGGGTTTCACATGTTATCCATGATTTATTATTGCAAACTAAGGAACAATCATAAATGACTTTCAATATTCAAATCATCAGAGAATCATGTTCTTGCATGCTTGCACCTTGTTGTTGTGTATGAAATGTTAAGTGGATTCACTTGTGATAATTATAGTGTTGATGTCATTTATGGGTGCATTTTCAAGGTGTAGAATCAACTCAATTAGAGGTTTTATGTGTAGTACGTTAGCCTTTGACCTAGTGATAATATTTGGGGTCAAGCATACATTGGATATAGCTATAGTAGTTTCATCTTGTTCATCTTTCATTGTGATCAAATCCTGTTAAGAATTACCTCTGGGAATACCCTCCCGAGTCTAGCTGAGCTCAAAGTGCAAGAGAGATTATCCACTTTTGTCAATTGGGCTTTAACCATCCTTAATCTATTGATGAGCCCCTATTTTACCTTCTCGATGACACCCCCTAGCTTTTAAGGTGAAAACATACTCTAGGATTGTGGAGCTATGGTTTTAATGCCCAACATGTTGGACCACCATGGGGCTTATCTATTCTACATATTCAACTGGTTTGATGAATCCTCTTGCTAACATCTTATCTAGTTCTACCTTGACTCTTATTTTGACATTCAAGTTTAGTCAGTATAGTCTCTTTCTTTGCGATTTAGTTCCTTCCCTTAATTATATCTTCATTATTCATACTTCTTCTTTTATACCTTTTAGCTTAGTAAAAGTCCTAAGAAATAGGTCTTCATATTCTTTTAATACTTCTGCCACTTGCATCACTTTTCTTTCATCCCAGTAATCTCCAACTTTGGCCAGCTTAGAGGTTTCTTCTAAAGATATATTTTCTTTAGTTTTTAATGGTGTATTGAAGTATTTATGCTCTAACACATTATCTGTGGTTATCTCTCTTTCTCTTTCCTCTACTTATATTTTTAAATTTTGAGGATATCCTTCTTTTCTAGCTCTATAATCTTTCTATAAGTGTTGCATAACTTTTGTGGTGTGGTTTCAACCTTGTTCATCCATTCTATCATGTTCCAGGTGTCTTTTTACTTTGTTGGTATAGCTTGATGTTCCTTGTGAATGACTATTTGTATTGGAGATAAAATTATTTGCTTCATCTTTTAGAGTGCATTGTGGATCATCTTGTCATTACTATGGAATGCAAATGTTTTATAAAAGTCATTTAATACCATCACCCAACTTCTAGTTTCTCCTCTCTTTTCTTGATTAATGAACCAAGTTTTTGTAATAGGAAATAAGGTCCAATAGAAACATTTGGTGTATAGTCTTTCATCATACTCTCTCCTATTGGTCCACTCCCTGATGTAGTTCTGAAGGTGTATCTCAGGTTCCATCTTACCACAATATTCTAGAGTGATTTTCCAATCTCCTTCACTAAGATTCTATTTTTTATGAGAACTAAAAATGCTTTCCAATTTGGGATGTTGGGTTTGTGGGTGTACCGCCATCTTGCCATGCTACATACTAGATTATCCTGGAGGACTTCTTGTCTCAAATCTTCCTTCCAAAATATTTTTTTCCATATTCTCTATATATGTTAACAAATCACCTACTTTTGAATACCGGGGAAGATTAATATGAAAAATACCACGTGATATGTGGTTCAAATGTCTTGAAATTTGGTTATGTTGGTTCTCTCCATTTTTATCTTCTTCCTTTGCACTTTACGATGGGTTCCCATGAAATGTGGTCCTTTGTCTGTAATTTTTCTCGACTTTTCTTACTGTATATTCTTCTTGCACCAAGTATTTTCCTTGATCTAACTTTTGGCTCATCCCAAAGAAAAGCTTCCATAGCACCCTCGCTATTTGTGTTGTAGCTACTACTATCTAGCATGATTTCCCCCCTAAATTAGGTTCAAGGATAGTGTCATTCATCAATATTCTCAAAGAGTGTACATAGGGCCTTTAGATCTTCTTCTCCACTCTCTTCTTGAGTTATCTCTTCAATGTATGCATTACTTATATCAATGTGTAGTGGTATATCCACTACCTTTTCATTGTCAAAAAATGACATCTCTTCTTTATAGGAGTTTATTGTTCCATATTACAGTTTACATACTATTCTAGGTTTAGTAGAATGTTAAAGGTATCAAATGGTTCCTTCATCTCTATTACTTTAAAATATACTATCTTTTTTATCCCCATCAAATTAACTTGTATGTTTCTCCAAGTAACAATTGTATTGATTACAGTACCATCTGCAAGGGCAATATTATGAGTATAGTAGAGTGTTGGCTTCCCAAACTCTTCCCAGACTCTCTTAGGTACAATGCTGACATCTGCTCCAAGGTCAACTAGTACATTCTTAAAATGTATGTTATTTACTCCGAGTTAGATACTAGAATGGGTTATTCTTCCATCTTCATGATGTTTTTACTGCACTTCTAATTTGGGGTCTAGAATTTGGACTTCTTTCTTTGTTCCAGTATTTTGAAAATTATTTTAGTTTTTCTAAAATATTCTTTTCTTCTGCAAAGTTTTGCTAATTTCTTTAAGAGTTGACCTTTTTATAAAAAAAACATACTATGTTAATGTTCGTCATTTCATTCTTCTTGTATGATGACCCTTCTAGCATCTTCAACTATCTGATCATGCCTTGCTTTTGTTGGGAAATATTCTCCTTCATCATCTTCATCTATTTCCTCTTCTAGTTCATTTTCCTATATTTTTCCTTTTACGGTGTCAATTCCTCCTCTAGTTATTACCGCAACTTTATTTTTCCTCATGTATCTTTCAATGGCTTGCCTCCTCAATTCTTCTTTATTTTCTAGATATTCATTATCCAATTATTCTTCTTCTATTAATAGGGATTGATTTCTTTTTTTTTCATTCACCTTAGCTTTGCCACATCTTTGAGCTCCTTGGGCATCTTTTTTAGGTACTTTCCTTATGATTTTTACTTTTTTTGTTGCATTAGCACTAGATAACTCCTTTCTTTTGGTTTGTGGTGGAGCATTTTTGAAATATTATTATGCTATGTTGTAGCTGAATAGATCATGACTAGTGTCACTACAAAAACCATAGTTCTTCTTCTTCTTCTTCTTGGAATTCACTAGCATAATGTCCCATTGTATTATCATCGCTCGTTATTAGTCCACAACCTATTCCTCTGTTATGTCCTCCTCTATAATTATTGTAATAGCCTCTATTATCATTCAGAGGAAAGTTGATTGGAGGTTGCTCAGTAGTAATTTATTGTGGAGCAAATTGTGTCGCATGGGCATTGCGTTGATTTTTCCATGTTGGTTGTTTGTAATCATGGTCATAGAAAGCTCTTTCTACCAACCCTTTAGCTCTAGCTATTCCTTTGTGAATAGGATCATTGTCTTCATAATGATGGTTGCACCAAGGTTCATGTTCCTCATCCTCCCTTAGTCTAAACAAAAGGAATGGGAAATCATCAATCTCATGGTCATTTCATTACCAAAAGTTCCATAGTAGATGCCCTCTAATTTCTAGGGGGTTGATTGTAAATCTACTTTGAGCGTGAAAGCACTTTTTTCTCCTTTTATCATTGGGCACTCATTTCGTAGGTGTCTTTCTTCTACATAGTAGGTACACCAAATTCTCTTCCTCAGGACTTATAGAATTATTAGGTTATTTTCACCTTTGGCCAATATAACCTACTTAATCTTTAGTTGTTCAAGCTCCAATCTCATATTTTCCAATTCCTTGTTGTATACCTCTTTATTCTTTCTTCTCCAAGATTAGGCATCTATTTTGCATGCTAATTCTACTGGAATTGAGTATGTATCAAAGGCTCTTCTATCCAGTGTAGTTTTGATCTTTGGTAGCAACCCTGACACAAACCATTCTACTCTATGTTTCTCTATTAGTGGTTCTTCCATTTTCCTTAAAACTTTCTTAAATTTATCTAAGTCAAATCCTTTAACTATTTCCCCCTCTTTTTGTATCATTTCCCTTATTTTTTTTATGCTCTCTGATGGAACCTCAAGAGACTTGAAGCTAGATAGGAATTCATCCTTTCCCTATGACCATTCCTTATCATGTTCAAAGTATGTTTTTCATGTACCATTTAAGGGCATCATTCCTCAAGTTTCCTACAAAATCATAGAGTCTACCCTGATTGCTTCTAATTGCATTCCTTCTTTAGATTAATTACAACACAAAGATATTTTCAAAGGCTTCAGTATTATCTTTTCGAAAGATAGGTGATTTCATGTTTTGGTTCATGTGTAGAAACCTAAAATCATCTCATCACTATTCTAGCCATAATTAGGACATCACTCGACCATTTCTTCTATAATTAATTGATTAAATTCCTATTTATTCGATTAATTATCCAATTTTCATCCCAACATTAGTTAAATAATCTTTTATTATTTAATTAATAAAATCGCTATTCATGCACTATTCATCCAACCCTCTTCCTAGCATTAATTAAATAAATTCAATCATTTATTTAATTAATCAATCATTTTCCATAGTTCAACCTTAGATAAATAAATCTAATTATTTATGTATGTAAGTCCCTCATTCTCATCGTAAAAATTAAATAAATATCTTATTTATTTAATTCCCTATTTTGTTCACTTTTCATTAAGTTGGCTAAAACCAATTAGTCAACTAATCACCCACTTGCACATTCCTAAACCATAATCAACTCATTCAAATCTTGCACACCCTCCAAAAGTGTACGTAAGTCCTTTTGGGCATGGACCTTCTTACATGGCTATGGGCAAACTTCCCTCTAAAAGGTACTCTTGGTACCCTTTTGATCTTCACTGTCCACTTCTTCCAAGGGAATCCTCAGCCTTTGATTTTCCTTGAATCTTGGGCCCCTCCTTTTGCACCAATCAACTCATACCACTTGGAGGCTCCTCATTAATCCAATCCTCTCAGCCAATCTCAACCCTCCATCAACCTATCAAAAAATCTATAAATAGAACCTCATCCAAGCTACTTTCAAGTCTCCATGGAATGTAAAGTTATGTTGCAGGTTTGCATGTGTTGTTATTTATTTGAGTTCATTTGTTTATGCATTTCTTATTGCTCTAATTAGAGGTTACATTTAGATGTAAATGAATAGGTTAGCATAGTTTAATTTGTTCTTATATATTTGCATTTATATGTACACACCATGTCTAGTGGTTGTTCATGAGATTTGTTGTTTCTAGGTGATGATTCCCCCCTTCTTTGCGGTGAACTGTGCTCCTCTATTCTAAGCTCTTTATAGTTTTTGTCCTTCACTAATCTCTTAATGCAATTTATTTGATTTACTAACTTCATGTTTCTTTCTTTATCCCTTGCTAGCTCAATCTCAAAGAACTCGATCCTTAATATTGTTGCATAGTCTCTTACAAATTCTTGTTGTTGGTTTTCTCTTGTCCTAGTTGAGTCGCTATATATCCCTTACAAAAGCACTCTTCTTGTCTTATTTGGCACGAGGGATAACTCTTGGTCTAGGGGGTTCGCCTCTTCATGTGACCATTTCAATTTGGGAGACACCCTTTCGTTAGTTAATGACATTTCATTTGTTAATATGGGCGCTTCCCATTCTTCATTAATCATATCAATTGTGTTCACGACAAGGTTTTCGAACAAATCCTCATTTTTTTCTACTACATATTCCCTATTCTCTTGTAGGTTCCAATCTTTCATCATCTTCTCTTTTTGTAAATCCACTCTTTCTTACTACCTTATCTAGATAATCCACATTGAATTCTAGAGCTTTTAATTTCATAAAAGGGTTTAATAGTTTTTCAAATTCTTCATTAATTGTAACTTTTAGGTTAGTTAGATCAAGATCCAAATGAGAGATTCAAGTCAAAATTTTGAATGGCGGAGCACTCTTGCTTTTACACCCTTCTTTTAATGACTCATTAGATACCACACATTCTTCAATTTGTCTTGCCAACACTTGTAAAATTTCTATTGTTTGTATAGGATGGATGTTGAGTTGCTCAGATGTGTTTCTAGTATAGAGCAATGTAATTAACCCTAGTTCCTTTGTTTGTGAAGTCCCATTAATCTCAATAGAATCCTAATTTTCAACTATATCCCTTCTAGTGCACTCGTTTATGTTCAATTCTTCTACTAGTGGATTTTCCTCTTCTTCAACATTTTTAGTAGCAACCTCCCTAGCACGCTCAAATTTTGAAGGATGGACTTTTCTATTATAAATAGTATTGGTGACTAATTGAAACAATCGTGAATATAGGCTTCAATAATATAAGTCATAAGAAGACACTACTTGTTTTGAGGGGTGTCTGTGCAATGGAAGTTATGAATGGCAAGTTATGAGAAGTCAATGGTGACATGACATCATAATCAACTTGGTGACAATAGAGCTCCCTTGCCCAACTGTTTTAAACTAAAAAAAGTCTCTAGAGCCTAGTCACAATCTTTTGAACATATGACCTATATTTCATGATTTGAATGGTTGCATTCAATTAAAACAAATGGGTCGAGGAGAGATCTTACACATGCTATGAATATGAATAGAACAGGTACCCATCTTTGTCTTCCTCATTGGTATGAATTCGTAAATATGTGTAGGTATTGAAGGAATATGCAATTATAAGAACTAAGTTATTTGACATATGGGTGGGCAAGTAGTGGAATTCTTGATCCAACTCCTACATAGTAGCAAATGGAGGAGTTTTCTTGTAAATATAGAGATTATTTTGTTCAAATCCTTGATTCCAAAAAGTGACAAAGACGATGACATAGTTGTTGTTCATGCACCAATGGGAGCCGACATAGGTCTCCTAGAGAGCAATTATCACATGATGGTTTAACAAGGACTCACATCATTGCAATAGCATCTAGTGGCAACATCAAAGGACTAGAATTCTGAAGGAGACGAATCTTCCTTTGCCTTTCTACAAGCATTGTAAAGTCTACTTTGACTTCATGTTTCATTTGCTCATTGCACTTTTTGAAATTTTGATTTAAGTCATTTTTATGACTTAAAAGTGAATTTTAAATTAGAAATTATAATTTCAAGAAATAATTATAAGTGTTACGGGTTATTTAAAGAAAGAAAAGGCTATTATGAAAGCCTTTCCAATTGTAAAGGGTTCCTCTCTTCTCTTCTGGAAGGTTTCTCCTTTCAACACAACCATTGTATAGAAATTGTAAGGAGACTTTATGCTCCATTTTTTGAAGAAAATTGAAAAAAAATGAATTGTGTCAATTATTCTCCATCAATTGCGATTTCTTTGTTTGTTTGACTTGTAATCATTTTCTTTGTATTTTTCTTATACTTTTGGCTACACAAAAATGGAACAAAGACTTTGTGCTCTGATTTGAAGGAATAAGAACATTTCAGAACTTTCTGTCTTTGTATTTTTCATTTATTGAAGATTATTCATATGTATAATGTGTAATGGATTCCTCGCATTTTGCTTGTACATTTAAGGGTAAACCATTAAGCGTTCTTTCTTTAGCCGATGTTGCATGCAAAAATATAAAGACTTTGTCTCTGGTACTTGCTGCACATTGTTTCTTCTTTTTCCTTTCATTCTTTCGGCCTTTGTTTATGGATCTTACGTAGCATCTCATATGAGCCTATCTAGGATTTCTTAGTTCTCCTTTTCTTTTTCCCATTTTTGTGTTCCTTTGGTACTTTCTAGTTAAAAGAAAAAATCCCAAAAAATCCCAATCCTATGAGAGAGTTGCCCCTCTCAAACGCAAAGGAAAATCATCAATCCAATGGCAATTTATCCAACTATTGTGAACATTTGTTGTTGCCCATTGGACGAGTCATACTAATTTTAGTGAAATATCACAATGACAAATCTGTTTACTAACAAGACCAATCAAACTATTAAAGACGTGGTTGTTGAAAAAATGGAGAGTCTCATCCAAGACATTGATAGCTTTTCTCAACATCTAACTCTATTGATAAGAGATGGACGTTTTTCTCTCCCTAAAGTGATTGCAACTTCAAGTTTGGTGGATGCCATGAGAATAAATGGGGAAGGATTTCAATTGTTGTTGACACCTTCATTGGAGATAAGAACTTTGTCACCTAACATTGATACTTTTCTCTATAGTGGCAATGAATCCAGTCAAGTTGGATGAAGAACGTTTCCTTTTATTTAAGGACCATTTACCTTCAAAACCATGCTTTAGATCAGAAATGGAGACTTTTATGCCCGACTTAGATATTTTCCTACAACACCTTAAGAGTGGTTCTTCAGTGAAATCATCCTTTTGAAGTTTGATTCATCCTCATCCTCACATTCAATAGCTCTCATGTACATCAATGAAGAACCAAAAGTTGAACATACAATAGTTACTAGTGAGTTGGTTCCAAAATTGGATATCATAAAATTGGATATCATAGAAGAGGAAGGCTATCAAGAGCATAGTGGAGAAAGGGGGTCAAAAGTTGTCATCATTCCCAAGGATGTGCTAAAACCAAAGGCTTTAGGAAGATATTTTGAGAAGGAAGTAGAGTATCTCTAACAGATGGAGCTAAATTTCGATGAGGAAGAAGATTTTCTTGAATTGCAAAACATTGATGAGTTCATACTTGAGTTTTCCCCACATGATTTTATACATCATCTTGAACCGTGATCTCCATGAAAATTTTGCAAAGGATTCAAGGATGTGTGTTTCCATGGTTGGATTCCCAACTCAAATGTGGGGTTGCTACTTTTCTTATCCTATAAATGGTTTCATATAGCCAATTTGTTTCCTATTGCTTCCATAGGTAGGTGATGTCATTTTCAATGTTCGTCTTTCAATAATTTGTTTCCCTTTTTTTGTGATGTGTTTTATTTTGTCATCATTTTTTGTTTACTTTAGGTTAGTCGTAGGTTAGGTGTTTAGGAAATAGGCTTTACTCTATTGCCCACTAATAAGACACCAATAAATTTTTTATTATAGATTCTAAAGTTCTCCCATGACCGAAGTATGTTTTGCAATCTTTAGAAAGAGCCAATTGTTGGAACCCTATGAAACTTAATGTCCGTACTTGTTTTTTCTTGTTTCTTGTCAAGATTGATCGTCATTGTGTATTAACCAAATTCAATTTGTGCTCTCCTCAATTAGTTTGCAAAGTTGTCATGCCAGTCTTTGTTCGTCAACTAACAACTTTTATACAATGATGGAGGTTGCAATTGTTTGATATGAAATAATGGTGAAAATTGAAGGTTGTGAATGACATCAACAAAGAGAGAGAAGGGAAAATATGGTTGCTAAGTCATGGAAGATACACCTTTTGCTATCATTTGCCAAGTGAAGGTATCCAAGGCACGAGCTCAATGTGGTTCAAACTTCAACCATTTGAAAGTTTTGCCTAAAATTTTTAAATTGGCTAAAGTTATTATATTTCTCCACTAGGCACACATTTGGAGTGGCTTCATTACATGAAAATTCTTCCTATGGTCTTGAAGTTGGCTTAAGTGATCAATATTTCTACCTTGGCTCAAGTGGCAAAAAGTTCCACCTAGCTTAAGTGGCAAATATTTCCACCTTGGCTCAACCATTTATAAGTTTTGTCTGGCTTAAAAGGCAAAAAATTCCACCTAGCATAAGTGGTAAATATTTTTCCCCTAGCTCAAGTGAGTAAAAGTTTTGACAAGATGTCGTAAGGTCCTAACACTTTAGTTGAAAATAAGTCAATTATGTCGACTAGGTAGTGTACAAGGCTGTATGCAATAGGGAATATTTTTGGACATCTCACTTAGCAACAGTTGTTCTGAAATTTTTGAAAAGCTTAAAACAAAATCTAAACTAGAAAGCATAAAAACTTCAAGCTAGAAAGCATTTGAATTCTTAATCTAGAAAGCATATAAACTAACTAGGAATCAACACTTGCATTTTGACTATGAGTTTAAAAACAAAGGCATCTAACTATTAACTGAAAACACATTTGACATTTTGAACCAATAACTAACAACAGATTTATGAATGAAGTGGATGCTCTAGAAATTTCAAATGAATAGAATTTCAAAGATCATTAACTTAAAGACCACAACCTGCAGGAACACATAACAAAGCTAAGCACAAAGTGACATTAATCTAAACAAAACATTCACGAAACAAAAATAACAACACCAATTCATAATAATAAAAATATTTATCTATTTTGCCCTTTGGGGCACAACGTGGTGGTGAGTTCACTTGGTTGTAGTGAACACCACCCGGGTTCAAATCTCCGCTGAGCCAACGAGCTCGCAGGCCTTGTGCCTTCACTGGGCTACCATACTCGCAAGATTCTTCTCGGGTCCTCCGCTGGGCTAGCGTGCTCACAAGCAGTGGGCCTTCGTTGGGCCAACGAGCTCGCGGATTTGAACTAAAGGGCGCTAATACCCAGGTGAATGTCCATTGGGGATGGAGACCCCCCAGCTGTGGTCTCAGGCGATAAAGCCAATGGGAAGAGATCCCCAGTAAGGGTCTCTCTGGGCCCAAACCAGGCTAAAAACCCGAGTAAACCAAAGCAAAAAAATACTTATCTATTCTATAATGCCTCAAGTGGCTAGCTCTTGGGAGATCCTATATCGACTCAAATCACATTCAGTACTTCAACAACTCCAAAGTAAATTCCATTCATATTACTTCCATTGCTCACAAAAGATTACTCAGAATAAAACTGATGATATTCATTAATAAAGTATCACAAAACATAGCAATAGATTATCACTTCAAAAGAGTGTTTTCATCCATAACACAACATAACATATATCCTTGTTTTGAGCAACTACATATATAAATTGTACTACTCCAAAATCCTAAACTTCAGATGGCGGGCAAATGCCATTGAAGAAGTCTTTAAAGAAAAACAAAATTTAAAAACTAACTAGATGTCTATGAAATTAAACACATTAAAGACTCTGAGTGGAGCAATAAAGTCTTAAGTATGCCCAACAGAAAATAAGAGAATTGCTAACAAAGTCTATGATTATGTATGCCTAAATTTCTAGCGCCCTCAAATTTTGACGCTCCGACTTCAACTACTTTGAAGTCCACTCCTTTCGTTAGGCCATACATAAAACCCTACATAATTACACAAGCTCTACACACAATTATGTCAACATTAGTGGCTAATTTCAATCAATTGGAAAATAAAGATTTATACATCATTTTATCAAAAATAGATAAATATTGCTTATAAAAATAAACAAATTGGCATGGTTAGGGTGATTGGGCAAGACAAAAAGGATTATATGGCTTGTTATAAAAATGAGGTTTATACCTCGTCAAGTTCCACCTATGTTATAAAAATGGCTAAAAGTTACCTTGACACACACAACTCAATTTAGCCATCTAAAAGTTCCACCAGGGTACATTAGTCATGGTTGAGCCACATCAAAATTTTGCCTCATAACTAAAGTGGCAACCTCACCTCAAAACTCCACCTAAGTCTATAATGGCATGAAAAGGTAAACATGGAAAACATTTGCAATGGCTCATCTAATTGAAAACTTTGTCATACATTTAAAGTAGTGAATATATACCAATTTTCTGCCCAAATCAACAATTTCCGACAAAATTTTCAACATAGCACACCACTATCACTCAAGCCTATTCCATTCAAGCAATCTGCCATATGATGCTTTGCATCAAAAGATCCATCAAGATTGCAATGCAAAAATTGTTTCAAAATCATAAAGGTCAAGTTTGTTATTTTTGGCAACAACTATTCCAACAAATGTTATTTCTAATGTTCTATTTTCAGGCAAGGATGAGGGCCTATTTTTAGGTCCCTTTAATTAGTTTTTATTTTAGTGGTTGTTTAGATTAGATTTGTTTTAGGTTTCTTTATTTCCATCCTTTTGGCGTCATTTAAGCTTTTCACTTTAAAGCTTGCTCTTTAGAATAAAATAAGATTATTTTAAAGCCTCAAAGGTTGGGTATTTGTACCCTATAAATAAGTGATTTGAGCATATAAACTCTAGAGGATGGTGGATGATTCATGTATACCACAAAAACTATTATTCAAGCTAGTTCACCTATGTTTGTAAATCCATTGATTAAATTGGAACTGAAATTCTATCAAAATTTGTATTGAATCTTGTATATTGTGCATATTTGCATATCTTATCTACAGTTTTTAGTTCAGGGTTCAATTTAGCCTGAGTTCTTAGTTTAGATTTCAAGGAGCTTCCCCTCTTAATTTGAAGAGAGATTTTACCTCTCACAGTGTTTCATTTTGTGTTATCTTGCAAAAGACAAATAACAACGTTATTCTCATGTGAATAGTAAATACCACTGCTGTGTGAAAGTTCTATTTGCTATATTCTCTCTACATATATTGTCTCCACGCCAAGTGATGGAATGTCATATTGCCATGGGAGATCTTTATATTTAATTTGTAATGCATGAATCCCATCTCTGGATCTCATAAATGCTTGCAAAGGAGAAAAAATAAGGGAAAGATTTTATTAAATCAAAAGGTCATATCTTCAGTCTCTTTAATTTTCAACTCTACTGGATTATGTTTTTGGAAATTGTCTAGTTATGAAGCATTGGATGATTTTAAAGGACATGCAACAAATGCACTAGCCCCTTTTCAAAAACAATTATGTCTGTCATGAACAACCACCCCATAAATTAATTTTTGCTGATATCAAATCAACTGACACCTACAGTTTGCTTAACCTTAATAAATTACTCATTATTGCACTTGCAAAGAGGATCAGTTGTTTGGTTTATACCATACATCTTATTGCCCGTTTAGTAATATGATTGATATTTGGTTTCTGTTTAAACTTCACATGGTACAATTGCTTGAAAAGCTTAGATTGTTTATCCAGACTTCATCTGCTATAACTGATTCGTTGTCATCATTACGATGCCAACTCCAACGTGCATGAGTTGCATTGTAAATCGTAAGCTTGCCATGTCCAAAGCTTGCTTCTCGAAACAGTGACCATTGAGGTTGTGGGTCCAGGAAGCTGTGGACAATTAATCAAGTAAGGAAACCTATTATCCAGGAGGAAAAAAAAAACAGAAAATGCCTGAAATCATATCAATTATTTTCACATACACCGAGGCAAGGCCTTCTGGACTTCCTCCATCCCCTATGGTTATATGCAAAGTTCCACATGGATTGGTTGCATCCATGTAAACTCGATCCTGAAACAAGGCATACAACTTATTCAATCAATAAAGAAACTACAATGTCTGTAATATTGGCACAGAAACTAGCCAAGCAAAGCCTTATACAATACTTACAAAGCGTTCATAGGCATTGACATGGCCAGCAAAGGCAATATCAACTTTTGCAGCATAAAGTAGTGACTCCATGGCTTTCTTCATTTCATCACCTTCACCCTGATGAGCAGCATTGCTGTTATACCAAGGGACATGGAAGAGCACAAGAACCCATGGTGTTCTGGTTCTATTTACTCTTGAAAGGTCAGCCTGCGATTTCCAAAAGTTAATGCTTGAGTTGACTTCCATTTAAGACAGTGTGTACATTCCATATGATATTGTCTGGAATATGCAATTAACAAGCCTGTATATTGATAAAATGTATGGAAAAGTGGAACCTGAAGCCACTCATATTGATCTGAATACTTTGCATAGCGTGCATACGAGCCAAGCATTATTATGTGTACTCCTGTAACGTCAAAAGAGTAATAGAGATTTGAACTTGATCCACTCTGCTCAAAAGGCATTCGCCATCGTGCATTATAAGCAATAAATGGCTCAGTTACAACAATGGGTATAGTCTCAGTTTCATGATTTCCTTCTGTGACCATCCATGGCCTTGTACTCGCCAAAGGCTCTACCAGCTTTCCAAAGGAATCCCATAATGGCTGCTGGGTATCTGCAAATGACAAACCACCTGGCAACAGGAAGACATCATAGTTTGTCTGTTGAATGTGCTGTAAAGTTGAAGTTGTCCAGTTTGTTTGTCCTAGGTCACCTGTTGGAAATCCAAGGAAAAAGACATTACATTGCCTATTTAAAGGCACCACACCAACTTGGAATATGCACAAAACAAATTGTTGAGCCAAAGTTGAGCTTAAATTAATCTAGAAGGGAGGTCAGGAAAAAAGCCAGCTCAAAAAGACATGGAAAGAAGGAAAATTAGAAATATTGGTCTTACCCACAATTGCAAAATTTATAGGAAACTGCAATGGTGGTGTTTTGAATTTGTTCTCTGAACCACAAGTTCCACAACGATAGTAATAAGTTGTATTAGCATCCAATGGCCCAATTGTAACATCATAAATCAGGCCAGATTTATAGCCCAAGTAAGAATAAGAAGTATTTCCTCCCTTTGCTGAATAATTATATACTCCAGGCAATGTTCCATACGCAACTACTGATGGCATATCAGTATCATTTGTAAACCATGTTACTCTCATTTGATTCTTTCCCAACAAAGAAATATGTACCTGTAAAGTATGAAAAATATCAGAAGCCCTTCTTGGTCAAATGTGAGCTATTATAATTTATAGGTATAACTATATATCATTCATTCCAAATTATACTGTAAACAAACAGAATCCTGTTTAACTTTACAAGAATACTAATTATATGCTTTAGGGGATTCACCCAAGATTCTTTTTTTCTTTTTTCTATTTTATAAATTTTTTGATCCGTGAATGGGGAATTTTTAGCCTGGCCCTTCCAAGTAAGATGAATCACTTTTGACTGGAGCTATGAACCGGTGAGGCCACAACACGAGGGACCTCATCCCCTGGCATTAACACCTTGCATGAACGCCTGCATCAACGCTGGAGGTTCAAACCCGCGAGCTCGTTGGCCCAGCGAAGGCCCACAGCCTGCAAGCACAACAGCCCAGCGAAGGCACAAATCCTGTGAGCACGTTAACCCAGCGAAAACACAAAGCCTGCGAGCTCTTTGGCCCAGCAGGGGTTTGAACCCTAGTGGTCGCCACTACAACAGAGCGACACACCCACCGAACCACACCCTTAACGGCAATTCACCCAAGATTCATTACTCTGATAGAATCAGTTCGAATTTCCATACAATAAAATGAAACACACTAGTTATAATTCCATCAATAACAGGGGCAACCATCAAACGGGGAAGTTATCGGACAAGGATGACAAGTTTAGTGTTAGTTAACTGGATATTAAAGCAAAATAAGTTGGATCTCTGATCTGTAATTAGGTTAATATTCCATTCCTAAATCTCCAACACGGTTAGCATGTTTGGGATGAAATTATGATATAAATGCTGCTGTACTTAAGTTCCTTATTTGAGTAACGGTCTAGAAACATAGAACCAGAGTGCTGGAAATTGTAACAGAAGATCTTAATGATATGAATTTGAGCAAGCAAAAAATAACAAGTCACACAGAGCATGACATAAATTTACCCTGGAAAACCCGATGTGGGAAAACTCCAACAACTTGGGGCTGTGCATCCTTATGTCAAGTGAAATCAGCAAGAACTATGTTGTGCCCAATCAAAAATTTTGCTTCATTAAGGCATTTTGAACAAATCTAGAAAAATTTTCATCAAAAAGTCAAAAAAGCAAAATTTCTAAAAATAGACGTCAAATTGGGTTTTTTTGGGTTTATTGAGATACGGATGCTGGCAAAACTTTCTAAAAATAGAAAGTTTTTAAAAATAGAATTTCCGACTCAAGTGTTGCGCTTGATTCTCATTGGTCGATTTTGCTTCACGATCAGCGTGGTCCAAACGGAATCTGCAAACGACCAAGTTTTCTCTACTGGGTCAATTCTGCTTTTTCGAAAGGTGAAGCATGAGCACTTAAGTCGTCAACAAAGGAATTTCACCTGCCAAAGCTCATTTTCAGGTTTTCAACACTGTTCTAACGACGCAAAACCGACGAATAGTGGCCGACTCGACAATGCACGCAAAACGGAGCAAGATGGATCCGAGATGAGGTGAAAATCTGGAAATCACGAAATTTGACTAAGTCTGAAGATTTCAGGTGCCCCAGGTGACTTGGGGCGCCCAGTCCCACCAATGATAGAAATTTTACGCGTTTTTCAAGAAAATACGAGAACTGTGTCCGTCGGTCAGTTTCGGTGGGCATAAAAGCAGTCGTTTTGATCATCAGATGTACCCAGGCTATGCAGTTCATTCACCATTCAATGGCAGTTGATCGACGAATCATCGAAATTGACATCAAGTAGCTGTCGGCACGCAAAACAGAGCAAGTTGCAAATGAAGGTTGGAAAATCAGAAAATGGTTAAGTCTGGAGAAACCAAGCGCCCCAGGTGACTTGGGGCGCCCAACCTCTCCAGTGTTGGATTTTTTTCACGTTTTTCAAGAAAACGTAAAAAATGCTTCCGTCAACTTGTTTCCAGTCGGTCAAACTTGGTCAAACGTCAATCAAAGCTAGGATTTCATCACAGATATGATCAAGCTGCTCAGATCACCCTCCGTCCCACCTCGACAGTCGTTCGGACAATCGAAACGAAGATCAAACAGAGGTTGTCAGCACAGAGAACAAGAAACAGCATAAAATTTGAATTTTTCAAAAAAATTGCTAATGCATTGAAAGATAGGCGCCCCAGGTGACTTGGGGCGACCAAACTCACCAGAATTAGAATATTTTCTGAGTTTTTCCCGAAAAACGTGAATCTCCCTCCATCAGCCCAGTCTGGTTCCTAGCAGGACAGTTTGGCACATTTCCTAAGGCAGATAGAGAGTACAGTCAGCTCAATTTTCATCAGGCCTGCTTATCTGCCAGATCATCAGACTCATTTTTGTCCCAGCAGACAGAAATCGATAGCCAAACAAGGGTAATCAGCCACCGGAATGCGCACACAAATCAAAAAATTGAAGTTGCAATTTTCGAAAAAATGGCTAAGGCATGAGGATCCAAGCGCCCCAGGTGACTTGGGGCGCCCAACTTCACCAAAGAGAATATTTCCTAATCTGCCAGTGTTTTCCGGCAGTTGTTTCATGACCTTCATCCCATGGCAGATTCCGGAGGTCCGATTCGCAGTCAAACGATGTCAGATCGTCAGTCGGAGGCTAGGGATAGAATCTCAGTTGATAGGTCTCCAAAATGTCAAGATCAATCAACTTTTTCAGACAATGGTGACATTTTGCCATCTTGTTGAAGTCGGATACAGGCCATACTTGAGTCAAAACGTGTGTAGAAGTGTCAAAAACAGAGGAAAATTGGCTAACACTTCTGTCAACTCGCGTGTTCAATGACATCATCAAAAGAAGATATTTTTCGTCATCTTACACATGAAGCCATAGGCAGCTACAAAATAGGGATTCCTTCTATTCGAAGACATCCACTTGGATTTGTGGTTTAAAAGTTGTTTTCTTCATGGATAAGAGTGAAGTTTTATTCTCTCACAAATAAAGCTGCTTTTTCGCCCTAAAGATCTATAAAGACAAGCATTTGGCTTCTTTATTTCATTATCTTTTGCAGGTTGCATCCAGAGGAAGAATTTTTATTTTTCTTTCAACGAAGATTCAAAGACCCAAACAAAGTGTTTTTTCAATGTTCTTCATAGTTTCGGGTTGAGGAAGCAGGGAGGCTCGCTTTTTCAGGGTCCTTTTTTCTAGGGGATCATTTTTTAGAAATTGGACCGAAGCTTTTTCAGTTTGCATCGAGATGGGTCCATCCAATATTTCATCCTCTTGAAGATTGGGAGTTTTGCTTTTTTTCGAAAATCTGCTTTTTTGCTACTTTTTCGGGAAAGTTTCCGCTTTTTCAAAATTCGACGATCTGGGTTACTTCAAAACAGAATTGCCTACAAAACCCATGTGCCAGCTTTTTTTTGCTCACACTCTGCTTTTTTCTAAAAATCAGCAAGTAATTTTCAGCCATTTGTCCAATATTTTTCCGACATAGACGTGTTCACATTCAATTTTCAAATCTTTCAATATGCAGTACTCTCCAACACAAATCAGACCCAAAATGGCGTTGGTTCACGATTACTTGAGAACTTGTGAAACAAACTTGCATAAAGTACTTTTAGTGATCAATTTACATTCTTTGGAGGATGCAGGAAATAATGCTCTATTAGGAATCTAGGACACTCCGGTTTGCTTGGAGCGGCATCCTTCCCCATCACAGTGCAAAGTATCAAATTTGTAATTGCTTGCATAACGCATTACAATTCGGTCACAAGAGAAATCCAATCAAGAGATGGACGAGTGCTCTGCAGCCTGAGGCTGAATGACATTGAGAAGTGTTTTACAATACCAGTCTGGAGGGAAAACTTAACTGTTTCAATTGAAGAATGCAAGAGGGTTTGGAACGATGATAAGAAAAAATACCGTAAAAAGATTGGTCAGAGGTGGTTAGAAGAGAAGCAGAATGTCATGCCAAAGAACGTTGGATGTGGAGAATTCAAGGAGGAACATGCAATAATGATTACTCTGTTAAGCCGGATTCAAGCAGATGCTAACAAGTTCCAGCCTTGGATGTTTTACATCATGTCCCAGATTGTTGATGGAACCGAATTCTATGACTGGTCGGCACTCATCAGTGATAGTCTCCACCAACAAATACTTGATTTTCAAAGGGCTCATGAATTCCATATGATGTCATACCTTGTGTATTTGATGGCTTTTCAGGGTCAATTCAAAGGTTTGAATGTTGTTGGAACTCTAGGTATTCAGCATGTATATCAACATTTCCCGCAGTTAGAAATTTCTCAAGCTGAACGACATTACAGGCGGGTGAATGATGCATTCTTGATGCATGCAGTGCGAGATATGGATAATGAGTTGCATATACGGTTTTTAGCAGATGCTAGAATAGCAATGGCAGAATGGGCTGATTGGTTTATCCAGTTTCCCACTTTTTCCTACATCAGAGTATATGGCTTCTCAGGAGAGCCAACCATGTTGCCGAGGTATCCTACAGATGAAATAGCATTTATGGAATTTTTTGAGGCAAGCCTATGAAGTTCATACATTTTTGCGTAGCAGACGCAAGACAGCTTTCAATTTTCCACTTGGGATGAGTATTTACAGATGCAGATCTGGAGCAGATGCCAAGGCAATCGGTAATGAATCATCCAGATATGGTCTTAAGTTTTTCGACAAGAGGTCTTCATATGATCCTCGTGGTGTTTTTGCATCACATCTTGGTCAAAATTGTACGCACAAGCATGCGATTGAAGACTTCTGGGCTAACTGTGTTGATGAGTTTGAAGTGCGAGAACGCAGTTACAGCAGGTTTACTCTTCAGCAAATGTCTGATATCCTATCAGAAGATATAGAGGGTTTGACAGAGTGGTGAAGTTCTACTTCCCACGTATTTCAGGGATCAAGTTGAGCAACAACCATTGCCGCTAGTTAATTGGTCAGTAAAAGAGAGCACTTCCATTGAAGAAAGAACGAGTCGAGTGGTTAAAAACAATTTGATATTCTTCAAGAATAAGCAGAAGGATGATATTCCGATAGTAGAGCCGCCAGTTGTACAACCATCAAAGCCTTCCACTTCCAAACTGAAGCGAAGGGTTAAAGCTATGAGTGTTCTTCCAGAGGGAACAAAAATGGCTAAGTTAAAGAGAAAAAGGATGAGTCTCCAGCTCATGTCCAGCAGGAACAACCAGTAGTTGAATCAAAAGTTCCTGTTGAACCAACACCGCATGTTGAAGCATTACCTTCAGATCATGTCTCCCCACCTTCTTCACCGAGCACTTCTTCTATCCACATAGATTCAAAGCCAGATTCGTCGATTCGTAACTCTAATGCACATATTGGTTCATTAGGAGCTGATGAGGTTAGAACCGAGTTTCCAAGAGAGGATGGCTCATCCTGACTTGAAAACATTCTGGGAAGGAAGAGGAGAAAGCCCTCATATCAGCTGGATTTAACAGAGCTTAAAAACGTCTACCAAGACACACCAGATAAGAAGCTGAAGAAGCAGGTTCGCATTGAAAAAAATGCGGATGGAGAAATAATCCTTGAAACTGCAACACCGCCAGAAGATAGAAGTGTTAATGATGTCGAGGTTGATGACTTCAAGGTTGTCAAAGCTAACCTTGGTAGAAGTACCCACCATACAGATGTAAATCTCTTCAAGGTTGCAGTGGATAATTTGAAGGAAAGGGTGTTGAAAGACGGAGAAGATAAAGCAGCTCTCAAGGCTGAAGTTAGGCAGTTGCGTCAGTATATTTCAAACCTTTTCTATGGCACATCACAGGCTGATTTATTACTTCCACCAAATCTGGAATCACCAGCCGATCAACGGCAATTCAGTTAGTTGGTCCTCTATGGGAGGCACATGAATAGTTGGGTGGAAGAATGTAATGTCCCCTTCTAGTAAGCTGAAATTTTTCACTACTTAACACAACTTCAATTTAGTAAAGAGAACATTAGTAATCTTTTAATCATTTCCTTCAACATATAATCATTAAGACTATAACATATTAGATTATATTCACATTAAGTTTATATATTTGTTTCGTCATCAGGCATTCAATTTATAAGCACATTCATATATATGTTATTCATTTTTATCATTGGTTTCGTGATATGACTTGTGAGGGACTTATGGTAGACTCTTGCGTTAACCAGCTCTAGATCACCAAGCATGATTTTGTTACGGAATTAGTTCCATCTCTTACGGAGGCCCAAAGGTTTCACTCACACACAGAGTCCCTCACCATTTGGCTCGTGGGATTTCACTCACACACGGAGTACCTCATCCAGACGAGAGTCACCATCCGTAGAGCAACTCCTATGAGTTCTCCTAGGCCCAAGGACTTCACCCACACACGGGGTTCCTCATCACTCGGTCAAGGGACTTATGTCCAGTCAAGAGGCACCTAGGCTAAAATAAACTATTCCAACTACGTCACACCTTAGAGGTGATAGAGGGGTTAAAGGGAGAGTCTGAGTCAGCTCCAAGCGTACCACCCGTTTATCTTTTATTTGATTTCATAGATGTCGTAATTGTTCTTATTATCCTTTACACAAGATGCCTTATATTAGGCTTTGATTATTTACATTAAGTCATTATTTACATTCATAGTTTGTCTAAGTTTAGTGCATCATAATTGTACATATTAACTTGACAGTCATAATCAGAAATGTCAACATTATTACATCCTATTATTAATCTGAAACAACTTAATTCTATGCATATACCCTATTCTTATTACCTTTCTAGTATGCTATACATATGGTTTCATTCTAACATTTATTCTATATATATATATATATATATATATATATATATATTTTGGATTTCACTATTTTTACATATAAATTAATTTACCTTATTTAACCAATATCTGAACTATAAGCATACAGATTTCTATTGTAATTGAGATATGAGCTTACACATATTAATATACATTGGTTCCTATATATAACATCTTATTTCTTGATTTCTTCAATTATAAATTATAGATAACCCAACTTACCTGATCGCTGCAGTATTCCTTTTTATCTTTCCCCGTACCTTCTTTTCTTCCCTTAGATCTGCTGTGTATTATGTCTCCTTAATGATTGGGGATATATTAACACTGATATGGAATGATAGATATCCGCTGCTCCTATTGTGTTTCTTCTTTTTTTTTGCAGAGAGAAAAATGTATGTTGATTGATGCTATCCTGGTTATGTATTTCTTTTCCACCGATTTATATATCTTGTTTCCTAATGAGACATAACCCTTCCCATACCATTGTTGCCTTTTGTAATTATAATTTAATTTTAATTTGATTATGTTTATCTTTCGATCTGCCAGCATTGGAAAAGATTATGTTTAATTATAATTGCTGGCTGCCTAATTTGTAATTGCTGCCCATCGTGGGTATACATACCCACGTATGGGTATGCTTTATTTCTTGCTTTATTATGTATTTTATTTCTTGCCCATAATTTAATATTTATTATTATAATATCTATAATATTTAATGTATATATATAATATTTATATTTATTAATATAATCTCTTTATTAGTATTTATATAATATCTATTTTATTTATATTTGTTATATTTATTTTATAATATATGTTTATTTATATTATATTATAATAACATCAAAATTATATTATGATTATTATAATAGTATTTAAATTCATAATATTTATATATATACATATCATATCTTAATATATTATTATAATTATAATAATAATAAAATCAATAATATTATTTATATTTTTACCATAAGGATATTTAATAATATTATTTAATATTAATAACACATGTATGATTTCCCCATCTAATGATGTTTAAATCTTTAATTTAAACAATGCCTTAATATTGGGATATGACAAAGAATTTGTGACTAAAGGGAGAGTTGTACTTTCAAAGTTTTATCAATTAAAGTACAATGCTCATGATTTACGCCAAGGCATTCAAGGGTTGCAGTAGACCATGGCAAAAAATAGACCGGTGTTTGAGATCATTATCTCTGACTTGAAGATTGCACTTGATTCTGTTGATTCAACCGATGATAAGAAGACAGTTTCTACTTGGAAAGCGCAATATCTTTTCATAGTAAAAACTTATGACAGTATAATTTCAGAGTTGACAGAATGGAAAGAAAAGGTGGTCAATGTTCTCAAGTTCGTCAGATCTTTTGTTTCTCAGATCCTGTGTTCATATGAAAAAGAAGATGGTACCCTGTATGATCTCAAGGAAGACAAGCAGAGTTCCAGACTCTCGTCCGCAGCAATTTTAATGATGATATCAGTGTCGGCAAGATGGGTCATTTTGCCGCAATGACAATGAAGTTTAACAAGGTTGTGGGTGAAGTTCAGGAATTTCTTCAGATGGTTGCAAACGATGAAGAAATGTTAGAGAATTAGAATATCATTCTAGAGAGTATCAGTGTTCCTGGCAAAGATGCAGTCACTCGCTTTTTAGAAGATATTGTTTCCCAGAATATCAATGGATGACATCACCAAAAAGCAAGAATGTTGATGAGGATGCATTTCAAAAGAAAGCAGCTTTAAATCAAAATGCTTTTGTTTTAAAGCATTTGTTTTCATCCTAAGCTCGTCCATTCTATATTTAGAAAAGAAATCACTTTGTGTTAGTTGGAATTTTCTTTGCTTTAAAGCAAATCGCTTTAAAACATTTGTTTATTGTATCTTTATCTTAGAATAGAAATAAAGCTTGCAAGTTGGCAAGTTAGGGTTAATCAAGGAGATTTTAGGATTCCCTACTCCTTTGATTTTAGTATAAATAAGGGCAGCCTTACCCATTGTAGAGGATCGACTTTTGTGATAACTAATTTGTTGTGCTTATTCTAGCCTGCAAACTTTGTTATTCCAAGTGTTTGTTCACTTTATATAACCTATTTTCCAGTGTTTGATCGCTTGTTGTATGCCTGCTTTTTGCTACAGTATTGTTGTCCTGGAGTTGTATCAACTTTGTGATATTGAATAGAAGTCTCATGCCTATTTTGCACTGATATTCTATTTCAATTCATCAAGTTTTCGTCATCAAATGTGTGGCCTGATATTGAATAGAAGTCTCATGCCTATTTTGCTCTGATATTCTATTTCGATTCATCAAGTTTTCGTCATCAGATGTGTGGCTTTTGTAGCTTTCATTTCAGCTTTTATCATTAAAGTACTATAAGTCTTGTGATATGAATCTGGGAGAAAATTGCTTAAGTTTTTGTGTTAAAACAATCATTCCTTGTTCACTTTTAATTTCCTTTGCTTTGAATTTACCTAGGAGATTAAAAGCGTCGTTAGTCTATGCTTAGTTGTAGTGGAAGTTTTAAAAAAGGAAAAAACCTCTTCTACAGCGTTTAGAGTTTTATAACCTTGTGCTCACAGCTGAGAATCAAAAAGAAGATAGGCGAAATTTAATTTATTTTTTCAGCGAACATCAACAAAAAGGGAACTCCCCCTTCCAATAGCAGAGCAGTTTATCTGCGCATAGCTATCCGTTTCCAACTCGCATTCCAGAGGTGCGAATTGAAACGCCAACAAACTAGAAGCCAATTGCTCCCATATAGCCTCCAAGAATACCATAGGACTAAATTAGCACTACTCCAATGTTCTCACAAGCTTTCCTTGTTTCAAAAATTGCTCAAACAACATACTTATCCCCTACTCTCAGCTGTAGAAGCATACTAAAACTCTAGATGTTTTTTACAAGACTGCATTGGGCTTATTTATACACAAGTTGGTTTACCAAACAGAGCAGGTAATAAATAAATCTTCTATCCTGCTTAAGGGAACTAATGCCCAAATTTTCAATAAGTAACCAAGAGGCACTTTCCTGATCGCTAAAGTGGCCGATTCTTCCAGACACTTAAAAATTATGATCTTAATTGGGACATGTTTCAGCAGAAATGAAGCGATGGCTTCATTGCAGCTTTGTTCATACGAAATGTGAAGAAATGATGGATTTAAAACATTGCAAATTTAGTACACAGCTACATACACCGTAGGCTACTATAGAAAATGAAAAAGTTGAAAAGAGCTTCTTTATGGTGATTGCAAATTTGCATGAAGAAATGGTGCAAATAATTAACAAACAATGAAATATATATATATATATATATATATATACACACACACACATATGTATATATATACACATATATATGCATATGTGTGTGTGTGTGTATTCCATGCAGAGAATCTGTCCTGCCTTTGGCCTCCATCTCTGTCCCTCGCCCCACCATGCCCTCAGCCTTTCCTTTTCTCCCCTTCTCCCTCTCTCTTTCCCCACTCTCTCTCTCTCTCTCTCTCTCTCTCTCTCTTTGTATATATGAGGGCAAGGTGGGGCGAGGGACAGAGATATATATATATATATATATATATATATATATAGAGAGAGAGAGAGAGAGAGAGAGAGAGAGAAGGGAAGAATGGGGAAAGAGAGAGGGAGAAGGGGAGCAAAGGAAAGGCTGAGGGCAAGGTGGAGCGAGGGACAGAGATGGAGGCATAGATTAGAGAAAAAGTCATATCTAACAGGATAGCAGATGAAATAAAGGAAGGAGACATACACTGTAGGCTACTTTAGAAAATGAAAAAGTTGAAAAGTGATTGCGAATTCACATGAAGAAATGGTGCAAATAATTCACAAACAATAAAAAAGATAGTGAGAGAGAGAGATGGGGGGGGGGAGAGAGAGAAGGGAAGAATAGGGGGGAAGAGAGAGGGAGAAGGGGAGCAAAGGAAAGGGTGAGGGCAAGGTGGGGCAAGGGACAGAGATGGAGGACAGAAGAAACGAGGATAGCCAAGGCAGGACAGGTTCTCTGAATGGAACTAAAAAGAATCGTCTAGTTATTTATAGATTAGAGAAAAAACCATGTCTAACAGGATAGCAGACGAGATAAAAGAAGTCAACAGTGATACCAAAATTTACATTATTTTTACATCAAACATTTTTTGAGGAAAGAATCGTTAACAATCAACAGCACTGTGAAAATCACCCTCTCCACAAGAGATGAGTGAGCCACATCAAAGCCTAACCTAAGCACAGTTTTGCAATATCGGGCAATGCCACAAAAGGAGGGAGAACATAAAGAAAGTGGCTAAATCCATATCCAGAATAATTAAGTCATACAGCCGTTAATTATGCTCAATGTTCAAAGCTAAATGATACCTACTGTCTGCCTTACCAACTAATTAAGTATAAAGATAGGCTATAAATGCAAAAATAAACAGAAGAAAAAATGCATCACATATGGAAAGAAATTCAAAGAACCAACATGACTTCTCTGTCCATTCAATGCATTAGATTCATTACATTGCCAAAATCAGGCACTAAGAAGATAAAATTTGCCCATTTCATCAACAGAGAAACAACACTTAACAACCAAAAGATTGGTGAAGTGCAAAATATCGAGTCTCCTCTTTATGATTATATGCATGCCATATACTTAGCAGCTTAAATGTTAGAACTAGCAAAAAAGGCCAGATCCATGTCTCTCTTAAGCAATATATAGATACCCAAATCAATCTTTTATTAGTGGATCTAAATCTGCAATTGGGACTGTTGATTTCCACCTGCAATTAACCATTAACGTTTGGGATGTCAAATCAGACACATCTATCCCATGTCCTAAACTACTTGGGCAATTTATAGGGACCATTACCTATCAAAAAACTCTAGCTTCAAAATGGGTACCATGATCATCTAACAACATAACTTCAAAGCTTCCATATCAGACCTCCTTAAGGTTCTAAAAACTAAGCTCACCAGGTCAATTTTGGGGAAGCTTCTTCTAAACTCAAATGCGTTTGGATCAACTTTAGAGGCTCATTTATTGCAAGGAAACTAGGTAAAAAATACGCAATTTTCACCCTAACCCTATGAGAGGAACAACACAAGTAGAGATAGATCTAAGAACTTCAACAACAATAAGCAAAACTGATGCAGAGCATCCACGATGAGGCAGACATGCCATGACTTACAGTTGTAAACTGATTCTTCTTCCTGTTTTATTGGGACTGTTTGTAACATCAGAGACTGTTTGTAACTGCCCTAACATTTAGGAACAGTTGTAAATACGTGCCACTTTATTTTGGTGAGTTAGAGGGGAATTAGGAGTCTTTTGCATGGCGTATTCTTGTATATAGGCAGCGTATGATTTGAAAAGGTGGGGATAGTTATTTTCCAGGTAGGGGAGTGTTCTGATGGTTTGCGATCCAGTTTGTTGGTTCCTGCAGACCAAATAATGTGAAGTCCGTGTATTTGTAAATTAAGATATTTAAGTGTGTTCAAATCTGAAACTGTTATCCTATGATGTTGTTCTCTGTGTTCTATTTATTTTATTCTGTGTGTTTGAAACTGATCATGGAATCTGTCTTTGAGAGCTGAGCCACTGCATCAGTTTGGCATCAGAGCAAACCATTCCTGTGCTTTGTCTATTGTTAATGATTAGAGCTCCATCAAATCTTGCTCATTGGTTGCCATTGCATTGGCGCATGACATAGCCTTGTTTGTGGCCGTTGAAGCTGATCTAGGGTGTGGTGATCAGAGTGCAGAGGAGGGGCAGATTTTATGTTCAAAATGCAGCGATGATTTCACAGTCAAAGCATATAGAGCAGCTCAACCTTTGACGCAAGTGTAGAGGAAAAGTGGTTGTGATAAGGGGGAGTTCGTGAGTTGAAAGAAGAGACCCCGAGTGAGGAGATGTAGGATTCATTCCCAAAGCACTTCATCTGTGTGGCTGTCCTTGGCTGCCTTGAATGGTAAATTTTATGTATTGGAAAAATAATAATAAGGTAATTGTTGTTGTTATGAGTTGTAGGGCAGACGGTGGGGAAAGGCGATAGCTATGAGAACATGAGCATCTCCTTGTGAAGACTGGAGAAATTTTGAGTAGAGGTTTGGAAAATTTAAGGAGCAGTTAGAAAGCAAGGAAGACTTTTTTTTTTTTAATAAAACATGAAGAGAGAGACTCTGTCGCAGGAATTACTCTTCAGCGTTAAGTAAATCTTTGAGGAAGAGGAGGAGATCTCCCTGCCGACGGAAGACTGATATAGTATTATGCTCTATGATTTGATTTTTCTATCTTGAAGAAAAGATTCAAGTAGCTTCCTTTACTTTGGTATGATCTGAAGACTCCTGGGCATAATGGAGTTTGCTGTAGATTTGTTTTTCCTTGAATTAAATGTAATTATTTCTTTCCACTCTTCTATTATTTTGGACTTGTTCTTTTGGAGTATTAAAAAGCAGAAATAAGATGTTTTTAGAGTTTCATTTGAAGTGTTAGGTAGGTGTTTGGTAGGAGAAGGGCTACATACAAATTTAGAGGAGATCCCTGAGTGTGAGAAAAAAAGAAGGTGCAGTTGTATATTTGGGTTTTGGCTATGAATTCAAATATGGATTTTTATCATGATGTGAGAAAGAGGATAACCAAATTGGAAGAGAGAATAAGGAAAAGACAGAGACTAAAGCAAACAAGGGACCAGCAAAAGGAGTTACAAGAATTGGAGTATGAATTGGAAGAGTCGTGGTGGATGTTGGAGGAGTGTGAGGCTTGCCATAACAAGAAGACAAAGAAGAAGAAATCTACAACAAAGGCATTGAAGAGTTCCAAGAAGGTGAAAAAGAAATGGTAAGGATAAATACTCACCTTGTGAGCAAGAGTCAGAAAAGCCATAGAGGCAAGGATTAGGCAAGGGATGGAACTCTTGGAACAGGGAAAGCTTAAATCCCTGGATGAGTTGGCAAAATTATTATTGGATGAAAGGCCAATAAATGAAATTTGTGAAGAGTTGGAGGTAGAGAATGAATGGGATGAAAGTGAAGAGGATGAGTTGGATGAAGCTGTTGAGTTGTGTTACCCCGAAGAAGAGGAAGGTGTTGAAGATTACAATGCAAGAGGAGAAGAGTCTGAAGACTGCAATGAAGAGAAATGCAGCCTATCACAAGAAGAGGGCCAAAATGTTGTAGTAGTGGAAGCAATCCACATTAGAGAGGAAGCTTCAACAAAGATGGAGATCTTTGGGAGCCCCATATGTGATGAAGTCCTATTGGTTTTAGAGAAGACAACCAACCAAAAGCAGCTAGAGGAACATCTAGAGAAGCCCATGATTGAGGAAAAGAGAGAAGAAGGAGATCATCTCTTTCTTGGAGAAGAAATGAGAATGATTGAGAGAAAGAGTAGGGACATGTTCATTTGTGATACAAAGAAAGAGGACAATGCAAAAAATGCAGCCAAAGAGGACAATGCAAAAAATGCAACGAAAGAGGACAATGCAAAAAATGAGTTGTCTTGTGAAGACCTCATAAAAGAAGAATTGGAAAGCATGCCTAAATGGCATAATGCAGAGGAGGAAGCACCTATGGGAAATTTTGATTCTCTTAACTTTATTTCTGTTTTTAATGGTTTTTGTGCAAGTGCAGCAGAAGGTGGTGCGAGTGATGAAAAGAGCCATGATGGTTTTTATTGGAGGACCACTAAGTCTTCAAAGAGCTGGGTAAAGAGAAAGAGCATAGTTTGGAAGAGTAGGACAAACTTTGATCCAACAAGAGGCTGGAAGCAAAGGAAGAAAAAATGTGGTAAATTACAAAAATATTTAATTTGGTGGAAGGGCAAGCCGTGGCCTTATTCTTTGGGTCAAAATGATGGTTCTACCATCTAGTCTGAACACTTACTTGGATGTATGATGTAGTAGCATTCTGGAGTAAAAGCAATCCTGCATCCAAAAAAAAATGTAATAGTTGAGTCTTTAGGTTTCTTAGTGTGTTACTTGTTAAAATGTTGTCAAATAAGTTTAGCTTTGAACCAGGAGGTTCAAAATTTCTAAAAGAAGGGGAGAATGATGCAGAGCATCTGCGATGAGGTAGACATGCCATGAATTACTGTTGTAAACTGATTCTTCTTCCTATTTTATTGGGACTGTAACAACAGAGACTGTTTGTAACTGCCCTAACATTTAGGAACAATTGTAAATACGTGCCACTTTATTTTGGTGAGTTAGAGGGGAATTATGAGTCATTTGCATGGTGTATTGCTGTATATAGGCAGCGTATGATTTGAAAAGTGAGGATAGTTATTTTCCAGGTAGGGGAGTGCTCTGATGGTCTGCAATCCAGTTTGTTGGTTCCTGCAGACCAAATAATGTGAAGTCCATGTAATTGTAAATTAAGATATTTAAGTGTGTTCAAATCTAAAACAGTTATCTTATGACATTCGCTGTGTTCTATTTATTTTAATGTGTGTTTGAAACTGATCATGGAATCTGTCTTTGAGAGTTGAGCCGCTACATCAAAAACATAATACAAGATATACCCTAGGAAAACCTTTACAATAAAAAATGCAACATCAAAGGAGCACACTCAATGTATTAATCACAACCACCGGATTACAATACTATCTCATAGCATTATTTCTTCAATAGAGATCTTCAACCTATGTGGAGAAATTCCGGCAACATAATCCCTACAAGTACAAATCTACAAGTGTACAAACTTCATCTCAAACATCCAATATATAGACCAAGGCAAACTAGGAAACCATAAGGGGTTTCCAAAATCATGGGCCAAACCAAGGGACCCAATTTGGGTGCCCAAATTGGTCTTCTCAAATCCCAACAACCCTCATAGTGAGTCCACCTTCTGGGAATATTATGTCACTCCCAAGGTCAAATATGCCACTCACCAAACTTGGGAGCTCCAATTTGGTCCATTCAAACCTCTTACAAGATGCTCTTACAAATGCCATCATTATTGATCCAAGGTCTCTTCCATGTCCTTCCAAGTTCACTTTGTAACTCCCTCTTACATGATCTTATATGTCATTAATTTTCTTAATGCATTTTACAATGTGATGCAGACAACCTCTATTGCTACAAGTTAAATACTCTGTTCTAGCAAATAATGAATCAAAACAAGATAGCAAAAACACAACATAGGCATTGATACAAGCACTCTTGTTATTCTCTGCTCTATAATCTATTAACTCACTTTGAATATAGAAACCAACTCAATATACTGAAGATTACAACAACAAAAAAACACCTTTTATTTTTGAGCTTGAATACATTACAAAATCCTCTTCAATGGTTACCAAGCCTAGTCACCAAAACTTTCCCCCTTCATCCCAGCAACACACCCCCACTAAAAAAAAATTGAAAATCTAAAAAAGAAGAGCACCTAGATGACCTCTACAGCAGCCATTAATGACAGTTACAACCAAATTCCAAAAATATCTAAGCATAAAGGAAACTGACTAGAGTGGAAGGATTTGCATTAAAGGTGCTCCACATCATCCTCCCCATCTTTTAGAAATTTGAACCTCCCAGTCCTCCTCTGCTTTTGCAAGTTGAAGAGGCTCATTTGGAAGTTGGTGCTTCCCAAAAGAAGAGATTGGTGTCTCTTGCTAAGTTGGTACTTAGTAGTGGGGATTGGTGTCTTCAGTGGGTTGGTGCCTACAAAGATTAGTAAGGGATTGGTGTCTCCGGTAGGTTGATGCCTACAAAGAAGATTTGTAAAAGAATATTGATTTTTGTTGTGGCTAGATTTGGATAGTAGATCCAAGAAATCCCTTATCCGTGGTTTTCTCCCGAAAGGGTTTCCACGTAAATCTTGTGTTCTTAATTGTTAGATCTTGTATGTTTGTGGTTGTTGTGGTTGATTAAGTTTTTGAAAAAGTAAAAGATAGTCTTATACTGATTCACGCCCCCTCTCAATATAAGCATGTGCTCATCAATTTGAACCGCACGTATCCCTCCTACAACTTGCCTGTTTGATAGCAATTTGAGTGGATTTTATTTTCCACTCATCTTTACTCTTCAAATTCAAATACTAGGTCTGCACTCTTTGATCATGTCTCTAAGAACCCTGTCGTCATTTGAAGATCACACTTATGTTTTGGTTCGCCTTAGAGAATCAAAGAAATTAAAGAATGCGCCCTGGGGAAAATGGTCCCAATCCTTAGGAGTGGATAATGGTTTTGGATGCATATAATTATGTGTTCCTTTGTTTTTGAGACGATCATCTCTCGCTCTTAGAATTCTTCTATCTTTTGCAAAATTTGTAAGAGATCATTCTGATCAGCTGAGATTCGGCATTTCAACCTTGTACGAATTTTATTATTGATATTCATTCAATAAAGATCTGTGCTCTTCTATTCTATCTCCATATGATTCATGTTGTCTTGTGTGAGTTGAGGCCAATTGCTTGGTTTGACAGCCCTTAATTGGGCTCTCAAACCTTGCCCTATATCACTATCATTTTCACTTTCCAAATTGTTTGCCACTTCTTCAAGATCAAATTACTTAACAACAATGGCCCATGAAAAGGATTCTGTCATGTCTGTCGGTTCAAAGGAACTAATTTTATTATTTTAATTTAATAAAGTGTTTCTAAACACTAAACAAATAATAATAATAATATTAATTATTTTTAATAATAATAGTTTTCTTGTTGGAGCGGACTCACTTTTGAATTTCAAATTATGGCGCCGACTAGAAATTTCAAATCGGGTATAAAGGTGACACCATTTCCATTTGTTAATCATCCGGTTTTACACATAATATTTGCGTTGATTTCAGTGATAAAGTTTCCTTGGACGAAACCCCCTGGCGAGTTGGGAAAGGTTGGACGAAAACCCTATCTTTCCTGTTGTGAGAAAATTCATTCCATCATCGAATTTGCAGGAGCTGATTTGAATTTGTTGATTTTCAGAATTGGAGCCGGCTGGGTTTGCTTAAGCAAATTTCTTACTAGTCACCTTCATTGCTTACGTTGAGCCTCAATTTAACGAAATATCTGAGTTTGGGCGGTGAAAGCACTAAGGAGAGCGACCACTCTCTGGAAACATTCTGCATAGCCTAGATCGCGCCAGAACTAGCATCGTGATCAACCATACTGAGATCTCGCACTCACTCAATTTCACACCTATGCGCTACTCAAATCCTGAGTACTGTGATCGCACATCCTTGTTGATGCATTGCTAATATCCAGGTTGCCTTCTAGGGCGGATTTCATTTGGTGAAACTATACGTGGAAACAAGGGCAAATTCATACTTTCACCCTAGTCAGAGGATAGTCAATCTGGGTGTCTACAACACACTGATATTAAGCTTGGCGTGGAGATACCAGCACAAAAATCAATCCAACTAGGCAGACTCCTGTGGCGAACCTAGGCGGCAACAATGCTTAAATCCCAATTCCTTCTATCAGGCATTTATTCCACTCTACTTAAATATCATCCATTTCAATGTTCAAACAATCAATATTAATTTTACAACTCATCCACAACAAATAATGATAATTTGACTGTTGAAGTGGATGATGTTTAAGAATAACCCATTTATTGCATGGAATATCATAGACCAGGGGCCTTCCCGAGGAAAACAAACATTTGTTTACAAATATAAAATGCCAAACTCGAGTCCTATTGGCGCACATAGTAGACATCGTTCTTAGTTTCCAATCGCCCTGCGATCTGGCTCTCTTACGTTCAGAAATTGTCGTTCTATTATTGTAATCAATCACAGCTTCGAAACTGTATTGTGTGTAGCACAATAAGTTGTGAGATATTCTGTGAAGATCGATATATTGAAGAGTTTGTTTAGAGTGATATTGCTAATAGTGTTCTACTGATGCACATCTTGGAGTGTTTGTTTCTACTTTGACTTAGCTGTGTGATTGCTAAACAAGCTAATTAGACCTGGAAGTGAACAAATCTGCCCTAGAGATTGTTGAATATTCAGGGATATTACAGATTCAACAACTTAAGTGTGGAAATGAAACAATAATCTATATATTTCCATTGGCAATAAATCTGTAATATGCTTGAGGACTTTGACATATAGATAAGCAAATTCTGAGGGCGCCCTGGGAACCAAGAAACAATGTATATGCAAATGGTCTTTGTCTAGAAACAAGCCCCCTATGGATTTGAGAATCCCTTTGGACCTCCCTAAGATCCTAGGCAGCTTCAAACACATTAACACAGTCAATCACTAGGATGAAAAACTTTCTAGCATAATGGTTTGAATTCCAAGATTTACTCTATCATAACTCAGGATAAACCAAACAAACCAGTTGGAAAGTTTGAATTCAAAAGATGGTCTCTAGAACCGAGCAGAGCATAAACCAAATAACAATTCATATGAGATTTTGCAACTTCTGAATTCCTTTTAACTTGGCTCAACTGTTGTGATTTTTTTAGTGATAATTGAGACCCAAATGAAAATTTCTGTAATGTCCCCTCCTTAGCTCTTCGAGTTGATGTGATTAGCCTACTCCAGGTTCCAATACGCTAGTAGAGATGGTTAGGGAACCCATCTTGGTCGTTATTCCAGGACTTACTATTTATAGTAAGTCGGACAGGGGGTTTCAGGTGGCGTTGGCCAACTTATTATTTAGCCTGTCAGTTGGAGCATCTCGCACCTATAGTTGGGCTTCGAGGAATAGCCAAGAGATTATATTTCAAAAATATAAGTTAAATTAAATATTTAACTTATATTATTTTCATGTGCTAGGTGTACTTTAAGTTATAAAGTAACTTAAATACTATATTGTACTTTAAGTTATAACTTAAAGTGTGGTGCTAGGAAGAGGGGGAGTGCTCCATGGAGGGATAAGGAGTTATTTTAAATTTAAAACAAAATAATATTCCCTCTCATTTGGGCGTTGGGGGCTTGAGGTAATAAAAGTCATTTTGAGACTTCATTTCAAACTCTCTGTTTTTTATCAACTTTTCTGGAGCAATCTTGGAGCTTTGGCTTTGGGGTTTGTAATGGAGTTTTGCAGGGACATAGCCCTCTGTGAGACTACCTTCTTCGTGCTTATGATATGGCATCAGGCAGGGTTTGCTGGGAGCTTCATTCAAAAGTTTCGCTTGTGCTTTCAGGATAACATTTTCATGGATTTTCACTATGTTATATTCAGACTTCGTGAGCAACTGGAGACAAGGGTTTTAAGAGCAATTTCTAAGTTTGGGAACAGTTTTTGATGATCAGACTTCATGCATATGCTAGCCGTACACGGGCAGATTTTGGCCGTACTGCCTAAAGGGTTTTGTTGAATATTTCTTTGTGCTATTACCTCCATTTGAGGCGCCAGCCCTAGGGACACATTTTGCAGACATAAAGAGCAGATTTAAGACTGATTTGATAGTGATTTGCTGTTGTTTTATCATACAGCTTGGGCCGTACCACTTCAGCTTGACGTGGGTCCTCTCTAGGCTCAAACGCCTACCCTTTGAGATTGTTTTTGCTTTGAAAATGGGCGCCTAGGGTTTGACTTTCCATTGCAACTGCTGGTTTGTATGAGAACAGTCATTTGATTGGGATTTGGAGTGAATTTTTTATGCATACAGTTGTTGGGAATTAAGGTGTCTCAACCTTTGCAATTTCCTAGCATTGGTAATTTAATTGTATATTTAATTATTGCCTAATATTGTATTTTACTTGCACATTCAGTTTGGTCACATAGTTGGTGGCATAGTGACATGTCAGCTTACTTGGAATGTGACTTGGATGGTCAAGTCAATCCTACATGGATTTGGGCATCCCATATTGAGGTGGCATTAATTTGCCGTGTGTCGGCGTCTTTGGTATGTGGAACGCAATATTCCATATGATAGAATCTATGACACGTAAGGGCCAACTTTGGAGATTCCTATGACAAGTGATGACAAGTGTCGGTTGGCATCTTTGCATGAGGGTAAGTTGGGCTATGACATGTTGTAAGTAGAATATGCTATATTTAGCATTGTATGGCGGATTCTCTTACAACATCTAAGTTTGATATTGTGGGCAGATTTTATGATGGTTGTAAGTCGCGTAAGAGAATCTGTCATAGTCTATTTTTAGCCTGGAGCGCTCAACATTGGGGAAGTCAAATCTCCCATGTATGACAGATGTAAGGGATGTAAGAACAGCAAGGACAAGTGTCCTTTGATGTTGGAAATGGTCATTTGACCAAGGTGGACGCCTATCCCAAGATGCTCTCAAGATATGCCTTGTAATCTCTATAAAATGCATAGTTTGGAGTTGTAGTTGCATAGTGTTTTTACAGGTATTGTTATGCTGCCGAAATAACTCCAGAATCGACATTTGTGAACTCTTGGAAGACTTGCATTGCAAGTGTATTGTAAACTATTGCTGTTTTGATAATACATTGTGCAAGTTTAGAGTGTGGGGTTTTTTTTACCTAAAAAGGTTTTCCCCACAGTATATCTTGTGTCACCTTCTTTCTGTATTGTGTTGCTGTTGTAATCTTTATGTTATTAATTTAATGTTGCTACGATTGTAAGGATTTAAATGAAGTTGCACTCCATTCACCTAATTAGATGGTGTAGGAAGTGTATTCTGTGTACCTTGCTTCCTTTCAGTTGGTATTAGAGCTTGATCACCTGTGATCCTAGTTGTTGGGTAGGGGTTTTTTTAAGCTAATCTTCGATTGAGTGGGAGTCTGTGCAGAGTACTCTATGATCTTGTTGCAGTGAGAAGATGGCTAGCACATCCAGAAGAATACAGGTGGAGAAATTCAATGGCACTAATTTTGAGTTATGGAAACTTAAGATGGAAGACATGCTTGTTGATTGTGACCTATGGGAGACCGTACCCGGTGTAAAACCAACTGCTATGGCACACGCTGATTAGGATCTCAAAGATCGAAAGGCTAAGGGTCTCATAAGACTCAGTCTGGTTGATTCTGTCATGTTGAATGTCCATGAGGAGAAGAGCACAAAAGACCTTTGGAAGAAGTTAAGCGATGTTTATCAGGCTAAATCCCTGGTGAACAAACTTTTCCTGAGAAAGAAGTTGTATTCTCTGAAGATGGAGGATGGAGGATCTGTTGCAGATCACTTAAATGCTTTTAACATGTTAATTGCACAATTGACATCAGTTGGTGTGAAGATGGAGGAGGATCGTTGCATGACCTTGCTTTGTTCTTTGCCGAACTCGTGGGATCATCTTGTGATGGCTATTGGGAGCACCACATCCACTTTTACAATGGATGAAGTGGTATCTTCGCTGTTATCTGAAGAGATGCGAAGAAAGTCTTCTAAGGCAGCCAAAGAGGCTCTTGCGGTTCGTGGAAGACCCAAGGAGAAAGGGAAAAAGAAAGACAAGAAAGCTAATAAGGGCAGATCCAAATCCCGTGGGAGATCCAAATCTCCTGGAAAGTCCAAGGCTCTCTGTTGGAACTGTGATAAATCTAGGCATTTCCGAAAGGAACGCAAAGAGGAAAAGAAAAAGAAAAAGTAGAATGCCCCATATTTAGATCCTGATAAGTCACAAGATGGTGGTGATGCCTTCATCGCAGCCCTGGCCACCCATGCATCTGATGATGTGTGGTTGATAGATTCTGGTACATCATTCCACATGACCTCGCATCGAAGCTGGTTCACGGAGTATGAAGAGTTCGATGGTGGAAGAGTGCACCTGGGTGATGATTCTCATCTGAAGATTGTTGGTCGTGGAAGAGTCTCTATTAGATTCCTTGATGGACGAGTGAAGGGGATCACTGGGGTTATGCACATCCCAGGCTTGGCAAGGAACCTGGTTTCTGTAAGTATGTTGAATGATGCAGGTGTGCAGGTTGTCTTTTCGGAGGGTGGATGCAAGATGACTAGAGGAGCTATGGTGCTTGCGAAGGGTACTCGGAGAGGTACTCTATTTCAGCTGGAGGCATGCACTTCACAGTGTAATAGTTCTTCTGACTTGAAGAAAAGAGCTACAGTCACTTCATCCCCACCATATGAACAAGCAGTGAAGAAATCTCTTGTAACACTTTCTGATGGTAGTGCACATGCTTTGGAAGTTAAACTTCCTGCTGAAAAGACAATGTTATGGCATATGAGATATGGCCACATTGGTGAGAAGGGTCTGCGTACCCTGGAAAATAAAAACCTCATTGAGGGGTTAAATGATTGTAATCTCAAGTTCGACTTTTGCAAACATTGCATTTATGGAAAGTAAAACCGTGTTCAGTTTTACTCTAGTTCTCACAAGTCTTCTGGTGTATTGGATCTTATTCATTCTGATGTGTTTGGTCATGTTAGTGTTCTTTCGATCTCCAAATCTGTATATTTTGTATCTTTCATAGATGATTACAGTAGAAAGACATGGATTTATTTTCTGAGAAGCAAATCTGAAGTCTTTAGTCGGTTTAAAGAGTTTAAAGCTTTTCCTAAAAATCAGACTAGTAAAAAGATTAAGTGTTTGAGAACTGATAACGGTGGTGAGTTTTGTTCGGCAGAGTTTGATAAGTTCTGTAAAAAGCAAGGGATTGAAAGACATAAAACAACTCCTTACACCCCGCAGCAAAATGGAGTTGCAGAGAGGATGAACAGGACACTGATGGAGAGGGCTAGGAGTATGCTTAGTGGAGCAAGCCTCGAACAAAAGTTTTGGGCTGAAACTATAGCCACTGCTTGCTATCTTGTTGGTAAGACACCTATGGAGGTGTGGTCTGGTAAGAAGCCTTCAGTTAGATATCTTTGTCTTTTTGGTTGTGAGGCATATGCACATGTGCCTAGGGAGAAACGGTCTAAATTGGAGAACAAGGCTATTAAGTGTATCTTCATTGGCTATGGTGTTGGTGTGAAAGGATACTGTTGTGACCAAATCACACCTCGCCCCATTGCAAATAGGGACCCCTTTTCTTGGTTTTCGAGGAGATTAGGTTTTTATTTTTTTTGAGTTTTGTTTTGATCTTGTTTTTGAGAGGATTGAATAATGTACCCTTGTCTCTTGATGTCTATCTAATACTTTCTTCTGGTTGATAAATTGATTTTGTCTGGTGGTCAAGTCAAAAGGATTTAGGTCCTGGAGGAGAATTCGAATTCAAAATCTCCCTTCGAAATGCCAACTTCATAAGAATTTTTAGAAGAAATCAAGAGGCCTATCTAATGCGCCGCTTTGAGGACAAGGTAAAGTGAGGTTGGAAGGCATATTGGAAGGCTTCATTATTGTTTGTGGTGAGATCCATAAGTTCACACCATTTGTAGTTTGTGGCATGCAAATTGCAGTGTATGGTTAGTTTGAACAAAAACTGAGCTTCAATTTGATCCCTATGTTTGTTGAAATCTTTCATGAGCATAAGTGATTTAAACATCTTGTAAAACCCTAGAAGATTGCATCAATCTTGTGTAGTTGTCTAACTTGGCGAAGTAAGATCTGGTTTGATTTCACCTGAGCAATAATTGTCCTTACATCTGGGATTAGATTAGTGTTTCTGAACCCTTTATCTTTTGTTCCTTTTTATCTATTTGATTAGAGTTAGGATCAAGAACATCATTGCCAAATCATACGCCATAAGTTGTAGTACTCAGATATTCCAGTGTTTGCCTTCATATTCATTAAATTAACAGCTTGTTCGAACAATTGCGTAAGTCCCTTTGTGTTTACCAGCATAATCATACTTAGTCACTGAGCTATCTCTTACAAAATCATAAGAAAGGAACCTTGGAGTCATCTTGTTTGATCACTTCGTTCAGCATTCGAGAGGCTTTGCTCAAGAGAGAGTCAGATACTCTAGTATTTCACTCTATTGTTGACTTGTCCAAAAACAAACATCAACATTTTTGGCGCTAGAAGGAGGGCTATTACAGCAAGTTGTTTCATTTTGAGGAAGAAGGAAGAACATCCTGGAGCGAATTGGTTCTTTCTCGCCGGAAAGGCACCAGAGAATTCTAAGGTCTACACGAGGAGCATCCAAGGAGTTTGCCGAGTTGGGGTTCCCTTCTAAGTCAAAAAAGGGAAAGAAGGCGACTTCATCAAGTCAAGGATCTCCAAGTGGGGGTGATATTTCAAATTTATTTCAGACCCCACCTTTGCAGAATCAAAATCAAGGAGTTGCTCAACCAAGCAATATCTAAGTAACCACCCCAGGGATTCCACTCTAGTCAGGAGCCACTCAAACAGGTCCAAGACAACAACCCAACGTTCAAATGGCAGCACCAGTATCGGCTTGGCCCTTGGCAAATGTTTCACCTCTTGGGACTTTTACGAACTATCATGAGATGCCCAAGAACTCAGAACACTTCTGTTCGAAATTCCATGTCAATGATCCAAACAGGATAGCTAAAGAACACATCAAGATCTTTGAAGGTACCTTGATAAATCGAAGGATCGTGCATGAGGACGTAGCATGTAGATTATTTCCATACTCTCTTGAGGGAGATGCTACTTTTTGGTATGTCAATCTGCCAGCTGGGTCTATCACCAGTTGGGAGCAAATGAAAAATGCTTTTTTGGAAAAGTTTAGAATTCCTATCACTCCAGTAGAACTCTATAAGCAGTTCATTGAAGTAAGGAGGCAGGAACATGAGCCTATTGCTTCTTTTAATCACAGGTTCCACAAAGCATATTCCCGATTGCAAGCTCCATATGACATCACTGAAGAAATGGCCATGGAAATTTATTATGTTGCTTTAGATCGTCTTACTTCCATGTTCGTGAAGAGAGCAACGACACCGCCTACCAATCTAATAGGAGCATATGCTGAAGCCGTCAAGGTGAACACCGATTTGGGCATGAACACTCAAGGGCCACTTAATCACATAGGGCATGTGGCGATGCCTAACCAGATTCAGGGAATCAATCAAGCACTGGCTCAACATACGCCAGTAATGAATCCAGTTCTTGTTCCCACTCCTGCTAATCAGTTGGTCCTGCATCCAGGGGCACCAATTTCACAGGTTGCGCCTGAAAAGCCGATATATCTACAAGGGTTGTCATCCTCTGCAAAGACTCAAGAAGAGAAAGATGAAATGAAGGAGCTGATTGATCAGGGAAAGAAGTTGTCTACTGAAGTTACACATTTGAGAAATCAGAACAATTACTTGCAGAGGAATTTCCAAGGCAATCAGGGTGGATACCAGGGAAACCAAGGTGGTAATCAAGGATATAATCCGGGATACAATCAGGGGTATAATCAAGGCTTCAAAGGAAACAATCAAGGTTTTCAACGACAGAACAGAACCTGCAATACGACACCTAACAATGAAAGTGTACCTTCACCGCTTGATAATCCGCCAGCTTCTGACCCAAAACCAGCAGATAAAGTATTCCTGGCGGAAGCTGCATTATCCACTTGGTGTAGATTGCATAATACTAATCAACACTCAGAACTTCAATGTCCCGAATTTAAGATAGCTGCTGATATCTTCCAACAGGAAATGCATGGCTCACAGGTACCAAAGAATCCTCCTGTCACTGGGTATGAAATCGTGCCAACAACTAGGTATGATCAAGCCTTGATCATTGAAGATTTTACCTTTCCACCCATGATGGAATATGATATGTCAGAGTATAATGGAAGATTCCCACCAGCTTCTGCAAATGGGCCTATTGATGCTGCATATTTTCCTCCTCCATTCGAAAGTAATTTCCAAACTCAAGAAGCAGATGAAGTTCAGGCTTTTCAGCAATCTTCAGGCAATGCACCACAAAGGGTCTATCAGCGGAATTACCGAGCACAAGATCCTGTTACTACATCGACCCCTCCAAATAACTTGCAGACTCCGCCGCAACCTAATGCAAGTAACAATCCTAGTTATCCAAGAGATTCACCTGAATATAGGCAACGGAATCTAGCTCAGAAAGTCGTCCAAACACAAGACACTCAACAACAGAATGCTTCTCCAAGGATTGATCCAATCAGGAAAGAAGTTCCCCAAGATGATTTGAAAAGGTTAAGCCAATGTGTTGTCAAGGAACTCAAGAAAATTAAGCTTAACTTACCACTGACAGAATTGGTTAGAGTACCTAAGATAAGGGAAGCCTTCTTGAAAAGTGTTGATGATACTACGGCAAGAGCAAATGTGCAAATCCCTACAGGATCATTGAACCTATCTATTACAAATGCACCTAGAGCAAATGTGGGTCAGAACGTGAATCCAACTCAAATGAGGCACCTCATCCACAAGGACAGACAAACGCTGTTTTTGTTGCACAAGATTCATCCACTATGACAAATGACAAGCCAGGTGATGTGAAGAAAGAACCTGCAAAAAATGGTAAAGCATCGAAGAACCAAGATTCACAGGTCAATTCAGAATTAGTGGATGATAGGTATAGTGCCCCAAAGAGGAAATCGGTAGTCTTTTACCAGGGGAAAGATGAACAACCCCCGTTTTTGCTATCAGTCAAAATGTTTGGAAAGCTGTTGCATAACTGTTTAATGGATTCAGGTGCTTCAAGTAATGTGATGCCATTGGGTGTTTGTAAGAAACTTGGTCTCATCCCAAAACAGACATCCAAGAAAGTTACTCAATTAGATAAGACTGAAGTTCCGGTTGTGGGAGAATTGCATAATATTCACATGCAGCTGGCAGCTGATCTCAGGATTCAGCACTACATTGATATTTCAGTAGTTGATATACCTAAAGGGTATGGAATGCTATTAAGCAGAGATTGGCTGAAGAAGTTGAATGGATATATATCAACTGATTTCTCCCACATGTGGCTTTCATGGAAGGGATTGCCGAACCAGATCAGAATAGATAGCACTCCACGCCTAAAGTTGATGATCACTGAATATGGTGAAGATAACGAAATCCTTTTTGTAGAGACAGATTTGGGTGTCTATAAACCTAAAGTCGGAGAGATTTTAATGCTGCATAATTCAACAGAAGCACTCATAGAAAGTGATCATAGCACATCGTCAGATGAGGAAGAAGGCATGTTTGAAAATTTCCGAAATTTTGTTATGAAGCATGTAAAGCAAGGTGTAGAATTAGGAAGTCATGCATCTGTTCAAGATCTATTATTGCCTAATTGGTGCAGGATACACAATGCCTTCCATTCGGAATTCTCCTGCGCAATGTGTGTAGTAGCCCTAGAACAAGTCCGGAAAAGGATTCCAAAGGCTATGGGCTTGGAAATTCCAAGGATGATGAAATTAAAAGAACCTGTTCGGGATACCGTCTTTACAGATGAAGCAAGTACGTCAACATCACCCGAAGGAAGTAGCCAAGCTGAATTCAGAGAAGTGAAAGAAGATAATAAAGTGTCGAATCAAGAAACTACTCAGGTATGGACTCTAAGATTTGATGGATCAAAATCCAAACAGGGATCAGGAGCGGGTTCTGAATTAATTAGTCCAGTTGGGGAAGCTTATCTATCGGCATTGAGGTTACAATTTCCTTGCACAAATAATGTCGCTGAATATGAGGCTTTAGTGGATGGACTACTCCTTGCCATCAAAAAGAAAGTCAAGATCTTACATGTGTTTGGGGACTCAGAGATAGTTATCAGACAAGTCAGAAAGCAATATGTATGCCATGATAAGAGATTAAAGAAATACAGAAACCGGGTCTGGGATCTTATCGAAGACTTCGATGCATTCAACATCAAATCAATCTACAGGTCAACAAATCAAGTAGCCAATGCACTAGCCCAAGCTACAAGTTCTTTAGAGCCTTTAGCCATGGAAGGGCTAAAGAAGTTTACTATTGAATTACGTCAGTTCCGTCAGTACCAGACAATATTACAAATTTTTAGGTTTTTGATGATGACAAGCACATACTAGACTTCCTGACTAATTCGGGTATTTTCACTACCCAAGTCATTGATGAAAGTGAAGCAGAAGCAGAATTTGATCCAGATGGGATCATGAATCTAAAAGACAACACTATTCCAAAGGGCATGATTGAACTGGAAAGACTTTTTGACTCCGACAAATTGAGCACCCTTCAGTACCACAATGGAGAAGGAAATAAGTGTGAAGCAGTTAACCTGGGTACAGATCAAGAAGTAAAGAATCTTTGCATAGGGAAAGTCTGTACACTTGAAGAAAGAGAAAAGATTATCAATAGCATGAAGGAGTTTCAAGATGTCATCGCTTGGGGGTATGATGATTTAAAAACATATGATACATCTATTATCACACATACCATCCCTCTTAAGCCAGGAAGCAAACCATTTAGACAAAGACAAAGGCCAGTTAATCCTTTATTGGAGCCAGTCATCTATCAAGAAGTGAAGAAGCTATTGCAGGCTAGGATAATCTTTCCGATAAGACACTCGACGTGGGTCGCCAATCTAGTCCCAGTCCGGAAAAAGAACGGAGAAATAAGACTATGTGTTGATTTCAGAAATCTCAACAGAGCCTCAGAAAAGGATAATTATCCTTTGCCTTCGCTTGATGAGGTACTTCAGATTGTAAATGGGTCGCAGATAATGTCCTTTCTGGATGGCTATTCAGGATATAATCAGGTCATGGTTGAAGAAGATCGGTTAAAGACTACTTTCACTACTAAATGGGGAACATACGCTTACAGGAGGATGCCTTTTGGCTTGATTAATGCTGGAGCAACTTTTTAGAGGGCCATGGACATCGCCTTCAGAGACATAATTGGAAAATGCATTATTATCTATATGGATGACCTTACTGTATTCTCAAAAATTAGAGCAGATCATGTGGACCATCTAAGGAAAGTTTTTGAAGCGTGTAGAACGTATGGAATTTCCTTGAATCCGAAGAAGTGCATTTTCGGGGTAACAGAAGGAAAGCTTCTGGGACACGTAATATCAGAACACGACATCTCTATCGATCCAGATCGAGTAGAAGCCATCAAAAGAGTCAGCATGCCTGCAAGTAAAAAAGAATTGAAGTCTTTCTTCGGCAAGATTAATTTTGTCAGGAAGTTTATTACCGGATTTGCCGAGATTGTCAAACCTTTGAATGATATGTTGAAGAAGGACGCAAAAATTGAATGGACTCCGCAAGCAAAAAGAGCATTTGAAGAAATTAAGCAAGCAATCGCTAGTGCTCCAGTACTCATCAGTCCAAATTATTTGAAGCCCTTTTATTTGTATTCTTTTGAGTCAGATCACACCTGTGTAGGAATTTTGACCCAAAGGATAGATGGTAAAGATGAACACCCAATCGCATTTATGAGTGCTCCTTTTAAAAACGCCGAGTTGAGATATCCTGGAGTTGAGAAACAAGCATATGCTTTGGTAAAGGCCATCAAGAAATTCAGACATTACATCTTGCGAAGCAGAGTATATGCTATAGTTCCAGACGCCGCAATCAAAACATTACTAATGCAGAATGAATTAGGTGAAAGAAGAGGCAAGTGGGTCGCCACTATCCAAGAGTACGACATTGAAATTCAGCCAATGAAACTGGTTCGAGGACAAGCACTTACACAAACCATAGCAATTGAAGGTCCTGGACTAGTTCAACAAGCTTATGTACTTGAGGCAGTATCCCCAGATGAGTGGTACGACGATATTGTTTATTATTTGCTTTCTCAGAAATGTCCAGACTCTATTTGTCCAACGCAAAGAAGAGCACTAAGGCACAGAAGCAAATGCTTTATGTTGCAAGGGTCAGTTCTATTTAGACAAAATCATGAAGGGATTTACTTGAGGTGTGTTGGCAGAAGTGAAGCTAAAAAGATTATGGAACAATTTCATGATAAGTTCGGAACTTGTCATGGTGGTGAACTAGCAACAGCAAATCAGATACTGAGGGCAGGTTATTATTGGCCAAAATTATTTCAAGATGCTCATCAGCACATCAAGACTTGCCACATTTGTCAGGGAGCGGCTTCAAGAGAAAGAAATCCAGCAATGCCTTTGTAGCTCGTAGTTGAGTTCAGACCTTTTGCCAAGTGGGGACTGGATTTTATTGGTATGATTAACCCACCTTCTGCACAGCACAGGTACATTTTAACTACGACAGACTATTGTACTAGATGGACAGAAGCCCATGCCTTGAAGTTTTGTACTTCTGAAGTTGTGATCAAATTTCTAGAGGACAACATAATTACCAGATTTGGCTGTCCCAGTGCTCTTGTGTGCGATAATGGTCCTGCTTTTTCATCACTAAGATTTTCCAATTGGGCCTTTGAGTATGGAATAACCCTGAAATTCTCATCGAATTATTATCCGCAGGGTAATGGCTTAGCAGAATCTACAAATAAAAATCTCTTGAACGCAATCAAGAAACTGCTGGATAAGAATCCAAGAGACTGGCACACGCAGTTAAAATTTGCTCTTTGGGCAGATAGAACCCGAGTTAAGTCTTCTCTGGGTACTTCTCCATACCACTTGGTCTATGGACAGGATCCCATCTTCCCAATACAATTAAGGATTCCAACCTTGCAATTCATGCAAGAATATTTAGATGAAGATGAAAGAGTGCAGACAAGGTTGTCACAACTGTTGCACCTGGAAGAAAAACGAGACATTGCCTTGGATAAGTTTATGAAGCATCAAGGGGTGGTCAAACGTTGGTTTGATCGTCAAGCAAGAGTGAAATCCTTCAGAATTTCTGATCTAGTTTTATATTGGGACAAGGCACATGAAAGGCGAGGTGATCATGACAAATTTGATTATCTCTGGAAGGGTCCGTACCAAATTGCTAAGATCCTGGGAGAAAATGCGTTCAAGCTGAAAACACTGACTGGAGAAGACATCCCATTGCCTGTCAATGGGCAATTCCTAAAACACTATTTCCAGCCATGAGTTCCCTGAGGGGCTGGTTTGTACATAGTTAGGATAGGATTTCCTTTTCTGTCGTTTGTTTTCGTAGATAGGTTTGCTGTCTTGATGTCATTTGACTCAAGCATTTTCTTGTTTTCACTAGTTTAGTTGTTTTGTTTTCGTTTGGTTTGATTTCAGTTGATGGTTTTTAGGGTTTCCCAGTTCATGTGGAGATGTTGAAATTTATGCATGCATTTGGTATTTTGCTTGGATATGTTAGCTCATTTCCTAAATATTTATTCATGAAATTCTTAGAAGTGAAGAATCATAGTTTTTCAATTTATTGACAAGATGGATTTTGAATTTGACTGGGACACTAATCATCTATTATATCTTGACACTATTTTCTTCTGATCATAATGTTTAAAATGCCAAATCTAAATTTATGAGTTCTTATTTGTTCCATTGAGAAATTTAGGTCATGATTGATGGATTTCCCGTGAATTCCATCACTAGGGCCAGATAGCATGACTGCTTGCTCTCTGGAGAAAAGTCGATTGTTCGGTATTGACTGAAATATTTTTAGGTTTTATATTTTACACATCTTAATGATCTTGAAGTTGCTAGGAAAGTCTTTTTGAGCCTGGATCAAGTTAAGTCTCAAGGTGATTCATGTTTCCGCCTCAATCCATAATAAGCGTCTGTGCATACTTCCATCCATCATTCCGCTTATCACCTATACCTTATATATATAATAATTGCTTCCACACACCTCATATTCACGCAATAAAGTTTCCATCTACATTGCATTCTTCATCCAATGATGAATTCAAGCTTGATGTCTGAATCGTCTATATGGTCCAGTTGTTCGTAGCATACTCAAGAAGGATAAAAGCTGAAGTCCTTTTGAATCATCCGGAGTACTTCCATGTCAAATCCTTTTCAAATGACCTTAACCACTGCATACAAGGTAAGGTCAAGATGTTGGTGTTCCCTTCTGCTCCGTTAAAATCCATCATTTTCCATTGTTCACCCATTATACATACGTTCATTTTACCTTCACTACCATGCAAAATATAAAAGCATGTAGCTATCCATACATTCCACCATTCATCTTACTTCCACTTAGCCCAAATGCCATTGTCATATCTTTATCCCTTTCACCCATTTCCTTCTCATGGTCAGCGAATGTGAGTGTCGTCTGAATTAGAAGCTTGCAATTCCTTCCAATCATTCCCCATTGTTTTAAATATTTGGATGTTTTACCCATGAAACCAAGATATTCCTGAAAATCTAAAGATCATTATGCTTACAAATTCGAATTTACATATCAAAGCAAAGTATATTCCAAAGGCTATTTTGTTCCATACTTCCTATAATAGAGAAAAGCTTAAAGAATAAAGCCCTGGGTACTCGTAGTGTACATCCATTCATTCCATTTCCATTCAATTCCATTTCAAATTCCTTCATCCTGCGAAATCAAATCAAAGCAAGAAAATTCCAAGATCTTGTGGGAATGAAGTCACCATTTCGCCTATCGTCATTCCCGTTCCCTATTATATTCCTTTCCCACTTGCAAGCTTCAAAGTTTAGATTGATATAAACAGACGTTGATCGTGATTCCATTCCGCATATTCTATCATTCCTTTGGATTATGACTGAATGTACCTTCATCCATCTGTTTTATATAATCTACATCATGATCCACTATTTCATCCTTCCCGCCAATATCAGTAAATATCATAACTTGACATGGTTGTGTTTGGACCCCTATGTCGTCTACAGAATTAGACTCTGGAGTTCTATCTGTTCATTACCGTGGTGAAAACCTGGCAAACAGGCGCCATGTGTAATTGGAGTATAAAAAAAAAAAAGAGAAACAAAAAATGAAAAAATGAAAAAAACATAGTAAAGATAAAAATTTCATCCACTGGTGAAAACCTAGTAAACAGGGGCCTTGGATAAGTACCTTGATGAAAACCTGGTAAACAGGTGTCATGGTAGAGACATACTGTCTCAGTTTATTTCACTTCCATTTCTATATCGCCCTCATCCCGCCATCACCCCATTCACGTTTCATTTTATCCATCTGTATATACATATGTATTCGTCTTTCATCCGCTTTCATGAATTTACCTAGCTTGAGACAAGCAAACTTAGATGATCCTGGCTTTTAAGAGATGGGAATGAACTCAAGTGCTTGCACTTTAAATCTCAGATATGGATAGTCACGCTAGCAATTGGTTTTGATTCTTTGATTGGGTAGTCGAGTTTATCTGCTCTGGTGTGTGGGTGTACATAGAAATGTTGAGACTTGACATTTGTTTATCTTTGGAATATTTAAGAAATTGTTTTAATTGAAATCTATCTTTAATCACATATTAGATGTCGTGTCTTGATCTAATTTATGATTCTTGTCCCTTTGAATTCAACTTTGACTGGTTGATGATTGAGGACAATGATTTGAAATTTTTTAAGCTGGAATTAAATTCTTATTTTAGAAATGTTCAATAACATTCCTCTAGTGGAGTCGCCAGATGTTGTGACCAAATCACACCTCGCCCCATTGCAAATAGGGACCCCTTTTTTTGGTTTTCGAGTAGATTAGGTTTTTTTTTTTTTGAGTTTTGTTTTGATCTTGTTTTTGAGAGGATTGAATAATGTACCCTTGTCTCTTGATGTCTATCTAATACTTTCTTCTGGTTGATAAATTGATTTTGTCTGGTGGTCAAGTCAAAAGGATTTAGGTCCTGGAGGAGAATTCAAATTCAAAACCTCCCTTCGAAATGCCAACTTCATAAGAATTTTTAGAAGAAATCAAGAGGCCTATCTCATGCGCCACTTTGAGGACAAGGTAAAGCAAGGTTTGAAGGCATATTGGAAGGCTTCATTATTGTTTGTGGTGAGATCCATAAGTTCACACCATTTGTAGTTTGTGGTATGCAAATTGCAGTGTATGGTTAGTTTAAACAAAAACTGAGCTTCAATTTGATCCCTATGTTTGTTGAAATCTTTCATGAGCATAAGTGATTTAAACATCTTGTAAAACCCTAGAAGATTGCATCAATCTTGTGTAGTTGTCTAACTTGGCGAAGCAAGATTTGGTTTGATTTCACCTGAGCAATAATTGTCCTTACATCTGGGATTAAATTAGTGTTTATGAACCCTTTATCTTTTGTTCCTTTTTATCTATTTGATTAGAGTTAGGATCAAGAACATCATTGCCAAATCATACGCCATAAGTTGTAGTACTCAGATATTCTAGTGTTTGCCTTCGTAATCATTAAATTAACAGCTTGTTCTAACAATTGCGTAAGTCCCTTTGTGTTTACAAGCATAATCGTACTTAGTCATTGAGCTATCTCTTACAAATTCATAAGAAAGGAACCTTGGAGTCATCTTGTTTGATCACTTCATTCAGCATTCGAGAGGCTTTGCTCAAGAGAGAGTTAGATACTCTAGTATTTCACTCTATTGTTGACTTGTCCAAAAACAAACATCAACAGATACAAGCTTTGAGATCCTATGGTTGAAAAGGTGTTGTATAGCAGAAATGTTATCTTCAAAGAGCTAACACTATCTTCCATTGTTTTACAGCCAGAACAGACAGAAAAGAAAGAGGATACGGTTCAGTTTCCTTCTACTCCTGAGAAGACTGAACAGACAGACCCTGTGAGACCTGATGATGAGGAGAGCTCTAGCAGCTCTGAAAGTTCAAAGGAAGAAGCAAAACCTCAACCTCAGTTATTGAGGAGGTCTACACGAACAAGAAAGCAACCTGATAGGTTTGGTTATTCATTGCTTGATTCTAGTTGTGCTTTTGCTTTGCTTACTAACACTGATGAGCCTAGAACTGTGTCAGAGGCTATGGGTATGAAAGATGCAGGTTCCTAGAAGGAGGCCATGGAAGATGAGATGGCTTCTTTGGAAAAGAATAAAACATGGGACTTGGTGCCTTTGCCTGATGGACGAAAACCCGTTAGATGCAAATGCGTGTTCAAGAAGAAATTCGGTGCAGATGGTAGTGTTGAAAAATACAAGGCCAAATTGGTTGCGAAGGGGTACTCACAAGTGAAGGGAATTGATTATGGTGAAATTTTCTCTCCCATTGCAAAGCTGACACCCATTCGATTTCTATTATCTCTTGCAGCTGCTTATGACTTAGAGGTAGAACAGATGGATGTGAAGACAACTTTCCTTCATGGTGATTTGGAGGAAGAGATTTACATGTCACAACCAGAGCATTACATAGAGAAAGGTAAAGAAAATTTGGTTGGCAAGTTGAAAAAGTCTTTGTATGGTTTGGAGCAGTCTCCTAGGATGTGGTACTTGAAGTTTGATGCCTTTGTGTTGTCAATTGGATATCTGAGATTGAAATCAGATCATTGTGTGTATTATAAGTTTGACAATGATCGTATTCTCATTATTGCACTATATGTTGATGATATGTTGCTGATTGGGAATGGTAAGAATATGATTTTTGATTTGAAGTCTCAGTTGTCAGCACAGTTTGAGATGAAAAATCTAGGGGCAGCTAGGTACATTCTGAGAATGGAAATTAGAAGAGACAAAGCAAACAGAAAACTTTGGTTAAGCCAGAGTAAGTATGTGAAGACCGTGTTGGATAGATTTAGCATGGCAGATTGCAGACCATTGAGTGTTCCTGTTTCATTGAGGACAAAGTTATTTGTGAATGATTGTCCAAAGTCTCCTTCTGAGACGGAGGATATGAGCAGAGTACCTTATGCGAGTGTTGTTGGCAGCTTGATGTATGCTATGGTCTGCACAAGACCAGACATTGCCCAAGCAGTGGGAGTCCTTAGTCGGTTTATGGCTAATCCTGGACGAGTACACTGGGATGCAGTGGAGAGAGTGTTCAGATATTTGAGGGGTACTTCCAAGTATTCCTTATGCTATCATGGTTATCCTACTGGACCTCAGCATTCTGTGAGTATTCATGGATTTGTGGATTCTGATTGAGCAGGTGACATTGACAACAGGAGATCTACCAATGCTTATGTGTTTACCATGTTTGGTGGTGCTATTAGTTGGATGAGTAAGCGACAACCTGTGGTTACTTTGTCCACGATAGAAGCTGAGTATATGGCAGCAACTCATGCTTGTAAGGAAGTCATTTGGCTTAAGAGGTTGTGTTCAGGTATTGGTTTTGATGCAGGACAGATTACTATCCATTGTGACAGTGAGTACGATTTGCTTAGCAAAGAATCCTACCTTCCATGCTAGAACAAAGCACATTAATGTTCAATTTCATTTTGTTCGAGATATGGTAGAAGATGGGTGTTGTTGGAAAAGGTGGACACTTTGAAGAATGTTGCAGATGCATTGACTAAACCTGTGGGCACAGAGAAGTTCAGATGGTGTTCGAAGTCTATGGGCCTCTCGGCCTATAGCAATTAAATCTTGTCATTTCTTTTGGCTCTTGTAAGGTGTTCGACAAGTGGGAGAATGTTAGGAATTAAGGTGTCTCAACCTTTGCAATTTCCTAGCATTGGTAATTTAATTGTATTATTAATTGTTGCCTAATATTGTATTTTACTTGCACATTTAGTTTGGTCACAGTTGAGGTGGCATGGTGTGACATGTCAACTTACTTGGAATGTGACTTGGATGGTCAAGTCAATCCTACATGGATTTGGGCGTCCCATATTGAGGTGGCATTAATCTGCCATGTGTCGGCGTCTTTGGTATGTGAAAAGCAATATTCCATATGACAAAATCTATGACACGTAAGGGCCAAGTTTGGAGATTCCTATGACAAGTGATGACAAGTGTTGGTTGGCATATTTGCATGAGGGAAAGGCATCTTTGAGCGCCCAAGTTGGGCTATGACATGTTGTAAGTAGAATATGCTATATTTAGCATTGTATGACGGATTCTCTTACAACATCTAAGTTTGATATTGTGGGCAGATTTTATGACAGTTGTAAGTCACGTAAGAGAATCTGTCATAGTTTATTTTTAGCCTAGAGCGCTCTACATTGGGAAAGTCAAATCTACCATGTATGACAAATGTAAGGGATGTAAGGACAGCAAGGACAAGTGTCCTTTGATGCTGGAAATGGTCATTTGACCAAGGTGGACGTTGTTGGTGTGTTTTCTTTGCACATACAACGCAGAATAAAATACTGATGTACTCTATCCTCTCTTGAACAAAATCCCTCAAATGCTAAGCCAAGTGATCAAATGAGTAGGACTCCAAGGTTCTCCGTTAGTTACTTTTGGTTCTACAACTTAGGATAGCTTAGTAGTAGAATGCGAATTACTGTTTGACACAAAGGGACTTACATAAATGTTCAACAATAGAAAACTTGTTTCTCTTTGATAACATGCAACATAGCTTCTTCGAAGGTCTAACATTATGATAACTTAAGATATGGCAATGAAAGCTCTTGAATCTAAATCTAACAGGATTCCAAAAAAAATGCAAAAGAAACGGGTTTAGAGAACTCTAATCTAGATGCAAGCAATCAATACTAACTCACTGGAATCTCAAACACACTTTGCTTCGTCATAAGGTAACAACTAAACAAAGGTGATGCAATCTTCTAAGGGAAAAGGTAAGATTTTCATATTACTTATGCACATAAATCCTCACAAACATGAAGGTAAATGATTATAAGATAACTGAAGTTAAGCTCAAATAAGGTTCAGACTAACCATGCACTACAATCTGCCATCGACAAATTATAAATGGTATGAACTATGAAGATTCCAAACATGAATCAACAGCAACGACTCCCATGAAACATCAAAACTAAATTGCTGAAAACAAACTAAACTAATCTTATTCTACGAGTGAACACTTAGAAACCATGCATTCATTTCAAACAACACAAAATCACCATGAAGAATTCAGCAAAGAGTTTGTATTTATTTCAGCAAAGTCTTGAGCAACAATTTCTTAGAGCATTCCCCCCTCTTCAAATGAGAGCAAAATGAGGCTTATATAGCCCTCAAAATACAACGAATGGCCAAGATTAAATCTAGGAATCAAAGGCCCCTATTGTGCCACACAGGCAAGTGGTTACAAAATTTACTAATATTAGACATTGCATTTATGATGCACCCACTAAGTGTAGCACCCTCCTTTATGACCTTCCTTTTTTGTGACAAATTTCACAAATCTTGATATGACATGTGTAACCTCCTCCATAGGGACACTTGGCAATGTTTGAATGTTGCATTCCACAACTTGCAGCTCCTCTACGCATTTGACAACTGTCATCTCCCATCCAGCCATGGATGCTTGAAACATGCCCATGAAAGTGGAAAGAGTGCAAACATCATCCAACAGCCCTCTGGAAACACCCTGTGTATGCTGAAAATACCTTGTACGCATTTTATTTTTCAGCAAGTATTCATCAATTTCTCCATTGGAGTCAACTATCTTGTTTATAGAAACAAGTATTTTGCCTTGAATTTCTCGAAGTGCTTCTTTTGTTCGAGTGTTGTCACTCTCAATCTTCCCAAGAATCTGCTCTCTTATGCCTAGAATGCAATACCAAGAAGGAAAATTATATGCTGAACCTTGTTCAATCACTCCATCTATCAAGGTGGCATTCGGAGTATATATCAACCTTTTCAACTGAGGCATCACCTCCTCTCTTACAACTCTGAATTTTGCACAAGACACGAGAACATTCTGAACTCTATCAAATAGTGAAGAAGCCTCCTTGTATAACTTCACAATTTCATCAATGAATCTGTTAGCTTTGATCCTGAAATCTGCTGCCCAATCCTACAACACCTGAGATGAAGATCTCATTCTCTCCAAGTGTGCTATAGACTCCTGCGAAAGCAAGGCAGGTGGTGCAATCATCTCCTCTGCTTAACTGACTGGCATCATCAACTGCTGAATATAATGCTGAAATGCCAGGTTATCCCTTTCCAATTGGATCCTATGTTCTTGTTCCTTCCTTAATCTTTGATAATTGCAACGGAATCTTCTAATTCTTCTATCTCTTGTTCCATTGTGGCTGGTCCCAAATCAACAGTACTAATATCATATCCACCTAGAACACCATCACCTGCCTCTACATTGATTTTTGGGACAACAATATGTACTTGCCTTGACCCAAAGCTGTCTCTCGTGATCTTCGAAAATTTAGTGACCTTTCGCCTTTCTTTGTCAGGTTTGGCCCTAGTCAACAAGTTTTCCAAACTCAGGATGGGTTCTCTTTCAACAATAGACTTCTCTTTGACCCGATCCCTTAGTCACTCTGGTAAGTCAGACAAATCTTCATGACTCTCTTCTTGAACCTTCTCTTTTTGAAAAGTAGGAAGGGCTTCTTCATCAAACTCATATAACTCTGTCATTTTGATTTTCAGCCTCTACCTCTATCATGACTACTTCTTGTTCCTTAGATGGGTTTGACAAAACTTCATCAATCTGATTACCTTGTTTGATGCCTTCATTAGTTTGCATTTCCAAAGCCACTTGCTCATCAGGCCCTGCTTCATCTTCCTCAATATCTATTATACTATTATCCTCTTGCCTTGAAGAAGTGCCCGTTGCATTTTGGTCGCTATTTTTCAATTTCTTACTTGGCTGAATATCCTCCTGCGAATTAGCACATGCACTTTCTAAATCACTAGAATCACTAGAGTCATTGCTTGACTCACTACTTGAAGTATCCTTGGACTGATGCGCATTAACTCCTCCCATCAAACTGTATGTAAGTTGAACATTTTTCTCCTGAAGCCTTCGGATTTGGAAGTCCACATATTTTCTTGTATGTGTTACAATGGGTATCATTAAGTCATCATTACGTGTGACCTCCAGTTCCGACCAATTGATGGTAAAGGCTTGTTCTTTTTTTGATCATATGAACTCTGTGACAATCTTTTGTGATCTTCCTCAAGTTGATCTAGAATGTTAATTACTCCTGTTGCCCTAGCCAAGTCCAAAGATAATCTGTAGCAGCTTTTCCTCCTTATCTCCATATCATCGCGTGCATCCTCCCAATGATCTTTGAGCTATGGTCTGTGCTCGTATTTACTCCCAAATTTCTGCCTAACTGCATTGAATGGATCAAAATTGTTGCGCGCATCATTGTGGCGCACCAAGTTGTAAGCTTGTAGCTCTATCTCTGAATTTTCAGCTGCCTGTAATGACATACAAGTTTCCAGCCTTCCAAAGCTAATTGGAAACTTTGTTGTAGTCTTCTTTCTTTTTCTTTGGATTTTGTCGAATGCAACCAGCTGTCTTGTCACTTCTAACAACACCATTCTGTCTGTAGGATATCTTGGCAACCTGTAAGACAATGATGAATAGCCCTGAACACAAATGTATGTGAATCTTGGAAATTGAATATACCACTTTCCGTACTTTGCTACAAAATTCATAGCCTCCTTCAACAATCTCTTGCATGCGTTGCCCTGCAATAATCTGACAATGTGCATGGAAAAGGCATCATTAGACCTCCTGTAATGAGATATAGCATGTAAGTGCAGGTGAGGATAGCAATCATAAAATTTGAATTGTCCATTTCCGTTTCCAACTCTCCCTTTGCAATTCAGCCCTAGGTATCTCTCGTTCCTGGCAAGCATATATATAACATATGAGCTCATATAAAATGTTTTGGTCTCTTTCAAATTCTTGAGCTGATCATCGATATTGCTGCTGATTATTTCAGCCCAATCTATCATCCTCTTTCCACTTCTGATCTCCTCGATGAAGAAGAACATCAATGACTCGAAATTTGCCGATTGTGGGCAGCCCATGATGCGATTCAGAAATACAACCATATAATTGATTTCCTAATGCAAATCAAATTTGTGAAGCTTCTTAGGTGCTTTGCTTGCATGTGGCCTTGGTTGCACCAACCAATTGCTGTTTATTACTTCCATACACTTTTCGGGTCCAACCAGATAAAGTTGCAGAGCAAACTCCTTGTCGCAGAATGTAGTAGTCTTGTACGAAGGAATGTCGAAAGCCTCTGCGATTACTTCTTTCCTCAGATGAGCCAGTACTTTGCCCTCTCTAGTCATAATGCATCTCTTTTCTTGATTATAATGCTTGGCGCATTCTAACATCAACTCTGGACTCATCATCGTAGGAGGGAAACAAGCAACTTGCACAATTCCATTTTTTAACATTCGCTTGATCACATCCAAAGGATTGGGTTTGTATAGGTTTTGTCGAAACTCCTCCATGTTGGTTCTCTTGAGATTAGTGTCGCCGAGGTTTCGCCATTTCGACGTGATCTTCGTTTCTGGCCATGTCCCCTTCATATCGCTCCTCATCATTGCCTGCTTGTCCTTCGCATTCATCCTTCACCTGCACACATATCATGACATTAGTATAATAGAATAATGCATAAAAGACAAGCAAATAAGACAAAGCTCACCGCACAATGCATGTGGGATAAACTAAATTTTCAATTTCAAATCACCCTGCTCTTTTGCAATTACCAATATGAAATCAATAATAAAACTTGATTTTCCTGACGACTTCGATCCTCTTTTGGGTATATTCAACTTCAATTTATCTTCTTTCTTAACAATAACTTGTCCTCGAAAAAATGATATTCAAAATGATCAAAAAAAAAATCCTTTGCTCTGTCACTTCAGGGTTTAAAGTGAATTTCATTTACTTCTACATTTTAGTGGATTTGACTTCCCTACCTTGATCGACTTACAGAGAAACTTGAAAATCGATGACTATACCCTACTGATCCCACAATGCAATTGTTACTTCGAACCTATCCCCTGAACATCTTCCTTATCTGCATATGCATATTCTATACTTCTAAAGGAGTGCACCCACGCCATATAACATAATCTCTTTCCAAGAAAACACTTGACCACGCATTCATCCTTCAAGCGGCCTTCATAAGTGTCTGAACTTGTCCTTTAGAATGTTGATCTTCCGAAAAGTTGAACTAAACCTCGAAAGGCAAGATGCCTACATGAATTTGAGCGAGATTTTAAGAGCATTATCGTGCTAGACTATTTTAAGGTAGAACAAACGTTCCTTAGCGTTACCTCCCAGAATAGTGCGTAATATTTACATGTCTCAAAAAATCATGAGTGAATCAATTATTACCCTGCTACGTGGTGCCTAGAATCTACGTCAATCATGAAATGACAATCGTGTGTCTATTTGTAGTATGCTGATGGGACCCGTGTGGAGTGGGCGCTTCTCACTATTTCTGAGTTTTCCTTCTGACACTCTGGAGCGGAACTTTTGGCATCATATAGATAGCCCTCAAATATACAATGCTCTGACGTTTTGATATGTAAGGAATTTTCATATTAATGCAATGTGGATTCCAACGGATACTCCCGGTGTATGCGCATGAACCAATCAATACAAATCAAACCATTGCCAAATGTCGAGGCGGCCTTTCACTCATAGGCAGACATTTTGTTTTTCAACCGAACGATGCCAAGATTAGAATTTTCAAAATGATCTTAAATTTGCATAAGGCAGGCTTTATGAGTACGTCGGGCACTAAGATGGAGAAAGGATTTGCAAAGGACATCAAAAGGTCTGCTTGAACGGACATGGGAAACCAACGTGGACGCTATTTAAAACAAGCGTTCTAATTGATCAACACAAGTCCGCTTGAGCGGATATCTAAACGCGCTTTCCATGAATAACGGTTTTGAACGTATGCCTTGAAGCAGACATCCCGAAGGCACTATGAATTAACATGGGCGTACATTTCAATGAACTATGCATAGCTTAGAGTTTATAATTGTGCATTCATGTTTTAGAAAGCTTATGACGGAGATTTGGATAAGCCGCGCATAATCTAATGGGACTTGCAAATGGGACCCGCACGTGAATGAAACGAAATGCAATTTAAATACAAAATGAGCGTTCGGGTATTCAAGCAGATGTTTCGGTAGTTTATGCATAATTGCTATATCTGCAAGGCTTTGGTGGATGCGCGCTTGAGCTCATAGAGCGAAGACTTAGAAACTTTATTGCAAGGTGAACGGAGTGGGTCCGGAGCAGACATTCGAGTGTCTTATGCACAACATTCGATTTGCAAAGCGTCTCCTAACATGCGCTTGGGCAGACATTTCGGACTATTGAACACAGATTCATATTGCATCGAGCTTTGCGACAAACTTCACATTTAACCCACGCCTTAGACAATTTTTTGAATTTCTTCCAAATTTTAAAAACGAGAATGCCCTGTTTGACTCTGCAATGACCGACTTCCAAAGAACTCAATGAATAAGACCATTGTCAAGACAACACAACCTCAAGCCAAAAAGAAAAAACCAAAAAGAGAGGGTCCCCGCTTGCGCCGGGGAGATGTTGCGAATAGGTCACAACAGACGCTTATCCCAAGATGCTCTCAAGATATGCCTTGTAATCTCTATAAAATGCATAGTTTGGAGTTGTAGTTGCATAGTGTTTTTACAGGTACTGTTATGCTGCCGGAATAACTCCAGAATCGACATTTGTGAACTCCTGGAAGACTTGCATTGCAAGTGTATTGTAAACTATTGCTGCTATGATAATACATTGTGCAAGTTTAGAGTGTGAGGTTTTTTTTACCTGAAAAGGTTTTCCCCACAATATATCTTGTGTCACCTTCTTTCTGTGTTGTGTTGCTGTTGTAATCTTTATGTTATTAGTTTAATGTTGCTGCAATTGTAAGGATTTAAATGAATTTGCACTCCATTCCCCTCATTAGATTGGTGTAGGAAGTGTGTTCCATGTACCTTGCTTCCTTTCAATAGTGCTGGTGTAGCTACAGCCATGGAATAAAGTTGAGTTTTTTCATCTGGGTATGTGTTTATAATTCATATTATGCAATTCTGATATTTGGGTCTTTGTTCATTTATGCATTAGGGGTTTAGATTTTCTGGGTTATTGTTGCATGTTTCATATTTTCAATGTACTGGCAAAAAACATTACATGCAAACCAAAAAACCCCCTTCTACAACTTCTGTCTAGTTCTGAAAGACCACTTCCTAATAAAAAATAACACTATTAAGAAAATTTAAAAAAATTATTACAGACAGGGTTGATCATTACAATGGTATCAGAGCTCAAATCTTCTTGCCATCCAGTGGGAAATGAACTTCTATGAACATAAGTGACAGAGAAAGGAGGTACCGAGAAAGACAAAGAAAAAGAGAACTTTGGGAACTGTTGTGACCTTTTACAACATCAACTCCAATTGCAAATTGGATCCCCCTCTTTTTTTGACTTAGCCCGGATTCTTGCTCTGATCTCGGACTTTCTGGCCTGTCCTCATGACAGCGGATGATGTTACTAGTCAAGATGGATCATGGATGCTCAAAGATGTGAACACGGAAAATCCCTCCTGCATGGATGTAAAATCCTAACTGCCTATCCTGGACAATCCTCGGGAAGGAGTTCATCTTTCCATCTTAAGAAGTGATCCCACTCCACTCTCGGCATGGAACTCAAGTCTAATCTTGTTCCAGACCCCAGTCCCAATCCGGAAGTCCAATCCTGACTCCAGTCCAGGAATCCAATCCGGATGTTCAATCCAAGGGATGTCCTTCTGATCCCAATCCAGGACTCACTCAATCTCAGATCATAAATTTGAAGGATTCTCAAATCAATAGAGTTTTCAAGGACTTAGAGAAAATTTCAAAACAATCAATGTTAAAACACCCCTCCCGATGACTGTTGAACTGTGCCACAGGAATGTTCTTGGGCGCATAATCCAGTACCTACTGGAATATCCGCCCAGGGAAGGATTTTATCCCTGGTCGCATAATCCAGTAGGTACTGGATTATGCGCCCAGGGATGGTTTTTTATCCTGGTCACATAATCCAGTGCCAGGAGGATTATGCGCCCCAGGATCAGGATTATCCTGTTCAATTCCTATCCTGACTAGATTTTGCAACTTATCAGGAAATCATTCCAACTCCAGTCCATGCGTACTAGAATAAAGAATTCACTGTTGGCTTGGAAGATTTCACCATGAAAATTGAAATTCCTTGAGGTAATAGAGGAGAACTCCTTGTTCCAGATCCCATGTCGATGATTGAACCTCCGTAAAGCAGCTAAAGTTCACCTTCTGCAAAACTGAAACCTCATTCAAACAATAAATTGAAAGGATAAGTCCTTAGCCAAAATCCTGAAAACTGAACATACAAGGACTAGGGCACAAAATCCACTACCTCAGGGAATTTGCGCTCTTGGAGAGTTTTTTGACCAGGGCGCAAAATCCACTTCCTCAGGGAATTTGCACTCCTGGACAAAAGGAGTCCAGTTCCCTCTGCAAATGATTCCTGTCCAAAATGAAATGATAACCTTCATGAGATCCTGCAGGAGAAGATTTCCAAAACTTGGCAAAATTCTGACAAAAGAACTTGAAAGTAAGTCTGAGAGAGAGGAAAACCTGGAAGGAATTTGTCCCTGGTCGCACTATCCATGACCAGGTGGATTATGCGCTCCAGGAGGATTTTTTTGTCCTAAGCGCAAAATCCCCTTCCCCCTGGAATTTGTGCTCCTCGACAACACGACTGTAGTGCACTTCTGACCCACCCTGGGAGTATGACCTAGCCTGAATGATTCCAGTCCCGCCGAAATGAGCAACCCAAGAAGATTCCTGTTCAAACATGAGATCACGAACTTCCTTCTGAAGATTTTTCACAAGGGCAATATTCCAAGACTTAGCCAAATTTCAACAAATGAGTTTCAGAATCACTCCAAGGGAAGAAATTCCTAACTCGAAAAGAAGTTTATCCATGGTCGCATAATCCAGTCACTCATGGAATCCCCGACCAGCGAGAATCCCCGACACATGGAAATCCACGCCACCGCCTTGGAGGATAAGGACAAAAGTTTAGGTCAGCCATGTAATAAAATATGGCGGCTAAGTCTTCTTAGACCAATCTGGGTCGGCCAAGTGGCACAAGGGAGTCCAAATGCCTATGTAAAGGAGCGCCCAAGTCATTTTCAAATCATTCAAACACAAATTCAAAACCAAAAAGCAGATTTCAGTCCTAGCCAAAAGGAGAAGAAGGCATTCCAAGGAAGATTTCAATAACAAAAGGCAGATTTCATCATTTGGAAAATAAAGTTCATCAAGGAGGAGTGCAGATTTCATCATTTCCTAAGCTAAATTCGTCATTAGGGCAGATTTTTCTGTAGGTTTAAAGCAGATTTCTGCATTCCAAGGGAAGAAAATCACATTCCAAAGGGCGGATTTCATCCTCCAAATCCAAGATTCCTTCATCCCAAGGCAAATCCTTCTCCAAGACTCAAATTTCTAAACATTCCAAGGGCAGATTTCTTGGCAAAAAATCCATTAAAACTCAGAAATTTCTGCATAAAAATCAGAAATTCCATTAAAAGTCAAAAGTTCCTTGTGCAAGGAGAGGTATGTGAATCCATAGGATAGTTCTTACTTGGAATTATATTGTTCTCTCCTTCCTATGTACTTAGCATCTATCATTTTTAGTCCCACATGCATAAATTCGTTGTACTAACTTCTCATGTGTGGGAATAAGAACCCCCATCCGGCCTCCATCCTTACCCCTTTAAAAACTTATACTTTGTTGTTTCTTTCCTTGATTCCACAGGTGAATGGCAAGTGCCAAGGCGATCTCTTCAAGACAAACTCAAATGAAGGCTGCCCTCAAAGGGACACTCCCGGGTCCAGAATCATCTCAAAATGGGCGAACGTGGGAGACACCAACATCCATCCCTCAAGCATGGAAGAAATTAGGAAGCAAATGTACGGAGTAGATGGACGTCCTCCATCCCAGCTTACAGTCAAGATTGTTCGGAATGGAATTGCCTCCGCCGCATGTTTCCCGCCCGCCATTCCTTGTCCCGCGCTGATCGTGGAATGTTTCATGCACTATGATCCGGAACGAAGGATGGTTGTCGATCGCAACAACACAGTAGTGAACTATTTCTCCAAGGAAAAGATTGTGGAGGCATTCAACATACCGGTCTATAGTCCCATCGAGTACACAAGCAAGGAGGAGTCAACTGACATGTTCCAGGCCGATCCGGCAACCTGTTTCGGGATCATCAACAAGTCTTGGATGCAAAAGAAAAGGCCTCACCGTTCTAAGTTGCCAAGGACACTCCTTAAATCCGACTTCAAGCAAGAGCATGGAGACCTGGTCGTCATGTTGAACAGGATCATGGGAAGTCCTCAATCCTGTACCTTCGAGCCATGGATGTTCTACTATATTAAGGAAGTCACCGCCTGGACGAAGATGATTGATTGGGCTCGACTCCTTAGTGACAGTATTGATGCACAATTCCAAAATCTGGAGGAATCAAAGGCTTTTTACATGAGTTCCTATGTGATCTATATGCTGGCAAGGAATAACAAATATCAAGGACTATCATGGAAGGGATGTATCGGCAATCAAGAAGGGCAAGTCAAAGTCTATGATTGCTACACCCAGCTTCATCTCCAAAACATAAACCATTTCAGAAGGTTTAATGACGCATTCGCCATGCACATCACCAGGACCCCCCAAGGAGGCACTCACCAAAGGTTATCACCCGAGTCCAAGCAGTTGATCAGGACTTATGGCCCCTGGTTCATCCAATTCTCGAAGTTCACATACATCCGAGTGCAAGGATTCTCTGCCTACCCATATAGACTACCAAGATATCCGTCGGACAAGATGGTCCTATTGGAATTGACAAGGCAACTCTCGGCATATGACAAAGTTCAGAAGAAAAAGAAGGCCGGGGTAGCCTACCCAATCCAGATGGAAGATGCGGTCGAAGCATGCCCATCTCTCCAAGCCGTAGAAAGATCTGAAGAAGAGCTGCAGTTCTATAACTTGGTGACTCATTCCTTACGGCAGAACTTTGACCCGTTCAATACCACCTAGGTAGCATGTGGAAGGAGACATAGACATAAGGTACACCTGGAGGACCACTGAGCAAATGCTGAGGATGACTTCTAAGTGTGGAGGAGGACATGTTCCCGGCTTTCAGTTGACATGATCACGGCCACCGGGATCTTTTCAGTCCCGGATCAAGTTAAGGAGGATGGAAGGCAAGTCCAGCGATTCTTCAAACAGGAGAAGGATAAGCCTCTTCCACCCTTGGTTTGGTCCGATCCGGAGGTCACCCACTTAGACGATCTAATGGTACTCGTGCTAACGATAACACAGAAATGGATAAACCAGCAGATGGAGAAATTGCACAAGAGGGGGCATCCACTCGACTTATGCCTGATGGGAGACTTGGATTCCCAATCTTCCGAGGAGGACATGACCGAAGAAACTCCTGTGAAGGAACAAGGAACAGGAAGACGGGGAGTAAGGAACAGGACTGCAAAAGATCCACCAGCGAAGAGAGTAAAGGCTCGGAAGGAACCTATCAGTAGGCCTGACGAGGAGTAGAATGCATCCAGTGCTCACTCTGCTAGCACTTCTTCCGTCCGGGAGGTTGATCTTTTTGAGAATGTGCAAACAGTTAAAGGTAAAGGACCCGTGGAGGAGGAAATGGTCCCGAATGAGCAAGCTGATCAGGAAGATAATGAGTCCATGGATTCAACCCGGGAACGGACCCCCAGCCTGATGGTGGGAAATCAGCCTAACCTTTCATCGCGGAATCCAAGGGAAGTCCGACTTGAGGACATGCTCCATCACCCTAATTTGGAATTCCTCGATGAGGAGTTCAATTACGGCAAAATGCTGACATCCACCCCACAAGTTGGCCAAGATCCTCAGGAACCACAGAAGGAAGTCAATCCATCCGCAAAACCCAATTGGTTACAGGACAGGTTGCGGAAGAAGACAATTAGGAAGAATGATCCTTCCACCAAACTTGGTGATTTTCTGGCCAGGATAGGGAAATCCGCAGATCCAAAGAAGGCGAAGAAGTTTTCCCGGATCACAAGGGATGAATCAGGATTCCGCTGAGTAGAGGTGGCAATTCCCAGGGTAACCAAAGCAAAGGAGGACATCAGTCCGGATGATTTTGACATCTTGAAGGTCGACCTTGGACCAACCACGAAGGATCAAGAAATGGAGGAGCTAGAGGATTCCGTTGCCACCATCCGAGAAAGGTTGAGGAAGGAAGAAGAAAAGAACCAATTGAAGCAAGAGAATAAGGAACTGCGGCAACACATCCAGCAGCTCATGGGCCCATTGCAGTCCGCCCAAGGAGCAACGGCTCAACCTCTAAGCATAACTAAGGATTCATTAGCTGAGGTTGAAGTTTTGAGGACAGCCGGCCATATAACAAGAGGTTGGATGGAGAAGGTCTCAGATAGAGCCCATAAGTTCATAGAAGACCTCGTCTAGGTGAACAGGAGAGTTACAACACTCATGGATAGAATTCAAGCAATTATGGATGCATGTCAGCAATTCATAGTCGTCCAGGAGGAGACCATCCCTAGACTGAAGGCACTGATGAACACTCTGAAGCCGGACTTGGTGAGGAACAAAGTAATACCTGCAAATTCAGTATATGATTTCCTCAGCTGGTATTCCGCCTTGGTCACGAAAAGAGATAACTTTGAGAAGATTGAAGGCGACACTTCCCAGGCCCACGCCATGTTGAAGGAAATCCAGGACAAAATCATTGTATCCTTGGAGGCCTGGTTTGATCTGGAGGTAGCACCGGATGGAGTCATTGACTTAGAGGAGTTGAAAGGCAAGATGCGGAGCATATACTTCAAAGCTTCTTATCCTACCCAGGAATCCCATCTTAAGGATGCGTCCTCATTCTTGATCTTCATTAACAATATCCAGGAGCTGAGGGCGGATTGGGAAAATATCCTTGTCACCTGTACCACCACCGCGTCCATCATGGAGTTCTGGATTGATAACATGCCCAGTATTCCTATGGAGGAGTTGGAAGTCGTCCTGACTAGGTTCCTGGAGGCAGAGACTAAGGGGCAGGAGGAAGTTCCAGACAGGCAAGACAGTCCTGTCTAGGAGTCCTAGTCAGCTGGGAAACCCAGGACAGATGGCGGTCCTCCTTCCATCTTCTGACGTCCAGGATAGGTGGTAGTCACCTACATGGCGAATCTGACGACCCCACCTCCTTTTCCTAGGGTTTCTAACTCATGACACATTTCAAGGAAATCTGATTTCCTTTTGCCCTAATGTATTTTTGGTTGCCTATATAAAAGCTGGAGGGCGCCTCATTTTACTCTCTTTTCCATTTTTTTGATGCTCCTAGAGCACCCTAGTAGCTAGTTTTCATTTCTGCACTATTTTTGAGCTGAAACTCCGAGGATCAGTTGGATTGTTGTAATACAGACTTCTGAAGCAAGAATATAAGCATTGAATATTGGTGTTCATATGATTCTTTAGATGTTTGACATGGTCTTATTGATTTCTTAAGCAAATCTGAAAGTTATTCAAGTTATTTCCTTTATTTCAAGCTTTGTTAGTTAATATGATGGAAAATGCTATTGTTGAATGATTGAATGCTAATTTGTTCATACCATTTGTGATATGTGGCTTGCAAATCACTTTGTATGGTTAGTCTGAACTAATCCCAAGCTTAACTTCGACTGCTCCTGAATGATCAGTCTCATGTTCCATGTCAGGACAGTGTGAAAATCCCTGCCGCTACCCCAAAAGATCGCACCATCTCTGCCTAGCTGTTGTCGCATGACGAAGCAAAAGCGTGGTTCCAGTATCAATCTTTAGTAGTAGTCTTTCCCGTCATTTAGATCCCTGAACTCTCTTCCACTATCCCTATCTTTTTCATTTTCTTTGAATTTTCCTTAGGAGTGGATTATATAAGAGCCTACAGCAAAATCATTCGTTACCCGCATAGGTTAGTCTAGTTGAACTTAGATCTTTTCCACCAAAAGTTGACAATTCAGTCCAAGAAAAAAGAGGAATCCACGTCCAAGACTCTAGAATCCACCAAAACCCCTGACTTTCTTCCTTGAGCACTGAACACTAAGTCTGATACGTAAGTCCCCCTTGTGATTACCAGCAAATCACATCATTTCACTGAGTCTATCCCTATGCATGTCAAGACCTGACACAAAAGGAACCTTGGAGCAGTCTCATTCAATCACATAGTTCAACGTCTGAGAAGCTTTATTCAAGAGAGGATAGAATACTCTGTGTTTTATTCTAATGTTTGTTGCAATCACAAAAACCGCATCAACAGGAACATTGGCCCTCTGACACAGAGGAACAGCAATCAAATCATTCAGAAAACATGGGTGACAAAGATGATAATATGGGTGACAGAGATGATAGACATGCATCACTAGAGGCCACAACACTTCTGTTGGATGCCTTGCTTAGGAGTCAAGAACAAAACAAATCAGCGCATGGCTTAGTTCGCTGATGCAATTACAAATTTCGCAGTCAATAACAGGGGCAATGGAGACCAGAGGAATGGCCAAAATCCACCCAGAGTGGAAGATCCTCCAGAGAGGGCAGCAGTAGCAAGACCCCTTATGCCAGCCTTTCCACCCAGAATAGAACCTCCACCAAGGATTGACCTCACACTAGTTGAAATGCAAGAACAATTTCGACAAGATTGGGAAGAGGCCGGACCTAATTTTCAGCGGGACATATCTCTCCGTGATTACATGGATGTGAGGATGAGGCATATGCCTAACAGAGTAAATAGAGAACAGTACAATGAGCTACGGAAGAAGCTTGGGAAGATTAATCTTCCTTACTTTAATGGCTCCGAGAAGACATCAGCTCATGCATGGGTTGTCATGTCCCCATTTCCGGCTTGATCATCAAGAGAAGAACGGATTAGCCTATCTATCATTCCCGGAGGCTAATACCAATGAGAAGGAAATGAAATTGGTTTTTGACTAACTCAATGTTGTGCTTTTGCAGGAACAAGTAAAAAACTACTTCAAGGGAACTGTGACAAGACTAGCGAATTTGGCTAAGTCTGAGAGTCATTTCATCAGCTCGAGTGGTCACATTGTCAAGTGATGTTATCATGATGTTTGGGCGCATTTCTAAGCAACTTAGGTTCATTATGGCACCTGGCTTTCAAGTTCATTTATAGCACTCAGTAAGGGATCTAACTTGAGGCACTCCATGTAATTAACCTCCTCCAAGCTAGCTCCTAGTACTGAGATAAGTGGAGTGGGTGTGGATGAAGTTTTCATGCTTGAGCGCAAATGTCATGATGAACCTACCAAATGTGCGCCTTGGGTTTTGAAGGATATAATCAAGAGAATGGAGTCATCTAAGGGTATGATGTGAATCTATTGAACTTGCAGGATCATCCAGTGTTGAGTTTGGAATCACTGAAGTGGTCTATGTGAGTTAGGCGCACTTCCTAGCCTTCACAACACTCAAAGTGCGCCTAGTTCTCATACTGCGCCTAGACTCCTTTGCAAGTGGTGAAGTCCTTCAAGGATTGATCAAGTGAAACCTCACCTTCAATAAGATCCAGTGGAATGATTGAATTGATCAAGTGATGACATATTCATCTCTAGTCGCATTTTTTCCTCTGGCAACTTGTCAATGAGTACCTAGTATAAAAAGGGTCTCTTCTGGCGTTGGATAATGATTTTGAGATGAGGCGCTCAATTTAGCTAAGCCTCTTCACTAGGGCGCCTAGATGGATGAAGTTTGGGTGAGTATCTTGAGGTTTCAAGGCCTAGGCACAGATACCAATTAAGACTACCCCAAAAGTGCGCCTAAGGTAGATGTAAGACCTCAAAACCAGTTTGGATACAAGGCGCTCCATTAGGGGGCAAGATCATATCCATTTGAAGTCAAGTTGCTTTCAAATTGCCTTGAAAAGATGATGAGTTGGAACCTAGGCGCAAATTCCTAGCCAAACTAACAGTAAGTGCGCCTAGTTGAGAAAGAGACATCTTCAAGGGGGGAAATTGTTGGGTGCTCATTTCATAGGAGTCAATCTAACACTTGGAAGTTTCAATCTGTGACCTAAGCTTGTGGAAATGTGTCAAAACCATCCCTAGGTGCCACATCTACTGCAAATCCTCCAAATGTGCGCCTAAGTGGGGAGGTAGCTTTCAATCGCTTCAATTAGTCAGGGCGCTTGGTGAGTTAGGTGTTTTACTTCACCGCAAAGACTTCAAACATAAACCACCACATGCATGAAGGTGAATCCAATGCAAGGCGCTAGTCTCCTCCTACACAAACTCAAAAGTGCGCCTCAAGTAGTTTGACTTGGCGTTGGAGCTAGTAGACTTCCTCCGAAATGTGAAGACAACACAAGGGATCATTTCCTAGTTACATCATCTCCTGTTGACACCTAGTCTTCAGTTGGGCGCAATCACCAGTTCAAACCACCAAGATGTGTGCCTAGAACCCATAAGGCGCCATTTCATGAGCAAATCCACTTCAAGTGGCGTCTAGAAGAAGATAAGATAGTTACAACTACCTAAACTATCATTGGCCAAAGAGATAACATTGGGATCCTTACCAGTGCATTGGGTAAGGTTGCCACATCACACTAAGTTGTCAAGTGGAATATTCTCTTGAATATGCTTCTTAGGAAATGTGCCTTGGTTCCTCTTAATGCCTTGAAAAAACGTGCCTTCATTGCCTTGGAAGGCCTATAAAAGGAGGAGCTATCTCATTCATTTGACATCTTATCTTTTGGCAAATTTTCTCTCTGCAAAGATTTATGCTTGTGACCTTGAGGCCTGCGAGTTTCAAGAGTTGGGGTGATGCTCCCTCAACTGACAAGGTGATGCTCCCTTGTTGCATTGTGAGGTGTTGACATCCAGTTGACATCATTGAGTTCAATTGAAGTGATCTACATCAACCAGTGAGATAGAGCTAGTTGTGAAGAAGTTGAAAGCATTGTATACATCTAGGCTTCAAGGCCTTTTCTTGTAATCATTTGAATAAGATTGTATATTCATGCCATTGTGGGCAATCATTATTGTAATAAGACATTTGCATTGAATTGAATCAAGTAAAAATACAAGTGCCCAACTTCAAGTTGATTCATGCAAGTTGCCTTTGTTATCTTTTCATATGTGATGTTAAGTAGACTAAGTAGTTGAAGAGTTACGTGCAAGTAAATTTGTCTAAGTAAGAAAAATTTTAGTTAGTACTAGTTGGGTATCTTACATGGGTTCAAAAGGTTGATACTTTTTTCACTCTTAATCCTATGCCTAAAGAAGAATCTATTAAGTATGCTGCTATGTATCTTGATGGACTTGCTCATGAATGGTGGCATCACGACATGATTACATTAGAACATGCACAAATCACCTCCTATGCTGAATCTCCCGAGAGGATAATAGAGAGGTTTGACAAAAAAGATCCCGAGCTGCACTTTAAGGAGCTTGCACAGCTGAAACAGTGAAGTACAATAGATGCATATGTGGCTGATTTTCAGCGGTTATCAATTTTACTGACAGATATCTCAGAGAGGAGACTCATTGTACTCTTCATTGATGGTTTGTCAGAACCTTTGAAGGGATGGATCAAAGCATTCAATTCACCAACACTTCGTGAAGCAATCAAGAAAGCTCGTGATATGGACACTTCCACTTCACAAAACAAATCTCATTCAAAAGGTTTCATATAGAAGAAGGACAAGGATAAAATATATATAACCAGAGAACTAGAACAGCCAAAGAAACAATATACCAAGATTGATAGTGAGACCTTAAATGAGCTTAGGAGGAAGGGTTTATGCTTCACATGCAGGGAGCCTTGGACTAAAGGCCATAAATGTTCAACAAAGGGCAAAGCACTCCTTATTGAGTACAATCAGATGAAGAAAATGCATCAGAAAAATTAGACCAGCAATCTGATTATGAAGATTGTGAAGGTGAAAAGGCACTAGAAGAGGGTGAGAACGAAGAGGATAATGATGTGAAACTAGCATAGCTACATAGCTTTCAAAAAAATGAGTCTCTTCGCATTAGAGGAGTACTTAAGGGGCAGCGAATGATAACTTTAATTGCTACGGGAGCTACACATAATTTTATTGATGAGGGCTTGGTTGTTCATAGAGGCCTTCAAACACAGGAGGTGAGTGGTTTCAGGGTAATGGTAGTTGACGGTTTCACTATTAATTGTACCAAGATGGTCCCACAGTTGAGTATTCAGTTTGGGGATTATGAGGTTAAGGAGGACTTCTATGTGGTTAGCATTGGTGACTCAGATGCCGTTATGGGGATTCAGTGGCTTCATTCTTTGGGAAAGATCACCCTTAATTTTCAGACCATGGAGCTGAAGTTCAAATCAGAGGGTAGAAATGTGGTCTTGAGGGGGTTGTCCAATGGAGGGCCACGTGTGGTGTCTTTCAAACGAATGGAGAGACTTTTCAGGCATGATTAGGTGGAGTGGGCAGCAGAGTGTGTTATTATGCCCACAGCTACAGAGGAGGTGAAGAGGTCTTATCCCCAAGAAATACAGGAGCTTCTTACCAAAAGAAACAAGGTGTTTGGTAGTCTTCCTCCAGGTAGACCTCCTAATAGAGGCATTGAGCATGTGATAGAGTTAGAGGAGGGTACTAAGGCCGTGATTACTACTCCTTACAGGCATCCCAAGAGACTCAAAGATGAGATTGAGAAGACCATTAAGGAGCTCTTAGAGATGGGACATATTCGGCCAAGTAAGAGCCCATTCACTTCTTCAGTTGTCTTGGTGAAGAAGAAGGATGGGACTATGCGCATGTGTGTGGATTGCAGGGCACATAATAAGAAAACAATTAAGAACAAGTATCCAATCCCACGCATTGATGAGTTGATTAATGAGCTGCATGGTACAGTATACTTCTCCTAAATAGATCTGAGATCAAGATATCATCAGATTAGAGTCAAGGAAGAGGATGTGGAGAAGATTGCATTCAGATGTCACTTTGGACATTTTGAGTTTCCTGTCATGCCCTTCAGTTTGACAAATGCTCCAACCACTTTCCAGTCATGCATGACAAGGGTGTTTAGCAAACAGTCGCGTAGGTTTGTTCTAATCTTCTTTGATGACATCCTTGTTTATAGTAGAACATGGGAAGAGCATTTGAAACACTTGGATGAGGTGTTGGGTATTCTTGAGAGTGAATCTCTCTTTTGCTAAAGAATCCAAGTGTGAGTTTGGGATGACAGAGTTGTTGTATCTTGGGCATATCATCAGTGTTGATGGAGTCCATGTGGATCCTGATAAAATCAAAGCAATACTTGATTGGCCACCTCCCACTAATTTGACACAGGTTAAGGGATTCTTTGGGTTGTGTGGGTTCTACAGAAGGTTTGTGAAAGGTTTTTCACAGATTGCTGCCCCACTTACTAATTTGACTAGGAAAGGTGCATTTTCTTGGTCAAAATCAGCACAGGACTCATTTGATAAGTTTAAGAAGTTGATGAGCTCATGCCCTGTTTTGGCACTTCCTGATTTCTCCAAACCATTTGAGCTTGAATGTGATGCTTCTAGTGATGGAATAGGGGCAATCCTAATGCAAAATAAGCATCCAATTGCTTTCGAGAGTAGAAAATTGAAGGGGAGTGAGAAAGGTTATTCAATCCATGACAAAGATGTTAGCCATAATGCATGCATTGGCTAAGTACAAACAGTATCTTGTTGGGGGTAGATTTATTGTAAAAACTGATCATAACAGCTTGAAGTACTTTCTAAATTAGAAGGATTTAAGTGAAAGACAGCAAAAATGGGTTAACAAACTTCAAGCATACGATTTTGACATTGAATATGTCAAGGGAAAAAGAAATGTGGTGGCTGATGCATTATCTAGGAGACCACATTTATGTGTTTTTTCTGAGATAGCAGCAGATTGGAAGAAAACCATACAGGCTGATTATGCAAAGAATAACCTTGCCAATAGCATCCTTGATGGTACAATGGGTGATGATAAATATAGTGTGCAGGATGGTTTGATTATCTACAAGGAGAGGATTTGGTTAGTGCCTGAGTCTAAGTTGAAAGAGCAAATTTTCAAAACATTTCATGACACTCCTATGGCTGGTCATCCTGGATTTTATAAGACATATAGGCAGATCCGTGAAAGATTTTCATGGAAGGGGATGAAGGAAGACATTGCCAGGTATGTACGTGAGTGTCTAGTGTGCCAACAAAATAAAAATGAGCACACATACTCGGCTGGTCTGCTGCAACCATTGCCCATTCCTACTCAAAAGTGGGAGAGTATTTCAATAGACTTCATTACAAGGCTTCCCCAGGTGCAAGGGAAGGATTGTATCTTTGTTGTGGTGGACCATTTGACCAAATTTGCCCATTTCTTTGCCATATCAGCAGGTTATACAGCCATACAAGTGGCAGATTTGTTCTTCAAGGAGGTGTTTAGACTACATGGGATACCGAAGAATGTCATAAGTAATAGGGACAGCAAGTTCATGAGCTTGTTTTGGCAAGATTTAATCAAACTATGTGGCACTGAGTTGACTTCTAGCACTAGTTACCATCCCTAAACAGATGGTCAAACGGAAATAGTAAATAAATGGGTGGAGGGCTACCTACGGAACTATGTTTCAGGGCAGCAAAAAGGATGGATAAAATGGTTGCACTTGGATGAATTTTGTTACAACTCGACTTTCCACATGTCAATCAAAATGTCACCTTTCATGGCATTGTATGGATATGAAGCACCTAGCTTCATTGATTTGTTGTTCAGTGATTGTAGAGTGCCCAGTGCTAAGGACTTCTTGCAGGAGAGCCAAAACATAATGAGATCCTTGAAGGAAAGCATTCAGCATGCTCAGAATCAGCAGAAGTTATATGCTGATCAGCACCGTATAGAGCGGGAATTTGAGGTGGGTGACATGGTTTATGTGAGGTTGCAGCCATATAGGGAGTCCACTCTCAAGAAGAGTGGAGCAGAGAAGTTGAAACCACGTTTTTATGGCCCGTTCAGAGTCACCAGGAGGGTTGGTGAGGTAGCCTATGAGTTGGAGTTGCTTGAGGGTAGTAGAGTACATAATGTATTTCATGTATCTTGCCTCAAGAAGGCACTTGGTCATAATGTGACTCCTTCAACAGTGTTACCCCCATTGGATGATGAGGGTAAGTTGGTTCTTATTCCAGAGGTAGTGATTGATTTCAAAGAGAGGACCGTCAAGAGGAGAGTGATCGCTGAGTACTTAGTGAAATGGCGGGACTTATTAGAGGAGGATGCTACTTGGGAAAGTGAACAGATTCTTCAGCGTCCAGCACTACAATTGCTTGAGGGTAAGCAATTCTGGGGAGAGTGGACTATAATGTCCCCTCCTTGTCTCTTCAGAGAGTTGATGTGATTAGCCTATTCTAGGGTTCCCGTAGGCTAGCAGAGATGGTTAGGGAATCCATCTTGGTCGTTATTCCAAGACTTACTATTTATAGTAAGTCGGACAGGGGGTATCAGGTGGTGTTGGCCAACTTATTATTTAGCCTATCAGTTGGAGCATCTAGCACCTGCAGTTGGGCTTCGAGGAATAGCCAGGAGATTATATTTCGAAAATATAAGTTAAATTAAATATTTAACTTATATTATTTTCATGTGCTACGTGTACTTTAAGTTATAAAGTAACTTTATTATATTGTACTTTAAGTTATAACTTAAAGTGTGGTGCTAGGAAAAGGGGGAGCGCTCCATGGAGGGATAAGGAGTTATTTTAAATTTTTAAAAAAATAATATTCCCTCTCATTTGGGCATTGGGGGCTTGAGGTAATAAAAGTCATTTTGAGACTTCATTTCAAACTCTTTGTTTTTGATCAACTTTTCTGGAGCAATCTTGGAGCTTTGGTTTTGGGGTTTGTAATGGAGTTTTGCAGAGACGTAGCCCTCTGTGAGACTACATTCTTCGTGCTTGTGATATAGCATCAGGGAGGGTTTCCTGGGAGCTTCATTCAAAAGTTTCACTTGTGCTTTCAGGATAACATTTTGATGGGTTTTCACTATGTTATATTCAGACTTCGTGAGCAACTGGAGACAAGGGTTTTAAGAGCAGTTTCTGAGTTTGGGAACAGTTTTTGATGATCAGACTTCATGCATATGCTGGCCGTTCACGAGCAGATTCTAGTCGTACTGCCTAAAGGGTTTTGTTGAATATTTCTTTGTGCTATTACCTCCATTTGAGGCGCCAACCCTAGGGACACATGTTGCAGACATAAAGAGCAGATTTAAGATTGATTTGATAGTGATTTGTTGTTGTTTTATCATACAGCCTGGGCCGTACCACTTCAGCCTGACGTGGGTCCTCTCTAGGCTCAAACGCCTACCCTTTGAGATTGTTTTTGCTTTAAAAATGGGCGCCTAGGGTTTGACTTTCCATTGCAGTTGTTGGTTTGTATGAGAACAGTCATTTGATTGGGATTTGGAATGAATTTTTGATGCATATAGTGTTGGTGCAGCTATAGCCCTGGAATAAAGTTGAGTTTTTTCATATGGGTATGTGTTTGTAATTCATATTTGCAATTCTGATATTTGGGTCTTTGTTCATTTATGCATTAGGGGTTTAGATTTTCTGGGTTATTGTTGCATGTTTCATATTTTCAATGTACTAACAAAAAACATTACATGCAAACCAAAAAACGCCCTTCTACAACTTCTGTCTAGTTCTGAAAGACCACTTCCTAATAAAAAATAACACTATTAAGAAAATAAAAAAATAAAAAAATTATTACAGACAGGGTTGGTCATTACAGTTTCTTCCCATGTTTACATTAAAGAGATAAGCAGAGCATAAACCAAATAACTATTTGTTGATGTTTGTTTTTTGACAAGTCAACAATTAGAGTAAAATACTAAGTATCTGACTCCCTCTTGAGCAAAGCCTCTCGAATGCTGAACTATGTGATCAAACAAGATGACTCCAAGGTTCCTTTTCTGATGGTTTTGTAAGAGATAGCTCAGTGACTAAGTATGATTTTGAGTATGATTTTGCTGTTTAACACAAAGGGACTTACGCAATTGTTCAAGTAAACTTGTTGTTTCAAGGACTACGGAAGTGGATACTAGAGGGTCTAAGTACTGCAATTGATGGCGTATGATTTAGCAATGGATGTTCTTGATCCTAATCCTAACTCAATGGTAAAAAAAAGGGACAAAAGGTATAAGGTTTAGAAACACTAATCTAATCCTAAATGCAAGGATGATTACCGCTCAAGGTGAAATCAAACCTGATCCTGCTTCGCCAAGATAGACAACTACACAGGATAGGTGCAATCTTCTAGGGGTACAAGATGTTTAAATCAGTTATGCTCATGAAAGATTCAACAAGCATAAAAGATCAAATTGATGTTCAATTGTTTAGACTAACCATGCACTGCAATCCACGAGCCGCAAACTACAAATGGTATGAACTTACTGATTTCACCACAAAGCAATAAAGAAACCTTTTATTAACTAACATAAACTTAAAGAGAACTTATAACTTAATGTTCGCTTGAAAATTAAAACCATGCAACACTCGGAAACACAAATAGAATCACCAAGGCAATGAATCTTTTATTATCTCAGAGAGCTCTTGCAACAATTTCAGAAATTTCAACCGTACAAATGAGAGCAACAAGAGCTCTTTTATAGACCTCAAAGAAAAGAAGGGTCAAGATCGATCGGCCGAGTCAGCGGACCAGATCAAGCCACATCACAAGTAGTTGTAACAAACTTCTCTTTATTAAATGAAAGAGAACAACTTTATTAAATGAAGGAGACTAACAAGAAGTTATCTTTATTAAATGAGGGAGGCCATGAAGAAAGAAACAAAGGCACGCCTCGCAAGAAGATAAGAATGATATATCATTGTCCTATGAAGAATCCCCATGTGAATATCCATCACTAGAAGCTTGGCATTCAATAAACTTGGACACTATTTGCTTTACTTCCTCCACAGGTACACTTGGCGCATTCTGAATGGTTCCTTCGGCTTCAAGTACATCAACTGAATAAAGGGCAAGTGTCCTTTCCCAATCAGTTATCCTTGCTTTGTTGTCGCCAAGGTGGACAGCAAGTGAGAATATACTATCAAGTCTTTCATTTGTAACATCATTTTCCTGAAAATAGAAAACTTGAACTTGTTCTTTCAGATTCTCAAAGGTCATCTCCCCAAAAGGATTGCAGATCCTCATCAAAGAAGCATGAATTCCATCTTGAATCCTCTGAAGCACACTTCTAATTCTTGACATGTCTATTTCTATCTTTTCCAGCAACTGTCCTTTGATGCGAAGACTAAAATACCAGGAGGAAAAGTTGTATGTTCTACCTTCTTCAATAACTTCAGCATGTAACAAATCATCCACTGATGTTTCCATCAAGCTCTTTAGGTGTGGCAGATGTTGATCCTTGAGGTCTTTGAATTCAACACAAGCGGTCATCAATGCAAGTACCCTCTCCTTAAGGCTAGTAATCTTATCATTTACTTGCATAATAGCTCTCAAATGTCTGAATGTAGTCTCCTTTGATCTTTTCATCCAATCCTTCATTCTGTGAGATGAAGACTTCAACTCTTCTAGGTGTCCAACTGTTTCAGGAGGAAGGAGAGATGGAGGTGTAACAACCCTTTCCTGCTGATGAATACGATGCACTAAGTGCTGAATATACTGCTCCAAGGCACGACATCTTTGCTCAGCCTTGATTCTGCCTTCTGTTTCTTGCCTTATGATAGCTCGAGCATTATCAATCGAATCCTGAAGCTCTTCTTCAACTTGCATTCTAGTCAAAGGACCTAGATTGATTGTATTGATGTCATAATCATTAGGAGTTACATCCTCTATGTTCTTTTCAAGCCTAGGAACGGCTACATGTACTTTTCTTACACCTGTTTCATCTTTAGTGATCTTGGAAAGGATATTTGCCTTCTTCTTTGGTTTCTCCTTCGACATATCTAAGAGCAACTCATCAACTGGAAGGGGAGGACAGCTCTCAAGTTCACAATTCTCTCTGATTCTTTCTTGTAACCACTCTGGTAGTGATGAAAGATCCTGCTGCTGTTGTAATTGTCTTCCTTGGGCAGGTAATGACTCCTCTTCAGCATCATCCTTATCCTCGGTATTAGCTTCATCGATGATTTCAGTATCATGTGGGCTAGAAGGTACTTCTTCTATTGGAGCTTCTGGAACTACATTCTCAATAGGAATCATTAAGTCTTGATTCAGTGGGATGTCACCTGGCTGTCTAGAAGAAGCAGTCTCAATACTTATCCTTTTCTTCTTTCTACTGGATTCTCCTTGAACAATCTCAAGCTGTTTCCTTTTCTTTCCCTGTCCTGAATCTTTCTCACTTCCTTTGCTTCATGAATCCTTACTAGGTGCTTTATGTTGTTCTTGCGGATCCACTTCTCCCATCTTAGTATAGGTGAGTTTCTTACCTTCATCAAGCAAGGCTTGTACTTGTTTGTTTATTTGCTCTTCAGTGATAGCAATAACAGGCCTTATCAATCCTTCATCATCGACCTTTTCTCTATCTGCCCAGTTGACTTCATAAGGCAAATTGCAGATTTTATCATATTCATCACCAAGAAGAGCTCGATCACCTTCTAACTGATCAGGAATTCTCAATACCTTTGTAGCTCTTATCAGGTCCCATGTCAATCGTGAACACTTCTGCATCCGGATGTCATCGTCATCTATAGCATCAGCCCAATGATCCTCTAGTTGTTCTTTATGCCTGTAAGAAGAGTAAGACTGTTTGACGGCTCCATGTGGGTCAAAGTTTTCCCTCCTCGAATCATGTGGATGCAGATGATAAGCCTGAAGCTTAATTTCTGAATGCTCAGCTGCCTGTAAGGATGGACAAGAATAGTACCTACCCAATTGAAGAGGGAACTGAACTCCTGCTTTCTTCCTTGCTTTCTGCATCTTATAAAACTCTAACAGTTGTCTGGAAACCTCTAGCAACACCATCCTGTTTGAAGGGTATCTAGGCAGTCTGTATGGGAATGATGTAAATCCTTGAATCCTGATATAAGTGAACTTATCATACTGAATGTAATACCTTCCATACTGCTTGATGAAGTTCCTGGCTGCACCTGTTAGTCTCCGATGTAGTTCACCTCTCAACTTCCTCACTATGAACATGGCGAAGGCATCATTGAATCTCTTGTAGTGATTGATGATTTTCAGGTGGAGCTGAGGATAACACTGGTGAGAGAGAATCTGTCCCGGCTTTGTACCTACTTGCCCTTTAGCTGTTAGTCCTTTGTAGACTACATTTCTTGCCAAGATATACACAAGGTATGAAGTCATGAAGAAAGACTTCGTTTCATCGAAATTCTCAAGCTGTTCATCTAGGCAGTGGCTTATAAGGCCAGCCCAGTCAATCATCTTGTTCTTTGTAAACATGTGATCAAAATAAGTATACATCCATCCTTCGAAAGTAGATGATTGTGGCCTACCTGTTACTCGATTCAGGAACATGATCAAGTAACTTATCTCTTGCTTGAAGTCAGCCTTATGATACTTGGGGTCTTCTGAGTTATATATCTTCATCGACGAATCATTCATCCACTTCTTCCTGATTTCTTGCATGTAGACCTTTGAGCTGCCTTCGAACGTCATCTGAGCTGTTGTAGGACATATGAAGACTCCTTTCGCCTTCGGGATGTTGAAGATCTCTTGGATAGCTTCCCTCTGCAGGTAGGCGAGAACAGTTCCATCCTTTGCTATGATTTGTCTTTTCTCTTTGTCATAATGTTGAACACACTCCAACACTAGCTCGGCGCTTGGCAAGGCAGGTGGAAAGCAAGCCGCTTGTACAATCCCGCTCTTCGCGATGGCTTTGACGTCCTCATTCCTGGTGATCGCGAGCAAGAAGTCTTTCACTTCCTCCAAGTTGACGTGTCCCATGTTGGTGTCGCCGACATCCTTCCACTGCGTTTCTAGCTTGGACTCCGGTACATTGGACTTGGCATCCATCTTGATAAGTACTTGTCTTTCTTTGGCCGTTATTCCCATCTATCTACAGGACTAGACTTGAATAAGTAGATTGAAATGATAAATTCTACAAGTCTTCTATATCACTATTATCATATTATCATGCTTTAATTCAAATTTGCAAGTACAAAAAGGTTTTATGAATGAAAAACAACATACTTCAAGTCATTTTTTCACTTGATTTCTGAACACAAATCTGCAAATTTAAATAAACACAAGGTAATTTTATAAAATAGAAGTGATCAAGACGTACCTTATGTCCAATTTCTGCAAATTTCTGGGTTAGATGATGCAAATCAGTCAAAAAATCAGAAACAGAAATATGAAATTAGCCTTCTAAAAACAGGTCTGCTCTGAAATTCTGCTTTTCCCTTGCAAATTTAATGTTCTCCTTACTAGATTTGCTGCTCCTACAAATTCGCTGCTCCCCAAACAAAATTGCTGCTTCCAAGATGATTCGTTGCCCTTTTGTATTTGCAATATGAATGAAATCAAATGAAAGAAGTGTCACCTTTATATAGCATTTTACACTTTATTAAGTGTTGGCGGCTGGGTAGGTCGGCCTTATATAGGCATTAATTATTTGCAAATTTCAAAATTCTTTAAAAAATTGTCTAAGCGCCAAAGTGAGTAGGCTCCCATATGGAGGGCGCTAATTGTGGAAGTTAAAATGCATATGGGCGCCAAATGTGCAGGAGACCTACTTGATCAACAACTGAAGATTACTTGATGAAGGCGCTATCCTATACCAAGGCGCCTATTCAACACCTAAGATGATCATACCTTGTTTCTAGGCGCCAATTCAACACTCCAGGTGCTCATTCATCTCTACTCCCTATGAAGGCGCTCACTCCTCAGTCTAGGCGCATTTTCTTCAACTCCTTGAAATCATGTGAAGTGCTCAAGACTCACCTTGCGCCAAACACTCCATCCTTAGGTTCCAAACACTCCAAACACTCAAGGCGCAAATTCACAAAGGTAACTCAAGGCGCCAATTCCAATCCTTCAAAGCAAGGCGCTCAACATAGCATCCATCATCAATCACTACTCCTAGGTGATCAAGGAGTCCTCTTTAGGTTCCAAACTCACCAGCTTCCACTCAAGGCGCTACTTCTTTGTTCAACCTCCTAGTTCATCCTATGAAGGCACTCTATCTCTTCTCCTTCAAATTTTCTACTTACAGACCACCCTTACAAGCGCTCATAGCCTCACAAAGGCGCTAAACTCTCCTAGCAGCTCAAAGCACATCTTATGATCTTCTGTGTCTAAGTGCTAGAACCTCAAGGAGGCGCATCATCTAGACTCAGGGTATTTTACTTTGTCAATGCACAGGACGCTTCAACTCAAGGCCAAAGGCGCATATCCTAGCTTGGGCGCTCTATCTTGGCTTTGTCTTTCATTTCAAGGCGCTCAATGCACTCATTGAGGCACTCCAAGGCGCTTAATTATCCTTCCTTCAACTATGGGCACTAAAACCTCTTCACTTCCTTCTTTAAGTGCCAAAACCATGATGTTTCACTTAAGGCGCATTTTGGGGATTCATCCTCCTTGGCGCCAGAGCTGGTCTCCAAACCTCTTCATCTTTAAGCTCAAAGATCAACACCTCCCTTGGACACTGACTCCACATCAAGGCATTGAAACCTTAGTTATACACTTCATTCTTTCATGCCTAGGCGCTCATGTTCACGATATCATCAAAGCACTCTTTGTCATAGGCGCTCAAACATATCTGGGCCGGTTTTCAAGAGTGAAAGCTCCTTATCATCATTCAAGGCGCAATTGACTTGTTCAAGGCATAACCCTAGGTGCATTCTCACCTTTTGACAAGGTTAAAGGCGCTAGATGGTAAGCACTCCATCATTCTTCTTTCCAAGGCGCACTACTGCACTCTAGGCGCCAAACTCTTAAAGTACTAAGATCAAAACTTCAACCCAGGCGCCAGAAGTGCCAATTCTCCTCCACCTAGGCGCTCAAGTACTCCTTCAATCCCTAGGTGCCAAAGTTCAAACTCCTACCCTAGGCGCTCACTCAAAGCCACTAGGATTAAGGCGCTAGGCACCAAGGGAGGGCACTCAAACTTCTTATCTTCTTCCAAAGGCGCTTTGTCCTAGTCAAATTCTTCTTGAAGGAGCTATCATTCACTTCTAGAAGGCGCTAAAATTCCTCTTCTAAGGCGCACATTGGACAAGGCGCCACTCAAGGAGTTGTCACAAATGTCCTTAAGGCACCAATACCTCTTAAGGCGCATTCTACTTCTGATCTTGGAGGGGACTTACCAAAGCGCCAAAACACCCTCACCTCACCAAGGCGCATTTCAATCTGTAGGAATCCAAGGATAACTCAAGGCGCTCATGACTCCTTTCATATTATCTAAGGCGCTAGATCTTAAGGGAAGGTGCTCAAACTAACTAGGTTCTTCCAAAGGCGCTCCATCCTAGTCAAGTTCTTCTTGACGGCGCTAACATTTACTTCCAAGCACCACAACTCATTTCTGGCGCTAAAAATAGGTGAAAAACTCCATATTAGGCGCTCAAATCCTTTGAAATAGACCAACTTCAATCCCATGGCGCCAAAACATGACCTCCACTCTAGGGGCACTCTGATAGTTCATTCCTCAAGGCGCCAGAAGCTATCCTTTCAATCTAGGCGCATTACTCTTCTAGAGCGCACTCTGACTCCAAGATATTCTAACAGGTCCAAGGCACCTAATCACTGTCATCTCACCAAGGCGGAAGAACTAGTTTAAGGTGCTTGGAGCATCATTTTATCTCAACAACCATGACTTGACTCTTCTAGGAACTCCTTGTACATTGAAATGATCTCTTGAGGTGGCTTTAATCACAGGATCACTTATCTCGGACTCAAACAACACTTCAAGGCACCTACTGGAGGACCTACTCAAAGGCGGTCATCTTCCTATACTACAATTGCCTCGGAAACACTGATTGACATGAATAACACATAACAACTTCCTGTGCAAAGCATCCGAGCTCAAAAGAGGGGGTCCCCTAGTCTGATGGGGTGATGTGTGATTTGGTCACAACACTATTCATATGAGATTTTGCAACTTCTGAATTCCTTTTCACTTGGATCAACTGTTCTGTGATTTTCTTTTATGATAATTGAGACCCAAACGAAAAATGCTTCCCATGTTCATATTAAAGAGATATGCAGAGCATAAACCATATAACAATTCATATGACATTTTGCAACTTCTGAATTTTTTTTCACTTGGCTCAACTGTTCTGTAAATTTTTTTTGTGATAATCGAGACCCAAATGAAAAATTCTTCCCATGTTCGCATTAAAGAGATAAGCAGAGCATAAACCAAATAATAATTCATATGAGATTTTGCAACTTCTGAATTCCTTTTCACTTGGCTCAACCATTCTGTGTTTTCTCAAAGATGTTCTAGCAAAGACCCACTCTCATACAATTTAGTGGAAAACAACAAATTGTTTAGATATAGGGCTCTGCTTTTCTTAGAGACTAGATAATTGTTTTTCAAACTTTCCCATAATGTAAATGCAGATGTGACATTACGGATTTCGGGGATTAAGTCATCAAACATGTATAACTTGTGTAATAATAGGGCTTTTCGGTGATGCTTGTCAAAATCATTTGGGTTAGTTGCAGGACTAGTTTCAGACCCTAGGATAATTCCATCATGTCTGATACTCAAAAATCAAATATTTTGTGACTCTAGAGATTTAATTTTTCCCAATGAGTTTTTGTGCCTTTAGCAGTAATACATTATGTATAGTTGCCATTGCAAATAGCAAGGACACACAAAATTCAAACCTTAACAACCCTTTTAATTTGACCCAAAATTTTTCAATATAATCTCAAAAAAAATTTCCTAAAACCCTACTTGAAACCCCCTTCAAACTGAATTTTTGACTCAGACAAAGGTCAAATTTTTACCCAGAAATTAGACTCAAAGCAAAGAATAAAATACCCAAAAAAAACGAATATACCCAAAACACGTGCCCTAGCAACACCCTAATTTCCTTCTATAGTCCCATCGTGCCCTAGACACAATTTTTTAACCTTGCCCGCACAAATCATGACTAGTAAAATTGTTATTTTTTGCCCAAATCATGCCTTTCTGCCCACACTTGTGATTGTTGCTCACACGATGTTTAAAACCCTCAATGTCATGATTTATGACGGATTTTTGTCTATAGTTAGGGTTTTCTGTTTGTGATTTTTGTCCACAATTTTTGCCCATGATTTCTACCCATGGTCATTGATTTTTACTGGTTTTTGTCCATACAACTATTCCCTAGCCAACCCTTCACCACCTCTATTGATTTGCTCACATTTTTTAATGACCTTGTGACCTTGACCCATGATCACAACCTTCTCTTCGTGACTTCACTTGCACGATAAACCTGCTCTAATACCAATGTCGGTATAAGCAAAGAAAATGAGATGAGAGAAAAAGGCTTGTGTCTCAAGGAGAGAACACAACATTATATAGATTTAGAAATTTACTATTACAACCAACTAATTAAAGAGGCTACAACTACCCTATTAATGACAATTCACCAACCTACAACTAACCACACTTATTACATACAAGTGTGAATACACTTTATTTCATTATTATTCTAATACATTCTAATAAATATATACTAATAAAGGAGTGCATACCTCCAATGTCATCTTCAGACAATTCTTCTGGAATATAATCTCTAATACCTTTTATTTGACAATATGTTGTGTTGAAACCCTTAGCACTAAGCCTTATAATGCCATTTTTCTGATGTAGAAGAGAAGACTACTACTTCAAACATCTCAGTATACTAAATCATTAGAATATGCAAGTTAGTACCTTGAGCACTAATACCTTAGGTTAAAATGAATTGATGTTGCTCAAGTGTTGAAATCAAACACATGATGTCCTTAAATCCCATTTGGATTGCACCTACAAAAAAAGTTGAAGAGATAGATGCAGAAAAGGGTAAAGGGCCAAATGAATGGCAGCCTTTCCCTTGCAGCAAGACATCACAACACACCTTTATAAGATCAACAAGGGTCGTAAGACTCAAGGTAAACTGAAATTGGATACATGCACACAAGGTCGAAGCCTAGAATGAAATTACAACTAGTCACCCAACCAGAGTCTTTGCAAGCTAGATTTTTACACTATTTTTTGGATTTTCTCATGCTATTCATGATCCATTGTTACACCCAGGGATTAATCTGAAACAACTTAAAACTGTTTAAAATCATTTGTGAATCACGTTCTTGCATGCCTGCACCTTGTAAATTGTGTAAGAGAAGTTAAGTGGATTCATCTCAAGGGATATCATGTTATTATTTATTGGTGCATTTGCAAGGTGCAGTAATCAGCTTAATTAGAGGTTTTATGCAGCCAATTTGTCTTGGCCTAGTGACAAATATAGGGGTCAAGCGTACGTTGGCTATGGCTGTGATTATTTATTTGTGTTTCATTTGATATAGGAATACCCTCCTGGGTCTAGCTAAGCCCGAAGTGGAGGAGAGCATACCTACTCATCAATTGGCCCTTAATCATCCTTAACCTATTGATAAGCCTCTGTTCCACCGTCTTGACGACACCCCTGGCATGGAAGGTGAAGAACATATTCTAGGGTTTTGGACCAGTTATTTTGGGAACCAACACTTTGTCTGCCATACAGTATGATAATTCCCTACCCGTTATACGCCCTAGTGAATTGAACAAGGCCACATCCGTACGACCTGTTCATTTTAAATCCCATATCTAGTGGACTTTGGCAAAGTGTAGTTGGATGAAATTGGGTTTGTATTCAGAGCAGGGTTGAAGAATTTCCAAGTGTATTTTTTTTATTAGTAGTACAACATAGGATGTAAGTATTCAAAGTTAGTTGGAATAACTACTTGTATGAGCTTCAAAAATTTAAATTAATAAGGAGTCAACAACACATTTGTTCCAAGCCAACATTTGCAATTCAAAAAGTTCAACAACTACAAGGTCCAGTGTCAGTCATGGCAAGGAAAGAGAAGAAAGTAGTTTCAGAGAACGACACTAGTGCAACTGGGAATCCTTCTTCATACAGGCCGTGGATCTTGAGAACGTCAACTAACAAGGCATTCAAAAAAGAGTGTTATGCAAGGACAATCACCTATCACTAGAATGAAAGGGAAAAGGAAGCAAGATTTACAAATCAAGAATACTATAGAAGCACTCACATCGGAAAGTCTTATGGCTACAGAGTGTCGAACGTGGTCGACAGCAAACTCAGAAGACCGCCCTTTGAAGATTGCATTGGTATTCGCAAAGGTAGATAAAATGATTCAGGTGCCTTACTTTAATTACAAAGACTTTGAGCCATACTTATTGACAATAGTCTCTAACTATGACAAAGAGAAGCAACATTCAATAATACAATATATGGACAACACAATGACTATCACATACATTCCTGATGATTTTTTTCAAGTGTTCGGAGTACCATGCATAGGGCCTTCAATATTGAAACCAACAAGCAATGTCAACCAAGCATAGAAAGAAATGGCAATACAATTATTGTGTAGAGACAATTTAACTAGCCAAGAAAAGGCCAACATCTAGAACAAGAGGAATCGGGGCTTAAGAAAAGACTACTTGGCTAATGAGGAGTGGCATTGCATTCTCGATCTTATTAAGAGTGGACTAATAGGAGCAACTCAAGCATCAAACATTGCAGTTTGGATGATAGATTAAATGATCAAGCTCAACAAAGGGGAAGCATATAATTGGGTAGAGCTGCTTTTAGTCAGAATTCATGAATTTCTCTCTCTCAAGTTTTACATTACTTGGCACGCCATTGCAATGTTCTTAGATGCCATTTATACCCAAGTACCATCCTTGGCAACTGGAAAATTTCAGCATGATGCAGAATGCGATTCCAATTGGCCTTCCATTTTTAGATGGAAATCCTTGAGCACTCAACTAATGGAAGGAAAAGGAGAAGATGATGAGTGTGTTGGAAATTGTTGTCATTGATGTCAAAGGTGTTAGGCATACTTTACATAGTTTAGTACTTTTGGCAAAATATGTTTTGTTAGTGGTTTCGGGAAGTATGTTTATGTTTTAGTTTCGGCGAGTAGTTACTCCCGATCGGTACGTTGGTTGGCGACGGTTGCCAACTGTCGGACAAACTATATATGTACTTGTCACGCCATTGTATGGGCATAGAGTTTTTGGGACTGTGATTGTAATTGTTGTTCTGAGTTAATATATGCAGTTGATATTTTGAGTACCAATTCTGTTTGTTATTCTCGTACAATGTAATTTATTCCAGTACACTGTGATAATGCAAGTATCTTTCTTGTTTACTCTGTATGAAGACAATTAGACCACTTAGGCAGTAAACATTTTGGCACCGTTGCCTAAGCGAATCCGGTGAACATCCAGACGGGAGAATGGCAGCATAATGGGGCAACCGGTCGATACCGACGAGCAAGTACAAGATAGAAGACACGTAGAAGAGATAGTACGCGAAATCCAAGAAGAACACCAAGGAAGCGACCAAAAAGAAAATGAACCAAGAAGCCGAGAAGATGAAGTAACTCAGGAATTGGTCAAACTGTGGTTATTATCAGTCAGACAATACGTGCGAGACGAATCTATCCGCAGAGAGGTTCCAGAGGAGGTTATTTCAGAGAACCTGCATGTCAATAGCGAAGTGGATAATCTTTTGAACCACATTCCTCGACTTCTGGCAAGGAACCTGATAGCCTTCCAAGATATTCGAGAAGAGAGAGAGAGGGAAGTGCGACGACAACAAATTCTCAAAAGATATGAAGAACGTCTGAAACAAGAGGAGGAGGAACGTGACGCTGATCGCCGTCGCACGCCGTACAACTGAGAAAGGGTAAGCATAATTAATGCCCATACAACTTAATAAGGACAAGAATAAATTACCAGTGGGGCAAGCAACACCAGAAGAAATAGTAAGATCATTAAGACTAAAGGAACAAGAAGAAGCAGAAAAATATTGAAACAGATTTTTGAAAAAGAAAATGAACGACATGAAGAGGTAGATCAAGGGGGTGATGAACATAATTTCAAAACACCAATAACAAATAGAGGAAAAGAAAATAATCTGACAGAAGAACTAGAGGATAGTATACGTCGGATTGTGGCATTGTCCATTTCAGACGAAAGGCCGAGGAACAGAGGACCTGAGGACCTGAGCCCGAGACCCCTGCACAGAGGGAAAACCAAGGAGAGCCAAAGGTAACTCAAAGTGTAGAGGACGCTGAAACCGGAAGTGGGAAGGAACCGTACGTGGCCGACAGTGTTGGGAAGACACCGAAACGACACAGTAGAACCAGTCCAATCGGGTCAAAGACACAGAGAGGGTACCTCGAGAAAAAGATGGTTCCCATAGACCCTAAATCCTGTGCATACCTGAGAATGGTGCCGAGTGTGTAAGATACCCAACTAGTTCTACGAAAATTTTTCCTTACTTAAACAATTTTACTTGCTATCAATTCATCAACTATGTCAGCAACATAAAGATATACATCAAAGATAACTACTTGAATGAATCAACCTTAGAGTTGGGTACTTGTCCTGTTACTTGATTCAATCAACTTGCAATGTCTTATTACATGGATAATGCTTTCAATAGCATGAAGTTACAACTTATTCAATGGAAATACAAAAGAAAGGCCTTGAAGCCTTGATGATTACAAATGATTTATTTACTTGATCAACTCAATGATGTTAACTGAATGTCAACACCTCACAATATAACAAGGGAGCATCACCTTGCTTGTTGAGGGAGCATCACCCCAACACTTGAAACTCGCAGGCCTCAAGATTACAAGCTCAAATAGCTTTGTAGAGAGGATTTTTGTCAAATGAACAGATGCCAAATGAATGAGAGAGCTCCTCCTTTTATAGGCCTTCCAAAGGCAATGAAGGCACGTTTTTCAATGCACAAAGAGGAACCAAGGCACGTTTCCCAAGGAGCATATCCAAAGGAATATTCTTCTTGACAACTCATCCTGAGTTGGCGATTTTATCCAAAGGTCCTGACACGGATCCAAATGCTATCCTTCTGACCAATGGGCATTCAGACAGTTGTAATAACCTTAACCACTTCTTGAAACACTTAGGCGCAGTTTAAGGCTTCTTCTGACTGGGGGCGCTAGCTGTGGAGGATCTCACCAAGGAGTGCGCCTAAGTCATAAGTTCTCATCCTTGGATGATACTGTCTTAGGGAGTGAACTCCTCACAAGGTAGGCGCATATTTGAAGGATTTACAGAGGTTTTGGCGCCTTGGTTCTAACTTGTCATCTTTTCAAGGAATTTTGAAAGCAATTTGACTTCACATGAACATAACCTTGCCCCCTGCTGGAGCGCCTTGCATCTAAACTAGTCTTGGGGACTTGTATCCACCTTAGGCGCACCTTTGAGGTAATTTTGACTAGTATCTGCGCCTAGCATCTTTATGAAGGTGTTCTACACTATTCAAACTCTCTAACACTTGCAATCAAACCCTTTGAAGTTCCTTTTTAATCTAGCGCCCTCATACAGAACATTAGCATCTTGTCAAAGTCTGCAACTTCACCTAGGCGCACTTATTGGCAGGAAAGAAACTAGATTGGCGCCTTACCTTGAAAGGCTTATCTTCTATGCAAATGCTCACTTCTAGAGTCTTGAAATCAAACAAAATACTTCCCTTACCAAGCGCCCTGACCTCTTGAGGAGTCTAGAGAGCATATTCCTACTTGGGCGCATTTTCAAGGTCATTGAATCCTGTCTTGGCGCCTTGATGTTTTAGGCGGATTTGGAGTGTTGTAAAGTGGCATCTAGGCGCCTAAGATCACGGCATCAAACAACTTGATCTCCATTGAACATCAAACTATCATCTAACATAGGGCGCTATTTAAGGTTTGCTCTGTCATGATCTAGCGCCTAGGCGCCTTTAGGAGATTACTTCAACAAGAAATGGCGCCTTGTCACTTAGGCATATGTTTGATATGGAGGGGTGCTCAACTGAAAGTCCACTACCTTTGATGCCTTTGGAATCTTGCCTTCACAAGTGACTTCTGAACTAGGGCGCATATCTAGAGTGCCAGAGACTCAATCTAACACCTTAGCTTCCACAGGAGATTCTTTTGAACAAGAAATGGCGCCTTTATCCTTAGGTGCCTATTTGAAGTTATACAACATCATTTTGGCAACTTAAGTTCACCTTAACAACTCAACCATACTTGCCTCCGACAAAACTCCTCCTTCAACCTTGGGCGCAAATTCAGTGTCCTGAAATCATACATTGGCGCCTTGATGATCTAGGCGCTCATGATGGAAGATATGACCTGATGCTAGCGCCTTACTTAGAAAACTTCATCGTGTTGATCAATCAACCACTTCCACTGGATCTTTTGTAGGCGAGATTTCACTTGATCAATGAATTCACCATTGGCAAAGGAGTCTAGGCGCAATATGAGGACTAGGCGCACTTTGAGTTTTGTGAAGGTTAGGAAGTGCGCCTAACTCACTTAGACCACTTCAGTGATTCCACACTCAACTGGAGGATCCTGCAAGTTCAATAGGTTCACATCATATCCTTAGATGACTCCATCTTCTTGATTACATCCTTCAAAACCCAAGGCGCATATTTGGCAGGTCCAACATGACATGGGCGCCCAAGCATGAAAACTTCATTCTACCTTGCTCAAGTCCATATCCGATCTAGGCACTTGGTTGGTGGAACCCCTCCAGTTGGAGCGCCTTCTGTTTGAATCCTCATCTTCAATGCCAAAAGTGACTTTTGAAGCTAGGCGCCAGAAGGAGTGTGTTCTGCCAAAATGGGTGCCTTGCTCATGACTTAGTGGATTCTGACTCAAAACTCCTTGATTCTACCTGCAAAATAACACACAGAGTTAGTCAAAACCCATTTCATTCCCTTATCATTCAGAATTAGCCTCCGAGAATGAGTAGGCTAATCCAATCATCACTTAGTGCTCAAGCCGAAAATGGGGACATGACAGAGTGGGTCACTCTCATCTGGCTCACCCATGTGTACTGTCAACCCAGCTAGCTCAGCCAAGCGAGAAGTATCTTCTGTATCCTCAGCACTGTTTGTCATACTGGTGCCTTCCTCCTCTGAGCTATCTGTGGCTGTTCCTTCCTCCTTTGCTTCTGAGTCAGTAATCGTTATGGCAACATCAACTGCTTTCTCCTCCTCTGACTGGTTGGCCCCAATTTCTATCGCCCTCCATTCGATCTCCCAATTTTCTTTGTCGTTATCCTCTTCTTTCTCATCCAGAATCTCAATTTCTGTCAGCTGGCGGAAGATGCAATTTATGTAACCCTTCTGTCTCAGGCAATCATTCGAGCAACATTTATCAATTTCTTCCAACTCCCATATCCGGTTGAAGATCGTTGATTGATCTCTTACCCATGTCAAATTCCACCCCATTGGCTCCTGGACCCACTGAAATGTTTTCCCGTCTTCGTTCATCTTCACATTCACGTTCCTGCATCTGTACTTCGCCTTCCAGAGCCGACTCCTTGGAAGCTGTATGTGAGGTAGTCTGATTGGCCAAGTTTTCCTCCTCAATTCCCACCGGCGAGTGAAAGGCAGAAGTTGCCGAAGTTCATGGGGAACGGGTCAGAGGATCCTGTCCGGCACTGTAAAATGTGTGAAACCATATGGGTGGCAAACGAACAAGAGGACGAAGACTACTAGGTAAAAGCGTTTCCAGCGACACTAAGAGGTATTGCCATTGACTAGTATACAGACCTAGGGGCAGCACAGAAAACCTCACGGGACGAACTGAGAAAAGCCTTCGAGAACGAATTTAAACTTCTGAGAGATGACAATGAGATTGTAGCGGAAATCTACAATACCAAACAAGGAAAGAATGAAAATGTAAGGGCATATAATAGAAGGCTCAAAGAATTACTCGGGAAACTGGAAACGCAGCCAGTCGATGGACTGAAGAAAAGATGGTTCATTGAAGGGCTAGTCTCGTCATTAAGGAAAAAGATGAAAGTGGTACCCCCATCGTCGTACGCGGAAGCGTACAATCAGGCGATGGACATAGAAAGTGAAAGCAAAACATCATCCCGAAGTAAGAGAAGAATTGAAGATGATGACAGTACAGGGGACGACAGCAGTGAAAACGAGTCAAAAACCATTCAGGCATTGAGAAGGGACATGATCCGCATGATGAAGGAACTGAAAACGGATAAAGAGACAACTAGAGAAAGTCGAGAGTTATGGTGCACAGAGTGCAATGGGGAAGGTCGCATAAAGGCAAACTGCCCGAGAAAATTATTTTGTGACATTTGTCAGGTAATGGGACATTCAATCAAGGAATGTCCATTTAACTTGAAAGCAAGAAGTACCCAAGTGTTGTTCACACAGAGAGAATCATCAACTCCGCCGACCACACCGCCGAAGCCTCAAAATAGCCCGAATGCATCCCCCGGAGGATACAGGAATAACAAAAGGTTTAACAATAACAGCCCCAGAAACAGATTGCAGTATGACAGCAAAGGGCGACCTATGATACAGTGCCGACAGTGCAACGAGTGGGGACACTTTGCAAGAGAATGCCCGAACAACAATCAAAACACAATAAATGCACTATGCAAGTGGTGTGGGCCCGGAGATCATGAGAAAAAAGACTGTCCAAAGCAGAAAGGGGTAAACCTCATCAATATCCAGGAGAATGATGAAAAAGTCCTCGCTATCACCCAAGCACAGTGGAAAAAGGCCACTTACCCAGATCCCCGTACAGAGAAGGAAAGACTCCGAGATGCACGGAGAGAAGTGGAAGCTGCCATGAAAAACGAACAGAGAAACCCAAACAAGAAGGTAACCACAACCTTACGATCGGATTCAGATAAAAGCATAGCAAGTCAAGTATTGCAAACTACCGTACCAATCAAATTGGCGGACCTCCTCCAGAGCTCACCTCAGTTAAAAGTAGCAATATCCACGGTAATGGAAGGTAACTCGCACAAAGGCGAAGCCCACACAACAGAAGATGTTATAGTGGAACCACCGCCAACGGGAGAACAAGTACTTGACCCGAGGTTGCTGGTGATTGATACCGGGAAGAAACCGGCCATAGTGCATATGGAAATACTTGGAAAAATTTTGACAAATACAATAGTCGACGGAGGATATGGAGTAAATGTATTACCGGAAGAAACATGGAAAAGCCTCGGGAAGCCTACTCTATGGCCACAAAACTTCCAATTAGTGGGAGCCGACCAGCACGGGATCAAGGCGCTGAGAGTGCTAATGGCTCAAAAAGTAAGAATCGGTACCCAGCAATTTTTGTTAAATTTTGTAGTCATAACAGCACAGAATGCATCATACGATGCATTACTTGGCTGAGGATGGCTAATAGGCGCCAAGGCCGACCACAACTGGAAGAAAAACACTCTGTCCATAGAAAATGGACGTAAGAAGTTTGTCATTGACTTGAGGACACAAACCGTCAGTGAAGAGTTGGTGTCAGATTCTGACTCGGATGGAGGGGACTCAACAGAAAGTGGGAAAGGGCAGATGGAGCCCGATGATGAAGGGGTGCTGAAATTACAGGAATGCTCAAAAGATGAGTCAAATTCATTCAGCGGGCTATTCCATTGGCAGATGGAAGACTACGAGTTTTTTCCACCACAATGCAACATGATTTCAATAAAAGAAATCGGTGAAAGCTCGGGAATGACGAATGAACAAAAAGACGACAGTGAAACATTGGAACAGACAAGTGATAAGGGGAAGGAAGTGACCCACATGTTCCCAGCGGCGTACAGTGAATATAAGGGAATGCAGAAGTAGACAGCACGCCGGCACACCAGTTTGAACCGGAAAAGAAGATTATGTACGAAGAGCCGGTAACGAAGAAAGTTAATCTCGGCGAGGAAAGCAACCCGAAAATAATTCTGGCCGGCGACGACTGGAATCCAGTACTCAAGGCAGCAGCGTTCAGAATCTTTCTAGAGTACAAAGATGTGTTTGCCTGGACCTACAAGGACCTGAAGGGGATACCACCAAAACTGTGCGTCCACAGAATTCCACTCATACCAGGAGCACGTCTAGTACGGAAAAGGCCATATCGCATGAATAAGAACTACACGGCAAAAGTACAGGAGGAAATTGAAAAAATGCTTGAGGCAGGAATAATATTTGAGGTAGAAACGAGTGAGTGGGTGTCATCGATTGTAATATTACTTAAGAAGGAAGGGGGACAAATTAGGATTTGCGTAGATTTTAGATGCCTCAATGCAGTAACAATCAAAGATCCCTTCCCCATCCCATTCACAGACTTCATTTTGGAAGAAGTGGCCGGTCACGAAATATATTCCTTTATGGACGGATTTTCAGGGTATAACCAGATCAGCATCGCCAAGGAAGACAAACTGAAGACAACATTTGTGATTGAAAACGGGGTATATGCATACAACCGGATGCCGTTCGGTCTGTGCAATGCACCAGCCACCTTCCAGAGGATTATCCTACACATATTTGACAAAATGTCGGTGGGAAACTTCAAGGCATTCCTCGATGACTGGTCAATTTACAGCGACCAGCAAACACACCTCAAAGCCCTCACCGAGTGCATGGAGCGTTGCAGGGCCACATGGTTGGCCTTAAACTCGAAGAAGTGCTGGTTCATGGTGTCACAAGGGAAACTTCTTGGCCATATTGTATGCCAAGCAGGACTAAAAGCAGACCCGGACAAGATTCAGGTAATTGTAGAAATGGAGGCCCCAGGAGATGTCATTGGAGTAAAGTCTTTCCTCGGCCATGTCGGTTATTACCGAAGATTTATCAAAAATTTTGCTCAGGTGTCGCACCCATTGGACATGTTGACAAGGAAAGGGGCACAGTTTGTATGGTTGGATGAACAAAAAGCATTTGAAGAACTAAAGACAAGGCTCATCAGTGCACCCATCCTAGCCTATCCAAACTGGGACAAGGAATTCCACGTGCACGTGGACGCATCAAACTTTGCAATTGGTGCCACTCTTGCACAGGTAGGATCTCATGGTTTGGATCATCCAGTGTACTTTGCCAGTCGGTTGCTCTCCAAAGCGGAACGGAATTACAGTACTACGAAAAGGGAGGCTTTGGGAATGGTCTATTCCGTACAAAAATTCAGGCATTATCTCTTGGCAACACCATTCACTTTTTATGTGGATCATCAAGCTCTAATGTACCTGGTCAACAAACCGATTATTCAAGGCAGAATCAGTAGATGGTTGTTACTTCTACAAGAATTTACTTTCACCATTATTATACGGCCAGGAAAAAGTCATGTAATTGTCGACCAGCTCTCAAGGATCAAATTAGGAGAACCAGGAGATGGAGTCAATGAAGACTTCCCAGATGCCCACCTATTCCAAATAGCTGCCTTGCCGCCATGGTACGAGAAAATTGGTGAGTACTTGTCCACTTCAATGTTTCCGCCAGAAATGTCTACAAGTGAACGACGGAAGATTGCACTGAAGAGTAAGACATTTCAACTGATAAACGGGCTGCTCTACAAAATGGGGCCCGATCAAATTCTCCGTAGATGTGTGATGGAAGAAGAGATAAGGGGTGTATTGGCAGAAGCCCATGAGGGACTGGCAGGGGGACATATGGGTCCCGACACCACGGCACGAAAAGTTCTACTCGCCGGCCTATGGTGGCCGACGTTACACACAGATGCCCGAGAGTGGGTAATTCAATGTGACACTTGCCAGAGGGTAGGGAAACCGCTAAAGAGGGATTATATGCCACTATGGCCATCACAACCTCAAGAGCTTTTCGAGAGATGGTTGGATTTTGTAGGACCACTGAAGGTTAGCCAACTACACAGATGTCGGTACATAATAGTAGCTACGGAATATTTGACGAAGTGGGCGGAAGCGAAGGCACTGGAAGATAACACTGCATTAAGTACGGCAAAGTTCATATACGAGCAGATCGTGACGAGGTATGGAATTCCAATTCAATTGACGAGTGACCGTGGGGGACATTTCGTCAACCATGTCATCCGACTTATGACTACGGAGTTCAAAATCCTGCACACCTTATCAAGTCCGTACTATCCAAGGGCGAATGGACAAGCAGAGTCAACAAACAAGGTGCTCGTCTCAGTAATCCACAAGTCATGCGGTATCGAAGGATTGGACTGGGAAGAGAGGTTACCAGCAGTGTTATGAGCTTACCGAACCACTTGTAAGGTAACGACTGGACACACTCCTTTCCAGTTGATGTATGGGCAAGAAGCGGTAGTACTAGCAGAATACCTCGTCCCAAGTCTGAGAATTGCAGTGGAAAACAGACTAGGAGATACAGAGAGCCTGGAGGAAAGACTGTTCCAGTTGAATAAATTGGACGAGAAAAAAATTTGGCTCAATGGTCGACGGAAATTATGCAGAAACGCTGGAAGTATTGGCACGACAAACACCTACGGAGAATGGAATTCCGGCCCAGGCAGTTAGTCCTGAAATATAACGGCTGTAACGAAATCAAAACTGGGAAGTTCAAAGTCCGGTGGTTAGGACCGTTCAGGATACGGGAATTGATGGACAATGGCGCTATAAAGCTAGACAATCTCGATGGAAGTCCAATCAAAGAAGCAGTGAACCGGTCGAAATTGAAGATTTATAAAGAGAGAAAAGGAGAAACAATACAAATCAATATGCTGGGATTCGCATTAACAAACCAGGGCGTGAAGGAGGAAAGAGGCAAACAAAATGAGGAGACAGAAAACAAAGTTGACGGGATGGTATTTGCAAGTACTCAGTTTGAACCAGTAACGGGGTTCTTTGCACCAAGGCCAGTGCAGATGGAAGCCCGTGAGGGCCAAATTGACGAAAACTATGGTGGTAAATGGATTAATAAGAACTACCCAGAAGAAGAGGAGGAAGAGGAAGAAAACTAGAACAACTGGATAAGAGAATGCAACCAAGTACGGGACAGATTTGAGTTCCTGCTACCAAAGGAGGTCCGGGACCCGCCAAAAAAGTACTTAGCAAAAGCAATGTTCATTGTGGAAAGATCACCCTACTGTGACGAAGTTTGGGAATTGAGGAAAAATTGGCCAGTCAGACTACCTCACATACAGCTTCCAAGGAGTCGGCTCTGGAAGGCAAAGTACAGATGCAGGAACGTGAATGTGAAGATGAACGAAGACGGGAAAACATTTCAGTGGGTCCAGGAGCCAATGGGGTGGAATTTGACATGGGTAAGAGATCAATCAACGATCTTCGACCGGATATGGGAGTTGGAAGAAATTGATAAATGTTGCTCGAACGATTGCCTGAGACAGAAGGGTTACATAAACTGCATCTTCCGCCAGCTGACAGAAATTGAGATTCTGGATGAGAAAGAAGAGAATAACGACAAAGAAAATTGGGAGATCGAATGGAGGGTGATAGAAACTGGGGCCAACCAGTCAGAGGAGGAGAAAGCAGTTGATGTTGCTATAATGATTAGTGACTCGGAAGCAAAGGAGGAAGGAACAGCCACAGATAGCTCAGAGGAGGAAGGCACCAGTATGACAGACAGTGCTGAGGATACAGAAGATACTTCTCGCTCGGCTGAGCCAGTTGGGTTGACAGTACACATGGGTGAGCCAGATGAGAGTGACCCACTCGGCACCATTCTCAGGTATGCACAGGATTTAGGGTCTATGGGAACCATCCTTCAGAGGGTATCTGATATTGTTGCCAGAGTCAACCCCCAATACTCTTCACCAGTAATACGTGCAGAGGTACAAAGAATTGAACATTTTGCCAAGAATGCTAAGACAGAGTTTGTACGGGTATTTTGGAATAAGGGTTGGCCGGAAGTGATTACTGAGATGCAGAGGGCATGGAAACTAGAGAGACCAGACTTGGGAGTGGGAGATGTCGACAGTGAGCTACTGGCAGCCCTTCATAGCATTGAGGATCAGTTCCGAGCATTATATTATGCTAGACAGGAGGACTTCCAGAAAACAGCATAGTGCAATAAAAAACTAGAAGAGGCTGCAGTTACCAGCAAGGAGCTGAGGGAGAAAATGGATGAACAACAGGTGCACTTCCAACAACAGTTGGCACAGGAAGCCGAGCTCACACAGTTAGAAAGGAACAAGACCGAGGCACTCCGAGCAGAACTAGAAACCACAAAGGAGTTGGGCTCAAGCAACACAGGAGAAAACACAACAGCAGTTGGCTAAGGCTGTTCAGATGGTACGCCTCACCAGAGACGAGCATATCGTGGCCTCAACACATCTGAAACAAAGGACTGAGGAGGTTTACAGGCTTCGACAGTTAGTTCAACCTCAGCAGGCGACTCCTGGTTCAGCACGGACGGCATCCACACCTCCAGGGACGTCCACTGACCCTCATACTTGCTAGTTATTTTGGGCTCTTGTTTGTAGTCGTCTGGAAGACGACAAGTTTTTTGGGGGGGGATGATGTTAGGCGTACTTTACATAGTTTAGTACTTTAGGCAAAATATGTTTTGTTAGTGGTTTTGGGAAGTATGTTTATGTTTTAGTTTCGGCGAGTAGTTACTCCCGATCGGTATGTTGGTTGGCAACGGTTGGCAACTGTCGGACAAACTATATATGTACTTGTCACGCCATTGTATGGGCATAGAGTTTTTGGGATTGTGATTGTAATTGTTGTTCTGAGTTAATATATGCAGTTGATATTTTGAGTACCAATTTTGTTTGTTATTCTCGTACAATATAATTTATTCCAATACACTGTGATAACGCAAGTATCTTTCTCGTTTACTCTGTATGAAGACAATTAGACCACTTAGGCAGTAAACAAAAGGAAAGAATGATGTCAAGATTGTTGTCATTGATGTCAAAGGCGTATGGGGATAACGGTGAATCTGCCAGATTTGGACGAGGCTCCCAATTAAGTTATGGAAGTAGACAAAGGTTCTAATCGGCTAACCATTCATTGAGAAAAAGATGTAGTGGAGAAAATGAAGTTGTTATGTCTGAGAGTTTATTACATTGAAAGGAGATGTCTTCGCCCTAGTTTTGATCTGTTTCCTTGTTAGATCCGGATTTATAGAAGATAATCTTGAAAGAACTACCTTGCAGATATATTATCTGTATTAGCTTTGACTATGTTTGTGGAAGATGAAAAGAACCGCGGAGCTGATAGTAAGGAACGACTACATATGATGGAAGATTAAAATAAAGTTTAATTTCATGCTTAACTAAAGGTGGCCGATATTGTGAGTCTAAAATTAGCAAGGCCCACTACATAAATTAATTTAAGGACGCCAACTACAAAGAGGCCGACTAATTTAATTGGCCGACCAATACATAAAATAATTTAAGAAGTTATTAAATAATAGGTGACCGACTACTTATGAAGGAAGCCCTCATGTTTAAGAGCAATATTAGTAATAAAGGGTTGTTGTTTTAAGTATTAAATATAATGGGACGCCTCCTTTGGATAAGGACAACTCCCTTGGAAGGAGTTTGCCTCCCTTTGAAGGGACATATAGTGGTATAAAAGGAAGATGTGGAGAGCATTTTGAGAAGTAAGAAAATATAATGTAAATCATCCAAGTATTCAAGCAGATCTAAAGAAGAGAATATGAAGAGTAATTCAGATCTATATTAAAATATATGAGAAATATATGATGCATAATTTGGGAGCAAATTTGTAAGTGAAATTAGAGCAGACCTTAAGGCAGAATTATAAAGGAAAGTATTGCATTATTTGAGATAAAATTTGTGAAGGAAACTTGTTGCATCATCATCAAGTAGAATTGTGAAGGAAAGTAATTGCATCATTTACAAACCAAGTCGTGAAGGAAAGCACTTGTGTGATAATCGTTCGATTATCTACAAGCAGAGTTGTGAAAGAAAGTGCATCTATAATCAAATCTTTGTGAAGACAATATCATCCCTTGAAGAATTTGGAGGTTGGTGCCTATCAACATAAGAGATTGGTGTCTCTTGATGAGTTGGTGCTCAGTTGTGGGGATTGGTATCTCCAATGGGTTGGTGCCTACAAATTCTACAAGCGGGGATTGGTGTCTCCAGTGGGTTGGTGCTCACAGATTCTACAAGCGGGGATTGGTGTCTCCAATAGGTTGGTGCCTACAAAAGAAGATTTGTAAGAGAAGTAGGTTGGTGCCTACAAAAGAAGGTTTATAAGAAAAGCAATATTTTGCCGTGGTTTTCTCCCGAAAGGATTTCCACGTAAATCATGTGTTCTTCCTGTGTTGCATAATTATTAGATCTTGTATGGTTGTTATTATTGTGGTTGTTAAGCTTGAAAAAGTAAAAGATTGCCTTATATTGATTCACCCCCCTTCTTAGTATAAGTGTGTGCTCATCAGAGTGGCCATGTTCCAAAAAGCAAAAGAAAATACAAGTTTAGTCCTCTTCTGAAGAAGAGTCGGAGGAAGGGGACAATGAAGGGGAGGAAGAAATTGAGCTCATAACTATAGCTTCTTCCCTCACCACTCTAGTGGAACTATCTAAAGAAGCTTCCCAACACATTGACAAATGGATAAGCCAACTAGGGGCTCCTATTGATCCTATTGAGTTCCCTCTTGTGAGTCCTCCGCCTAAGCTAGAGTCGATAGAGCCGACTACTCAGCTTGGCATCCTTCTAAAGCAACCTGATCAAGAGATTGTATCACCTGTGGAGTCACATAGCCCAATCCATAGTGCTAATGATGAGATCACCATTCAGCTATCCAATCCAGATTCCAGTGATCCACTTGGAAGTTGGTACCATCCAGCCGTGTATTTAGGACTTGGAACCAATGGCACACATTATGTGCGAGGTTGCTGATATCGTACAAAAATTAGACAACACCCATTCCCCATTAGTTCTTGATAGGAATTTTCTGTGTTTTGCTTCAAAACCTCTAAATTCTGTCTCATTTGTTAAATGCAAGTATACAAATTTCAGTTTATTACAGGTCACAGCTTGTGCAAGAGTGTTCATGCCTTCCTGTGAAATACTTATGTGGTGAATCTAATCAATTTGAATTGTAAGAACAGGTTTATTGGAGAATGTTTGTGAGTTATATTGCAGTTTTAAATCAAAATATTGGTGTATCACCCCTTTAGATAGATTTCCAATTCAGTTTTCTAGTTTATTCAAATTTTCTTCTATCTCTTTTCTCCATCAATTTGCATATCTAAAAGGTATTTAAAGGGAGCCGGCTCTTCCAGAGGTTCATTCTCGAAACAAACAAACCCACAGTCTGAGAGCCCTCACATTGAAAGGACAGTCACAAATGAGCAATGTTTCTAGGAGCAACCATGCCAAACCAAAAGCAGCCAGTAGTCATCATGCATAATGCAGTCATACAAGATAAAAGGCAGCAGTCATAGCTAGAGGATAGCATCACAAGGATAAACAGGACAACAATCATGAAAAGATCAGTCATATCAAACATCAATAAGGAGCAGCAGTCATCAAGCCTGAAGAGCAGCCTTTTGCTACAGGAGGACAAACAGCCAAACAATGACTATTGAAGCAGCAGGGCAGTCACATAGAAATGTTACATAGCTTCCATCTGTACAAGAGCATAGACAAGAGCAGCTAGTGAGGCAGCAGCCTATGCAAAAGGACAAACATCACCATTGCAGGTTGGTACAGTCAAATGCCAAGAAGAAGCAGCCAAGCATGATCATTGTATCAAAAGTGCATGAGTTTCAAAACCCATCTACCATGGATACTGGTTTCATAAGACTACTATGTCTTCATCCTCAAGTCATAAAGGTATGCCAAGACCTGGTGCAGGAGCACCCCTGCAAAACAGAACATAAGTTTATTTATAGTATGTTGACTTCATGATGTAATAAGGTCCATTGAACCAATTCTTATGTTTTAGATCGATCTAGGAGGATGTGCTGGTAGTTAGAAGTTTGTTATGCCAGTTGTCTTAGCTGTCTTCTCCCAGCCGCTGGGAATCGAGTTGGTATGTTATGTCCCCTTACCCGGTCTGCCCTAGAATTCGCTTGTGAATTAGGTTTTAAGGTTTCTTCTCCTCGAGTGTTCTAAATGGGGGAGCCTGTGGTTGAATTAGATCATACATTCCTCTGAATTAGTACCTGCAGCATCATTCATATTCTAATCCAAATTGCTACATGTTAGTTTTAATATCTAGTATTCATCAGTCCAACATAAACACACTTGCATTTTGAAACACATAGGTCAAAGAAAACATTCATCATGCCAGGGGAGGTAAACACATAAACCCTTAGTAGCCTAAGGCCTACCACACTCCTATTGCCCAATCCCTTGACTTGGGCCTACGGGGCATATCATATTGCCCATTCCCTCGTCTTGGGCCTATGGGGCATAATCCAATATGGGACCCCCATCCTTCCATGATCCCAACCCTTGACTCAGGCCTACGGGGCATAACGCCCATTCTTAATCTCGGGCCTATGGGGACGGAACCTAGATGGGGTTTATAGGCAATCTACTAAGGTTTATGCATTCTCCCTTCCTGGTTGAATCACAAACACAATACATGCAGTTTCCACACACGTTTCCAAAACATACAATTTGCCTTTAATATTAATGGAGTCAAACATTAATTTATGATACAGCATAAGATATATCAGAATGCAAGAGGAGAGATATTAAAATTTCCATACATCCATCATAATCTATAGATAAAGATAGTCCATCATTCAGTCTTGTTTGTTGAACACAAGTATACAGTCTCATAATAGAATAAGTCCTACGTAGAGCAACAGTAATGCCAAATACAGTCTATATAATGTTTTATATTCATTTCTATGGACTGTCCAGTCCATCAGATTATCATCCTAGATTATGTTCCCTGATTGGGTTCTATCATAGAGTGCCCATGTCAGACAGTATAGATTTATGCATTAAAGAATGGCAACGAGTTATATGCAGACTATGATCTTCGACTGAGGAATACTGAATATTAAAGCTAAGTAAGAGACTTACACTGCCTATGAATTTGTTGTCTGCGTTTACTTTATACTCTTTCTACTTTTTGCTTTCAATCGGGTCAATTGCCTCTCGTATTTGTATGTGTTTAAATGAGGCGTCACTCTTTCTAGTCATGGGACGTGACCCTAGCCAAGGAATCACTGGGCTAATCATATTATATTGATCATAATTAATTTTAAACTTTTGAGGATAATTGAAATGTAGTGTCTATTTTCAGGGTTATGACATGGTAGTACTCGTAAAACACAGCTATTTATACCCTAGTTCTTTTTGTTTTAGAGATAGAGGAATTGATAGGAGACAGCGAATAGTTGATAACTGTTAGTTTCTGTGAGGAAGTAGCGACATTGTAACACAGTGGGACTGTGAGATCTGTATGCAATTCTAATTTGAAAGTAAGAGATCCCATTGGTTTCATTTGTCTGGTTTACAAGCTATCTGTGTATTGATTCTTTTTGGTTATAGGCAAATGGATTCATCCAACCATTCCACCGGTTGATTCTCTGAATCGGTGGAATGGGCATGTATCATAGTTTAGTTTACATTTTTGTTTCTCTGTTTATGCATTTCATGTTCGTGGGATCGATTGTTAGCATGCTGTGAGTTATCCTAGCATCCTCATGTGCTAGGGTTTAGAAGGATAAATTCTAAGTTTGAACTGCTCAGGAGATGATCCGACCCGATTGACATGTTTTCTATGTGAAATTGTGAAGTTCTGAGAGTTCTGTCAAAACTATACATTTGATGGATATACAGCATTTGCATGCGACATTACAGACTATGTATATTGCATCTGTATCTATGCACATATCGCTATCCGGATCGGGTCTTGAAACTTATGGAAAATGCCTGTTTTGAAGGCATCAGGATAAAATAGTTTGGATATATATTTCCTGTATATATCATCTTCAGGATCATCATTTCGTGTGTATCCATCATCCGCATATCGTTGTTGTATGCTGGAGCATACACATAGGCGAAGGTACAATCAAACGGGTCAACGGCGAGTCAAAGTCACATTTGCCAAAGAAAGGAGGAGGATCATCTTTTGTTTGAACATTGGGTAGCCGAGGATCACATAGATCTCAGGATCATCATCAGGATATTATAGTATATCCCGACAATTCATATCATGTTGCTGAGTATGTAAATGAGTCTTATATCCGGGTGACGTAGACATCGGAGGAAGTAACAGTGCATGTGACGTCATCGTCATCAGGACATTCCAAATGTCACCCGATAAAGGTTTATCCTACCGACGACAAGTGTTTTGGCATAGGCGTAGGATATCGAGGTGATCAGTGCGAAGTGTTCGCCGAAAGTTCATGTCTTGGCGATAGGAGATTAACACTAAGTGGATCGCGAGAGGAATATTCGGTGAAATATTCGTCGTGTGCATAAAGTTGAGTATCGTCATCAGGATGTGTCAATATGACCCAATAAGTTATATCTTGATGCCGGCTGTGTAAGTGGGTCGAATATCGGGGTGACGTAAGCATCAGAAGAGAGGTGCATGAAGTTGTCGTCATCAGTATATATGGGAGGAACCCGATATTTTATATCCTGCTGATAAAAGGTGCAGATGATGCCGAACATCATGATGCTGCAGATAGAGTTTGGCGGTAAGGTGAATAGTGATTATTAGGAGGATAATTGTGTTCACTGAATATGATGATACTGCTGGTAGGTGAAAGGGAGATAATTCATTGGTAAGAGGGTGGCGATCGGTATGAGGATTTTGAAGGTGGCCGATAATGGATGTGTTGCCGATGGAAGAGTGATTGCCTATTTCGGTAAGACAAGAGAGATATCTTGCCGATAGGAAATAGTATTAGCTATTTGGTGGGTTTAATGGGTTTTTCACCCTGTTTGTAAGCTTTTGTTGTGTGGCTCTGCATCATAGTGGTATCAGAGCGATGGAAAAATATTTTGGGAAGAAAAAGAAATACAGGATGTCAAACGAAGAAGGAGCATCAGAGTTCCCGACAAAAATGACCAACGCTAAGTTGGCAGTTCTGGTACAGAAGCAAATTGCCAAGAGCAAGGCTATGAAGGCTCAGAATCAGGAATTGAAGGATGAGTTGGAGAAGTTGAGGGACAAAGTAGGTTCTGGTAGAGAAGAAGATAGGGAAGAAGAAGAGATCCCTAGGTGGAACGAGGAGGTCGTTCCTGCAGACCAGAGGCCATTGTTGAACGCCCTCAAAGCCATGGAGAGGAGAACCATGGATGTGAAACTGGATTTGCTAGTGTTTACAAGAAAGATGGAACCTGATTCAGTGATGGAGTGGATAGACTCCCTAAACAATTTCTTTGAGACAGAGGAGATACCAGAACAACAGAGAGTGAAGATAGCCCAATCAAAAATGAAAGAAGCTACATTGACATGGTGGAATTTTGTCCAAGATGACAGAGTACAAGAAGGAAAGCGTAGAGTTGCTAGATGGAAGAAGATGATGGCTTTAGTGAAGGAAGCCTATGTTCCATTGGATTACAGTATCCAATTACACAAGAGGAAGCAAAACCTGAAGCAGAAGGAGCTAGATGTCAGCTCGTATACAAAGGAATTCATGAAACTTTGTGTGAAGACAAAGGTAAAAGAGAGTGAGGAAGAAAAGGTAGCCAGATACCTTAATGGATTGAGGTTCAACATTCAGGAAGATTTGAATCTACATAATCCAGATACAGTTCAGAAATGCTTTCAGTTGGCATTGAAAGTGGAAGAGAAGTTAAAGAGAAGACAAGAATAGAACAATAGAGGAAGAGGTAAACAGCAAAGAGGTGGAAGAGGTCCTTTCAGAGGCAGAGGACATGGACATGGATATCAGGGAGAATCCAGTCATGACAATAGCAAGGGAAATAACAGTCAAAACCAGAGAGAGTTACAACCAGCAAGGAAACTTCAGAGGCAGAAGACCTTTCAAAGGAAGATCCCAGGGCAGAGAATCTATCAGATTGTAAGATACCCAACTAATTCTACCAAAATTTTTCCTTACTTAGACAATTTTTACTTGCTATCAACTCATCAACTATTTCAACAACACAAAGATATATATCAAAGATAACTAATTGAATGAATCAACCTTTAGCTGGGTACTTGTTTTATTACTTGATTCAATCAACTCACAATGTCGTATTACATGAGTAATGCTTTCAATGGCATGAAGTTACACTTTATTTCAAATGGAATTACAAAGCAGGCCTTGGAGCCTTGATGATTACAATGGGCGCCTATGCTTGATCAACTCAAATTGAACCCAATGATGTTAACTGAATGTCAACACCTCACAGTATCACAAGGGAGCATCACCTTGTCAGTTGAGGGAGCATCACCCCAACACTTGAAACTCGCAGGCCTCAAGATTACAAGCTCAATAGCTTTGCAGAGAAAAGTTTGTCAAAATGCATCGATACCAAATGAATGAGGGAGCTCCTCCTTTTATAGGCCTTCCAAAGGCAATGAAGGCACGTTTTTCAATGCATGAAGAGGAACCAAGGCACGTTTCCCAAGAAGCATATCCAAGGGAATATTCCATCTGATGACTCATTCTGAGTTGGCAAGCTTGTCCAAAGACCTCATCACGGATCCCAAAGTAATCCTGTCAACCAATGAGAGCTTAGGTAGTTCCAACTACACTATCTTTGACTAGGCGCCCATTTGAAGCAGTGAGATCATGGAATGGCGCCCAAAGTGGATCTAGGCACTCAACTGGGGTAGCAGAAAACATGAATAGGCGCCTTTTAGGCTAGGCGCTTCCTTGATGTGGCAGAGGCATGAATAAGCGCCTGGTGGAGATTGAAGACTCCAAATGTCCTCAAAACACTTAACATTACTGAGTGAAGACCTTTTAATCTCTAGGCGCCATCTGGAGATTGAAAAGAGGAGAATTTGACATCCAACTTACTTAGGCGCAATTCTAGTGTTCCCATAACTTGGGCGCTAGACTTGGAAGTTCTGTAGTGGTTTTGGCGCCTGGGAAAGGATTAGACATTTTCCAACAAACAGATGAATCTTCTGAGTAGGAATTGATTCCTTGAAGATAGCGCCCATTTCCAGAGTGTTTAAAACTTGTGTTTTAGTCTTCTTCTTCATTAAGGCGCATTTCTGGGTAGGAAAGAGTGCAAATTGGCGCCTTAGGAAGGATGGGGGCCTTTCCTTGCAAAAATCTTCATCTCAAGTCATCTCTAAGTCAAAATTACCAACTTCTGCCAAGCGCCCTGGCTTCTTGAGGAGTTTGAGGATCATTCACCCACTGGAGTCTTGTTTAAGCGCCTTGATATGCCTAGGCGCTCAGTCAATGTGGTTTGATCACAACTTGGCGCCTAAGGAGATTTTACTTTCTTCATTACCCAATCTTGTTTCCTTTAGTCAAAATCTCAACTCTGCTTTCATAAACACCTCTTCTCAAGTGGATTGGAAGCATCTTCCAAGGTAGGCGCACTTTTAGGTTTGCAGAAGAAGGAATTGGCGCCTATACTTGAAATGATCACCTTCCCTGCAAATACTCACATTTGAAGTTATCAAAGTGAGTTAGGATATCATTCATCATCAGCGCCTTGACTGGGTGGCTATTTTCTTGACTAGGCGCATGTTTGAGTAGATGTCAATTAGGCTCACTTGAATGGTTGATGGAACATGAAATAGCGCCTAGTCTTCAAGGTTCAAAGCATCTCAGGCACTTTTGCTTCCTCCTTCATACTTGGGCGCCAGTCCCAAGTCCAAAAATCATGATTTAGCGCCTAGTTGCCTTTAGGCGCCCACTCTAGATTGTGCATCTAGTGAATGGCGCCTTAACTCATCAAGGCAACTTGATCTTCCTACCTGAGCGCCTTGCCTCAAGTTGTGAGCTCTCAATACCCTAGGCGCATGTTGGAGTCAGTTTGGATGAAAAGGTGCACCTAGTGTCTACTGAATCATGTTCTTGGGGATTTTGCAGAGTTGGAGTTGCTTTGAAAATATGATGTTACTATGCTAGGCGCTCATCCATGAAGTATGATTTGAAATGGGCGCCCAGACAACTTCCTACTTATTTGGCTTCCAGACTTAGCCAAATTTTGGGTTTCTGACTTATTCCTGCAAAACAACAAATTAAGTTAGTCAAAAACCAGTTCATTCCCTTATCATTCTGAATTAGCCTCCGGGAATGATCAATAGGCTAATCCATTCTTTACTGGATGATCAAGCCGGAAACGGGGACATGACACAGATGTTATAACTGTAACAAAGAAGGCCATATAGCCAGCAGATGTCCAAAAAAGGCAACAAGCTCAACAGGAGAAAGGAGAACGAATCTGATCCAAGAACCTGATAGTCAAAGTGCAACAGGTTCTAATGCTTTTCAGAGTGTGAATGCTCCTGACAATTATGGATATCCAGAGAGTGGAGAATCTCTGATGATGAGAAGAACAATGACTACCATGAAGGTACCTAACAAAGAACCCCCACAAAAAAAGTCACTTTTCAGAACCATTTGCAAAGCAGGAGGTAAGGCATGTAAAGTTTTAATTGATTCTGGTTCTACTGAAAATTTTGTATCTGATGAAATGGTAACAAAGCTTAAACTTAGAAGATTGCCTCACCCATCCCCCTATAAGGTCTCATGGCTTACCCAAGGTCAGCAAACAGTTGTAGAAGAACAGGCTTGGATAGAATTTCAGATTGGAGCATATAAAGACAGGTTGTTGTTTGACATTATCAAGATAGATGCTTGCAATCTTTTATTTGGTAGACCATGGCAGTATGACTTGAAGGCACGCCATGATGGTGTTAGAAACACCTATACAATCAGTAAGAATGGTACTGTGACTGAGTTACTACCATTGACAGAGAAGGAGGAGAAATCAAAAGGAAAAGAGGTGAAGGTAATGTTGATGGAAGGAAAACAGTTCATGAAAGAAGTAGCAGCAGAAGGTGCAGTTGCATATGCCCTAATTCCATGTCTGGCAGAGAATAAAGAACAGCAGCAAGAAGTTAAGAAAGAGAAGCAGAGGTTCATAGACCCAGCTATCCAAGAGCTATTGGATAAATATAAAGGCATCATCTCTGATGGAATGCCAAGATCCCTACCACCTGTAAGGGATATCAGCCATTGCATAGATCTAATCCCAGGATCTACACTTCCAAACAAAGCAGCATATAAGCTAACTCCAGAACAAAATGCAGAAGTAGCAAGACAAATTGAGGAATTGTTAGACACAGGTCTGATTGGTAAAAGTTTAAGTCCATGTGCAGTACCAGCTGTACTAGCACCAAAAAAAGAAGGCACTTGGAGGCTTTGCACAGATTCCAAAGCTATTAATAAGATCACAATCATGTATAGGTTTCCAATCCCTAGGATAGAGGATTTACTTGACTGTTTGGGAGGTGCTAAGTATTTTACAAAAATAGATTTGAAGAGTGGTTATCATCAGATCAGGATTAGGCCAGGAGATGAATGGAAAACAGCATTCAAAACCAATGAAGGGTTGTATGAGTGGAAAGTTATGCCTTTTGGTTTGTCTAATGCACCTAGTACTTTTATGAGATTGATGAATGAGGTTTTGAGAGAATTCATGGGAAAGTTTGTCATAGTATATCTAGATGACATTCTAATTTTCAGCAACACAAAGGAAGAACATCTCAGACATATAGATTTGGTTCTCAAGAGGTTACATGAAGAGCAGCTGATGATAAATTTGGACAAGTGTTTGTTCATGCAGGAGGAGATCACATATTTGGGTTTTGTTATTTCACAAGGAAAGCTACAAATGGATAAGGAGAAGGTAAGTGCCATATTGTCTTGGCCAACTCCAAGGACTATGAATGATGTCAGAAGTTTCCATGGGTTAGCAACCTTCTACAGAAAGTTTATAAGAGGGTTTAGTCATATTTGTGCACCCATGCTTGATACTATAAAAGGAGGACAGAAGTGCAGATTTGCTTGGACTAAGGGAGCAGATGATTCTTTTGAAACATTGAAGCAAGTGGCACAGCAACCAGTCCTTGCACTTCCAGATTTTAACAAAATCTTTCAGGTAGAATGTGATGCAAGTCACATGGCCATTGAAGCAGTACTCAGCCAAGAGGGAAGGCCAATTGCATTTTTCAGTGAGAAGCTCAATGATGCTAAAAAGAGGTATTCATCATATGATTTGGAAATGTATGCTTTGGTTCAGTCTCTCAAGAAATGGAGGCATTACTTGATGCCAAAGGAATTCATAGTATTCACAAATAATCAAGCTTTAAGTTTCATCAACAGCCAGGAAAAGCTGAACCACAGACACATGAAATGGGTAGAAACTTTACAAGCTTTTACTTTTACATTGAAGCATAAGAAAGGAGTCAAGAATAAGGTAGCAGATGCCTTGAGTCGGAGAGCTCTAACAGTCAACCAGATGCAGTTGGAAAGTGTTGGAATTAATTCATTGAAGACCATGTATGATGCTGATGAAGATTTTGGGGAGACATATCAGGTATGTACTTCTTTTGGAGATAAATATCATGCTGATTTCTCTGAATTTCTGATCCAGGATGGATTGCTGATCCAGGATGGATTGCTGTTCAAAGGTGGACAGTTGTGTATTCCAAGGTGTTCTATGAGGTTGAACATCATTAAAGAGAAACATTGTGGAGCTATGGCAGGTCATTTTGGTTTGGATAAGACTCTTGATCTTGTTAGAAGACATTATTATTGGCCTAAGTTACAATCAGATGTTAGAAAATTTGTAGAGACATGTGTGATATGTCAGAAAACAAAAGGGAGGTCAACTAATGCCGGTTTATATCAGCCATTACCCATCCCTTCCAAACCATGGGAAAGTCTCAGTATGGATTTTGTTTTGGGTTTACCCAGAACTCGAAAGGGAGATGATAGTGTTTTTGTTGTAGTGGATAGATTCAGCAAAATGGCACATTTCTTGCCATGCAAAACCACTGCTGATGCTTCATACATCACAGATTTGTTTTTCAAGGAAATAGTCAGAATACATGGATTGCCATTGAGCATAGTGTCAGATAGGGATGTGAAGTTTATTGGTCATTTCTGGAGAACCCTTTGGAAGAAACTGGGCACAAATTTGTCTTTTTCATCTGCATATCATCCTCAAACGGATGGACAGACTGAAGTAGTTAATCATTCCTTAGGGAATTTGCTTAGATGTTTGACAAAACAGCATGGAGAAAAGTGGGATAATATCCTATCTCAGGCCGAATTTTCCTATAATGATACTGTCAATAGGAGTACAGGGAAATCACCTTTTCAGATAGTGTATGGTATGCATCCAAGAGGAATTTTGGAATTGAGAGATCTACCTACAGGAGATTCTGTTAGTGCAGATGGTGAAGCTTTTGCAGAAGCTATACAAGAGGTTCATGATCAAGTAAAGACCCAGCTACAGCAAACTACCTTGAAGTATAAAGCATATGCTGATAAAAAGAAGGATGTACAGTTTGACGTTGGAGATTTGGTATGGGTTCATTTGAAGAAGGAAAGACTTCCTAAGGGCAAATATACTAAACTCATGCAGAGGAAGATTGGACCATGTCAGATTTTGAGAAAGCACGAACAGAATGCTTATGAGATACAACTCCCTCCAGATCTTGGTTTATCACCTATATTCAATGTATGTGATTTAACTCCATACAAGCATAATCCAGATGAAGAACAGGAACTCCTACCGGATACAGCAGCTGATGACATTCCAAAGCATGATTCACCACAGTTGCAGAAGGTTTTGGACACAAGAGTGATCAAGAAGACACGGAACAACAACTATTTGGAGTATTTGGTGTCTTGGCAGGGAAAACCTGATTCAGAAGCAGTGTGGATGACTGAAGAGCAGATCCAGAAACATGGTGCAAATCTACATACTCTCATCTCAAGTGGACTTGAGATTTCTTCTTCTGGGGAGTATGGTGCAAGAGCACCCCTGCAAAACAGAACATAAGTCTATTTATAGTATGTTGACTTCATGATGTAATAAGGTCCATTGAACCAATTCTTATGTTTTAGATCGATTTAGGAGGATGTGCTGGTAGTTAGAAGTTTGTTATGCCAGTTGTCTTAGTTGTCTTCTCCCAGCCGCTTGGAAGTCTCCCAGCCGCTGGGAATCGAGTTGGTAGTACTCGTAAAACACAGCTATTTATACCCTAGTTCTTTTTGTTTTAGAGATAGAGGAATTGATAGGAGACAACGAATAGTTGATAACTGTTAGTTTCTGTGAGGAAGTAGCGATATTGTAACACAGTGGGACTGTGAGATCTGTATGCAATTCTAATTTGAAAGTAAGAGATCCCATTGGTTTCATTTGTCTGGTTTACAAGCTATCTATGTATTGATTATTTTTTGTTACAGGGTAATGGATTCATCCAACCATTCCACCGGTTGATTCTCTGAATCAGTGGAATGGGCATGTATCATAGTTTAGTTTACTTTTTTGTTTCTCTGTTTATTCATTTCATGTTCGTGGGATCGATTGTTAGCATGCTGTGAGTTATCCTAGCATCCTCATGTGCTAGGGTTTAGAAGGATAAATTCTAAGTTTGAACTGCTCAGGAGATGATCCGACCCGATTGACATGTTTTCTATGTGAAATTGTGAAGTTCTGAGAGTTTTGTCAAAAATATACATTTGACGGATATACAGCATTTGCATGCGACATTACAGACTGTGTATATCGCATCTGCATCTATGCACATATCGCTATCCGGATCGGGTCTTGAAACTTATGGAAAATCCATGTTTTGAAGGCATCAGGATAAAATAGTTTGGATATATATTTCCTGTATACATCATCTTCAGGATCATCATTTCGTGTCTATCCATCATCCACATATCGTTGTTGTATGCTGGAGCATACACGTAGGCGAAGGTACAATCAAACGGGTCAACGGCGAGTCAAAGTCACATTTGCCAAAGAAAGGAGGATCATCTTTTGTTTGAACATCGGGTAGCCGAGGATCACATAGATCTCAGGATCATCATCAGGATATTATAGTATAACCCGACAATTCATATCATGTTGCAGAGTATGTAAATGAGTCTTATATCCGGGTGACGTAGACATCGGAGGAAGTAACAGTGCATGTGACGTCATCGTCATCAGGACATTCCAAATATCACCCGATAAAGATTTATCCTGCCGACGACAAGTGTTTTGGCATAGGCGTAGGATATCGGGGTGATCAGTGCGAAGTGTTCGCCGAAAGTTCATGTCTTGGCGATAGGAGATTAACACTAAGTGGATCGCGGGAGGAATATTCGGTGAAATATTCTTCGTGTGCATAAAGTTGAGTATCGTCATCAGGATGTGTGAATATGACCCGATAAGTTATATCTTGATGCTGGTTGTGTAAGTGGGTCGAATATCGGGGTGACGTAAGCATCAAAAGAGAGGTGCATGAGGTTGTCGTCATCAGGATATATGGGAAGGAAACCGATATTTTATATCCTGCTGATAAAAGGTGCAGATGATGCCGAACATCATGATGCTGCAGATAGAGTTTGGCGGTAAGGTGAATAGTGATCATCAAGGGGATAATTGTGTTCACCGAATATGATGATACTGCTGGTAGGTGAAAGGGAGATAATTCATCGGTAAGAGGGTGGCGATCGGTATGAGGATTTTGAAGGTGGCCAATAATGGATGTGTTGCCGATGGAAGAGTGATTGCCTATTTCGGTAAGACAAGAGAGATATCTTGCCAATAGGAAATAGTATTAGCTATTTGGTGGGTTTAATGGGTTTTTCACCCTGTTTGTAAGCTTTTGCTGTGTGGCTCTGCATCAAGACCCTTTTAGCCCTAATGCTTCATTGAAAATAGTGTGTTACTGAGTAAGCCAAAACAGCATTTAAGGAGCAGTATCTTATAAGAATTCTCAGTCATAAAGAAAAGCCAAAAGGAATTGCAGTCAACAAAAGATATGCATAAGACAGCAGACAAGTTGCACATGGTATCATTATTATGCTAAGATGATGAGGAGAACAGTATTCTTTATTCTACACTAGAGAAGGCAAAAAAACAGAATGTTAGAGACCATGGAAAAGGGTTCTTCAAGAAGGCTCCCAGCTTTGCCAAATAACTGTAAAAAAGATCAAGGAAAGAAAACAATCATATTACAAACTATTAAATAACAGTCATATAGACACAAAGAGCATATATCCTAGAAGGCATGGGAAGGAGTGCAAGGATGACAGTCAAACCATATACAAAAGGAGCAACCATCTGAGTCAAAATCTGTAGAGAGAACTGTCACCATTGAAGCATATAAAAAGGTGACAAAGACAAGAGGGAGCAGTCCATCAGTACTGTCAAATTGAAAGAGCAGGTTTGAGAACAATCACAGCTATAAGAGAACATTCATAGCTTGCACTAAACAACAGTCAGCATGACAAGAGAGGCTCAGTCTGGGCAGTGGAAATAAGACAAACATCTATCACCTTTTGTTGTGAATGAGGTGTAAAATTGTTATTAAACGTTTAACCATTGAAATAAATGATATTCAAAGTAACAAGATGGACAATGATGCAATATCATCATGACATTGTGATATTCTATGACAGCTATGTAAGCATGGAACAAAATAAATGATAGAGGAGCAGTCCACAGGGATAGGGACAGTCATGTCCATCATGAAGTAACTGTCAAAGAATTAATGATACAGTCATATAAAGATGAATATTCCAGTGACAATGATATCAAGCTTCAAAGGATAAAAGATGCATGTTTCCGTGTAAAGATAAAGATAAGCAATCATGCCAAGAGCTTTCAATAAAAGACAATGGTATATTCAAACGTCAAAGGGGAGAGATTGGAATTGACAAACCAATATTCTTGAAGCCTTATATGATAAAAACCAGACTGATTATTGACAGAGTCATCTTCACAGGTGAGACACAGTGCCAGAGCAAATATATCTTCATCATTAACAACAGTGGTGTAAATGTCCAGATTGGAGCTCTCAGATAGCCAGGACAGTAAGGGCATGGTCATCCATTCATGTCTTCAGATGCAACTTGTTGTGATGTCATTACAACATCGCCCCGTTGAAACGGGGACCCCTCGTCTTTTTTGAGTTTTTTTCGCTGTGTGCCCCCTCTTGAAGTTCCCAGCTAAGAATAAAAGAGTTGGTTGGAGATCGTCAAACCATTGAATGCACTGAGTCTAAAATTGGGCTATGCATTGCTCATTCAAATGTCTGCCCAGAATAAATCCACAGTGCATCAAAAGGCCCGTTTCATAATCCACTCAAGCAGATTTTTGGGATTACTTGTAGTGCTTGATTATAACATTCGTGTTGGTCCTTAACGTCTGCTTGAGCGGACTTTTCAGATGCTCTTTGCAAATCTTATTTACTCCGCTCAATCCACGGCAATTTTAGGAGTCCGCCCAAGAGTTTTCCCTTTAGTTGCTTTGTATCCGGCAATATCTTCAAGACTGGCAGACTTTGCTGGCCTGATCGTATCATTTATGCATAACTAATCAAAATGTCTGCTTCAACGGAGGTACTGGCATTCGTAAGTTTTAGACATTATGTATTATATCATTAAATCTCCGCTAAAAATAAACCTCTTCTAGGCGCATGTCTATGATCACCTTGCACTCCGATGGACATTTTCAAGGCACAAGGACATTTCAAAATTGCACGCTAAGTTCTATTGTCCGCTCAATTCGTTAGGAGCAGACTTTGTTAATCGTTTGGTATTGTTTGTCTTGGCAGTCGTAGTGCCCGCTTAGGCAAGACTCCCGTAATTCATTAACAACGCACATACTCATAACACGTTCTATGGCAAACATTTGAGTTTCTCTTGTAAATTGTATAGTATGCGTGTCAAAGTGGGAAGTCCACCTAGTATGCTGGTCGATGGCAGGAGTGCCTAAACATAGATAGAGAGCACACGACAACCCACCCCTCCCATTTCTCTCTTGGCGGTTACAATTCCTGATAGAGTCATTCAAGGCACACCAAAACAGAAAGATTCATGTCGGCTAAGAATAGTTCTTCTCATTAAGAATAATTAATGTGCGAGCTCTTTGTATATGTTAAATGCCTAACCATATGCTATTTGAAGCATCGCTTGGATACGTTGGTGGCTCTCTATAAGGTTTGAATTTATGATACTGAACGTGGAGGCTATTTTTAGTGAGTAATGATATGCATTTTCTAAGTTTTAACACCATTGCTTCAATATATAAGCATCATCGTTCAAGCATAGGATTGTTCAGCAGAGCTTATTCTTGCAAATATTCATGGAGGAAACAAGATATCCAAAAAATGATTTAACGATGCAAGTTTTGGCTGAGGATTCAGACAGCGTTTAGAAACATTTGGTGCTTCAACATCATCGGCAATCCCGAATACAAGCTTGTAATCGAGAAAATCAAACAAATTTGACCAGGTAGTGAATTGAATTGGTTATAGACTAATGATGCAGGTGTTTGGGGAGCATTTATTTATTTCAATGAGTAGATCATAATGCAAAAATGGCAAGTTAGGAGCAAAGTTTGTTGAAAAGTCAGGATAGGTTTTGCGAATTCCATATTAATAACTTTCTTTGTGAAAGGACAAGGTAATTCTAAATTGCATATTTTAAATCCCGCATGTACTAAGTAATGGGATTTTGTCCTTTTGCACCTTTTTAAAGCATCATTTCAATATACTGATGTAGGATATTTGTGCAGGTGAGCAATGAATGAAGAAGAAGAATGCCAAGAGCCGACACATGGGAAAGTTGAAAGGATGGAGGAGCGTTGCTTGAGGAAGGTGGACATTGTCATCACATGAAAGAGACCCATTCTAGATGATCAAAATCCAATGCCAAAAGTCATACATCAAGATCATCATGTGCACGAAAACAAGAGAAATGAGCAAGTTCATCAAGCAATCCATGAATTACATTCAAAAGTACAATTGCATGGAAGACAACATGAGGAAATTCAAAATTCCCAAGTCGCAAGTTCGAAGAGGTTAAGTTCCAAAGGTGAAAATTCAAAGACTCGAAGACTACTAAAGATGACAAAATTTGGGAAAACATTCCGAGCAATATGAACACAAAGAAAATCAAACCAGTTTGTTCGATGCTAAGGTGGCACGTGCACAACATTGATCCAATCACAATCTGCCACATCATCCGTCTACATTCAATGATTCTAAAAATAGTAATTTTTGTAACAAACTGCCTTGTTGTCAAAATCTGGGCCATTGATTCTCGACTCAATCCTGGCCATTCATGTAATTTTGAGGTCTATAAAAGGGCTCACTTCTCTCATTTGTAAAGAGATTATCAGAGAGGGAGAACAGGAATCAAGCAGTAGGAGTAGATGCTGTTAGAGTAGAGGTAGATTAGAGGAGACTTTTCGAAGTCATTGAAGAGACATATGAAATTGTTGTAATCGCTTCCAAAATCAATACAAGCTCATTGTTGAATGCTTCATGGTGATTTGTGTGGTGATGGAATGTTAGCATGGTTTCAAATTCTCAAATATGATGGAGAAATGTTTCCAAGTAGTTTAGAAGTAGATTAAAAGTGCATTGGTGTAATGAATATATGTAAAGATATTTGATGAATTCTTCTAGTTCATACTTTTTGTGGATTGTCGAAGGCAACCCACTTTGCAAAGTTAGACTAAACCTTCATTTGCTTTAGTTCAGTTGTGAATGCTTGTTCACGCTGTGTCAGCTATGGGTGTTTGGATGGATGTTTACAATATGAAAATCCTTGAGTTTCCTTAGAAGATTGCACCTGCTTTGTGTAGTTGTTGGTTCTCATGGCGAAACGGAGTCAAGTTTCGTGAGGAATTTGTCTATCCTAGCATGTTTCATTATATCATTGTCCTTAGATTAGACTCTCTTAACCCTTGTCTTTTTTTTTTCTTTTCTTTCATAGTCAATTAGAGTAAGTTCCACTTCACAAGGAGAATAACATATTTGATTGGAATAAGGAGTATATTCAACGTAAGTCCCTTTGTGAATTTCAGCAAAATCACATCATACCACTGATCTATCAGATTTGCAAGTCAAGACCTGACATATCATGAACCTTGGAATTGTCTCATTGGATCACATTGTTTAGACTTTGAGAGACTTTCTTCAAGAGAGGATAGAATACTTAGTATTTTATTCTGAGTTTGCATGTGCATAAAAAACACATCAACACAACTTTTATGAAGGTTAGTCCAAATCTCATGATGTTTATGCATTGAAGCAACATTATAAAAATAACAGAGATTCTCAGCTCAGAAGAATAGAATGCATATCATCATTCACATTGAAAATCATGACAGTCATGCATTGTTGAGCAAGCAACTGAAGGACAGTGACAGTCCTATGGAGACCTGTTTAAGGGCAGTCCACAGTAGTATAATAGAGAGTAGGGGACAGTCAGGCAAAGAGGTTACTCATCATAAGTCATAAGAGGGTGAAATATAGCCATAGGTGGACTGTATGTGTAGTCATGAGAGGGTGCTTTACACAAAGCATAGCGAACACTTTGTCAAAAGGTAGAAAAGGTGCCTGCATAGTTGTGTGAAAGATAGTGAGCATTCAGTCACAGTGGTATTCATGTATGCAAGCATGAAGGTACTCACCCTTGCGCAGAGCATGAAGACAATACAGAAAATGTAACATGTGTAGTGAAATTGTATCACTATTAAGCAAGGAAGTAATGATACAGTGATAACATGATCACTGTCCTGTCCAAGATAATAGACACAGTGACCCTATTGTCATTGACCGAAGGGATATCTTACTCACTGTTGAAGTTGCAAAGCACAGTGAAGGCATAGTGGAAAAAGTGACAATACATGCATGAAGGTACTCACCCTTGCACAGAGCATGAAGACAATACAGAAAATGTAACATGTGTAGTGAAATTGTATCACTATTAAGCAAGGAAGTAATGATACAGTGCTAACATGATCACTGTCCTGTCCAAGATAATAGACACAGTGACCCTATTGTCACTGATTAAAGGGATATCTTACTCACTGTTGAAGTTGCAAAGCACAGTGAAGGCATAGTGGAAAAAGTGACAAAGGACAGTAGCATTAATGATGCAGTCATCATCAAGGAAGCAGTAAGACAAAGTGCAAATGATATAGTGGTACCAGAGTGCTATCTACAGTTAAGATGCAAGGACAGCAAAGTGGTCCCAGTCAAGATGCAATAAAAGACGATGTCAAGGGACAGTAGGGATGCTCACAGCCAAAGCACGTTTACCAAACTGTTGCCACACAGTGAACATGGTGATCTTTACTGTCGAAACAGTAAGGCACAGTAATATCCTATCATCACTGTCAGAGAGCAAACGAGAAGACTGAGTCAAGACTGTTGTAAAGGCAGCTATACAGAGACGCATTACAACCAGCTTAAGGGTTATATTTAAAGATAGAGCACTAGACAGTGATAATGTGACTGTGGTAAGTAAAGAAGGAAAGGAACCTTATAAAAGGGCATAGTCTCAGAATGTCTAGTGCAGCCTATTTGGGACCTTGCACTATGAACCCCAAATGATCAAGCTTCTCAAACCCCTTGTTCACAATCACACAGTGAACCCCATAAGCAAGTGAGCCAAAGCAAAGTAGATCTCTACAAACATGATCACAGAGAAGGTCAAGAAGGATTATCCTCGCTGTCACTTAGTTGGTGTAGGGTTTTCAAGACCCTAGAGTCACAGAGAGCTTCCTCACAGTCAAAGCACAGTGGAGAGGGTTTCTTCCATAGGAGCCACGGCCTAACAGAGACTTTGAGTTGCAGTGGATTTTCAAACCCTAGCAGAGACAGAGAAACCAGAAAGAGAAATCTCGAGCATACAAGTTTTTTCATCATTTCTTTCACAGATATAGAAAAGAATACCACAGGATAAACATTTTATCATCTTTTGTCACAGCCAAAGTTTAAACAATGCTTCCTTATCATAGAATATGAAGAAAAATCTCGTTATTTTCATGAAAAGGTGGCTTACCAGCACAGTTCGACCATTCCAGAGAATATCAAGCAGGATGAGACCCTTGGCAGAAACATAGAATGCGCAGAAGGATGAAACTCTTGGCGGCAGAGCGGCAGCATGGAGCCCAAACAAAATGAAGAATGACAAGAATGAAAAAACTTTTAGGGTTTAGGTGTTTTGCTGAGTGCCCTAGCTCGTGGAGTGAAGTGAGGTTTTTTTTTTACTTTGTTGTTTAAGAAAATCATTGCAAATCGAAGTATGGCCATGGTCAAAACTTAAACATCATAAAACCTAGTGGAGGAAGCATGTGGAGCCCGTAGAGCTTAAATAAAGAAATGATAATGTTCATGGTTTTGAGGTTCTTTTTTAACCTTAGCATCAAACACTTAGAATATATGATGATGTCCAATGGGTCAAAAGTGGACCGAGGGAGTCATAAGGGAGTTGAATAATGTGTTTTGTCAACTTTGATGTTACTTTCTGACCTTGAGTCTAATAATGTAATGATTATCACTATGGTGGGAGGCTTATGAAGACAATGAAAGTATGTTGACCTTGCTTTGACTAGAGGCAGATTTGAGACTTTTGCAGTGTCAAGGGCAGATTGGAGTTTATTTTTTGCATGAAGCATGGGAGGGGTTATTTTTGCCTCTAAGGTTTATTATTTTAATAGAACCCACCTCATATTTTTGCACAAATAATAGGCAAAATATATTGTATTTTACCAAGTATTAAATGCAATAATGTTATAAATTGCTTTAATACTTGTTATGGAATAAACATAGGAGAATATCATGCATTACATAGCATTTATTAAATCAATCACATTGATTGCATTTGATAATTGTTAAAATAGTTTATTTTTGCCTCTCAATCATGCAAAAATAGGAAGGAGAGTTGAACTGAAGTACAAGCTCATGCAGGGGAGTTATTTGGAGTTCAATTTTTGACTGAGGGTCAAACATGATTATTTTTAGCAGTTTTTTGGTCAAGGATCTAGCCACTTGGAGTTTTGAGCTATTTTTGCTTTTGGAGGAGTTTTGGTGCCTAATTTTTAGGCTTTTCACTTGTGCTCGCCCAGCAACTTGGAGTTGCTTTTTGGGACTCATTCATATAGATTTTGGAGTCCAGTTGAGCTGGAGTTGACTACCCATTCACATTTTGGGGACAATTTTGTATTATATGGAAAAAACTTATGCTTTTTTCCTTAGTTCTTGTTTTTTTGCCTTTGCATATTGCAGAGAGGGAGATTGCCTTGTAACGCAACCATTTTTACAATTTTCAGTAGCAGCATTTCATTTTTCCAGCAGTTTATTGTTATTTTGCAGAGATTCCTTCCATTTTCTAATACAATCAGGGGTTCTTCTATCCAATTTCAGGTGTCTTGTTATTTTGTGAGTGATTTGATGGGAATTTTCTATGTTTTGCTTCAAAACCTCTCAATTCTTTGTCTCATTTGTTAAATGCAAGTATACAAATTTCAGTTTATTACAGGTCACAGCTTGTGCAAGAGTATTCATGCCTTTCTGTGAAATACTTATGTGGTGAATCTGATCATTTTGGATTGTAAGAACAGGTTTATTGGAGAATATTTGTGAGTTATATTGCAGTTTTAAATCAAAATATTGGTGCATCACCCCTTTAGATAGATTTCCAGTTCATTTTTCCAATTTATTCAAGTTTTCTTCTATCTCTTTTCTCCATCAATTTACAGATCTAAAGGGTATTTAAAGGGAGCCGTCTCTTCCGGAGGTTCATTCTCGAAACAGACAAACCCACAGTCTGAGAATGTTCCCATGTTGCACAAGATTGCCAAGCTTGTAAAGGCTTAGCATTCAGGGCGCAATCCTTCATGACAACTGTTCTACAAGAGGCTCGATAGATTTAGCATTTTGTTGAGGGTGAGTGCCACGAAGAGTTCATCAAAACCTTTATCTTTGATGGGTGGCCTACCACAGAGACACCTAAAATGAAGCATTAGTGAATTCCGATACAGTTGCCCCCTACTTTTGGTGGTTTTGATGGCAAAGTTTTGGAGGAATTATACTCTATTAAGTATCGCTATGGATATTTGTACCTCATGCTACAAATAGAAATGGTCGCATACCACAATATTGGGGCATAGATTGATAAGTCCATATATATTTCCCAGAAATTAAGAGAATTGGACGACAAGAACATCGGTTCCAAGCCTAGCTTGCACAACAAACTCAGCTCACAAAATTGGAAAAGACTAAGTCGACTGACAAGGGCAGAGAAATTGCATAACTAAGAGTCGTCAATGAAAAGGCGAAAGCTCAACTCATGGAGACAGTCAAGATGGTTAAAAATTCTTAGGAGCGAGAACTTTTGGCAACTCACCATTTGAAACAAAGAACAAAGGAAGTCTACAATTTACAAGCGACTACTTCTCATCACTCAACTACCTCTTCTTCAATGTCTACTCTACCTCCAAGGATGTGTCCTCCCTTCACCCTCAGTAGTGTTTTGTATTTTTGTCATCTAGAAGACAACTTTTATTTTGGGGGTTTGATGTAGTACACGCCTTAATTGTTGTAGTTATGTTTTAAGTGTACCTTTTGATGACGTCAAGCAAATAGTGTCTAGATTCATTGAATCTCAAAATACTAGTGATGGTTATTCACGTGGAGACTCCTCATAGGCTATTGATTTGTTATCCTTATCTTCTTGGGAAACGTGCCTTTGTTCCCTCTTTCATATACTAAAAATAGAAGTTTGTTGTAACTACTTGTGATGTGGCATGATCTGGTCCATTGGCTTTGCCAATCGATCTTGACCCCTCATACATTCTTGAGGTCTATATAAGGGCTCTTTTTGCTCTCATTTGTACGATTGAAGACTCTGAAAATTGTTGCAAGAGCTCTCTGAAATAATATAAGACTCATTGTTTGGTGATTCTATATATGTTTCTAAGTGTTGCATGGTTTAGATCTCTTCAAGCGAATGTTAAGATTAGATTAAGTTTTCAAGTATATGTTAGTTGGTGGAAGGCTTCATTATTGTTTGTGGTGAAATCTACATGTTCACACCATTTGTAGTTTGTGGCTTGCAAATTGCAGTGTATGGTTGGTCTGAACAAAATTGAGCTTAATTTTGATCTCTATGTTTGTTGAATTTTTCATGAGCATAAGTGATTTAAACATCTTGTATAACCCTAGAAGATTGCATCAATCTTGTGTACTTGTTTGATCTGGCAAAGCAAGATTTGGTTTGATTTCACTTGAACAATAATCATCCCTTACATCTAGGTTTAGATTAGTGTTACTGAACCCTTTCATCTTTTGCCTTTTCTTTTATCAATTTGGTTAGAATTAGGATCAAGTACTTCATTGCCATATTCTACGTCTTAAGTTGTAGTGCTTAGATATTCCGGTGTTTGCTTCTTTCATTGAATCAGCAGGTTGTTCGAACAATTGTGTAAGTCCCTTTGTGTTTACCAGCAAAATCATATTAAGTCACTGAGTTATCCCTCACAAAATATAAAGAAAGGAACCTTGGAGTCATCTTGTTTGATCACTTTGTTAGCATGAAAAATCCCTGATGGATCCCTTTGCTGAAATGAAGTGCTGTTTTTTTTTGTGATTTAATTTGTTTTATGATTTTTATTATTTTTTTTTTTTGTTTTCTTTCAGACTAGAGAGGAGATGCAGAAGGGGTTTCAATTTTCTTGAGATGTGTATTTGCCAAGATGGCAAATAGAAATACATACAGCTGCAATCTCAAATAAAAATGGACTAAAAATAAATATTAACTGATGAAAGATAACAACTAAGAAATTGAGGCACATACCCATCAGATCTGTATTTTATATTCAATGGAAGCCTGGTTTGCAACCCTACTTGCATACAAAGGCAATATTGGCCTAGAAGAGGCTATACATGCAACTGAGAATGAAGGATTTGAAGAATAAAGCTGATTTGGCACTGCTGCAAGCTTAGATCTGCAATAACATGCCCTGGAATCTGTCCAATGATGCACAAATGAAGACCCAGAGTAGGCCTCCCACAAACAAGAACTGGGTTGTCGTCCAATTCACCAAAATCCTGGAGAGTTTTCGTTCCCAAGAGTCTAAATGCTGCTGCCCCCTTCCACAGAGTTCAGAGCTGCCATGAAGCTTCAAAAGATATGCAAAAGATAGATCCAAATAGCACTTCAAAGTCACTTTATTCATTTCCCAAAGTGGGCATCCACTTTAGGGTTCCAAAAGGCATCCAAAATAAAGAATCTTTGAAAGATTCTTTTATTCATGAAGTCTCACAAGTTGGGCGCCCAAGTTGAGGGCCCAACTTCATTATTAAAAGACCACTTTTTAAACACAACATTGTGTCAACTAGGTGGGGGTCTTTTTAATAACTTATTAATATAAAGTGACATGTTATTCACTTTATTTTATTTTTATTTTTATTAAATATTAAAGCCACACTTTAATATTCAATAATTATTCCAATTCCATCACCTGGCTATCCTGAACTAAGAACTGTTGTAGCCCACGCCACTGATGATGTCGCCACGTGTCATGCTAACTGACAGTGCCTCCCTAAAATGTAGGGATACCTCCTAAAAAATAGGGAATTTGACCAAAACTCCAAAAATGCTCCTGGAGGTCCCCTGATGCCTTCTGGTCAACTCTCGGTCAAACCCTAAAAAATAGGAACCCTTCCTAAAAAATAGGAAACTGTCACAAACTGTCTGGAAAGGCCTATAAAGCTTCCTACCAAGCTACACTGCCTCAGGATAGGTTCCCTAACCACTCCGCTGACCTACGGGAACCCGGATGATAGGTCAACTCTCATGTCTCTGCTAGACAGCGCTAAAGAGGGGACATGACAGTCCTCCCCTCTCGAAGATGCTTGCCCACAAGCAACTGCAAGGTCGGATGCTGTAAAATGGACTCTCCCTCCCAAGTGGCGTCCTCTATAGGGAGTCCCCTCCAACGAATCAAGTACTCCCGAATCACCCTACTTCTCAGCCGTCGTTCCCTCTCCTCCAAGATCTCCTCAGGAACCAGAGTCAGCTTACCTTCCTCATCCAAGGGAGGTAAATCGGGTGATGCTACAATATGTTGCCCCAGTGCCTTTTTCAGGCAAGATACATGGAACACATTATGAATCCGACTGTTAGGTGGTAACTCAATCTCATAAGCAACCTCTCCCACACGCCTGAGAATCTGATATGGTCCGTAGATGCAGAAGGGGTTTCAATTTTCTTGAGATGTGTATTTGCCAAGATGGCAAATAGAAATACATACAGCTGCAATCTCAAATAAAAATGGACTAAAAATAAATATTAACTGATAGAAAGATAACAACTAAGAAATTGAGGCACATACCCATCAGATCTGTATTTTATATTCAATGAAAGCCTGGTTTGCAACCCTACTTGCATACAAAGGCAATATTGGCCTAGAAGAGGCTATACATGCAACTGAGAATGAAGGATCTGAAGAATAAAGTTGATTTGGCACTGCTGCAAGCTTAGATCTGCAATAACATGCCCTGGAATCTGTCCAATGATGCACAAATGAAGACCCAGAGTAGGCCTCCCACAAACAAGAACTGGGTTGTCGTCCAATTCACCAAAATCCTGGAGAGTTTTCGTTCCCAAGAGTCTAAATGTTGCTGCCCCCTTCCACAGAGTTCAGAGCTGCCATGAAGCTTCAAAAGATATGCAAAAGATAGATCCAAATAGCACTTCAAAGTCACTTTATTCATTTCCCAAAGTGGGCGTCCACTTTAGGGTTCCAAAAGGCATCCAAAATAAAGAATATTTGAAAGATTCTTTTATTCATGAAGTCTCACAAGTTGGGCGCCCAAGTTGAGGGCCCAACTTCATTATTAAAAGACCACTTTTTAAACACAACATTGTGTCAACTAGGTGGGGGTCTTTTTAATAACTTATTAATATAAAGTGACATGTTATTCACTTTATTTTATTTTTATTTTTATTAAATATTAAAGCCACACTTTAATATTCAATAATTATTCCAATTCCATCACCTGGCTATCTTGAACTAAGAACTGTTGTAGCCCACGCCACTGATGATGTCGCCACGTGTCATGCTAACTGACAGTGCCTCCCTAAAATGTAGGGATACCTCCTAAAAAATAGGGAATTTGACCAAAACTCCAAAAATGCTCCTGGAGGTCCCCTGATGCCTCCTGGTCAACTCTCGGTCAAACCCTAAAAAATAGGAACCCTTCCTAAAAAATAGGAAACTGTCACAAACTGTCTGGAAAGGCCTGTAAAGCTTCCTACCAAGCTACACTGCCTCAGGATAGGTTCCCTAACCACTCCGCTGACCTACGGGAACCCGGATGATAGGTCAACTCTCATGTCTCTGCTAGACAGCGCTGAAGAGGGGACATGACAGTCCTCCCCTCTCGAAGATGCTTGCCCACAAGCAACTGCAAGGTCGGATGCTGTAAAATGGACTCTCCCTCCCAAGTGGCGTCCTCTATAGGGAGTCCCCTCCAACGAATCAAGTACTCCCGAATCACCCTACTTCTCAGCCGTCGTTCCCTCTCCTCCAAGATCTCCTCAGGAACCAGAGTCATCTTACCTTCCTCATCCAAGGGAGGTAAATCGGGTGATGCTACAATATGTTGCCCCAGTGCCTTTTTCAGGCAAGATACATGGAACACATTATGAATCCGACTGTCAGGTGGTAACTCAATCTCATAAGCAACCTCTCCCACACGCCTGAGAATCCGATATGGTCCGTAGAAGCGAGGCTTGAGCTTCTCAGCTCCACCCCCTTTAAGGGTGCTCTGTCGGTAAGGCTGCAACCGCAGGAAAACCATGTCATCCACCTCAAATACTCTCTCAGTCCTATGCCGATCAGCGTAGACCTTCTGCTGATTCTGCGCCTGCTGAAGATTCTCCCTGAGAGATCTCATGATGTCCTGGTTCTCCTGTAACCAATCTTGTGCCAAAGGCACTCTGCTGTCACTTACAGCCAAATCAACAAAAGATAATGCCTCGTAACCATAGAGGGCTCTAAAAGGTGTCATAGCAATAGACATATGGTGTGTAGTATTATAACAATACTCTCCTAGATATAGCCAACGCACCCATGCCTTCTGCTGTCCTGACACATAGCTACGCAAATACCCCTCAACCCACTTATTAACAATCTCGGTCTGCCCATCTGTCTGTGGGTGGTAGCTGGTACTGGGTGTCAACTCCGTACCTGTGAGCCTGAAAAGTTCTTGCCAGAAAGAACTCATGAACCTACTATCGCTGTCACTCACTATGGTCTTGGGAAGACCGTGGAGCCTGAATATCTCTCTGAAAAACAACTCCGCCACCTGAGATGCTGTGAAATCAGCTACAATAGGAAAGAAGTGGGCGTATTTAGTCAACCTGTCTACTACAACATAGATACAGTCTTTCCCCTGCACCCGAGGAAGTCCTGTAATGAAATCCATGGAGATCCCTGACCACTTCTGCTCCGGTATAGGTAAGGGCTGCAATAAACCAGCAGGAAAAGTATGCTCAGACTTATTCTGCTGGCACGTCAAACACTCACGAACATGACGTAAGATATCAGCTTTGAGACCCTTCCAAGAGAATCTCTCCCGAACCGCCCTGTAGGTCTTACCATACCCTGGGTGCCCTGCTGTCGGAGTATCATGATAAGCATGCATAATTTGTTCCTTCAACTGAGAACCAGGAACCAGATACACCCTTCCTTTGTAGTAGATGACTTCATCTACCACAGTGTACCTATCATCCAACACCAAACCATCCATGACCTCACAAGCATGCTGATTTTTGGAGTACTCAACTAAAAGTTGAGCCTTCCAATCTGCTGAAATCTCGGTCAATGAACATAGGGCAGCAAGTGATGGTTTTCTAGAAAGTGCATCAGCCACAGTATTATTCTTCCCCCTTATGAATTCAATGTCAAAATCATAAGCCTGAATCTTGCTCACCCATTTCTGCTGACGATCATTGAGCTCTGTCTGATCAAGGAAATATTTCAGACTGTTGTGGTCTGTTCTTACCACGAATTTGCTGCCAACAAGATACTGTCTGAACTTGGCTAATGCATGCATAATAGCCAACATTTCCTTATCATATGTAGAATACAACCTCTCATTATCCCGCAGCTTCCGACTCTCAAAAGCAATGGGGTGTCGGTTCTGCATCAAAACCGCTCCTATGCCCAAACCGGAAGCATCACACTCAAGTACAAAGGGCTGCGAGAAGTCGGGAAGTGCTAAAACTAGGCAAGTACTCATAACCTCCTTGAGCCTGTCAAAGACTCCCTGTGCCTGCTCTGTCCATCTAAAAGCCCCTTTCTTTGTGAGGTCTGTCAAGGGAGCTGCCAACTGAGAGAAACCCCTCACAAATCGCCTGTAATAAGCACATAGACCAAGGAACCCCCGTAACTCAGTAATGTTCCGAGGGTGTGGCCAATCTCTAATTGCCTGAATCTTCTCCTCGTGCACCTTCACCCCATCAGCACTAATCACATGACCCAGATATAGGACTTCTCTAAGTCCAAACTCACATTTGGACAACTTAGCAAATAGAGACTGACTCTCCATGATGCTAAGTACCTCCTCAACATGTCTGAGATGGTCCTCCCAAGTACGACTGTAGATCAGAATATCGTCAAAGAACACTAGAACTGATTTCCTCAATTGCTTGTTGAAGAGATGGTTCATACATGACTGGAAGGTGGCTGGAGCATTGGTAAGGCCAAAAGGCATCACCAGGAACTCATAATGCCCATAGTGACAACGGAAGGCGGTCTTGTGTACATCCTCTGCTCGTACACGAATCTGATGATAGCCTGAACGAAGATCAATCTTAGAGAAGTAGATGGCTCCATGAAGCTCATCCAACAACTCATCAATGCGCGGAATAGGGTATCTGTTCTTGATTGTCTTCTTGTTCAAGGCCCTGTAATCTATACACATCCGTAGAGTCCCATCCTTCTTCTTAACCAGAACTACAGAAGAAGCAAAGGGGCTAGAACTGGGGCGAATGAAACCCATATCTAACAGCTCATGAATAGTCTTCTCAATCTCATCCTTGTATGCTCTAGGATGACGATACGGGGTGGTGATCACTAGCTCAGCTCCATCCTCCATCTCTATCCCATGCTCAAACCCTCTATCCGGGGGTACACCAAGAGGCATGTCACCAAATACTCGGCCATGCCGATCCATCACAGTCTGTATGTCAACATGAAATGCTCTACCATCCTGAGGAGTGGGTGTCTTGGATTTCACAAAACAACGTGTGGCCCAGATCACATCATCATGTCTGATAATAGACTCCATCCTGCGAGAAGATACCTCCTTGGGTCCACCGTCAGAGGCTGCCCTCAAGATCACCTTCTTCCCACCAGATAGGAACTCTAACTGCATGCGGTGGTGATCAATAATATATCTCCCAATACCCTGTAACCACTGCATACCCAAAATCACATCATAATCCTCTAAGGGTAGGATATAAAAGTCATCCGTCAAGGTAAAATCACCCATCTGAATACTGAGCTGTGAGATCCTCCGAGTACAACCCAACACTGCACCATCTGCAACCTTAACTCTAAAACCCTCGAACACCTCAGACTGTAATCCACGCCTCTCCACCAATTTCTGATCAATAAAATTGTGCGTGGCTCCTGTGTCAACCAAACTCATGACTCGCTGTCCCTGTAAGGTTCCTTTCAACCGAAAGGCATGGAACCTGGGATAACTGGATAGGGTAGCCATAGTCACTTTGGCTGCCGCCGATGAATCAGGGATATCTATCTCTAGCTGGGGTCGCTCCTGAATAACCTCCTCAGGGCTGTCCTCAATGTCGGTGTCTGGTATCTCCTCATCCCCAAGCTCGGATGTGACCTCAACCAAGTGAACTCTGCCCTTACCCATACAGCGGTGTCCGGGCTCCCAAGGCTCCTTGCAGGAGAAGCATAATTTCTTCCTCCTCAAATCATTCCGTGACTCCTGATCCATCCTAGGAGGTCTAGCTGACTGTCCATCTCTGAACTGTGGAGTATTGGCCTTTTGAAAAGGCCGTGATTCCCTGAATGGCCTCTTATCCGACTGATAAGTGGGAGTGGTGTCCAATCTCAAGGTCACATCAATGGCATCCTTAAGAGTGGCCGGCTGGAAGGCACGTACCAATCCCTTAAGCCTATCCTGTAACCCCTCAATGAATAACATCACGCTACGCCTCTGGGGCATATCAGGTACCATAACTGCAATACGTTGGAACTCATTAACATAACCTTCAGCATGTCCTGTTTGTCTAAGATGTGCCAACTCCCTATAGTAGAGTTCTGTGTCCTTACGGTCAAACCGGGTAATGAGTCGTTCAGTGAACTCTGCATAGGAATGAATCAAGGCATGATCCTGGGTGACCAGTCCATGATGCCACCAATCATAGGCAACCCCATCTAAATGTAAGACAGCAAACTGGATAGCCTCACGCTCAGGCATGGGTCTCAAGGATAAATATATGTCCAGCTTGTGCACCCAAGCACGTGCACTCGTACTACCCGTACCATCATATGTAGCCAACGTGATCTTCCCAGTAGCTCTACTGAGGTCATAGTTCTGCTGCTGTGGTCTAGTGCCTCAGTCTCCTCTGAACCTGGTAGAATCTCTGCGCTGTGCACAATACTGTGGAAAAGGAAAGACATCCCGGACCTCAGGGGGTAAGGCTCTCCACTCAGCTGTAGCTGCCATGACTGAGTCCTGGAATTCCACCTCAGGTGGCTCTACCTGTGCTGGCCGTTCACCTGGTGCAAACTGAGGAAGTAAGGGTCTATCCCTGGCCTGTCCACGCCTAGGGGAATGATGGGAACTCCTAGCTGATGCGTGTGACCTGTGACTATGCTGGCTTCCCGCCACCGATACTGATCTGCTCTGTCTGCCTCTATCTAACTCCAACCGTTCCAAGGCATCCTGTATCCTGTCAAGGGTCTGAGCAATCCTAGACTGAGTGTTGATGAGGGTTCTCATCATCTCTCTCTCTTCCTCATCCTGATCTCTCCTGGCATTTCTCTGTTCTTCAGCCATTACTGGTTCCTCTGCTGTACCAATCCCAAGCTCGTTTTGGGCTGTCCTACGTGTGTAATACCTGTCTGTATGCATAGAAAACAAATCTCTAAACCCCACAGGCTGGCAGGTCAAAGGCTCTGATACCACTGAAAGATCCCTGATGGATCCCTTTGCTGAAATGAAGTGCTGTTTTTTTTTGTGATTTAATTTGTTTTATGATTTTTATTATTTTTTTTTTTGTTTTCTTTCAGACTAGAGAGGAGATGCAGAAGGGGTTTCAATTTTCTTGAGATGTGTATTTGCCAAGATGGCAAATAGAAATACATACAGCTGCAATCTCAAATAAAAATGGACTAAAAATAAATATTAACTGATAGAAAGATAACAACTAAGAAATTGAGGCACATACCCATCAGATCTGTATTTTATATTCAATGGAAGCCTGGTTTGCAACCCTACTTGCATACAAAGGCAATATTGGCCTAGAAGAGGCTATACATGCAACTGAGAATGAAGGATCTGAAGAATAAAGCTGATTTGGCACTGCTGCAAGCTTAGATCTGCAATAACATGCCCTGGAATCTGTCCAATGATGCACAAATGAAGACCCAGAATAGGCCTCCCACAAACAAGAACTGGGTTGTCGTCCAATTCACCAAAATCCTGGAGAGTTTTCGTTCCCAAGAGTCTAAATGCTGCTGCCCCCTTCCACAGAGTTCAAAGCTGCCATGAAGCTTCAAAAGATATGCAAAAGATAGATCCAAATAGCACTTCAAAGTCACTTTATTCATTTCCCAAAGTGGGCGTCCACTTTAGGGTTCCAAAAGGCATCCAAAATAAAGAATCTTTGAAAGATTCTTTTATTCATGAAGTCTCACAAGTTGGGCGCCCAAGTTGAGGGCCCAACTTCATTATTAAAAGACCACTTTTTAAACACAACATTGTGTCAACTAGGTGGGGGTCTTTTTAATAACTTATTAATATAAAGTGACATGTTATTCACTTTATTTTATTTTTATTTTTATTAAATATTAAAGCCACACTTTAATATTCAATAATTATTCCAATTCCATCACCTGGCTATCCTGAACTAAGAACTGTTGTAGCCCACGCCACTGATGATGTCGCCATGTGTCATGCTAACTGACAGTGCCTCCCTAAAATGTAGGGATACCTCCTAAAAAATAGGGAATTTGACCAAAACTCCAAAAATGCTCCTGGAGGTCCCCTGATGCCTCCTGGTCAACTCTCGGTCAAACCCTAAAAAATAGGAACCCTTCCTAAAAAATAGGAAACTGTCACAAACTGTCTGGAAAGGCCTGTAAAGCTTCCTACCAAGCTACACTGCCTCAGGCTAGGTTCCCTAACCACTCCGCTAACCTACGGGAACCCGGATGATAGGTCAACTCTCATGTCTCTGCTAGACAGCGCTAAAGAGGGGACATGACATAGCATTCGAGAGGCTTTGCTCAAGAGAGTTAAATACTCTATATTTTACTCTATTGTTGACTTGTTGAAAAACAATCATCAACATTTTTGGCGCTAGGAGGGCCTACACATCAAGTTGTTTCATCTTCAAGATTGAGGAAGAAGAGAAGAACATCCTAGAGCGAATTGGTTCTTTCTCGCCAGAAAGGCACCAGAGAATTCTAAGTTCTACACTAGGAGCATCCAAGGAGTTCGCCGAGTTGGAGTTCTCCCTTAAGTCAAAGAAGGGAAAGAAGGCAACTTCATCAGGTCAAGGATCTCCAAGTGGGGGCGATATTTCAAATTTATTCCAGACTCCTCCTCCGCAGAATCAAAAGCAAGGAGTTGCTCAACCTAGTAATATACAAGCAACCACCCCAGGGACTCCACTTCAGCCAGGAGCTACTCAAACAGGTTCAGGACAACAACCTAACGTTCCAATGGCAGCACTAGTACCAGCTTGGCCCTTGGCAAATGTTTCACCTCTTGGGACTTTCACGAATTACCATGACATGCCCAAGAATCTTGAGCACTTCTGCTCTAAATTCCATGTTAATAATGTAAACAAGACAACGGAAGAACATATCAAGATCTTTGAAGACACCTTGGTGAATCGAAGGATCATGCATGAAGATGTGGCATGCAGGTTATTTCCATATTCACTCGAAGGAGATGCTACCTTCTGGTATGTCAACTTGCCGGTAGCATCCTTCACCAGTTGGAAACAGATGAAAGAAGCTTTCTTGGAGAAATTCAGGATTCCCATCACTCCAGCAGAACTTTATAAGCAATTCACTGAAGTGAGGCAAGAACATGAGCCTATTGCAGCTTTCAACCACAAGTTCCACAAGACATACTCAAGATTGCAAAGTGTAATATCCCTTGCTATTTCGGACCTTATATTGCTGATTTGAACCTCAAGGAATATCGTCAAACACTTTGTATGCAAAGTATTTCTTGCTGTTTCTGAGTTTCAATTTGCTTTGCTTGATGAAATTGGAAGATAAGATGATGCAAAAGCCTTGAAATAAATGCTAAATGACTAAACTACAAGTATAGCATGAAATGCAAGTGTCTTAGCATTTTCCAAATGCAATAGATGACTAATGCAAATGCAAATCAACTCCTACAGCCAATTGACATTTTGTCAAACACTTGGCATGCAATCTAACATGCTGATAAGGGATGCTATAATGAAGGACATTACATTGAACAAATGACACACAATTGATAACTCTTTTATTAGATGCAATCTCTGAACACAATGATATTAAGAAATACCAAATTTATTTGTTTACAAGGGTTATGCAATACAGTGCCAAAGTCTGATATCAATGATCACCTACAACAATATGCTTGGGATAACAATGCAAACCACTAATAATTACAAAAAGAACCTGGTAATAATGGTGCCCAAAGTGCTGATGAAAAATCAAGCAATATCCAAGGAAAGGAGTCCCTTCCAAACCCAAATTGTAACCTCCTCCTAGCTGCCCTATACTGTAGCATTACTGTTCATGGCACTATAGCAATCACTGTAGCGTACTGTAGCAAAACACTGTAGCGCAACACTGTAGCGTACTGTAGCAAACACTGTAGCGACTACTATAGCAAACACTGTAGCGACCACTGTAGCATTACTGTAGCAAACACTGTAGCGGCACTATTCACAGCACTGTAGCAGCCAATAGAAAAAACTTCTGATATGCAAATTAATTCCTCCAAACCCTTGGTTAATACTGCAGATTTAAGCACAAATGAAAGGACTGAAGTATCCCTTCCAATTTGCAACCCTTCGGAGGATATTTCACCACCTCAGTTATGCTAATCTATGGGAGTTTCCGTTTCCAAAAACCAAATATGCAGAAACCCTTGGCTCCACAAAACTCATCAAATGCAAATGTCAATAATCGGATGCCTGGAAGCTTGCCTTGCCCCTTCCTTTATACTTTTTTTAATCACACTTTCAGGAGGCTTCTAGAAAAATCCTATTATTTTATTTTAGTGACTTTAATGATCTAATGTGTATTTTAAGTCACTATATTAAATTAATTAAATATAAGGTTACCTTTTGATTTCAAATTAAGTAATAACCTTATAAAATAATTAATTTAATAATATCTCCCTTATTTCGTCAATTAGCCTTCGGGAGTTAAAGGCTAAATTACTCATCATGAAAATCACCTAGGAAGGGGACATTACAGTCCGCCCCTCCTGAAATTGCTTGTCCCCAAGCAATCTCAACTCTGGATGCTGAAGAATCTCCTCGCCTTCCCAAGTGGCATCCTCAACCGGTAAATCCCTCCATTTGATCAAGTACTCTCTGATGACCCGTCTCCGTAACTGCCTCTCCCTAACATCCAAAACAGCCTCAGGCACCAGAATCAACTTCCCCTCATCATCCAAGGGTGGTAAGGTAGCAGAAGGAACCACGCGATGACCTAATGCCTTCTTGAGGCGTGACACATGGAAAACATTGTGTACTCTGCTATTTGCCGGTAATTCTAACTCATAAGCCACATCACCAACTCGCCGGATAATCCTGAAAGGGCCATAATAACGCGGCTTGAGCTTCTCTGCACCACTCTTCTTGAGAGTGGATTGTCGATAGGGCTGTAACATCAAATACACCATATCCCCAACTTCAAATGACCGCTCAACTCTCTTCTGATCAGCATACTGTTTCTGCTGATTCTGTGCCTTTTGGATATTTTCTCGAAGAGCTCTCATAATATCTTGGTTCTCCTTTAACATATCTCCTGCACTAGGCACTCTACTGTCACTCATCAGCAAGTCAAGGAAACTGGGTGCTTCATAACCATACAAGGCCATAAATGGTGTCATCTGAATCGAGAGATGGTAAGTGGTATTGTAACAGTACTCACAAAGGTATATCCACTTAACCCAACCCTTCTGTTGCCCTGCAATGTAATTCCTGAGATATCCCTCCACCCACTTATTCACAATTTCTGTCTGGCCATCCGTCTGTGGGTGGTAGCTGGTACTTGGGGTAAGCTCTGTCCCACATAGTCTAAATAACTCCTGCCAAAAATGACTCAAGAACCGACTATCCCTGTCGCTAACAATGCTCCGAGGTAACCCATGTAACCTGAAAATCTCACGAAAGAAGAGTTCTGCTACCTGTGCAGCTGAGTATGTAGCTGTGATTGGAAAGAAATGAGCATATTTTGTTAATCGATCAACAACCACATAGATACAATCTCGTTCTTGGGTTTTCGGCAAACCGGTAATAAAATCCATGGATAAACACTCCCACTTCCTATCAGGAATCGGAAGTGGCTGAAGTAAACCTGCAGGGTATGTATGTTCCTGTTTATTCTGCTAGCAAATAGGACACTCTCTGACATATCGAAGAACATCTGTTTTGAGCCCTTTCCAAGTAAAGCGCTCTCAAACCTGTCTATAAGTCTTGAAGTACCCTGGGTGCCCCGCCATAGGTGTATCATGAAAATACCTCATTACTGTGTTCTTCATTTCTGATCCTGGGGTTAAGAATATCCTACCTTTGTAAATGATAAGATCATTTATAACTGAGTACCTGTCATCCTGAACTGACCCCTCAATTATGCTAGAAGCCCATGAGTCTTTGGCATACTCTGCCACAATCAAGTGTCTCCAATCCTCTGAAATCTCCACCATAGAGCTCAAATGGGGACGGCGAGACAAAGCATCAGCAACTACATTCTGAGTTCACTTGACATAAGTAATGTCAAAGTCATATGATTGCAATTTACTCACCCACTTCTGCTGACGATCATTAAGATCTCGTTGTCCTAGGAAATGCCTCAAGCTGTTATGGTCTGTCTTAATGCAAAACTTGCTGCCCACAAGGTATTGCCTGAATTTGGCCAATGCATGCATAATGGCCAACATCTCCTTATCATAAATACTGTAGCTCCTCTCTGGACCCCGTAACTTCCTGCTCTCAAAAGCTATCGGATGTTTGTCCTGCATAAGAACTGCACCAATCCCCTCACCCGAAGCATCACACTGTAGCTCAAAGGGTCTAGTAAAATCTGGCAAGGTAAGAACTAGGCAAGTAGTCATCAACTGTTTAAATTTCTCAAAACATTCCTGTGCCTCAGGTGTCCAAACAAATGCCCCTTTCTTCATTAAATCTGTAAGTGGTGCTGCATGTCGTGAATATCCACTGACAAATCTGCGGTAGAAGCCACACAAACCCAAAAATCCCCTAAGCTAAGTAAGATTCTCAGGTGTAGGCCACTCAATAATAGCTCTGACTTTGTCAGGGTCCATACGCACACCTTCTGCGCTGATGATATGGCCTAAGTATAGCAACTCTGTCATGCCCAGATCACATTTGGATTCTTTGGCATACAAGGACTCCCTGCTAAGAATTCCCAACACTGTATCCAAATGGGCGATATGCTCATCCCAAGTTCTGCTGTACACCAAAATGTCATCAAAGAAGACTACTACAAACTTTCTCAGCTGTGATTGAAAAACCCTGTTCATAGTGGACTGAAACGTAGCAGGAGCATTGGTTAGCCCAAATGGCATAACCACAAACTCAAAATGTCCACAATGGCACCTAAATGCTGTCTTCTCGATGTCTTGCTCTTTGACCCTGATCTGGTGATAACCTGATCTCAAATCTATTTTCAAGAAATAGCGAGCACCATGAAACTCATCGATCAACTCGTCAATACGAGGAATAGGGTACCTGTTCTTAATTGTCCTCTTATTCAACACCCTATAATCGATGCACATCTGAAGGGTACCATCCTTTTTCTTGACCAAGACTACTACTGAAGCAAAAGGTGATTTACTTGGCCTAATGTGCCCCATAGCCAACAGCTCCTTAATTGTTTTTTCAATCTCATCTTTTAGCCGCTTGGGGTGTCTGTAAGGAGTGATCATCACGGGTTTAGCACCCTCCTCCAATTCTATTATGTGCTCAATCCCTCTGTCTGGAGGCCTGCCTGGTGGAATATCACTGAAAACCTTGGAGTGCTTGATCCTCAACTCCTGTATATCTGGGTGATAGGCTGGTTTTTGTTTCTCTTCCTGTGTTGGCATTAGAATACACCCTGCTGCCCACTCAACCATGTCATGGCGCATAAGTCTCTCCATTTTTCTGAAAGATATCATCCTACAGCTAGTATCCCTGATGGCTTTTAGCACATGAGTCTTCCCATCCACTTTAAACCTCATCTCCATTTCCCTAAGGCTAATGGTAAACTCCCCAATATCATGAAGCCATTTCATTCCTAAAACCATGTCGGTTTCTCCCATGTTTACCACATAAAAATCTGCCTTAAACTCAAAGTTATTCAATCGCATGGGAAGACCTGGAATCATTCTGTCACACTTAAGAGTATATCCATCAGCAACTTTTACTCTTATGCCCTCAAATTCCTCTGTCCGAATTCCGCGCCTTTCAACCAACCTAGCATCAATGAAGTTATGCGTGGCACCTGTATCGAGCAAGGTAATGATCTTCTGTCCGGCTAAAACCCCACGCATTCTAAATGAGCCTTCTTGCTGTATGCTAGTAAGGCGTGCTTCTTGAAAATTTGCTTCCTCAACATCCTCAATTTCATGCTTATCTGTCTCATCATCAGATTTTTCCTCATTAGATTCCTTTTGATCAGATTGCTGGTCCGACTCTGAATCCTCATAGAATGCCCACATAATCCTATTTGCTTTGCCCTTAGGTCTTAAAGGACAGTCATGGTTTGCATCATAGGGACCTTTGCAATTAAAACACAACTTTTTCCTTCGCAAGTCATTAAATGTCTCGCGATCTAATGGTGCTGCTGATTTTCCCTTTGAGTCTGAAATTTCTTTTTTCTTAGGAAATGTCTTGTTGTCCCGGTAAGAAGAAGATCCCTTAGATGAGTACTTACTTTGAGGGGCTGCAAGTTCCATACTCCTAGCTTTTTTCATTGCCTCTTGTAGTGTCGAAGGATCAAAAGCCTTTATCCATCCTCTTAACGATTCCAATAAGCCCTCCATGAATAGCACAACCAATCTCCTTTCAGATATATTGGAGACCATGACTGATAATTTCTGAAATTCACTAATGTAACTCTCCAAACTCCCAGTCTGCTTAAGCTGTGCTAAATCTCTAAAATATGTCTCTGGATCTCTCTTATCAAAACATTCCACCAATCTATCAACAAACTCCTGATATGAAGTGATACTATTATGATGCAATGTCTCTAATCCATGATACCACCAATCGTGGGCTGCTCCCTTGTAAGATACCCAACTAATTCTACCAAAATTTTTCCTTACTTAGACAATTTTACTTGCTACCAACTCATCAACTATTTCAACAACACAAAGATATACATTAAAGATAACTATTTGAATGAATCAACTTTAAGCTGGGTACTTGTTTTATTACTTGATTCAATCAACTCACAATGTCTTATTACATGAGTAATGCTTTCAATGGCATGAAGTTACACTTTATTCAAATGGAATTACAAAGCAGGCCTTGGAGCCTTGATGATTACAATGGCGCCTATACTTGATCAACTCAATTGAACCCAATGATGTTAACTGAATGTCAACACCTCACAGTATCACAAGGGAGCATCACCTTGTCAGTTGAGGGAGCATCACCCCAACACTTGAAACTCGCAGGCCTCAAGATTACAAGCTCAACAGCTTTGCAGAGAGAATTTTTGTCAAATGCATAGATGCCAAATGAATGAGAGAGCTCCTCCTTTTATAGGCCTTCCAAAGGCAATGAAGGCACGTTTTTCAATGCATCAAGAGGAACCAAGGCACGTTTTCCAAGAAGCATATCCAAGGGAATATGCCATCTGATGACTCATTCTGAGTTGGCAAAATTATCCAGAGAGCTTATATAGAGACCTTGACACGGATCCCGAAGACATTCTGTCGACCAATGAGAGCTCAGGTAGTTACAACTACCTTATCTTCTGACTAGGCGCCAACTGAAGGGAGTGAAGAGCAGGATAGGCGCCTTTCCAGGCTAGGCGCTTCCTAGAGGTGGTAGAGACTTAGAAAGTGCGCCCACACTTGCAAGTGTCCTCCTTTATGATCTAGGCGCCAAAACTAGGCTATTCACACTGGGAAGTGCGCCTTGGATGCAAAATGTCTTTCCTTGTCATTTCTTCAAGTCTTAGTTGATTTGGGAAGTAGAATGCCTCTCCCTAAGGTGAGCTCCTTACTTGTCTGGCGTCCTTAACATGTGAAAAGATGTTCATTGAAGGTCTTCTGACAACATTTGATGTTGTTCTCTGTCTAGGCGCCCATTTGAGGTGGTTCCTGCATGGAATTGCGCCTTACTAAAGCTGGGCGCCAATTGAAGATTGTCGAGTATTGAAGGTACTTCTCACTCTTAGAAAGATGACTTTGACAACCTATCAAACCACTCCTTAGGCGCTCTTTGAGATTTCAGAGTGTGTATCAATCCAAAGCGCATTATTAGTGGTGAAATGGCGCCTAATATCCTGTGAGTGAGTCTTAACTTCATGCAAGTCTTCAAGGAGTTTCCAAGTCCAAAGCAAGGTCATGGGTGAATAGAACTGCGCCCTAAGAAATGACTGGATCCTAGGCGCCAATCTGGAGTTACAGTGGACTTGACATGTGCCTCAACTAGTTTAGGCGCCCATTTGAAGTGATGAAGACTTAGAAGAGCGCCCTCACTCCTTCAACTGCAAGGATGAAATCCAATCTTGATCCTTAAGAGATGCAAATAGGACCATCCAACCAAGGCGCATTTTGAAGGTGGAAGAGTTTTACTCAACACAAGCGCCTGGGCTAGGAATTCACTTTTAAGAGACAACACTTAGCTTTAAAACCTTCCATCTGCTTCTATCTGGGCTAGGCGCTCCATGGAGGATCCTGGAAACCATGCATTGGCGCCTTCTGGTTCTAGGCGCCCATTCTTGGTAGTTTGATTCACAATTGGCGCCTTGTATGCTTTGGATATCCTGTCAACAATCTCCACTTGCTAGGCGCATATTTGATGATGTATTCTATCCTTAGGCGCATTCCTTAAGTTGATCAATCACAGTCTAACCAAGCGCCCTGACCACTTGGAGTGATTGGAAACTATCTTCCCACTTAGGCGCACTTCATGGAAGATCAAGCGCCTCACAAAGATCTCTTGCAAAATACTTAGTGCCTAAGGTGTATAGACCTTCTTCACCATCCAATTCATCTAGAAAACTTCATTTCTTATCAAGGCGCCCTGTTGGAAGAGCTTCCTAACATGCTACTTGATCCTAGGCGCCACTTGAAGTTGGAGGAAAGAGAAAGCCTTTGATGATGATGTGATTGTCATATTGCACTTCCAAACCCTGATAGCAAACCTTAAGTCCTTAGGCGCTCATCTAGGAAGTCTGATGTGAAATTGGCGCCCAGACTTCAAGAGTCAACTTCCTATTAAATTGGCTTCCAGACTTAGCCAAATTTCAAGTTTCTGACTTTGTTCCTGCAAAACAATAAAACGGAGTTAGTCAAAAACCAATTCATTCCCTTATCATTCTGAATTAGCCTCCGGGAATGAGCAATAGGCTAATCCATTCTTCACTTGATGATCAAGCCGGAAACGGGGACATGACATCCCTCCAAGTGAAAAGTAGCATATTTTATTGCATCCCTTTCTGTCATGGGTCTAAGAGTCAAGAGGGTGTCTAGCTTATGAATCCAAGCCTGAGCCGTGACCTTCCCACTACCATCAAACATGGGCAATGTAACTCTGCTGGCGGCATACATCAAATCATTATTTTGATTTCTTGGTCTCTTTTCTTGCTTTCCCCTGTAGTGTTCTCTTCTTTGACTCACAAACCTATCAAAGCTCATGCGCTCCCTGACCTGTGGTGTCAACAACTCCCATTCATCATTAGCTGCCATAAGAGTATCTGCAAACATTTCTTCTCCTTCTTCTTCTGCATTTTCCTCTTCTTGTTCATTCCTTAAAAAAGTAGGACATGTAGGCCTATCTGCCATGTGAGAAGATGCTTGTGCCCTAGGTGTCCCAACCACACTCCTATTATCATCCGGTTCATAGTTTCGTCTTCTCTGAGGGTTCATTTGTTGTATCATTGTAGTAAATGCCCGCATAGCATCTGCCACCTGCTGCTGCCCCATAGCCATTTGTCTAAAGAGTTCACGTGTTTCCTGTTCTTCATCATTTCTTCCCCTATTTCTGATAGGGCTACCTTCAACTCTTTCACCCATAGTGCCGGATGAACCAACCTCTTGCTGTTTTGCTGCTAAAGTAGCTGATAAAGTGTCTTGTTCAAGTGGTTGTGGCCACTGTTTTTGCTTCCTTTTTTCTCTAGCTGTATACCTCTTGTCCCTATCACTTTGTTGCATTTAATGAGCCGATTTCAAACCCAAAGGATGGCAGGAAACCGCTCTAATACCACTGTAATATCCCTTGCTATTTCGGACCTTATATTGCTGATTTGAACCTCAAGGAATATCGTCAAACACTTTGTATGCAAAGTATTTCTTGCTGTTTCTGAGTTTCAGTTTGCTTTGCTTGATGAAATTGGAAGATAAGATGATGCAAAAGCCTTGAAATAAATGCTAAATGACTAAACTACAAGTATAGCATGAAATGCAAGTGTCTTAGCATTTTCCAAATGCAATAGATGACTAATGCAAATGTAAATCAACTCCTACAGCCAATTGACATTTTGTCAAACACTTGGCATGCAATCTAACACGCTGATAAGGGATGCTATAATGAAGGACATTACATTGAACAAATGACACACAATTGATAACTCTTTTATTAGATGCAATCTCTGAACACAATGATATTAAGAAATACCAAATTTATTGGTTTACAAGGGTTATGCAATACAGTGCCAAAGTCTGATATCAATGATCACCTACAACAATATGCTTGGGATAACAATGCAAACCACTAATAATTACAAAAAGAACCTGGTAATAATGGTGCCCAAAGTGCTGATGAAAAATCAAGCAATATCCAAGGAAAGGAGTCCCTTCCAAACCCAAATTGTAACCTCCTCCTAGTTGCCCTATATTGTAGCATTACTGTTCATGGCACTGTAGCAATCACTGTAGTGTACTGTAGCAAAACACTGTAGCGCACACTGTAGCGTACTGTAGCAAACACTGTAGCGACTACTGTAACAAACACTGTAGCGACCACTGTAGCATTACTGTAGCAAACACTGTAGCAGCACTATTCACAGCACTGTAGCAGCCAATAGAAAAAACTTCTGATATGCAAATTAATTCCTCCAAACCCTTGGTTAATACTGCAGATTTAAGCACAAATGAAAGAACTGAAGTATCCCTTCCAATTTGCAACCCTTCGGAGGATATTTCACCACCTCAGTTATGCTAATCTATGGGAGTTTCCGTTCCCAAAGACCAAATATGCAGAAACCCTTGGCTTCACAAAACTCATCAAATGCAAATGTCAATAATCGGATGCCTGGAAGCTTGCCTTGCCCCTTCCTTTATATTTTTTTTAATCACACTTTCAAGAGGCTTCTAGAAAAATCCTATTATTTTATTTTAGTGACTTTAATGATCTAATGTGTATTTTAAGTCACTATATTAAATTAATTAAATATAAGGTTACCTTTTGATTTCAAATTAAGTAATAACCTTATTAAATAATTAATTTAATAATATCTCCCTTATTTCGTCAATTAGCCTTCGGGAGTTAAAGGCTAAATTACTCATCATAAAAATCACCTAGGAAGGGGACATTACACGAAGCCCATACAATATCAATGAAGACATGGCCATGGAAATCTATTATGCATCTTTGGATCGTCTTACTTCTATGTTCGTGAAGAGAGCAACGATGCTACCCGCCACCCTGATTGAAGCATATGCTGAAGCCGTCACGATAAACACTGATTTAGGCATGAATACTCAGGGACCACTCAATCACATGGGGCATGTGGCGATGCCTAATCAGATCCAGGGAATCAACCAAGTGCTGGCTCAACATACCCCAGTGATGAACCCAGTTCCTGTCCCTGCTCCTGCCAATCAGTTGGTCTTGCATCCAGGAACACCAATTTCACAAGCTGCACCTACAAAGCCAGTATATTTGCAAGGATCGTCATCTTCTACAAAGACTCAGGAAGACAGAGATGAAATGAAGGAGTTGATCGATCAAGTGAAGAAAATATCTACTGAAGTCACACACTTGAGAAACCAGAACAATTATCTGTAGAGGAGCTATCAGGGAAACCAGGGTGGTAATCAAGGATATAATCCAGGATACAATCAAGGGTACAATCAGGGCTTCAGGGGAAATAATCAAGGTTTTCAAAGACAAAACAGAACCTGGAACACTGCACCTAACAACGGAAGTGTACCTTCACCACTTGATAATCCGCCAACCTCTGACCCGAAACCAGCAGATAAAGTTTTCTTGGCGGAAGCTACATTATCCACTTGGTGCAGATTACATAATACTAATCAACACTCGAAGCTCTAATGTCCTGAATTTAAGATAGTTGCTGACATTTTCCAGAAAGAAATGCATGGTTCACAGGCACCAGAAAACCCTCCTATCACTAGGTATGAGATCCTGCCGACCACGAGGTATGATCAAGCCTTAATTAATGAAGATTACACTTTCCCGCCTATGATGGAATATGACATGTCAGAGTATAATGGAAAGTTCCCGCCAGCCTCTGCCAATGGGCCTGTTGAGGATACATATTATCCTCCTCCATTTGATAATGATTTTCAAGCTCAAGTAGCAGATGAGGTGCAAGCTTTTCAACAGTCTTCTGGAAATGCACCGCAAAGGGTTTATCAGCGAAATTACCGAGCACAAGATCTTGTTACTACATCAACTCCTCTGAACAATTTGCAAACTCCGCCAAATCCAAATGCAAGCAATAATCCAAGTTATCCAAGGGATTCACCCGAATATAGACAACGGAATCCAGCCCAAAAAGTTGTTCCAACACAAGATGCTCAGCAACAGAATGCTTCTTCAAGGATTGATCCGATCAGAAAGGAAGTTCCCAAAGATGATTTGAAAAGGTTAAATCAATGTGTTGTGGAGGAACTTAAGAAAATCAAGCTTAACCTACCACTGACAAAATTGATCAAAGTGCCTGAGATAAGGGAAGCCTTCTTGAGAAGCGTTGATGATACTACTACAAAAGGTGGGAATCAAAATGTGCAAGTCTCTATAGGATCATCAAACCTTTCTACTTCCAATGCCCCTCGGTCAAATGTGGTTCAAAACATGAATGCAGTTCAAGCAATACCTTCTCATCCACTGGGACAAACGAATGCAATTTACGTTGCACAAGATTCATCTAGCGTGCCTAAAAACAAACAAGCTGAAGAGAAGCAAGAATTAGCAGAAGACAACAAGCCGAAAGGACAACATTCACAAGGCAATACTGAGCTGGTAAATGACGCAAGATTTAGTGCTCCGAAAAGGAAGTCAGTGGTCTTTTATCAGGGGAAAGATGAACAACCCCCGTTCTTGCTATCAGTTAGAATGTTTGGGAAACTTTTGCATAATTGTTTAATGGATTCAGAAGCCTCAAGCAATGTTATGCCACTTGGTGTCTGTAAGAAACTCGGCCTGATCCCAAAGCAGACTTCCACGAAAGTTACACAATTAGATAAGACTAAAGTGCCAGTTGTGGGAGAATTACATAACATTCACATGCAGTTGGCAGCTGATCCCAGAATTCAGCATTACATTGATATTTCAGTGGTTGATATACCAGAAGGGTATGGAATGCTGCTAAGCAGAGATTGGCTAAAGAAGTTGAATGGATATATATCAACCGATTTCTCGCACATGTGGCTATCATGGAAGGGACTGCCGAATCAGGTCAGAATAGACAACACTCCACGACTGAAGTTGATGATCACTAAGTATGGTGAAGATAATGAAATCCTCTTGTAGAGGCAGATCTGGGTGTTTATAAGCCTAAAGTTGAAGAGATTTTAATGCTGCACAATTCAACAGAAGCACTCATAGAAAGTGATCATGACACAACATCAGATGAAGAAGGAGAAGGCATGTTTGAGAACTTCCGAAATTTTGTTATGAAGCATGTAAAGCAAGGCGTGGAATTAGGAAGTCATGCGCGTGTTCAAGATCTACTATTACCTAATTGGTGCAGGATACATAATGCCTTCCATTCCAAATTTTCCTACGCAATGTGTGGAGTAGCTCTAGAACAAGTTCGGAAAAGGATTCCAGAAGCAATGGACCTAGAGATTCCAAAGACATTGAAATTGAAAGAACCTGTTCCAGACACAGTCTTTACAAATGAAGCAAGCACGCCAGCATTAGCCGAAGAAGGTACTCAAGTTGAGACTAGAGAAATGAAAGAAGATAATAAAGTGTCGAATCGAGAAACTAACCAGGTGTGGACTTTAAGGTTTGATGGATCAAAATCCAAACAAGGATCACGAGCAGGTTTTGAATTGATCAGCCCAATTGGGGAAGCATATCTGTCCGCATTAAGATTGCAGTTTCCTTGCACGAATAATGTCGCTGAGTATGAAGCTTTAGTGCATGGATTGCTTCTTGCGATCAAGAAGAAAGTCAAGATTTTGCATGTGTTTGGGGATTCAGAGATAGTCATTAGACAAGTCAGAAAACAATATGTATGCCATGATAAGAGATTAAAGAAATACAGAAATTGGGTCTGGGATCTCATCGAAGACTTTGAGGCATTCAATATTAAATCAATTTACAGGTCTACAAATCAAGTGGCCAATGCACTAGCCCAAGTTGCAAGTTCTCTTGAGCCTTTAGCCAAGGAAGGGTTAAAGAAGTTCACTGTTGAATTGACATCAATCCCTTCAGTGCCAAATAATATTACAAATTTTCAAGTTTTTGATGATGACAAGCACATACTAGACTTCTTGACTAATTCAGGTATTTTCACTACCCAAGTCATTGATGAAAATGAAGCAGAAGCTAAGTTCGATCCAGATGGGATCATGAATCTAAAGAACAACACTATCCCAAAAGGCATGATTGAGCTAGAAAGACTCTTTGACTCAGACAAGTTAGGCACCCTTCAATACCATAATGAAGAAGGAAACAAATGCGATGCAGTTAACCTGGGAACAGATCAAGAGGTCAAGAATGTCTTCATAGGGAAAGTTTGTACACCTGAAGAAAGAGAAAGTATTATCAATAGCTTGAAGGAGTTTCAGGATGTCATTGCCTGGGGCTATGAAGATTTGAAAACATACGACACATCTATTATTACACACACCATCCCTCTCAAGCCAGGAAGTAGACCGTTTCGACAAAGACAAAGGCCAGCGAACCCTTTATTAGAACCTCTCATCTATCAAGAAGTGAAGAAGCTATTACAGGCTAGGATAATCTTTCCAATTAGACACTTGACGTAGGTCGCCAATCTAGTCCCAGTCAGAAAGAAGAATGGAGAAATAAGACTGTGTGTAGACTTCAGAAATCTCAATCGGGCATCAGAAAAGGATAACTATCCTTTGCCTTCGCTTGATGAGGTACTTCAGATAGTAAATGGGTCATAGATGATGTCCTTTTTGGACGGGTATTCAGGATATAATCAGGTCATGGTCGAAGAAGAGGATCGATTGAAGACTGCTTCCACTAAATGTGGGACGTATGCATACAGAAGAATGCCTTTCGGCTTGATTAATGCTGGGGCAACTTTTCAGAGAGCCATGGACATCGCCTTCAGGGACATAATTGGCAAGTACATCATCATCTACATGGATGACCTCACTGTGTTTTCGAAAATAAGAGCAGATCATGTGGATCATCTAAGGAATGTCTTTGAAGCTTGTAGAACATATGGGATTTCCTTGAATCCGAAGAAATGCATTTTTGGGGTAACAGAAGGAAAGCTCCTGGGTCATGTGATATCAGAACACGACATCTCTATCGATCCAGATCGAGTAGAAGCCATCAAAAGAGTCAGCATGCCTGTGAGTAAAAAGGAATTGAAGTCATTCTTCAGCAAGATCAATTTTGTAAGGAAATTTATCACTGGATTCGCCGAGATAGTCAAGCCCTTGAATGACATGTTGAAGAAGGATGTAAAGATAGAATGGACTCCACAAGCAAAAAGAGCATTTGAAGAAATAAAGCAAGTGATCGGTAGTGCTCCTGTACTCATCAGTCCAAATTATTTGAAACCCTTTTATTTGTATTCTTTTGCGTCGGATCACACTTGCGCAGGAATTCTGACCCAAAGGACAGATGGTAAAGATGAGCATCCAATCGCATTTATGAGTGCTCCCTTTAAAGATGCAGAGTTAAGATATCCTGGAGTTGAGAAACAAGTGTATGCTTTGGTGAAGGCTATAAAGAAATTCAAACATTATATCTTGCGGAGCAGAGTGTATGCAATAGTCCCAGATGCTGCGGTCAAGACACTACTAATGCAAAATGAATTGGGCGAGAGAAAAGGCAAGTGGGTCGCCACTATCCAAGAGTACGACATTGAAATTCAACCAATGAAGCTAGTTTAAGGACAAGCGCTTACATAGGCTATAGCAGTTGAAGGTTCTGGATTGGTCCAACAGGGGTATGTACTTGAGGCAGTGTCCCCAGATGAGTGGTACGATGATAATGTTTATTACTTGCTGTCTCAGAAATGCCCAGATTACATGAGTCCAACACAGAGAAGAGCACTAAGGTACAGGAGCAAATGTTTCATGTTGCAAGGGTCAGTTCTGTTCAAACAAAATCATGAGGAGATCTACTTGAGATGTGTTGGCAGAAGTGAAGCTAAAAAGATTATGAAACAGTTCCATGATAAGTTTGGAACTTGTCATGGCGGTTAATTGGCAACAGCGAATCAGATACTGAGAGCAGGTTATTATTGGCCAAAATTATTTCAAGATGCTCATCAGCACATCAAAACTTGTCACACCTGTCAAGTACCAGCTTCAAGGGAAAGGAATCCAGCAATGCCCTTACAGCCCGTTATTGAGTTCAGACCTTTCGCCAAGTGGGGACTTGATTTTATTGGTATGATCAACCCACCTTCTTCTGCACAGCACAGGTACATCTTAACCACGACTGATTACTGTACCAGATGGTCAGAAGTCCATGCTTTGAAGTTCTACACTTCTGAGGTAGTGATTAAATTTTTGGAAGATAACATAATTACCAAGTTTGGTTGTCCTAATGCTCTTGTGTGCAACAATTGTCCTGCTTTTTCATCATTGAGATTTTCCAATTGGGCCTTTGAGTATGGAATAACTTTGAAATTCTCATCGAATTATTATCTACAGGGTAATGGCTTAGCTGAATCTACAAATAAAAACCTCTTGAATGCAATCAAGAAACTGTTGGACAAGAATCCGAGAGATTGGCACACACAACTGAAGTTTGCTCTTTGGGCAGCTAGAACCCGTGTCAAGTCTTCTCTGGGTACTTCTCCATACCACTTAGTTTACGGACAGGATCCCATCTTTCCGATGCAATTAAGGATTCCAACCTTGCAGTTCATGCAAGAGTACTTAGATGAAGATGAGAGAGTGCAAACAAGATTGTCACAACTGTTGCTTCTGGAGGAAAAGCGCGATATTGCCCTGGATAAATTTATGACGCATCAAGGCGTGGTCAAACGTTGGTTTGATCGTCAAGCTAGGGTGAAGTCGTTTAGAATTTCTGATTTGGTCTTATATTGGGATAAAGCACATGAAAGACGAGGTGACCATGACAAATTCGACTATCTCTGGAAGGGTCCATACCAAATCGCTAAGATCCTGGGAGAAAATGCTTTCAAGCTGAAAACATTAACTGGAGAAGACCTTCCGTTGCCCGTCAATGGGCAGTTTCTGAAACATTACTTCCAGCCATGAGTTCCCTGTGGGGCTCGTTTGTACATAGTTAGAATAGGATTTCCTTTCTATTGTTTTGTTTTCTTAGATTAGGTTTGCTTGTCTTGATGTCATTTGACTCAAGACTTTTCCTGCTTTCAGTAGTTTAGTTGTTTAAGTGTGATTTGATTTAGATTTGTCGTTTTGGGGGTTCTTAGTTACTGCGAAGGCAATGAATTTCATGTAGGCATTTGGTATGATTTCGCTGGAATATGTTAGCTCATTTCTTAAATATTTATTCATGAAATTCTTAGGGTTGAAGGATCATAGTTTTCAATTTATTGATGAGATGAATTCTGGACTTGACTGGGACACTAATCATTTATTGTATCTTGACACTATTATCTGCCGATCATAATGTTTTAAAATGCCAAATCTAAAATTTATGAATTCTTATTTGTTCCTTTGAGAAACTTGGGTCATGATTGATGGATTTCCCGTGGATTCCATCGCTAGTGTCAGATAGCCTGACTGTTTGCTCTTGGGAGATGAGTCAGTTGTTCGGTATTGACTGAAGTATTTTGGGGTTTTATATCTTATACATCTTAATGATCCCGAAGTTGCTATGAAAGTCTTTGTGAGCCTGGATCAAGTGAACATCTCAGGGTAATTTGTGATTTCCATTGCACCCTATCATAAGCATCTCCGCATACTTTCATCCATCATTCCGCTTATCACCCGCACCTCATAGTACAATAAAAGTCTCCATCTATTTCATTTGAAGCAATAAAGTTTCCATTCACTTTTCTGCTTCCATCGAATAATGAATTCGAGTCTGATTTCTGAATCATTTATATGGTCCTGTTGTTCATTGCATATTCCAAAAGGATAAGTTGAAGTCCTTATGAGTCATTTGGAGTACTTCCATGTCAATATCCTTTCCAAATGACCTTAGCCAATACATACAAGTTAAAAGTCAAGATGTTGGTGTTCTTACTCGCTCCGTCTAAAATCCATCATTTTCTATTATCCATCTATTATATATGTTTACTTCGCCTTCGCTATCATGTAAATATCTTCCGCTGTAAGTCATTCCGTCACTTCATTTTCATCTATCTTATTCCACCATCCTTTTTCTCCGTCTCCCAAATTACATTACCTTATATCCTTTCTTCCTTTCACCTGTTTCCTAATCATGGTCAATGAATGTGAGTGTCGTCTAAACTAGAAGCTTGCAATCTATCCGCCCATTCCCCCATACTTCATAAAATAAATATTTGGATGCTTTTTCCCGAAAATCTAAAGATCTTTATGCCTCATGGTACAAATGCCAGAAATCTAAGCCAGGCTTGTCCAAAAGCTATTTCATTTTATACTTCCAAATAAAGAAATGCATAAAGAATGAAGTTCTGGGTACATTAAGCCAAATCCAAAGAGGCTCCTACATCCGAAGAATCTGCTTCCATTCCATTCCATTCCAAGTTTCTTCATCCCACGAAATAAAATCAAAGCAAGAAAATTCCAAGTTCTTGTGGGACATGAAGTTACCATTTCACCTATCGTCATTCCCGTTCCCCATTATATATATCCCTTTCCACTTGCAAGCTTCGAAGTTTAGGTTGATATGAACAGAAGTTGATCGTGATTCCATTTCATTTCGTTCCGCTATATATCATCCATTTCCACTACCTTTCCGTCATTCAGCATATCCCACCGCTTACCTGGTTTATGTCTGAATCCATTTTCATTTACTTGTTTGGTATAATCCACATCATACTCCACTGTTTCCTTATTTTGTTATTTCCTGCCAACATCAATAAGCACCACAATTTGACAAGGTTTTCTATGGACCACTGTGTCGTCTACAGAATCAGACTCTGGAGTTTCTCCTGTTCATTACCACGGTGAAAACCTGGCAAACAGGGGACGTGTGTAATGGTGACTCAAAAAAAAAAATGATGAAAAAACTGAAAATAGTAAAGAGAAAATTTTTTCGTCCACTGGTGAAAACCACCTTTGGTGGCGCCTTGAATAAGTATCATGATGAAAACCTGGCAAACAGGCGTCATGGTAGAGACACCCTGTCTCATTTCGCTCCTTTCCATGTCATTCTGTTACCAATCATCTCCATATCATTCTATCCTATCATTGCTTCGTTCAAAGCCATTGCATTCTATCACTGCTCATTTTATCCATATGTATATGTATCCATCCATCCGCTTTCATGAATTTACCTAGCTTGAGATAGGTGAGCTTAGATGATTCTGGCTACTAAGGGATGGGAATGAGCACAAGTGCTTGCACTTTAAACCTCAAATATGGATAGTCGCGCTGGCAATTGGTTTTGATTCTTTGATCAAGTAGTCGTGTTTATTTGATCTGGTGTGTGGGTGTACATGGAAATATTGAAACTTGATTTTTGTTTATCTTTGAAACACTTAAGAAGCTGTTTTAATTGAAACTTATCTTTAATCACACATCACAAGGGATAGTGTCATGATCCAATTTATGATTCTTTTCCCTTTCGAGTTCATTTTTTTTTATTGGTTGATAGGTTTAAGAAGATGATTTGACAGTTCTGAGTTAGGATTGAGTCTTTATTTTTGAAATGCTCACGAACATTTTTTCCGTGGAGTCGCCAGATGTTGTGACCAAATCACACATCACCCCATCATGATGGGGACACCCAGTTTTTTTCATGGGATTAGCTGTTTCTAGGTAGGTTGTTTGTTTCACCTTAGAGTCAGTCCACCTTAGGGTCGGTCAACAAATTAAACTTTGCAAATGCAACATAGAGACTCCCTGAGGGTCAAGATTGAAGGTATTGAGTTGAGGAAGCACCTAGGCGCACTTTGCTTCTCATTCCACCCCTATTGAGCGCCTAGGTAGAATATGACTCTCAAATGAGTGCTTGGAGGTATTTATGAGTTTGGGCGCCTTGTCTCACTTAGACCATCTCAAGTGGCACCTAGCAAAGGGAAAACTCCAAGTTTCATCATCATGAACATCACTGAGTTTGGGTGCCTTGGAAGGAGTGTTATGAGGTTTGATGAGCGCCTAGAGTGAAGAACCTTCAAATGACCAAAACTAAACTTAAAAGATAATGGCGCCTAGCAAAGGATAAATTCCAAGTCTTATGTGGGTTAAGTGCCTTAGAGTGTTTTGAAGTTTGACAACAACCAAGGGGATTCATTCAAAATGTCAAGAAACTTGAAGTATCAAAGGATAATAAAAGTGCAATGACCTTGGCGCCAATTTCATTTGTTTCACTCAATTAGAAGCGCCCATCTTAGAAAGCCTTTCTAGAACAAGAAGTCAAAACTCCAGTGGGTAGTGCCTAAAGTTAAGAGGTTTATTATTGGCCAAAACTCAAGATAAGTTCTAGGTGCTCCTTGCCGTTGAAACTATCCCAGATGAGTGCCCAAAACTTTAGGTGCCAACCTATGTTTGAAGTACTCCTTTTGGGCGCCCATTCTACACAGAGCAACTAGATAATGGCGCCTTGATCTCCAATAAGAGCGCCTTATGTCAAAATCTCTAAAATGGACAGGCTTGTAGCAAATGAAGTTTGGGCGCATTCGTTGGGAGATGTGATCACTTATTGGCGCCCTGTGGATGAGATGAAGATTATTGTCTTGTAGGATGTGAGTAAAAGTATTCCACATTGGCGCCAAGGATGCCTTGAAAGAAATGATATTAAAATCATCCAAAATACCCATTTGGATGGTTAAGGAAATTCAAGACATGTAGAAGAATGAAGATGAACCTCAAGAACGCCTTTAAAGAGATCAATATCATTTAGTAAACTAGGCGCATGTTTGCATCCAAATCACTCATTTTGGCACCCCTAAAGTGGCTTTTTACCTAATTTGGCGCCCTATGTTTGAGTAGTCACTTTATGCACCTATTCATACTTGAATGAGTCTTGAGTGATGCCTTTGAAAGAGGATGTTTGAGCTTCTTAAATGAGTACTTAGAATGGTGAAGGTAAGTTAAAGCATGAAGCAAGAAGTTATCTTAGACAAAGGCGCTCCCCTTGTCCCTTTCACTCAATTATGAGCGCCCTGGCACATTGTCATTTGTGAAGACCATTTGAGTACCTAAACATAAGATTCATTGAGGATTAGGGCTGATTTAGAAGGTCGCTGCCGCCTAGCTTAGAGGGTCTTCAAACAAAGAATGCATATTTTGAGGGAACATAAAGCAAAATCTCCACAAGATGGCGCCTAGAGGAATGGAGGTTGAGTTTGAAGATGGATGACCTTTTGGGCGCCCTTGGCCTTTAGTGTCAACTTGATTTGGCGCCCTTGTTTTGAAGATGAATGAACCTCCAAGCGCGCCTTGGGAGAATGATGGGTAAGTCATCATTGGGTTTGAGCGCCTTAAGTTGGAAAAATCATAAAATGGGCGCCTTGATTAATGCACTATGGAGACCCTCTGAATGATAGTAGATGAGAAGTATTTGAAGGTCCACATGATATAAATGCATTCCAAAACTTTCAAAGAGTGGCACCTAGTGTTGAGAGGCTTTAAATAGTTCAAACCAAGCATGAACTCCTTGGCGCACCTTATGACCCTATTTACCTGATTTGGCGCCCTTGTTTGAAAATAGTATCATCTTTAGAGTCTCTGAAATGGGAGGTATGTGAGGTGCTTTATGATAAGTTAGAATGAAGATGAACCACTTTTGAATGCCTTAAAGGAGTAAAGCGTATATGTTTAAGATTGATTCAACGTGATGAGTGAGAACTTCATGATTGGCGCTCCTTTGTTTCTAGATCAACATGATTTAGCGCCCAAGTAAGGTTGTCTTTGATTTCAATAGTGTTTGACTTATGGAATGATTGTGCATAAATTGGAAGTTCATCTTTATGCTTAGAGACACAATACTTGATTTAGGCGCCAATCTTTGCTTGAATTACCTATTTTGGCACCCAAAAGGGTTTAAATTTCGAAAGTCTTGGAAATTGAATTAAATACATTAAATGTTTGATTTGGCTGACCTCCCTTTAGCTGGTCGACCAGCATTTAATGTAAGCAAGATCACTATATAAGAAGGAGCGCTCCTTCTCATTTTAACATAATTCACATTGTAATCTACATGAGGAGCGAATTTCTTAAGGAAGAAGAGCAGATTTGCATTTTGAAGATTGATTTTGACATTTCATATCTGATTTCTGCCATTTCAATACTGATTTTTATCATTTTATACAGAAATCTGCATTTACTAGATCAGAAAATTGGCATAAGGTATGTTTCAGCCATATTTTACTTCATAAAATTGTCTTCTCTTTATTTGATTTTGCTAAATTTCATAGTTTTATCATCTAAAATCAAGTTTGTGAAGTCAAATTTTTCATTTTCAAGTCACTTATTCAAGTCTTGCTTTGTAGATAGATGGGCATGACGGCGAAGAAGAGGCAAGTGATGATCAAGATGGATGCCAAGTCCAACATACCCGACTCCAAGCTTGAAACTCATTGGAAGAACGTGGGAGATACCAACATGGGACACGTCAACTTGGATGAGATGAAGGATTTCTTGCTCGCTATCACGAGGAATGAAGACATCAAGGCCATTGCGAAGAGTGGAATTGTTCAAGCAGCATGCTTCCCACCCACCTTACCTAGCACTAAATTAGTGTTGGAATGTATTCAGCACTATGACAAACAGAAGAGACAAATTATAGCTAAAGATGGGATTGTCCTCGCCTAGCTGCAAAGAGAAGCCATTCAGGAGATCTTCAACATCCCGAATCGAAAGGCAGTGTTCATCTATCCTACAACTGCCCAATGTACTTTTGAAGGCAACCCAAAGCACTACATGCAAGAAGTGAGGAAGAAGTGGATGATAGATTCATCAATTAAGATATACAACTCTGAAGATCCAAAGTTTCACAAGGCAGACTTCAAACAAGAGATAAGTTACTTCATCATGTTCTTGAATCGAGTAACAGGTAGGCCTCAATCATCTACTTTTGAAGAATGGATGTATACCTACTTTGATCATGTGTTTACAAAGAATAAGATGGTTGATTGGGCTGGTCTTATAAGCCATTGCCTTGATGAGCAGTTTGAAAGGTTTGATGAAACAAAGTCTTTCTTCATGACTTCCTATCTTGTTTGCATCCTAGCAAGAAATGTGGTTTATAAAGGATTAACATCTAAAGGCAAAGTACGTACAAAGTCTAGACAGATTCTATCACACCAGTGTTAGCCTCAACTCCATTTGAAGAACATCAATCATTACAAGAGGTTTAATGATACCTTCACTATGTTCATAGTGAGAAAGTTCAGAGGAGAAATGCATAGAAGACTAACAGGTGCTACTAAGAACTTCATTGAACAATATGGAAGGTACTACATTCAATATGACAAGTTTACCTATATTAGAATTCAGGGTTTCACATCCTTTTCATACAGATTGCCAAGGTATCCTACCAATAGGATGGTGTTGCTAGAAGTTTCAAGACAGTTGTTAAAGTTCCATAAGATGCAAAGGGCAAGGAAGAACGCTGGGGTTCAGTTTCCCCTCCAACTTGGCAAATATTACTCCTGTCCATCACTGCAAGCAACTGAACATTCAAAGGTTGAGCTTCAAGTATACCATCTACATCTTCATGATTCAAGGAGGGAAAACTTCGATCCACATGGAGCTATTAAGCAGTCATATTCATCCTACCGGCATGTTGAGCAGCTTGAGGATCATTGGGCTAATGCCATTGATGATGATGATATCAGGATGCAAAAGTGTTCAAGGTTGAAATGGGATCTAGTGAGAGCTACAAAGGTATTAAGGATTCCTGATCAGTTAGATGATGATAGAACTCTTGTAGGTGATGAATACAATAAGATCCAGAACTTGCTTTATGATGTTGACTGGACTGATAGAAAAAGAGTTTATGATGAAGAATTGATAGAACCTATCATTGCTATCACTGAGGATCATGTGAAAGAGCAAGTACAAGCATTGATAGATGAGGGAAAGAAACTCACACTAAAATGGGAGAAATTGAGCAACAAGAACAGCATAGTGCACCTGGGAGGAGTTCACGAAGTAAGGACAATGAAAGAGATTCAAGTCAAGCCAAGAAAAGAATACAACTTGAATCTACACAAGGAGAATCAAGCAAGAAAAAGAAAAGAATAAGTATTGACACTGCTTCATCTAGACAGCCAGGTGATACTCCACTGAATCAAGATATAGTGGTGCATGTTGAAGATACAGTCCTAGACACTCCATTTGAAGAAGTGCCTTCAAGTCCACATGATACTGAGATCATTGATGAGGCTAACACTGAAGACAAGGATGAAGCTGAAGAAGAATCACTGCCTGTACAAGGAAAGCAAATACAACAGTTCAAGGATCTTTCATCATTGTCAGAGTGGCTGTAGGATAGAATTAAGGAAAGTTGTGAAGTTGAAAAATATCCTCCTATTCCAGTCGAAGAGTTGCTTCTAGACATGTCTAATGAAAAACCAAAGAAGAAAGCAACTATTCTTTCAAAGATAACTAAAGATGAAGCAGGAGTAAGGAAAGTACATGTAGCAGTTCCAAGGCTTGAAAAGAATGTAGAAGATATAACACCTGAAGATTATGACATCAATACAATCAACTTGGGTCCATTGACTGGAACACAAGTAGAAGAAGAACTTCAGGATTCAATTAACAATACTCGAGCTATCATAAGACAAGAAACAAAAGGTAGGATTAAAGCTGAGCAAAGGTATCAAGCCTTAGAGCAATATATTTAGCATTTGGTTCATCCTATCCATCAGCAAGAGAGAGTTTCTACACCTCCATCTCTTCTTCCTCCAGAAACAGTTGTACACCTTGAAGGATTGAAGTCTTCATCTCACAGGTTGAAAGATTGGATGAAAAGGTCAAAAGAAACTACATATATACACCTAGAAGATATCATGCAAGTGTATGATAAGATTGCTGATCTTAAAGGAAGAGTACTTGCATTGTTGACTGCTTGTGCTGAGTTCAAGGTTATCAAGGAACAATACATGCCACATTTGAAGAGCTTGATGGAGACTTCAGTTGATGATTTGATACATGCTGAAGTGATTGAAGAAGGTATGACATGTGACTTCTCTTCTTGGTATTATTACTTTCGCAATAAAGGACAACTACTTGATAAAGTAGAAACAGATATGTCAAGAGTAAGGAGTGTACTTCAAAGAATTCAAGATGGAATACATGTATCCTTGATGAAAATATGTAATCCATTTGGAGAGATGAGTCTTGATAATATGAAAGAACAAGTTCAAGCTTTCTACTTCCAAGAGGATGATGTTTCTGATGAGAAGCTTGATGGTATATTCTCACTTGCTGTCCACCTTGGCGCCAACAAAGCTAGGATGACTGATTGGGAGAAGACACTTGCCCTCTATTCAGATGATGTACTTGAAGCTAAAGGAACCACTAAAATACGCCAAGTGTACCTTTTGATGACGTCAAACAAATAGTGTCTAGATTCATTGAATCTCAAAATACTAGTGATGGTTATTCACATGGAGACTCCTCATAGGCTATTGATTTGTCATTCTTATCTTCTTTGGAAATGTGCCTTTGTTCCCTCTTTCATATACTAAAAATAAAAGTTTGTTGTAACTACTTGTGATGTGGCATGATCTGGTCCATTGGCTTTGCCAATCGATCTCGACCCCTCATACATTCTTGAGGTCTATACAAGGGCTCTTTTTGCTCTCATTTGTATGATTGAAGACTCTGAAAATTGTTGCAAGAGCTCTCTGAAATAATATAAGACTCATTGTTTGGTGATTCTATATATGTTTCTAAGTGTTGCATGGTTTAGATCTCTTCAAGCAAATGTTAAGATTAGATTAAGTTTTCTTTAAGTATATGTTAGTTGGTGGAAGGCTTCATTATTGTTTGTGGTGAAATCTATATGTTCACACCATTTGTAGTTTGTGGCTTGCAAATTGCAGTGTATGGTTGGTCTGAACAAAATTGAGCTTAATTTTGATCTCTATGTTTGTTGAATTTTTCATGAGCATAAGTGATTTAAACATCTTGTATAACCCTAGAAGATTGCATCAATCTTGTGTAGTTGTTTGATCTGGCAAAGCAAGATTTGGTTTGATTTCACTTGAGCAGTAATAATCCCTTACATCTAGGTTTAGATTAGTGTTACTGAACCCTTTCATCTTTTGCATTTTCTTTTATCAATTTGGTTAGAATTAGGATCAAGTACTTCATTGCCATATTCTACGTCTTAAGCTGTAATGCTTAGATATTCCGGTGTTTGCTTCTTTCATTGAATCAGCAGGTTGTTCGAACAATTGTGTAAGTCCCTTTGTGTTTACCAGCAAAATCATATTAAGTCACTGAGTTATCCCTCACGAAATATAAAGAAAGGAACCTTGGAGTCATCTTGTTTGATCACTTTGTTAGCATTCGAGAGGATTTGCTCAAGAGAGAGTTAAATACTCTGTATTTTACTCTATTGTTTACTTGTCGAAAAACAATCATCAACAGGTCCTCAATAGTTGGGGAAAGGGACCACATGTTGATGATATTCCTTATACTACATTTTTTGTATAGGAGCATTAATATATATATGAACAAAAGGACTGTTCACATTCTTCTAGAATTGAAATTCATAGTAAAAACCATTTATGTGTATTTCTTCTATTTACTCTGCAATATATATAGAAGTATATTAAGCAGTAAACAATATCTATGGGGAAAATTGCATAGAAGGGGTTTTCATGGTTAACTAAACTTCTATAAGAGATTCATTAGAAATTTCAGCGGAATAAATGCTCCATTGACTGCTTGCACTAAAGGGAAGTCCTTTTCCTGGACTTAAGCAGCTAAGAGAAGTTTTGAGCAGCTTAAAAACAAGATGACGGAAGCCCCTAAACTTGCCTTACCAGACTTTGAGAAGATTTTTATCATCGAGTGTGATGCTTCAGCAGTAGCCATTGGGGGTGTACTGAGTCAAGAGGGCAAGCTAGTTGCCTACCTTAGTGAAAGACTAAATGATGCCAAGAGGAGGTATGTTACTTATGATAAAGAATTGTATGCTATTGCTCAAACATTGAAGCAGTGGAGGAACTACTTGTTACATAAGGAATTTATCTTGTTGACGGACAATCAAGCGCTGAAATATATGAACTCTCCAGCCAAATTATCGCATGAGCATGTCAAATGGGTCTCCTTTTTGCAAAACCATACATTTGTAGTTCAACATTTGAGTGGCAAAACTAATGTGGTCGCTGATGCTTTAAGTAGGAGGCGTCACCTACTTGTCTCAATGTCAACGAGATTGTTGGGTTTGAGGAAATGAAGGGAGAATATGCAGCTGATCCTTATTTCAGCAAAGTTATTGCTGCTCTCAGCAGTCCTGCCATTACTAGGAGTGTCTTCTCTGAAGACTACTTATTGGTAGGTGAATTTTTGTTTAGAGGACTCCAACTTTGTATACCCACAGGGTCTAAGAGGGAAAAACTGATTCGGGAAGTACATTCAAATGGCTTGGCGGGTCACTTTGGAAGGGACAAATCTTACAGCTTGGTAAGTGAGAATTTTTTTGGCCTCAGTTAAGAAAGGATTTGAATCAGCTTGTTTCTACGTGTAGAGTTTATCAAGTTTCTAAAGCAGGACAGCAAAACAGAGGTTTATACAAACCCTTACTAATTCCCAAGGGACCATGGATTGACATCTCCATGGATTTTGTGCTGAAATTGCCTCATACTCAATAGGAAATTATTTTATTTTTGTTGTTGTGGACCGATTCTCAAAGATGGGACACTTCATTCCATACAAAAAGACTACAGATGCAAGGAAGGTTGCTGATTTGTTTTTCAAATAAATTGACCGCCTACATGGACTGCCCAAAACTATTACTAGTGATCGGGATACAAAGTTTCTGAGTCACTTTTCGAGGACTTTGTGGAGAAAGATTGACAATAAACTGCAGTAAAGTTCAACCTATGACCCTCAAACGGATGGACAAACAAAGGTGGTAAACAAAACTTTGGGTAATTTGCTTCGATGCCTAGTTGGTGAGAATCCAAGATAGTGGGATTTGGTTTTGGCATAGGCTGAGTTTGCTTTTAATTCTAGCATCAATAGGTCCACAAGTAAGTCTGCCTTCTAGGTTGTTTTGGGAATCAATCCTAAGGGGGTTGTTGATCTTATTGATCTTCCAGATGGAAAATGGGTTAGTCAAGATGCAGTGGACATTGCAGGACATATCCAAGAAGTGCAGCAACAAGTGATGCACCAAATGCAACTTACCAATGAGCAATAAGAATGTTGATTTGCATCGGAGAGAGAAAGTGTGTGAGGAGGGTGAGCAAGTCATGGTGTATATGCATAAAGAAAGGTTTCCTCAGGGCACTTACAACAAATTAAAACCCAAGAAAGTAGGGCCTTGCAAAATACTAAAGAAAATTAGTCAGAATGCCTATTTGTTAGACTTGCCCAAAGATTTGGATATTAGTCCCATCTTCAATGTTGCGGATCTTTACCCCTACCATTCCAGTACTAAACAAGTTCCTGATGAAAATGTGTTGAGAGATTTGACCAGTATATTGCCACAGAAGAAGAGGGAGCTGATTGAAAAGATAGTGGACACTAAAATTGCTGCTACAAGATCCCAGAATTATAAGATGTATTTGGTAAAATGGGTGGGTTTACTTGATTCCAACAACACTTGTGTCACTGAAGAAGATCTCATGAAATTTACAAAATTAGACTCTTCTGAACCAGGAGGTTCAAAACCTTTCAAAGATGGGGAAGATAATGTAACTGCCGATTAATTGATGGGACCCCACTACTCATCAGTTATGCTGATTTATTGTTGTTTGTGGATTTTGGGTTGTAACTGTTGTTCTGGCGGTTCCTTTTTGGGGGGCTTTTGTGACTCCTTATTGAGGAGTTTTTGATGTTTGTGTTTGTGGTGGGTGTTTTTGGTGTTGTGTCGCTCTTTTCTGAGGGATCTTTTCCTAACTATAATTTGGTTTTTGCTTGATGAAGGATAAGCTAATATTGCTGTCTCTGTTTTTTAGGTTTTCATCTGTTCATTTTTATTTGTAAATCTGGGTACTATTATGTTTGGCCTATACACTGTTTTTGAGAATGAATGACTTGCAGGGACAAGGCAATGTTATAGAGTTTGTTAACAGGGATTGAACAGCATTTTTGAGACTTGTTTGTAGGGAACAGAGGTTCTATCTGCATCAATATGAGTCCTATGATTAATGTCGCAAATCTTCACCCCTATCTTTCAGGTCGTGACGAAGTTCAAGATGAGAACATATTCAGAGATGCGGCCAGTCAATTCCCATGGAAAAAAAGGAGCAGATTCAAAAGATAGTTGACACTAAGGTTGCTGCTATAAGATCCAAGAATTACAAGATGTATTTAGTGAAATGACCTGGTTTACCTCACCCTAACAACACCTAGGTCACTAAAGAAGAACTCGTGAAATTTACAAAATCAGATTCCTCTTTACCTAGAGTTTCAGGCTCTTTAAAAGATGGGGTGAATGATGTAACCATAGAAGCAAAAAACACAAAGAAAATGCGATTAATTGCCGAATGAAAAATCACATTTTTTGGAAAAATTGTGACTCACGATTTTTTCTCGATTTAAACATGTTTTCATCAAATTTTTTAGGTCAACGGATTTTGGCGCGTTTCTTCACACGCAACACGAAACTTTTTACCCTTCTTTTAGCCGTGCGGTAGGTTTTCGGGGGCAATTTTTTTTTTTCATGCCTTTCTTGACTCTGCAACTTCTTGCGACAGGAGGGCTTTTCTTGCTCACAGGATTTCTTCTGCACATCTAACATGGCGAAATCACTTACAAACTGTACTTACAGTTTAGTTAACGTCTGTCCCTTCTGCATTCTCTGGTTTGTGAGGGCCAAAGGGCACCCATATTCTATCAGTTAGACAATGATGATTGACAAATTATAATACAAAAATAAACTTAGATAATTTTGTAATTGGCAGAGAGTTGTCTGATATTGACCGCTCCTTCTATGTCACTCTCTCTCTGCTTTCTCAATGTTTACAACGGTCAGTCCTCAGGCAGCATGAAGTGATCACTATAAATCAAAATTGCACTCCACTGGCATGTAACTTTGTATTCCTACATAGTTATTATCAAAAGTGAAAAAGAAAATTAGCCACTTGCCCCTCCTTTAGGGCTTTGAAAAGGATTTGCAAGGTGCTCTGGGTTCTGATCCTCCATTACAGTGTGCACCTCCTCTTAAGGTGTCTCAGTCAGGGCAGCAGGGACAGACATTGGCCTGTTGAGAGACAGGTTCCAGTCCCCCTCAAACTGTTGCATCACTAACTTTCTAGTGAACAGCTTGTCTTTTATTAAGGGAAGCTTGGGCAGTTTGCTGCATGACTTTACCAAGTATTTTCCTCTCTCTCCATGGTAAGAACTTGCTCAATAGCTTCAATTTTGCTTAGGAGGTGCTTGAAATTGTGACTCTACAGTAGACACTCTGTTTGATGTTGTATGCATTCTTGCTGAACATTAATGAATTATTTCACCTTTTTCATCTGATTTCTCTGTCACTCTCTCTACGTCTAATTATTTCACCTTTCCTTCACCAATTAAATAATTACTCCCCTAAAATCAATTCCTATCAATCATCAATCCAGTGTTTACACTACATGAAGTTTTAAGTTCAGTATCTATTGGTCAAGTTCCTAGTTTAGCTAATTCAGTGTTTACACTTTTTTTAAAATCCAATATTTCCCCATTTTTTCCCCCAAAATCTTATACTTTTGGTTTGCCGATTTTTTCCCCAAAAGATTTCTGCTGCTATGGATGTAACCACCCTTTTGTGATGCGTCCCCCACTACCCATCAGTTTCTTTTGTCTTTATTGTTTTTTGAATTTTGGGTTGTAACTGCCATGAGTGGCGGGTGTTGTTGTCTATTTTTGGGCTCTCCTTTTTTTCTAGTTTCTCAGTTTTGGTTTAAGTTGAGGTTTTTTAATCTGGGCTTGGCAGCGGTTCATGGGAATTAGCTGTGGTATTTCCAGCGGAGGCATAAGGGATGAACTTTGTTGTTGTTATCTGGCTTATACTGCTTGTTGATTCTGTATCTATTGTGAGGTCATAAACTATTTGAGCAGAGAATACTTGGAGTACTGAGTCAGTTGCTATACTGTGGGTTTTTATTGTTCTGTTTTGATCCATTTCAGTAGGAACAGAATATTTAGCTTGCCGCAACAGGGTTGTCTGCATCAGAACGAATCAGATGTTTGTACTCATTATTATTTACATCGGCAATAAGAAATGGGATTGTTTGACTTAAATGTGTAAAGAAAACCTTTCTAATGTCAATAATGGACAAGTTTTCTTCGGTGGGTTGTGTGTATAGGGCCCAGGGAACACGATGTGGAATTGGTTCCCATCTCAGTTGGCTGAATTTGGAAAACTTGCAGGAAAAGAAATCCAGTTTGCTTTTCTGGTCTTTGACTAAAGGGGTTCTTACATTCATCTTACATTCTGCATGCATCTCACTATACACAGCTGGCAGCCATAGAGGCCTAACAGTCCAAGCTTTGTTAATACTTCTTCATATCGTAGTTTACTGCTTTTGTGGCTGTTAGACATCACATTTTTTAAAATTTTTGTTTGCTGAAAAATTGAACGATCACTCAGAGGTCTTATAACTGTATCGTTTTGTGTGGCTGAAAAGTTAAGGACTTGTACCTGTCACTCCTATTTTAATTGCAGAGGTGGCATTTAAGGGGACTTTTTATGGCAAATGGTACGTCCACTTAGACTAGATTTTAAACAAAACTGTTTGACAAACATCATCTAGCAATGTTTTGAATCTTAATGCGGATGCTAAAAAACAATAGTGCGGCTAAAACTACCATCACTCATAGAACTCGTTCACTGCAATTCTCCCCCAAAGTTCTTCAGCAGCACACACTACAATAGTTTCTCAAGCCCCTCGCCATGGGACCACTAGAATATATATGAGTCTGTCCTAGTGCATTGCCAATGGAAGAAATCTATTTGTCGCAATAAAATGTGGGACTAAGTGGAAGGGATATTAGTACCTATGTATCGGAGGCTGTTTACATAGGTCAAATAGGCATCAGATGACAATGCATACTTTTGTTTTCCATTAACTATAATGACAGAACAATCAACTTCCAATGTCCTAGATTGACTTAACTATAGCATGCAGAAACTCCCACCTTGCGCTGAGCCTTAAACAACATAGAACAAAAGAAACTTTAAGTATGCTAGATTTAATTTATGTTTCCGTGAAAGACATTTTTTGAATTTTACATTGAAAAGCTAAGGCCAAGGAGATCTAACAAACAAATATCCATTTCTGAGCTGCAGGTGTTTTCTCCTAAGATAGCTCTACCAAGCAAGCCTAAAGCCTCAGCCTGCCAAACTGAGCTACAGATGTAGCATTTGAGTAAATGAAGTTAATGTTCAATGCCTGAAGAGTCCGTGTCATATAGGTACAGATGAATAATTGTCTACATTGAGGACCGAAACAACAGTGTTCATGAAGAAGGTTACATTGTTGTTGTCTAAATCTGAAATATCTACCTATAGATTAAAGATTACACAAGGTTGAAACTTTACTAAAGGAAGCAGAGCATAGATAATACCTGTTCAGGACCAGTACAGGGAGATGCAGAAACAGCAGCCGTCGTGAGTAGAAAAGCAAGTAAAGATGCAACACCCATTTCTATTCATCCAGTTTGAGACGTACCCACATCCCCAACCAGAAACAAGTCTGAGTCTTAAAGGATGATCAACTGTCACTACAAAATTTTCAAGGATTAACTCATTAGTTGCAGCATCGAGACAAGAGCTTCCATGCATTGGAAACCAAATTGTGTCTGTACGTATGTACTTTTTTAATCATTTTACATAATAGATCCCAGCGTAAATTAATAAGTTTTTAATGAAAAGTTTCTATTACAGTAAGCACCATATTAAAAAGTTTGTATGCGTACTGGTCCCTATCAACTGTGGAGTTGTTAAGAGCGTACACAGATGCTTTAATGGTTGAGAGACAATTAGGGCCTGGGGCTAAATTTGATGGCCGTATGGCTGTATTTTTGCTTCTTAACATGTGTGAGAAGGCTTTTAGCAAGTACTACAGCAGAATGAGATTGACCACTATAAAGAGGATGACGAACATTGCGTTAATCTCGTTGTGACGTGGATGTTTGTAACTTACTACATGCACTGTTATGCATTTACTTCCCCCACAGACCTCTGAAGTTGGATTTGACTATCCAAAATCAACAGAATTTATTGGGTTAGGGAGATCTATTTAACTTAAGAAAGATTAGGATATTAAAGAATGTGTTAAGAGTGATTAGAAATCTTTTGAAATGGATGTGATAAACAATCAGTCTAAAAAGTGAGTTTAGTTTAGAAGAAGAGATTTAGGGAAGAGGATTCAATAGGTAGATAACCATGTTTCAATAGTCACTATGATGCTATGCACTTAGACCCCTAGTTAAATATATAAAAAAAATAGTAGTTGAGAAATAATATACTAGTAAACATTTAATAAGGAACCAATACACATGCACATATACATGTGTAACAATACACTTCCCAAGTCACATCAAAAAACATAACCAATCATATGGTGATACATAAGGTGATCAGTATTATGTGCCTTGGTGCAAATGCTTCAGTCTAACTTTTTTGGGGTGTTTTTGAACAATTCGGTGAAGATGTCGTTGATTAGGCTACATCGTTGATACTTAAAACCCCAAACAGTAGCTTTAAGCTCTTAACTCAGATGCAAAGATATGCTGAAATTTTCATCAAAATCCAATGTAGTGTTTAGGAGCTTGATGTACATGAAGTTAAGGTGTGTGGGTACTAGGTCCTCTCCCCTATAGTTTCTTGTGTAGTAAAAATGTAATGAAATCTGGAGAGGAGAAATTGAATTAGATTTGAAACTTCTATAAAATAAATTATGGATGAATTTTGAAACTAAAGAAAATCTAATTTAATGATTTCAATTGGGAATCTTAAAGGTGTTTGAAACCCTATGTTATGCTAGAAAATTTAGTGAAGGAATACCCTGGTGAGAAGAATTTATTAGTAAATGAAGGTTTGATGTTTTGGGTTTTTTATGCATGCATCCATATATGTATTTGACTATACATAATGATGGATTAGTATCTTAGAACAATATGCTCATAATACATATGAATTTGAGGGAATTTGGAATTAGAGAAAATTAAAAACAAAGTAAAATTGTTGTTATAAAAAAGATAGCATGTACGACTATAATAACTTTTGTTTTATAAACTAAGTTCCTTTACAATTTTTAGAGGAGGTGTGCCAGCAAGTTAGCTAAGCCCTCACCAAAAATTAGACATATACCTAGTTTACATATTTTGAGATATGATCAATTTAGTGGTTGTCTATATCTGTCGATATTATTAAAAATCATGTTTAGTAGTGATTTTTACTACACTTGATTATCTTGTGGAGTTTGTTTTGACTAGAAAAGTTATGATTGGTCTATATGGTCTCCCAACATGGTTTGGTGAGTTTGTACTTGTTATTGAATATGTATTATGTGTGTTGAAGATGGGTGAGTAGATATGAATTGAGTTCACTCCTTGTATAGATCCCATACCTAAATATTGTGTGTTGTGAGTTCTAGGATGGGTGACTAGGTATAAGTTGAATTCACTACTCATACAGACCCCATGGCTAAATATTGTTCGTGAATTCTAGGATAGGTGTGTAGGCATAGGCTGAGTTTACTCCTTGTACAAACCCTATGTTAGAATACTATTTGTATTGTGACACCTATTGGGCCATGTTCTATATTTTAAGCTGAGAGATGGTTCATTTTGCTATCTATCCATGTTGCATCACAACCAAATGAAAGGTTTATCTATGGTTTATATTCAAAAGAATGGCGTGCATGGAAGATTATCTCATGGTTCTACTTGAAAGAGTCTAGCGTTCTATCTGAAAGGATAGGGTGCGTGGGAGGTTATCTCATAGTTCTACTCAAAAGAGTAGGGTTTTATTTGAAAGGATAGGGTGCATGGGATGTTGTCTCATGGTTCTACTTGAAAGAGTAGGGTTCTATCTAAAAGGATAGGATGCATCTAGGAGGTCATCTCATGGTTTCTACCCAAAAGAATAGGTTTTCTGTTTAAAAGAATAGGTTTCGTCAAAAGGTGGGTGTCTACTCAAAAGAATAAGGTTTCTACCAAAAGGTAGGGTGTCTACTCAAAAGATTAGGGTTTTATCCAAAAAGATGAGGGTGCTCTACAAGTGATTGATAGTTTGTCAAGTATGTTATGTTATCATACTATTTGTATGGTGAGGATACCCTAAAGTTATTCTAGGAGTGCCCTTGTATTAGGAAGAGTGCTGAGTTTGGTATTGCTTGTTAGTAAGTGTGTCAGATGATAACTTACTAGGTAGATGTGTTCTTGAGATGGTTGTTCCTTATGTTTTCAAGTCTTGAGACTATCTTGTGATTTGTTTGTTTATGTTGTACTTTTCTATGCTTATGATTATCTTGTCTTGTACTCTTGGTTGTGTGATGTCTTGATTGATGTGTATTCTCTTTGACTTGTTTGATGTGTATTTTGTGTCTTTTTATATTGTGTGTGTGTTGAACACACTAGGATACTGAGAGGGGGGGTGAATCAGTATCTAAACAAACTTCAAAACCTCTGGAGCAGATTAAAACTTAAGCATTATAGCATCAACATAAACATGAAAGATCAACACAATGCATATCAACACAACACCAGATATACATGGAAAACCCAAGAACAGAAAAACTATGGTGAGGATTAACTCACGATATATGAAGCTCAAAATTACAACTTTGTTTTAGGGCTACAACCCAAGGAAGTTACTACTCCATGCTGACTTTGTTTTAGGGCTACAACCCAAGGAAGCCACAACTCCTTGCTGACTTTGTTTTAGGGCTACAACCCAAGGAAGTAACTACTCCCCGAAGACTTGGTTTTAGGGTCACTCCCAAGGAAGATACAACTCCCTGTTAACTTTGTTTTAGGGCTACAACCCAAGGAAGAAACTACTCCTTGAAGACTTTGTTTTAGGGCCACTCCCAAGGAAGCTACAACTCCCTGCTAACTTTATTTTAGGGCTACAACCCAAGGAAGCAACTACTCCCTGAACTGAGAATGAACTCAGTAAAGATTACAACATGACAATCCTTCTACTATTTGAAAAACTGACATTGAAGCTCACACCTTTAATGATTGCAATTCTACCTCGTCACTCTTCTTATGATGATTGGATCAGTTAGGCACACTCTTCACTTCCCTCATGTCTTCAAGATGAATCAGGACAACCCTTATTACTTCTGCTCTTTCTCCTTCTGTTGCACATCATAATGCATATAATATTCACGTTCTGCTCTTCATACTCTCATACTTGCAACCATATCCCACCTAGATTAACTAGCTTTACAATATATACAAGACATTACATTGATTTCATTACAAGTCAGCAAATACAATAAGAATATTACATTTTACAAGTCGACCAGAGATCACACAACATGAAACATGTAGAGGGCTGTTGGGAAATAAGGTGTCTCAATCTTAACAATTTCCTAACATTGTTTATTTATCTGTATAATTATTTATTGCCTAATGTTGTAATTACTTGCACATTCAGTTTGGTCACTTAATTGAGGTGGCACGGTGACATGTCATCTTACTTGGAATGTGACTTGGATGGTCAAGTCAAACCTACATGGATTTGGGCGTCCCATTCGAGGTGGCACTAATATGTCATGTTGCAGCATCTTGTGGTGTGTGGAAGACAATATTCCAAATGACAGAATCTATGACGCGTAAGAGCCAAGTTTGGAGATTATTATGACAAGTGATGACAAGTGTCGGTGAGGATCTTTGCATAAGAGAAAGGCATCTTTGGGCACCCAAGTTGGGCTATGACATGTTGTAAGAGGATAATGCTATATTTAGCATTGTATGACAGATTCTCTTACAACATTAAAGGTTGTTATCTTGGGAAAATCTATGACAACTGTAAGATGCGTAAGAGCATCTGTCATAGTCTATTTTTAGCATGGAGCGCTCCTATGTTGGGAAAGTCAAATCTCCCATGTATGACAGATGTAAGGGATGTATGTGCAGCAAGGACAAGTGTCCTTTGATGTGGGATAATGGCCATGTGACCAAGGTGGACACCTATCCCAAGATGCTCTCAATATTTGCCTTGTAATATCTATATATTGCATAGTTTGGAGTTGGAGTTGTAGTTGCATAGTGTTTTTACAGGCATTGTTATGTTGCCGGAATAACTCTAGAATCAACATTTGAAGACTCTTAGAAGAACTTGCATTGCAAGTGTATTGTAAATTGTAACTATTTCAGATAATACATTGTGCAGGTTTTAGAGTGTGGAGTTTTTTACCTGAAAAGGTTTTCCCCATGAGACATCTTGTGTCTACTTCTCTCTGTCTACATTCTTGTTTTGTGTTTGTTGCTGTAATATCTCTGATATATGTTTCATATTGCTGCAATTGAAAAGGTTGTAAAGAATTTGCGTACCTCTCCCCTCATTAGATTAGTTTAGGAAGTGATTTTTGCACACCTAGCTTCCTTTCAATTTGTATCAGAGTCACGCCAGTTTTGGTCTTAGCTGTTGGGTAGGCATTTTTTGTACTGATCTTAGATTGAGTGGGAGTTTGTGTAGACTATTCTAAAATATTGTTGCAGGGAGGAGATGGCAGGCACATCTAGAAGAATAGAGGTTGAAAGGTTTAATGGTAGTAATTTCGAGTTGTGGAAACTCGAAATGGATGACATGCTCGTTGATAGAGACCTATGGGAAGTAATTTCTGGTGTAAAACTAGTGGCAATGTCCCAAGATGATTGGGATCTCAAAGATCGTAAAGCCAAGGGTCTTGTGAGACTCTGTTTGGCTGATTTCGTCCTGTTAAATGTTCATGAAGAGAAAACTATGAAGGATATGTGGAAGAAACTTGGTGATGTTTATCAGGCTAAATCCCTAGTAAACAAGTTGTTCCTATGGAAGAAGCTATATTATCTGAGGATGGAAGATGGAGGATCTGTTGCTGATCACATGAATGCCTTCAATATGTTGGTTGCACAATTGACATACGTTGGTGTGAAAATGGAGGAGGAGGATCAGTGTATGACCCTACTTTGTTCTTTACCAGATTCATGGGATCATCTTGTTATGGCCATTGGGAGTACCACATCCACTTTCAAAATGGAAGATGTGGTGTCTTCGCTGTTACTGAAGAGATGCGGAGAAAATCATCTAAGTTGGCCAAAGAAGCTCTTGTAGTTCATGGAAGACCCAAGGAGAAAGGGAAAAAGAAAGACAAGAAAGCTGAGAAGGGTTTATCCAAATCCCATGGGAGATCCAAATCTCTTGGAAAGTCCAAGGTGTTGTGTTGGAACTGTGGGAAAATTGGGCATTTCTGAAAGTAATGCAAAGAGGAGAAAAAGAAGAAAAAGAAGAATGTCCCAAATTCAGATTCTAACAAGTCACAAGATGATGGTGATGCCTTCATTACAGCCTTGGCCACCCATTCATCTAATGATGTGTGGCTGATTGATTCTTGTGCATCTTTCCACATGACCTCGCATCGAGACTGGTTCATGAAGTATGAAGAGTTCGATGGTGGAAGAGTATATCTGGGTGACGATTCTCATCTGAAGATTGGTGTTCGTGGAAGAGTCTCAATCTAATTCCTTGATGGACAAGTGAAGGGGATCTCTGAGGTTATGCACATCCCAGGCTTGGCATGGAACCTAATTTCTATAAGTAAATTGAATGATGCAGGTGTGCAAGTTATCTTCTCGAAAGAAGGATGCAAGATGACTAGAGGAGCTATAGTGCTTGCGAAAGGTACTCGAAAAGGTACTCTGTTTCAACTGGAGGCATGCATTGCACAATGCAATAGTTCTTCTGACTCGAAGAAAAGAGCTGCAGTCACTTCATCCCCACCATTGGAACCAACAACTAAAAGATCTGTTGTATCAAATTCTGATGGTAGTGCATTTTGGGTACCTAAGGGTGCTCATGCTTTGGAAGTTAATCTTCCTGCTGAGAAGACAATGTTATGGCATAAGAGACATGGCCACATTGGTGCGAAGGGTCTTAGAACCCTGAAAAATAAAAACCTCATTGAGGGGTTGTATGATTGTAATCTCGATTTTGACTTTTGTGAACATTGTATATATGGAAAGCAAAATCATGTTCAGTTTTACTCGAGTTCTCATAAGTCTTCTAGTGTATTGGATTTTATTCATTCTGATGTGTTTGGTCTAGTTAATGTTCCTTCAATCTCTAAATCTGTATATTTTGTACCTTTCATAGATGATTACAGTAGGACATAGATTTATTTTCTTAGAAGCAAATCTAAAGTCTATTCGGTTCAAAGAGTTTAAAGCTTTTGTTGAAAATCAAACTAGTAAAAAGATTACGTGTTTAAGAACTGACAATGGTGGTGAGTTTTGTTCGGCAAAGTTCAATAAGTTCTATAAAGAGCAAGGGATTGAAAGACATAAGACAACTCCATACACCCCGCAACAAAATGGAGTTGCAGGGAGGATGAACATGACACTGATGGAGAGGGCTAGGAGTATGCTTAGTGGAGCAAGCCTCGAACAAAAGTCTTGGGCTGATGCTATAGCCACTACTTGCTACCTGGTAAATAGGTCCCCTACATCATCTCTTGTTGGTAAGACACCTATGGAGGTGTGGTCTGGTAAGAAGCCTTCAGTTAGACATCTTCGTGTTTTTGTTTGTGAGGCATATGCACATGTACCTAGAGAGAAATGGTCAAAATTGGAGAACAAAGCTGTTAAGTGTATCTTCATTGGCTATGGTGTCGGTGTGAAAGGATACAATCTTTGGGATCCTGTGGCTGAAAAGTGTTGTATAGCAGAAGTGTTATTTTCAAAGTTAACACCTTCGTCCACTATTCTACAGCCAGAAGAGAAAGAAAAGAAAGAGGATGTGGTTCAGTTTCCTTCTACCCCTGAGAAGACTAAACCAAATGACCCCATTGGACCTGATGATGAGGAGAGCTCTAGCAGCTCTGAAAGTTCAGAAGATGAAGTAGAACCTCCACCTCAGCCTTTGAGGAGGTCCACATGAATTAGGAAGCAACTTGAGAGGTTTGGTTATACATTGTTTGACTTTGGTTGTGCTTTTGCTTTGCTTACTAATACTGATGAGCCTAGAACTGTGACAGAGGCTATGGGCATGAAAGATACAGGTTCCTGGAAGGAGGCGATGGAAGATAAGATGGCTTCTTTGGAAAAGAATAAAACTTGGGACTTGGTGCCTTTGCCTGATGGTTAGAAACCTATTGGATGCAAATGGGTTTTCAAGAAGAAATTTGGTGCATATGGCAGTGTTGAAAAGTATAAAGCCATATTAGTTACAAAGGGGTACTCACAAGTGGAGGGAATTGATTATGGTGAAATTTTCTCTCCCATTGCAAAGCTGACATTTATTCAGTTCCTATTATCTCTTGCAGCTACTTATGATTTAGAAGTGGAACAAATGGATGTGAAGACAACTTTCCTTCATGGTGACTTGGAGGAAGAGATTTATATGTCACAACCAGAACATTACATAGAAAAAGTAAAAAAAAATGGTTTACAAGTTAAAGAAGTCTTTTTATGGTTTGAAGCAATCTCCTAGGATGTGGTACATGAAATTTGATGCCTTTGTGTTGTCGATTGGATATTTGAGATTGAAATCAAATCATTGTGTGTATTATAAGTTTGACAATGATCGTATTCTCATTATTGCACTATATGTTGATGATATGTTGCTGATTGGGAATGGTAAGAATATGATTTCTGATTTAAAGTCTCAGTTGTCAGCATAGTTTGAGATGAAAAACTTAGGGGCAGCTAGGTACATTCTGGGAATGGAAATCAGAAGAGACAGAGCAAATAGAAAACTTTAGTTAAGCCAGAGTAAGTATGTGAAGACCGTGTTGGATAGATTCAACATGGCAGATTGCAGACCATTGTGTGTTCCTATTTCATTAGGGACAAAGTTATCTATAAATGATTGTCCAAAGTCTCCTTCTAAGATGGAGGATATGAGCAGAGTACCTTATGTTAGTGTTGTTGGCAGCTTGATGTATGCTATGGTCTGTACAAGGCTAGACATTTCCCAAGCAGTGGGAGTCCTTAGTCGATTTATGGCTAATCCTAGATGGGTACACTGGAATGTAGTAAAGCAAGTGTTTAGATATTTGTGGGGTACTTCTGAGTATTCCCTATGTTATCATGGTCATCCTATAGGACCTCTGCATTCTATTTGTATTCATGGATTTGTGGATTCTAATTGGGCAGGTGACATTGACAGCAGGAGATCCACCAATGCTTATGTGTTTACTATGTTTGGTGGTGCAATTAGTTGGATGAGTAAGTGACAACCTGTGGTTGCTTTGTCCACGATAGAAACTGAGTATATGGCAGCAACTCATGATTGTAGGGAAGCCATTTGGATTAAGAGGTTGTGTTCAAATATTGGTGTTGATGCAAAATAGATTACTATTTGTTGTGACTGTCAAAGTGTAATTTGCTTAGCAAAGAATCTGATTTTCCATGCCAAAACAAAGCATATTGATGTTTAGTTTCATTTTGTGCAAGACATGGTAGAGGATGGCAAGGTAATATTGGAGAAAGTAGACACTTTGAAGAATGTTGCAGATGCATTGACGAAACTAGTGGGCACAAAGAAGTTCAGATGGTGTTTGGAGTCTATGGGCCTCTTGACCCCTAGCAGTTAAATCTTGTCATTTCTTTTGGCTCTTGCAAGGTGTTCGACAAGTGGGAGAATGTTGGGAAATAAGGTGTCTCAACCTTTGCAATTTCCTAGCATTGTTTATTTATTTGTATAATTATTTATTGTCTAATGTTGTAATTACTTGCACATTCAGTTTGGTCACTTAGTTGAGGTGGCACGATGACATGTCATCTTACTTGGAATGTGACTTAGATGGTCAAGTCAAACCTACGTGGATTTAGGTGTCCCATTTAAGGTGGCACTAATATGCCATGTGTCGGCATCTTGTGGTGTGTAGAAGACAATATTCCATATGACAAAATCTATGACGCGTAAGAGCCAAGTTTGGAGATTATTATGACAAGTGATGACAAGTGTCAGTGAGGATCTTTGCATGAGAGAAAGGCATCTTTGGGTGCGCAAGTTGGGCTATGACATGTTGTAAGAGGAATATGTTATATTTAGCATCGTATGACAAATTCTCTTACAACATTAAAGGTTGTTATCTTGGAAAAATCCATGACAACTGTAAGATGCGTAAGAGCATCTGTCATAGTCTATTTTTAGCATGGAGCACTCCTATGTTGGGAAAGTCAAATCTGCCATGTCTGACAAATGTAAGGGATGTATGTGCAATAACGACAAGTGTCCTTTGATGTGGGATAATGGCCATGTGGCCAAGGTGGATGCCTATCCCAAGATGCTCTCAATATTTGCCTTGTAATCTCTATATATTACATAGTTTGGAGTTGTAGTTGCATAGTGTTTTTACAGGTACTGTTATGCTATCGGAATAACTCCAGAATCAACATTTGAAGACTCTTGGAAGAACTTGCATTGCAAGTGTATTGTAAATTGTAACTGTTTTAGATAATACATTGTGCAGGTTTTAGAGTGTGGGTCAGTTTTTTACCTAAAAAGGTTTTCCCCACGATACATCTTGTGTCTACTTCTCTCTCTCTACATTCTTGTTTTGTGTTTGCTGCTGTAATATCTCTAATATATGTTTCATATTGCTGCAATTGTAAAGGTTGTAAAGAATTTGCATACCTCTCCCCTCATTAGATTAGTTTAGGAAGCAATTTATGCACACCTAGCTTCCTTTCAAGGGCAAGCTCTAACATGAACTAGACGCCACTCCAAGAAGAGACACATGCTTTGCGGATCCCAAAACATGCTTAGCCCAGTCCTCAACATTCTTCATGGCAACATCCTTCAAGGAATAACATTCGCATGCTTCACAAATTTGAATTACGTCATCCTTAAGCAAGAACACATGAAGCTTGTAGCACATCGGTCTTCACACTCCTGACGATACTCATGAATGATTGAACAATGTTTGTTCTTCTTCCAGATGAGTCAAAATGACCTATACACCAACTCCAAATGCTCCATGAACTCCGCACAACAAGAACATTGTGGCGCACATCACCAATAAACCTCAATCAGCCTCAATAACAACTCTTCATAAACTGGCTTGAAAACTTTGTGCGATACTGGAAACATGAAGGATCTTCATGAAATTCTTCCAGATGAGTCAGCCTAATCCATATAACATCTTCAAGCACTCCTTGAACTCCACACAACAGGCTTTTGTGCCGCACATCTTCAATCATGTGACTTGGGAATAGTTAGGCATCCGGAACCCACTGTCACACTTCTGCCATTTGAAAATTGAACTTGCAGACCTCCAAACCACCTGAAACTACAATGTAGTGTGCATTGAACACCTCTGAACATGTCTACAAAACTGCATGAGCAATCCTTCACTTTCAGAGGAATGCAGAGCATTCCAATCAGTCTTCATTATCACATTACTCTGCCAGAACACATACCAGAACTCTGTCTCTCATAACTTTCACCGCAGAGGAGCAACTGATCTGAAACTTTGGATTTAACACCTTTACAACATACTAAACTTAATTTCTGAACCACACGGCCATATCTTCAAATGCAGATGAATGCAGAGCATTTTATTAAGCAATCTTACAAGTAGCTTCCTATAGTAGAAACCTTCACCAGCTTCTAGAGACCACAACCTTCATATAATAGCACATACTTCCTTAAAAACAGCAGGAAGGGTCATACAACATGCTACAAGTCATCAACAAGCTCTTCTCATCCTCAGCATAGCTTCTAATTCCCATCTTAATATATTATCATTCATTTTAATCCCTCTAATTATGATCTTAATATATCATCATGAAATCATCTATGCGAAGGATGACATGCATAATACAACATTAGTCAAGGCATGACATCCAACCATGAACATCAACAACCAACCATGAACATCAGAAACATCACTGAATATCAGCAACCCTGAACATCAACATCATCACTTCATCTTTGTTGCTACATTGGTATATCATCATCACAAACTGAGTGTTGACCTCACTTTGAGTGTTGACATCAATGACCACATATTGCCAACAATCTCCCCCTTTGTCATTGATGGAAACACACACACCTGCTCCTTCTCCCCCTTAGGTGCACATTTCTCTCTCCCCCTTTGACATCAAGGACAAAGGACAATTACTTCTCCCCCTTAGGGCACAAACTCTCCCCCTAAGGTGTACATTTTCTTAACTTTCTCCTCCTTTGATGTTCATACACTTTTTCTTGAAGCAACTCACTGAATCCCTTGTTAGCACCAACCACTACTTGCTCCCCCTGAGAGGTAGCCACCATCAATCCAAGAAAAAGATATAGCATGAACTCCCCCGGGACAGATGCACCACTATGCATCTAACAAGAAGGAGGGGCAATTACCCCTAACTTCTGCCGAAGATACTCAAAATTATCCTTTGCAAGAGCCTTTGTGAAAATATGTCATCTAATCCTTTGTTGGAACATATTCCAACTTCACTTCCTTATCTGCAACCTTCTCTCAAAAAGTGATCCCTAATTGATATATGCTTGGTTCTAGAATGCATCACTGGATTCCTTGAAATATTGATAGCATTTATATTATCACACAAAATAGGAATAGGCTCATCATACAGTACCTTGATATCCTTCAAAGTTTGCTTCATCCACAACACTTGTGTACAATAGGATGTTGTTGCAATATACTTTACCTCTATAGTTGATAAAGACACTGAATCTTGTTTCTTGCTCTTCCATGAAACTAATCTATTACCTAAGAAGAATGCACCACCACTTGTACTTCTTCTATCATCGACACAACTAGCCCAATCAACATCAGTCTAAGCACTTAGATCAAAGTCGTTATCTCTAGGATACCATAAGCCATAATCTGGAGTTCCCTTCAAGAATCTGAATATTCTTTTCACTACTTTCTCATGTGTTTGCTTAGGATTATCTTGATATCTCAAAACCACACATACTGCATGCATAATATCAAGTCTAGAAGCAGTCAGGTACAATAATCCTCCAATCATAGATCTATAGAGTCTGATCAACCTTCGGATACTCATCATTCTTACTCAAGTGACAACCATTAACCATAGGAGTACTATCTGTTTTGGAATCTTCCATACCAAACTTCTTCAACATCTCTCTAACATAAAGATACCATCATCTAGTTGCGCAATTTGAAGCCCAAGGAAGAAAGAAATATCACCAATCATAGACATCTCAAACTCTTTCTGCATCTCCTCTGCAAATTTCTTACACCTATCATCATCTCCACCAAAGATGATATCATCAACATATACTGCAACTATCAATATCATATCTCCTTCTTCCTTGATGTAAAGATTACTATATGTGGTACCTTTCTTGAATCCTTGTTGAAGTAAGTACTTATCCAACCTAGCATGCCAAGCTTTGGGTGCTTGCTTGAGACCATACAAAGCTTTCTTGAGCCTGCACACCATGTCCGAATCTTCTAATATCTGGAAACCATCTAGTTGCTCAATGTAGACTTCTTCCTCTAGATCACCATTCAAAAATGATGACTTAACATCCATCTGATAAACCTTGAATTTCTTATGAGCAGCAAGGGCAAGAAACATCCCAATTGCCTCCATCCTAGTTATCAGAGCATAAGTCTCCTCAATATCAATGCCTTCAACTTGAGAATAGTCCTTACACACCAATCTTTATTTGTTCCTCACAACTTCACCATCTTCATTCAGCTTGTTCCAGAACACCCACTTTGTTCCTATGACATTCTTATTGGTTGGTCTGGGAACCAATTCCCATGTTTGATTCTTCTCTATTTGATTCAATTCTTCTTCCATTACCTTCAACCATCCATCATCTTTGCTAGCCTCAGCAAATGTTTTGGGCTCCACCTTTGACAATAAACACAAATTCACCTGCTCACTTGCCTTTGCAAACCTTCTCCTAGTCTACACACCTTCATTCTTATCTCCAATGATCTAATCTACTAAATGGTTCCTCTAGACATACTTTGCTAGAGTCTTAGGGATCTGCTCTAGTTCTTATTCTTTCTCTTCTTTCTCTTCTTCTTCTTCTTCAATGCAAGGAAATATATCAGATCAGCAGTCCTCTGGTTCTTGTAAGATTTGATACAAGTCTTCATCTACCTTGACATTTGTGCTTTCAATCAGCTTTCCCAATCTCTTGTAGCATCTACAAGCCTTACTTCTGGTTGAGTAACCAAGAAAGATCCCTTCATCACTTCTTGAATCAAACTTTCCTAGGTCTTCTCCATCTCTTATGATATAGCATTTGCTACCAAAGATCCTAAAGTATCTGATAGTGGGAGGTCTTCCATACCATAACTCATAAGGGGTCTTAGTGCTTTTGACCCCTAGTTGTACTCTATTAGTTAGATAGACAACAGTGTGAACTGCTTCCTTCCAGTACATGTTAGGCAGATCTGCATCCTTCAACATTGCCCTAGCCATCTCTTGCATAGTCCTATTCTTCCTTTCCACTACCCCATTTTGTTGAGGGGTCCTAGGAGCTGACAGATGTCTCCTAATACCATGATCTTTAGAAAACTTTTCAAATTCATTTGAAGTAAACTCACCTCCTTTATCAGACCTCAAACACTTGATCTTAACATCCATTTCATTCTCAACTACAACTTTGAAAATCTTAAACTTATCAAAGGCTTCTGATTTTTCTCTTGAGAAAGCAACCCAAGTCATTCTAAAATAGTCATCAATAAGCAACATGAAATACCTTTCACCTTGTTGACTCTTTATTCTTGTGGAACTGGAGATAGGTCAGTATGAATCAACTCCAATGGCATTGAAGAAGAATAGTCCTTGCTCTTGAAATTTGTCTTTGTCTACTTTCCCATTTGACATTCCTTGCATAGTGTGTTTGCAGGCTTGGTTATCTTAGGCATGTCTCTCACCGCATGAATAGAGCTGATCTTTACCATATTATCAAATTTGATGTGACCCATTCTCTTGTGCCACAGCCAGTTCACTCACTAGATTGAGCCAGTAAGTAGGTTCTTCTATTTACCTCCTTTAGATGATAGATATCTCCATATGTCTTGATGCCTTTTGTAACTAATTTGCTGGACCATGCCTTCCTAATTTCAGAACCTTTGACATGAAAGGTAAGATTGTATCCTTTATCGCACAACTGACTAACACTTCAAATATTATGCTTTAGCCCTTTGACATAGAGAACATTCTCAGTCTTGTTCTTCCCGTCAATAGTTATAGCACCCTTTCCACATATTTGTGTTGATTCATCACCACCAAACTTAATAGCTCCACCATTCCACTTCTCAAGACTAATAAACTTCTCCTTGTCACTGATCATGTGGTTAGAACAACCACTATCAAACTTCTTCTTTTGCATGAAAGGCAGTCCATACAACAATTGATTTTTCATTATCTTGATCATTCTGCAAGGTATCAGACTTTTCACAATTCCCAAAATCATCCTTTTGTTCACCAACATTCAAGTCCATGAAAAGTGTTTCATCATTTGAATCATCATGATCCTCATCTTCTGAAGAACAACTGCTCTCTATGGAATACAAACTTTTTTTGAACTTGTCTCTCTTGTTACTACCTCTTGATTCTTTAAAATGACATTTAGAAGCAAAATGGCCAATTTTCCCACAATTGAAACATTTGAAAGGTAACTTACCTTTGTATTTTTTGGTGCCCTTATTCAATCTTCTTACAAAGTTTGCCTCTACCTCACCAAGGTCATCATCTTGATCGACTATTTTATCTTCTATCTTCTTACTTGATTTTAATATTGCTTCCTTCTTTGGAACATCTTTGTCAAATTCTCATTTCAAAGGTTGTGAGAGAGCCAAACAATTGATCTAATGTGTGTGTGTGTGTGTGTGTGTATATATTCAAATCTTGAGTCTCCTCAATAGAAGATACCTTATGACTGTGAGATTTAGGAAGAGTTCTTAGTACCTTCTTCACAATCTCATCTTCTTTCACTTCTCCATAAAGACCTCTGATGCCATTAACTATTTCATCCACCTGGAGCATGTAGCTAGCAATGTCTTCATCTTCTGTCATCCTCAGGGTCTCAAATTTGCTCTTGAAGATTTCCATCTTGGCTTGCTTCACTTTACTATCTCCTTCATAAATGCTTTCAAGTTTTACCCAGACCTCCTTAGCAGATTTGCAACCCATTACCTTCACAAGTTCTGAATTAGCTAGCCCACTCATGATAGCACTCTTTGCCTTGGCATTATTCTCATACAACTTAATCTCATTTGCATATGTAGGATCACTAGCACCTAAGCAGTGTAACCCTTCTTGACTGATTGCCAAATACCATACCCTAGAGAGGATAGACAGTTAGAAATCCTTAGCTTCTAGAAGGAATGATTTGTTCCATAAAACATAGGTGCCTTGTGAGATCCATTATGAGTCATCCCAGACCTTCCTCGAGTAGTTAAGCTTCTTCTGAGTAACTTGGATCTGATACCAATTGTTGAACACACCATGATATTGAGAGGGGGGGTGAATCAGTATCTAAACAAACTTCAAAACCTTTTGAGCATATTAAAACTTAAGCATTACAACATCAACATAAACATGAAAGATCAACACAATGCACATCAACACATAACACCATATATACGTGGAAAACCCAAGAAGGGAAAAACCATGGTGAGGATTAACTCACAATATATGAAGCTCAAAATTACAACTTTGTTTTAGGGCTACAACCCAAGGAATCTACTAATCTCTGATGACTTTGTTTTAGGGCTACAACCCAAGGAAGCTACAACTCCCTGTTGACTTTGTTTTAGGGCTACAACCCAAGGCAGCAACTACTCCTTGAAGACTTTGTTTTAGGGTCACTCCCAAAGAAGATACAACTCCCTGATGACTTTGTTTTAGGGCTACAACCCAAGGAAGCAACTACTCCCTGAAGATTTTGTTTTAGGGCCACTCCCAAGGAGGCTACAACTCCCTGCTGACTTTGTTTTAGGGCTACAACCCAAGGAAGTAACTATTCCCTGAACTGAGAATGAACTCAGTAAAGAATACAACATGACAATCCTTCTACTATCTAAAAAATTAACATTGAAGCTCACACCTTTGATGATTGCAATTTTCTCTCTTTACTCTTATTCTAATGATCAAATCAGTTAGGCATACTCTTCACTTCCCTCCTGTCACTAAAATGTCTTCAAGATGAATCAGGACAACCCTTATTACTTCTGCTCTTTCTCCTTCAGTTGCACATCATAATGCATATAATATTCATATTCTACTCTTCACACCCTCATACTCGCAATCATACCCCACCTAGATCAACTAGGTTTACAATATATACATGACATTACATTGATTTCATTACAATTCACCCAATACAATAAGAATATTACATTTTACAAGTCAGCCAGAGATCACACAACATGAAACATGTAGAGGGCAAGCTCTAACATGAACTACACATGACTTTAGGAAGAGACACAAGCTTTGTGGATCCTAACACATGCTTAGCCTGGTCCTAAACATTCTTCACAACAACATCCTTCAAGGAATAACATCTGCACACTTCACAAATTTGAATTAGGTCTCCCTTAAGCAAGAACACATGAAGCTTGTAGCACATCGGTCTTCACACTCCTGGTAGTACTCATGAATGATTGAACAATGCTTGTTCTTCTTCCAGATGAGTCGACAGGACCTATACAAAAACTCCAAATGCTCCTTGAACTCCACACAACAAGAAAATTGTGGCGTACATCACCAATAAACCCCAGTCGGCCTCAATAACAACAAATCTTCATAAACTGACTTGAAAACTTTGTGTGATACTGGGAACATGAAGTGTCTTCATGAAATTCTTTCAGATGAGTTAGCCTGATCCTACAACATCTTCAAACACTTCTTAAACTCTGCACAACAAAGATTTTGTGTCGCACATATTCAATCATGTGACCTAGGAACAGTCAAGCATTTGGAACCCACTATCACACTTCTATCATTTGAAAATTGAACTTGCAAACCTCCAAACCACCTAAAACTGCAATGTAGTGTGCATTGAACATCTCTGAACATGTCTACAAAACCGCATGAGCAATCCTTCACTTGTGGAGGAATGCAGAGAGTTCCAATCAGTCTTCATCATCACATTACTCTACCAGAGCACAAACTGAAACTCTGTCTCTCATAACTTTCACTGCGGAGGAGCAACTAATCTAAAACTTTGAATTTAACACCTTTACAACATACTGAACTTAAATTTTGAACCACATGGCCATATCTTCAAATGCGGAGCATTTTACTAAGCAATCTTCCAGGCAACTTCCTGCAGTAGAAACCTTCACTAGCTTCTGAAGGCCAGAACCTTCATATAACAGCACATACTTCCTTAAGAACAACAAGAAGGATCATACAACATGCTACAAGTCATCAGCATCATCTTCTCATCCTCAACATAGCTTCTAATTCCCATCTTAATATATCATCATGAAATCATCTCTGCAGACCATGACATGCTCAATATAACATTAGTCAAGGCATGACATCCGACCATGAACACCAGCAACCAACCATGAACATCAAGAACATCATTGAATATCAGCAATCCTGAACATCAATATCATCACTGCATCTCATTGCATATCTGTTGCTACACTGGTATATCATCATCACAAATTGAGTGCTAACCTCAGTGTTGACTTCAATGATAACACATATTTTGAACAGTGTGTTCATGAATTGTTGTTGATAGTAAGTTGGTTCTATGTGGAGTTAGAGATTGTGCAAGGGAATGAAGAATACATGTAGTATGGGTCAATGTATGTTATTCTACCTTGAGCATGTATTGTTTAATTAAGACATATGGCATAGAAAGATGAGTTCCCTCAAAGTACGGGATGTGAGTATTAATTGTTTGGAATTGTTGTATATGGTCTTGAGTTATAAATAAGATGTATGTTGTATGTCTATTATAACATGGACATGTGTTGTGAATTTATTAAGGAATAGTTAGTGTGTCTGACATATGTTATGCGTTAATGTTTATGTGTAAAGCTTGAAAATAAACTAAAAAGATAATAATTAGTCTTGTGCTTGTGTTTCACACTTTTGGATAATCGATTGAGTGCTTCATTATCATAATTTGTAAGATCCCTATCTAATTCTGTTCTGAATTTTCTGATTTTAAATGGTTTGACATTTTGTCAAACACTTGGCATGCTTGTTGATGTATGACTGATTTCTGAGTTTGAATGCCTGATAGGTTAAATTTCAGTTTGTTTAGATATCACAATGAACAAGCATTTCAAATGAATATGCCAATAACCAAACAAGATCCAATGACTGATATAACACTTACAACAATAGAGGTAAATAAAATATATGTATTCAAATTAAAGATTTGAATAGAGTTTATTGCTGATCATATTCAATTTCTGATTACATAATGAAATTGCCAACATACCAAGTTCACCTTCATATAAGCAATATAGGTCTGAGATAAATGTAGACAACTGATCGCTCTAAAATTACCTGTGTTGTCTCCTTATAGATTGCGATACCACTTTTGAAGGCTACAATTCCTGTAATTGGTTGCGATAGGAATGATAGGAGATAGCGATAAACTCCAAGTGTGCTAGAATGACTTCTCAAGAATGATGCGTCTCCTCTAGTGTCCACATTTCCTCTTGTTAGTTGTTGCACTGATGTTTATCGAGTTGTTTCTCCTCTATATTGTAAATTGCTCCCTTCAATCATGGTTGCACTATGTATATAGATGACTGTGAACCCCTTAGTTGCCTCTAAATTCTTCAAAATGGTCTTAGACCCACAAGAAATCCTATTGTGCCTTGTCTCTAAATTTGCATCTCCTTTAATGCTCTTTTTCACCTCACAAGAAGTAGTGACTAGGGTTTTAACAATGTCAAACTCCTTTTACAACACCTCCAAAATGTTGCACTAGGGTTTTAGTATAAACCCTCTCTAAATCTGCAATCAAACTTCATAAATTCCTTCAATGAGTTACCCCATAGAACTCTCCATAAAAACCTGCAATACAATCTCCATAAATTTGAATATAAAATCTCAATCACCAAAATTGTATTTGGCCACAAATCTCACAATTTTAGCCCTAATCTCCTCCAACACCAGTCTGCTGAAATATATCCTCTTGAAGCTCCATCAACTCCTCCAAAAATCACCTATGAAGCACAATGTGAATCCTGGAATGAATCCACCTCAAGATGGAATTGGGTTTTCATCCAATCCACCAATATTCTAAGGGTTTTCATCCTAGGAATATGTTGAACCTGTAGTTGTAGCTCACAAGGAAAACTCCAAATGCAAATAATAAATCAAGGATGTGAAAATTATTTTCCTTCACCTCTTTTTAAAGCCACAAGTGAATTCTCCTTTTTGGATGACATTGTAAATCTTTTTATTTTTATGTAACTTATTTTATAATTTATCAGTATAATATTATAAAGTCACTTTTTACAAATAAAAAGGTCCAACTAATTAATTAAATATAAATAACCCAAAAATGACTTAGGATTATTTAACATTTAATTAATTCATTTATTCCCTTATAACTCCCAACTTAGCCTATGGGAATAAAAATAGGCCAGTGGACTCCATTGGATGATCACTCAGAAAATGGGATCATTACAAACTTCTAGTTGGGGAGGATCGAGTTCCTTTAATGTGTGCGTTCAATGCCTTCCCCATCGACATCTAGAACTTGGAGGGATTAGCTTGTGGATTAAAGTTAGAGTTTTCATATGTATATTGTATTTTGATAAGACCACTTTTGTATATGGGGCAAGTTGGCTCAATGGCCTATTTGTGCTTGATGTAATTATTATTAAGGTTGTAGATCTTGACTCATTGTATTATGGAATATCAGATGATGTACTTTTCTTGGTTATACTATTTATGTACTTGAGAGATTTCAGAATTAATATAGTTCACTCTATTGATTACTTGTAATTACTTCTATGCATAATATGGGATATGTTTATAATTATTGCTTTAAAAAAATGAGGTTGCATTTTGGTAGTTGTTATACTCTAGGTGAATTATTAGTAGATTAACTAGATTAGATTTTCCTTTGTAAGTCTAATCTTTCTGTTCTTGGGAAGATATAGTAGTTCAAAATCACTCTATAGATTTTGACCCAGTGATAATTATCCGAAGTTCTAGTTTGACAAATTTCTAATATGCTTTCCTAGTTCCCTATATGCTCTCCTTCTAGCATCAATATGTTGATGTGTGTTCTTACACACCAACTTAAGTGGAACATATTTTTCTCACTTGAAAGAGAATTGCCTCCCCTAATGTTTATATCACCAAGTCTTGGCACACTTGGGTAACCTAGAGTTTGATGATAATTGTTCCATTCAAGGGACTATAGCTAAAACTAAGGAAATTTTAACACAAATTCTTGTTTACAATTACATTCTAATCAATAGATTAAAATTTAATAGTTATGATCATCTAATTTAACTTTACTCTCATCACATTTATTCATCATGTTTATTTGTAATTTAACAATGATAGAAACTTGCAACCAAAGGATTTTTGTTGGTGTGAACAGGGTTATTACCTATCTGGTTTAACTTTTGTTGTGTAGATAATTCATATTATTTAACTATTTATTAGTTAAATAATAATCACACACATGTTCACATCTTAAGTTGACTTAGGAAGCATTCTAGTTGTCTTCCAGATGTTTCTAGTTTGTCTAGTTATTGATAGTTGTCATCTTATCCTATAGTTGTCATATGTCATAGGATTGAGACACTTGTCACATGACTACAACATCTTGTGTTTCACCTTGGTCTTTATAACCAAGGCCTCATTGTATATTATGTATTCCAGTACATTGTTGCATCATGGAAATATAGCATTCTTTTTGCTTGTCTCTCTTGTGTGGAAGGTTATTTGGTTTTGCAGATTTGATCTTGTGGTTGATTGCTCCAACATGGTATCAGAGCTTTGATCTTGCAAGCCCCTTCTCTTTTTTCTTGATAGATCTTGCTGTCAACTTTTTGCTTGTGCATCCTAGCTGAAAATGGAGTTCACCGTTGAATTCAGATCGCCCAAGTTAGTAAAGATCGACTTTCTAAAACTTGATTTTGGACATAGGCCTAAATCTGGGCTCTTATTCTAGTCAGTGATCGACCTTCATTTTCTACGTGAATATTATTACTCTTGACCTCTACAAGCATTTCAAGAGCTCTTTGCACCCTTCAAAAGGATCCGAAATTGATGCCTGTCCTCTATAATTTTTAGATCAACAGGATCTGAAAGTGGCATTCCTATCTCTCCTGCGAACATATCACCCGAAGGTCTATGCATATATCTACAGGTCTTCGGTGGGGAGTTTTTTAAGAGGCAATTCTATGCAAGTTTTTGGATCATGCTAGGTTTAGCCTTTTGGCGCCCTCAACAGGCCTCATTCTTAGTTGATTACCCTTCTCAAGCCCGATCACCGCATTGATCTATTGGGTCAGTTTTGTGGGTGTTCCAATCACCTAGCCGGCACATTGCTTCACCTGCTTTGCCCACGAGCTCTCTGCATTGGACAGTTTTGTCCAAATTGCCTTTGTAGGCATTTTCATCAATACACATTGGGCATCCGCAAATTGGCATCTTCTAGTTTTTGGTCACGCTGCCCCTTTGCTCAAAACTGGAGTGTATCGGATCTGTTTGTTCAAACCCAGGCCACATTCTTGGGTGATCGGCCTCATCAATAGGCATTTTCATTCCTTTTTTGGATGATCAAAATTTCTATTGCCATTGATCAGCTTTTTCGATGCCTTCATCTGCAAACTGCTTCACCGCTGGAGGTCTTACTTCATAGACAATCTTTGATCTATCTTTGGTGGACAGTCAAGATCCAATTGCAATATTGCGTACCCGTCGATGACATCCATTGCATTTTTTGGCGATGACTATTACTTGACAGGCTTCAACCAGCTGACGACCCTTTGCTTTGATATAAAGTGGTCAATTGTGGTAGTTTTGATTGCTTTGGCGGGTTCAAAGCTTTCTTCAGCATTTCTCCGGTAGGTCAAAACAAGTCGACATAAGTCATTGTCAATTGGCAAATAAACAATTCTCTCGGCAGTCCTTTGTATGTTTTTTCTGGTCTTCATACATATCAGTCACTTTTCATGGGCCTACAAGGCGATTTGTCTTGTAAGAGGCTCAACCTCTTTATTAATAAGCTTTAGCCTTGTTTTAATTAAAATCCGTCAGGTATTAAAATGATCTTTCCAACAGTCTTCATATATCCAGCGGTCTTTTGTCAGTTACTTTGGGTGTTGACCAAACTATCGACAAATTCTCAAGCTCTACATTTGAGATATTAAATCGGGTGAGGTCATTTTTTAAAACTCTCCATGGCAGTTTTTTAGTAAAGGAGGCCACCTATTCTTTTTTTGTTTGTTCATTTGTCAAAGAATGGTGATTGAGGCCCAGTTTGGTAGGTGGCCAAACCCCCTCACAAACAAACTTATCTTTTTGATCACATCGCCTGATTACGCAATGAGTCATTGATCTTGTCGCATGCAAGCCGAGGACAATTTTTTTTGCAAATTTCAACAAAGAGGGAGATTTTTTCTTTTTGCCATATCTTGCAAACCAGGAGGCAGATTTTCACGTTCTCATAGTCATCAGAAAGGTGGTTTAGTGAATTTCACTGTTGTGTAGGTGATTTGTTCAGATTTCATCTTTTTTTTTCTAGTTTTAACAACTTGAAGGTTCAGTTTGCCTTTTTCTTGCAACTCACATAACTTTTGCATATGATGTCAAAATCTGGTGAATTTTTTTTTAAATTGCTTAGAAAATTGCAAGGAATCTGATTGTAACTTCTATTTTTTTCTATTGACAAGATTTTTTTCTAAAAATTTGTAAAAATCACCGTGTGTTATAAACGGTTGATTTAAGCTTGTCGATTGTACAAATTCTTTCTTTGTACTTTGCTGGGGGGGTTAAATCACATTGTTAATACATTTTGGGGGGGGTGAAAAGGCACAATTTAAGTGCCCTTGTGTCTTTGGTTCTTGGTGTTTTTTCTGTTACACATGGCAGAAAGTGTGATGATAAAACCACTCACTCCACATAATTACCACACATGGAAGTTAAAAATGAAACAACTACTGCAATCTAAGGGCCTTTGGCAAATGCTAGAGGATAATCCACCTGGTTTCACTAAGGAGTTTGAAAGATTTGCTTATAAGAACAAATTAGATGAAGCTATGCGAATCGTAGGATTGCATGTATCAGACAACTTGTTGTTTCATATTGCAGAGTGTAAAACACCTAAGCAAATTTGGGATAAGCTTGCAGAATTGTATGGTACTGTCAATGAATTCTAAATCTTGCAACTAGAGGCAGAATTGACATCACTCTCTCCAGATAATTTTCCTACTATCCAAGATTTTCTCGAGAAATTCAATATGATCTTGTCACAATTGAAAGGGTGTGGGCATGATAAAACTGAAAAGGAATGTATCTTCTTGATTTTGTCGAAGTTGAAGGGCCCATTTTAGGTATTTTTATCTACCTTCTATTCTACTATGGATGGCTTTGGGAAAGACTTTAAGATGCCTAGCTTTGAGCTATTTTGTGAGTCTTACTAGGGAGAAAACCAAGTTACTTCAAATGGATGCACTTCCTAGTTCTAAGAGTCAAACCTTGATGGCCTCATCTTCCAAGGGTAAAGGTAAGAATAAGAAGAAGCCCAAGACAGAATCTCCTTTAGGTAGTGAGTCTTCCTTCAAACCAAAGTCGAAGAATGATCAGAAGCCTACTCCTCCACCTAATCCTTCCAAATCTGGCGAGTCTTCCTCCAAGACAAAGAAGAAGAAAGGTGGCACTTGTTCTTTTTGTGGCATGATAGGTCATGATGAGTCTCATTGTTTCAAGAGGTTAGAGGCTTTGGAGGAAGTTATGAAGAAGCACAAGATTTATCTTCCCAAGCCCTCCTCTACAGGCAAAGGACATGCTCTTTTCGCACATGGCTTGCTTGCATCTTCAGATAGCTGGATACTTGATTCAGGTGCCTCACACCATATGACCAATTCACTTGATCTACTTGAGACTCTTTTTGATACTAGCACTTCTTAGATTGCGATGGGGAACTCTTTTGTAGATTTCAGTCATGCATTGAAGATGTTCTTTTTGTTCCCAAGATTTCTGACAATCTTCTCTCAATCTATCAAATTTGTCATTTTGGGGATGGGAAGAAAGTTGAGTTTACTCCTCACAATGTGGTTATTAGACAGCTACAGGATCCTGAGACAATTATTGCTATAGGGAGAGTGGATCATGGATCACGACTATACAGATTTGATGGATTTGAGTCTTCATTAGGATCATCTCTTATAGCACATGCCGATGCCTTGAGCAAGCTTTGGCATGAAAGGTTTGGACATCTGAATTACAGTTATCTTCAGCAGATGAGCACAAAGAAGTTGGTTGTTGGTCCACCTAAGATTTCTGTAGAGAGGGAGTTTGTCCGGGTTGTGTACTTGACAAACATCATCAGGATCCCTTTCCTAAGGGTCAGGCTACACGAGCTTTGGTACCCTTGGAGTTGGTTCATAGTGATCTCATGTCTTTCCCAACTCCTTCATTTTTAGGGGCTAAGTATGTGCTCACTTTCATTGATGATTTCTCATGACGCACATGGGTGTACTTTCTTAAGTACAAAAGTGATGTTTTTGACACATTCAGGACATACAAGGTGTTTGTGGAGAAGCAGTCAGGTCTTTCTCTTCGACGGATATGCACAGATAAAGGGGGGGAATATGTGAACCAAGCTTTTCAAGATTTCTGCAGTGAGCATGGAATTAAGCATCAGTTTTTAGTTCCTTACACTCCTCAGCAGAATGGTGTGGCCGAGAGAAAGAACAGGACATTACGAGAAATGGAAAATTGCATGCTACAGTCTAGGTCTATGGATCCCACTTTTTGGGATGAAGCAGTCAATTGTGCCAACTATATTTAGAATCGTATGCCTCACAAGGCAATGTAGCATATGACTCTCAAGGAGGCTTGGTCCCATGTCAAGCCTAATGTATCCTTCTTCAGAGTATTTGGTAGTAAGGCTTGGGCATTCATTCCAAATGGTCAGTGTAAGGCTACGGAGAAGAAGAGTCAACCTTTGTTTTTTGTTGGCTATTGTGAGGATGTGAAGGCTTATAGGTTGTTTGATCCTGTTACTCGAGATGTCTACTTTCGTAGAGATGTCCATTTTGATGAGTCCTTCACACAAGTGGATTCTTCCACCACTTCTTCTTCCTCACTAAATACTCCACCTACTTCATCATCACTTGAAGATGTTTTGCTTCTTCAGGATGATACAGATGAAGGTCCTACTCCACCACCTCCTCCAGCACCTTTTTTGCCTCGATGGGCCCGCACTACTCTTGAGGAGGCTGGTCCTCTTGTTGGTGATCCCACAAATACTTGTCGCACTCATTCATAGATAGCAGGTATCAGTCTTTTGAGTCATGCTATTTCCACAGATCCTCAGAAGTTTTCAGATGCCGCCTGTATTCTAGAGTGGGACAGTGCAATGGTTGAGGAGTATTCTTCTTTAATGAAGAATCATACTTGGGATCTTGTTCCTCTTCCTAAGGGAAGAAAATTGGTTCAGTGCAAGTGGGTGTACTGCACCAAATATGCAGCTGATGGTTCTATATACAAGTACAAGGCTTGTCTTGTTGCTAAGGGGTTTTCTCAGGTTGAGTGTATTAACTACTCTGAGACCTTTGCTCCTGTCTCCAAGATGGATTCCATTCATCTTGTACTTTCTTTGGCTGCATCTCAAGGATGGTCAGTGTATCAGATGGATGTGAAGAGTGCCTTCTTGCATGGTGATCTTCATGAAGAGATCTACATGGAACAACCTCCAGGTTTTGTTCAGGACTCTTCACTTGTTTGCAGGCTTCGTCGTTCATTATATGGTCTCAAACAAGCCCCTAGGGCTTGGTATGAGAAGATCGATAGTTTCCTACTTGCTTTCAGTTTCACACAATGCCATTCTGACCCTATAGTTTACACTCAGAGACGTGGAGATGATCTTTTGATCCTTGTACTTTATGTGGATGATTTGATTCTCACAGGCAGTTCTACCTCCATGATCTAGAGTATTCAAAAAGCATTGATGGAGTGCTTTGATATGACAGATCTTAGTCTTCTACACTACTTCCTTGGTCTTCAGGTTCGCCAGACTATTGAGGGGATCTTCATTTTTTAGCAGAAGTATGCTCTTAATTTGCTTCAGAGATTTGGCATGGTTGATTGTAAGCCTGCCCCTACACCATTTCAGTTAGGTGTTATACTGTCTACCAGTTGCATTACTCCCACAGTTGATGCTACATTGTATCAGCGGTTGGTTGGCAATCTTTTGTACTTGACACACAGTCGTCCTGATATTTCCTTTGCAGTTGGATTTGTCTCCTGTTTCTCTTAGGAGCCACATGAGAGTCATTGGAAGGCATCCAAACATATCTTGAGATATATTTAGGGCACATCACATTTTGGCATTCATTACACATCATGAGCTTCTTCCATTATGGGCTTCACTGACTCAGATTGGGCTGGTGATGTTAATGATTAGAAGTCCATTTTTGGCTTTGTTTTCTGCCTTGGTTCTGGTCCAATTGCATGGTCTTGCAAGAAGTAGACAACTATTGCATTATCATCGACAGAGGTTGAGTATCAACGTGTAGTTTTGGCTAGCCAAGAGGTTCTTTGGCTTCGACAGTTGATGACTGAGTTTAGATTTCCTCTAGATCATCCCACTACTCTTTGGTGTGATAATCAGAGTGCCATTCACATTTCTCGCAACCTCGTGGAGCATCAACATACTAAGCACATCGAGATCCACATGCACTTCATTAGGCAGCTCGTCCAAGATGTTGTTCTCAGCTTGGAGTACTTGCCCACTGAGGAGCAGGTTGCAGACATCTTCACTAAACCTTTGGCATCGCCTCATTATCTTTAGTTGCGATCGATGCTTGGGGTGAAGGAAGTTGTCCTTGGGGAGTCTTCTTGAGTCCTCCTGATGTAGAGGTAAACGCAACAGGAGCCTACTAACAGGAAGGAGGAGTTAATAACACAAACAGCATGTTAAAAATCCCTATCGGCTCAACATCATCATCATATTTCCTGCAAACACCAACAGCATCATCATATTTCAGACGAGCACAATTATCCTCCTGCCGACTACTGTTCACTTCCTCCGTCTTCCGCCTATCATCATCATCATGATATTCAACGAGCGCAAACATCCTCCTGTTGCACTGTTCATCGGGCGTCAAACTCTATCGGCATCATCATGATCTTCAACACTCCCTTCGTCAGCAGGATATCAAATATCCGATTGCTCCAAATATCCTGATGATGATCACCTTCAGCACCTTCCCTTCGATGCCCCGATAGCCGACTATACAAACAACAGCATCATGATATGATTTATCCGGTTCTCTCGAAACCTCCTGATGATGTTAACACAACTTTCTACCGAGGACTTCCGCCGATACCTAAGCACTTAGCGACAGCAGGATAAACTTGCATAGGGGGATATCTCAATATCCTGATGACGATGACGTCATATCCTGATGACGATGACGTCACCCAATATCCTGATGACCTCTTCAACACTTAGTCAAAAAAAATGAACTTTCACTCCCGCATCTGCTAGCGATACGCGGATGATGGGCACTCCCGAGAGATGATCCTGACGGCGATATAGACACTGAGTATATATCTGACTTAAAACATCCTGATGCACTTGCAACATGCAAACTTCATCAGCTTCACGGCCCGATCCTGATGGCGGTGTATTCGTAGATGACGATGCGATTCGATCCGACCGGAAACGCACATGCAGACTCCTGTGTATCCGTCCGCTGCATGTAAACACTCAGAACCATACGATTTCACAAAGGCAATAAGATGATCGGGCCGGATCACCTTCAAACCAAAATTTAACAGCTTATCTTTCCAGACCTAGCACATGAGGATGCTAGGCTGATTCACAGCATGCTCCTAACTGATCTCTTGAACGATGCAATGCATAAACAGAAAACACAAATGCATACTAAGCTATAATACAGGACCATTCCATCGATTCACAGGATCAACCGGTGGAAGGGTTGAAAGAATCCATCAACTTATAAACAGAAAGGAAATCAAAACAGATACAGCTGATAAACCAGAAACTGCAAATGATGAGATCTTATTCAATTGAAATTCAAAATGTACTGTTTTTGCAATACTGACAAACAACAGTGCTTCACAATATCTGGACTGTTCTCCTGAATCCCAACAACACCAATACATAACACAACTAGCATAACATCTGTCAATATATCCTAAACCCTAACAGATCGAAGGTATAAATAGCAAAATCCTTCGAGTACTACCAACTCACTTCCCAGCGGCTGGGAGCTTCCAAGCGGCTGGGAGAAGGACAGCTCAGACTACCTGATCACGATCTGTAACTGCCTACACATACTCCTAGGCTGATCTATTACATAGCATCGGTCCAATGGACCTTATTACATGATGAAGTCAAACATACTAAAAATAGACTAATGCCCTGTCATCATGTGGACAATTAACCTATATCCTGATCATGTACGGGTGCTCCTGCACCATACTCCCCAGAAGAAGAAATCTCAAGTCCACTTGAGATGAGAGTATCAAGGTCTGCACCATGTTTCTGGATCTGATCTTCAGTCATCCATACTGCTTCAGAGTTCAGCTGTCCCTTCCAAGAGACGAGGTGCTCCAAGTACTTTTTGTTTCTGGTCTGTTTGACCACTCTTGTATCCAAAACCTTCTGCAATTGTGGAGGATCATGCTTGGGAATGTCATCAGCAACTGTATCCTGTAGGAGATCCTGATCTGCATTTGGATTAGCCTTGTATGGAGTTAAATCACATACATTGAATATGGGAGACAAACCAAGATCAGGTGGGAGTTGTATCTCATAAGCATTCTGTCCATGCTTGTGCAAAATCTGACATGGTCCAACTTTCCTTTGCATGAGCTTAGTATACTTTCCCTTAGGAAGTCTGTCTTTCTTCAAGTGAACCCAAACTAAATCTCCAACATTAAACTGGACATCCTTCTTCGTTTTGTCAGCATATTCTTTATATTTCAAGGTAGTTTGCTGCAGTTGGGTCTTGACTTGATCATGAACCTCTTTTATAGCTTCAGCAAAAGCTTCACCTTCTGCACTGACAGGGTCTACTGTAGGTAGATCTCTCAACTCCAAAATTCCTCTGGGATGCATTCCATAAACAATCTGAAAAGGTGATTTTCCTGTGCTCCTATTGACAGTATCATTATATGAAAACTCAGCTTGAGACAGAATAGTGTCCCACTTCTCTCCATGCTGTTTTGTCAAGCATCTGAGCAAATTCCCTAAGGAACGGTTCACTACTTCAGTCTGTCCATCCGTTTGAGGATGATATGCAGAGGAAAAAGACAAATTGGTTCCCAGTTTCCTCCAAAGAGTTCTCCAGAAGTGACCAATAAACTTCACATCCCTGTCTGACACTATGCTCAATGGCAATCCATGGATTCTGACAATCTCCCTGAAGAATAAATCTGCAATGTATGAAGCATCAGCAGTGGTTTTACATGGCAAGAAATGTGCCATTTTGCTGAATCGATCCACTACAACAAAAACACTGTCAAAGCCTTTCCTTGTCCTTGGTAAACCCAAGACAAAATCCATACTGATGCTTTCCCATGGTCTGGAAGGAATGGGTAAGGGCTGATATAAACCTGCATTGGTTGACCTGCCTTTAGCTTTCTGACATATCACACATGTCTCCACAAATTTTCTGACATCTGACTGCAGCTTAGGCCAAAAGTAATGTCTTCTGACCAGATCAAGGGTCTTGTCTAGACCAAAATGACCTGCCATAGCTCCACAATGTTTCTCCTTGATGATATTTGATCTCATAGAACACCTTGGGATACATAACTGTCCACCCTTGAACAACAAACCATCCTGAATCAAAAATTCAGAGAACTCAGCAAGGTATTTCTCCCCAAAAGAAGTACATACCTGATATATTTCTCCAAAATCTTCATCAGACTCATACATGGTCTTGAGTGAATCAATGCCAACACTCTCTAGCTGAATCTGATTGACTGTTAGAACTCTCCTGCTCAAAGCATCTGCAACTTTATTTTTGACCCCTTTCTTATGCTTCAATGTAAAAGTGAAAGCCTGTAAGGTTTCTACCCATTTCATATGTCTGTGGTTCAGCTTTTCCTGGCTGTTTATGAAACTTAGAGCCTGGTTATCTGTGAATACTATGAATTCCTTTGGCATCAAGTAATGCCTCCATTTCTTGAGTGACTGAACTAAAGCATACATTTCCAGATCATATGATGAATACCTCTTCTTAGCATCATTGAGCTTTTCACTGAAAAATGCAACAGGTCTACCTTCTTGGCTGAGTACTGCTCCAATGGCCATGTGACTGGCATCACATTCTACCTGAAAGATTTTATTAAAATCTGGAAGTGCAAGGACGGGCTGTTGTGCCACCTTCTTCTTCAATGTCTCAAAGGAATCATCTGCTCCTTGAGTCCAAACAAACCTACACTTCTGTCCTCCTTTGATGGTATCCAGCATGGGTGCACAAATATGACTAAATCCTCTGATAAACTTCCTGTAGAAGGTTGCTAACCCATGGAAACTTCTGACATCATTCATAGTCTGTGGAGTTGGCCAAGACAATATGGCACTTACCTTTTCCTTATCCATCTGTAACTTTCCTTGTGAAATGACAAAACCTAAATATGTGATCTCCTTTTGCATAAACAAGCACTTGTCTAAATTTATCATCAGCTGCTCTTCATGTAACCTCTTAAGAACCAAATCTATATGCCTAAGATGTTCTTCTTTTGTGTTACTGAAAATCAGAATGTCATCTAGATATACTATGACAAACTTACCAATGAATTCTTTCAAAACCTCATTCATCAATCTCATAAAAGTACTAGGTGCATTAGATAAACCAAAAGGCATAACCTTCCATTCATATAACCCTTCATTTGTTTGGAATGCTGTTTTCCATTCATCCCCTGGTCTAATCCTGATCTGATGATATCCACTCTTCAAATCTATTTTTGTAAAATATTTAGCACTTCCCAAACAATCAAGTAAATCCTCTATCCTAGGGATTGGAAACCTATACCTGATTGTGATCTTGTTCATAGCTCTGGAATCAGTGCAAAGCCTCCAAGTACCTTCCTTCTTTGGTGCTAGTACAGCTGGTACTGCACATGGACTTAGACTCTTCCCAATCAGACCTGAATCCAACAATTCTTCAATCTGTCTGGCTACTTCTGCATTCTGTTCTGGAGTAAGCTTATAGGCTGCTTTGTTTGGAAGTGTTGACCCTGGAATTAAGTCTATGCAATGACTGATATCTCTGACAGGTGGTAGGGATCTTGGCATTCCCTCTGAAATGACACCTTTGTACTTATCCAATAGCTCTTGGACAGCTGGGTCTATGAACCTTGGCTTCTTCTCTTTCTTGACTTCTTGCTGCTGTTCTTTATTCACACTCATACATGGGATTAGGGCATATGCAACTGCACCTTCTGCTGCTACTTCTTTCATGAACTGTTTGCCTTCCATCAGCATGACCTTCACCTCTTTTCCTTTAGATTTCGCCTCTTTCTCTGCCAATGGGAATAAATGTATTTCCTTACCATCTTTAGTGATTTTATAGGTATTCCTAACACCATCATGTTGTGCCTTCAAATCATACTGCCATGGTCTACCAAATAAAAGATTGCAAGCATCCATCTTGGTAATATCAAACAACAACTTATCCTTATATCCACCAATCTGAAATTCTACCCAAGCCTGCTCTTCTACAGTTGTCTGCTGACCTTGTGTAAGCCATGAGACTTTATATGGGGATGGGTGAGGCAATCTCCTAAGCTTAAGCTTTGTCACCATGTGTTCAGACACAAAATTCTCAGTAGAACCAGAATCAATCAAAACTTTACATGCCTTACCTCCTGCTTTGCAAATAGTTCTGAAAAGAGACTTTCTCTGAGGGGATTCTTTGTCAGGTACCTTCATGGTAGTCACTGTTCTTCTCATCATCAGAGACTCTCCACTTTCTGGGTATGCATAATTATCAGGAGCATTCACACTCTAAAAATCATTAGAGCTTGTCCTACTTTGATTATCAGGTTCTTGGACCAGATTTGTTCTCCTTTCTCCTGCTGAGCTTGTGGCCTTTTCTGGACATCTACTGGCTATATGGCCTTCTTTGTTACAGTTATAACATCTGATGGATCCTCTGCCCTGGGATCTTCCTCTGAAAGGTCTTCTACCTCTGAAGTTTCCTTGCTGACTAAAATTCTCTCTCTGGTTCTGACTATTGTTGCCCTTACTGTTGTCATGACTGGATTCTCCTTGATATCCCTGTCCATGTCCTCTGCCTCTAAAAGGACCTCTTCCACCTCTTTGTTGTCTTCCTCTTCCTCTATTGTTTTGTTCTTGTTTTCTCTTCAACTTCTCTTCCACTTTCAATGCCAACTGAAAGCTTTTCTGAACTGTATCTGGATTATGCAGACTGAGATCTTCCTGAATGTTAAACCTCAATCCATTAAGGTATCTGGCTACCTTCTCTTCTTCACTTTCTTTTACCTTTGTCTTCATATAGAGTTTCATGAATTCTTCTGTATATGAGCTGACATCTAGCTCCTTCTGCTTTAGGTTTTGCTTCCTTTTGTGTAATTGGATACTGTAATCTAATGGGACATAAGCTTCTTTGACTAATGCCATCATCTTCTTCCATGTGGCAACTCTACGTTTTCCTTCCTGTACTCTATCATCTTGAACAAAATTCCACCATGTCAAGGCAGCTTCTTTCATCTTTGACTGTGCTATCTTCACTCTCTGTTGTTCTGGTATCTCCTCTGTTTCAAAGAAATTGTTCAAACAGTCTATCCATTCCATTACTGAATCAGGGTCCATCTTGCCTGTAAACACTGGCAAATCCAGTTTCACATCCATGGTTCTCCTTTCCATGGCTTTGAGGGCGTTCAACAGTGGTCTCTGGTCTGCAGGAACGACCTCCTCTCTCCAATTAGGGATCTCTTCTTCTTCCCTATCTTCTTCTTTACCAGAACCTACTCTGCTCCTCAATTTTGCTATCTCATCTTTCAATTCCTGATTCTGAGCCTTCACGGCCTTGCTTTCTGCAATCTGTTTCTTCACCAGAACTGCCAACTCAGTGTTGGTCATCCTTGCTGGAACCTCAGATGTTCCTTCTTCGTCTGACATCCTGCTTATCTTTTCCAGAAGATCCTAACCTTTGCTCTGATACCACTATGATGCAGAGGTAAACGCAACGGGAGCCTACTAACAGGAAGGAGGAGTTAATAACACAAACAGCATGTTAAAAATCCCTATCGGCTCAACATCATCATCATATTTCCTGCAAACACCAACAGCATCATCATATTTCGGACGAGCACAATTATCCTCCTGCCGACTACTGTTCACTTCCTCCGTCTTCCGCCTATCATCATCATCATGATATTCAACGAGCGCAAACATCCTCCTGTTGCACTGTTCATCGGGCGTCAAACTCTATCGGCATCATCATGATCTTCAACACTCCCTTCGTCAGCAGGATATCAAATATCCGATTGCTCCAAATATCCTGATGATGATCACCTTCAGCACCTTCCCTTCGATGCCCCGATAGCCGACTATACAAACAACAGCATCATGATATGATTTATCCGGTTCTCTCGAAACCTCCTGATGATGTTAACACAACTTTCTACCGAGGACTTCCGCCGATACCTAAGCACTTAGCGACAGCAGGATAAACTTGCATAGGGGGATATCTCAATATCCTGATGATGATGACATCATATCCTGATGACGATGACGTCACCCAATATCCTGATGACCTCTTCAACACTTAGTCAAAAAAAATGAACTTTCACTCCCGCATCTGCTAGCAATACGCGGATGATGGGCACTCCCGAGAGATGATCCTGACGGCGATATATACACTGAGTATATATCTGACTTAAAACATCCTGATGCACTTGCAACATGCAAACTTCATCAGCTTCACGACCCGATCCTGATGGCGGTGTATTCGCAGATGACGATGCGATTCGATCCGACTGGAAACGCACATGCAGACTCCTGTGTATCCGTCCGCTGCATGTAAACACTCAGAACCATACGATTTCACAAAGGCAATAAGATGATCGGGCCGGATCACCTTCAAACCAAAATTTAACAGCTTATCTTTCCAGACCTAGCACATGAGGATGCTAGGCTGATTCACAGCATGCTCCTAACTGATCTCTTGAACGATGCAATGCATAAACAGAAAATACAAATGCAAACTAAGCTATAATACAGGACCATTCCACCGATTCACAGGATCAACCGGTGGAAGGGTTGAAAGAATCCATCAACTTATAAACAGAAAGGAAATCAAAACAGATACAGCTGATAAACCAGAAACTGCAAATGATGAGATCTTATTCAATTGAAATTCAAAATGTACTGTTTCTGCAATACTGACAAACAACAGTGCTTCACAATATCTGGACTGTTCTCCTAAATCCCAACAACACCAATACATAACACAACTAGCATAACATCTGTCAATATATCCTAAACCCTAACAGATCGAAGGTATAAATAGCAAAATCCTTCGAGTACTACCAACTCACTTCCCAGTGGCTGGGAGCTTCCAAGCGGCTGGGAGAAGGACAGCTCAGACTACCTGATCACGATCTGTAACTGCCTACACATACTCCTAGGCTGATCTATTGCATAGCATCGGTCCAATGGACCTTATTACATGATGAAGTCAAACATACTAAAAATAGACTAATGCCCTGTCATCATGTGGACAATTAACCTATATCCTGATCATGTACGGGTGCTCCTGCACCACCTCCTTCACTTTTTCATGCTTTTTCTTTGCATGTTTTTCTCTCTTTTGGAGAGGAGCTTTTTCCCATGAGGTTTTCTCCTTTTCTTCACTTGTGAGAGATTGTTTGTACATGGGTACCTAACATGGCCTTGTTACCAGGACCCATCTTTGCATTTGTTTGTTCCTCCCTAAGTTACACTTAAGGAGGGGTGTTGGTGTGAACATGGTTATTACCTATCTGGTTTAACCTTTGTTGTGTAGATAATTCATATTATTTAACTATTTATTAGTTAAGTAATAATCACACACATGTTCACATCTTAAGTTGACTTAGGAAGCATTCTATTTGTCTTCTAGATGTTTCTAGTTTGTCTAGTTGTTGATAGTTGTCATCTTATCCTATAGTTGTCATATGTCATATGATTAAGACACTTGTCACATGACTACAACATCTTGTGTTTCACCTTGGTCTTTATAACCAAGGCTTCATTATACATTATGTATTCCAGTACATTGTTGTTTCATTGCAATATAGCATTCTTTTTTCTTGTCTCTCTTATGTGGAAGGTTATTTGGTTTTGCAAATTTGATCCTGGTGGTTGATTGCTCCAACAATTTTAACATTTCAAAAATAGGGAAATTTTTTAAAATCCAAATACTAATCTAATCCTAATCCTACTAGATTTCAAAGAAAATGCAAAAGATTAAGGAAAGAAATAAAGGTTAGAATAAGCTTGTATTATGAACTACTACCAAAACTAATTCTTTAAAGTAGACAAATCTAATCAAAACCAATCCTTATTTGATCAATCTTTAAATAGTTAGAAACATAAGATAGTGTAATCTTTTAGGGACAAATCAACTATGAAAGTAAGTATGCCCAACCACCATATTCCATGCGTAGATTAAACACACTCATCCTCATAGCCTTTAATACTAAAGATATATGATGAAGCACTAAACTTAGATCTATCACAATTTGATGAATTACAAATATGATTTTAAAATATCCTGACCTAGTTTGGAAAATCATCTACAAACAAGATAAAAACCAAAATACAATAGTATTCAAATATAATTTTTTAAATCAATGGTTTCCAACCCTTTATAATGTCAATTCACTTGGTATATATAGATTCCCAAATAGGAGAACATAGTAAGTTTCTCTAGTCAACTACAATATCAATAGAAAACCCTTAAATTCAATTTGAATTTTTAAGACAAAAGTCTCTCAAATCCTTGGTGATAAGTGTTAATTAAATTTCAAATAACAATAGGTCCTTTGATATCAACATTTTGGTCCCATTTCCAAGCATTGGCTCTATAATCCATAGTCTAAATAGGTCCTTATTGAATTTGGAAATTCTCCAAGTATTGAATGATCTTGTTATATGGTCTTCATGAGTGCCTTGGGCCAACAACACTTTAGCCACATTCTCCTAGATAAGCCTCGAGCATCCAATTGATCTAATTATCCAATGATAGTCCTACATTAAAAAGTAGTTTTAATTTCTAATTAAATAATAGAAAATTATTTAATTTCCTTAGGATCTCTATTAAAATCAGTAAATGAAACCAAGATATATGTATAGTTTAGATCAGTAAAATAATTTTAGCAGATTTCATTGATTACTTCTTTTTTATTTAGTCAAAAATATCAAATTCTTCTTGAACAAACATTTCCTCTATTTAGGGTTTTGTGATCTTGGATTACTATCATAGTCTAGGTTTTGAATTATAACACCATTATCATGCATACCCATTTTAGTGCTTCAATATTCAAGCCTTAATGTGAGGTTCATAGTTTGCAAGAGTTTTTTTCACTTTGTAGTTGCTAGGCACTTTCACTTGGAAACTAGATTTTAAAATTTATTCACATTTGATGGTGATGTGTTGTGATAACATAGGTAGGACTATGTCAAGCAAAAGAACCTATAACATTCTTTGTTCATCATCAACCATTGATTGGAAATGATCCAATGACTTGTGGGGTTTCTCATTCTAATAATGCTATGAAACATATAAAATTATTGGGAATCACTGATGGCTTCAATCTCATGACTATAGTTTATTCATGTGCTCACACCTTCCACATAGGATTTATTTTAGCTCTGTAATTTATTCACTAAGTGCAATGTCAAAAATTGCATACCCTACAATTTTGGCATTGCAAATTGTACATGTTTTAGTGTTCGTTATTGTAATATGTTTTTAGGACTCATTCTAGCCTATCCTTAGCCATTTTCCTAGTTTGGATGCCAAGTGTTATATGTGTTTGTGTGATTATGTCTTTTGTCATGTATTTTTAATGTTTTTGTATCTATTTTGTTTAATGTGACCATTTTATGATTTTTTAAGTTTGGTTCTTTTAAGACAAAAATGTGGTCGCAAAGACATCATGTAGTTGTGATTTCATCTCGTGATAGTACAACTATATATGCATTGTTTGCTAGAATAGTGTTGTTTTGACTTCCCTTTGATTGTTTTTAGTTGTCTACCCACATTTTGTCAAGTTTTTAATAATACTCCCCTAACCTCCTTACCCAAAATAGCAATGGATGATTGAGAATTTTGGAAATTGGATTCTTCTTGGCTTTTTCACACACTTGATTGTATGGTTGTTGCTTCTCCTACTTTCTATAACTCTCTCATGCAATTTGGATTTTATACAACACTCTTGCTACATCATTACTCTTGTGAGCATTCATATTTTGAGCTTTATTATACTTTGTTATTCTCTATTGTAGATGCTTTAATCTTGTGTAATATAAAAATTATGCTACTGCTAACTTTCTACATTACATTCATATGAGTTGGGATAGAAAATGCTAACTTAAAGTTAAAAAGGAAAATAATTTATAGAAATAAATTATAGGGTTGAAAAAATAATTTATACTATTGAACTATTTGATGTTTTTGGAATTGAATGGATAGAGAGGAAAATGAACATCCCAACTAATGCATTGGCGGTTTGGCTACCAAATTTGATAAGAGTTATTTCTCACCTCTATGTATAACATGAGAAGGGTTGGTTAGGCTCACCATCCTAGATAATGTCTATAATTAGCATGTATTTGTTGATGATAATCAAATCTATTGTTTTATGAATTGTATAGAAGAATTTGATGAGTAGTCTATAGATTGGGAGCCAATGATAAAGGTGGTGGATGGAAAGGAAGTGTTATATGGAAATGAAGTGAACCAGTTGAAAACTAATTCATTGCTTACGAAGTTGGTAGCTTTTAAAAGAGCCTTTGATGATGTTGATAGGTTCAAAGCCAAAGCCCAACCTATAACTAAAAATATATAGAAGAGATTAACTTAGGCACTGAGTCAACTCCTAGGCCTATTTATATAGGTCAAACGATTAGCCCCGTATAAAAAAAACTTCTTATATCCATGCTTAGAAAGTATAAACAAGTCTTCGCCTAGTCTTATGATGAACTTAAAACATATAGGGGAGATTTGCTTCCACTTGAAATTTCATTAAAACTTGATGAAAATCCTTATAGAAAAATTAGAGACCCATTAACCCTACCTTAAATCCTAAGATGCAACAAGAACTTGTCAAACTAAGGGATAGTGGAATAATTAAGCCTATCAAACATTCTACATGGGTATCCAATCTAGTGCCTTATAGGAAGAAGCACGGGGATATCAAGATATGTGTAGATTTTAGGAATTTCAACATTTCATCCTTGAAAGATAATTATCCCTTACCAAACATAGAAGCAATCCTACAAAAGGTTACTAGGTGTGAGTTGTTATCGATGATGAATGGATTTTCTAGATATAATTAGGTCATGATTAAGAAATTTGAATAATATAAAATTGCATTCACAACTACTTGGGGAACCCATATGTATGTTAGAATTCTCTTTGGACTAACAAATGTAGGGGTGAAATTTCAAAGGGCTATGGATGTAGCATTTGCTAGTATGATTGATGAGATAATGGCAATATACCAAGATGATATGATAAAATTCCTCAAAGAAGTAGCCAAACATTGTGGTTATTTAGAATAAATCTTTAAGAGATTTTTTTGGTTCTAGGATTTCTTTGAATCTAAAGAAATGTGTGTTTGGAGTTAAGGAAGATAAATTTATAGGACATGTATCAAAATATGGGGTGAGAATTGACATAGAAAGGATAGCTACCATAAATAAAAAACCACAACCCAAAATAGTCAAAGGTATTCAATCATTCTTTGGTCAAATAAATTGTGTAAGAAGATTTGTTCCTACTTTTTCTAAGAAGACCAAAGCTAGCTAAAAAATTATACATAAGGTTCAAACCATAAACTAGGATGGAGAATCTACTAAATCATTCAAAAGCGTTAAAGAGGCCATAAAGCAAGCCCTAATCATAGCTAGTCTAGATTTTGCCAAACCTTTTCAACTATTCTCTTTTGCTTCTTTTCATACTATTGTTGTCATTTTGTTACAATAATGAGGATTTTGAACATATTTTGAATTGAAATATGATATCATGGAAAAATAAGGATTTGCCTTTGTCAAGATAATGAAAAATTTAGACCTTTTCTAGTGGGTGCATCAATTATTGCTTATGTACACCATTTAGTTGTCAAAGATATTTTCACTTGGCAATAAGTAACTATATGCACAAAAATCACGTCAAGCCTATGTGGTAGTCCTATGATGAGATGGCGGTCACAACTAATGACCCTCGAAGGCATGATTTTTCCTCTTCCCAGTAGTTTTGTCCCTTTGTGCCTTTGTTTTTCATTTTATCACCTTTTCCCCGTCTTGTCTTGCCTTTCATTCCACCTCTCTTGCCTTTTTTGTTGTTTAGATGATGGGCTTGTTTTGACTGTTTAGGGTCGCCCATGGTCACTTTAGGGTTTCTCCTATTGATTCAGGGTCACCCTTAGTGATCTAGGATCTCCTCATCGACCTTGAGTAGCAAAACAGGCAACCCTCTCATTTTTCATCTACACAAAATTTTATCTTTTTGGCTTTATAACTTGATTTTTAGCCCATTTTAACTCACATTTTTTCATGCCAACTCACCCCTTTCCTTGATTTCTTTCCATTTTGAACTTATGATTTGATTTTATCTTTTTATCTTGATTGAATTATCTCTTAGTTATCTCTTTGATTTCTTGATTATCTCTCTGTCTATTTGTATACGCCTAAAAATGACATGATTCATCCTAAATAAATATTCTAAATATTTATTCTATTCTTCTACCAATTAAATAAATATTTTAGATTTATTTAATCGATTCACTATTCCATAATTAAATAAATTCAAGTTATTTAATTAAAATTCTTCTAAATGTCCTACATAATTAAATAATCATAAATTATTTAATTAATCCAAATTCCTCTATCCTAAGTTCTAAATTCAAAAATCCACCTCACCTTTACACCTCACCTTTTCCACCTCACCTTGTCCACATCATCAAGTTGCACATGTAATTAAATATATTTAATATTTAATTACCTATTTTTCTCTCACCCACATGGCCTATTTCTTCTCAAATCAGAAGTTAGTTAACTAATCAATCAAATCTGTTAACTAATTAATCATTTGAGTTCACTGGTCAATCTATTCTGTTGACTCCTCAATCAATCCAGTTCACTGGTCAATCAATTCAGTCAATCCCATAATCCACTCTTCTAACTGATCAATCAAGTCTGTTAACTGTTTAGTCAATGGAGTTAACTCTCCAATCAATTTTGTCACATCCCCTCTTTCATGATGGAGCTGGGACACTTGTCACATTTCTACTAGTTGCACATTCCTCAACCATCCTCAGCTGTTGATCTTCATATCTCCTCTCAACCGTTTATTCCCATTCTTCCAAGTCTATAAATGAAGCTTCATCCCTCCATTCTAATCATCTAGGCTTTTGACATCGTTACTCTGCAGAAATATCACCAGCGCGCCTTTGGCACCCTTTTGTCATCTACAAGCTTGAGATCACCTACTTGCATTGGAGCTCATCTTCATTGCATATCACCATAGCCATTCACCATCGACTTCCTACAAACAGCTAAAAAGATTGCACTCTCTGAGGGCTCATCTCATCTGCAAAAGGACGATCTGTGATAGGCGAACAACAGAAGTTTTGAAACAGGAGAGGTTTGCACTGTGTTTGTTCATTGCTTCATTTATTGAATCCTTCTTGTTTCACTATTCTGTTGATGTTTGGGTCTTGTTTAATTCATTTGATTGTTCACCATTTTACCCTTACATTTTTGGCGCCCACCGTGGGGCCGTTTGCCCCTTTATTTTACCGTTTCTGAGCTTTTTTGAAGGCAGGTTCCATACAGGTCACGCAGAGTCACGCACAGATTACTTCGGCGCATCTGTTCATTTCCACGGCGCATATAAACACTATTATGACGCTTTTGTTGTTTTTGCGCATCTGTGTATTTTCGCTGCGCTTCTGTGCACTGTTACGGCGCTTTTATTATTTCTGTGCATCTGTGCATTTCTACTGTGCTTTTAAAGATTGTTACTGCACATACATTAATACTGTGCATTCATTCCTTTTAACTGCGCATGCGTGCAATATTACGGCGCATTCATTATTGTGATGCTTCTGTTGATCATTTCTGCACATCTGATCACTGAAGCTGCACATTTGTAACAGGTTGAGGTTTAGTACTTTTCTAGGGGAAGTTGCTAACGCTAACCCTTTCGCAGGTGTTTGCTGGAGCGGTTTTTGCAGGATAGGTGCAGGTTTAATTCCATGTAGTTGCATCTAATTAGTTCACATTTCATTTTCAAAGAGAAAGTAAAAATTAATGTTCATTCAAATCTTCATCTAGTTCTAATTAGGGAGGAAGTAACTGGATTATTTCTTGCTTGCATTGCAAACACCTTCCAAGTTATTGCTATCTAAAGATTAAAATTGAACTCATCAATGATCTTGAAGTTAAAATGAACCATTGCTATATTGTGAGACCTGAATTTCAAAGTTAACAATCTCGTGCTACGCGGTTTAAAAATTGAACTCACTACTGCTTTCTGAAGTTAAAATGAACCATTGCTATATCGTGAGACCTGAATTTCAAAGTTAACAATCTCGTGCTACGCGGTTTAAAAATTGAACTCACCACTGCTTTCTGGGATTTAAAACTGAACCACTCCTATATTGCTGGAATCACTTCAAAGTTTTGTTTGAGTAGATTAGCCCATTTAGTTTTTCACTTTTAACTAGGGTGGATTAATCGGTGTATTCTGTGCTTGCGAATGACAATAGGCTTATGCTCTCCCCTCTTCTGGGTGATCAGAGTGCTAGACTTGTCATTCTATCTATTTAACCTTTAGGAGGGGCCTGCCCTTGGATGCACGCTTGTCCAAGTGGGAACGACCCTAAGTGGTAACAGGCTAACGCCAAGCCCTACCAAGCCACTTAAAATAAATTGTGCTTGAGGTGAAAACTTCCTGCAACAAGTGCTGTTATGTTACACCGACGGCCAACCTCCCCCAAAATCCTCTCAGGTGCAACCCTGTGAGGCTGGGAGACTCCATAACGGAGAGTAGCGCCGCCGCACATGTAACCACTTGAACGGTTGCCTAAATTAAATACCTCTTGTTTTAGTGGCCCAAATCCCTTATAATCCATTTCTCGCCTAGGATTTTGTGCTTGCTTTTGTCCAAAATAGAGTCAAAAAAATTACAAAAACAATGAAAAACTACAAAATATTCTTTGTGCTTGCTGTGTTTTCTTGCTATTGAATTCATAATATCAGATCAGGAAGACCTTTTCTAGCCAAAAAATACCAAAAAACAGGAGAAAAACTAAAAATTTTGCAAAAACTTCAGAGCTGCGCATTTACACATTTCTGCTGCGCATTTACAGAGACTTGCCACGCTTTTGTAGCGACTTACTGTGCATATACTTTTTTGCTACGCATATAGGCACTGTTGCTGCGCATATATAATTCACCAGACCGGCGCATTTACTGCGACTTACGGTGCATTTGTCCATTTCTGCTGCGCATCTATTTCTGTGCATATGCGACAGTGAGCACTTGCCCTATTTTTGAGGAGATATTTTCACCTGATCAGAGCACCCATTTCAGCCTAGTTTCACTTTCTGAGATCAGAGTCAACCTTGCAGTCAATCTCTATCCGTTTCACCCAACTCTTTCTCTTTCGTCCATTGTCTCACTCACTTTCTGTCCAAATCACTCTTGTCCCAAAGTCAGCCTATCCCATATCGATTCGGCATAAGTCCTTTTTCGTTTCATTAGTGAATTCATGTAAGCCTAGTAGGTCACAGTACCTTTGCTAGTAGTCTTGTTAAATGACTAAGCCCTACACAGTAAGACTGGTATCGACTACCCTTGCTAGTGGCTAGAGTCTTGTGTCAACCGTCTTACTTGAAGTCATTGAGCGAGAGAACCCTTTGTCCAAGTCTTATCCTAAGTATCCCATTCATAACAGCCTCAGTCGGCACCTTGCCAGAATTTCTAGTCCTCACCCCCTCCATCCCGCGTCACCTTGCATGGTTCTTACTCAATCCTAGTACAACAAGCAAATCAAAATGGCCGACTCATCTGATCACATTCTCCCACCACGTGTTGGTGAAGAAGAGATTTCTCATGAAGAATTAGTGGCGCACATGCAAGATAGAAAATTCCAACGCGTCGTAGAGAAGATGATCCTTGAAGACCCCCATAAGTATTTCCATCATCTTGCTAGTCTCGGAATCAAACTCCCCGCAGACTTTGACATTAGCTCCATCATGGAAAATGCAGCCAATGATCATGAGAGGGGCACAAATGACACGGTCCCACATGCGCATGAGAGAGGCACAAATGACACGGTCCCCCATATAAATGAGAGAGGAAAGCAACCCGTCGATCCAACTACTCCTATGGCAGACATGAGACAACAAATCGAAAGTCTAAAGCTTGAGATATCCAACCTTAAGACCGGTACAAGTTCTAAGAACTACTCTTTGGAAGATATAGCACCGTACCCCTTTGACAGAAATTTGATCATGAAACCATTCCCCTATCAGTTCGGAGTTCCGAAATTTGACAAGTATAAAGGGAAGGGGGACCCTAGAGATCATATCAGGGAATTCACTGCAGCATGTTTAGAAGTAGCTCACAATGAGACCTACTTAATGAGACTATTCCCGCGATCTTTAGGTGGTCAAGCTATGGAGTGGTTCTCGCGTCTCCCACCAGGAATCAAAACTTTTGATGAACTTGTCAATAAATTTATAACGCACTTCTCTTACAACATAGAACATGAGGTATCTATGCTAGATCTATGCAACACCAAGCAGAAGAGTGGTGAGTCATTCGCCGCCTTCCTACAACGATGGCGATAGCTAGCTAGTAAGTGTTCTTACGATATGCCTAAGAAGCAGCTCTTGGAAATGTTTGTCCACAATCTAAACACTGATCTTAGCTATCAAATTCAGATACAATGCCCTACCTCGTTCGCCAAAGTCATTGAAATGGGCCTCTTCATTGAAAAAGCTATGATCACTAAAGGAACTCTCAAGCTCTACAAGGACACACCTCCTTCCAATTACACAATAGATAAATCAAAGTTTTGGACCAAGAACAAGAATGTGGTCAATGATGGAGTAGTGGACGCCAAGGCGGCAGCCCCTAAGCAACAACCCATATTCACTCTTAAGGGAGAAGCAAATACCGGTGCACTCAACAAGCCACCCCCTCGGGAACCTAGACCTTGGTTCAATTCAAATCCAAGGAGAAAATTCACACCGTTGGGAGAATCTCAAGAGTCTGCCCTCAGGAAGTTGTTGGCTAACAATGAAATTTCTCTACTGCCAACAAGTGACTATGAGCCTATCATCAAACCTCCCTATTGGAAGGACACAGACTATTGTGAGTATCATCGAGGAAGGGGGCACATGACTAACAATTGTATCCGCCTCAAGAATGTCATACAGGATATACTGGATCAACATCAGGGAGGGACACAACAGCATACCTCCAATGAATCTCATGTGGCCTACCGGGATCCTCTTCTAAACCACAACTGGCCGTATAACAACAATCGCAACCATGGCCACAACAGCAACGATGGTCACAACGGCAACAACTCCAATGGCAATAACAATAATGACAACAATCGCAACAGGCCAAACCAGAACATCGGGTCGAGTAATGCTAACTATGCAAGCGTTCCATTTGAGTACACCATTAACTGCATTTCTGAGCATATTCCGCAAGTCAACGTCATCTCCCCCAACCAACAACCAGGACCTAACAGAACTGGTTGTAGTATAATTACCCGCAGTGGTAAGGTCACGATCAATACCACCCCTCCTAGGTCATCACCATCTCCATCCAACTCCCGCCCATACAATGTCATCGACCAGTTGCAAAAATCTCCAGCTCACATTTCTATATTGGAGCTCTTGCGTCTATCTCCTTCTCATAAGGAGATTCTTGAGAAAGCCTTAGTGGAAACTACTGTCCCCACTAACCTAGCCCAAGAAAAGTTTCAGACCATGGTAGGAAATCTGACATCCTCCACTTCCATCTCGTTTACAGAGCAAGATGACCTTTCCATATCTCAACCCCACAACACCCCTCTACACATTGTCGCATTCGTGCACAAGCACCGCATCAAGAGGGTTCTCATAGATGGGGGTGCCGGTTTAAATATTTGTACTTTGAAGCTAGTCCTTGCACTGGGGTTCTCCGAACAGGCAGTTGATCCAAGATGGAAAATTACCATCAAAGCCTATGACGAGGAGGAACGAACCACCAGAGGAACAGTTGTCCTACCCATTCAAGTGGGACCGGTAATTAAAGATGTGGTGTGCCAAGTCCTTGATCGGGAGCTTGCTTACAATATTCTACTAGGGAGACCATGGATCCACACCATGAAGGTTGTCCCCTCCACCTATCATCATTGCATTAAGTTCCCACACGATGGCAAGCAGGTCACCATACAAGGCGACCCCGACCCCTACCAACACTGCAATTCTTTCCAACCAAAGTCTGAATGTGTCATTCCCAACAACAGGGCCTACATTTCCCCTACTCTGCAATAAGACCATACCGCCGAAGCTTCCTCCTCAAGGCCCAAACCGCTGAAACTTACCATAAAAGAGAATGGCATGGGGGAGTACCCCATTGAGCACAGCCTCAACCTTGCCACCATGCCTTTGTCTCCTCGCTCCTTTGGCAAACCCAAGCATCAACCTAGGCATTTTCCAAAGCCATCTGCTCCTCCTATAACTCCCACAAATCCCTTTGTAAAATGGGGGACCTTATCTGATGAGACAGAGGAGCGAGATCTCCTACAATGGCTTTATGCCAAAGAAGAAAACACACCCAAGAGCCGCCTAGACTCCCTACAGAACTCTATGGACGGGGTGAAACCATTTTGCACAGGATGGGGTACGAAGGACAAGGCCCCATAGGCCTCAGAAAAGAAGGAATCGTTGAACCTATCCAACCTTCTTCATCCTCTTCGGCTAGAAACACAACTGGCCTAGGGTACAAAGGTAAAGGTAAAGCCAAAGAAAATGCCTGCCTAGTGGAGACAATTCAAACACTCCAATTGGATAGTGACACAGATTCAGATGAGTCAAATGAGTATGAGTGGGACGAGCTAACAGAGCACTCCTACGAGGACAAAGAGATTGACACCATCCAAACTCTTAACCCCTACCATGAGGGACAAACGCAACGGGACAGACCACTGGAGTCTGATTCGCCCCTCCCTGAGGTTATGGCTCTCGAGGAAAGTTTCGATTCCATTGTGATAAACAACTTGGAGGAAAGTACCACCCAGAACACTACCCCTGCCAGTGCCCATAACATTTCCATTCGCACCATTAATGAATCAGATCTCTCATCCGACTCCCTTCCCCTCTTACACCCTGAGCTTATTGACTGGGATCTGCAAGGAACCCCTCAATTAGATATGTTCCAGAACGATGATGCTTACATTGACTATATGGAACTTAGGGATCACTTACCAAAAGGAGATCATAAAGCTGGTTTTGCGATCAAACTCAATACTGTGGCTTACTTCAGGGAGGGTGCCAAGCCTTCTAGTCGCAAAAATATCAAAATAAAAAATGGATCTGACGGTGAAAACCGCCGTGCAGCAGTGTCAGATCATAAAACAGTAAAAAGAAAGGACGTATCCGAAGGTGAAAACCCAACTGTGGCACCTGACGATGGAATGCTTGACACCCTCCCTAGTGATATGTATCAGGAACGGTCACAGATTGTGGTGGAGCCAATAGAGCCAGTGAATATTGGAACCAAAGAACAGCCTAAGATTATCCACTTCGCAAAATCTCTCACACCACCTAAGAAAACCAGGTTTGTACCATTCTTTAAGAAGAAGAGAGGCAGCTTTGCTTGGTCATATGCTGACATGCCAGGTTTAGACCCGAACCTGATTCTGCATCATTTGCCATTGGATCCAGGGGTGAAGCCCGTAAAGCAGAAACTGAGAAAGATGCATCCCCATATAGCCCTTTTGGTCAAGGAAGAACTCAAGAAATTGCTAGATGTGGGGTTCATCAGAGCCATAGATTACCCCGAATGGATATCAAACATTGTGCCAGTGTCTAAACCAGATGGCAGGGTTCGACTATGCAACGATTTTCGAGACTTAAACAAAGCATGCCGCAAGGATGACTTTCCATTGCCTAACATCGACATCATAGTCAACCTTACTGCAGGACATACAATGCTATCACTCATGGACGGATTCTCCGGGTATAACCAAATCAAAATAGCACCGGAGGACCAACACAAAACAGCTTTCACTTGTCCATGGGGTACCTTTTGCTGTAATGTCATGCCTTTTGGGCTGAAAAACGCAGGTGCTACATATCAGCGGGCCATGACAACTATATTCCATGACATGATGCATGTGACCATGGAGGATTATGTTGACGATATCTTGGCAAAATCTCTCACAAGGGACTCACACCTGGACATATTAGAAAAAGTCTTTCAATGGTTGGATCAATTCCAAGTCAAACTGAACCCGAAGAAGTGTGTGTTTGGGGTAACATCGGGCAAGCTGCTAGGCTTCATCGTGTCAGCAAATGGGATAGAGGTCGACCCAGCCAAGGTTAAAGCAATAATGGACATGCCACCGCCCAAGACTCTAACACAGTTGAGATCCTTACAGGGCAAGCTGCAGGCCATCCGAAGGTTCATCTCACAGTTGGCAGACAAGTGCCAACCTTTCAGCCACCTCCTACATAAGAATATTCCATTTAAATGGGATGAGCGGTGCGAAGAGGCATTCAACAAGCTAAAGGAGTACCTTATGAACCCTCCTATACTCATGCCTCCGATCTAAGGAAAACCTTTGATTCTCTACATTTCTGCTACACCTACTGCTCTTGGGGCTCTCTTAGCGCAGGAAGACTATGAGAACAAGGAAAGAGCTGTATACTACATCAGTCGAACCTTAGTGGGCTACGAGTTACAATACTCACAGGTAGAACGATCATGCCTTGCGGTGGTTTTTGCTTCACAAAAACTCCGACACTACATGTTGGCACATCCTGTCAAACTCATTGCTAAAATCGACCCACTAAAATATCTTCTCAGCAAAGCAGCTCTCACCGGTCGACTAGCAAAGTGGGTTATGCTTCTTAGTGAATATGATATAGAATATGTGGACAGAAAAGCCATCAAAGGGCAAATCATAGCTGACCAACTGGCCGAGGCACCATTACAGGACACTTCACCAATGCAGTTTGAGTTTCCCGATGAGTCTTTATTCACTCTGTCAACATCTCCTTGGAAACTCTACTTCGACGGGTCTTACACCAACCATGGATCGGGGGCAGGTATTCTGTTTACACTGCCCAAGGAGACACAATTCCAAAGTCCTATAGGTTGTTATTTCCATGCACTAACAATATAGCGAAATATGAGGCCTTGGTAATTGGTCTCAAGATGGCCACTGAGTGGAAAATCCAAGCACTATGTGTCTATGGTGATTCTCAGCTTATCATCAATCAGGTCAACGATGAATATCAAACCAAAGATGAGAAGCTCATCCCATACAAACGGATGGTCGACGACCTCAAAGAACACTTTGGGACCATCTCCTTTGAACAAATACTTCGGATCGAGAACAAAGCAGCAGATGCAATGGCTACCATAGCCTCTCTTCTTGAAATACCTGAATATGAGTCACGGTATGAGTTCTTAGTAGAAACCATTCGGCAACCGGCTTATGATCTCCTCGAAACCCATTCCATTTGCCTCCTAGTAAGATCTGATTCACCTTGGTACGGTAAGACCTACACTTACCTCAAGGACAATATTCTTCCACCTGACCTCTCTTCCAACCAAAAATGAACTTTCATCCGACAAGCCTCCTGTTACACCATCATAGCTAATACCCTTTACCGACGTGGTCTGGATGGTACTTTACTCCGTTGTCTAGAACAAGAAGAATCCATAACGGCCTTGCGAGACATACACGAAGGGATCTACGGAACACACTCCAGCGGTCCTTCCTTAGCTAAGAAACTCATGCATTTGGGTTATTACTGGCCCAATATGGAAATGGATTCATATCAGTTCGTCAAAAAGTGCAAACAGTGCCAAATACACGGGAACCTGATTCATGCACCGGCTCAGGAGTTGAGACCTTTAACGACACCCTGGCCCTTTTGCCAGTGGGGACTTGACCTTGTGGGAAAGATTCATCCATCTTCTTCCAACGCCATAAATTCATCATAACCACCACTGAGTACTTCACAAAGTGGATTGAAGCCGTTCCCTTAACCACCGTCACAGGAAAGCAAATTTCCTCGTTCATTCTGAATTACATTATCTGCCGATATTGCATCCCTTCATCCATCATAACGGATAATGGGAGACCATTCAAAAATCAGGATGTCCAGGAACTTTGTGAGCGTTTCAAAATCCAACATCGTTTCTCCACTCCATACTACCCCCAAGGTAACGGCCAAGCTAAGGCATCGAATAAAACCATTCTGAAAATCCTAAAGAAGACTGTCAATGAAGCTGGTCGCGATTGGCACGTCCAACTCAATCCCGCTCTGTGGGCCTACAGAACCAGTATACGCACTCCCACAGGTGCTACACCCTACGCCCTTGTCTATGGTTCCGAAGCCATCCTTCCCATTGAAGTCAAACTCCCATCCCTCAGGGTGTCGTTGAAAGGTCTCATATCAGATGAAGAATACAGAGTCTCCAGGCTACAAGAACTAGAGCTGCTAGAGGAAAGGCGCCAGAAAGCTTTTGACCATCTCAAAGCCTATCAACAGATGATGTCAAGAAGCTACAACCACAAGGTTAGACCAAGATGCTTCAAGGTTAGGGACCTCATTCTAAAAGAGAACCCCCGCAATCAGCAGGACAGAGAAAAGAAAGGTAAGTTCGAGCCTAACTGGCTTGGGCCCTATGTGATTGTAGCTGCTTACGGATCGGGGGCATATCAGTTGGCCACATCAGAGGGTGAGTTGTTTGATGATCCAATCAACATCATGCATCTTCACCGGTTCTATACCTAGGAGAACCCCAATGCAAGGGGGCACAATAAAATCAAAAAATCAAAAAATCAAAAAAGTTGAAAAGAGAAAATACAAAAAAAGTTGAAAAGAGAAAAATCAGAAAAAAATAGAAAGCATACAAAAAGATCGTCCTTTGGTGAAAACCTGGCAAACAGGCACCTTGGATAGGTATCATGATGAAAACCTAGCAAATAGGTGTCATGTTACTTTCTAGCTTCTTGTGCAAATAAAAGCAAGTGATGAAAACCTGGTAAACAGGCGTTACTTGTGATAAACCGCCTTCTCCATCTTTGGGAATCCAATCACCTTGAGTCCATTCTTTCTCTATTCGCCCCATTCGACCCATATCTGTCCCACAATAATCACTTGACAGTTACCTATCATGGCTTGATACTCACCTTGTGGCCTTGTCAACCAAGGTTTTGTCCCATACCGTCTCCTTAATGTGAGCCTAGTATAGTGTCTCTCGTTGGTGTCCATGGTCCAAGTCCGTGAACTATGTTGCCTCTGCGCCATCACGTAGGCAAGGCCATTATTCTAATGTGCCCCCGAGGCTTCCTTTTCTCCCGCGGTCCCATTTGTCCCCTTTCTTGTCTTCATTCTTGTCGTCTTTCTTCTAGTCCATCCATGGTCCATTAGGGTTTACCCCGAACTATGTTGCCTCTGCGTCGTCACGTAGGCAAGGCCATTTAGCAATGAGCCCCCGAGGCACTAGGTCAGTCCCTTAGGGTCTGTCTCCCCAATAAGGATGGTGCAATCTTCTCACCAAGCAAACAAATGCAAGCAGAACCCGCGCCTCAAGCAGAAATCTTGACAATGAGCATCTTAACCTATCCAAAGCAAAGCAAATACCCAAGGTCTTCTAACTGATTTTATCTAAAATATGGCAAGAAAAACACATCTAAATGCAAGAATGTTTTGTGGATTGGAACCATGGTTAAGTTACAGAGTTTTGATTTTTGTTATCATGTCTTTCTATGCTACTCGAGGATGCCAAAAAGCTAGAGATGCTATGATGGGAGCATGATTATTTTCTTTGTTTGCTATTTGTGGATTAAACTTTAGTAATGTGAAGCCTTGTCTAAGGACATGATCGGCAAAAGATCATCGAGGACATCAAAGGTCTAACACGAACGGGGGCAATCCTTGCTTGTTGAAACGCAAGAGGTACTCAGGTCATCTAGATTCAATTTTAACTAGATGCTTGTATTAACTTGCTAAATCACAATCCATGTAAACAATACTCAGGTCATCTCGGTTCAATTATACCTAGATGCTTGTATTCACTTACAACATTTCAGAAAATGTAGCAAAAACACACTGCCCAATGATGAAATAAAGCACTCTAAAAGCAAAGCATCCATCCTATATCCATTTATACATCCATACCATACCCCATGCAATAAAGATCCAACAATGCAAAGTATCAATACAAATAAAAGCTTGTGAGTCCTTCTATCGAGTCTTTCTTCTATCAATCAGATTTCTATCTATCATCAGATCTTTCATCCTTGTCCAGTCAGTCTGCGCAATGATCTAAATGCAGGTCCATCCTTAATCCATATCAATCATGTCAAGTCAATCTTGCACAAATGATCCAATCACAATCAGTGGTCTTGATCCTTGTCTGGTAGTAAACCAACTCGATCAGTTAATCAATCAATTGTCTTATACAGGATGTTGCATTGTCGAAATTAGACCAATACACGCGTCTTACACGACATGCTTCATTTCCTGGAACCAGACACTATCCTTCATGTTGCTCTAGGGATCCATTATTCCCCGCCATGACAACACGCCTGCCGTGTTGGTCTAGGGATACATCGTTCCCCGCCATGACAACATTGTTGTATATTGTTATTAGTATATCATTGGTTTACCGCTTGACAGGGGCAATACCTTGTTTGTTCTTCTGTCATTTGTGCATACTTGCTTGCTTGCTTGTGTGTGTCATCATTCCATCTTGCATCGCGTATCATTCAACTCTTTTCTTCATCCCTTTTCCTCCAACCTATCCTAACCCATTCGTCTTCGTGAGATTGTCCGTCTCTGAATCTCACGCCTTCTGCCTTCTTCTCGTCCAATCTCCTGAGGGGGCATCCTATCGTTAAACTTGTACCAGGGGCAAATTGGGGCATATATCATTCAGACTATCGATTTCTTTGAAGCAACGCTGTAAACTGCATTGCATCAAAGAGGGGCAAAATGTATACGCCTAAAAATGACATGATTCATCCTAAATAAATATTCTAAATATTTATTCTATTCTTCTACCAATTAAATAAATATTCTAGATTTATTTAATCGATTCACTATTCCATAATTAAATAAATTCAAGTTATTTAATTAAAATTCTTCTAAATGTCCTACACAATTAAATAATCATAAATTATTTAATTAATCCAAATTCCTCTATCCTAAGTTCTAAATTCAAAAATCCACCTCACCTTTTCCACCTCACCTTGTCCACATCATCAAGTTGCACATGTAATTAAATATATTTAATATTTAATTACCTATTTTTCTCTCACCCACATGGCCTATTTCTTCTCAAATCAGAAGTTAGTTAACTAATCAATCAAATCTGTTAACTAATTAATCATTTGAGTTCACTGGTCAATCTATTCTGTTGACTCCTCAATCAATCCAGTTCACTAGTCAATCAATTCAGTCAATCCCATAATCCACTCTTCTAACTGATCAATCAAGTCTGTTAACTGTTCAGTCAATGGAGTTAACTCTCCAATCAATTTTGTCACATCCCCTCTTTCATGATGGAGCTGGGACACTTGTCACATTTCTACTAGTTGCACATTCCTCAACCATCCTCAGCCGTTGATCTTCATATCTCCTCTCAACCGTTGATTCCCATTCTTCCAAGTCTATAAATGAAGCTTCATCCCTCCATTCTAATCATCTAGGCTTTTGACATCGTTACTCTGCAGAAATATCACTAGCGCGCCTTTGGCACCCTTTTGTCATCTACAAGCTTGAGATCACCTACTTGCATTGGAGCTCATCTTCATTGCATATCACCATAGCCGTTCACCGTCGACTTCCTACAAACAGCTAAAAAGATTGCACTCTCTGAGGGCTCATCTCATCTGCAAAAGGACGATCTGTGATAGGCGAACAACAGAAGTTTCGAAACGGGAGAGGTTTGCACTGTGTTTGTTCTTTGCTTCGTTTATTGAATCCTTCTTGTTTCACTATTCTGTTGATGTTTGGGTCTTGTTTAATTCATTTGATTGGTCACCATTTTACCCTTACACTATTCATGGATTGTTTCCTTCTTTTTCTTCAGTTAACTCTTTCTCTTGATCTTATCTCTTCTCTTCCCCTCCCTCCCATTTTCACCTATAGACACAACCATTCTCCTCATTGTTAAGCATGCTCAAACCTTCGAATCCTCTTCTCATTTTGAAGTCACATCACAAGATTCTTGCAAGCTTCTATAAAGGCCTTCAACCTTTTGCTTTCTTGCATTTGGTTTTAGTTATTCTTTAAGCTTCTTAGCTTCTCTACAGACCTTGAACCTTTTTCTTACTTGTTTTAGCTTAGTTTTAGATGCTTACATGCTCTTACGAACAATCAGAGAGCCATACCAGAAGTTATATCTTGTTTCCTTTGTTCTCTTTAGATTTTCTAACAATTGCTGTTATAGCAACTCATACAGTTCATAACCCTTTCCTTCCTTAACCATCTGATGAGCAATGTAGATGGCAATTGTTGTGGTTGATCCTTCTTTGTTTGTCTAGTATACTTTGTATGCAATGCCCATTGTGGCATACTGGACCCCTAGGTTAGTGATATCATCCACTATCAGGGTTCTTTTGTCAAATTTTATACCGGTAAGCTTCACGACCACCTCATTCTTCATAGCCTTTAGAACTGGCACAGGTCTGGAGGAGCACAATTCGGTCACAAATTTAATGGCTTCTTTTGTGATCCTATATGGTGGATCAAGACAGAGGAATTATTCATGAATTTAGCTCAAAACAATTCTAACCCAATCATCCTCATAGCAAAAATTAGGGAAATTCTTCCATACATCCAGACATTTTGCCTCTACACTTGCATATTCTGATTTTAGCTGAAAGTCATCACCCAAAAGATGGTCGTTCTTGAATTGTTCTAGATTCAAATGGTTATATTCACTAGCTGTGAATGGATGTAAATCTGGACATCCTTTGTATGTAATACATTAATGGGAATACGGGGAAACACTCCATCCTTATCAGTTTCAGTGGATTTGAAGGAGTGCTTTTTAAATTTAGGTCTTGGCCTTTTTACAACTTCAATAACTACTGGTGTTGCCATGATAATTCTTCCAAAAGATTAGGGTTTTACAAGAAGATTTGAGAAATACCTGAGAATGATGTCGTTAGGGTTTGCACACAAGCTTTGCTAAAGATCTTGTTCTCTTCTTTGCTCTTTCACACACTTTCTCTCATTCAAATGAGATTAATTTTGATAAAAAATTGAATAAATATGCTTCATATCTACCCTTGTTTCTCTGCATTAAATGAATCCTTTTTGTTCTTGACCTAATTCACTCTTTACTAAATAGGTGTCCATGATCACTCAACAATCCTCCACAAAGAGTCCATTTGATCTGGAAATTTGATCAAGCATCATCATATCATCAACCAAACATATATATATCACTTCTAGCCATTATGCTAAAGATTCCAGCATCTTATGCATTTAGGGGGTTTGAAAATATTTACAGTTACAACTCCCCCTCACTTAATACTTTTCTTTTTAGTTGCTAGAGGATCCATCTGCACTAGGTAGAGGTACATATCCTTCCTTTACTTCACCACCTTCCTTTTTCCTCCATATCTTGTTTATTTCCTTCTTCTGCTTTAACCAATGTCAATCTTCTTTTGAGGAGCAGGTCTTGCAGTCTTTCCCTTGCAAAACCTTGCAATGTGTCCTGATTTACTACAATTGTAGCAGGTGATATTGGATTGCAGAGCATAACTACATCTTCTCACATTAGATCTGCAATTAGCATCCTTATGACCAAACTTGTTGCATGTGTAGCAGTAACCATAGAAGAACTGAGAAGTCCTATTATTCTTGTTCATGAAACCATTCCTCATCACTTTGCTTCTGTATTCATTAGTCTTATGACCAACTTTGTTGCAAGCATAACACTGACCATGAAAGTTCACAGCATTGTACCTTGGAGGCCTAAATGAGTTCTGATTCATCTTGCTTCTACATTCAACAGCCTTGTGACCAAACTTATTACAAGTATAGCAATTACCATTAAAAGCTTGAGGATACCTGGTAGGAGTAGTTTGTTTAGGAGTAGGCTTTCTGAAATTCTTCTTCTTATTCTTTCTTTGTCTCAAGACAGGAATGAATCCATCTTCTTTTGCATCTTTGGAGGCATTCTTCTTAAGATCTTCAGTACAGGCTTTTTCTTCCTTTGTTTTAGAATTTCCTTCTGCTTTGAAGTTATCATATAAGTTTGCAGATGTATTGATTATAGGACTTTTCCCATTTTCAAAACCAAGACTAGATTTTTCTTTTAATGGATTGACAGTTGATCAATTCATTAAGAATCTCAGAACCTCCTTTCAATTTTAACCCTTTGTCAATTTGTTCTTTTGCTTTTTCTAGTTCTTTTCTCAGAGTGACAACTTCTTCTTCAAGTTTTGAACATTCAACAACTTTCTCATTGAGCTTGATATTTAAGAAGTCTTCAATCCTCTTGCCTTCTTCAACCATGACCTTCAGACTAGAGATTGTATCTTTTGCCTCTTTGAGTTTAATGTCACATCCTTTATCTCCTTCTATTTGAACTTTCAGTTTGCCAATCTCTTCTTTTGATTCTTTAGCTCGTATCTTCAATTTCACAATTGTCTCCTTTGAGTTTTCAAGCATATCCTCATATTCCTGATTTAGTTCTCTTGCTTCATCCAGATCTTCAAGAGCTAACCAAAGTTCTCCTTCAAGGTCAACTTCATCTAGATTGAGGTCCCAACCTTCATGTTCCATTGCTTCTAGATCTAGTTTTGGTGTAAACACATCATTAGACATTGCTTTAGATTCCATGTGTTCAAGTGCAGGATCTACCCTAGCTATTAAGTTCTTCAAAGGTACTTGGCTCTGATACCAATTGTTGAACACACCGAGATGCTGAGAGGGGGCGGGGTGAATCAACATATACCAAATTTAACTACTTCATTTGAAGATCAAATCAAATTACTTAGAGAATAGAAAGTAAAGCATGCACCACATTAATCAACACAATGACACCAAGATTTTTACGTGGAAAACCTAATGAGGGAAAAACCACGGTGAGGATTAACTCATAATATAATAAGTTAACTGCTATAAAAGATTACAACTTTATTTTAGGGCTATAAACCAAGGAAGCTACTACTCCCTGCTGACTTGTAAACTAAGGCTACAACCTTAGAATAAGATACAAAGACCTGTTAAGGAGACTCACTGTCTGATAGAAGGATACATGAAGATTACAATGAAAACAGGAACCTGAACTGTTGTAAAAGAAGCATCTGACTTATGCTGATGTTGTAGTCCCCTTTTTTGCACAATTACTCCATCATACTGAATTCATACACTTTATCCTTCCACATATTTTTCTATGACTCCACACACTTCACAAATTACTTTGTTCTTGTATATATACCCTCTGCAGTATCTCAAAACTTTGATTAGGTTGGCACCAACATGACTGCTAAATGAAATGCATAATTCTTCAAGGGTCAGATTCAACATATACATTGTAATGAAAGAAAGGGTTGTAGATCACAATACTTCATAACAGGATCCAAGAAGCATCACTACTCATCCTTCAATGCCAAGACAACCAATCAGGATCCATTGCACATGAAGAAAACCAGACTGTCAACCCAAACAACACTATCACTACTAACTATCCATCTTTGCACCACCGGGGAGATACCAAAAACATGATGCAGACCAAGATATGAGCAATGTACCTCGTTAAAACTATCAATACAGCCTTGTCATGAAGTATCTGATCATTATATGCATCTGGAAGACAAGAAATATATTGACATGATGAAAATAGAGTATTCCAGACTGACTGCAACATATCACAACTCAAGATATTACATTGCGGACCACCAACACATCTGAAACTTTTAGGAATGGACTTATGCACTATTATGAACACATTACTAGAATTGTAACACCATATCTATCACTTTCAGAGGAGTTTAGAGACTTATACTTAGTTGTATTATAATCCAGAGAACAATCAAACACAACTCTTTACAAAACTAACCTAAATACTCTGTGTGATATAGGAAACAAGAGAGATTTGCATGTGCTTCAACCTAGAGACACACTTAGATATGTATAATCTCTGCATACACTCATATTATTGATCTATATACTCTCCATCTTCTGCATGTACTCAAACATCTGCATTGAGAACAACTTAGACATCCAGAACTATTTGTATTACTTCTATCATTTGAAAACTAACCTTGAGGACCATCAGAACACTTGATACAAGGAAGCATGTATTACACATCTCTAATCATGTTCTCAAAACCACACATCCATATATCCTTGTTGAGGAATGCAGAGCTTTCCAACAATCCTTCATCATTGCTTTACTCTGTTAGAACACAGACTGGAACTCTGTCACATATAACATTTGTTGCAGAAGGTTTCATGACATGAAATCTTGGAGATAACACCTTCATATGCTAGCCAACTTATCTTTAGAACTGCAAGACTAAATCTTGCTTTGCAGAGAAATGCAGACCAAATTATTGTGACTTTGCCTTAGGGTATACACTGTAAATGCCTTGACAAATTTTTTGCAACTTGTCTCTAAGTGTGGTACTCCAAACTAATAATATATCAATGTAGACATATAGAAAACATGTTAGAATAGGTGTATACACCTCCACATCATACTTAGACAACTAGCTTATTATCATTCTTCCTCATTTGCAATGCTGACTAATATTACTGCATCTTGACTATCTCTGGAATATATATAATGACAACCAATCTTACTTGCACATACTTTTGACATCAATGACAACTAATCTTATCAAGATGCCAACAGACTATACTTTTAGTATTCAAGGTCCATTATGGACATAGTAAAACTCTAGAAATAACTCCAGCATTATACACACACTAATCTATAAAGTGCCAAAGAATATTTTTGGGAGGGGATTCTTTGATTGAGTGAATTTTGGGGGTCTCTTAGTGTGTTTTTTCTTGTACATATCTTCTCTTTTCACTTGTGTTCTACTTTTCCTTCACAAATGGGTCATTTTAAGTTTCCATCTCATTACAACTATAATACATGGCATCAAAATGCATGTAACGCTTTAATGCAACAAGGATATACTCCCTATGTCGAACAAAAGGTAGCTAAACCCATAGATGATAAGGAAAAGACATAATGGATGTTTGGACATACTAAAGCACTTAGATGTCTTCATAGTTACATTTCCCTTGATCTTAAGTTTTAGATTGAATCATGTACAAATTCACATGATGTTGGGAAAAAACTTAAAACTCTATATGGTAAAACTGATGAAGTTAGAGGCTATTGGATTGACACTGAATTGATGAGCCTTGATCCAAAATGCTTTAACAACATCCAGGATTACATCACAAAGGTAAATGACCTTAGAGCACAATGTAAAGCATGTGGAATTGAAAAAAAGGACATCTAGTTGGTATTTATTTCCCTTAACAAACTTGGCTCTAAACATGCAACTTTTATTTCTAGCTTTCACACTCATAATTTGGCTATGGGCTTTGCATATACTATGCCTTCATCCACATCCTTCTCTAAGATGATTTATGAATAGGGGAAGCTACTTTCCATGGGTCTTCTAAAGACATCTTAGTCTCAAGCTTTGTTAGTTGGTCAGCCAGAGGGATATAAAGAGTAAGGTCAATCTAACAAGAATTAGAAGAAGCCCAATAAGAAGCCACAAAAAGATCAAGAACAATCCTCATATGCCTCTAAAGAAGACTCCAAATCTTATTCATCCAAGGGGAATTCTCATAAGAAGGAAAGGAAAACTTGTAGCCACTATAAGAAGGTTGGTCATCAGGACCATTCATGTCGAGGGAAGTAGATCGATGAGCTAAAACATCTTTTGAAAAATAACAACAAATTAGTCTACCCTCATCTTTTGCTCAACAATCCTTCACACCTTCAAAATTAGGTAAAGAGAAATCGACAACACTTTTTGCTTCTGCATATTCCCCTCAACAATGGATTCTTGACTTAGGTGCATCATACCATATAAGGTATGATAGATAATAGTTTTCTTTGTTGGAGCCTTGTTCCATACATCACAGTCTCATTGGGGATGATTCTCCTATGGATGTCATCAAGAAAGGTATAGTTGATGTTGACACTGGTACATTTGAGGATGATCTCTGTGTGCTTAAATTGTCAGCCAACCTTCTCTCCATCTACTAGATCACTCATCTCTAGAATGGTAGGAATGTCGAATTCACTCCAAATTCTATAGTCATCAAGGATCTTGAAGATAATGCTCTCATCATAGTGAGAAAGGTAGACCATTATTCTCATCTCTATGCTTTATCTCACTTTGTACCTAATGCCCCCACTATAGCATTACTCACCCATTTAGATTCTACAAGAAAACTAGTTTGGCCATCTCAATTACTGCTACCTTTAGCAACTCACCACACAAGACATGGTCATAGCTCTTCCTCAGATCATTTTTTTATGGTGTTTGTTGAGGTTTTGCCTTGAGAAAGCATCTTGAGGACAAGTTTGATAAAGGGAAGGCTTGGAGGGCTTTAGAAGTCCTTGAGCTAATTCATAGTGACTTGGTGGGTCCCTTTCCATCTTTTTCTTTTAGCAAGGCTCACTATTTGCTCACTTTTATTGACAACTATTTCAAATACACATGGGTCTTCTTCCCTCTGTAGAAAGGTCAAGTCTTTGGTAGATTTTAAGAGTTCAAGGATCATACCGAGAAATAATCTAGTAAGTGTATCAAGATTCTCTACAATGATCTAATGGTAAAAAATATGTGAACCATCACTTTGAACAATTATGTACTCTTGAAGAGATTGATCTGTAGTATTCAGTTGCCTACACACCTTAGCAAAATGATGTTGCATAGAGGAAAAATAGATCCCTAAAATTGAGATGGTTGGTTGCATGATCCATGCTTGTTCCCTTGCACCTAAATATTGGGTCTGTTTAAGGTAAAATTTGGATTGTTTAATGTTTTAGTTGTTAGATGTTTGAATCCTCCTTTCACCCTTAACATTCAAGGATCTAGGGTCGAGTGGCAATGCACTATCATACCCTAGGTCGCTGTGAGATGTAGAGAAAATTGGATTAGGGTATTTGATTATCAATTTTCCTTCTCTTATGCTTAATTATCCATCAAAACCCTAATTATGCAAATATGGCAGTAAACAGATGAATAACAGAAAATGCCTCTACAGAAAGCTGTAAAATTACAAATGACTGTGTACCTATTTTTGGGGTTCCAAGGTGGAAAAGTTGGGGACAAAAGAGCAGGCACCCAAGTCTAGTGCCCTACTTTTTGTCGGGATCTACAGACAAGATCTGCAACCTATTCCTGCTGCACTAAAGGTTTTTCTGTCACAAAACTTTGAGGACTAATGAGCAGGTGCCCAGGTCTAGGGTGCTTTTTTTCCTATTGTTCTACAATTCTAACACTCTAATATGCCCTCCTGCAACTTCACTTTGTCTGCATCATCAACTTGTAACTTGCAATCATAAAACTTTGGGAGGGTGTTGTGGTGTTTAGGAGCTTGCCTCAGTCAAGCCCTGGAAGGACACTTAAGTCTTCCAAACACCTTTGTCAGGTAGAGAGTGCATGCCTGGGGAGGTAGAGGCAAAAACCAAATGAATAATGATCATAAACACAATAAATGTCACCTTGTAATGAAGATCTCATGAGAGGAAGAAGCTCTTCATTCCATGAGGAAATGGATGCTCAAATCTGCAAACATAAACACATAGACAATACAAATCTACTCTTGCAACACAATGAAAGCCTTGAATCACCTTGAGAATCCATGAACATCACAATTGCCATCTAGTTTACAAATGAATGCCTAAACATGCTTTTATATGCAACTACAAACAGTCTTGCTAAGATTTCATAGGACCCAAATAACAGTCACAAGCCGACACCCAAAAATTAGGACTGCCCCAAAATAGGGAAGGACTAGGGCATGGGCGCCCAAGTCCTCCCCCCTATTTTGGGTAGGGTCTAGCTCAAGGGGTCCTCCTAGGTCCCATTTTTCATGTTACCTAGGGCTCATTCCATCGATATGCTAAATTATGAAGTAAGATGTCCTAAATGCATGCAAAAGACCTGGGAGCTAAACCTTATGAGGGAAAAGCCCCCAAGGGGACATTTTCTGACGTTACTGTAGACACCTAAAATTGGACTACTCTACAGACCGATTTTCTTTACCTCGCACTAATCTACTCCCCCAATCTGCATGTCCCTTATGATCAATTAATTCACCCTAATTGAGTCATTTAACCTTACAACCCTATCCTATTAATTGAATGAATATTCCTAATATTCATTTAATTGATTTATCCATTTCCCTAATCCATGTTAATTAGGTTAATCATGCTTAAGTTAATTAAGAAAACACTTAATTAACCTTGTCCCCCACTCATCCATTCACCTGAATAAAATATTCAGATGTCTCCCACTCATCCACTCACCTGAATATAATATTCAAATGTCTCCCACTCATCCACTCACCTGAATATAATATTCAGATGTCTCCCACTCACCTCCACTCACCTAAATATAATATTCAGATGTCTCCCACTCACCTCCACTCACATGAATTTAAAATTCATTTGTCCCCCACTCATCTCCACTCTTCCCAAAAATGGGAATATTTAATTCAATCCCTAGGAATAAAAGAATCACTTTTATTCCTAGCCCTTGATCTGATCAAATGAATCTTGACCCTCCATCCTCATCTCCAAAATCCTATAAATTGACCCCTCTCTAAGCCATTTTAAGAGGCCACTTCATGCATCAAACCTCTATCGAAATCAGCCCCCAAATCTCCTCATCCTACTAAACCTCTGTCAAAATCACCCTAGCCATTCTCAATCTCCATCTGAATCACCTTATCTCTCATCCACATTGTGTTGTGAACATTTGAACAACCCACATATACACATTTTGTCATTCTGATCAAGGGAAACATCTGAGGAGCTACATGGCGCATCTCCTTCCCGCATGGATTCGTGAGGTCTCAATGGAGGTATAATCGTGTTATTTATGTATTAGATTAGTCATTATCTTCATCTAGATTTCACTTATCACATTGGCACGCCCGGTCTCGAATTTACTTGTCGTTTTGTGAAGGTTTTTTTGTCAAAATCTTCATCTTTCTAACAATTTTTTGCAAGTTTTGGTGAGGAACTGTTGCAGGTTGCATCCTAGGTGAAAACCGACCTCATTTTTGCGCTCAGGACGTCGATTCTATGAATTTTGACTATAAACTTCGATATCTATTTTGAAAATTTTTTAGGGCCCCAGGCCGTACCATATGGATTCGTACCGTATGGCATATGTGGCCCATGGTGCACTGATCCACGGGTTGCTGTGTTGCAGGGATTTTTTTGCTGGTTTGCAGGTTTTCTGTATCTCGTTTGCAGGGCTTAATGGTTTTTTAAGCTGGTTTTGTTTTCGCCGCCGCCGAACCAACGCTTCCTCCACCGTCGTTACCCCCGAAGACCCCCATCGCAGACCTCCGGCCACCACACTCCAAACCCTTATACCTCCTGCAGAGCCACCTCCCACTGAGCTCTCCCACCGCCCACCGCTCAAACACCCGACCACATCAACACTTCCATCCTCCTCGCCCGAAGCTCCTCCAGCTCCCAACTCCCTATCAACCCCGCGGCCACCTCCGACACCCCGACCACACCATGCTCCCCCTGTCTCCACCGCCATTGCTAACCTCCATTCCTACCTACCCTGTGGATCCCACAACCCTGCCTCCCCTTGCCATCTCCTGCAGACCCTACTCACCACCCGATCCCCCAACTCTTGACCACTTCAGAATCCTCAGCTACTCCTCACCTTTGGCCGACGTCTTCCCACCTGTGCTGTCCTCCAAACCCTCAGACCACTCCATTTACAATCTCGTGACCGCCCCCCAACTCGGCGATGGTTAGGGTTTCACGCAGGAAGAAGCCGCGCCCACCCCCTTGTTTCATTGTGCTCTTGTCTTTTTTTATTATTTTCTTTTCAATCGATCACCCCCTGGTCACATGGGTGACCAGGGGGCTTTATAAACCCTAAACTACCAACTACACACCTTAAACCGCTGGCTATGGAGACAATCACATGTGACCAGCAAGGTTTTTAAACAGTTAAACTTTTTCACAAATGGTCAACCAACCTCTAGTGCCTCCTACCTGCCGAAATCGGCTATTTTTTTCAAGCTTTCATACCTTTCGCATACGGAGGTGGATTTTTGCCAACAAGGACTCGTCAGAAAGAGCACTCTAAGCACCTCACAGTTGTGAGGTTTTTGTCAGGTGATGGTACCTTTTTCCTACCATTTTTATCAGTCAAAGTCAAACTTGCTTGCAAACTTCAAATCCTCATATCTTTTGCATTTTTGATCGAATTTTCACAAATTTTTTTTTTAAATCGCATAGAATTTCGCATAGAATCTGTTCATACATTTATTTTTCTTGTATCAATTCATCTTTCATCAAATTTTCTTAGATTCTCCTTTTTTGCATCACAATCTATTTGGCTAGTCTACTTGCTCCATTTTTGGTTTCATGACGTGCAGGTGATCATTCAGAACTGGAGCAACATCCAGGGTAGCAAACACATCAACTTGGATAGCAAATTTTATCAGGTGTATCCATTTTCATCCTTTATCTCTCAATCATTGCTTGCAAACACACTTCAGTTTGGGCCTCTAAAACGAACATTGTCTTCAATCACACATTGACATCAGGTTTAAAACAAATCTTTGTCTTCACTCACATTTTGAAATTGGGGCTAAAAAGAACCATTGTTTGATGTGTTTGTCATCACATTTCAATTTTCTAAGGTCAATTAATCAACTATGAGTGTGAATCACATGGGTGTGTGTATGCTCTCTCCTCGCACCGCAAGGTGATCTTGGAGATCAAAAACACCTCACCTGATTCGCTTTTGTCAATCCCTTCCTAGGAGGCCTACTAGGGGATTTCATCACCCCTAGGGACAACCTCATTTGAGGCTAAATCGAAAGACACCCTCTTTGAAACCAGAATCCTGTCACTCTCGGCTAAGCCCCAAAGAACTTTCTACATTTGGGAAGTGAAGGTGAGGGGTGGGTTACCCCATTCTCCTGGCTATGTGACAGGATTTCAGTTTCAAATCATTAGTCAACCTCATCTAAAACATTGACCAAACCTAACTGGCCATACCTCACATCACACTAGGTATTAGGGCATGTTGATTTGTCTTACACATGTGCTTGTTAATCATTATCACATTCTTCAACTTCAAATTTCAAATCTGCTTGTGTCTTGTGTGAGTGATTCTTGTTTGAACATGCGATCATTTGCTAAACATTGCCAAATCCAACTAAACATCAAACACATAAGACAAGTCCTTCCAACACATTCAAATCTAATCACTCATCCTAATCACCCATTCTTAATCACCTCAATCCTAGTCACATCCAAATCATCCATCATCAATCCTACTCACATTCTAGTCACCTTGATCCTAATCACCTTCATCCTAATCACCTATCTTATCCACATCATCATCCAAATCATTCAATCTAACCTTATCCTAATCACTATCATCACCCTTAATCCAATTCATCAACCTCATTCTAATCCCATCTCATCCAATTCAAACCCAAAATCCAACCAACATCAATCCATAATCTTCCAAACCATATTTCAAATCCAATCATCATCATAACCAAGCACTTGCCAAAAAAAAATAGGACTTAAGATTTAGCCACTTGTGTGACATCATGTTAACCTTAGAGGACCTCCAAAAGCTCCTTCATATGCTTCACCACATGTAGGCAAGCCAATCCCCTCTAGAGCATCGAACCTTTCAAGGCATTCAAGAGTTGATTCAAGTAGGTCGAACAAGCAACTCCTCACACATTCAATACCTCTCGAATCAAATCCAACACCTCTTGGCTACTTGCAAAGTCCAACAACCATCATACCTAGCACCTATCCCATCATACCCATCTACACATCAAACCACTTCTGCATCAACTTATCCCACTTCACATCAACCGACTTCATCCACATGTCCTATCAACCCTTTCTCAACTTATCACAACCCCTATCTATGTCAATCCACTTCACCACAAGCACTATCCTATGCAACCCCTCCATCATCATCACATCAACACATTTACCAACATCACCAACAACTCATATCACAACAAGAAGTCCACACACCATCTTCAACCTCATATCAACTTCCATCATCCTCCTATCAACTTCCATCATCCTCATATCAACCCTCAACTTCATACCAACCCCAAAACCTTTCGTCTACATATCCTACCATTACACCTATCACATCAATCCAAGCACTAGTGAGCCCAAATCCACCTTTGCAACAAGAAGCACCTGAAAGTCCAAGTGATCTCTTGTACATAACTCAAATGAGTCCAAGTTATCCTAGGCAAGATCTAATCACCTTTGACAAGGGAGATACCAATCTAGAATGCCCTTCAACACCATCATCTAGTCCAATACCTATCCTTGCACCCATCCACGAACCATCACAACTTAATCCTATCACCCACCTATCCAATCCCAATCCTAATCCTACACCATCCGCCATCATTATCCATCCATTATATTGCTCTTCAACCCATTCACTCATGAAGGATACCATCCATTAGCTCTTAGCAAGGAATCAAACACCTTCATGCAATCCAACACCCACCGAACCGCTTGAACAATCTCCTATCATAAGTCAAGAACCATCATGCAACCCTATTCAAGAATCCATATGCCAAGTACCTATTGCATCCATCCAAACACCCACCACATCTATCCAAGTTAATCCCACTTCCACCCAACCACATGAGCTATGTCAAGACACAAATCCGAAGCATGTTGAAACATCAACCTCTTCTCCTAATCAAGATCTACCCATCCCATCTAATCCCATCCCCGATCCCCTACCATCTATTGGTCAACTTGTTGATCCCACACCTTCTTCTACCACCCCTTTACCATCCCCCATGCATCCTTTACCTCCATCTACCATTCCCATCCCAAATCCATCCCCTTATCCACTTGGCACAAGCACTTTCATCCGTGGTGACTTCCTTGTAGGAGGTGAACAACTTCCATCCACCACCTATTCTTCTCCAACAAATAATGGATTCGTGTCTTGTTTCCACAGCACCAAGCATCCCATTGCATGTCGTATGCTCCAACTTATGCACTATCAAGGCAAAGTCTTAGGCCTTCATGAATAAGGCATCTTGGAGCCCATTCACACCACATTCCATCCATCCTCGCATGGCCTTGGCTATCCCTCTCAAGGCAAACAACCTACACATGTCGATACCATCCACGCATCTTCCAAAATCCATTCATCCAATCCCAAACATGGTGCATCTCATCGCACCCCCAAAACATATGTCGCCATCCCTCCTCCATCATCCTACCATTTGCAAAAGCATGTGACCATCCATCTCCCTCCATCAAATTTACCTCCACTACTTCCAACTCCAAAGATCCCGATCAAATCCACTCTACCGCCTATCCTACCAACTCCCAACATCCCTATCCACAAATCCACTTTACCTCCTATCCTCCCAACTCCTAATATCCCCACCCTCAAATCTCCTTATCCATTTATCCATAAGTCCACTAAAATCCTGAATCAAGACCAACAAAAGCACACATCTTTCAAATATGAAGCTTACACTAAATCCCTGGGATTCAAATATTTGCATGCCTCAACTCATAAAGCACAAAAGCTTAAGGATATTATCCCTTTCAATCACAATGCAAAATAAAAAAGGCTATCCAATCCCACACCATCACAAGACAAAGCAAAAACAAAAATGGTGTGGGTCCCTAAATGAAAAGCAACTAACTCTAATGAGGCATCCACATCCCAATCCACTACAAAATCCAAAACATCCCGCTCCCCATCTAAAAATCTCCTAAAGTCTATGTTTATTTGGGTCCCTAAAACCCCAAATCGACCATCCAAAAATCTCCCATCCCAATCCCCATTACTCCCAACTCCACCTCCAAAGTACAAGCTTCCAAATATATCCTGATGTGTGCCACAATTGGTCTTGGTTCCCCTCCATCACTTACAATTTCCACATACCTCCGTCTCTCCATCTTTCATTCACTATCCTACATATTTTCCTCATCACATTCCTATGGTCCATGCTTTTGCATAGTCCACATCATAATCCTCATAGTCCACATCATCCATTATCCACCATCCCTTTCATCTTCTCCTATCTTCCAAAAATCCATGCAATCATAATCCATAATTCTATCCAACATGGGACCATCTTCCCCTTGCTATGGAAACAGACGCTAGAGTCCCCCTTCCATCAAAAATAAAAAAAGCAAAAAAATCAAAAAAATCCAGAAAATAGTAAAGAGAAAAAATCCGTCCAATGGTGAAAACCACTCCTTGTGGCATCTTGGGCAAGTACCATGATGAAAACCTCTTGTGGGCATCATGCGTAATCCCTTCTCCATCCATTTTGTATCCCTACACTTGGGGGCAAAACCGTATCCTTCACCCACATCCATCATCTCCCTGCACATCTTATCCACTGTCTTATCGTTATCCTATCTTATTCCTATCCAACATCCCCTATGTATCCTATCATTCCCCATCCATCATATCTTGTTTTAACCATCTCTCACCCTCGATCTTGATAAAGACAAGGGGCAACATCTCAACAACATGCTTTGGAGACCTCTTGGCATACTCCTTTTGTCTGTCTATCCCCCATCCACCTACTGCAAAATCCATCCATTCAAACTTGAGCCCATCATGCAAAATCCTTTAGACATTGGGGCATATGATTCCTTGCAACCTAGCCCTTGGAGAAAATCCTGCAATCCCTCATCCATCCATGCATCCCTATCACTTGTCCATTTCATCTATCATGAATCAGCTATCCACCCACCCTACCCAACCCCATCACTTTCACCTCTAGAAGTGGTGTTCCCTTGTCACTGGTATTTAGCATAAAAGGCTATCCACACGAAATCCAAGGCAACCATCATACTAAACCATTCCTTTCCAAAAAATCCAAAATCCAAAAACATCGAAAAATCCAAAAATCCAAAAACATCACAACATATCAAAAAATACAAAAACAATAGAAACACACAAAATTCCAAAAATAATCCATCCATCACACAAATAAAATCAAGCTCCATCACACTCTCATCATCACCGCTTTCATCATCATCCCGCATCATCATCACATCTATCCGCAATAAATGACACTAGATCCAAGCATCACATCACCTATCAAAGCATTGTCCTTAATCAAAATCATCAACTATCAAATCAGCATCAATCACAACTTGTCACCATCACATCTTGAGCCACTTTTACAACATCATCAAATCATCTATCACTCCCTACCTTAGGATATATCTTTCCTACGATAGGCAGAATCTATCACATCATCATCCATTTTGGCAAAAGATACAATGGTTACTTGTCTGGTTAGTTGGTCTTTTAGTTTTTGATTTTTATCTTTTGTCCTATTCAAAGATCACATCAAAGCTACCGTGATCTTATTATATCATGGTATGTGGCGACAACATCTAGAATGGGGCATGGTCTTGCTTTTGTATGCTGTGCTTGTGGGTTTGGTCTCATTACTCCAAGCTAGTATTCATATCTTGATTGATCATAGGGTCGGTTCTAGAATATTGATCTCCTTATGCATCTAAGGTTAATCATACCTTTTTTGTACTAAGGGCTTATGCTATGAGTCCCCTTCCCTCGTCTTGACAAGGTTGTACTATCTTGGGCATGCATGAGATCATCCCTTTGTCTATGTGTCTAGTCCATGCAAATGTCAGATAAACATCATCACCCTAGTCTTCTATACCTTGGTGAACATATCCACTTTGCTATATCAAACCTAGGATTGCTCAAATTTAGTTTCAGCACAATGATCATCCACCAATCATCTCCCAACATCATCATCCTTTCATCCAACCACTTATCCTCTAATCGGTTCAACCAATCTGTCCCATCTATTTCGAGCACACAATCGTGTTCTCGCAACCCGCCTATCCTCTCGAGGGGGCATCATTACCCTATTCTTCCAAACTAAAATCTTTTTTCTATCCAATTCATCCCTATGTTTTAACTTCTTTGAAATGATGTTGCTTAGCCGCAACACAATCTCAAAGAGGGGCAAATGTAGACACCTAAAATTGGACTGCTCTGCAGACTGATTTTCTCTACCTCACACTAATCTACTCCCCTAATCTACATGTCCCTTATGATCAATTAATTCACCCTAATTGAGTCATTTAACCTTACAACCCTATCCTATTAATTGAATGAATATTCCTAATATTCATTTAATTGATTTATCCATTTCCCTAATCCATGTTAATTAGGTTAATCATGCTTAAGTTAATTAAGAAAACACTTAATTAACCTTGTCCCCCAGTCATCCACTCACCTGAATCTAATATTCAGATGTCTCCCACTCATCCACTCACCTAAATATAAATTCAGATGTCTCCCACTCATCCACTCACCTGAATATAATATTCAGATGTCTCCCACTCATCCACTCACCTGAATATAATATTCAGATGTCTCCCACTCACCTCCATTCACATGAATTTAAAATTCATTTGTCCCCCAGTCATCTCCACTCTTCCCAAAATGGGAATATTTAATTCAATCCCTAGGAATAAAAGAATCACTTTTATTCCTAGCCCTTGATCTGATCAGATGAATCTTTACCCTCCATCCTCATCTCCAAAATCCTATAAATTGACCCCTCTCTAAGCCATTTTAAGAGGCCACTTCATGCATCAAACCTCTGTCAAAATCAGCCCCCAAATCTCCTCATCCTACCAAACCTCTGTCAAAATCACCCTAGCCATTCTCAATATCCATCTGAATCACCTTATCTCTCATCCACATTGTGTTGTGAACATTTGAGCAACCCACATATATGCATTTTGTCATTTTGATCAAGGGAAACATCTGAGGAGCTACATGGCGCATCTCCTTCCTGCATGGATTCGTGAGGTCTCAATGGAGGTATAATCGTGTTATTTATGCATTAGATTAGTCATTATCTTCATCTAGATTTCACTTATCACAGTTACATTTAGCCCCCACTTTAATATATGTATAAACACAAGGCCAATACATGCATTAAAGTATGGTCAATAATCACAGCAAACACACCAAGCACAGAGAAGACATGCCAATCACATAGAAGACAGTAACAGGGACACAAAACACGGAGAAGACAATTACAATCATGCAGAACATGGAGAATATAGTAAATACATGGAAGACACATTAATGCATGGAAGACAAGGATGATATCTTTTCTTTTATTTTTCTCATATATATGAAATGCAGATGCAAGTACTGGAAAGTAAACAAACCTCCCATAATACATGATGCACTCATCACGCAATCTTTATATTGTATATATGGGGCAACACACACGCAAGACATGTAAAACGTCCCATAATGCAGGAAGCACTCATCACTCTAGTCTTTAGACTGCATATAGGGCAACAAACATGCCACACAAAGTAAGCATGCCAAACACACACACTTGAAGACACGGAGAAAACACGGCAAACAAGCAATGCAGTATACCTATTTCTAGGTCCAACACCATCTTAGGAACATTATAGGCACACACCGACAATTGGGATTCACCACAACAATCATCAAAGACACGCTTAAGGGTTGAGTTAGTCACAGAACCGCTCCCCTGCTTAGTAGAGAACTTTTGAAAATGATAGGATGATGCAATTTCCTTTGAGAAATACACCATCCCTGCCTCTATAGAGGGCTTAAGATAAAAAGGATATACACGATATCTCACCTCCACAGATGGCTTACATGATTGATTGATTGCAAACAAACTTAGGATGCAAGAAGCACTCATCGCATTGGTCTTTAGACTACATCTGAGGATAAGCACATAGCTAACATCTACAACAGATAGCTTACCTTATATATGCCCCCACCTTAAGGTGGTTGATATCAGGTATCAATATCAAGCATGTTAAGGTAGGAAGAAAATACACAAGGGAACACAAGCTCTCACAAAGCCCATGCCCCCCGGAGGTGACATGCACTTCACGATCGCCAAATGTTCCCACAAACACATACCTACAAGAAACATGTTAGTGTCTACAAATTCATGATAAACAACAACATCAATGCATATGATTAACCACACACAGAGCCAAGGTTATACAATGAATTCAGAGTTCGAGGATAACCATAGGGCTATATCATGAAGCTGTCTAAATCAAGTACCGCCAAGGCTAGATTTAAAGACAAACAAAGGTGCACGGAGCAACAATATTGTTAAGGTTTGTAAATGAGATAGCATGCCATCAAAATCACTACGCAGAAAGTACAGAGTGCTTCTTCTAGCCAAGCATTGGATAATTTATTACAACCCCATCGTCATATTAGGAACTAAGTCCATTTTTTGATTGCTCTCGAAAGGGACACTAGGTCCACATCAGTATAAATGTTTTTTGTCATCAGCCCGCTAAATAGAAACACTAGAGGAAAGGAAACAATAAATCAGAGAGGAGAAACAAGTGTCTTAGGGCTAGTCACGTAGGAGGGTGCCCCCAAGTCACCAATTGCAATTCTATGTCCGTAAGACACAACACACAACGATGAAATAGAAGAAGGTCACAATAGAGGCAGTCTCCTGGTATCCCAGACCTTACGGGAGAATCAGGGGTCATTCCAGGAGGCCTAAACAACACATAACACATCACGGTGAAGCACATCATGAGAGAGATAAAGGTTTAGAGATACTTACTTGTAGGGTCTCTGTATGAGATTTTGGAACTTGCAAACCTCTTGGAGAGGTACTCGATCATATTTAATGCAAAATTTGTGTGGTTCTTATGAAAGTCTTGTTTATTATCATATGATGCTTGTTTCTTAAATTGTTGTTTAAATGGGACTTTTTGTTGCTTATGAGGGGGAGAACCACTATTATTTCCAACTGTTGATAGTTGTCTTACTCTTTTCTAATTTTTAGTGAGTTTTCGTTGTTGAACCTTTCTAACATGGTAATGAGAATCATCCTGTACCATCTTACTCATTTGTATCGGTTGTTGTTCTTATTTTTCTAATGTGTTTTGATTATCTCCCGATCCATATAAGGATAACAGAGGAGGAACCTCAACATAAATTCCATTTCTTCGTGGACAAGGTGGATTATCCGCTTGTTTCTTATCTACTTCAATCATTCCCACGATACTATCATAGTCCAAGTAATCATCCTCGTCGACTTCCACTAGACCCTATTCTACCATATTGTTTTCAGTATGCTTAGGGAAAGGATTAGTGAAGATTTGTAAGTTTTGATTCAGTGGAGCAACCGACTTATTTCCATTATCATTCACACTCGATACCTGGATGATGTTTGAATCAATAAGGTCCTGTATCTCATGTTTAAGATGCATACATTGTTCAGTGTCATGTCCTTGCATTTGATGATAATGACAAAAGGCATTAGCATCAAAGTAAGGTCCTTGTTTACTAGGATCAACAGGCTTGATCGGGGGAAGCTTTATTACTCACAGCTTGGTTCATGATAGAATGATAAGACTCAGATATTGGAGTAAATTTTGTTGGTTGATATGATGCTTTCTTCAGATTGGTGATAGCTGAAACATTCAAAAATTTGTTCATATTCGGTCCATTAATCTTGATGAAGCTCTATTATTATTATTCCTCTGAAAGTTGTTGTGTGATGATCCACCTGTGGATTGTCCAACTTGAGCTGACGAGTTTTGATTTTCATACTAACTAGACGAAAGGTGATAATCATGAAGGGCGGTGCATAAATGTTGAAAGGAGTTATACGTCATCAAGAGGATCTTATCATGAATATTAGGTTGTAGATTTGTAATAAATATATTTTGAACATCCTCATCTTTCATCTGATACTGAATTTGTGTATAAAGCCCTTGATACTGACTAATGAATTCAGTCAACTTTTTTTTCGGACCTTGTTTGCATTGAACCAAGTCAATAAGAGTGACTTGGGGTTCGATATTTGCTTGAAAATGTTGTAAAAATTGATCAATTAACTGTGAAAAGGAGTGTATTGAATTCAAAGGCAAAGAGCAAAACCATTCTAAAGCAATATCTTTGAGAGATCATGGGAAAAGTTTTGCCAATAAATCCTCTTCAAAATAGAAATTGCTACACATAGTTGTAAATGCTGTCACATGAATATTAGGATCACCTTTTCCACCATACTTTTCAAAGCAAGGATTCTCAAACCTCTCAGGCATAGGAGTTCTCAAGATTTCATAGGAAAGGGGACTACGAGCATGATATGTTGGTAGACTAGGCTGCAAAAAATTTGTCAAGTTTGTTACCTTTTGTTGTAAAGCAGTCATGTCCTGTAAAAGTTGGTTTAGGATGGCATCATTTGGAGATGCGGTTTGCTGCAAGGAATTGGAACCGAAGTGAGGAGGTGAATGAGCTTGAGATATGATAGGCAGAGGCTGAGAATATGTCAACGGTGGTTGGACATAGTGATAGGTGGAAGATGGTTGTGAGTAAGTAATAGGTGGCTAAAAATGAGTGGAATAGATAGGTGGTTGAGAATAATTATGCATAGAGGAGGTCGCCTTAGAAACCAATTTCTGATAATCAAATCCCACAAATTTGTAATTAGTACCATTAGATACTCCAATACTAGTGGTAGCATTACTACAAGCATTTGCATCAATTGTTAAGATCGTTGATGTAAAGGTAGATATTCCGGTAGTCGGTATAGGTATGGATACTTGAGTATGAGATGGTGATAAAGTGTTATTTATCACTTGTGCACATTTGGTCACCGACATGATATTGGTTTGTACAATATGTGCTAGACCGCAAATTGCATTAACACCATCTTGTCCCTCCTTTATCAATTCTCTTATATTATGAATAATAGGGACAACTTCTTCAGCTATTCTCTCATTTTCTATAAATGATTGAAATTGGGCTAGCTCTTTATCTAATTTTTCTATTTGCTCATCAGATACATATCCTGTTGCCTCAATAGTATCATCAACATCATGAAAAGTTTGTTCTTCCATTGTTGTTGAAGGATGTGAAATATCTTGCGCATTTTGAGTTTCTCCCTTTGTAAAGAAGGTGTTCAAAGGATTATTAGAGGTAGGAATGTTGTTTTCTTCAAGAGCACTAGATCCCATTAACCTTTTACTTCTTCTCAAAGGGATGTTGTTTTTAGGACATCGTGTCATAAATCTTATACAAAAGCATACAACACACAACGCACAAACTAAGAGAACAAATCCTAAGAGAAGGATATGATTGAAGGTCAAAAATGCTTGGTTTTTTTGGTACTTTTCCAATGCAATTAAGTGAAAGCAAATGTATTGTAAGGATTTTGATCAGGGGCAGCAAATTATATGTCTAATATTAGTCCAAAACAACAATAAGGTGTTAGGGTTAGGACAAATCAAAGCAATAAACACTAACAATTATATGTAGATTAAATAACCCAAATATAACAATGAGGAATAACACAAAAGAGATCAACACAAAAATTTAACGCGGTTCACCCAATATGGGCTACATCCACAGAAACTCAACCATCCAATGATTTTATTATTTATTACAAAATAGATTACAATCTCACGAATACATCATTGTACCATACATCCCAGCCACTTATAACAAGCTTTTTGGAAGCTTCTAGAATTAGGGTTTTGCAATGTCATTTTTCTTTTGTCGGTTAACAAAAATTAACAACTGACTCCAATCGTGCAAAAAAGAGGGAAATTTTTTTTTCGGGGGCTGCGCCCTCGAATCCTCACTTCTTGGGGCGAGGATACATAAATTGTGTACAATAATTACATGATCAGTCACCACATACCAACATAAGATCCTTCACAACACACTCTTGATGCAAATCTAGGATAATGTCAAGCAAAATATAGTGAAAAATATGTCAAAATAGGCACTTTTTTCACCAAATCTTGATACAAAAGAGCATGAAAAAGGGTGTTGTGATGAAAATGATGATGGAAATCAAAGTATATTAGTAATAATAGCCAATTAGTGATAAGATATCTGTCACAACACACTTTTAGTGCCACTTAAGGTCCAACCCTAGTGAAAATATAGCTAAAATAGGTTATTTTTCACGGTTTTTCAACTCCAAGACCTAGAAAAAGGGGTGTTGTAATAAATTTTAGGAGGGACAACAAACAAAATCAATGATATTAGTCACCTCCATCCATAAAATTTGTCACAACACACTTGGAGTGCAAACTAGGCCAAACCCTAGGGCAAAAATAACAAAATCGTGTAATTTTTCACCCAATTTTCAATACAAGAGCCCATTAAAAGGGTGTTGTGAAGATTTTTAGGAGGGTCAGAAATACCCTGATAAAATCCAATTAATTCCAAGATACCCTTCACAACACGCCTATGGTGCAAATTTAGAGAGTCGATAAGGCCAAATCTAGTGAAAATCGTTGTTTTTGAAGCCCTAGGTTTAAGATGTTGACAAAAAATGCTATATGACTACTTTGAAGTCTGATTTATGATGAAAATGAAATAATATTAGATCTAAAAATTAATTCCAAGCCCTAATATGAAAAATGCCAACGCAAATCTAATGAAAATGCATGAAAATTGCTAGTTTTTGTTAAAATTTTCTATGCAAAAATGCAAATATTTTAAATCTAAATGTAAATTTACACCAAAATGAAAGACTACAGCCAAATTATAATTTGAATGAGCCTCTAAAATCAGTATAAAAATTTGAAAGAAGATTTTGCCTATTAACCCTAGATTTTGGAATTACTAGGTTTAATGAAAATTGTCAAAATTTCTACAAAACCCTAGCAATTAAATGATGAAAATGCAATGCAAATTTCTAAATTTTTGTATTTTTCTATATTCTATATCAGATTTGATGCAAAAATCATGAATTAGGGAAATTTAGAAAGAAATTATACAAATTAATAAGCCTAACAATGCAATTTTTTTGAATTTTTCAAAATTTTCAATTTTTTTGAATTTTTCTCAATGCAATAAAATGAATGACTATATGAATGAATGAAATCAATCCAAATCTAAAGGTAAACACTCATCAAGTTTCACTTAAGTCCAAAAACATGGGTTCACCAAAATTTTTAAGGTAAAATGTGGATTGTTTAATGTTTTAGTTGTTAGATGTTTGAATCCTCCTTTCACCCTTAACATTCAAGGATCTAGGGTCGAGTGGCAATACACTATCATACCCTAGGTCACTGTGAGATGTAGGGAAACTTGGAGTATTTGATTATCAATTTTCCTTCTCTTATGCTCAATTATCCATCAAAACCCTAATTATGCAAATACGACAATAAATAGTTGAATAACAGAAAATGCCTCTACAAAAAGCTGTAAAATTACAAATGACTGTGCACTTGTTTTTGGGGTTCTGAGGTGGAAAAGTCGAGGACAAAAGAGTGGGCACCCAAGTCCAGTGCCCTACTTTTTTTTAGGATCTGCAAACAAGATCTGCAACCTGTTCCTGCTGCATTGAAGGTTTTTTCGTCATGAAACTTCGAGGACTAATGAGCAGGTGCCCAAGTCCAGGGTGCTCTTTTTCCTGTTGTTCTGCAATTTTGACACTCCAATATGCCCCCTGCAACTTCAATTTTTCTGCATCATCAACCTATAACCTGCAATCATAAAACTTTGGGAGGGGGTTGTGGTGTTTAGGAGCTTGCCTCAGTCAAGCCCTAGAAGCATTTAAGTCTTCCAAACACCTTTGTCAGATAGAGAGTGCATGCCTAGGGAGGTAGAGGCAAAAACCAAATGAATAATGATCATAAACACAATAAATGCCACCTTGTAGTGAAGATCTCATGAAAGGAAGAAGCTCTTCATTCCATGAGGAAATGGATGCTCAAATCTGCAAACACAAACACATAGAAAACATAAATCTACTCTTGCAACACAATGAAAGCCTTGAATCACCTTGAGAATGCATGAACATCACAATTGCCATCTAGTTTACAAATGAATGCCTAAACATGCTTTTATATGCAACTACAAACACTCTTGCCAAGATTTCATAAATTCAAACTTACCGTGTCGGCATAGGACCCAAATAACGGTCACAAGCCGACACCCAAAAATTGGGACTGCCCCAAAATAGGGCAGGACTAGGGCGTGGGCGCCCAAGTCCTCCCCCCTATTTTGGGCAGAGTCTAGCTCAAGGGGTCCTCCTAGGTCCCATTTGTCATGTTACCTAGGGCTCATTCCATCAGGATGCTAAATTATGAAGTAAGATGTCCTAAATACATGCAAAAGACTTGGGAGCTAAACCTTATTAGGAAAAGCCCCCAAGGGGACATTTTCTAACATTATAGGGTCGAAGCTATCAACTATGTTGCTCACATCTATAATAGAGTTCCCCATAAGGCATTGAAGGGAATCACTCCCTTTGAAGCGTTGTGCAATAGGAAACCTAGTAAATGACACAAGTTTTTAGATCTCTTGCACAACTCAATTATGCTCTTGATATTTTAGCTCATTTTCACATGTTTGATTGTAAGCCCACATCGATTCCCTTTTTGTCTAGAGTCAGACTTGAGGTGAAGTGTTCTAGACCACTTATTGATGCCACTTTGTATTGTCAACTTGTTGGTAGCCTCATCTACTTGACTCATACTCATCCTGACATTTCCTTTGCAATTGGCATGGTTTCACACTTCATGGCAGAGTCCCATGAGATTCATTGGAAGGTTGCCAAATGCATTTTGCACTACATTCAGGGCACTCATAGATACAAGAGTCATTATGCAGTAAGTACAAGTTCAAATTTTATTGGATACACAGACTCTGATTGGGATGGCGATCTTGATGATCATAACTCTACATTTGGCTATAACTTTCACCTTGGTTTTAGTCCCATTTGTTGGTAGAGCAAGAAGCAACATGCCATTGCTCTTTTATTGATTAAGGTTGAGTATCTATATGTTGATACTGTAACCATTGAGGCTAATTAGCTTCAAAATATCCTCACTGAGCTTGGCATTCCTTTTTCAAAACCATCAGTTATCTACTGTGACAACCAGAGTGCTATCTAGATCTTGAAGAATCAGTCCATCACTAGTGGACAAAACACATCAAGATCCACATGCACTTTCTTCTTGAGAGTTGATATAGGAGTAGGTCATTGATTTGTGCTATTGTCCAATAGTAGAGAAGATTTTAAATATCTTCACCAAAACCTTCATTGAAAGCAATTACATCCATCTTTGGGCTCTCTTGGGGGTGTAGGACATCATTCCTTAGGGGGGTCACTTAGTGCTTCTTGCTTCATCCTCTAATGAGGGGAGTTTTTTCCCACTGGGTTTTCTCCTTCTCTTCTTTCTGGGGGGATTTTGTTGTACATGGGTACCTCATCAAGCCTTGTAGTTAGGACCCATATTTTCTTTTCCCCCTAAGTTGCACTTAAGGGGAGGTGTTAGTGTGAATGGAGTATATTTCCTAACTAGTATATTTCTTGCCTAGTTCTCCACTTAGATCCTTTTCATACTAGGTTAAGTTTACTTAGGACCATTTTACACATTACCTACATTAGTTGTGTTTTTAGTCTCTTGGGTGATATACCCTATATATACTCACCTATAGCTCACATTGTAATCTCTCTCAAGATTGTATGTTTTACATTCCTAATTGAATAGAATATAGTTTATTCTTTTAATTCTAATTTCATGTTTATGCTTTCCTTCAGTCTTTTGCATTCTCGATGGCTTCATAGCCAAATCTTACACTTTACCTCCAAAATCATAAAAACACAAATACATTCGAAATGAGAAAGGTCATTAGGCCGACCCTTCACATTCACTTCCCTCCATCTCTATTATTTGTTTCAAAGCAAATAAACCAAGTTTCTTTTATATTGCTTTCCCCTTTTGCACTTTGCTTATTCTAAACATCACTTTGGATATTTAGTTGCATGATCTTTTCCTTACAATTTAGAATTCCTTCTATTTATTTTCTTCTTCTCATGACCAAACTTTATCAAGCCTATGTTTATTTGAGATAAGACCCTTTGCTATTCTTGAACTATTATAGTAGGCACATTAATAGGCCTGAACATAATTTCAGTCATCTTTCTCTGTTTTCCCTATTTTTATGTTAACATCGAACAAAGTGTTTCAAACCTCACGGTATTTTGGAATCAGGCCAGCCCAAACAATATTATCATATGTAGCCATGCATTCAACACATTCCTCATACAAGTATGCATGCATCTCATTTGCATCTAGATAAAGAGCTTCCCTAGGAGCAAGCTTGACATAGTTAAAAAAGAACGCAAATATAACCCCAATATCATTTGGGTATTGCTTTTCCAGCCTTAGAACAAATTGCCCTTTTAGGGTCAAATTCCTCACCTACATGATTCTCATTATTCAACAACATTTTAACTTCATTAGTGCCTCCATCACCATTAGCTAGGCCATTAACATACCCAGTTGAACAAAATGTTGTGAAGCAAGGGCTACTTTTAAGGAAGTATTATGTTGTAGAGCAACTTCATGCAACATTATTGTAAGAATAGTCACTAGAGTACTGAAGTATAATCCAATTGCGATGTCCTAGTTGATAAATATCAGAACTCAAGGTTTTTTCACCATTTCCATTTGCTACATTTTCCTCAAATAGTGATTTATGATTGAGTACCACATCACGACCTTTACCAACTTGCGTGTATTGTGATGAGTTACATTTCCTTGTCATAGGGTAGAACTGAATCCTTTAGTGGGTTTGCAAGTAATCGTTGTCCAATTGTGACAAAACTAGTCTCTTGATTTGACATAAACCAAGCAAGTGCCAAGTATGTTGGTTGTCATACACCATGACGCTTAAGCAATTCTTTCAACAAGTTTCTCATTTTATAAGATTATTCTATATAGTTGTCCCAATTTATATCAATTGTTTGAAGAGCTTTACCATGAGTGAAAGTAATGGCATGATTCTAATTTTTTGGCTTTCCCTCACCAATGTTAGCTGGACCAGGTAGCTTAATATGGTATATTTGTTGGTCATGATTGTTATATTCTTTTACAAGGACAAAATAGTAAACCTTTTGAGTTTTTCCTTTCTCCCTCTCTTTTGCCTCACCAATGTAAGAAACACGTAACGAAGGAAATGTCACCATAAGGTTTAAGATATCAATTGCACAAGTATACCTAGAACTCTTTGTATACCATATTATTTGTAGGAAACAACATCTGTAAAATTTCATGTCAACTATTGCTTGCAATTATGTCCATAATGATCATTGAACCTTCTTTGACTCTTTAGTTAGCAATTCCTATATCTTATATCCCTCCAAAATTTCATCTTTTGCATTGGTCTACTATTCCTTTGATGCATTTTGTTAGACAAGTTGCTACCATGTCTATGGTTACACATTTCACACCAAGGTATTTTGTCAAATGGTTCATGTGCCTTGTTTGTGGCTCCACATTTTAAATAGGCACAGAGGATGCTTGAAAGGTTATAGAATTAAATGTTTCACCTTCTGATTATATTTTATTAGAAGTTTTTAAACCACTTATGTGCATATCTAACAATCATAGCTTTGCTCTATATCCACATGATTCCACATTCTCAAATAGTTCATAGCTTCTATATTTTGGATGCTGAAACAATCATTTCTTTAAGGCATTTTATCCAACAGTCATAGCCTTTGTTGCAGGGCATTCCCAATTAAAATATCTTGACATAAATCCCTTCTTCTATAATGTGTTGATGGATGTCCATACTGTAGCATAGGTGTAGAGGGTGTAAGGTATGACATCTATGATGGTTCATATCCCCGAGCATTTTCCAACTATAATGTCGAACAACAATCCCTTTTCACTGCAGGCATGGAGATGCTTGGAAAAAGTTTTAGAATTTGACTTTACATCTACCAAAAGGCTGCAACTTCTAAATCCATCTTGTGTATATCTGCATATTCTGGCGTTTGGACTCCCTTCAGAGCCTTTATGCCTTGGCTTTGGGCTTTCGGGTTGGGCAATCAATTTGCAAAAGCCTTTATGCAATCCGGGGATGAACTCCGGTTTGCATGAAGTACAATCTAGGGTTTGAGGGACAGTTCCACAATTTCGAATGCAATCAGTTTATGAGTGATGGTTCACTTGCCAACAAAGCATTTGATTAAATTTTAGCTATAAAACTTAAAATTGAACTTCAATTTTAATTGAAGTTTTAAATATTTAAATTAATATATTTTAAAATTTAATGATGATTATTTTGAATTAAAATTGAAATGTTTAAAATAATTTAAATTTCAAAACATATAATAATGGAGGAGCATCTAGAGGTATGAGGACAATCTTGATTATTGGCTTTCATTATGTTTTTTGTTTGTAGGTCACTAGGGAGTAGAAGAAGGCACTGCATTTCACTGCAAATGTTTACCAGGTCTTGTGATTTGGAAGATATGTTTTGCAATGACGGGGTAATGGCACGTTCATGTTTCAAAAGATTTGGGTCACTGCAAGGGCATAGTGCTGTCTTTGAGTCTCAGTCAAGCCAACCAACTTACATGGATTTCACTTACACCAACTTTCTAGGAGTTTGCACCAATAAAGGAGTTCATATGGAGGTACATTGGATCTAGGGGAACCTATTGTGAGGTTTCACAACACACCCCATTTTGCCTTAGCAAAATAGGGACCCAACTTTTTGCTTGGCTGGTGTGTTTTCTCGCTTTAGGCAGTAATGGTAAAAGTCATGTCAGGTCAAAATCTAAGTCAAAATTCAAGTTAGAATATCTCCTTGCAAAGGTCATCAATGGATAGAGAATCAAATTCTAAGTAACTTTGCCTTTTACATCATATTGAAATTCCTTAAAATAAGCAAGTTATGCCTGGTCAAAGTTCTGGTCAACTAGACATCTGGATATCCAGATCCACATCCAGATCCTGATGAAATTTTGTATTATGTACCTAGGTCACCTAAGACCATGGATGGATAGAGAATCAAATTCTAAGCAGCTTTGCCTTTTGGATCATGTTGAAATTTGTCAAGACAAAAAAGTTATTCATGGTCAAAGTTTGGTCAAAGGTCATTAGGATATCTGGATCCATCTTAATATCTAGGATATCTCTAAATAGCCATATCCATATGGACATTCACTAAAATCATGATATCTCCCTCATTTATTAACAAAATCCAAAATTTTTAAATGATCTGGAAAGCTTGAGACAAGGAGAACAAAACCCAGAAACCTTTTTTCACAATTCAAAATTTTGGTCATCATCAGGATATTTCACCCATCAGGACATCAAGATCTTAACTTAAGATCCAGATATTTCATAATATCTATATCCATCAGGATATTTCACTAAAATCATGATCTCTATCTCATTTCTTTGTGAAATCCAAAAATTCAAAATGATTTGAAAACCTTCCAACGAGAGGAACAAAACCCATAAATCTTTTGTCGAAATTCAAAATTCAAAATTTTGGTCATCATATGGACATTTCAGCCATTTGGTCAACTGGATACTTTGACCAACTAGATATCTTGATATCCATGTGCAACTGCACATTCACTAAAATCACGATATCTCTCTCGTTTCTCAACAAAATTTAAAAATTCAAAATGATCTGGAAAGCTTGTGACAAGGGGAACAAAACCCTTTTTTAAAAAAATTCATAAAAAATCAAGGTGCTGTTCAAAAACATTAAAAACGTGAATGCACATTAATTTTGCAGGGGTATTGATATTTGACAAATTTATTTGTTTTCTATGGAAGGAAATTGAAATTATTGCCAACTTAAGATGGAGCTTTCTAGAGGAGAGGAATATGTTGAGGATCTTCCAAGTGCCTGTTGTCAAGATGCTGATGTCACCCATGTGCTACTGTCAAATGGCCACCGTTGATTGTTTTGAGAGGATCCTATCCATTGGATTGTTATAACTACATCCTCTCCTTATTCTATAAAAGGAGATGGATTGTCATTTGTAAAGTATGGTAGACTTAATTGAGATAGGATTGTTGAATGTTGATACTTTCTCAAGACAGATTGTAAACATGCATGCTTTTGAATATTAATGAAATAGAGATCATATTACAACTACATCGAAAATTCTGAGTAATTTTTGTGAATGTCATCTGAATATTTCGCTGTGGTGTGCTGTGTCCCTTGGAGTGCATATCAACTGGTAGATATTGTTGTCATTCTTTACCTTAGAAGACTAATATCAATTGTGTGAAGTTGTGAAATGACTTGGCAACACATGGTTTGATTTTTTTTTATCTCTATTTCATGAAATGTTAAATGGTGCATATGGATCAACTGTCAAAGACTCATTTAATTTCATTAGATTTAGAATGTTTTAGTTCATTTTCTTAAATTTCATTGAATCACCATCATCAGAGCTGTAAATAATGATAAATAACAAGCAAATATAGACATAACATGCTGAATTAACAGAGATAATTGAATATCCTTAGCATATTTGAGCAAATAGCATGTCATATTGAAAATATCATGCAAATATTGAGAAATAATGATGAATCATAAGCAAATACAATAAATATATGCTAAATAGTGACAAATTTGAAGCATATACAGTGAATTAGAGAAAATATTGATGCATTCATGCAATTATCATAAGTATCAGTAAAATACCTATTGCAAAGTACATTATTTGGGCAAATTTGAAGTGCAGCAACAAATATTAGTTCAGATAGAGATAATATTAGAAGAACTAATTAAATCTAGTAATATCTTTACAATCAGTCTAAATCAGAGACAGATTCAAGTGAATTACATCAAAGTTAGGATAAATTCACATTAATTTGTGTAAATCTTAGCTAAATGTTGTAGGATTTGATAGAATTGTTGGAGATTTGTGCAGAGCAGACATAAAGGACATGATATTTGAAGGAATATTGAAGAACTTTGCAGAAATTACTGAAGTACGTACGACCCCAAACTGATTAACAACAACACACATCAACCTATGAGTAACATCAGATCATTATGAACTAATACACAGAGACTTGGGATCATAAATTCATTTTGAATTTATCATATTTTTCAAGATAAATAAAGGCTGTTTTGTAACTTTTGTTTCATGTTGTTTTGACTAACATCATCATCAACAGAACCTATGGTAAGCATTGCACGAGGATCTTTCCTTCCATCATCACCAAATGTGATTTGGAGGTTGTTTACACTTGGCCGACTACATGTTTCATGTGGCCTATAGCTTTGTGCCACCATCTTTGAGGTTTGAGGTTGCTATATATACATTGCTTATGATTGTTTGAGATCAATAGTGGAGATCAAAGTTTGAGAACAAGGCAAGAGAAGATGCAAGCATGAGGTTGAGTGTCTGAAGGGAAGCATAATAGAATAGCATGACATATGGGGATAGCTCTGGGGTAGGTTTGAGATGAAGTCCATTGCAATAGAATTCAACCCTATGGTGGGGTGGAGAGTGATTCCTACATTGGTTGTTTGTGAGCATTATTTTATTTGATAGAGGTTGTTTGATTGAGGCCTCTATGTGAGGTTAATATGCACTAATTGTTGCCAAGGAACATATAGAAATGTATAAACCCCCTTTGTGGAAGTTTGTAATCTTGACCATGAAATCAATAATAATGTGGATGCTTTCGGAAGTTGGGTTTTTTTTTTTTTCTCATGGAGGGTTTTCCCAGGTTATATCTTGTGTTATTGTCATGGTTTGTTTCGTAGAATAATACATTGAGTGTGGAAGATAAATAAATTTGCGGTTATCTGTTTGGTTATTTGTCTGTAAGGCTACATGGTTGGATTGCGGCAAGTTGTGATCATTTTAAAGTGTGGAATTTATTAAGTTTTGAGGTTGTTTCAATGAGTTTCCATTGTGCATGAGGTTTTTGTTTGTTATGGCAAGGTGGTTGGATAGTCCTTCAATGGACCCTCCTATTTTGCTTGCATCATTTAATAATTTTAAAATTTACATGCAAAGATGATTTAAAATGTTTTGACACTGAAATTAAAGTGTTGAATTTAGAACTATTTTGAATTAACATGAATTGTTTCAAAACCTGAAAATTTATTAAAGTCGCACTCAAGACTGACATATGACACCACATGCATTTGCAAGCAAAAGGAGAACCATGACACAATCACAAATACAACAGGACACAAAATGTGACAAGGTGATAAACTTTACAAAACACTATTTCATAAAGATAAATGCACAAACACCAAGGTAATTGAACACAGGGTGTGTGCATGAAGATGGGGGACCTAAAAGTGGCCACCCCACTTTTTGGTCCTAGAAAACTAAAACGTGATTGCATTATTTGCTGCTAAACATAAAAAAACAAAGCCGTGAGTTGCCATTTTTTATTTGCATTTGAGAGGTGTGAAAACGTGATAAGTGTTATTTTGCAAACACATTTTGAGGAGATTGAGGGAGAAATCACACAAACACAATGCACGAGCTCAACAAAGACATCAAACTCAAGAAGGTAGGGTTTTCATCTTTTCTCTACACTTGAAAATGAATTGAATTTGTTTTTCATTGTTTTGATTGAATTTCTATTTTCAATTTTCAGCCAATCAATCACTCCAAAACCCTAATCTAGGGGAAGAGATTCCAGTTGGAGAGGAGGCTCAAAACCCTCTTTAAACTCCACCTTCTCTTCCTCGCCATCCATGTGACACATAAGAAAACTATTTAGGGAAAATCCACCAGAATAAAAAATAACTTGAAACCTTAATTCAAAAACTAAAGAGTCCAAATGCAAGCAATGTGTTAGTGTAAATAGTGTCATTATCTAACTAGTTTAGGTATCGCCTCTTTGAAGGTTTGACCTGTTCACACATAGGCTTAAGTTTACTTAGTCTTTTAAGAGTTTGTCTCATTTTGACATGTGTAATCACACATGTGAGACACCTATTTCATTTTGGTTTGCCATTTGCCCTCACACATGTCATGTGAGTTAGACAAGTGTTGCATGCACGTGTCAAAATGAGACAAACTCTTGAAAGACTAAGTAAACTTAAGCCTATGTGTGAATTGTAATGATCCCCTGTGTTTGCATTTTGGTTGTTTCTTTTCCTTGATGGATTCCAATACTATTATATGATATATCCACATGTACTTTGACGTGTGCTTGGATTTTGTAGGTACTGAGTGTCAACTCTGCCTGGATTCACAGGCTTGAGTGTACTACTATTCCCTAGTGTGGTTACTAGAGATAGTCACATATGCCCAATCCCCTTAGCCTCGCCATCGTCTCCATTCAGGGATGAGTTCCTGATGTCATGTTTTGCCTTAGACACCATCCGGTTGTCATCTGATTACTCTATCTTTCGGTGAGTCAGATCCGTGTGGGTTTGGTGTTTGAGTTAGTGCTTTGTTGGTTGCCTTCATGTATTTCATACGTTTATTATTATTTTGTGGCATTGTGTTAGTTGTTGGGCCATGGTGATTGTCTTTCGTATGAGTTCTTGATGGTTGCATACTATTCTTGTGTTTGGAATCAATGATACACCATGTTAGATCTTTGTGTGACTAACTTAACTAAGTATTTGTTATTTATAATTGGTGATTTAAATTATTATTTTCATGTGAGTTGTTATGTTATTTTAAGTGGGGTCGATGTTTTCCAAGTTGCTGCTTAAACCAGGTTTTATATAAATCAAATGCTAATTTGATTGGGTTGCGTGAGTAAGTGAAGCTGTGGTTTATTTTGAGAGCTATGTATATTTTATGTTGGATTTTATTTGAGGCAGTTTTTCATTATTTTAATGGCTACCTTGCCATATGATGGCTCTTGGAAAATGGTGGGTGAGTTGGTTTATGACAGAGGAAAAATATCTTGGTGGGAGGTGAATAATTTGATGGCTAGGGAGAAAAACTGGCATACAGTGGGGGAAAATAAAATGATTTTTGGCAATACCTCGTCAGAGAGGTTTGGGTAAATTTAATGGTTTCTAGCGGCCAAGAAATAGGTAGGAGCATATGAGAGAAGGCTACAGCCTAAGCATTGGTTGAATCAGTCTGCACCTGTGTTGAGTGGGAGGTCGAATGCCAAATGTAGATTTATGGGCGAGTGCTTCCAATATGACATCGAGAGGTGTTGTGGAGTGTCCCCTAGAGGAGATCGAAGGTGCTTAGGAAGAGGGCGTGATCACAGAGTCATTTGCAAATTCACACCAAATAGAGAATAATGTCTCCTTCCATGGTTTAAATGAACCTCACCTCACCATCATGAAGTATGGCTCATTTAAGGCAAACAAAATAGAGGCTGGCAGCCCCTTTTGAAAGAGAGTCACCTTTTTGGAGTGAATGCCTTTTTTTTAGAGATTGGGAAAAACAAAAAAAAAGAGGAGAACAAAAAACAAGAAAAAAATAAAACAAAAGAAAAATAGGAGAACGAATTGATTGGTTCTAGGGGTAGAGGAATCGGGAAACGGTGGAAAGGAGGCAGAGTCAAATGCCTCAGGCAGAGATAATTAAACTCAAAAAAAGAGAACTCAGGGGAGCATATCATTTGCAAGATTAGAGGTGTGTTGAAGGGGGGTGCGATTTAACTAAAGGTATTTACATCAGTTCCTTGTTTTTCCAGCACATAAACTAAACTCTATTTGCTACAATATTTTAACCGCAAAAAAACTAAAACCCCATTTCTGCATTTTTAAAGGATGCCAAAATTTATTTCATTGCAAGATATTTATATCGCCTCTTTCCCAGGTTGATGGGTGTGGTCTGTCTCCTACATGAAAAGCGCGTAACATTTTATGGTCTTAAATATGACTGCATCCAGTGGTCTTTTTAATTCATCTATCTGTCATCAATCTCGTTACCATATGAACCTCACTGTACCTACCCTCTTCTACATAGAAGTTTGAGAGAAGAACAAAGTCTTGCAGCATTTTTAGGATCCCAATGAAAAAAACATCGCTGTGAATACTCCTAAGCCTATATTCATATGTGATCTATAGGCGTTAAGAAAACACATCCATGCAACCACTACAGGTTTAATTGGGATCTCAATGATAAAGTTTAGGGTGTCCTCAAAATATCCAGCACTATTTACAGTGCTCCACAATCTCACTGTCTCATATGCGGACAATTTTAGTATGATATGAATTTGTGTGAATCAATATATGGCCCACAATGGGCTGGTTCAACCAAGGTTTATGATACACTTATAATGCTTGCATATATTGCATTAAATTTAGTGTTATTCAAATGCTCGTGCATTAATAATAAGGGTTGGCTGGGCCGGTACTTTTAACAATGTACTGAGTTTTCAACACTTATAATAAGTTGCTTATATCATGTTTATTTAATTGTTAGTTGAATGTTTTTGAAATATGTAATCAGTAACGCTTAACAAATTTGCTTGGTTTTCAATGCTCCCCTATCTCATGCTATGCTAATTTTAGTATTATTTGAGATGTTTTGAGAGTCAGTAAAGGGCTTGTTGAGATAGGTCTATGCTACACTTGTGAAGTGTGACCAAATTGGGGGTCACTGGAGTTATTACACAATTGACCTACTGACAAAGGGTTATTTTCAATAAAATTACACTGTCATCGAAAGCTTTTGTCTTGTCGATCTCATTTTGCAATTTTGTATTTAATATTTAAAATCATATTATGTTTCTGCTGAGTTAGATGTGGTGTCCTTGGGACACGTCACCTGCACTAAGTGGCTATTCCAAATACATTGGGGATGCAAATGGGACACTCACAGTGTCACCTATTTTTGCTAAATTATTTTTAATTAGGTTTTGTATACCCCATTTGGTTTAAGGAGATGAGCTTAGGTCTAGGATATTGAGTCCTCGTGCATGGCATTGAGCTCTGTAAAGGTTAAGGATGCACACGAGAAGGCCTATCTATCTGCGGGGCATCGAGTTATCCATCTACAGGGCATTGATTCGGGCATGATTAAGTCTCCTCGTTTGTATGAGAGGTGCACTTGATTCCATGTGGTGCCATCCCTTCATGCACGCATGTTGACACTCCATCTGATCTGCTTCCTTGTTGATTCCAAAGTCATGAGTAGTACCCAACATTATATTGGATGAGCATCTCTATGTTGTGACATTGGCTTTATGCATTATTTTTTATGTCTGCTCCGTGATTGATGTGAGTGTTGGCCATCATGTATACTCTTACCTTGTTACTTCTGTTTGGGCCTTGTGACTACCTCCGAGGATGGTAGGGTTGTCTCTTATGAGTCCACATGGTTGGGAGGCGTTGCCACCGCCATTGGGGACCGGTGAACAAGTTTTTGGAGCACTAGTTGGAGATGTTCTCTCTCTCCATTACTTTATCAATTGATGTACTCATTCCATTATTGTATCATAATCATGGCCATGCCATTGTTCTTGTATATTATTTTATGTAGTTGTACTCTTTTGAGAGATAAGATGTAATCATGTAAATTAATGAGAAGAAATGAGATGTTTCTTTTGGCTTATAGATTCCGGTGTGGGTATCAGATCCGCTTGTACTATGATGACTATGGATTCATGTTTACTTTTGGAAATGGGTATTAAGAACATTTTAATTGGTGTTTAAAAAGAATGTAGTTTTAATAATGTTTTCACTAGAGGGTGAATTAGTCCTCTCCTTTGGATTGTACCTTCGGCCATACTTGGCCATGAATGTTGTCGACATATCAAATCGGCAACTGTATCTTGTGTATGTTATCACTTTATTTTCAAAAAAAAAATTATCTCGTCCTCTTTTGGCCCTTACCCTTTAGGGTTGTGGGGCAGGATGTTACATAAATAGGTCAAACCTTCAAAGAGGTGATATCTAAACTATTTAGATAATGACACTATTTACACTAACACCCCCCCTTAAGTGAAACTTAGGGAGAATACAAAGATGGGTCTTGGCTACTAGTCCATGTTAGGTACCCATGTACAAATGAATTTCTCATAAAAAGGAGAAAGAAAAAAACCGTTGTGAGAAAAAACTTTCCTCCAAAAGAGAAATGATACAAATAGAATTGCACAAGTGAAGAAGAAAGAAAAGAAGGAGGACTATAAATGACCCCCAAGGACTACTTCTAACACTAATATACAATAAGATGTTCCCTTCATAGGAGAGAAAAGACAAGAAGGTTTGTGTGACCCCCTTAGAAAATGTGTAGTGTTGGTTCTCGGATCGGCAGAGGGTTTGCTAGCTCCAATGCATAGGCAGATTCAGTCAACAGATACGAGAGGTTGCGTGAACTACCTCCCCTTCACTTCTGGTTCTGCTGCACCAAGGGGGGTATCCCTATAGTTAAAGATGTAACATTGACTAGCCCAATGGCAAAAAGATTTAGCTTGACAACAATAGGCAGAATACTCTCATGTGTGGACCAAGATGTGCATGATACACCATAGGTTAGGCAACCTTCTTGGACATATTTGACTGGTTGTGGATGAGAGTATGCAGGGGTCCTAATCCTACTCCTACAAACTAACAGGGTGGAAGTTATGAAAAGATGAATTTTGATGTTTTGGATGCAAGACAAGGGGTTTTGGGTCATAACTACTAACCCAGGTGCAGACCGGTGCCTACCACAGGGCAGGGAGTCAATTAGACGTATACAAAAGAATGGATTACAACAGGCATTCAAGTTTCAAGGGGTTAGCTTGATGCTTGCCTTACAAACATCACCCAAGAATGGGTATTTAGCTGCCTCTACTTACAGATATCCCTACTGACATGCAACCTTCTCCATGCCTAACCTAAAATAGTTTAATCCACTCCTTGAATGGAAGTTAGAGATGTAGCATGTGATATAGAAACCCGCATCCTAGAACCTATGAAACCCTTGGCAACCAAATTCAAAAGAAGGAAAGCATGCAACAAAGGAGACAAATAGATAAACACATGCAATGGAGCATTTCTCATATAAAACAACAATGAAACTGAGTATATCTATAATGTACATTCATAATGCAACTCATAAACTCCAAAATGAGATACAACAACAAGGAAATGCCCTGTTTTTTGCTATTCACACAAAAAATGCCCAAGTCTTCAACTACCTGAAAATGAGTCACACAACCTGCTAAATACAACAGGAAGGTACTCATCATTGAAAGTACATGGTTGACTCAAAATTTGCCAGATACAGTGGATCATGAGAAATGGCACTCAAACACATTGAATGCAGCAGGCAGAGGAGGAAGAAGGAGTGGATGGTCTCGAGCCTTGCGCCACCACCTGGGGATTTTCAACTTTAATCAGGTACTTGATTCATCCATGCCATCACCCATACCCTGTAACATCCACCATTAATGGCATACCAACCCACAGCCTTAGGAATGCAGTAGACTGCGCGCCTTTGAAATTTTCCCGCCAAGATATATGACCCTGATTTTTCAAATCATGTGAGAACTAATTATCGCACATTCATCCCGCAGTGACCTCAATACTTTATAAACTAGGCCATGAGCATATATGATGTCAGTGATTTTGCTCCCGACGACGTCAGTTTAGACCTCATCATGATATCTCCTCATCTGCACTGATACTACCTCCTGCATGATGATCCTAATATGCAATATCACCTGATATGAAAAATATCACCCCGATATTTCACATCACCCTGATGGGAAACATCACCCCCATCAAAATATCACCCTGATGCATTGTAGGAAGATCCTCTTGCACATATATATACCATGCACTTCACCGATGAACCTCCTGATCATATTCATGCCATCATCATCTTCATATCCTCATCAGTGATCGGGGAATCCTCATAATACCTGCCGATAATATCATGCCGAAGACCACATGATGCATCCCACCGGATCTTGATGACATCACCGTCATATTGAGAAAATAGGGTGATATTCGGCGGCAAGGTGATATTCGTAAGATCACTTGATATTTAGAATATGACCCCCCTACGGAATATCAGGGTGATGAACGAGTAGATATCACCCCCACAAGAATATCGGGTCGAACTGTAGCTTTGTTGTAACATCGAGGTGATATTTGAATGATGAAGTGATATTTGGAATATCACCCCTCGAGCGAAAAATTAGGTCATATATGAAATATGACCCCTCGTATAAAATATTAGGCTGATAGTTGAGAATATGATGACCCCCCCTCCCCGGAATATCAGGTTATATTTGAAATATGCTGAGGAGGCCTAAAGACTTAGAAATTTTTGGATTTTTGGGGAAGGTGCCTGCAAAATTAATTGCTTGAAACTTGAATGTTCATGTGGCACCAACAGTGGCTATGTCTAGGGATGCATGCCTCTTGCAGGCATGGCGAGAACCATAGATCTTTGGGATGGAGACCAGTGCCTTGTTCGTTGGGCACAGAGTCATGAAGTTATACTGACCTGCATCATAGATCACATTTTCAATCATTATTTTGGTGGCCCTGGGCAACCAAAAATGAAAAACCATAATCTCCTTTTGTCAAATGCTTGATTCCAAACTGAATGATCCCAACCACAGTTGAAAACATTAAAACAATTTACCCACATGCTGATCTTATCAATTACATGCTTCACCATTTTTGAAAGCTTGCCACTGTTAGTATTGCCTCTGTCACTCTACCTCTTACAATCAAACATATAACCATACATAGTAGAATATGTTTCAGGATTGGGCAACATATGCATGTTATAATCTTCAAACAGTATATCCTCATATTGCATTCGGCAATACTCATTACTTACCTAGTTGTTGCACATTACCAAACACTCATCCAACTAATCAAAAAACTAAAAACACTAAGAATATATGAGACCCTCAATGTCATCACTTATTGACATTGAAAACAAACCCTGATCTACACATATACTGCTGCACACATCTGGCACATTCAAAGCTGAATATTCATTATCCATAGCTTGCAAACCAGTGTCATCATTTTCAAATAGAGGGTTAATTCTGCACCACTGCAAGTCATGACTCACAATGTCAAGTGCATCCACAGGCTCATCATAAAGGGGATTCATACTCATTGCAAAGGTTTCTATTTCTTCTTCATGACAATCCATTTCTTTTTCATCATTGACAAATCCAGTCAAACAAAAAACAAACCTGATCCATGAACTGATCATGGATATCATCTTTATCATCTTTAACATCTGATTGCCCCACATACAAGATTTCTGCTACTTCATTGCACTCTGAAGTTGAACTATCTGCATCATTTTCCAGCCCTCTAATGCTTCCTGATGAAACTGATATTGACTCTTGATCCATATGATCACAACTTTGCACAACTGGATCATTTAAACATGAATGCCCTTTGTTTAGGATTGGCATGCAAATTTTACTTGAAAAATTATTACAATCAACTTCATTTGCTGGGTAAATCAGGACATCCTCCTCTATAACAGAAACATCATCAACTTGGAATGATGCAAAAACTTGGACAGTAGGGGTGTGAGTACTCTGACATTCATCTCTAACGTTCAAACTATATCCCTCATCAATATTGGTGGCCCTAGGGCAGTAGGAATTTTTAGAGAAATAGCCCTTTTGAATTCCATACCTCCAATTATTTTCAATGTCTATTACAAACTGATGTACCTGATGCAATGTGGTGGGCTCCTTATCTCTCAATCTATAGCTCATTTTATTATCAAATGCTCCCAAGTAGACAACTAGGCACAATGCATCATTAGGTCTCATGCATTTTGGAATTCTTTTCAATGCCCTCATAAATCTGAGGTTAAAGGCTGGGATTGACTCATCCTCCTCAATATGGATATACATGAAATCACTGATAACTACATATTCATAAATTCTTTCACCATATTGTTCTAGAAATGTAGACTTAAATTCTTGCCAAGAGTTGACAGAGTAAGCTGGAAGATAGGAGAACCAGTCCCTTGCATCCTCATCTAGAGATTGAATAAATAATCTCATAACTACATCTTCATGGTCAATCTCAAAGTCATCTATAACATTCATAAACTATTGCAAGTGTCTCTCAGCTGATTCATCCTTTGCACCATTGAATTTGGGCAAATTTTTTTTGATTTTAGATGGAAAAGCATTTGGGTAGCCACAAATGCCATTGAAATTTATGGGCTTATATTTGTCAGTGTTGAAACTCCTTTTATTACATGGTTGGGACTGATTACTACACATCATTACATTTGACACCTCACAAGGGTGCATGGGCTAATAATACATCTTTTTGTGTGCAACCCTCTTCTCAACTCAGATTTTCAATCAATGACCTTAGGCTTTTAAAATATAAACTGCTATCTCAGATTTCTTAAAGTCCTGTAAATGAGTCTTTTCAACAATATTGCATGCTTCACTTGACAATTACAAACTGTGTTCTCAACAAATACAAAAGCATGCAAGTTTCACCAACATTTCCCTTCTAACTAGTGCTATTTCACCAAATAGGGAATCTTTTTTTACAATTTATACAAATACCTGGATATGTTGCAGCTGCTGATAGGTTCATTCAACAGAGTCACCATCTTCTTGGCAGAGGAATGAGATTCACATGGCATAAAGCTGAAAATTCATTTCTTTTCTTTCTGGGTTCTCCAACAGCAGAGCCATACATAAAACTTTAAATTTACTACAACAAGGCACTTCCAGGTCTGATTATCCAATCTCTTAGACTCATACTTTATGGATATGACATTAATCTCCCTAGTGGAGTTGCCATTTTGTTGGTTCTTTGATCGGTAAAGGGTTTGCCAGCTCCAATGCATAGGCAGATTCAGCCAACAGATATGGGAGGTTGCATGAGCTGCCTCCCCTTCACTTCTGGTTCTGCCCTTCACTTCTGGTTCTGCCGCACCAAGGGGGGTATCCCTATAGCTAAAGATGTAACATTAACTAGCCCAATGACAGAAAGATTTAGCTTGACAACAACAGGAAGAATACTCTCATGTGTGGACCAAGATGTGCATGATACACCACAAGTTAGGCAACCTTCTTAGACATATCTGACTGGTTGTGGATGAGAGTATGCAGGGGTCCTAATCCTACTCCTACAAACTAACAAGGTGGAATTTATGAAAAGATGAATTTTGATGTTTTGGATGCAAGACAAGGGGTTTTGGGTCATAACTACTAACCCAGGTGCAGACCGGTGCCTACCTCAGGGCAGGGAGTCAACTAGACGTATACAAAAGAATGGATTGCAACAGACATTCAAGTTTCAAGGGGTTAGCTTGATGCTTGCCTTACAAACATCACCCAAGAATGGGTATTTAGCTGCCTCTACTTACAGATATCCCTGCTGACATACAACCTTCTCCATGCCTAACCTAAAATAGTTTAATCCACTCCTTGAATGGAAGTTAGAGATGTAGCATGTGATATAGAAACTTATATCCTAGAATCTATGAAACCCTTGGTAACCAAATTCAAAAGAAGGAAAGCATGCAGCAAAGGAGACAAACAGATAAACACATGCAATGGAGCATTTCTCATATAAAACAATAATGAAACTGAGTATATCTGCAATGTACATTCATAATGCAACTCATAAACTCTAAAATGAGATACACCAGCAAGGAAATTCCCTGTTTTTCGCTATTCACACAAAAAATGCCCAAGTCTTCAACCACCTAAAAATGAGTCACACAGCCTGCTAAATACAACAAGAAGGTACTCAGCATTGAAAGTACATGGTTGAATCAAAATTTGCCAAATATAGTGGATCATGAGAAATGGCATTCAAACACATTGAATGCAGCAGGCAGAGGAGGAAGGAGTGGATGGTCTCGAGCCCTGCGCCACCGCCTGGGGATTTTCAACTTCAATTGGGTACTTGATCCATCCATGCCATCGCCCATACCCTATAACATCCACCATTAATGGCATACCAACCCGTGGCCTTGGGAATGCAGTAGACTGTGCGCCTTTGAAATTTTCCCGCCAAGATATATGACCCTAATTTTTCAAATCATATGAGAACTAATTATTCCACATTCATCCCGCAGCGACCTCCTCAATGTATAAACTAGGCTGTGAGCATGCATGATGTCAATGATTTTGCTCTTGACGACGCCAGTTTAGACCTCATCACGATATCTCCTCATCCGCACCGATACTGCCTCCTGCATGACGATCCCGATATGCAATATCACCTGATATGAAAATCACCCTGATATTTCACATCACCTTGATGTGAAATATCACCCTGATGAGAAACATCACCCCCATCGAAATATCACCCTGATGCGTCATAGAAAGATCATCCTACACATATATATACCGTGCACTTCACCGATGAACCTCCTGATCATATTCATGCCATCACCATCTTCATATCCTCATCAGTGATCAGGGAATCCTCATAATACCTACCGATAATATCATGCCGAAGACCACATGATGCATCCCACTGGATCCTGATTATGTCACCGTCATATTGACAAAATAGGGTGATATTTGGCGGCAAGGGTGATATTCGTAAGATCACCTGATATTTATAATATGACCCCCCCCCCCACGGAATATCAGGGTGATGGACGAGTAGATATCACCCCCACAAGAATATCAGGTCGAATTGTAGCTTTGTTGTAACATTGGGGTGATCTCTGAATGATGAAGTGATATTCAGAATATCACCCCCTGGGAAGAAAATCAGGTCATATATGAAATATGACCCCCTGCATAAAATATCAGGCTGATATTTGAGAATATGATGACCCCCACGGAATATCAGGTTATATTTGAAATATGCTGAGGCCCAAAGACTTAGAAATTTTTGGATTTTTAGGGAAGGTGCCTGCAAAATTAATTGCTTGAAACCTGAATGTTCATGCAGGCACCAACATATAGAACTCCATGAGAAGAGATGGATCCTCCCAAAACTGATATGAGAAGACTAACCATGCAGCCTCCTCTCAAAATACCACTTGTAGTGATGGTAGATGCTCGAGACTAGATGCTGAATACGATCCACAAATGTTGAACATTTCTCCCCTTAGGAAGAAATTGAACCACAAAAGTGTGCAAAGAATCTTCCCATTCTGAATAGGAATATATAGGAAGATGTAGGAAGGTCTCTGAATTATGCACATGATTTCAATTTGTGCTTGTTAATATTGGCTGCCCCAATACATTGATCACATGATATCTCTTGCTAGTTCATTAGAGTTGTAACAAGCCCAGAGTTCTACCAACTAAATTTAACCCAAAAGTAAATAGTTCTTCATACCAACAATGTGAGCAATAAAATTTTTCTTTCTTTTAAAATGATATGATGCACATTTGAAACATATTTCAAACTTTACCATTGCATAATCAAATTACATTTCAACATTACAAGTATTGAATATTTCTCATTTACAAAATTCCATAAGATGTATACAAAGTTACAAACAAGTTTCAAAGAGCTAAACTAAAAGTAGAGATATAAATGGTTCTGATGTCCTTCAGATCGTGGCCACCAACTGCATGAGGAGAAGCATCACTCAAGCGCTTTTCTTCCAACCACGGACTAATTGCAGTCCCCCACACATTTACCAAACTGGTAAATGACCCTACCCTTTAATGAAGGGATTAGTATGGTAACCTCAAAGATTACCCTATTCTGAGCATGATGTTATGTCCTACATAACTAGAACTGTCATGTTGTGGCTCCAACCTACAAGTATGATTATCCCTGCCTAGTATGTAAACCTGGATCACAGTGAACTGATAGTGTAAACAGTGTCTACTTCCACTACTTTGGAATGGACGTCACATGTTCACCCATCTTCCTAGCTCGATTTGGTATGACATCATTCTCTATACAAAGATTACTCCCTTACCCATGGATCAACTAATCCCAGGATTAACCCCACTTATCAAATCCAAGTTTACTATGACACTTCTACCAAAGTAATACAAGTTGTAATACATAGTTTTCATAACTTAACCTTTCATAGTGTAGCAAAAACTATTCATACTTAACTTAATGTAGTGCATAATTCTAATATAGATGTAATACTAATCTCTACTATGGAGATTATTCATACATTCAATACATAATATTTCCCATACTAGATATATACCTCTCATTGAACATATAAGAAAATATCTAATTCAATAAAGAAAAGCAACCCAAACTTTTTTCCAAACAAACAACCAAGGACATAGAATCTTTTCAAACATAAAATGCACAATGGAGAAGAAATTAGCATGCCCGTTAATTCTATGCTCCAATAGTTCAACTGGATTCCTTGCTCTTAATTCCTCAAGCTGGCTAAATATCTCCTCCAAGAACAACTCAGTTTCCGCCTCTTTACTTCTTACTAATTTCCCTCAAAATCTCAAGACCAAAATAACAATGCACACTTAAAACACTAAACTTAGAAAATTATAGCAGAACAACATAAATCAACTTAGATGGAAAATTGTGTCTCAAATGAATGGAAGAGATCCTCTATTTGTACTAAAATCTGAGCATGCCAAGGCTAAAAACAAGCTCCCAGATTCACCACAACTCCCACTCAAAAATTTGACTCAGTAAAAAGAATTCAAGGTGGCAGCAAAAATTATTGAACAAAGAACACGTAAGTGGACAACAAGAACTAAATTAAAAAAATGTAAGGAAACAAATCAACCCATATTGGCCACCTTATGCTTGAGTAATTCCTACAGGAAATCATAATGCAGATTCAAGACTCCAATTTGTTTTGCATTGCTCAAGCGTGGCACCACCCAAACACCATGCCTCCTTTTCTGATGCTTGCAGTTTGGATAGAATAGGTCAAAGCATTCTAATGTTGGAAATCAGTTACCAAGTGCCTTATGGAGCGCTACCCATAATATCGCACTTTATGTGCTTTAATCCCCAAACAATAGAATGTATGCACTGCCTTTCCAGCGCAATAAGCATAGTAAATATGCTACGCAATAGCCTTATAAACTATGTACTATGTTTAACATTAACATTGGTTACACAGCTACGCGCTATGCTATCAAATCAGCACTAAAGAAACATTAACACACACACATATATACATAAACATGCTATGTTATATATATATAACATAGCATGTTTATGTATATATATGTGTGTGTGTGTGTGTGTGTGTGTGTGTGTGTGTGCATTTATATTCATATTCTTACAAGTTTTATTTAAAATATCATTTGATATTAGAATTCACATATTCATATTTGCATATTCTATCAATTACATAGGTTTATGTATACCGTAAATGATTATATATATATGTAAATGCAAATACATATATATATACATACATTCCCATTAACATCTTTACATATATATACGTACTACACACACATATATTATCGTTACTTGAAAACAACATAAAACTCATTAACCCACATATCCACCAGCAACTTATGTGTATGAAATCCACATATACGCACATACATATAGATATCCCTCATCCAATCGATACTCTTATAGCTACGATCAATACGTTCATGAGCATGCGTAGATACGTCTACCTACGTATACTCATGCACGCATTTTCCCATATGTATGAGTTTATCGTGGACATGTATCTACATATGTGCATATATTCATTTCACATTTATACCTTGTCGTTTACAAGTCCAAACTTTATCAAAGAAGACTTCAATCGACACTCAGACTAAATCACACTCATTCAAAACACTCAGAAAATCATATCCCAATAAGCATTCAAGTTCATTACCACAGATTACTTACTTTTACCCACACAAACTTGACATAACCAAGACCAAGTAGGATAGTGGTGTGTGCTTGCTCAGTTTAGGCTTCTCTAAGGATTACCAGACCAAGTCCTTCTCCTAAGTGATACTTCCCCTCATTTTCAAAGGTGAAACCTATTCTTGAATTCAACTTACATCGCCACAATAATAGTTAGCTAATCACAATATAATCATATACTTTGTACATTTCATAGCTAGAATCACTTATAATACATCACATTGCATCATTCAATCTTTCAACATATTCCATTAAAGATTCACAATACACATTAATGCAAAGATTCGTAAACCATTCATTTATTCAATCAAATTAACCAGTCAAGGTAAATAGTAAATAGTTAGAAACACATGGGGTGTAACATATTCCTCCCTTGTGAATCATTGTCCCCAATGATTTTTAAGTATCGAGTATGACCATAACATAAACAAGACATAAAAAGTATCATATCACATAACACATTATTCTCAAGAATTTTCAAAATTCATCTCAACATAATCTTCCCAAGTGGCAGAATCTTCTGCATACTGATCCCATTGGATCTTGCATTGCAGAACCTATCAATTACACAAGCGAAGCTTACACATTTTGAGCACCTTGAGAGGCTTGATTGTTACCACTCCTAATCAATAACATGGTTATCCCCTGGAACATACTTCTTAAGATACGAGACATGAAAGACATTATGCATCCTGGCAAGAGTTGGTGGTAAAGCAATTATGTACACAACAGGATTGACTTCCTCTAGGACCTCAAATGGACCTACATAGCATGGAGCTAGTTTGGATGACTTTCCAAACTTTATAGAACTCTTATGGGGTTTTACTCTCAATAAAACCTTATACCCAATTCCTAGGAACCCGTTTGGCATCTGCATAGCTCTTTTGCCTATCATTAGCTTCTGCTAGTCTCTGCTTGATAATCTTGACTTTCTCTTCCATATCTAATAACATTTCTGGCCCAAGACTTATCTTATCTTCTAGCTTATCCCAACTTATAGGAGTCTAACATTTTTTTGCCATACAATGCTTCAAATGGAGCCATCTTTATTATAGAGTGATATGAGCTATTGTATGCAAACTCGACCAAAGGTAGGTAATCCTCCCATTTGTATTGTTGATCCATGCAATACATCCTTAGAAGATCTTCTAACACTTGATTTACTCTTTCCATTTGCCAGTCTATTTCTGGATGATAGGCTGAACTTATGTTTAGTTGAGTTCCAAGTGAAGAAAACAAGGTTTGCCAAAATCTAGAAGTTACATGAGCATCTCTACTAGAAATAATCTTTTTAGGAATTCCATGCAATCTAAAAATCTCTTGAATAATTTTTTGAGCTATTACAAGAGCTCCATTCGTCAGATTACCTAGTATGAAATGCACAACTTTTGTAAGCTTGTCCACAACTACTAGAATGACATTGTGCTTATTCCTCAACATTGGAAGACCTTGCACAAAATCCATGCTAACAACTTGCCACTTACTTTCTGGTACATCATGGGGATATAGTAAACTTGCAGGATGATGATGTTCTGCCTTTACTCTTTGACATTCTAAACAACTTGCCACAAATCTTGCAGCATCCCCTTTCATTCCCCTCCAGAAATATAACGGCTTCACACCTGCTAACACCTTAGTAACACCAGGATGTCCTGAGTATGGTGCATTATGTACTTCCTTCCATACCATATTCCTTAACTCACCAGAATCAAGTACATAAATTTTCCTTTATACCTCAATAACCCATTGGGTTCAAAGTAAAAACCTTCATATGTTTTATCTTGCAAATTATCTGAGAGTGCTTGCTTGATTTGTTCATAGAACTCATCACCCTTGGATCCTTGCAATACTTGACTTTTGAAGTCAGTTTGGATAGATACCATTGAAGATATATGCCTTCTTCAACTTAAAGCATTGACAACTCTATTTTCTTTTCCCTTGATATAGCTAATGTTGAAATCATATATAGTTTGATATCAGTTCTAACCACCTCCTTTGCCTTGTATTCAGATTGAGTTGAGTAAATAGATACTTCAAACCATGATGGTCCATTTTTAATTCAAAGGGTTTTCCCAACAGATAGTGTCTCCACATTTGTAATGCACGAACCACTACTGCTAACTCCAAATCATGCAAAGCATAATTTTGTTCATAAGGTTTTAGCTTTCTTGATTCATAGGCTATGACTTACCCTTCCTACACTAACACCCCACCCAAACCTTCACCTGATGCATCGTGATAACAACAAAGTTACCATCTGGATTTGGCACTTTCAATATTGGAGCTGTGGTCAACTTCACTTTCAGGAGATCAAATGCCTCTTGACATTTTTTAGACCATTCAAACTTTTTCCCTTTCCTCTGCAAAGAAGTGATAGGAAAAGCTATTATAGAAAAGTTTTCTACAAACTTATGATAATACCCAACCATACCCATAAAACTTCTAACTTTAGGAACATTCTTTGGCACTGGCCACTCAAGCACTACTTTTATCTTAGCTGGATCAACTACAATTCCTTCTATTGAAATCACATGACCTAGATACTGTACTTCCTTCTGAAAGAAGGTACACTTGGAAAGTTTTCCATACAACTTATGCTCTCTTAACTATTGGAGTACCATTTCCAAGTGTTGAAGATGCTCCTCTTCATTCTTGGAATAAATTATAATATCATCCAAGAAGACCAGCACAAATTTATCCAAGTAGTCTCTAAACACACTATTCATAATGTTCATGAATGCTGCAGGTGCATTCGTTAACCCAAATGGTAATAATGTGAACTCATAATGGTCGTACCTTGTTCTGAAAGAAGTTTTGGAAATGTCTTCATCCTTGATCATTAACTGGTGATATCCTGACCTTCGATCAATCTTTGAAAACATTGTTGCACCCCGCATCTGATCAAAAAGGTCATCAATACATGGCAATGGATACTTATTCTTTATTGTTGCTTTGTTGAGCAACTGATAATCTATACACAAATGCAGTGTCCCATCTTTCTTCTTTATGAAGATCACTGGCGCTCCCCAAGGTGAAACACTAGGTCTTATTAATCCCTTTGATAACAATTCTTCAATCTGTGATTTTGACTCCATCAATTCTATTGTCGTCATCCTATATGGTACTTTGGATATAGGTTTTGACCCTAGAATTATGTCAATGGAGAAGTCAAACACTCTCTTGGGAGGCAATCCAGGTAGTTCAAATGGAAATACATCAGCAAAATCTCTTAGGATAGGGTATTTCTCTATATCCGCCTTTTCTGCATCCTCCATCTCTCCATCCTCAGCTTCTTGGAGATCTTGTGGTCTATAATATGCCACATCATCTTGCTTGTTAAACTCTTTATATTCCTCAAGTTTTTCTATTTTAACTGCAAAGAGTTGACAACCCTTCTCCTTTTCTCTATGCATTTACACAACTAATATTTGTCATAGCCTAACTTCTCTAAGTGTCCCTTGCAAAGATACCTAGTTCTTGAGATCATCTAGGCATTCTACTATTTTAGCATGACAGTCAACCTTGGCTCTATGTCTCCATAACCAATTCATCCCTAAGATGACAACATAAGACCCTAAAGGAGTTATGTATAAATTAACTTTCGTAGAGAAACTATGAAGTTTAACCCTTGCTTCGAATAGACATTGGTCCACCTTTGCTCTTGTCTAGTTGGCATATTCCATAACCCAAGAATTTTCTATATAGCTAGCTCTCTTAGACACTTTACTAGCTACTCTAGGGGAAATAAATTTTTTAGTGGCACTAGTATCTATTAAAACGGAGATGGGTATACTAGATAAAGTACCTATGACTTCCACTGGAGTGATCTAATATTCTGCTTGTTGGTTATTAACTGCAACATGTATCCTTTGTTGAAAGACATCCCGTTGAGGTGGAAGAGGATTACCATGAGGTTGTGACCCTGATGGCTTATTGGGACATTGACTAGCAAAGCATTCTCCACCACAAGTGAAACACCCCTTTACTAGTCCCTTCCTTCCTAAAGTTCTTCCAGAGTTACCATTGATTCTGGCAGCATTGCTAAAGTTATTGCCGTTATTTCCTCTTTGATCTCTTGTAGGCTCATTCCAGTTATTCTGAGAATCCTTTTCCCCTTGCTTAGGAAAACCTTGCACCTCATTTGGCTTCCTAGAATCTTGATTGGTTTGAGACCAATTAAATCTCTTTCTTTTCTTCTCATGATAATTGGTGGCATACTTATGCTTCTGCTCTTGCTTAAGAGCTTTTTCATATACAAGATCTATAGTGGTAGGACCATGCATATCTACCTCCCCACCTATTTGATTATTCAATCCCATGATGCACTTCCTAATATGAAACCACTCATCATCTTGATACATGGATACATATCTTAGAAGACGTGTAAACTTTTGCCAATATTCACTAATTGAAGAATCTCCTTGCCTGAGATTCTAAAAATCTGAGAGCTTCGGGTCATAGAAAAGTTGGGGGTAACTAATGTTTTAAGAATATTTTAACAAATTTAGTCTAGGTGAGCTTAATAGAACTAAGCTCTAGCTCCATCTTCTTACTCATATACCAATTAGATGCTTCACTTGACAACTGGAAAGCTGCCCAAACTACTTTGGTAACTCCAGTGTAGTTTCTAATCTTGAAGTATTTTCCATTTCAGTGAGCCAAGCCTCAGCTACGTCCCTACCGGTACTTCCTTTGAACTTAGGAGCTGTAATTTTCCTCATGTCTCGGGATAGCTCTTTAGCCAATCTCCTCCTCTTGGTTCCTTCAGATTGTGATTGCGATTGAGATTGTGACCTTTCATTCTCATGCTCACTAGCTTGTGTGTAGTCATGAGAATTCTCTCCTTCATTCTCACTATTAGGGACTTCATTAATAATAGGAACATATTTATGGATAGGTACTTCTTTTTCCACTCTATGTTTTCCTTTTTCTTTTTGTTCCAAGTTTCCTACTCTCTTTCTTGTCTTGTCCAATATTGCTAAGATTCAGTCCAACTTAGCATCCATGTTTTCCAGTCCTTGCCCTACTTCTTCACTTCCTCCAATATTAGTTCTTGTACGAACCATTCTTTTCATGAAAGTTTATACCTGAAGTTTTCCATTAAGATTATATTCTACAAATGTTTACCTAACGTTCTTAAAACATTAAACATTTCAACTAGAATCATTTATTCATATTTAAAGCATTTGCCATAAAAGAGTACATATACACAAGATTTTGATAAAAACATGCTTTCTTTTATTAATATCAATAAGGATTTAAACATCCTTAGGTTTACATAGAATGACTATTAAGATAGTCTAATGGAGAGTATCCATTGGATTCTCTCTCAGATACATAACTGAGTGGAGTGTATCCCTCATATTCTAGTTCACGATTATCATCATATGGATAGTAACCCTAAGACTTATCCTCTAACACATAATTTCAGGGAACATACTCCTCTGAATCATTACTTGAGGAAATTACAATCACTTCCACCAAAGGAAGGATACAAGAATCTCTAAACAACATGATGGGACTCACACTACACTCTGAGGGCATATCCCTAGATAGTGATAAGGATCTTGACTTGGTTGGAGTGACAGAAGGCAGATGGTTGAAGTTGACATCCTCTCTCATCTTTCTTTTCACTTGACTAATTCGAGTGAGGGCATGACTCAATGTCTCCGTGTCACTTAACCATATGTCATTATAATCATTTGTTCCCTCAATGGTACAAACAATGGCCTCTCTCTCCTTGGCCTTTAGGTAGCGTTCAGTCCCAGTAACTGACTTCCTTGCAGTAATTTTGAGATGCACCATACTGGTAGAAGAACTCCAAACATTAGACTCTCATAATGTTGGATGGGAAAGCATAGTGAACACATAGATTCCAAAGCTAAACCTGGTAGCTTTGCTACCACGTGTAACAAGCCTAGAGTTCTACCAACTAAATTTAACCCAAAAGTAAATAGTTCTTCATACCAACAATATGAGCAATACAAATTTTCTTTCTTTTAAAATAATATGATGCACATTTGAAACATATTTCAAACTTTACCATTGCATAATCAAATTACATTTCAACATTACAAGTATTGACTATTTCTCATTTACACAATTCCATAAGATGGATACAAAGTTACAAACAAGTTTCAAAGAGCTAAACTGAAAGTAGAGATACAAATGGTTTCGATGTCCTTCAAATCCTAGCCACCAGCTGCATGAGGAGAAGCATCACTCAAGCGCTTTTTTGCCAACCGTGGACTAACTGCAGTCCCCCGCACATTTACCAAACTGGTAAACGACCCTACCCTTCGACGAAGGGATTGGTATTTAGCCTATTCTAAGCATGATGTTGTGTCCTACATAACTATAGTTGTCATGTTGTGGCTCCAACCTACAAGTATGATTATCCCTGCCTAGTATGTAAACCTAGATCACAGTGAACTGACAGTGTAAACAGTGGCTACTTACACTACTTTAGCCAAAGTATTCATCACCCCTAATTCAGAACGGATGTCACACGTTCACCCATCTTCCTAGCTCAATTTGTTATGACATAATTCTCTATACAAAGGTTACTCCCTTACCCATGGATCAACTAATCCTAGGATTAACCCCACTTAACAATTCCAAGTTTACTATGACACTTCTACCAAAGTAATACAAGTTGTAATACATAGTTTTCATAACTTAACCTTTATTAATGTGGCAATAACTATTCATACTTAACTTAATATAGTGCATAATTCCAATATAGATACTAATCTCTACTATGGAGATTATTCATACATTCAATACATAATATTTCCCACACTAGATATATACCTCTCATTGAACATATAAGAAAATATCCAATTCGATAAAGAAAAGCAACCCAAATGTATTTCCAAACAAGCAACCAAGGACATAATATTTTCAAACATAAAATGCACAATGGAGAAGAAATTAGCATGCCTATTAATGCTATGCTCCAACAGTTCAACTGGATTCCTTGCTCTTAATTCCTTAAGCTAACTGAATATCTCCTCCAAGAAGAACTTAGTTTCCCCCTCTTTACTTCTTACTAATTTCCCTCAAAATCTCAAGACCAAAATAACAATGCACACTCAAAACACTAAACTCATAAAATTACAGCAAAACAACATAAAGCAACTTAGATGGAAAATTGTGTCTCAAATGAATGGAAGAGCTCCTCTGTTCATACTAAAATCTGAGCATGCCAAGGCTAAAAACACGCTCCCAGATTCGCCACAACTCCCACTTAGAAATTTGACTCAGTAAAAAGAATTCAAAGTGGGAGCATAAATTATTGCACAAAGAACACATAAGTGGACAACAAGAACTAAATTCAAAAATGCAAGGAAGTAGATCGACCCATATTGGCCACCTTATGCCTGACTAATGCCTATATGAATTTATAATGTAGATTCAAGACTCCAATTTGGTTTGCACTGCTCAAGCATGGCATCACCCAAACACCACGCCTCCTATTCTGATGCTTGCAGTTTGGATAGAACAGGTCAAAGCATTCTCATGTTGGAAATCAGTTACCAAATGCCTTATGGAGCACTGCCCTTAATATCACACTTTATGTTCTTTAATCCCCAAACAATATAATGTATGTGTTGCCTTTCTAGTGCAATAAGCATAGTAAATATGCTGAGCAATAGCCTTATACACTATGTGCTATGTTTAACATTAACATTGGTTACAAAGATATGCACTATGCTATCAAATTAATGCTAAAGAAACATTAACATATACATATCATGTTTATGTGTATATATATACATATTCTTATAAGTTCTATTTAAAATATCATTTGATATTAGAATTCACATATTCATATTTGCATATTCTATCAACTACATAGGTTTACGTATACCGTAAACGATTATATATATATCTATAACATAACATGTTTATGTATATATATAAGTTCTATTTAAAATATCATTTGATATTAGAATTCACATATTCATATTTGCATATTCTATCAACTACATAGGTTTACGTATACCGTAAACAATTATATATATATACACGTTCCCATTAACATCTATCCATATATATATTAATATATATACATACTATACACACACACACACACACACACACACACATATATATATATATATATATATATATATATATTATCGTTACTTGAAAACAACATAAAACTCATTAACCCACATATCTACCGATGACATATGTGTATGAAATTCACATATACACACATACATATAGATATGCCTCATCCAATCGACACTCTTATACCTGTTGAAATGAACTAGACAACTGAGAGGGGGGGTGAATTAGTTGTCTCAAAACTTAAACAATTCTGCACTTTAAATCATTAAACACTTATCCACTGTTTGTTATGATTAAGTCATGAAAGCATAAACATAGAAACATAAACACAATTGCAAGATCATACACAAGTGACACCATATTTTTACGTGGAAAACCTTGTTAAGGGAAAAACTACCGTGGATGTTAGTCTACAAGATATATAAGTTATAACAATATCGAAAATCATAGGCTCACTGCCAAGGATTTTGAACTGAGATAATAGCATCTACTCCATGCCTGTATCCAGTTCCATTGAAGCGCAATACTCTTTCTCTGTTCTACTCTGCCTTCTACACTACTTCACTTAACTTCTCATTTCACACACATAAGGACATCTTTTCTTCGACTCAATTACAAGTATATATATCATTCATCGACTTTGGAATGTTTATCAAAGTCAACATTACAACCATATTACATTTATCAAGAATTGGGCTACTCTTTAATGATGATATTACAAACATCTAAAATAGGTCTTGACCTAATACAAAATTATGCTAAGGAGAAGACACAAAATAATGAGCGGATCACATCACACCTTAGCAAGGCCCAAATCCAATCTTCTACGCCTTTACACACTTCTACAATCTTTTATGAATCTCCACAATTAGTGGAATCATCTGAGTCGGTAAGACTAGAGCTCACACTATGTTATCTGGGAACAATCTTCAATTCTGATCTGAAATACTCATTGCGGAATAATACAAAAGTAGGAACATGAACAGGAGACCTCCACAAGCACGTTGTAGTCACCAAGAACATCTGTACAACATCTAACCACTCAAACCATGAGATTTCTCCAACTGGAGCATAAAAACTCAATTGTTATCAACATTTACTAAAGAAAGATTGCTTGCGGACTGCCAAATCATGAACCATTTTAATTGTAGGTACATATCATCATCCCAGACATCACTCTAGAACCACAGACCAAAATACATAACTACAGAGGAATGCAGAGCAAAATACTTTCTCCCAGACACTAGTGAATAATTAGAAAAAGTAGGTTTTACTCTGGTGAATGTAACTCACTCAATTCTTCATACCAGAGGCTCAAACACAAGATATAGCATCTTCAGACATGCCTCTAAATAACTTCCAATCTGCAGACCAAGATCTTTAATCTACAAGAGATGTGGAGCAGTCTTCTAGACAGTTCTTTAGTATGCAACTCACTATCTTCATTGTGATTCACTGTTTCCTTTCTAATTCTTTTGGAGGGGCTAATTTTCTCAATATCATCAACATATAAAGCTTCTAACCAAATAACAAAATAGGATACAATTGACATCAATGAAAACAAATATATGTTGACATCAATGACAACACCGATTAGGCATATACTTGCAACAATCTCCCCCTTTGTCATTGATGGCAACATATGATGTGAAAAACTGCAATAGCCATCAAGACAAGATTCTCCCCCTATCTCTTTATACATCCGCACTCTTTCTCTCTGAGTTTTTCACAAGATTTCTCTCCCCCTTTGACATCAATGGCAAAGAGCACATACTTGCACTCTGCTACTCTGATCTAATCTCTCTTCTGAACTCTCTTCATCTGACTACTCTCCCTAAGTAGTAGCCCTTACAAGCATCAATCTAGATCTAGAAATGGACTTTTAGGTACCTTCAGACTGATGCACTTATGTGCATCTTAGTTTAGAGCAGGAGGGGTGATAACCCCTAACTTTTCTCTGAGATACTCAAAAGTATCCTTAGGAAGAGGCTTAGTGAAAATGTCTGCAATATGATCTTTTGTAGATATATATTCCAACTTGACTTCATTCTCTATCACCTTTTCTCTGAGAAAGTGATATCTTATGGATATGTGCTTTGTTCTTGAATGCATTACTAGATTCTTTGATATGTTTATGACACTTTATTGTCACAAAAGATTGCAATTGTATCTTCATACACAACTCGGATGGCTTTCAATGTCTACTTCATCCATCACACTTGAGTGCAACTACATTCTACTGCAATGTATTCTATTTCTGTAGTAGACAGAGATATTGAGTCTTGTTTCTTGCTTAACCAGGATACCAACATTTTTCCCAAGAAGAAAGAACCTCCACTTGTAATTTTCCTCTCATCCACATCTCCGGCCCAATCTGCATCAGTGTATGTACTGAGAGTGAAATCATTGGCTTTTGGATACCACAAACCATAATCCGTTGTGCCTTTCAAGTATCTTAGTATTCTCTTGATTGCCATCACATGTGACTCTTTAGGTTCTGCTTGAAATCTTGCCACAAGACAAACTGTATGCATTATGTTAGGTTTTGTTTGGGTCAGATAAAGTAATCCTCCAATCATGGATCTATATATTTTTTGATCTGCCATAGGTGAGTCATCATTTTTGCTCAACTTACAACTAGTTACCGTGGAAGTGCTTACTGGTTTAGAGTCTTCCATCCCAAACTTCTTTAACAACTCTTTCACATACTTAGATTGAGAAATGAAGATACCTTTATCTGATTGGTTAATTTGCAGACCTAAAAAGAAATTCATCTCACCAAACATGGACATTTCAAATTCATTTTGCATTTCCCCAGCAAAAACCATGCACATACCTTCATTGCCTTCAAAGATAATATCATCAACAAAGATTGCAATAATTAATATTTGTTCATCATTGATCTTGAAATAGAGATTGCTATCGGTAGTACCCTTACTGAACCCTAACTATATCAGATGTTTGTCCAATCTTGCATACCAGGCCCTGGGGGCTTGTTTTAGTCCATACAATTCTTTCTTCAATCTGCACACCATGTCACCCTAATCTGATGACTGGAATCCTTCCAGTTGTTCAATACAGACTTCTTCTTCCAATTCTCCATTCAAGAATGCAGACTTTACATCCATTTGATATACCTTGAAGTCTTTGTAGGCTGCAAAAGCTAAAAACATTCTTATTGCTTCAATCCTTGCCACTGGTGCAAATTTTTCTTCAAAATCTATTCCTTCAACTTGAGAGTTTCCTTTACATACCAACCTTTCTTTATTTCTTACCACTTCACCATTCTCATTCATCTTGTTCCTGAAGACCCATTTGGTGCCAATTACATTTTCATATGTTGGTCTGGGAACAAGATCCCAAGTCTTATTCTTCTCTATCTACATCAGTTCTTCTTCCATGACCTTTATCCAATTTTCATCATTGCAAGCTTCATTTACATTTTTAGGTTCCAATTGAGAAATCAAACAATAATTAACCTGTTCATCAACAACTCTTCTTCTAGTCTGAAATCCTTTAATCTTATCTCATATGATTTGATCTTCAGAGTGATTTAACTTCACATACTTGGGTGTCTTAGTAATGATTTCTGGAGCTTGTTCTTCTTCTTCCTCTACTTTTTCTTCTTGCTGCACAACTACTTTGCTTGTAGGGACATTCGGTTCATCAGATTCATATCCACTTGATACCTTTTCCTTGCTTTCATCAACTTTGACACTTGCACTCTCAATGATCTTCTTCAACCTTGTATTGTAACACCAGTAGGCCTTGCTCTTGGTAGAGTATCCAAGGAAGATGCCTTCATGACATCTTGCATCAAACTTACCTAGATCTTCATCTCTTTTGATATAACACTTACTACCAAAGACTTTGAAATATTTCACAGTAGGAGCTTTACCATGTCACAATTCATAAGGAGTATTACAATTGTTACCTTTTACTTAGACTCTGTTTAGGATGTATTAAACAGTGTGAATTGCCTCTCTCCAATAAACTTTCGGTAGGCCATCTTCCTTCATCATTGTTCTAGTAGCCTCTTGAACTGTCCTATTTTTCCTTTCAACAACTCCATTTTGTTGTGGAGTCCTAGGTGCAGATAATTGTCTCTTTATCCCTTGTTCCTCACAGAAGAAGTTAAACTCATTTGATGTAAACTCTCTACCTCTATCAAAGCTCAAGCACTTTATCTTCAAATCTAGCTTATTCTCAACCATTGCCTTGAATGCTTTGAACTTTTCTAGGGCTTCTGCCTTTTCTCTTAAGAAGGTAACCCAAGTCATTCTAGAATAATCATCAATCAACAACATGAAATACTTATCTCCTTGTAGATTTCTTACTCTGATAGGTCCACATAGATATGTATACACTAATTTCAGTAGTCCATCAAGAGATTGGTCCTTGCTCTTGAAACTTATTTTTGTCTGTTTTCCAAATTGGCACTCCTTGCACAAACTATCAGCAGGCTTCATGGTGCAGGGCACCTAAGAGCATTTTTGATTCCTAAGAGAATTTTTTTAAGTTGAGGTTCTTGTTCAGTGTGTTTTTGTAATAAGGCTTTCTAGCCATGATTGTAAGGTCCATTTTGTGTGGTCAAGAGGTTTGGGGTAACCATATAAACCTCAAATCCTTCTTAGTCCATTTGGACCCTAGTTGTGTCACTTAGGCCTAGTAGATCTAATGATGGTTTTTTGAGTCTATTTGGTAGTTTTGATGTTTTGACATGTTCTAGAGAGTATGGTAGTTGTTTGGACTCCATTGGACAAGCTAAACCAATCGAGATCCTTGTGTTAATGCAAGTGCCATAGTTGTCAATGTTGTCATGACACATTTGGCCGGTTACAACTGAGTTTCGATGGTTGAAACTATTTTTGGAGGTTGCCTACCGACTTGGATCGATTTATGTTGTTTCTCTCTTACTCCAATGGGGGAGAGAAGATTCTGTATGGAGATTTGGGCACAAAAACCAATAAAATTGATTGTTTTTCCAAGAATTCCTATTGGTGTACAGCTTGTACAGATTGGCCAAGTGGATTGATGTGGTTTTTTTGAAACTAGGTTGAATTAGGATTATAATGCATCAAGCTTGAGGTTTTGAAGTGATCGTAGTAGGAAGATATTGGATTTTGAATTCAAACTGGTCTAAAACCCTCATTCCTAGGGTTTGTCATACAAAATTCGCCCTAGAATACATTCTAACTGATGAAACTTCATGCCACTCGGTGAAATACAGGCTAGGGATGTATATTATAGGATTCCAAAAGCATTTTGTTGGGAAAGACAGTCTTCGACCTTTGGAGTGATGCCCTAGGTCAAATATCTCTATGTATTTGACCAATATTGTGCAATTTAGTGATGTAAATGACAAAACTCTGATAGGGTGGATGAATGGATGGTGTTTTTGAGATGTTTGGGTGTTGTGGAAGTAATCCAAGTTCTTGTCTTAGGTTTATGACCCTAATTTAGACCACTTGCTTTGTAACCTAGACCTAGCTTGATCAATTAGGCCTAGAGACCTAGTGGGTGTGTTGAGTTACTGGAGTAGAGTTGGAATTGGAGGCTTGGAGGTTTGTTGGAGTTCCCTAAAGGGTATTTGAATCCACCATTTTTTTGCCTGATCCTTAAGGGTTTTGTCAAGTTATGTAGTGAAAACCAGATTAGGAGGGCTAGTAGCCTCACTAGGCCAAGTAAGGGTTAGAGAGTTGAGAGAAGTTGGGGATCAAACCAACTATGGGGAAGGTGTTTTTAGACCTGTCTTAAGGTGTGGAAGGAGCCTTGAAGATTGAACAATAGCCTAGATAACAAATCCCTAATTTGCCATAGGTGTGACCTTGGTTGGAAGAAGTGGGTGAGTGGGCTGAGAAGAGTAAAACTTGTTGCTTCCCTTGTGCCACTCTACATCAGGTGGTATTAGAGCCATCAAAGAGATGGGAGATAGAGAAGAAGAGGAGGAAGTTCCTCAAAGGGTGACTAATGCCGAATTGGCAAAGATAGTGAGAGAACAAGCAGCCAAGAACAAAAGGATGGAGGCTGAAATAGAGAAGTTGAAGAAGGATAAGGATAAGAAGAAGAAATTAGAGGTCATCTTGGATTCAGATGAAGAGGATCAAGATGAAGAAAAAGGAGTGCCCATGGAAGAGCCACAAGGAGGCATGTCAGAAAAACAATTCCTAGATGCACTTGGAAAGTTGAGTAGGAAGGACAGTAAGGTGGATTTACCTATGTTCCCTGGAAAGATGAACCCAGAGGATTGCCTTGATTGGATAGAGGCAATGGAGAACTATTTTGAATGTGAGGAAGTGGCAGAAAATTAGAAGGTGAGGATTGCCAAATCTAGAATGAAAGGGCCAGCCTTGAGTTGGTGGAACTTCATTCAAAATGAGAGGATAGAGGATGATAGGAACCCTATCACTACATGGAGGAAAATGGTACTTGAAATAAAGAAACAATTTGTTCCTAAAGATTATGAAGTCAACTTGCACAAAAAGTTGCAAAACTTGAGACAGAAGGACATGGATGTGAGAACATACACTAAGGAGTTTCACAAGATGTCCTTGAAAGCCAAAATGCCTGAGAATGAAAATCAAAAGCTTGTAAGGTATTTAAATGGTCTTAAGTTTTCCATTCAAGATGAACTAAGTCTCTTTAACCCTGAGACAGTGCAGAAATGTTTTCAAATGGCATTGAGGATTGAGGACAAATAAAGAAGGAAAGGTGATTCAAACAGTAGGGGCAGAGGCAATATGAATTTCAGAGGCAGAGGCAGGTTTCAGAATAGAGACAATTTTTCTAGACCCCAAAATGGCAAATCACAAGAAGGCAGTCAAGTGGTGGCTGATAGAGACAGTGCTGATAAGGGCCAGTTTAGAGGGAGAGGTAATGGTAGAGGAAGAAGTGGAGGTAGGGGTTCCAATGTGTTCATAGGAAGGTGCTTTTCCTACAATCAAATAGGACATCAGTCCTTTAGATGCCCAGAGAAGATGGGGAACAACTCTGCAAATCAGAAAGACAAGAGGGTGCAACTCCTTCAAGAGGATGACTGTCAAAGCACCACCTCTTGTCAAACTGCCTCTTCCAAGCTTGCAGCACCAGAGAGTGGAGAATGCATCATGTTCAACCGGTCTCTCATCATGCCTGCCACCAAGGAGCAACCCCAAAGGAACAATCTGTTTAGAACCACTTGCAAGGTGAAAGGGAAAGTCTGCAAGGTAATTGTTGATTCAGGTTCTTCTGAGAATTTAGCTTCTAATGACATGGTGAATAAGTTAGGATTGCAAAGGATACCCCATCCTAACCCCTATAGGGTCTTTTGGTTAACCAAGGACCAACAAATTGTGGTGAAAGAACAATGTTGGGTTGAATTTAAGATAGGTGAATATTGTGATAGGATTCTTTGTGAGATAGTAGATATGGATGCATGCCACCTTCTTCTTGGAAGGCCTTGGCAACATGATACAAGTGCCCAACATGATGGTAAGCAAAATGTGATTCATTTGTCTAAAAATGGTGAAAATTTCATAATGACTCCTTTGATTGATGACTGCAAGGAAAAGATCATCCCTAGTTCAGTTATGTTAGTAGGTGAAAAGGAATTTTTGGCTAACCTCAAGGAGGAGAAGGTGCCATGTTTTGTAGTGGTCATCAAGCCCAAGGATGAAAATCCTAAGAAGATCAAAGTGCAGTAGCCTCTTAGGAGGATTGGACCAAAAGAAGTAGAGGAACTATTGGAGAAGTTCCATGATGTGATAGCAGATGAAAGTAAGGATGCCCTTCCACCAAAGAGGGAGATTAGTCATTGCATTGATCTCATCCTTGGATCCACCCTACCAAACCAAGCAACCTACAAGCTGACCCCAGAGCAAAATGCAGAAGTGGCAAGACAAATCCAAGACTTGTTGGATAGAGGGCTTATAAGGAGGAATATTAGCCCATGTGCAGTACCTGCAATACTTGCACCAAAGAAGGAAGGCACATGGAGACTATGCACTGATTCCAGGGCCATCAACAAGATTACTATCAGGTATAGATTTCCAATGCCTAGGATAGAAGATTTAATGGATTGCTTGGGTAGGGCTAAATATTTTACCAAGATGGATCTAAAAAGTGGTTATCACCAAATTAGGATAAGGGAGGGGGATGAGTGGAAAACTGCCTTCAAAACCAATGAAGGGCTATTTGAATGGGTTGTGATGCCTTTTGGCTTATCAAATGCACCAAGCACCTTCATGAGGTTGATGAATGAGGTGCTAAAACCTTTCCTTAATAAGTTCATTGTTGTATATTTGGATGATATATTGGTTTTTAGTGATAGCATGGAAGATCACATAAGGCATATCCATCAAGTGCTTAGGAGGCTTCAAGAGGAGAAGTTGAGAATTAACCTTGACAAATATGTCTTCCTACAAGAAGAATTGACATTCTTGGGTTTTGTCATCTCTAAGGGTAACCTCAAGATGGATCCAAGCAAGGTGGAAGCCATTCTTAATTGGCCCTACTACAGCCTCTGAGGTAAGAAGTTTCCATGGTTTATTCAGTTTTTATAGAAAGTTCATTAGAGGGTTTAGTGCTATTTGTGCTCCACTTGTTGACACTATAAAAGGGGGCAGGAAATGTGTATTTGTGTGGACAAATGAGGCCAATCAAGACTTTGAACTGTTAAAGAAGAAAATATCAGAACAACCAGTCCTTGTACTACCTGATTTTGTAACACCTTTGTTGTTGAGTGTGATGCAAGTAAGAGGGTTGTTGGGGGAGTCCTAAGTCAAGATGGGAGGCCTGTAGCCTTCTTTAGTGAGAAGTTAAATGAAGCAAAATAGAACTATTCTACCTATGATCTAGAATTATATGCAATGGTCCAATCATTGAGGAAGTGGAGACACTATTTATTACCCAAGGAGTTTATTGTTTTCACTGATAACCATGCTTTGAACTTCTTGAATAGGCAGGAGAAGTTAAACCACAGGCATATCAAGTGGATGGAGTACATCCAAGCATATACTTTCTCAATTAAGCACAAGAAGGGAGTGGCCAATAAGGTAGCCGATGCCTTAAGAAGGAGGAATATTGTTGTTCAAACCATTCTGTTGGAGAGTACAGGTATACAAGCCATTAAAGATCAGTATGCAGAAGATGAAGACTTCATGGAACCTTACCAAGCTTGCAAAGCCATGACAGGCAGGTATAACACTGATTTTTGTGATTTTCTGATACAAGATGGATTTCTTTTCAAAGGCAGCCTATTGTGTATCCCAAGAGGGTCTGTTAGAGAGAACATCATTTAGGAGAAGCATTGTGGTAGCATGGCAGGCCACTTTGGCATTGATAAGACCCTAGACTTGGTTAGAAGATACTATTATTGGCCAAATTTACCAACTGATGTAAGAAAGTTTGTAGAAACTTGTCAAATTTGCCAAAGAGCCAAGGGGCATACATCAAATGCAGGTCTATACACTCCACTACCTATCCCTTCAAAGCCTTGGGATTCCATAGACATGGATTTTGTACTTGGTTTGCCTAGGACTAAGAATGGACATGATAGCATCTTTGTGGTTGTTGATAGGTTCTCTAAAATGGCCCATTTTATTCCATGTAAAACCACACATGATGCCTCACATGTTTCTAGTCTTTTCTTCAAAGAAATAGTCAGATTACATGGTTTGCCTTTGTCAATAATCTCTGATAGAGACCCTAAGTTTATAGGACACTTCTGGAGGACACTTTGGAAAAGACTACATGCAAACTTGTCATTATCATCAGCCTATCATCCTCAGTCTGATGGTCAGACTAAGGTGATTAACAGGTCACTTGGCAACCTTCTCAAATGCCTAACTAAGGAGCAGGGTACTAGTTGGGATTTAGTTTTGGCTCAGGCAAAATACTCCTACAATGACACTGTGAATAGGAGTACCGACTTGTCACCTTTTCAAATAGTTTATGGCACTCACCCAAGGGGTATTTTGGAACTTAGAGAGGTTAAAGGACTGGAGGAGAGCAGTGCATTGGCTAAAGATTTTGTCCAAGTGATGAGAGATATCCATGAGCAAGTAAAGGAGAAATTACAATCTACCTCTGCAAAGTACAAACAGACTGCTAAGGAAATGTGGAGAAAATGCCTACAAAGTCAGGCTACTAGATGGTGTTGCTTTATCACCAATCTTCAATGTATCAGACCTTTATCCCTATAAGGGATCTGATCCTCAGACAGCTATTGAAGAGGAACAAATTGATCAGACACTTCAGGACCTGATTCCTTCATCTCCTGATCAGATTGAATGCATTTTGGATCAAAGGATTGTTAAACAGACTAGGAGGCACACCTATTATGAGTATTTGGTGAAGTGGCTCAATAAGCCTCAGGAGGATGCCACTTGGATGAGCAGAGAAGCCATTGAGAAGGTAGGATTTACATTTGACAGCATTCCCAACTCAAGAGACTTGAGTTCTGTTTGACAGGGGGTGTATGGTGCAGGGCACCTAAGAGCATTTTTGATTCCTAAGAGAATTTTGTTAAGTTGATGTTCTTGTTCAGTGTGTTTTTGTAATAAGGCTTTCTAGCCATGATTGTAAGGTCCATTTTGTGTGGTCAAGAGGTTTGGGGTAACCATATAAACCTCAAATCCTTCTTAGTCCATTTGGACCCTAGTTGTGTCACTTAGGCCTAGTAGGTCTAATGATGGTTTTTTGAGTCTATTTGGTAGTTTTGATGTTTTGACATGTTCTTGAGAGTATGGTAGTTGTTTGGACTCCATTAGACGAGCTAAACCAATCGAGATCCTTGTGTTAATGCAAGTGCCATAGTTGTCAATGTTGTCATGACACATTTGGCCGGTTACAACTGAGTTTCGATGGTTGAAACTATTTTTGGAGGTTGCCTACCAACTTGGATCAGTTTATGTTGTTGTTCTCTTACTCCAATGGGGGAGAGAAGATTCTGTACAGAGATTTAGGCACAAAAACCAATAAAACTAACTTTTTTTCCAAGAATTCCTGTTGGTGTACGACCTGTACGGATTGGCCAAGTGGATCGATGTGGTTTTTCTAAACTAGGTTGAATCAGGATTCTAATGCATCAAGTTTGAGGTTTTGAAGTGATCGTAGTAGGAAGATATTGGATTTTGAATTCAAATTGGTCTAAAACCCTCATTCCTAGGGTTTGTCATACAAAATTTGCCCTAGAATGCATTCTAACTAATGAAACTTCATGCCACTCGGTGAAATGCAGGCTAGGGATGTATATTATAGGATTCCAAGAGCATTTTGTTGGGAAAGATAGTCTTCGACCTTTGGAGTGATGCCCTAGGTCAAATATCTCTATGTATTTGACCAATATTGTGTAATTTAGTGATGTAAATGACAAAACTCTGATAGGGTGGATGAATGGATGGTGGTTTTGAGATCTTTGGGTGTTGTGGAAGTAATCCAAGTTCCTGTCCTAGGTTTATGACCCCAATTTAGACCACTTGCTTTGTAACCTAGACCTAACTTGATCAATTAGGTCTAGAGACTCAGTGGGTGTGTTGATTTGCTGGAGTAGAGTTGGAATTGGAGGCTTGGAGGTTTGTTGGAGTTCCCCAAAGGGTATTTGAATCCACCATTTGTTTGCCTGATCCTTAAGGGTTTTGTCAAGTTATGTAGTGAAAACTGGATTAGGAGGGCTAGTAGCCTCACTAGGCCAAGTAAGGGTTGGAGAGTTGAGAGAAGTTGGGGATCAAACCAACTGTGGGGAAGGTGTTTTCAGACCTGTCTTAAGGTGTGGAAGGAGCCTTGAAGATTGAACAATAGCCTGGATAACAAATCCCTAATTTGCCATAGGTGTGACCTTGGTTGGAAGAAGTGGGTGAGTGGGCAGAGAAGAGTAAAACTTGTTGCTTCCCTTGTGCCACTCTGCATCACTTCACAAGATTGGGCAAATCTCTTACAGCTTGAGTGGAACTTATCTTCACAATGTTGTCAAAATTGATATGACACAACCTTATATGCCACAACTAACTTTCATCATTCTGAGCCAGCAAACAACATTCATTAGTCCCTTTCAAATGATAAATGTTACCTCATCTTTTTACCAATTGCAATCACTATTCCAGAGCTTTCCAAAAACTTGCATCCATTGTCCTTGAATATGAGATCATAACCTTTGCCACACATCTGACCAACACTTAAAAGATTGTGTTTTAAAACTTTCACATATAAGACATCATCAGTGTTATGCTTGCCATCAAAAGAAATGGATCCTTTTCCACAAATCTTACTAGCTGTATCATCACCAAACCTAACCAGTCCTTCATCATATCTTTCTAAACTTATGAACTTACTTTTGTCACCAGTCATGTGATGAGAACATCCACTATCAATAACCCATTCATCTTTGTCTTCAACAACCTCAGCAGCCAAGGCACTTTCCACTGGTTTTTCTTCCTTCACACAACTAGCAGGATTAGTAGACACAGGTTCTTCTTTAATAGAAATAAACAAGCATTCATTTTCAGAAGTACTAGCATTATCTGGTTCACCATCTGATACTCCATCATCATGAAGATCTTCAACATAATAACTTTTCTTTGGAATCCTAGGTCATCTGGGCTTGGCTTGGGAACTCTTGTGGGGCACCTAGAAGCATAATGACCAACTTTACCACAACTGAAACATTTGAAAGGTATTTGCCTTTGAACTCTAGGTAGACTGTTAACAAAGTTGGCTTCAAGTTCTTCAAGCTCATAATCTGGTTCCACCTTGTACTTTTCAGATTTGGGGGTTCTTTCTAAAGTGCTAGCCTTGAAAGCAGTCTCTGTGTTTGGAAGTGAATCACCAAGTTCTCTCATTTCAAAGGCTGTCAGCTTCCCTAGCAGTTGATCTTTTGTAATCTTTGTCACTATCATTATTTCTTCAATTGCGGCCACTTTATGACAATAAGATTTAGGCAGTGATCTAAGAATTTTGTTCACAACTTCAATATCCTCAAATTTTCCTCCTACACTTCTAATGCTACTCACAAGTACGGTGACCTTTTGCATGAAGGATGTTATGTTGTCATCTTCAAACATTGATATTTTGTCTTCAAACTCTGCAACTTGGCACACTTCACAGATTCATCTCCTTCATATAGAATCTCTAACTTTTCTCAGATTTCATAAGCAGTTTCTAGCTCCATGATCTTTGTTACTTCGACATCAGATAAGGCTCTCACCAAGGCATCTTTGGCTTTTATGTTTAACTCAAATTCCTGGATTTCATCTTTAGTTTGCAAACCATTCTTCAGTATTTCATATTTATTTTTCAGTTATTTTCCAAACACTATAACCCAAGTAGAGGAGATGGGTTTTCATGCGGATCTTCCAGATGGAGTAGTTTGTTCCATCGAACCACAAACTTTCCTTCTTATATGATATCCTGGATCAGCCTCAAGCGGTCAAGCTTTCTTATGAGGAACTTGGCTCTGATACCAATTGTTGTAATGAACCAAACAACTGAGAGGGGGGTGAATCAGTTGTCTCAAAACTTAAACAATTCTGCACCTTAAATCATTAAACACTTATCCACTATTTGTTATGATTAAGTCATGAAAGCGTAAACATAGAAACATAAACACAATTGCAAGATCATACACAAGTGACACCATATTTTTACATGGAAAACCTTGTTAAGGGAAAAACCACGGTGGATGGTAGTCCACAAGATATATAAGTTATAACAATACCAAAAATAAGAGTCTCACTACCAAAAGGGTTCACTACCCAGAAAAAGGCTCACTGCCAAGGGGTGGCTCACTGCCAAGGATTTTGAACTAAGATAATAGCATCTACTCCATGCCTGTATTAAGTTCCATTGAAGCGCAATACTCTTTCTATGCTCTACTCTACCTTCTACACTTCTTCACTTAACTTCGTGTTTCACATAAGGACATCTTTTCCTCAACTTAATTACAAGTATACATATCATTCATCAACTTTGGAATGATCATCAAAATCATCATTACAACCATATTACATTTATCAAGCATTGGGCCACTCTCTAATGATGATATTACAAACATGTAAAATAGGTCTTGACCTAATATGAAATTATGCTAAGGAGAAGACACAAAATTATGAGTGGATCACATCATACCTTAGCAAGGCCCAAATACAATCTTCTATGCCTTTACACACTTCTACAATATTCTATGAATCTCTGCAATTAGTGGAATAATCCAAGTCGGCTAAGACTGGAGCTCACACTATGTTATCTAGGAACAATCTTCAATTTTGATCTGAAATACTCCTTGCAGACCATGCAAAAGTAGGAACACGAACATGAGACCTCTACAAGCACATTGTAGTCACCAAGAACATCTGCACAACATCTAACCACTCAAATCATGAGATTTCTCCAACCAGAGCATAAAAACTCAATTGTCATCAACTTTTACTAAAGAAAGATCACTTGCGGACTGCCAAATCATGAACCATTGCAATTATAGATGCATATCATCATCCTAGACATCACTCTAGAACCACAGACTAAAATACATAACTACAGAGGAATGCAGAGAAAAATACTTTCTCCCAGACACCAGTGAATAATTAAAAAAAGTAGGTTTTACTCTGGTGAATGTAACTCGCTCAATTCTTCATACCAGAGGCTCAAACTCAAGATTTAGCATCTTTAGACATGCCTCTAAATAACATCCAATCTGCAAACCAAGATCTTTAATCTACAAGAAATGCGGAGCGGTCTTCTGGACAATTCTTTAGTATGCAACTCACTATCTTCATTGTGATTCACTGTTTCCTTTCTGATTCTTCCGGAGGGGATAATTTTCTCAATATCCTCAACATATAAAGCTTCTAACTAAACAACAAAAAATGATACAGTTGACATCAATTAAAACAAAGATATGTTGACATCAATGACAACACCGATTAGGCACATAGTTGCAACAATACCTACGAGCAATACATTCATGAGCATGCGTAGATACGTCTACCTACGTATACTCATGCACGTATTTTCCTATATGCATGAGTTTATCGTGGACATGTATCTACATATGTGTATATATTCATTTCATGTTTATACCTTGTCATTTGCAATTCCAAACTTGATCAAAGAAGACTTCAATTGACACTCAGACTAAATCACACTCCTCCTTCAAAACACTCATAAAATCATATCCCACTAAGAATTCAAGTTCATTACTACAGATTACTTATCTTTACCCACACAGACTTGACATAACCAAGACCAAGTAGGATAGTGGTGTGTGCTTGCTCATTTTAGGCTTCTTTAAGGATTACCAGACCAAGTCCTTCTCCTGAGTGATACTTCCCCTCATTTCCGGAGGAGCAACTTGTTCCTGCATTCAACTTACACCATCACAACAGTAGTTAGCTGATCACAATATAATCATATACTTTGTACATTTCATAACTAGAATCACTTATAATACATCACATTGCATCATTCAATCTTTCAACATATTCCATTAAAGATTCACAATACACATTAATGCAAAGATTCATAAACCATTCATTTATTCAATCAAATTAACTAGTCAAGGTAAATAGTAAATAGTTAGAAACACACGGGGTGTAACAAGAGTCCATTATTTCTCACGTTGACTCAGTGAAAAACCAAATCAACTAATGGGCAGACTATAGGGATAGATGTTGACAATTCTATGTGGACAAATTGTCATACAAATAGGTTAAAAACAAGAAAATTTTTAAAGCCAATCTATGTGCACTTTTTATTGATCCTAGAACAAATGAACCATTACATGATAGTTACAAATGATTCCCCATTCATTGGTGTGTGCATGATGGAATATCACAAAATTTTTGGGATAGATGGTATATGGTTTTTGATGACCTACCTTCTAATAAGAATGAGGTCTCGTAGTATTTCTTGAGGAAACTCTATTGTGAGTTCAAACTTAATGAGATTCCAAACTACTTTGACATCTGAGTTTCTAGGGCAGAGGTGGTGGCTCTGCACATGATAGCGAGGGGGCACATCATGCCCAAAATCATCCACCTAGACCCATTATGAGGCCACAACATGTCTCACTCTCTTCTACTTTGAAGGAGAGTGTTGAGGTGGAGACACTACACTCTCTTATTTCCCTCACCCAGTCTTTAGCTCAACATGGCAGTGATTTTTCCCAGGCTAGTGAGGGTGAGAGCGGTAGGCATCATTGGTCCCCCATCTTTGCCAATCATGTGGAGCTTTGTGTGATCATGGGACTAAGAATGCTCCCCATACAGACACTAGAGATGATGCTCTAGAGTTTCAGGACTATGCGACATAGGGGTAGAAGCAGGCACATGACACATCCATAGTTGATGATATTGTACTGATAAATGACTTGTTGCATGATACATTTGGTATTGATTCCCAAGTAATTTTTTAGAAGATTCTGTAATTTATTATATTTGTATTTGAAATATCTAATTAATTATATTAATAGATGTTATAAGTCAAAATTAATGTAGGTAATTGTTTGCACTATGGAATTGTAGGATCAAAGTATTAATCCCACGTCTATTAGCTGTCCACTGCAAGGTTATGAGAGGAGGTTGAGTCGACAAGTATGTAATGTGTCACAAGATCATAAATAACATGTAAATTTTTTGTCATATATCAATGGTAATCTTATTTAGTAACAGTTTGATGATGAACAAGTGGATGTTGGAGCTTCACCATCAAGAGGATTTCCTTGGGCTGGTCGTAGAGGTAGTTTCATTGAGGTAAATTCTACCATTTCTAATCATTATGCATTTTAATTAAGTTATGTACTATTTTAGTCAAATAACCTTGAACTCTATTTTCAGATGATGACAAATTTGGAGACTCCTCATCTTCGTTATTCAGTAGAGGTGGGCATTGCTGTCACAACTATTTTGTCTGCAAATCCTTTGACTGAGGTATGAGCCAGTAACATGTAAATGTCATGTTGTATTTATTGTTTTATCTTACATCATTTAATGTACATAAATTATATTCATGTTTACTCAAATTTGCTTCTTCATGCTTCTCACAGGACGTCACAACTCCTACATGTCCAGCTACAGAAGAAGAGAGTCAATAAATGATCGAGAGGAATCACTAGTTGGAGGTGTTATGTTGGAATTTATACTTCTGCATGTATTAGCACAATTTCACATAGTTTATCTCCTCTCCTTGGTGTCCTCTTGCCCTTTTTGTTTCTAGCTTACCTAAAACTTGATTGACTTATACCCTGATAGACATCAAATTTCCATAGTCCATAATGTTTGTAGTTCAGTATTTCAGGATTTGACTGTGTGCAAGTTTTTTTCTCAACATTTCGGATCACACTCCGTGATCCATCATTAGGATAATTAGCAAGAGAAGATACAAAGAATGAGTAAGTTTGCAGACAAGACCACTAAATAGAGGAAAGAGTGACGTGGGAACCAAGACACTAAGGAAAAGCACCATTCTATAACAACTTAAAACCTAAGCACAACTCAAATAATAAATAACAAGAAAAGAGAACAAAAGAGAAACAAGAAAAAAGACCGACCACATAGAAGCAACAAGGAGAAAACCAAGGATAAGTTAAAATAAAGAGAGAAGAAAGAAAAGTAAAAAGAATGAAGCATAACATAAGAAGAGAACTAACAAAATGAACGAAAGAAATAAAAGGAACACACTAAAGAAAGCAAAAAATCTAAGGAATAAAGACACAAGCCTTTGAGACAATGATCTCTCAACGACCACAAAGGGACAGGAACGGAGATAACGAGGGAAAGGACAAACCCAAACAAAGCACCCCAAAGAGCTTAACACTAAAAAACTCAAACACTCAAAAACAACAAGATAAATATATACACATATATATGTACATATGTACACATATATATGTACATATATACACACATATATACACATATATACACATATATACATACACATACATACACATACATACACACACATACATACACATACATACACATACATACATAGACAAAATACATACACATTTATACACACACACACACACACACACACACACACATATATATATATATATAAAGGATAAAAAGAGACAAATGGGGAAACAAAAGGCAGACACTACTAAGAATGAGAGCTAAAAACAAGCAATAGGAGAGGACAAGAAAATAAAAATTGAAAGATCAAGCAATATGTAAAAAATAAGAGAGATTAAGACTAGATATGTAAACTCATAGCTAAGAGGAGTGGGCTCAATGCATAAAGGTATATACATGTAAAAAAGGAGAACAAGGAGAGTCCAAGCAAGAAGAATAAGAGAGAGAGAGTAAGTCCATCTCAGCAATAAGAAAAGAACAAGATCAGAGGAGAGAACGAAGGAAAGATACAAAAACTAAAAGGTGCAACCGAACAATGACCGAAACACAAAGAAGGGAGCACAACAGAAACTAAAAGAAGAGAAAACATGCCAACACTTAGGAAACCACATGAGAAGAGAGGGGAAGTAAAGGCAAAGAGGGAAGGAGGGTAAAATGGAGAGAAGAGCGGGATAGAAAGGGAGTACTCGGTGCGAGGAGTAAAGAGGTTTAGAGAGAACACAAGAAAGGAACCAGGGGGGAAAGAGAGAGGAGAAGGGAGGAACAAAACGAAATCGAGGAGGATAAGGAAGGAGGAGGAAAGAAAAAGAGAGACCGGGGGAAAAGAGGGTGCTGATCTCTCTTTTTCTTTCCTCCTCCTTCCTTATCCTCCTCGATTCCATTTTGTTCCTCCCTTCTCCTCTCTCTTTCCCCCCTGGTTCCTTTCTTGTCTTTCTCTCTAAACCTCTTTACTCCTCGCACCGAGTACTCCCTTTCTGTCTCGCTCTTCTCTCCCTTTTACCCTCCTTCCCCCTTTGCCTTTACTTCCCCACTCTTCTCACGTGGTTTCCTAAGTGTTGGCATGTTTTCTCTTCTTTTAGTTTCTGTTGTGCTCCCTTCTTTGCATTTCAATCATTGTTTGGTTGCACCTTTTAGTTTTTGTCTCTTTCCTTCGTTCTCTCCTTTGATCTTGTTCTTTTCTTATTGCTGAGATGGACTTACTCTCTCTCTGTCTCTCTTATTCTTTTTGCTTGGACTCTCCTTGTTCTCCTTTTTTACATGCATATACCTTTATGCATTGAGCTCGCTCCTCTTAGATATGAGTTTACATATCTAGTCTTAATCTCTCTTATTTTTTACATATTGCTTGATCTTTCAATTTTTATTTTCTTGTCCTCTCCTATTGCTTGTTTTTAGCTCTCATTCTTAGTAGTGTCTGCCTTTTGTTGCCCCATTTGTCTATTTTTATCCTTTTTATTTGTGCGTATATATATATATTTATCTTGTTGTTTTTGAGTGTTTGAGTTTTTTAGTGTTAAGCTCTTTGGGGTGCTTTGTTTGGGTTTGTCCTTTCCCTCGTTATCTCCGTTCTTGTCCCTTTGTGGTCATTGAGAGATCGTTCTCTCAAAGGGCTCGTGTCTTTATTCCTTAGATTTTTTGCTTTCTTTAATGTGTTCCTTTTATTTCTTTTGTTCATTTTGTTAGTTCTCTTCTTATGTTATGCTTCATTCTTTTTACGTTTCTTTCTTCTCTCTTTATTTTATCTTATCCTTGGTTTTCTCCTTGTTGCTTCTATGTGGTCGGTCTTTTTTCTCTTTTTTCTTTTTTCTCTTTTGTTCTCTTTTCTTGTTGTTTATTATTTGAGTTGTGCTTAGGTTTTAAGTTGTTATAGAATGGTGCTTTTCCTTGGTGTCTTGGTTCCTGCATCACTCTTTCCTCTATTTAGTGGTCTTGTTTGCAAACTTACTCATTCTTTGTATCTTCTCTTGCTAATTCTCCTAATGTTGGATCACGAAGTGTGATCTGAAATGTTGAGAAAAAAAAACTTACACACAGTCAAATCCTGAAATACTAAACTACAAACTTATACCCTATCGAAGAAATGTAAAAGTTTGAAGTAATAAATGATGGAACCTAAAAAGAAACTTTGGATTCTAGATATTCTAGACCCCCTAAAGGAAGACCTTGAGTGAAATCTAGGGTTTGGACTAGGGTGCCCGCACCCTAGTCTTGCCCTATTTTTCTTGGTTTTGAAATTCAAGATGGTGTTGGCTTGCCTTGTGCACCTCGAGATTTTGATTTCAAATTTTGGTTTTTGTGCAATGTCGGTGTATTATTTCAAATATTTAAATTTCTAAGGTTAGGTATTTAAAGAGAATTGAAAATGATTTTATCACACACAATCTATATGCAAGCTTACTATGCCAAAATTTTGCCATTACTACTATTGAAGATCTGCATTTTGTTGAAGCTCTTTTTGTTGCAAGTATGTGCTAATTGGTGTTGTCATTGGTGTCAACTATGTTCTCTACTATTATTGTTGTTATTTGATTAAGTTTATAAATTAATAATGATGTGATTGCCTTGAAAACATGCTGAAAGTGTTAAGAATATGTCCCTCTTGCTAAGTTTCCAAGTGCTTTTGAGAAAATTTGATTAATATTGGAAACAATGTGTTGAAGAAGTCTTCTGGCTTATAGAATACTGTTTGAGTTTTTACTCTACATTTATTCTATTTGGAGATTTGAGTGTGTGGTTTGGATATGTTGTTGAGTAGTGTTTGAAGATGCTAAATCTAGAATTTGGTACTCCGGATCTCGTTGTGTAGTGAAAGTTATGTTCACCAGTTTGAAGACAGTGTCTAACAGTGTTTACAATGTGTCTAGGAGAAAGTATTTTGCTCTACATTTTTCTGTAGAATGGTTTTAGGTGTTGTGGTTATGGATATATGCTTATAAGGTCCTTATCTATCTTCTATCCAAAAGGTTTGTGATTTGGTGCTTTGAAAAGCAATTTATTATGTAGCAGAGTTTGATAGTGTTGTTTGTAAGCAGATTGTGAAATTCCTTCAGGTGAAAGTTGTTGTGGCTAAATTTGTTGGTTTCCAGGTGACTTCAAGTTGTTCATGGATGTTTCTAGATTATGTTAATTCTTTGTGCAAGGTTTGCAAGGTGTATTTATTTTTGAGGAAGTGTGTGCTTAAAAGTTCTTGGTGTTAACTTAAGTTTGGCCAACATGGTTGTTTTCACTAATTCCAATTATGCTTTGGTGATTATGAAAGTGTGTTGAAGTGTGTTAGAGTGGATTTAGGTCCATGCTAAGGCATGATGTGGTCTACATTCATTCCTTTCCTCCACAGGGATGTTTAGGTGTAGACCTCATTTGAATTTTATGGGTTAAGTTGTGTTGCTGAACTTGGAGAATGTTTTCATGATTGATGATGGTATAAATAAGTGTTAAGGAGTCATGAATTCATGGGTGCATGAGGGATATGATGTGTGTGGTGTGAATTTGATTAGGGAAGCAAGATCTTTCAAGTGTTAGGCTACTAGATGCAATGAGCAGAAGGTGTCTATTTTCAGTGAAGATGCTGTTTGTATTGTGATGGATATTGAGCTTCATTGGAACTGAACTCCATGCATAGGTTAGATTCAATTATATCAGTTCAAAGCATGGTAGTGAGCCACTCTTCTCTTCTTTCTTTATTAGTGGGCAGTGAGTCCACTTGGATAGTGGGTCCCTTGTAGTGAGCATTCTTTCTTTTGGGTAGTGAGCCTTTGTAATTCGATATTATTACTACATTATATTGTGAGCTAATCCTCACCGTGGTTTTCCCTTTTAGGGTTTTCCATGTAAAATATAGTGTTCTCTTGTGTATGGTGTTGATGTGTTTAAGTTTCTGTTATATGCTTCTCATGTTTAATCATCAAAATAGATTAAGGGTTTAAGTGAACTGATGTGGATGTGAATATGTTTGTGAGGATTTGAAATTTCTGATACAACTGATTCACCCTCCCCTCTCAGTTATCTTGTACATTCAACAATTGGTATCAGAGCAAGGTTCCTTGGAAGAGAGATTAATAGCTTGAGGTAGATCTGGGATGACGCACAAGAAGGATGTTCCCTTGATTGATGAATCTAAGAAGGATAATGAAAGTTTATTCATTGATTTAAAGGATGACCTTGAAGGATGTATGGAAGAAAATGCTCTAGAGGTGAGTATTAATAATGAATATACTTCTCATACCAGACAAGAAAATAACTATTGGGTTATTGACAATAGTTTCTCAAATCATATGACTAGTGATAAAAGCAAGTTTGTTAAATTTGAGAAATATGATGGAGGACTAGTTATCTTTGGTGATGATTGTATTTCTAAAATATTTGGAAGAGGCTCAATCAGTCTTGATAGAAAGGATAGCACTAGTGATGTTCTTTATGTCAAAGGTTTAAAGAAAAATCTCTTGAGTGTTGGACAATTATGCAACAAAGGATACAATCTTATATTTCAGGATGATGACTTTGAGATCAAACAGCAAACCGGAACTATGGTAGCTGTTGGAAAAAGGATAGATGGAAATATTTATCATCTCAAAGAAAGTGATAGTTATTGCTTTATGACTCAAATCAATGAATGTTTGATATGGCATAAAAGAATGTGTCACATTAATTTTGAAAGTCTAGTGGAGATAAGTTAAATTCAAGCTATGAGAGACCTACCAAAGATTATCAAACCTGCTAATGCTGTCTGCAAGGAATGTCAAGTTGGAAAGTAAGTGAGGAGAAGTTTCAAAGTCAAAGAACAATCTTCTACCGGACTATTGGAATTGGTGCATACAGATCTTTGTGGTCCTACCAAGGTAAAGAGTCTTCAAGGTAACTGGTATTTCATGCTGCTAATTGATGATTACTCTAAAATGAGATGGGTTATCTTTCTTAAAGAAAAATCAGAAGCCCTAGATAAGTTCAAGGAATTTAAAACTATGGTTGAGAATGAAATAGACATGAAAATCAAATGCTTAAGTTCTAATAAATATGGAGAACTTACTTCAAATGAGTTTAACATGTTTTGTGAGGATCATGCGATAAAGAGGCAATTATCCACTCCTAGGACTCCTCAGCAGAATGGAGTAGCTAAAAGACAGAACAAGACTATTCAAGAAGTTGCAAGGACTATGTTAAAAGAAGCAAACCTACCAGAAATGTACTGGAGAGAAGCAATTCAAACTACTATTTACATACAGAATAGAGTACAAGTAAGAGAAAATGATTCAAAGACTCCCTATGAGCTATGTGTTGGAATTAAGGTGTCTCAACCTTGGTAATTCCTTGTATTACTACATTGTATTTATTTATTTATTGCCTATTGTATAATTAGGATGCAAATACTATGTTGTCATCTTTTGGGAGTTGGCACGGTGATGTGTCATCCTACATGGAAGATGACCACATGTAAATTTGTCCTCACATGAGGAGAACGACATCCCACTTAGTGGTAGGAATATTTTGCCATGTGTCAGCATCTTGTATAGTGTGTAAGGGAATATTGACCAAAACAGTTATGACATATTCCTATGAAAAATCTATGACGCGTAAGAGTCATAAATGGAAGATTATATGACAAGTGAAGACATGTGTTGAGAAGCATCTTTGAAAAAGGAATCTTTGGGTGCCCCAAGGAGGGTTATGACATGTTGTAAGAGAATATGATATTTATAGCCTGTTTATGATAGATTCTCTTACAGTTGTAAGATATATTAGTATGACAGATTCTATGATGGTTGTAAGAGTTGTAAGAGCATCTGTCATTGCCCAAATTGTGAATAGGCGACCTCTTTGGGATGGGGTGACTTGACAAGTGTTAGGAACATCCTACAGTGTTGGACAAGTGTCCATAGGCATGGGTTTTGGGCCATGAGGCCATGTTGGATGCACATCCCAAGATGGAGCCATTTTTGCCTTGTATTTTCTATATAAACAGGTGCTTTGGAGAGGAGATGTATTATGTGATTGACAGGTACTGTTATGCTGCTGGATTGTCTCTAGATATGAGTGTCGAAGACTCCTACAAGAGCATTGGCTCTGTGACTATATTGTAACCTTCATTGTTTACGGAATATATTTGAGCTGTGTTTTGCAGTGGGGTTTTTCACCTGTAAGGGTTTTCCCCACGTATATCTTATCTCTCTCTTCTTCTGTCTTACATTCTTGTGTATGTATTTGCTGTAATATCTCTGTTGTTAGGTTAACATTGTTGTAACTGTAAAGATTAAAATGAATTTGCACTCATCTCTCCTCATTAGATTAGTGTAGGAAGCGATTTCCGTACACCTAGCTTCCTTTCAGTTGGTATCAGAGCTTGATCACCTTTGGTCCTAGTTGTAGGGTAGGGTTTTTTTGAGCTAATCTTAGGTTGAGTGGGAGATTTGTGTAGAGAATTCTGTAATCTTGTTGTAGGAAAGAGATGGTAGGCACATCCGAAAGATTAGAGGTGGAGAAATTCAATAAACCTTATTTTGAGTTATGGAAACTTAAGATGGAAGACATGCTTGTTGATTGTGACCTATGGGAAACTGTATTTGGTGTAAAACTAGCTGCAATGGCACAAGCTAATTGGGATCTCAAAGATTGGAAGGCTAAGGGTCTCATAAGACTCAGTCTAGTTGATTATGTCTTGTTAAATGTCCATGAGGAGAAGAGCACAAAAGACCTTTGGAAGAAGTTGGGTGATGTTTATCAGGCCAAATACCTGGTGAACAAAATTTTTCTAAGAAAGAAGTTGTATTCTCTAAGGATGGAGGATGGAGGATCTATTGCAGATCACCTGAATGCCTTCAACATGTTAATTGCATAATTGACATCAGTTGGTGTGAAGATGGAGGACGAGGATCACTGTATGACCTTGCTTTGTTCTTTGCTAGACTCGTGGGATCATCTTGTGATGGCTATTGGAAGCACCACATCCACATTCACAATGGATGAAGTGGTATCTTCGCTGTTATTTGAAGAGATGTGGAGAAAGTCTTCTGAGGCAGCTAAAGAGGCTCTTGCAATTTGTGGAAGACCTAAGGAGAAAGGGAAAAAGAAGGACAAGAAAGTTGAGAAGGGAAGATCCAAATCCCTTGGGAGATCCAAATCTCCTAGAAAGTCCAAGGCTCTCTGTTGGAACTGTGGCAAAATTGGGCATTTCCAAAAGGAATGCAAGGAAGAAAAGAAAAAGAAGAAGAAGAATGTCCTAGATTCAAATTCTAACAAATCACAAGATGATGGTGATGCCTTCATCGTAGCCTTGGCCACCCATGCATATGATGATGTGTGGTTGATAGATTCTGGTGCATCATTCCACATAACCTTGCATCAAAGTTGGTTCATGAAGTATGAAGAGTTTGATGGTGGAAGAGTGTACCTGGGTGACGATTCTCATCTGAAGATTGTTGGTCATGGAAGAGTTTCAATCCAATTCCATGATGGACAAGTGAAGGGGATCACTGGGGTTATGCACATCCCAGGCTTGGCATGAAACCTACTTTCTATAAGTATGTTGATTGATACAGGTGTGCAGGTTGTCTTTTCGAAGGATGGATGCAAGATGACTAGAGGATCTATGGTGCTTGCAATGGGTACTCGAAGAGGTACTTTGTTTTAGCTGGAGGCATGCACTTCACAGTGCAATAGTTCTTCTGACTTGAAGAAATGAGTTGCAGTCACTTCATCCCCACCATCTGAACAAGCAGTGAAGAAATCTATTGTAACACTTTCTGATGGTAGTGCACATGCTTTGGAAGTTAAACTTCCTGCTGAAAAGACTATGTTATGGCATTTGAGATATGGCCACATTGGTGAGAAGGGTCTTCGAACCCTGAAAAATAAAAACATCATTGAGGGGTTAAATGATTATAATCTCAAGTTTGACTTTTGCGAACATTGTGTCTATGGAAAGGAAAACCGTGATTAGTTTTACTCTAGTTCTCACAAGTCTTCTGGTGTATTGGATCTTATTCATTCTGATGTGTTTGGTTCTGTTAATGTTCCTTCAATCTCTAAATCTATATATTTTGTATCTTTCATAGATGATTACAGTAGAAGGACATGGGTTTATTTTATCAGAAGCAAGACTGAAGTCTTTAGTTGGTTTAAAGAGTTTAAAGCTTTTGCAAAAAATCAGACTAGTAAAAAGATTAAGTGTTTGAGAACTGATAACGATGGTGAGTTTTGTTTGGCAGAGTTCGATAAGTTCTATAAAGAGCAAGGGATTGAAAGACATAAGATAACTCCTTACACCCCACAACAAAATGGATTTGTAGAGAGAATGAATAGGACACTGATGGAGAAGGCTAGAAGTATGCTTAGTGGAGCAAGCCTCGAACAAAAGTTTTGGGCTAAAGCTATAGCCACTGCTTGCTACCTGGTAAACAGGTCTCCTACATCAGCTCTTGTTGGTAAGACACCTATGGAGGTGTGGTCTGGTAAGAATCCTTCAGTTAGACATCTTCATGTTTTTGGTTGTGAGGCGTATGTACATATGCCTAAGGAGAAACGGTCTAAATTTGGAGAACAAGGCTGTTAAGTGTATCTTCATTGGCTATGGTGTCAGTGTGAAAGGATAAAATCTTTGGGATCCTGTGGCTAAAAAAGTGTTGTATAGAAAAAGTGTTATCTTCAGAGAGCTAACACCTTCTTTCATTATTTTACAGCCATAACAGACAGAAAAGAAAGAAGATGTGGTTTAGTTTCCTTCTACCCCTGAGAAGACTGAACCGACAGACCCTGTGAGACCTAATGATGAGGAGAGCTCTAGCAGCTCTAAAAGCTCAGAAGAAGAAGCAGAACCTTAACCTTAGCGTTTGAGGAGGTCTACACAAGCAAGAAAGCAACCTGATAGGTTTGGTTATTCATTGCTTGATTCTAGTTGTGCTTTTGCCTTGCTTACTAACACTGGTGAGCCTAGAACTGTGAAAGAGGCTATGGGCATGAAAGATGCAGGTTGCTGGAAGGAGGCCATGGAAGATGAGATGGCTTCTATGGAGAAGAATAAAACATGTGACTTGGAGCCTTTTCCTGAAGGACAGAAACATGTTGGATGCAAATGGGTGTTCAAAAAGAAATTCGGTGCAGATGGCAGTGTTGAAAAGTACAAGGCCAGACTAATTACAAAGGGGTATTCACAAGTGGAGGGAATTAATTATGGTGAAATTTTCTCTCCCGTTGCAAAGTTAACATCTATTCGGTTCATGTTATATCTTGCAACAACTTATGACTTAGAGGTGGAGCAGATGGATGTGAAGATGATCTGATTTCGATCTCAGATATCCAATCGACAACACAAAGGCATCAAACTTCAAGTACCACATCTTAGGAGACTACTTCAAACCATACAAAGACTTTTTCAACTTGCAAACCAAATTTTCTTTACCTTTCTCTATGTAATGCTCTGGATGTGACATGTAAATCTCTTCCTCCAAATCACCAAGTTTGACAATGATTGCATTCTCATTATTGCATTGTATGCTGACGATATGTTGTTGATTGGGAATGGTAAGAATATGATTTCTAATTTCAAGTCTCAGTTGTTAGCACAATTTGAGATGAAATCAGAAGACACAGAGCTAACAGAAAACTTTGGTTAAGCCAGAGTAAGTATGTGAAAACCGTGTTGGATAAGTTGAGCATGGCAGATTGTAGACCATTGTGTGTTCCTATTTCTTTGGGGATAAAGTTGTTTGTTAATGATTGTCCAAAATATCCTAGTGAGGTGGAGGACATGAGCAAAGTACCTTATGCTAGTACTGTTGGCAGTTTGATGTATGCTATGGTCTGTACAAGACCAAAAATTGCCCAAGCAACGGGAGTCCTTAGTTGATTTATGGCTAATCCTGGATGGGTACATTGGGATGCAGTTAAATGAGTGTTCAGATATTTGAGGGGTACTTCCAAGTATTCCATATGCTATCATGGTAATGCTACAGGACCTCCATAGTCAGTTTGTATTCGTGTATTCATGGATTCTGATTGGGTAGGTGACATTGACAGCAGGAGATCCACTAGTGCATGTGTTCACAATGTTTGGTGGTGCAATTAGTTGGATGAGTAAGCTATAGCCTATGGTTCTTTGTCCATGATAGAAGCTGAGTATATGGTAGCAGATCATGCTTATAAGGAAGCCATTTGGCTTAAGAGATTGTGTTCAGATATTGGTGTTGATGTAGGACAGATTACGATTTGTTGTGACAGTCAGAGTGTGATTTGCCTAGCAAAGAATCCAACTTTCCATGCCAGAACAAAGCATATTGATGTACAGTTTCACTTCATACGAGACATGGTAGAGGATGGGAAGGTGAATTTGGAGAAGGTAGACACTTTGAAGAATGTTGCAGATGCATAGATGAAACCAGTGGGCACAAAGAAGTTCAGATGGTGTTCGGAGTCTATGAGCCTCTCAGCCTATAGCAGTTAAATCCTATTAATTCCATTGGGGCTTACAAGGTGTTCGACAAGTGGGAGAATGTTGAGAATTAAGGTGTCTCAACATTGGTAATTCCTTGTATTATTACATTGTATTTATTTATTTATTGTTTATTGTATAATTAGGATGCAAATCCTATGTTGGACCATCTTGTGGGAGTTGACACGGTGATGTGTCATCCTACATGGAAGATGACCACATGTAAATTTGTCCTCACATGAGGAGATAGGCATCCCACTTAGTGGTAGGAATATTTTGCCATGTGTCAGCATCTTGTATAGTGTGTAAGGGAATATTGATCGAAATAGTTATGACATATTCCTATGACAAATCTATGATGCATACGAGTCGTAAATGGAAGATTCTATGACAGGTGAAGACATGTGTCGAGAAGCATCTTTGAAAAAGGCATCTTTGGGTGCCCCAAGGAGGGTTATGACATGTTGTAAGAGAATATGTTATTTATAGCCTGTTTATGATAGATTCTCTTATAACTGTAAGATATCTCAGTATGACGGATTCTATGACAGTTGTAAGAGTCGTAAGAGCATCTGTCATTACCCAAATTGGGAATAGGCGACCTCTTTGGGATGGGTGACTTGACAAGTGTCAGGAACATCCTACAGTGCTGGACAAGTGTCCATAGGTGTGGGTTGTGGGCCATGAGGCCATGTTGGATGCCCATCCCAAGATAGAGCCATTTTGCCTTGTATTTTCTATATAAACAGGTGCTTTGGAGAGGAGATGTATTATGTGATTGATAGGTACTATTACGCTACTGGATTGTCTCCAGATACGAGTTTTAAAGACTCTTGCAAGAGCATTGGCTCTGTGACTGTATTGTAACCTTCATTGTTTACGGAATACATTTGAACTGTGTTTTGGAGTGTGGGGTTTTTCACTCGTAAGGGTTTTCCCCACGTATATCTTGTCTCTCTCTTCTTCTGTCTTACATTCTTGTGTATGCGTTTGCTGCAATATCTCTATTTTTGGGTTAACATTGTTGTAACTATAAAGATTAAAATGAATTTGCACTCATCTCTCCTCATTAGATTAGTGTAGGAAGTGATTTTTGCACACCTAGCTTCCTTTCACTATGGTATGGAATGATTCCTACTGTCAAATATTTCAAAATCTTTGGAAGTAAATGTTATATCAGAAGAAATGAAGATCTAAGTAAGTTTGATGCAAGGTGTGATGAAGGAATTTTTCTTGGGTAGTCTAACAAGAGCAAAGTTTACCGGTGCTATAACAAAAGGTTAAGAAAGATTGTTGAGAGTATGAATGTCAAGGTTGATGAAGATATATAGAAGATTTTAGAAGACAAAAGATATGTATCAGATTTAGATGAGTCTCCTTGCAGAGAAGAAGAAAAAGCTGTTGAAAAAGAAGTGCAGTTTAAAGACAAGAAGCTCTAGAAAGAATCCATGAAACTCCCAAGTATGTGCAAAGGCATCACACTGAAGACCAGATCATTGGTGATAAGAGCAAGGATGTATTGACAATAAGGAAAGCTGCTGAAGAACAAGTAAATCTGTGCTCAATGTCTAAAGTAGAACCTAAAACAATGGTTGAGGCATGCAAGGATGAGCATTGGATTAAGGCAATAGAAGACGAAATTCCTGTTGTTGAATTTTTAGAAGATGAATGCATGTCTTCTAACAATGAAGAACTCAAGATTGATCTTGAAGATCTAGAGAGGACTAAAGAAGAAATCATAGATTTGAAGGAGAATGCCAAAGAAGCAAACAAATATATCAAAAATTTGAGAGAGCAAGTCAAGAAGTTCAAATAAAGGCATAAGGAGGTTAGTGAACAATTGAGATTAGCAAATGAATCCATGATTGGTTTAAAAGTACAAGTTGAAGAAAAGGTAAGAACTGAGGAATGTCTGAACTCAATGGTGAAAGGAAAACATGAAGAATGTACAAGGTTGGAGCAAGAAATTGTGAAACTAAAATTAGATCCGGAGAAAGCAAAGTACTATGAAGAAAAATTAAAGATAAGTTCTGCAAGGCTTGATGAGATGACTGCAAGATGGAAAGATCCCAGTGATAAAGAAGGCTTAGGGTTTGAAAAAAATGAAAGTTTAAAATTAGGTCAAGCAGCAAGAACCGAAGACAAGAAGAACAATGGAAAGTAGATCTGGAATCAAAAGAAAGGATCTAGAAGACCACTGGTCAGACAACCTACTGCTCAAAGGTACCCATCTTTCAATGGTTATTGTCATTCTATTAATAAATTTTGACATAAGGCTACACAATGTAGGGGCAGAATGAATCAAAATGTTCCATCATTTTTTGGCCAATGTTTTACATGCAAGAAAGTTGGTCATAAAGCTAATGAGTGCAGAAATCAAAGAATGAATGGCTATAACAATGACAGAATGATTTAATCCTTTAATGGCAACTGTTATATATGCAATAAATTTGGGCACAAAGCTAATCAATGCAAATCCAGAATGAATGGAAGGAACAATGGATAGAGGAATGTTGCCTGGACACATTTCAAAGTTTTGTAGAAGTAGAAGCATGAAGAAGGATATTTTGATAGAGAAGAACAAACCAATACAAAGAATTGATCCAATAGAGACTAAGAAGGATATGAGTAAGATTTGGATTAAAAAGGATGTAACAAAGGCTAAGAATGTATCAGTACTAGCTTCTGTTATATATGTTTCCTTCGAAAATTGAGTTGGAGGCTGCCTCTCAAGGGGAGTAGGTAGTGGTGTTGATGATTGTTGCAGACATGGGGAGTAAGAGTTGATACAAGTTAATGTGTACTCCTAAGGGGGAGTATTCAACATAGTTGAGAATAGTGCAAGTATGGGCATTATCATAATTAGGAGAAAGCTTGAAAAAGATGTCTCACCTTTTGCCATTGATGTCAAAGGAGGAGAGAGTTCATGTGAAAAACAAAAGGAGAAAAAGAGAGTAAGATGTATAAAAGAAAGGGGGAGAGTGAGATTAGTGCAGAGGTGTGTCATGATGGTTTTTCACATCATATGTTGCCATCAATGACAAAGGGGGAGAATGTTGCAAGTATGTGCTAATCGGTGTTGTCATTGATGTCAACATGTTTGTGTTGTCATTGGTGTCAACTTTGTTCTCTACTGTTACTATTTTTATTTGATTAAGTTATTGAATTAATAATAATGTGATTGTCTTGAAGAAGTGCTGAAAGTGTTAAGAATATGTTCTTCTTGCTAAGTTTCCAAGTGCTTTTGAGAAAATTTGGTTAATATTGGAAACAGTGTGTTGAAGAAGTCTTCTGGCTTACATAATACTATTCAAGTTTTTGCTCCACATTTATTCTATGTTAGAGATTTGAATGTGTGGTTTGGATATGTTGTTGATAAGTGTTTGAATATGCTAAATCCAAAATTTGGTACTCCGAATCGCTGTGCAGTGAAAGTTGTGTTCACGAGTTTGAAGACAATGTCTGATAGTGTGTCTAAGAGAAAGTATTTTGCTCCGCATAATGGTTTTAGGTGTTGTGGTTTTTGAAATATGCTTATAAGTTCCTTATCTATCTTCTATCCAAAAGGTTTGTGATTTGGTGCTTCAGAAAGCAATTTATTGTGTTGTAGAGTTCGACAGTGTTGTTTGTAAGCAAATTGTGAACTTCCTTCAGTGAAAGTTGTTGTGGCTGAATTTGTTGATTTACAAGTGAATTCAAGTTGTTCATGGATGTTTCTAGATTATGTTAAATCTTTGTGCAAGGTCCACAAGGTGTGTTTATCTTTTAGGAAGTGTGTGCTTAAAAGTTTTTGATGTTAACTCAAGTTTGGCCGACTTGGTTGTTTTCACTAATTTCAATTATGCTTTGGTGATTGTGAAAGTGTGTTAGAGTGGATTTAGGTCCATGCTAAGGCATGATGTGGTTTGCATTCATTCGTTTCCTCTACGGGGATGTTTAGGTCCAGACCTAATTTGAATTTTATGGGTTAAGTTGTGTTGCCAACCTTGGAGAATATTTTCATGATTGATGATGGTATAAATAAGTGTTAAGGAGTCATGGATTTGTGGGCATGTGAGGGATATGATGTGTGTGGTGTGAATTTGATTAGGGCAACAAGAGATTTCAAGTGTTAGGCTATTGGATGCAGTGAGCAGAAGGTGTCTACTATTTTTAGATTTGCTCTGAAGATGTTTGTGTTGTGATGGATATTGATCTTCATTGTAACTGAACTCCATGCATAGGTTAGATGCAATTATATCAGTTCAAAGCATGGCAGTGAGCCACTCTTCTCTTCTTTCTCTCTTTCTCAATGGGTAGTGAGTTCACTTGGACAGTGAGTCCCCTATAGTGAACACTCTTTCTTTTGGGCAGTGAGCCCTCTGGCAGTGAACCTTTGTAATTTGGTATTATTACTACATTATATTATGAGCTAATCCTCACTGTGTTTTTTCCCTTTTAATGTTCTCTTGTGTATGGTGTTGATGTGTTTAAGTTTCTTTTATTTTCTTCTCATGTTTAATCATCATAACAGATTAAGGGTTTAAGTGAACTAATGTGGATGTGAATATGTTTGTGAGGATTTAAAATTTTTGATACAACCGATTCACCCCCCTCTTAATTTTCTTATGCATTCAACAATTTGAAGTCATTGATATTTTCTATCACGAAGATATTTGGTGGAGATTAGGAATCAAGATCTTGAGTCTATCTTGCTCTTCCTAGGGTTTTGTCAAGCCCTTTGTATGATCAAGATCTAAGGGTTGAAGCCTCCAACTTGAGCTTGGAAGTCCTCCACGGATACAGCTGCCTTGCCTTCTTGTTCTACAGGTTTTCATTTCTATCATCTCCTTAAGGTGAAGTTATTGTTGTTTCCTTGAGTGAAACATTGTGTAGATCTATCCTTGATGCTTGAGTCATTTAGGATCTTACATTTCTGCATATATAATCGATCTATGAGTACACACATCTGCAGACTTTTATTATTGGCTATTGTCGAGGTAGAAATACCAAAGATAGGGTTTGACTGAGGCAAACTCCTATATAGCCACAGCCATCCTTCTTCTTTTGTATATGTAGATCACATTTGAAAAGATCTGGCAAAAAGGAGCAGAAGGAGAACAAGTATTATAGGTACAATCATCACAAAACTTTAAGTTAAATAATCATCACAGAATCTTTGGGACTATGGGGTAGGTGCCCTAGTTTAACTGGGCTTGAAATCTAGGATCTGGAACCCTTGATAGAGACTTCAATATCAAGTGCAGAAAGTTTGACAGTCATGAAGCTTTCGGGACTCCGGGGCGGGTGCCCTAGTCTAACATGCCCTCAATTTATGGGTGCATGCTCTCTGTAACCTCTAATTTACATTTTTGTAGTTTGCTTATTAGTTTCAGTGTCAAAAATTAGTCTGTCCTTGCATACTTGACAATTAAGGTTTCATGCTATAAGATTGCCTAAAGCTTGTAAAAACCTAATTGAGGTATCTATTTGGTTATAACAGAATATAGGGGCATAAGAATCAATAGCTTGATCCTTCATAGTGAGAAATCTCAGTTCCTATCTCCTAATGTTGTGTGAGTGAAAGAGAAGCTTGATTTGGTTTATGTAAACTATCTTTCTCCCTCGTTTTCCACATTAGATTTTGGTGAATCTGTGTTTAAAAGAATTTGCATCCTTTTTACATTAGATGTGGAAGTGTTAAATGCTGTCCTAAATTAGATTTAGATTGCAAACCATCTTTTATGAAAAGTATATGCATTAAATTTTTATTGACATCTCTAACTTTTCATTAAAAGAGTATAAAATTAAAACTTTGTGACTTGCATAGTGATATCTTGTTTCATTTTTGCAAAATTTATGATATCTTATTTTTACATTTAAGTCTTGGGTTAATTAGAACATGTTATAATGTCAAATTTCTTTTTACAAGACTTTAATGTGTATGATGAGCCATTTAGTTGTGATGACTTCAATATGTTAGATGAAGCCCTTGAGGACTTTATCTCGATTGAATATTCCACTACGACTCCTAAACCGTCATTATTTTAAAGAATAGTAAATGCAATATATGTTCCTAAACCTCAAGAAGAACCTGTGAAGCCAAGAATAGTGGTCAACCTGTGTTTAGATGTGGCTCAAACACAATCTAAACTGGTGCTTATTGTTAGAGGTCTTCTGCCTTCTTCTCGACCTCCTGATTACATCTATAATTATGCTAAACAAATAACGCATCAAAGTCAACAAGATGGAATACAACAACCTAGTCATACTATGGTTTCTCACACATATAATATACAAAATAACAAACAAAGTAAGAAACAATCAAACATTCCTATATCTTTGCCAACTTCTCAACCTATGCTTTCTCAACCACCTCGTTTAACACATAAAGTTGGTCAAGATTATGATCTTGTTGAGCAACTTTGTGCTAATCCTGCTAAGATCTCTCTTGGGGAACTCATACAAACATCACCTACATACCATGGAATGCTCCAAGAAGCTTTACAAAAGGTGATTGTACCACCTGTTGTCAAGTCGAATGATGTAGCAACTCTATTAGATTGTATGCATGCGACAAAAACAGACATCTTGTTTCAACACCATGAGTTTCCTTCTATTTAAGTTCAAAATAAATATGATCCTCTAATTATATTCATCATAATAAATAATAAATTGATCAAGTGAGTTATGATTAACAATGGATTATCTCTTAATGTTTGTGGTATCAAATTGTTACATAAGATCAAGATTGACACATATTTAATCAAACTGAATAGACTTAGCATTCATGGCTTTGATAATGTTGGAAGACAATCTTTAGGCACTATAACTTTACCTGTACAAGTTAGGCCTGTGACATTGTCTACCCTCATTCATGTCATGCCTGGTTCATTATCATACAATATGATTCTTGGCAGACCTTGGATTCATGCCTTGGGGGCAGTTCCATCTACCCTTTATCGATCAATCAAGTTTATTTATCCAAATAAACTTCACACCATTGAAGCTGATCCTGAACTGGATAGTTGTTTACAAATTGAATTACAAAAGTATTTTTTTTATCATAAGATTTTAAATAACTTGAAATTTGATCCATCAACTCCTCTTGCCACAGAAAATGCTGTGCAAAATTCTAAACAATCGAATGCATTCCTTGGTGACGATTGAAGTTTGTTAGATTTTACTTCTACCACCATGGGAGAATATAAAATAACAACTCTAATCTTGAAACATTAAATGTTGCATCGATTTCATCAAAGAGATCTGTAAAGATACCTAAAGAACCTAAAATTTCTTTAGTGAAAAACATAGAAAATACTCTTACTTACACTACAAACTATGAGACCTATGAGAATCCACCTTCTTCTATAGAGATGGCCTCTCTTTATGGTCGGGGATTTTAGATTCTTTATAAGAACTATGACTATGTAGGCAATGGTTGCGGTATTAATCAACAAGGAATTCGAGTACCTATAGAAGTTGCTTCACATAACTACTCGAATAGCATTGGATATAATCCTTTTAAGGAAACCAAATCCTGCAAACATCCTACTCTTAATGTGAACACAATATCAACACTTAATTTGATATATCATGAGATGATATACATGAATTGTCCTACAAGAGGTATTCCTTTGGATACCTTTTCAACAGATGAAGCAATAATGGAATTCATGGGAGCTTATGACAATGTTCCCCATTATCATCATAAGCGTGGATTACCTTATTATTTAAATAGTGATGCATACTTTAGAAAATCACATGTTTGGTAAATACTACTTTAAAACCTAATGAAGAATCATAAGAATCATCACAATCACCCAACCTCCCAGAACACAGTACTTTACTTAATAGAAAGACTGTCGATGTCTTCATGGAGAAAGATAACACTGATTAGGTTATCCCTATAGGTGATTATTTAAGTATAGAAGAAAAAGAAGATATGACGAAGCTTTTGCATGAATTGACAAAATTATTTTCTTGGAATTATTCGGATATGCCTATCATTGATCCTAAGATTGTAACACATAATATTCTATTACAACATGATGTTAAGCCGTTTAAACAAAAGATCTATACAATGAATCCTAAGGTTATGTTATTAGTCAAGGCTGAGATAGAAAAGCTTCTACAAGCTGGTTTTATTTTCCCTATTGATTACTCACCTTAGATCTCAAATATTGTGGCTATTGCTAAACCTGATAATTGTATTCAGATGTGTACTGATTTTTGGGATTTAAATCTTGCTTCTTTAAAAGATGATCTCTCCCTTCCAAATATTGATATGATTGTCGATTCAATAGCTGGCCATGAATTACTTTCCTTCATGGATAGTGTTGACTTTTTCCCAGACTGGATGCTTATTCCCAGATTTCCCTACAAGGTAGCCATCAGTGATCAATAGGATCTCTGGGCCAGGGGGCCAACAGTGTAGGAGATAGACTCTATATTTTATCTCCTCTTCTTCTTTAGGCTCTGCAAGACCTAGGGGGTATTCCCTACTCAACATCCATGAGGATATGCATACAAGGCTGGGATGCTGATAGAAAGTAGATAGTCCTCTTGTAAGTAGACCAAAACTGAAAGATAAGAGCAAAGGGGCTAGCTTTGGGCCTATTTGCAGTTGTAGACAGAGGACTGAGGTTCCTAAAACTAACTCTAATGTCCTAATGGTTGTTTTAGATTTTGATTTGGAGTTTAAGTTTGGATGCAAAGCTGGACATGGTTGTAACACAAACACAAAGCAAGATTGGTGCCTATCCAGGGCCTGGAGTCAGTAGACATACACCTATGAATGATCAGCATAAACAGCTAAAACTGGATTTCAAGGGGATATATGTGATACCTGCCTTACAGGTATCTCCCAATACAAAGTGTTAGGTTATCTCTACTTATGGTATCCCTACTGCAGTATACCCTTCCCAATGTTCAACCTGAAAACAGTTTAATCTACCCCTTGAGCAGAAGTTAAAAGATCAGACATTCAACATAGGAATTCTATGCTCTAGAATCTAAACATTACTCAAACATCCAGATTCAGAAGAAGAATACATGCAATACTGGAGACAGAATTAACACAACACATGCTAAGATAGCATTTCTCATATAAGTTTAATCATGAAATCAGTGGGTTCATGCCAAAAACATACAACAAGAGATACATAAACTCACAGGTAAGCTGTACAAAGCAACCAGATCAGCTTGTTATGAATTACAGAGCCAAAATTCTTCAACTTTCAACAACCTTGAATGAATAACACCGTCTGCATTATATAGCAGGAGGGTGTATTCAGCATTAACTACCAGGTTGACCAAAAATCCCGCCAGATACACAGTATCATAAAAATGGCGCTCAAACACAACCAGATTGGCACCCAAACTTGAATGCAGCAGGTAGGGGAGGAGACAGGAAGATATCTTGAGCCCTGCGCCACTGTCCGCTGATGTACACCTTCAATCGGGTACCAGATCCGCCCACGCCATCGCCCATACCTCTGCAACAATCGCCATTGATGGCACACCAACCCGCGGCCTCAGGAAGAACATTAATTCTGCATCGCAACCATTTCCCACCGAGATTCATCATCATGATATTTCGAATATGCAGGATAACATTATCCCACATGCACCCCGCGATGACCTCTTTAACACTTTATATACTAGGTCATGAGCATATATGATGTCGGTGCTTTTGCTCCTGACGACACTAGTATAAGACTTCATCATCATCATCCTCCAGCAGCATGATATCTTGTTGCCCGAAATATCACCCTGACGTCAGCATCATATTGCAATATAACCTGCATGATAATTGCCTTCATCGGCACAACCTGATCCATCGGAGAAACATCCTCCTGCTGAGCCTATACCAAAAGTCTAGCCGATGAACATCCTGATGACGTCATCATCATATCCTGCTGACGTCATCATCATATCTGCCTACTGCGCACCTCCTCATATCCGGATGACGTCATCATCATGTTTGCAAATATCGAGAGATCTCCTCAAGATGATCAGTGTTAGAAATATGACCCCCCCGGACCTTGATGACGTCATCATCATATTAACATCAGGTTGCACTGTAGCTTCACTATAAGATCGGGGTGATCGATGAATATGATGATGCTTGAAAAGATCACCCCCACTAGATAATACACGAAGCCGGCAGGCGGATATCTCCTTGATATCAGCATCATCATGACGCTGGAACAAACATACACCCGAGTGATATGAAAATATCACCCCCTCCTTCGGAAATATCATGATGCAGATAGGCAGAGAAAAAGATATCACCCTGATATAAGGATGACGTCAGCATCATCAGGATGACAAAACAACGAACAAGCGATACAACATCATCAGGATGATATTGACTAAGATCATCCTGACGTCCAAAATATGATGACTCCAGTGAATATCGGGTCGCACTTAGAACTCTTCAACAACATCATCAGGATGATCATAACCAAGATCACCCGATGATAAAAATATCACCCCGGCGAAATATCATGAAGGCAGAAGATATGATGACCCCCGCAGGCAACACGGTGATAACTGGAAATATGATGATGATGACGACCCTTAAGAAAGAACAAGTCAGGTCGAACAACTTAGAGAATAACCCCTTCAGAATAGCGGGGCAACATCATCATCATGCTTGGGCAAGGTGATAAATGGAAGATCACCGGATACTTGAAAAATCACCCCCGCAAGCAAATCAGGGCGCACTGTAGCTCATCAGCATCATCAGGATAATAACCAAACATCACCCGATAGTAAAATATGATGATGACGATGAGAAACCAGTCGACGAAGAACATGATGATGCAGACCATCATCGAAGACAAGATGATGATGATGACCTCCTCCTTAGGAAAATATGATGCTGCAGCTGAAAAATGCTGAGGAGGTCCAACACTTAGAACAAATGGGCAAAAAGATAAAGGCTTCAAATGAAGAAACCCCCTGATCATGACAAATCAACCCCAGGTCAAAATGAGTGCTAACAGTGGCTCCGAATGGGGACGTGCAGGTGAAAACCTGCAGCGAGAACCAGATCTCCGGGCAGACCAGACAAAAAGCCAAAAAACGCGAGCTGTACAAGGCATTTACACTACATACATATTTTTACAAATGTGCACAGCAACCAGTTATTCATGCAAAATAGAACTTAAGGAATTGGCCATGCACAGGCAATTCCAGAATTTCACCATCTAAGGCCTGGAGGAAATAAGAATCCTCCCCATGAGTATTGCAAACCTGATATGGGCCCATCCATAAGGGTTGAAATTTACCATGTTTACCCTTTTCCTGACCTTTAGCATTCCAAATGAGCACCAGATCATTGACTTGAAACTTCCTTTTTGTAGTTCTCCTGTCAAACTGATATTTCATATCTTGTTGTCTTTTGAGATTGATCTGGTGGGCTTTCCTTCTGTCTTCATCCAATGCAACCAGCTGATTCACTCTTTCTGTCATAGAATCTTCAATCTCCTCATCATTTTCCTGAATGAATCTGTAAACTGGTAGGAGATTGTTTATGGGCAATCTAGCTGATGCACCATATACTAGCTCAAAAGGTGACTTCCCAATAGCCCTTTTCACTGTCACTCTGTCAGCCCATACTGCTAAGTTCAACTTTGAGTCCCAAGCTCTCTTGTTCTTGTCCAGTATCCTCTTGATAATTTTCATGATGCTCCTATTGCTTGATTCAGCTTGACCATTTCCTTGTGGGTGATATGGTGATGTATATGACAGATTTATCCCATACCTGTTGCAAAAATCAACAAATTCACCTGATCTGAAGCACATAGCATTATCAGTGATTATCTTAAATGGTACTCCAAACCTGATGATGATGTTTTCTAGTATGAAATCTGTCACCACCTTACTTGTAGCTCTCTTAGTTGGAATGGCCTCAATCCATTTGGTGAAGTAATCAGTTGCCACCAAAATCCAACTGTGTCCCCCACTTGATTTGTCTGCAATTTCCCCTATGAAGTCAATTCCCCATTGCTGGAATGGAGCATCCACAGGTACAGTTCTGAGGGGTAAAGCACCATCATATTTCAGCTTTCCTGAGAATCTTTGGCAAGGGTCACACTTTCTCACTAACCTTTGTGCATCTGAAAAGAGAGTAGGCCACCAATATCCTACCCTGAGAATTTTATGAGCTGTTGTTTGGGTAGTATAATGTCCACCACACAATCCTTTATGCATATCAATCAAAACATTGTTAGCCATATCCTCATCCACACATCTCAGCAGCACACCATCAGGGTTTTTCCAGTATAGCTCACCTTGAACAATAACATACTTGATTGCATGTAACTTTAAAGTCCTCTTTTGATTGTCACTGAAATGGGAAGGACAATTCAGATTTTGCAAGTAATAGATAATATCCTTGTACCATTCAGATCCTGATACATTTACACTCTCATCTTGGACTGCATTAACTTGGCATGCTTCCAAGTTTGACTGTGCCATCATCTTGGCTAATCCTTGTCCTCTTATCAACTTAGTAACTTGTATGTCTATGTTGAACTCCTGCAGTTTGTTTATCCATCTGCACCTTCTTCCAGTCACCTCCTGCTGAGTGAATATGTCTTTGACTGCTGCATGAGGTACATATGCAATTATATATGACCCTACCAAGTATGGTCTGAAACTTTTGATGGCTCTGACCAGTGCATATGCCTGTTTTTCCATAATATCATACTTCAACTCAGAGGCCTGCAAGGACATACTGAAAAAAGCGATGGGCTGTTCAAAACCATCTTCATTTTTCTGTAACAAACATGCAGCAACAGTATGAAAGGAAGCAAATGAAAATACTTGGAATGGCCTAGAAAAATCAGGAGATTTAAGAACAGGGGCCATCTTGATTGCCTCTTTGATATTCTGAAATGATTCTATTGCTTCCCTTTCCCAGTTGACAGTTGCATCCTTCTTCATCATCTTGGAAATGTTCCTTGTGGTTTCTGCAAAGTTGGGAACAAATCTTCTAACAAAATTTATCTGTCCAAAGAAGGACTGAACTCCTTTCACAGTTTTTGGCATTTGAATCCTGTTAATAGCAGCCACTCTCTCTGGATCTATCCTGACTCCATCCTTGGAAACAATATGTCCCAGAAGCTTTCCTTCAACTACTCCAAAGGCACACTTCTTTGGGTTTAAAGAAATACCATATTCTAGTGCTCTTATGAAAATCTGCTCCAGATGCAAACAATGCTGCTCTTCTTTCTTTGAGTAAGCAGTCAGGTCATCCTAATATACAGCCAGGATTGAATCAATCAACCCTGCAAAAGCAACATCCATTGCTCTTTGAAATGTAGCACCTGCATTTGTTAGTCCAAATGGCATTCTAACATACACATACGTTCCCCATGGAGTGGTAAAGGCAGTTTTATACTGTTCTGATTCCTTTACCTTTACCTGATTATATCCTGAAAATCCATCCATCATGGATAGGAGTTCACAACCAGTCACTCTCTGCAACATAGCTTCCATATTAGGCAGTGGATAGTTATCCTTTAAAGAGGATACATTCAAGTTCCTGAAATCAACACAAAGCCTAATATCACCATTCTTTTTTCTGACTGGGACAAGGTTAGACACCCAAGTTGAATGTCTGATTGGCACAATTATTCCAGCTTCCCTGAGCCTTTTGAGTTCTTCTTGCATCTTGGGAGCTAAGGTAGGGTTAATAGGTCTTTGCCTTTGTCTAAATGGCTTAGCTTCAGGCTTCAATGGGATCTCATGCTGGAATAAGTCTTCCCTATAAGCTTTTAGGTCCTCATATGACCAAGCAAAAACATGTTTATACTTTTTCAGTAATGCAATCAGCATACTTCTAATGTGTGGTTTGAGCTGTTTACCAATATATACCTTCTGAGGGGCCTGAGATGTCCCCAAATTTATTTCTTCTAAATCCTCCTTATTTGTGGGGGATGTCCTTGTGACCATTTTATCTCTACTGTCAAAAACTCTTTCCAAAGCTACCAACCCTCTAGGGATTTTATTAGTCCTCAACTGAATGATCTCTTTTCCCACAAGAGTTTCTTTTCCATCTACAGTCTCTACAAAAGCTTGGAAATCAATCTGTTGATTCTCATATTCATCTATGCAGTGCAAAAATTTCAACAAATCCCTATCATCATTAAACACTTGCCAACTGCATATGTTTTCTGGTATGGCAGGCCTAATTTTAACTTCTACATTTGTAACACCTGACAGAGTGATGTCATCTGGCCTTATTGCAACATTGGCTAAGAAATCAGCCATAACATTTTTTGACCTTTCTACCCAGCCTATTGAAAATGCATCAAATAATTCAATGGTATCCCAAACAGCATGCTTGTATTGTTTCAGTCTTTTATTTTTTGCAGCATACTTATTTCTAATTTGGGATACAATCAGCTCAGAATCCCCAAATACTCTTAACATCTTAATTCCATGTCTGAGAGCAATATTTAGGCCTAAGAGTAAAGCCTCATATTCTGCAATATTGTTTGTGCAATCAAACCTCAGCAAGAAAGAGAATTTGAGGAGCTTACCAGTTGGAGACAGGAAAACAACTCCAGCTCCAGAGCCTTCTTTTGCACAAGCTCCATCAAAAAACATGGTCCATAAGCCTTGCTGATCCAGCTCTTCAATGCAGACATTTTTCTTTTTATCTTCTGTATCATCTGAGACAACCTTGAAGTTATCACAGTCAGTGTCTACAAAGCATACTTGTTCATTTGCTTCTTGGTCTTCCACTGTCTCTGATGATCTTTGCTCTCTGATTAGCTTGACATCCCTGCCATTCATTGGAATCATGGCATATGACAGGTCCAGCTGCATACTTCCACCAATTAGTGCTGCCCATCTTCTTGACAACAACATACCATATTGTGGCTTGATGTCAACCACTGTTATATTCATTTTATATTTCTTTTCAGGAAATGCTGCCAGTTTGAAATCTACATCCTTCATGATTCCAATAACTGGTACCTCTCTGGCATCCATGGCATAACACTTTCCACATGCCTTGTCAATTTTTAATCCAGTTTGTTGCATGATAGCCAAAGGCATGACATTTGTAGATGCTCCAGAGTCAAGCATACAATTTCTAATTATTTTTCCATTTATAACCAGGGAAACATAAAATGGTTCCACTTGTGAAGGACACTTTGTCATGGTCATTCCTAAATAGACTTCAGGAGTCTCATCTTCTTCATTACACATGACATGTTTCTCACCCTGGGTCTGATCATTTTGTTTAGCTTGAAAAGGTACCCCTGAGATTAGGGATATTGTCCTATTCTTGATCTCTTCCACTTTCATGAGTTCCATAAGTGGAACAGAGACCTTTACCTGAGAGAGGATCTGGGCTATATCAAATGGAGCACAGTTTTGTACAACAGTTGTAGCTTGCTCCACAATCTTGCTTTTATCCTGAGCTGATTTAGTTTTCATTTTCATAGTTCCCTGATCATCATTCCTGTCTTGGGAACCTCTACTTTGATCTTCAGCCTGAGGGATTTTGTTTTCTGGTCCTTGAAAATCATGACCTGTTCTGTGTCTAAAGTTCTGTTTATTATTTACCCACTGCCTTTTTTGTGGTTCAGTTCCTTTATGACCATGCACCAGCTGACCTGCAGAAATATCTTCTGGCTGATGTGGGCTGCCTACTTGATTTTTACCTCTGAGATTGTAGTTGCTTTTGACTTGAGCAACTGCTGCAGCTGTGAAGGCTCTAATTTCCTCATCAGAAGGTCGTTGTAAGTTACTCAGAAAATTGTGTGAGTTCTGAGCATACACATAGTTATCTTCATTATCTTCATCATATGGGGGCTGTTGGCAGGCCTGAATTTGATGATCTGCACTCTCATCAGCATCATACAGAGTGTATCCATTGCCTATGGACATCATATTAACATCATCATCCTGCACATGATGTGGCTCATTGCATTCATTACAAGATGTAGCATTATCATACAAGGATTGAGCAATCATACACTGTGACTGTGAATGTGGCATCTGACAAATTATACACCACGGAGCATCATCAGCAATATTTATAGTTTTCTTTAGGGGATCAGGAGTTTCCTTGACATGTTGAGCCCTCTGATTTGTGTTGTTACGTGGAAATACAGGCTTACCATCATGCCAATTGGTGTTATAAGGCATATCATGTAATGATGGCCTCTTTTCCTGCCTTTGATAGACTTGCCTATCAGGACCCATCCCTTTTTCACTTCTAGCTAATCTATAGCTTAGGTCCTTAACAACATTTGCCAATTTGTCTATCTTATCTTCAGGAGCAGATGTACTACCTTGAGTGTTCTAAGGCTTGTTTGGGTTCTGCAGAATTTTTATATCATCCCTTCTATTTGTCTTGCCCGATGCTTTCCTATTGTTTTCAATATTTACTGCAATTCTGAAAGCATCCCTGAGAGTAGCAGGACCTTTATCTCTTAGTCCATATGCAGTCTTTGCATCAAAGGCATTGATATACAAAATTATGCACATTGGTTCATTTGGCCTCATGTGATGTGGCAATTTGTTCAACACTTTAGTAAATCTTGCATTAAAGTCTGCAACCTGCTCATTTGACCCTTTGGTGATACTGGTGAACTCATTTACAAAAAAGCTAGGGTCAGTTTTATCACCATATTGCTCCTTGAATATCCTTTTAAAATCATCCCATGATGAAATACTCCGGTCAGGCAGATTCCTGTACCATTCTCTTGCCTCATCTATTAAGGATTGCATGAATGACTTCATGAAAACATCCTCATGCTCAACCTCAAAATTATCCATGACATTTTGAAAGGCCTTTAGATGATCTTCTCCTGACACTGTGTTGTTTCCTGAAAATTTAGGCACTTGCAGCCTCAGATGCTTATCAATGGGGTTAGGATACCCAGGAATACCATCAAACACCAGCTGCCTGAATCTATCTAACTGCATGGGCTGTCTGTTTGGCTGATTAACATTAACATTTCTGTTTGCATTCTGGTTTCCTGCATTGTTCAGTGGTATCCTAGCATCATTCACATTTTGTCTCTCATCATGATGCTGATGTTGCATTTCATATCTTTGCTGATGTCTTTGCACATTTGCATTCTCTAGGGTAGGAACTGAATCATTTTGGACAGTTCTTAAGGCTTGCACTTTCTGCTTCATATCATCTCTGATTTTCATGGCTTGTAGGTATTCTAGTTCTGCTCTTAGACTTCTGATTTCTTCAGCCAATTGTTCATCCTTAGGTCTGGAGGTAGATGGTCTCATACCATTCTGGTCATCATCTTCATCATCCCTCAGAGACTCTGCCTCTTCAAACCTTTCACTTGGGTCTAGAAAAGGGCGTTCTTGGAACACCTCTGACCTCATTCTCATGCTACCACCCTGTTGCCTCTCATATGCACCTTGAATATCAGCTTCTGCATTTGAAAAATAAGGCGCATGCTGTCCTGATGGCCTAGGGTTATCTTGTGTATCATCACCTTTTCTGGGGGAGCTCTCATGACTAACTGAGACAGTTCCCTTTCTTCTATACATCATTCTTTTTGTTAATGGTAACTCTTCAAATAAAGGATTTTGTTGGGATCTTCTCCCCTGCATATAAATTTTACTTTGACCGGTTGGGAGATTACTTCGGAGTCGCCACCTATTACTAGGAACTGTTTTCTTCTGAAAACCAGGGTTCTTTCACAAGGCTCCCCAGCAGAGTTGCCAATTTCTGTTGACTTTTTCCCAGATTGGATGCTTATTCCCAGATTTCCCTACAAGGTAGCCATCAGTGATCAACAGGATCTCTAGGCCAGGGGGCCAACAGTGTAGGAGATAGACTCTATATTTTATCTCCTCTTCTTCTTTAGGCTCTGCAAGACCTAGGGGGGTATTCCCTACTCAACATCCATGAGGATATGCATACAAGGCTGGGATGCTGACAGAAAGCAGATAGTCCTCTTGTAAGTAGACCAAAACTGAAAGATAAGAGCAAAGGGGCTAGCTTTGGGCCTATTTGCAGTTGTAGACAGAGGACTGAGGTTCCTAAAACTAACTCTAATGTCCTAATGGTTGTTTTAGATTTTGATTTGGAGTTTAAGTTTGGATGCAAAGCTGGACATGGTTGTAACACAAACACAAAGCAAGATTGGTGCCTATCCAGGGCCTGGAGTCAGTAGACATACACCTGTGAATGATCAGCATAAACAGCTAAAACTGGATTTCAAGGGGATATATGTGATACCTGCCTTACAGGTATCTCCCAATACAAAGTGTTAGGTTATCTCTACTTATGGTATCCCTACTGCAGTATACCCTTCCCAATGTTCAACCTGAAAACAGTTTAATCTACCCCTTGAGCAGAAGTTAAAAGATCAGACATTCAACATAGGAATTCTATGCTCTAGAATCTAAACATTACTCAAACATCCAGATTCAGAAGAAGAATACATGCAATACTGGAGACAGAATTAACACAACACATGCTAAGATAGCATTTCTCATATAAGTTTAATCATGAAATCAGTGGGTTCATGCCAAAAACATACAACAAGAGATACATAAACTCACAGGTAAGCTGTACAGAGCAACCAGATCAGCTTGTTATGAATTACAGAGCCAAAATTCTTCAACTTTCAACAACCTTGAATGAATAACACCGTCTGCATTATATAGCAGGAGGGTGTATTCAGCATTAACTACCAGGTTGACCAAAAATCCCGCCAGATACACAGTATCATAAAAATGGCGCTCAAACACAACCAGATTGGCGCCCAAACTTGAATGCAGCAGGTAGGGGAGGAGACAGGAAGATATCTCGAGCCCTGCGCCACTGTCCGCTGATGTACACCTTCAATCAGGTACCAGATCCACCCACGCCATCGCCCATACCTCTGCAACAATCGCCATTGATGGCGCACCAACCCACGGCCTCGGGAAGAACATTAATTCTGCATCGCAACCATTTCCCGCCGAGATTCATCATCATGATATTTCGAATATGCAGGATAACATTATCCCACATGCACCCCGCGATGACCTCTTTAACACTTTATATACTAGGTCATGAGCATATATGATGTCGGTGCTTTTGCTCCTGACGACACTAGTATAAGACTTCATCATCATCATCCTCCAGCAGCATGATATCCTGTTGCCCGAAATATCACCCTGACGTCAGCATCATATTGCAATATAACCTGCATGATAATTGCCTTCATCGGCACAACCTGATCCATCGGAGAAACATCCTCCTGCTGAGCCTATACCAAAAGTCTGGCCGATGAACATCCTGATGACGTCATCATCATATCCTGCTGACGTCATCATCATATCTGCCTACTGCGCACCTCCTCATATCCGGATGACGTCATCATCATGTTTGCAAATATCGGGAGATCTCCTCAAGATGATTAGTGTTAGAAATATGACCCCCCCGGACCTTGATGATGTCATCATCATATTAACATTAGGTTGCACTGTAGCTTCACTATAAGATCGGGGCGATCGATGAATATGATGATGCTTGAAAAGATCACCCCCACTAGATAATACACGAAGCCGGCAGGCGGATATCTCCTTGATATCAGCATCATCATGACGCTGGAACAAACATACACCCGAGTGATATGAAAATATCACCCCCTCCTTCAGAAATATCATGATGCAGATAGGCAGAGAAAAAGATATCACCCTGATATAAGGATGACGTCAGCATCATCAGGATGACAAAACAACGAACAAGCGATACAACATCAGGATGATATTGACTAAGATCATCCTGACGTCCAAAATATGATGACTCCAGTGAATATCGGGTCGCACTTAGAACTCTTCAACAACATCATCAGGATGATCATAACCAAGATCACCCGATGATAAAAATATCACCCCGGCGAAATATCATGAAGGCAGAAGATATGATGACCCCTGCAAGCAACACGGTGATAACTGGAAATATGATGATGATGACGACCCTTAAGAAAGAACAAGTCAGGTCGAACAACTTAGAGAATAACCCCTTCAGAATAGCGGGGCAACATCATCATCATGCTTGGGCAAGGTGATAAATGGAAGATCACCGGATACTTGAAAAATCACCCCCGCAAGCAAATCAGGGCGCACTGTAGCTCATCAGCATCATCAGGATAATAACCAAACATCACCCGATAGTAAAATATGATGATGACGATGAGAAACCAGTCGACGAAGAACATGATGATGCAGACCATCATCGAAGACAAGATGATGATGATGACCTCCTCCTCAGGAAAATATGATGCTGCAGCTGAAAAATGCTGAGGAGGTCCAACACTTAGAACAAATGGGCAAAAAGATAAAGGCTTCAAATGAAGAAACCCCCTGATCATGACAAATCAACCCCAGGTCAAAATGAGTGCTAACAGATAGTTTTTTGGGTTATAATCAAATTTTCATCAACCCTAAAGATCAATACAAGACAACTTCATAACACCATGTGGAACATTCTGTTGGGTAGTCATGCCATTTGGATTAAAGAACGCTGGAGCAACTTACCAACCTGCTATGACTCTTATCTTTCATGATTACATGCATAACATCTTAGAGGATTATGTCGATGACATTCTTGCGAAGTCTATTCATCGCCAGGATCACGTCACAATCCTCCATCAAATCTTTGAATGAATACAGAAATACAACATGCGCTTAAATCCCCGTAAATGCATTTTTGGCATAGATAGTGGAAAACTGTTGGGATTTATAGTCTCAAATCACGGTATTGAAGTAGACACAAAGAAAATTGATGCGATTGTTAACATGCCATCACCTAAGAACATATCTCAACTTCGTAGTTTACAATGGAAGATACAGACCATTCACCGATTTGTCTTACAACTCACGAATATGACTCACCCTTTTACTCAACTGCTGAAGAAGGATTTGAAATTTTAGTGGAATTTTGATTGTCAGAAATCTGTTGAAGACTTAAAAAATATTTATCTAATCTTCCTATTTTACAACTTGCCACCGCTGATAAACCTTTTCTTCTTTACACCTCAGCATCTAATAATGCTCTCACGGCTTTAGTAGCACAACATGATACTGAAGGAAAAAAAACACGTCATATATTACATAAATTAAACTTTGCTCGATTATGAAGTGTGATATACTCTTATCGAGAAGCAGTTCCTAGCTCTTGTCTTTGCAACACAAAAGCTTAGGCATTATCTTTTAAATGCTAAAGTTCATGTCATGGTTAAATTTGATCCATTGAAACAGTTTTTTGCTAAAATAGATCTTTCTGGTCGCCTAGCTAAATGGGTTATGTTGTTAACAGAATTTGATCTCAAATTTATTTCTCAAAAAGTGATAAAAGGACAAGATTTAACCGATCATTTAGTGAAAGCACCTTCACCTTTATCTATCCAAGATTAGGAAGTATTTCTTGACGATCAAATTCTAACTATAACTTTAGATGATAAATGGGAATCATATTTTGATGGTTCATGATGTCGAACTGGCTCTGGTGTTGGTATTATACTAGTATCTCCTTCTGGTAAACTGATTCCTCTATCTTACCATCTAAACTTCTCATGCACAAACAATATTGCCGAGTACAAAGCTCTTATTGCAAGACTTCGTGCCACTTTGGCTCTCAACATTAAACACATCACCATCTATGGTGATTCACAATTAATTGTGTGATAAATCACAGGATCATATCAAGCTAAACAAGATAAACTATCTCAATACCATGATCTTTCCTTATCATTATTAAAACAATTCACATAATTTTCAATCAACACTATTCCAAGGAAAGGCAATCAACACGCAGATGCAATGGCAAGCACAGCTTCCCTTATATCTTCTATCGATTTGCCTGATGAATATCACTTCATCATTCATAATCATAAAACATCAACAATAGATGAGGCCACATCTTCAGATACTGACCTTTGTTGTAACACAAATTCTGATGAATGGTATTCCCATATATTTCATTATTTGCATGATGGTACTATTCCTAATTCAACATCTAAAAAGGCCCAAGTTCACCTATGCAAACTTGCGACACATTATATCATTTTATCCAATGTAGAGAAGAAGCTATAATGGTGTTCTTCTCCGATGCCTTAACAATTCAGAGATCCTAATTGATTTAGAAGAAGCTCACTTCGGTGCTTATGGAGGGCATTTTGGAAAAAAATCTTTAGTATAGAAGTTGTTACATGTGGGGTACTATTGGAAATGCATAGAACAAGATTCATTTGCATATGTCAAGAAATGCCCGCAATGTCAATAGCACAAACATTTAATTCGAGCACCTACCTAGGAACTTCAAGCTGAAGTTTCACCTTGGCCATTTTCTGTATGGGGCTTGGATCTAATTGGTAAAATTTCTCCACCTTCTTCTCAAGGACATACTTTCAACATCACCGCTACTGATTATTTTATGAAGTGGGTCGAAGCTGTTCCACTACGATCCACGACAACTGAAGTAATTTTTTGTTTCATACAAGATAATATCATCTCTCGATTTGGTATACCTTCCTCCTTAGTTTTTGATAATGGTACACCATTTAAGAACAAGGATGTGAAGAAATTCCTTGAAAAATATCACATCCAACATCGCTTCTTTATGCCTTATTATCCTCAATCCAATGGCCAAGAAGAAGCTTCAAATAAGATTATTAGATAAATTCTATGGAAAACTGTTAATAAACATAATTTTTTTTGGCATACTCAACTCTCCTACGCATTATGGGCTTATAGAACAAGTGTCTGTACGGATACAAGAACTACACCGTATAACCTTGTCTATGGTGCCAATGTGATAATGCCTTTAGAGCTTGAAATTCTCTCATTGCGAGGTTCCCTAAAGGACATTATTGAAGATGACATGGAACAAGAGAAGAGATTGCATGAACTTGAGATGCTTGATGAACAACGTATCAATGCTCTCAAGCACCTTAAGGCACATCAAAAAAGCATCCAATGATCATACAATGAACGTGTCATACATTGTTCATTCGACGTTGGAGATTTGGTATTATATGAGAATCAATGTAATGTGAATGCATCACTTGGAGAAAAAGAAAAATTCAGCCCTAATTGGCTTGGACCATATGTTATTACTGAAGCTTATGGAGCAGGAGTGTATAAATTAGTTGATGAACAAGGTATGCCGCTTAAAGAACCTATCAATGTTATGCATTTAAGAAACTTTTATGCTTAGGATTCTATGTTAAAGGTTATTTCATAAAGCAAATTTTTTGGTTTAGCTTCAATTTTGACAAGATAGAAATATTTTGTCTTAATTCCTTTGACATACAATCCTTTTTCAATTAATCATTGTTGCATCTGGTTAAAAAAAAGTTTTATTAAGATCACATTTGCATTAATTGAAAGTAGCATATTATTTTCCCTCATGTGTAAAATTATTTAATCATTGTTATATTTACTAAACATTCTGCAAAGATTGGATAGACTAAATCACAATGGCATTAGAAACATTTTTCACATGATCATGAAAGATATCACTTGTTGCATTTCATAAATCACATGTGATACGTCAATAACATCATAGCATTCATAGAAATGTAATATATGCATATACAAGAGTTTGAACATATACATCAAAATTGACTATCCCGTACATCAAAATGGGATGTCGTAGTACAATACATAAGATATATCACATAAATGAACCTTGGTCACCAGACCCCTTAGGACTTGGTGGTCTGCATGTGACAGAGGGCTGCCCACGGGTGACCACGAAATGCAAATGACTCCTAGAGGCACTTCACGATCGTATCCCCATGAGCTCACCTCTAAGCCCCATCACCTCACCCTGTGACTCCATGTACAACTAGTGGAATCGGTCTCTCTTTGACTATACTCTCTCTCTCTATCTGATGGTGCTCTATCTCTCTTTGACTGAGCCCTATCCTTATTAGGTCTCAACTGATCCAACTTGGAGCGTAGGATCTGAGTCACGATAGGACCCATCTCGAATGAAGGTAGTGTTGCAACCTGCTCTCATTGTTCCTGGAGCTTAGCCTCTACATGCTTATCTCTCTAGATCACCTGATCCCTATCCTGTGTAGAATGATCTAAAGTGGCCTCCATAGCCACTATATATCTCATAAAATGGCATAAACATCTCTGCATGCCACCCTGCGGAGTGCTGTGGCGAATACCCCGTCTACACTTGTTGCTCGGCTGCATCGGTAGGAACTATGTATGCTATAATGTGACTCACAAGGTTGCACCATGCATCTGTACCAACTACAAAAATAAAGACAAAGACATCATCGATATCTCATCATCATAGATATAACATTATAAGTAATCATCAAAGCAATATATCAACATAATAATGTCTCACCTAGATCGCCATCTCGCTAGGATGGATCCCGAACCACTGCTGGTATAATGAATTATACAGTCATCTCTACAGCTAGGGGCATATGACTACTCATCTCCCCTGGCTCGAGGTGACTCGATCTCCTAACGCCAGTAAGGGCTGGACCACGAGCTCTTGACTTAGGTATCTCCTTGGTCTCCGCATCACTGTCCACCTCATGTTGATCTCACCGTGGTCTCGCTCTGAAGATGTACTGCGCTGGGATATCCATGGTCGTGAATCACCTATGGAGTGACCGACGGGGAAGATGAGAACAGGCTGTGCTGTCTCCCACCAGATAAGGTACATTTGGGTAGCACTGACATCATCTACATCTGATAGTGACTCTACATCTCCCACACTATCATCATCACTCTCAACTACCTCAACTATCATTGACAATGGGGTGACATTCGCCCTGACTGCGCTGAGTGTGCATAGCTTAGACACATCCCAGGAACATCCTACCTGCATCCGAACTGCCTTTCTAATCTATCAAAATAAAACTAGACCATGATGTGATCAAGGCGACCGGCCATGAGCTGATCTTGCTGCATCCTCGCTAGCTATCTACAATGCTCTATCCATGGCCTCTAGTTGCGATATGGTCTTCAAATAATATTTTCATGTCGTAGTCTATCAAACACCACTCTCCAATATAGTAAATCACCATGTCTCCAACATCTGATGAGTGGATATGCATGCCCACGTGGAAGTGTCCACATCATCTCTATGGGAGATCTTGTGGGTCGTGTGCACCTAATGTGCTCAAACATCCATACCTGTAATAATGTGCACACCATCAAGCTCTGTGCCCCATAATGGACATATCATCCTGAGTCACAGTAGAGGTGCACAAGCATACTGTGCCCCCATACGTAAACCATCATGTGCTCCTCCACCGACCTGATGGTGTGTACAAGGCCTCCCTAAAGGTGGGTGCCCCGTCTATCCTATGCAACCACTAAGGCGATGGTCACAATCATGATGTGATGTACTAAGGGTATGCCTGTGCAGCCCTGGTCTAACCATCGAAGCATGATATGCCCATGATATGATAGAGTGACAACACGACCCAGGCAATACAGATGACTTTCTCGAGTGTACTCCTCTGAACAATGATCCACAATCTACACTATCTCTGCTTGAACCAACAATCGTAGAATATGGTACACGTCCTCTAAAGTCATGGTCATCTCCCTTATGGGCAAATGGAATGTCATGATATCCACATTTCATCTATCCATCAGAGTCATCATCATACTATAGTGGAATCTCATTGTGGGGCATCATGAACACCCACCATAAGCCCACTGCCTGCAAGAAGCACCGCTCCTTGTTAGAGATAGTACTAATGTGGCTTTGTAATAGTGTCATGAGAGGACCACCTATGTGCTACCATGTCTAGAGGAAATCCTGCACATTAAAACATTCAAATTTTAATCAGTTTTCATCACCAAGTCATCAATCATCATCTAACATATCTATCTATGCCCTATCCCTTGGGCCCATGTTCTCTCTGGACTTGGGCGCCCCAAGAAGACCTGGGCACCCAGAGAGGACTTGGGCGCCCTGACTGGACTTCCTTGTCCAGATCCATCTACAAGGCACATAAAACAAAACAAATTCAATAATGCAGGAACGAAAGGTGACATAAGTGAAGTTTAGAGCCCTATGTCAGACTCGATCTGCCTATTTGTAACTCAGGAATGGAGCACCTCTAGTCTCAAAAGCTGGTATGGGCATCGAGTTGGCATGGTTGATCTCTCTCTCTCTCTCCTCCTTTTCTCTTATACAACAAGAAAATAATAATGAATAGTGAAAAAGTAAAAACTCCCTTTACTTATAGTAAATGGATGAGAATTCCTATCACTATCTAGGTGCAAAACTCTACAACTTTATTTATATGCCTCTATCTTGGGTTGTCAGACTCATATTTTTGCGCTGTCTATTGCATTAGAATCTTGGTTCTGCATTCAATTTAATCCAATGCTTAGTGCCTCAGTGTTGTTTACAAAAATAACCCACAAAACATTTCTCAACACCTTTCCTTAAAATCTATGCGCGAAGGTTACCACCTTGTTTCTCCTTTTCAGACTAAGCAAGTAGAAACAAGGGGGGCATATATCCCTCAATTTTCTCCCTCATCATGTCTCATCACTCAATCCCCGTAGTGTTTATGACTGACCTATTTGTTTTCTATTTGCAGGATGATTTGATTATCTAACAAGTGTTCCTTTGCAGGATGCAATTCCTAACTTTGTGATCTTACAAGATTACAGATTGGGAGCTTCTTCCTCTTGTGTGACAACACTTTGACTTCCTCTACAGTATCCTTTTGGGTATCCTTTTCATGATTGAAGTATTTACTTTCCTTTAGTTGCATATGCACATAGTGTCATATGGCCACTAAAGTGGGGGCTAAATGTTATGTCAGAAATTGTACTCCTACATGGATTAACATAATTTCACATAGTTTAGCTCCTCTCCTTTGGTGTCCTCTTGCTCTTTTTATTTCTGGATTACCTAAACCCTGATTGACTTATACCCTATCGAAGAAATGTTGAAGTTTGAAGCAATAATTGACGGAACCTAAAAAGAAACTTTGGATTATGGATATTCTAGACCCTCTAAAGGTAGACCTTGAGTAAAATCTAGGGTCTAGACTAGGGCGCCTATGCCCTAGTCTTGCCCTATGTTTTCAGGTTTTGAATTTTATGGTGGTGTTAGCTTGTCTCGTACACCTCAGGATTTCAATTTCAAATTTTGGTTTTCACGTGATGTCGGTGTATTATTTCAAATATTTGAATTTCTAAGGTTAGGTATTTATTGAGAATTGAAAATTATTTTATCACACATAATCTATATGCAAGCTTACTATGCCAAAATTCTGCCATTACTGCTATTGAAGATCTGCATTTTATTGAATCTCTTTGAAGTCATTGATATTTGCTATCATGGAGATATTTGGTGGAGATTAGGAATCAAGATCTTGAGTCTATCTTTCTCTTCATAGGGTTTTGTCAAGCCCTTTATATGATCACGAGAAGGGTTGAAGCCTCCAACTTGAGCTTGGAAGTCCTTTGTCTATACGACTGCCTCGCCTTCTTGTTCTACAAGTCTTCATTGCTATAATCTACTTGAGGTGAAGTTGTTGTTGTTTCCTTGAGTGAAACATTATGTAGATCTATCCTTGATGCTTGAGTCATTTGGGATCTTACATTTCTACATACATAATTGATCTATGAGCACACACATTTGCAGACTTTTATTATTGGCTATTGCTAAGGTAGAAATACCAAAGACGGGGTTTGATTGAGGAAAACTCCTACATAACTACAACCATCCTTCTCCTTCTTTTGTATGTGTAGATCGTGTTTGAAAAGATCTAGCGAAAAGGAGTAGAAGGAGAATAGGTATTATTGGTATAATCGTCGCAAAACTTTTAGTTTCATCATCACAGAATCTTCAAGACTATGGGGTGGGCACCCTAGTCTAATTGTTGAATGCACAAGACAACTGGGGGGGTGAATCAGTTGTATCAAAAACTTTAAACCCTTACAAACATAATCATATCAACATCAATTCACTTAAACCCTAATTCTTTTATGAAGATTAAACATAAAAAATAGATAACATAATGTTAATCACATCAACGCCATGCACAAGAGAACACCAGATTTTTTATGTGGAAAACCCTAAAAGGGAAAAACCATAGTGAGGATTAGCTCACAATATATAGTAGTATCAATACCAAATTACAAAGAGGCTCACTGTCAAAGGGCTCACTTCCCAAGGACTCACTATCCAAAGAAATGCTCATTGTAAAAAGGGCTCACTGCCAAAAGGGATCATTGCCATGAACTGATATAATAGCATCTACCACATGCTTGAGTTCAGTTCCAATGAAGCACAATTCATATCACCTTTACAGCCTCACAACACAAACATCCTCATCTTCGCATCCTCGCACATCCGCATGAATCCTTTACACTTATTTATATCAATCATCAACCTTGAAACATATATCAAGGTTGGCAACACATTCTACAACCTTTGAAACAATCTCTAAGGTCGACAAACATACATAATTCAAGTTAGGTCTAGAGCTAAACATTCTTGCGAAGAAAAGAGATGAAAGAAGAACATTGCACAACTTAGCTTGGACCTAAATACATCTTCACACGCTTCAACATGCTTTCACAATCCACAAAGCACATTCGCAAAAAGTGTAAAAAATCAGGTCGGCCAAAACTAGTGTTAACACTAGGATCTTTAGGCACACACTTCCAAGAACACAACCATAACTTATAGACCAAGCACAAGCCTTCAACACAATTTGGAGATAGACAAACAACATGAAATAACCTGAGAACCAAAAAAAACATCCGCTACACCTTTCACCTGAAGAAGGTTCATTGTCTGCTCACAAACGACACTGTTGAACTCTACTACACAATAACTTGCTTTTCAGAGCACCAAATCATAGATTGTTTGGAATGAAGATAGCTAAGGACCTTATAAACATATGTCTAGAACTACATCACCTAAAATCACTCTACAGAGAGATGTGGAGTAAAATACTTTCTCCCAGACACCTTTGCATAACCCAAAAACTTTGTCAATTACAATCTTCAAATTGGTGAACATAATTTCCACTGCACAACAATCTGGACCATCAAATTATGGATTTAGCATCTTCAAACACTACTCTAAAACATATCCAAATTTCACACTCTGGTCTTCAACATAGAAGAAATGCAAAGAAAAAACTCAGATAATATCCTGTAAGCCAGAATACTCTGCAACACACTGTTTCCTCTAGAGAGCAATTTTTCTCAAAAGCACTTGGAAACCCAACAATAGGAACAATATGCTAACATCATCAACACCTCTATAAGGCATTCAAATCACTTTAACATGACAACTCAATCAAGCAATAATCAACAATATCAGAAGACACAGTTGACACCAATGACAACACAAGCATTTTGACATTGCTGACAACACCGATTAGCACATACTTGCAACAATCTCCTCCTTTGTGATTGATGGAAACATATGATGTGAAAAACCATCATGACACAATTTTTCATTGATCTCACTCTCCCCCTTTCTTTTATACATCTTACTCTCCCTTTGTTTTTCACATGAACTCTCTCCCCCTTTGACATGAATGGCAAAGGGTGACACACCTTTAATCTTTCTCCCCTGAATATGATGCTACACATACTTACACTATTCTTAGCTGCTCTAAATACCTCCCCCTGACTATAACATTCTTCAATTCCACTACCTGCTCCCCCTAAGAGGTAGCCTCCACCTCAGTTCCTAGAGGAAACATTTGTACCAGAGGCTAGAGCATACTCAACCTTGACTTCATTGACATCCTTCTTGATCCATATCTTGTTCATCTCCTTCTTGGTTTCTACCTAATCATCCTTTTGCACTAGTTTCTTCTTTTCTACCAAATTATCCTTCTTCATGTTCTTGCTTCTGTAGAAATTTGCATTATGTTCAAGCCTATTGCAATCATAGCACACATCATTCTTTTGACTGTTGTTCCTTCCATTCATTCTGAACTTGCATTGGTTAGCCTTGTGTCCAACTCTATTGCATGTAAAGAAACTACCATTGAAAGATTGAACATTCCTTCCATTGCTACAACCTTTCCTTATTTGACTTCTACATTCAGTAGCTCTATGACCAACTCTCTTGCAAGTAAAGCACTGATTGGAGAAAGATAGAACATTTTGATTCATTCTGCTCCTACATTGAGTAGCCTTATGTCCAAACTTATTGCATGAATGACAATAACCATTGAAAGATGGGTACCTTTGAGCATTTGGTTGCTTGACCAGTGATCTTCTAGGTCAATTCCTTTGATTTTTCTTGCCTTTCTCTTTCCTGTCCTCAGCTTTCACTACTTGACTTGATTTGGGACTTTCACCTTTCTCAAATCCCAATCCTTCTTTGTCATCAAGGCTTTTAGCAATCATCTCATCAAGTTTTGTAGAACTTATCTTGAACTTTTCTTCATAGCTCTTTGCCTTCTCCAAGTCTGATTTCAAGTTCACAACTTCTTGTTCAAGCTTTGCACAGTCTTTAGTTTTATCTTTCAGACATTCCTCAATTCTTGCTTTTTCTTTAACTTTAACTTGATCAATCATGGATTCATTTGCTAGCCTAATTTTTTCACTATCCTCTTTATGTCTTTGTTTAAGCTTCTTGACTTGCTCTCTTAAATTTATGATGCATTCATTTTCTTCTTTGATATTCTCCTTCAAGTCCATTTTTTCTTCTTTAGATCTTTCTAGGTCTTCAAGAGCAATTTTGAGTTCTTCAATGTCAGTAAACATGTATTCTTCTTCTAAAGATTTAATATCATTGCAAGCCACAATCACTATTTTAGGTCAACTTTAGAAATCAAACAGAGATTTATTTATTCTTCAGCAGCTTTGCATCCTATCAATGCACCTTTGCTTTTACCACTAATGATATGGTCTTCAGTGTGATACCTTTGCATGTACTTGGGCATTTCAAAGATTCTTTTCGGAGCTTCTTGTTCTTCAACCTACATTTCTTTTTCTTCATTTTATTTTTCTTCTTTAGTTTATACTTCCCTTTTTGTAGCATTTTCTTTTTCTCTGCAAGAAAACCCATTTGAGTTTGATACATATTCATTAACTTTTGAATACTTCTGTATGTCTTCATCAACTTTGACATTAGTACTTTCCACAATATTCCTTAGCCTTTTGTTATAGCATTGGTAAGTTTTGCTCTTAGTTGAATACCCAAGAAAAATACCTTCATCATACTTTGCATCATCCTTTCCTATTTCTTCCTTTCTTCTGATAAAACATTTGCTTCTAATTTTTTTTGAAATATTTAGCAGTGGGAGTCCTTCCATACCTTAGCTCATAGGGAGTCCTTGTATCATTTGCTTTCACCTATACTCTATTTTGTATGTAGACAACATTATGAATTGCTTCTCTCCAAAATACTTCCAGTAGATTTTCTTCCTTTATTATTGTCCTTGTAGCTTCTTGAACAGTCCTATTTTTCATTTCAATCACTCCATTCTGCTATGGAGTTCTAGGAGCAGATAACAACCTGTTTATCCCATGATTCTCACATAACACATTAAACTCATTAGAAGTAAACTCTCCTCCCCTGTTAGACTTCAAATGTTCGATCTTCATATCCATTTCATTTCTTGAAATGCCTTGAATTTGTTTAGGACTTCTAATTTTTCTCTAAGAAAAGTAACCCAAGTCATTCTAGAATAATCATAAATGAATAACATAAAGTACATGTCATCATGGAAACTCCTTACTCTTGTAGGACCACAAAGGTTTGTATGAACCAACTCCAACAATCCGATAGAAGATTTTTCTTCATCTTGTAAACTTCGTCTTGCTTGCATTCCACCTTGACACTCCTTGTAGATGATATTGTTAGGTTTAGTAATCTCTGGTAGATCTTTCATAGCTTGAGCATAACTTATCCTTATCAGATTATCAAGATTGATGTGACACAATTGCCTATGCCAGAGCCAACTCTCATTGATCTAAGTCATAGAGCAATAATTGTCACCTTTTCTATGATGGTAAAGGTTTCCTTCTGTCCTCTTTCTAGTAGCTATCACAATTTCAGACTTCTCCCTGATCTCAAAACCATCATCTTGAAATATAAGACTGTATCCTTTGCTACACAACTGTCCAACACTCAAGAGATTTTGCCTTCAACTTTTAACATAAAGAACATCATCAGTATGATGTTTTCCATTGAGACTGATTGAGCCTCTTCCACATATCTTAGTAGTACAATTATCTCCAAATATAATTGATCCTTCATCACATTTCTCAAAATTAATAAACTTGCTTCTATCACCAGTCATATGATTTGAGAAACTACTTTCAATAACCCAATAATTATTTTCTTGAAAAGTATCTTCACTATCAGGACTGACCTCCAGATCATTTTCTTTCATACAGCCTTCAGGGTCAGCACCACAAATGTCATCCTTTGAGTTAGTGAGAAAGCAGTTATTATCTTCATTGTCTTCAACATCATAGTAGATTTTCTTAGGAATTCTGCTTTTATTTTTCTTTTTCTTACTTCTCAAAATTCCCTTTGGACATCTTGATGCATAATGACCAATCTTGCCACACCTAAAACACTTGAGAGACAATGTATCCCTATGCATATCAGTATCTAATTTTATTCTTCTCCCAAAGTCAGCTTCCATATTATTAGCAATCTTCTAATCTATTTCCACAATCTTCTTAGGTTTGCCAGTCTTGAGTGCAGTTACAATTGAGTTCCAGACAAAATATCCAAGAAAGATCAGATAGCTTACTATTCTCATTTTCAAAAAACAAGCAGAGACACATCCTTCTTGTGTATCATCCCAGATCTACCTTAAGATGTTAGGCTTTCTTCCAAGGAACCTCACTCTGATACCAATTGTTGAATGCGTAAGACAATTGAGAGGGGGGGTGAATCAGTTATATCAAAAAATTTAAACCCTTACAAACATAATCGCATCCACATCAATTCACTTAAACCCTAATTCTATTATGAAGATTAAACATAAAAAACATATAACAAAAAGATAATCAAATCAACACCATGCACAAGAGAACACCATATTTTTTACGTGGAAAACCCTAAAAGGGAAAAACCATGGTGAGGATTAGATCACAATATATAGTAGTATCAATATTTAATTACAGAGAGACTCACTATCCAAAAAGAAATGCTCACTGCAAAAAGGGCTCACTACTATGAACTGATATAATAGCATCTACCACATGCCTGAGTTCAGCTCCAATGAAGCACAATTTATATCACCTTCACAACCTCACAACACAAACACCTCATCTTTGCATCCTCACACATACACATGAATCCTTTACACTTATTTATATCAATTATGAACCTTGAAACATACATCAAGGTCGGCAACACATTCTACAACCTTTGAAACAATCTCCAAGGTTGGCAAACATACCTAATTTAAGTTAGGTCTGGACCTAAACATTCTTGCAAAGAAAAGATATGAAAGAAGAACATTTCATAGTTTATCTTGGACCTAAATACATCTTCACACACTTCCACAATCCATGAAGTACATCCGTAAAGAGTGTAAACAACTAGGTCGGCCAAAACTGGTGTTAACACTAGGATCTTTAGGCACATGCTTCCAAGAACACAACCATAAATTACGAACCAAGAACAAACCTTCAAAAAATATAGAGACATCCATGAACAACATGAAATTACCTGAGAACCAACAAAAACATCTACTACACCTTTCACCTAAAGAAGGTTCAGTGTCTGCTCACAAACGACACTGTCGAACTCTGCTACACAATAACTTGCTTTTCAGAGCACCAAATCACAAATCCTTTGGAATGAAGATATATAAGGACCTTGTAAGCATATGTATAGAAACACATCACTTAAAATCAATCTATGGAGAATTGCAGAGCAAAATACTTTCTCCTAGATAGCTCTGCACAACCTAGAAACTCTATCAATTACAGTCTTCAAACTGGTGAACATAATTTCCACTGCACGATCATCTGGACCATCAAATTATGAATTTAGAATCTTCAAACACTTCTCTAAAACATATCCAAATATCACAATCTGGTCTTCAACACAGAAGAAATGAGGAGAAAAAACTTAGACAGTATCCTGCAAGCCAAAATACTCTGCAACACACTGTTTACTCTGGAGAGCAAATTTTCTCAAAAGCACTTGGAAACCTAGCAATAGGAACAATATGCTAACATCATCAACACCTTCATAAGGCATTCAAATAACTTTAAGATGACAACTCAATCAAGCAACAACTAACAATATTAGAAGACATAGTTGACACCAATGACAACACAAGCATGTTGACATCAATGACAACACTGATTAGCACATACTTGCAACACTAATTGGGCTTCAAATATGAGATCTAGAACCCTCAATAGAGACTCTAATATCAAGTACATAATGTTTGATAGTTGGTACACTTTAGGGACTCCGGGGTGGGCGCCTTAGTCTAACAGACCCTTAATTTCTGGGTGCATGCTCTTTGTAACCTCTGATTTACATTTCTATAGTTTTCTTATCAGTTTATGTGTCAGAAATCACTCTATCCTTGCATACTTGACAATTAAGGTTTCATGCTATAAGATTGCTTAAAGCTTATAAAAACCTAATTGAGGTATCTATTCAGTTATAATAACATTTAAGGGCATAGGAATCAGTAGCTTGATCCTTCATAGTGAGAAATCTCGGTTCCTATCTCCTAATGTTGTGTGATTGAAAGAGAATATTGATTTGGTTTATGCAAACTATCTTTCTCCCTCTTTTCCACACTACAAAAGGTAAGTGAATGATTACTTATGTCATGCTGTATATTTCATGTTTTCTATATTAATGTGGATATTGTTTGAGTGTATTAATAGGTGGAGCTTCAAAAATTACTATTGATGAGGTCTAGTTGGAAGATGAGAGATAATGAATCATTGAATGATTCACCATCTTCACGGATAAGAAAGGACCGTCGATTATTTGATAGCACTCCCCAAGAAATTTGATTTTGGGACATTTTGTTGTATGCCTTAATGGATTTGTAAACATACTTTTCTATTTTACTGATATACATCATTGTATATGCCTATATTGATTTATATATACACTATATGTGATTTTCATGACATTATGTATATGAGGTTTTACATTATATATATGATGATCAATTATGGTCACAAGATAGATAATGTATCATGCTTAAAAGTTTTGATATTGTGTACGTGTTCTTCAATATTTCCATGAAATGATATTATGTTGAATTATAGTTTAATATATTTTCCCAAGTGTTTGATTAACTCAAATATTTGACAACAACCTTGCAAAATGCATTTTGTACATATCCTACAATCATGACATTCCATGAGACTACATTTCTTTGAGGCATCATGTCAAACAGTTCATGTGCCTTGTCTATGCTTCCACACTTTGCATACATGTCTCCCAGGGCAGGTGCAACTACAACTGATGAAATTCACATATCCTTTATTCTTTGATGGATGTCCATACCCTGCTCCAAAGATCCCATTTTGGCACAGGCAGGGAGGATGCTGGCAAAGGTTGTGGATTTTGGATTTACACCTGTTAATTACATTTGCTTGAAAGTTTCTAAAGCCTTATCAAACAATCCATTTTGTGCATATCTTGCAATCATTGCATTCCATGAGACAACATTTCTTTGATGCATCATGTCAAATGGTTCAAGTGGCTTGCCTATGCTTCCACACTTTGCATACATGTCTTCTAGAGCAGTTGCAATTACAACATCTATCAAAATTCCCATATCCTTTATGCTTTGATGGATGTCCATACCCTGTTACGAAGATCCCATTTTGGCATAGGCAAGGAGGTGCAGTAAAAGGTTGTGGAATTTGTCTTTACACCCACCAATTGCATTTTCTTGAAATTTTCTAAAGCCTTATCAACAAATCCATTTTATGCATATCCTGCAATCATGGCATTCCATGAGACCACATTTATTTGAGGCATCACGTCAAACAATTCGCTTGCCCTGTCTATGCTTCCACATTTTTCATACATGTCTTCTAGGGCAGTTGCAACTACAACATTTGTCAAAATTCCCATATCATTTATGCTTTGATGGATGTCCATGTACCATGTTCCAAATATCTCAGTTTGGCATAGGCAGAGATGATGTAGTCAAAGGTTGTGGAATTTGGCTTTATGCCCGCCAATTGGTTTTGCTTGAAAGTTTCTAAAGCCTTATCAACAAATCCATTTTGTGCATATCCTGCAATCGTGACATTCCATGAGACTGCATTTCTTTGAGGCATTATTCCATGCAACTACAACATTTGATAAAATTCACATATGCTTCCATATTTTTCATAGATATTTGTTGTACTAGACTCTTTTTGTATACATCTCATAACAATCATGATATTGAAACTACTAGATTTGATATATGAATTACTATATTTGATATGATAATCATAGATAATTTCTCATCTTACATTTTAAACATGCAAGATACATGTTAAAAATGATAAAAGTTATGATGTTTTTCATTAAATCAAAGATAGTTATTTTTGTATTAATGAGAAAAAACATGTTTGTGTTTTTACCCATTTTGTTATCTAGTTTATACAAAAAAACTGTCATCCACAACCCAAATTCACCTAACGTTGCATTTGGAAATGTAAATAGGTGTACAAATTAAATCAAAGTATGTTTCAATATCATATTCTCATTACACCATTTGTGGGTCTAGCATATCCTCATTTCACCTTCTATATGGGTTATGGAAAGAGCAGAATGAGGTAGAGAGGAAGACAAAGAGACAATTAGTTTCTAAAACCTTATCAACATTCCCATTTTGTGCATATCTTTCAATCATTGCATTCCATGAGGTGTCCTATCAAACAATTCACGTGCCTTGGCTATGCTTCCACATTTTGCATACATGTCTTCTAAAGAAGTTACAACTACAACATCTATCGAAATTCCCATGTCCTTTATGCTTTGATAGATGTCCATGTATAGTGTTCCAAAGATCCCACTTAGGTGCAAGGAGAGAGGATGCAGTCAAAGGTTATGGAATTTGGATTTACACCTGCTAATTGCTTTTGCTTCTAAAGCCTCATCAACAGAACAATTTTATGCATATCCTACAATCATGGCATTCCATGAGATTGCATTTCTTTGAGGCATCATGTCAAACAACCCACTTGCCTTCTCTATGTTTCCACATTTTGCATACATGTCTCCTACAATAGTATAACTACAACATCTGACAAAATTTCCATATCCTTTATGCTTTGATCGATGTCCATGTACCATGTTCCAAAGATCTTAGTTTGGCATAGGCAGAGAGGATGCAGTCAAAGGTTGTGGAATTTAGCTTTACACCCACCAATTGCTTTTGATTGAAAGTTTCTAAAGCCTTATCAACAAATCAATTTTGTGCATATCCCACAATCACAACATTCAATGAGACCACATGTCTTTGAGGCATCATGTCAAACAGTTCACTCACCTTGTCTATGCTTCCACATTTTGCATACATGTCTTCTAGGGCAATTGCAACTACATCATTTTTCAAAATTCCCATATCCTTTATGCTTTGATGGATTTCCATGTACCGTGTTCAAAAGATCCCATTTTGGCATAGACAGAGAGGATGCAGTCAAAGGTTGTGGAATTTGGCTTTACACCCACTAATTGCTTTTGCTTGAAAGTTTCTAAAGCATTATCAACAAATCCATTTTGTGCAAATCCTATAATCATGGCGTTCCATGAGACCACATTTCTTTGAGGCATCATGCCATGTAGCTAAAACATTTGATAAAATTCCCATATGCATTTTGTAAGAATACATTGTTGGAATTATGTGCCTCAAATTCACTGGTGGAACCCCAACTTGGTCGTCATCAAGTTAGATTACACCAAGTGATGAATTCATGCTGTTACCATTGTCTCGTGGAGTTTCCATATTGGCTTGTGTGGGCTTGCAGTACTACTGCTACCCCACAAAAGTGCATGAAGTGGTGTACGGTGGTGCAGTTCACACCGCTACCTGTGATTGTATATGGAGGCTACTTGCGGTAGTGCGGGGTACACTGCCACCTTGCAACGGGTCAAGAAGTAGACTGGCGGTAGAGCGGTATAGACACCACCATACCACAACAGTCTAAGAGTTGGCTGGCGGTACAACGGTGGCTACCCGCCACCCCATGATAGTGGTTGGCACTAGTGTGCAATAGTGCAGGGAAAGTCTTATACCCTGTGGTCCCACAATAGCTCATAATATTGCCTATGGCAATGCAGTATACTCCGCAGCCCCGTGATGGACAATAATCAAGCTTGCGGTGTTGCGGTGTGTCTCACCATCCCACAGAGGTTAGCCAAGGTGACTACGGTGGTGCGGTAAAGACTAGAAATGGCGGTTCAAGACAGTTCAAACAATTTGTAATGGTTCTGTTTGATATGGAAGTTGTAACGATGGGCTTCCTATAACACTTGTGTGAAGTCGATAATATAACATAATGCAGTAGTGCATTAAAGTTGAATCGGTGGTGTATTGATTTGAGTGATTGTATCGAATAACTGCTGGGAATTGACACTTGACTAAGCATAGCTCTGTAACTTGTATGTATTTGACATTTTACTATAATACAAGTGATCTTGCTTTGGCGTGTGGGTTTTTCTCCCATAAGGGTTTTCCCACGTATAATCTAAGTTCAATCTTTATTGTTTATTCTGTTATTCTTATTTGTGCATCTTAAATGAACTGTAATTGCAAAGTTTTGTAAATTTATGTATTTCTCTCCTTGAAGATTAGTATTAGGAAGGCGTATTCCACACTCTGCTTTCCTTTCATACATGAGATACTATATATTTCTATATGAATACCCTAATTAGTAAGAATTATTAAAAAATAAGCATAATGACAATCATATGAAATCTATATTTGACATTTCATTTTAATTTATGCTAAATTATGACATGGATGCTTAGTGTTGGGTCATGGAAAGAGCAAAATGAGGTATAGAGGAAGATAGAGAGACAATCAGTTTCTAAGCGTTATTTCTTTGAGGTGTCTTGTCAAACAGTTCACTTGCCTTGTTTATGCTTCCATATTTTGCATACATGTCTTCTAGGGTAGTTGCAACTACAACACCTATCAAAATTCCCATATCCTTTATGCTTTGATGAATGTCCATGTATCATGTTCCAAATATTCCATTTTGGCACAAGCAGGGAGGATGCAGGCAATCGTTGTGAAATTTGGCTTTACACCCTCATTTCACCTTCTATATGTTTGACCAAGAGTGATATTTTACATTCTTCACCTCATGAGTCCAAACTACTAGCACCAAGATGTTAAGGTGGGTGATTAAATGCTAAGGGATATGTCCTTTGGTGTCCACACCTCTTGATTGTTCTTCGCTACATCAGACGAAGATAGTCTCTTAAGAGCCTGAAGACAAAAAAGTGTCATACTTTAGACTGATTGTTCTCTCAAACTATGGCATGTAGGAATGTTTCATTTGGATCAACAGATACATGTGGTACATCTATCCACAATAACCTCTCTCAGTTTTTGCAAACTCAACATCGTTTGATCGTGAGGACAGTGGATGTATTCTTGTAAAATACTTCAATTTCGTGCAATGGAAAGGTTCAAGGAGTGAAATTTTGCATCCTGCACCTTGTGGGGCTAAAAGGACTATGCCAACATGTCGGGGTGGGTAGGTGAATGCTAGGAGGGGTCTCATTTTGTGCCCCAAGTGGCCAAATCGTTTCGGACTACACGTTATTGACAATGTCTCTTAAGAGCCATGGGAGGAAAAAACTACCAATATTTGATGGGGCAGTTCTTGGATTCCATGACACCTGGGAACATTTAGTTTAGACCTACATGTGCATGTGGGTTCCATCCACAATAAACTCTCTCAGTTTTTGTGAACTCAACATTGTTTTACCGCGAGGACAATGGATGCATTCTTACAAAATGCTTCAGTTTTGTGCAGTGGAAAGGTGCAAGGAGTGAAAATTTATATCCTGCACCTCATGGGGCCAAATGGACTATGCCAATTTGTTGGGGTGGGTAGGTGAATTCTAGGAGGGGTCTTGTTTCATGCCCCAAGTGGTTGAATTGTTTCAGACTACATGCTCACGACAAAGTCTCTTAAGAGACCTGGGAGGCAAAAACTGCTAATCTTTGACGGGATAGTTCTTAGATTCCATGACAACTGGGAATGTTTTGTTTGGACCTACATATGCATGTGGGGTCCATAGACAATAAATTCTCTTGCTTTCTGTGAACTCAACATCGTTTGACTATGAGGAGAGTGGATGCATTCTTGCAAAATGCTTCAGTTTCGTGTAGTGGAAATGTGCAAGGAGTGAAATTTTGCATCTTGCACCTCATGGGGCTGAATGGACTACCCCAATGCATTGGGTTGGGTAGGTGAATGCTAGGAGGGGTCTCGTTTTATCCCCCAAGTGTCTGAATCATTTCAGACTACATGCTCGCGACAATTAAGAGCCCTGAGAGGTAAAAACTACCAATCTTTGACAGGGTAGTTCTCATATTTCACGACACATAAGAATGTTTTTTTTGGACCTACATATGCATGTAGTATCCATCCACAATAACCTCTCTCAAGTTTTGCGAACTCAACATCGTTTGACTATGAAGAGAGTGGATGCATTCTTGCAAAATGCTTCAGTTTCATGCAGTGGAAAAGTGCAAGGAGTGAAATTTTGCATCTTGCACATCATGGGGATGAATGGACTGCACCAACACATTGGGGTGGGTGGGTGAATGCTATAAGATATTTATTTTCATGCCCCAAGTGGCTGAATCATTCCAGACTACATGCTCGCAACAAAGTCTCTTAAGAGCCTTGAGAGGCAAAAATGCCAATCTTTGATGGGGTAGTTCTCAGATTTTATGACACCTGGGCATGTTTCATTTAGACCTATAGATACATTTGGAGATCATCCATAATAAACTCTCTTGGTTTCTGCGAACTCAACATCATTTGACTGTGAGGACAGTGGATGCATTCTTGCAAAAAGCGTCAATTTCATGTACTGGAAAGGTACAAAGAGCTATATTTTTCATTCTGTACCTTGTGGGGATGAATGGACAATGCCAAAATGTTGGGGTGGGAAGGGAAACTCTAGGAGAGGTCTCGTTTCATGCCCCAAATGGGTGAATCGTTCCAGACTACACGCTACCGACAAAGTGGCTTTGTCAGTACCATGTAGTTCGAGATGATTCGACCACTTAGGGCATGAAACAAGACCTCTATTAGCATTTTCCCACCTACCCTGACACTTTGGCACTATTCATTTGGCCCCATGAGGTGCAAAATGCAAAAAATCACTCCTTGCATGGTTATGCTAAATGTTGCAAGGAGCCATATTTTTCATTCTGCAACTTGTGGGGCCGAATAGATAGTGCCAACACATTAGGGTGGATAGGTGAATGATATGAGGGGACTCATTTCGTGCCCCAAGTGGCCAAATCTTTCTAAACTACATGCTCACAACAAAGTCTCTTAAGATCCCTGAGAGGTAAAAATTGTCAATATTTGATGGGGCAGTTCTTAGATTTCATGACACCTGAGAATGTTTCGGACCTATAAATGCATGTAGATTTCATCCACAATAACCTCTCTTGAGAAGTTTTTACAAACTCAACATCATTTGACCGTGAGGACAATGGATGCATTCTTGCAAAAATTACCAGTTTCATGTAGTGGAAAGGTGCAAGGATCCATATTTTCATTTTGCACCTCATGGGACCAAAAAGACAGTGCCAACACGTCAAGGTGGGTGGGTAAATTCCAAGAGAGGTCTCATTTAAT